>OZ010798.1:405408335-407808335 GCA_963932465.1 Maratus speciosus | reverse complement strand
CTGGTTTCTTGTTTCATATGTCTTTAATAATTTTTTTATTTATATATATATTTTTTTCATAACAAATTTTGGTGTTTTTTCATATGTTAATATGGATTAATCGTATGCAATGTGCTAGCTAATTGGTGGATTTTGCTTAAATAGTATTACATGTATAGGGTTCCATCTGTATTTTGTATAATGTTACAGTTAATATTTGCTGCTAAATTTATTAAATTAATTATTGTAATTGGTATAGATGATGATTTGTAATTATATTTTGGCTATATATATATATATATATATATATATATATATATATATGTATCACATTTGAACGGAGGGTAGTCTCGGGGTCTGGGGGTCATGATCAGTGAAAATATACTAAAATTTTTCGAAATCATTTTCCTCCGAATGGCTGCAATGGGTAGTTTTTGTAATGAAAGCTACCTAAAAAACAATGATTAGTTAAAAGGCATTTGATTTAACTATTTTATTATTAAAACTCCTCTAGAAAATTTTAGACGTGAAAATATTAACTAACCGAACACTTTTGTTAAAATGTTCCTCCCTCTTTTCTAAACCTCCAATAACCTTATTCTCAAAGTAACGTTGTTCCGGTTACAGGCTAGACTTTGTTATTTTGGTTTCAAGCCGTGGAAATGCAGTATGTAATGTACTCATACAATAAGTTTTTTTTAATCCTATATACTACATGTGTAATTTTAACCCTTAAATGCCTGATTTTTCAAAAATAATTTTAATAATGTTTTTCGGCTTTCATTTTTTAAATAAATCATGGGAAAAATACTTTAAAAAATCATATTTTGTTTTTAGTATGGTTTACGGCTAAAAAACAGTTTGTTACTAATCGCAATACTGGTCTTTAATCGAAAAAATAATTTTCCTTGATAAAATTCTATAATATTAAACACACAAGAATTTTAGGAACTATAATAAGAAATAAATTTTACTTGCTCACTGCAGAACAAAATAGGATATTTCGCAAGCTTCCAAACAAAACAAAAGGAACAAGTAGCAACTATTGAAAAAATAAATCTATCTTTATTTTTAAACAGCACAAGTGTTGCCATCTACATGCTGAAAATCGATTTAATAATATTTTCAGAATGTATTTTATCGGCAACGTTAGGCATTATAGCTTCAACATTATTACTTTCTTCTATCTTTACAAGAAGAAAGTATTGGATTCATGAAAATTTTCGAATTACGGTTTTCGACGGATTTACACGTTTTAGGGGTCAGAGATTCCAAAAAACATGTTTTTACAAAATGTCTGTCTGTGACTCTGTGAGTCTGTCTGTCTGTCTGTCTGTGTGTATGTGACACAAATTTTGTGGGCGCTCTATATCAAGAACTAATGCACGGAATTTAATAAAAATTGATATTCTGTTAGTGCCTAATACAAATTGATGCTGATTAGTTTTTGATGTAAATCGCTCAACAGGTGGCGCTGCAATGCTGCATTTTTCACGATTTTTGCAATAGCTATATCTCAAGAACTAATGCACGGATTTTGATCAAACTTCAGATTTAGTTAGTCCTTGATATGAATTGATGATGATTACGTTTTAGTGTAAATCGCCCAACAGGTGGCGCTGTTATGATGAATTTTGCAGGATTTACACGATTTCCCCAATAACTCTATCTTAAGAACTAACGCACGGATATTCATCAAACTTCAGATTAAGTTAGTCCTTGATATGACTTGCTACTGATTAGGTGTTGGTGTAAATCGCCCAACAGGTGGCGCTTCTCTGCTGCCTTTTCCACGATTGCCTCAATAGCTCTATCAATAGAACTAATGGACCAATTTTCATCTAACTTCAGATTTAGTTGTATGTTGACACAAATTGTTGTTAATTAGGTTTTGGTGTTAATCACCCAATAGGTGGCGCTGCTATGCAGAAATTTTCACGATTTTCGCTATTGCTCTATCTCAAAAACTAATGTACGGATATTCTCCAAACTTCAGATTCAGTCAGACGTTGACATAAATTGTTGCTGATTAGGATTTGGTACAAATCACCCAACAGGTGGCGCTGCTAGGCAGCATTTTGCTGAATTTAGACGATTTCAGCGATAGTCATATCTCAAGAACTAATGCACGGAATTTCATATCGTTAGAATCCTCATGAGATGCATAGATTGCCATTTAATTTTGGCAGTGTGATAGCGAATTTTGAAGTATTAACATGTATGAGATAGAAGAAAGTTTTGGGATTGGTACATCCGACTAGTTTTAATAGTATTTTAGAGCCTAAATTGGGTATGTTGCCCAAAAGCAACACCCGGCATTTAAGGGTTAAGACCAACGTCATTGGGATTCACACAATTCAAAGTATTAACACTAAAATGCTCAGTGTAACTCAGGAGTTGCATGATCTTTTTCTGCATAACGCTTTTTATTGGTCTTTTGGGGAACTATTATGTATTACTTATGTGTAATAACAAGCATTTAAGATCCTGAAGTCTGTTTTTGTTCTGATTTGTTATCACGGGGAGACATAATATCTTTCGTTGATACTGCTTGCAATGGACTTGACTGGCGTTTTTTCTCCATCTTTAAAGGCAGTCATTATTAATTCTGAAAAGTATTAAAAGTTTTATAAAACTTATTATATCGTTGAATAGTTGTTATTGTGCAGTGTAAACACTTTAAAGTAAGTATATAATCTAAAACTATCATTTTTTGAGCCATTTTTGTTATATAACTCAGGAGCGACATAATGACTTTGTGCCCAACAGAAACATAAATAATTTTTTACTGTATTTTTCTTGTGAATAATTAACAAAAATAGACTCAAATATAGTTTTTTTCCAAATAAAAAAAAATCATGCATTAATGTGAAATTGTACCGAATAAGATAGTCTGAACTAGATTTGAACATTTTACTGTATTTTTAAAAATCGAAAATAGAACTTCGAATATGTTTTAAAAAGTCTTTGAGATCACAAAACGTACAATTCAGTGTTAAATAATAGTCAAACACGGTATTTTTATTTTAATTCTCCAACATTTTTCATATCGCATATTAAATAATATCAGGTTACAGTTAAATAAAAATTAAAATCTACAATAAATTTACAGGATATGTATTTAGAAAAAAATTAAAATCTTACACTTCATATCAGAGGACTAAAGTCATTCATAACAGTATCTGTACACGATTTCTCTTTTAAATATTACTCTATAAGTGCATGAATAAATCATAGAATATGATATTCCCTTTTATGAGGATAAAAAATTCTTATTCATGAATCATTACTAGCCTTTTCACAAACTGGAAACGAAAAATTTTCTACTTGTAAAATATTGAAACATTATTTATTAAATTGCATGTAAAGAACATAGTTTTTGATTTGTACCTTTGAAAAAGAACTAAAATCAGCAAGTCAAATTTGGAAGTCAAATATTCAAATGTGCGGTGCAGAAAGGAAATGTAGCGATTGGAAACTTATTTAATGTGGGTATTTGATGAAAGGATAAAATAATAAAACATTTTATTCTTTTATCTTTTCTGAACACTGTATAAACATAATAATATAGATATAACTTAATATATATATATATATATATTATGCAGAATATACGTGTGATATATATATATATATATCATATACTTCATTAAAATATGCAAAAACAAATACATTATTTTATAAATCCAGAAAGTAGATGTATTTCAAAAATCTGTTAACTATATAAACTCATAAAACAAATTTAAACTACACTACTAAAAGACTGTCTTTTTCAATTTAGTGGGTGGACAAATAGAAGTAACTCCATTCCCGCTATAAAAATCTTGTAGGTTTGAAACACAAGTTCATCCTGCATTAATTTTTTATGTTGATTTTTAATGCAGGACGGACTTGTGTTTCGAAACCTACGGGATTTTATATTGGGGGGGGGGGGGGGGGGGAGTTAGCTCTGTTTTTCAATCCACTGAAGAGAAACAGACAGTCTTTGCCAGCGTAGTTTAAATTATTTTTAACAGTTTAGAGTTCATAATTAACAGATTTTTGATATGCACCTTCTTTCTGAGTTTATAATGCATTTATTTTTGCATATATTAATGAAGTATATTTTGTTGCATTCAAAATATGAACACAGGGAATTAGAAATGCAAAAATAAGAAAGTATGTATAGCTTATGAATTCGTCAGAGAAGTTACATAATCAGAACTCATAGTAAATATACGTTTTTTCGTCGAACATTGTAGGCATTAGGTATAAAAATAGCAATATGTAGCTCCTTATAACATATCGCAAAACACCATGAAAATTGAAAGAAATTAAGATATCAAAAAGTAAATTATAATACATCTGAGATAGATAAAAACATAAAAAGTAAACTATGTATATAATTGCCGAAACGTCAGTGAAGGCTTACTGTGGAGACACGAAAAGTTTTGGTTTCCGTTAGTCTGTCTGTCTGTTAGTCTGTCTGTCTGTTCCGCGATAACTGCCGCAAAAAGCATCCGATCGGCTTGAAATTCACTGGGCATGTTGATGAGGTACCCGGACTTAGCTGTATAGTTTTTGGTTAAATTTGGTTCATTCGTTCGGGAAATATGGAACATTTTATTTTGCTCTATAATGCTTTTCAATGGCAAGTCAGACGATTTTCAGATTTTCATTTGTTGAAAGAAATGGCTCATATGAAAAATGGATTTAAATGGTAAATTTTTTATGCTGAAATTTTTAAATAACATTATTAAATTATTCCAATAAATTATGTCAATATATTTGCGAGATTTTTTTAATTAGGTTTATAATATTGGGGGGAATTTTATGCATGTTTTCCAATAATATAAAGGATTTTGTTTTATCAAATTGACATAATGCATATTTCATTTTTTTCCTTTTCTTTCTCTGTTGCCTAGCAACGTATTTGGTCCTAATAATATTAGTATAAATGCGTGTATAATGCTTGAGTAAAGCCAACTTCAAAACAGATGAATTAATGCATTTGTATCTTTGCATATAGAAGGATTTTAGCCCAGAAATAAAAATAGGCAATATTTCATTTATTTTATTTATTTTATTGAAATATTTTGCTTAAAAATACAAAAGTTCATTATTTTCATAGAGAATAATGTAACATTTTCCCATAACATTTACCAATATTTCTTTAATTGTTGCCAAGAAAATCAAAACCCGGAATAATATTTTCTTTTAAACAATTTTCGGTACTTTTCGGTTAGCCGGGCGCCAGTGTTATATATACGTATATATGTGTATATAAATGTATGCATATATACATATATATTTACATATATATATGTGTGTATATATACAATATGTGTATGTGTATATATATGTATATTTACATATATGTATGTTTATAAATATGCATATATAACACTGGCGCCCGGCTAACCGAAAAGTACCCAATTTTCAATTGAAATGTTTTGTCGAGAAACAGGAAAATGAAAAATAAAATTAAGAATAGAAAAATTAATATGGCGGCATATTAAAAATAAAAAGAAAACTCTCGAGTATTTCTTAATATAACAAGATGAAAAGTTTTGAGTAAGTACGCATAGCAGGTGAATTAGACGTCATTTATCGAAAACAAAGATGCTGGAATAAAAAGATCTTGGGTAAAATAAAATTAACTATTTATTCACGGAGGAAAGAGATAGATGGAGATGAAGTATGCCGTAAAAACAGTTTGCAATACGATGTGCGTTATCGCTCAGATTTAAATGCTCTCATTCGGCCCAAACAAAACAAGCACGTGGAACAGGGACCAAATTCTTTGACTTCATCCGTTTTTTTTTTTTTTTTTTTTTTTTTTTTTTTTTTTTTTTTTTAAGCACGTCGTTGTGTTGTGCCGAATGTAGCGGATTTTAGGGTTACATTTTTGGCGTCACTTCAAGATTTATTGTCTGTGTACGGTTAACATGAATATTTTATTTTAAATTTAAATTTTATTAATTTATAAAAAAACTTATGCTTATTCTTATAAATCACAGCGTAAAAAAATCTAAGATATACTCTAACCATCCGCACAATCAATAAAAAATTAGGAATGTAAATTTAAATAGACTACGGGGGGTTCAGGGGGGCAGAGCCCCCTGAAGAAATGCAATTTTTGATTTAAAAAGTTACCAGAATAAGTAGCTCATCAGAATTTCAGAACATGAATGTACAACCACTTGTTTAACACTTTTAATTTCTGAAACTTTACGAAGTATCTTGTATGCTCATAAATATTTATGTAATTTGAAAACTTTAAAAAGCGATTTGTAGGAAGTTGAATATTATGCAATGAGTGTTAAAAAACAATGACTTGCAAAGATGACGTTGAGGCTCCTGATCTGCAGATTTACTAGTTTATATATTTCAATCTGTTGGTTCCACGTCTTATAAGGAATTTGAATAAAAATTTAATTTTTTCGAAGTTCATTAAATATCATATATTATACTAACATATGTAGTACAGTAATTAGTGTTACTTTTATATGGTAGGGGAACTAGGAAACTACAACATTTCAAGTAAAATGAACAAATAAGCACAGGAAAAATACATTTAATGATTAAAATATATTTGAATATTTAAAAAGACTTTAATTATGTTACTTACATTTCACTTTTCTTCTAAAGATAATGCTGGAAGAAAAGTTTTCCATTTCATTGTACACATTCTGATAGACGCCAAAGGCGATATATTTACGCTATTAAACTTTACTATAGCTCTAATGATGGCACTGAAAATAACGTTGGAAATTTGGTATGAATGGTCAGAGAGGAGAAACTTAAGTACAGTGACTTGACTTTTCCAATTAAAAATAGAACTATTGAAAATTAATATTGTGTGTTTCGTAGGAAGCACCTTTTTGATCCTCACGATAGTTATTACTCTAGCATCATCACTATCTTCCCCTTTCGGGTTTTTCAGAATTGCCCATTTAGAAGAGTATAAAATCTCAAGTTCAGAAATTACACCTTGGATAGTATTTAGAAGTGAATGAACTTAGACAGATACAAACAAGAAACATATTGCTGAACTGTTTGTAAGTACTTATGATTGATTGACTGGTGAAACTTTAACCAGAAAATCACCTGAATGCAACTTTTTAATTTGCTGACATCTCTCAGAATAGAGTACAAAGTTTTAGCTATGAGGAATGGCGACGTTTACTTGAAGCAGTATTAGAAATACTGTCAGAGATTAGAATTACGCAAATACGTGTAAGATATATTCGACGATACAATTTAGTGCAATCCACATGGGAGAGAAAATAGAATAAAGTAAAATACTTCCACCTAAAATAAAGTAAAAATAAGTTTAGACTTAGGTGTCACCATCCGCTACCGATCCCAACAAGGCAATGCACATCGTACACCATTGCTAACCAAAGTCTATATGATCAAAATATACTCCTGTGACTGCCCTTAATGAGATGACTATTGAAAGCGGCCGTCACTTTACCCTTAGACAGTGACAAGTCAGCTGACCAACTGATTCATGAATACGGGACGAATATTTACTTCTAGTCTACCTGAAAGAGGCTAAAACAACGTGTTCTTTTCCCTAAAATGCCAAAATCATCCTTTCCACGGACACTGGTCACTACGCATGGCAAGTACGAGAAGGTTTTTTAGTTTTCCATAACTCGGTACAGACAGTTGGATATCAGTTTATGTCGAATCCGCCTGACTCCCGAAGAGAAAACCACAATTAGAGTACAACGAATAAATAAAGAAAAAAGAAAGAGGGGTAACTAGAAAATACGAAATGTGAAATATATTTCTTAGAGACACGGGATCAAAAATACAAAAAGAAGAGACTTGAAGAACAGTACGGCTGAACGTACTGTTAAAAAACTGTTCCTAATTGTAAATAAACACACAAATCTTGCTCAATGGTGCACAAAATACGAACTTTAATAAACTAACATTTAACATCTACGTTTCGAGCTGTTACAGCCATCTTCAGGAAAATATGATGGTAAAATGGCTCAAAGCTCAGAGACGAAAGCTTCCTGTGCAAGAGATAATTAGTTGAAACTTGACAATGATTTGAATACAAAAATGTAGTGTTGCCATCCAGTGATCCAGTATTTTGTGCGCCATTGAGCGAGATTGTGAGTTTATTTACAATGTTTTGTTTTGATACAGTTTGAGAAATCTGCTTAATACACTGTAAAACCTACTCGGAAACGTTCCCGTATATTAGGCACAACATAATAAATAAAGAAAACTGTTACGAATGGTGGGTAACTCGGAAGAGTTTTATTGCATATTTTTGTACGTGGTAATATTGATTTTTTGTACATTAAGACACTTTTGTCTTTTTTTAACAGTGTAAAATTAATTTTCTATTTTCAAGTTCTGACATACAGCGTAAGCATTTTGCAGAAGAAAATTTCCGAATTTTTACTTTGACTTTCGCATAAAATTGTATTTATTAAATTTATCAGCTCTTTAAAATAATATATTGCCTTAATATGATATATTCAGACACTTATATTGAATGTCAGTGGCTTCCATTTTATTCGCTTTGGTATACACAATGAATAATTTAAGTTATGTCAGTATAGTAATACTTTTAATTCCGTAATATTCTAATTTATTTTAATTTATATAATTCGGTAACTGTTTTCTCAAATACCAAATTTAATCCACTTATTTAGCATATTGGAGCAAAGTTACATTTTCAGGATTATATTAGAATTTTAGAAATAAAATTGAGAAAAGCTTTCGAATGTAAAAACCTTTGGCTGGTGCTTTGTTTTGTTGTAATCTTTATTATAAGCTATCCGAACCATTTTATGGAGATAATACAAACAAATGTTTTATGTGAATATATTTTAAACTATGAAACAGTATATCGTAATTTTAAAACACAACTAAATTTCCTCGCAACTGATTATTCAATTCCTACTATTAGTTCACACTCTCCCTTTATTTATTTATTTATTTATATATCTTGTTCAAATTTTCAATCGTTAATAAAATACTTATTCATCCTATCAAGGTGAAATAAAATTTTTTTAAACTTGTACTGGATGACAATTGATGTTAATACAGTTTTTTCTCATTAATTAAATTTTAATTAATTAATTTTAGTTTTACATGGGAGACAAAATGGCGGCCATTGGTTATTGAAGCATTTAATGCATCTTCATATCTATAAGGAAGGTTACCATAGGGGTGACCCTGTTCTGTCGCCAAATATCGCCAACTCTGTTGCCAACTTGGCGATATCTCTAATATTTCGCCAAATTCCCATAACTTCCATTGTAAACCTACTTGCTTATAGAAAATCAACAAATTTAGATATTTTAATGCAACAAAAACTAATATTAGATTAAGGGATTATATTAATTTTTTCTTTGATGACCTAAGTAGGAATTGACTTTATAAATAAAATTTTTATATTACTTGTTTTTTTTTTTTTTTTTTATAAAAGTTGGACCCAGAGGGGTGAACAACAGATAAAAAGTAAAACATTTCACGTTTGAATTTAAAAATATTTTACATGCACAGTAAAACAAAAGATAAATGTCTTTTAATCCAGTGAAATATAGTATAACCGCAAATGAAAACGTTCAATAACTTTTTCCATAATTCCGAAAAGAGATCTTTATGATTAGAAATATCACAAACCAATATATTTTCGAGAATTAGAGAATCATGTATAAAAATGAAGATTCTGTTGCTTCCACTGATTTTCGGAAACATTTTCCAGTAGTTTTAAGGTGTACTAATCAGGTTCATCAAACCAGAATATCGGCTTTCAGGATATTAGCAATTGTCATATAAACGTTTTCCGTTATGTAATTGAATTTATATATCGAAGTGTAGAAAAATAATATTAAGTTTAATTGCTTTTAATTTATTTTCTTTAAAATATGGTTCTTGTACATGAAAATGTTTACTACAGAATTGATAGCATCCAGAAAACCCATATGCCAGGTTGAGAAAACTGATTAGTACACTATAAACAAGTTGGAAATTGCACGTCAAACGTGGCAAATGAGGTGTGTTCGTACTATAACTAGTTTTATAAAAAAAAATTTGAACCGCATATTGTACTGAATGTATATTTTAGTGCACTTCATAAGTTCATAACAATTTCACTCTGTTCGAAAGGCTGTAGCATCATTAAAATGCACTTGAAATAATTTTTTCGCATTGGCCGCAATGTAACGGAAACCATTTGACTGTCCCTGTAATTAAACCATACATCCAATTTTTCTAAAATTTGAATGACTCGATAAAATTTTGCAACAATTATCTCTCTATTCTAAAGAAAAAAGTAACTAACGCTGTCACCGCCGCCGCCGGTTTTTGAATTTTTTTGTGACCGGGGGTCTTTCTTCGTTAATATTAAGAGAACTGCTGCGTACAAAAATACGAAAATCGGTGGTATTACAGAGAAATGTTTAATAAACACGCTGATGCAGACAGTTTTGAAATCGAAGAATTATTTTAAGAGATATTTAATGCTAAAGTTAGTTAAAATCGTTCCATTAAAAAAGTTTTATAAGAGCAAAAACTATACATTTTATACAGGAATTTGATAATTTTTATATCATTTTATAAATTAAAAGTTCCCGGTGTGCATTTATTTTTTTAATTTAACTCATTTTTTGTGGGTTTATTTCCATTTTAAATTCAAACTTTCAGCATTTCCAGAGATATTTTTTACATATTTTAGAAAAGCTTATTATTTTAAATTGTTGCCAAAATTGTAAAAACTTAAATAATATTTCCTTTAAATAAAAAATTTATTGACACGTAACTATTATAAACAGAGGAAACCCCTATGAAATTAGAATTAAATGATTACGTATTAAAGCACGAAAATATTAAAAATTAAATCATAAAAATTGTTTATACACGTGAATATTAAAAAAAAAATACCCTTATAAAACAATTATTTAATATGTGTTAAAATCAGTAAATACGGGTGAAACGTGATTACGTCCCATTTCAAATAGCCAAATAATATTGCCAAACAGTTTAAATTAAAATATATATTTACACGTACATGTGAGATTTGTTTCATATTTCGAGATAATTTTTTTCCTACTGTTGCCAAAGACAGCGCAAATAATAATATTTCATTTCTAACAATTAAAATATTTTCATGTGAATATTACAAAAAGAAAAGTTTGGTGAAAATTACATCAGATTTAAAACGTGTGGTTTAAAATCATTTTCTTAAAGTGTTATTAAAAAATACCTGGAAGCAAAAGATTCTGTTGACTTATCATGCCTACTATAATATATAAGTATCTAAGTATGCCCTGACTTATTTCATCTTATATTAGCTATTTTTCCGATGTTTAACCAATCTTATTTCATCAAACATGAAAACAGCAATTGACAGCAGCTTATTTGGCTTTAAAATCCTTCATTAAAAGAGAAATAAATGGAAACCCCATTACAGGGATATCGTCACTGGTTTTTTAATTATAATTCAATCTTCCGTAATCTTTTTTAAGCCAATCAAATTAACGGATTTTTTAGAGTCTGAACGGGGATTGGCGAGCGTAGCTCGTAGGGGACAGAGCCCCCTAGTATATTTAAAATTTCAGACATTATGTTTGATAGTTTTTGCTCTGTTATATGCGAACGGACGGACGGACAGACAGACGACTATAGATGCTATCATATCCCTTTTTTTACTGTGTATATAGTTAAGTTACATTGCGAGAACTCCTTCTTTTTATATCTTTACAAGTATATACTTAAAGTGCCTGAAAACAAAAAATGTTTCAAAACATTCATAAAAATTTTTAAGCTTTACATTTTTTAACCACATAAATTTGTCAAATGCTTAAAATTCAATAAGTTTTTAAATCAGAAATCTAAAGTTGACTCTCTAAACGTGAACTGCATCCCCAAATTTCAGGAACCTGGTTGCTTGAATGCTAACGCTTTTTTTTTCATTAACCATCTATTTTTGAATATCTTTCCTAAAATACAGCTCTAATTTTGAACAGCAGTATCATTTATCATACACATTAATAAAATTTTGGAATACAATTCATCACTTGAAAGAACTAAGGAGGAAAAAAAAAACTTTATTCATCTGTCATTATTCACCTTTTTAAATACTTTGAAGGAAAAATCTTGCATCGATGAAATATTCAGAAAGGCGTTATTAAACTGAAAGAGCGGAACATAACTTCAGATTTTTACCTCAGAAAACTTCAGAGCATTTGCAAGTCAAATATTCAGAAGCACAGTACGGAGCTGAAAAATTGAAGTTTATGAACTTATTTGCGTGAACTATTGAATGCAAAGTGGAAAAATAAAGAACCACTGACATTTTGTATATAAAAATGGAGTTTCCGACTTTGCGAGCTTCGATTTTTCAAGTTATAAAAGTGAATTTTTATTTCTTAAAATATGTCTGAGTGGCACACATATTCTATAAATTACTATTCAGTAATAGGAATAATAAATAAATTACTTATAAATGAATACGAAAGCGGCCACAACATTCTATTATATATATATAACACAGACACACACACTAATATCCAATTTTTTTTTTTTAGAAAATTGCAAAAATAGTTCTCAAAACCAATTCTCATATTAAAATATTAGTCCTTATTCATAATGCAATTATTATCATTTTTATTTAAAGTTACCAAGATAGTTGAAAATGTTTATGACTTTTGTTTTTCTGTCCGTCGGCTATAACTAAATATATTTGGATTGTTCTGAAATTTGTGTATCTTATTCACGTTTATTATAGCACGATCCCAATTGAAAATAGAGTTTGTATCATGCATATCAAACATTTCCAGTGACAGTCAAAAGTATTCCGTTACATTACAGCTGTTTCAAACATATCCTTTTTTAATTCAACTCTAAAGGCGATGTATAGGCTAGTAGCTATATCACCACAAAATTCAGTTGATATTTTTTTTGTTATACAGTTGATGCATAAAGTTTTATTTGGAATATCATACCTTTCCTTTCGCAATTTGAAAGCTATTCCTGTTTCACATCATTCCAGGTATTTTCTTACGTTAATAACTGAATATTGACAGAATTTAGAGTATCAAAACGTAAAAACACAGAAAAGCAGGCAAATGTTAATAAAAAATATTCTATTCAAATCGACTTAATCTAAACATTCATTTCATATCAAATCTAATATCTAATTAGGTTCAGTGGTATGAAATTCGACAACTAATCAACACTTTTTAAGGCACAAAACATACATTTAATAACAAAACGGAACATAAAAAATCTATGAAGCGACATTCGACACATTACATGTAAAGAATCCTAACATCAACAATAGATTACTACGTTTCGGTTCAGAAGTGGACAGTTGAAACAAAGCATGTGCTGACTAACTGGCTCTTCAGAGAATTAGCCGGAACAACGGCCAATGGGAAAAAATCGTTTCAAATGCAGTTTAATGATGATACGACCTTTCAAACATAATGAAATAAATATACATTTATGAAGTGCACTGAAATATGCATTCTGTAGAATATGTTGTGCAAAGAATATTTGTTATTCATTTACAGGTTGTTTGCGGCGTATTTTCATTATGTTAAACTATTTTATGTATAATGAAATTGGTATAAATTGCTATGATTTACTGCAAATGATTTCTTGTATAGTTTGAAGTGCATAGCATTTACAGGGGTACACAAAAGATTTTGGATACTATATTGTATCCTAAGTACAGTATATTAGCGACGATTGTTGGAAAGGTGTTTTTGGTTATGCTATGCGTTTTTAAGTTTAACTAAATGTTCTCATATTATGTGGAGTGTATAGATCGTATACAGGACAACACAAAAGAATTTGTAAGGGTTACTGTGTATGAGCGTAGATTGCTTAAAGGTAGTTTTTAAACGAGTTATGCATTTTTACGCTGAACTACATTTATTATACTAAGAGATGTTTGTAGAAAATACATAAAATGATGCACAGGGACACGCGAAGAATTGAACACATGGCTGCCTATGGTTGATAATTTTTCGAAGTGTGATTTCAGTAGTTTTAAGAGTGTTTTAGTGTGAGTTACATTATACAGGTAGTAGGTAAAATACAGGGCTGTTCAAAAGTATTTAAGTATGTTTCCGTATATTGATATAAATCGCTGAAAGTGAACTTTCAACCTATTATGCGTTTTCTTGTTAAACTAAATTTCCGCGTACTACATAGAATATATGCCAAGCTATAGATCAAATACAGGTCTGTACTAAAGAGTCGGAATATTTATTGGGCGGTAATTGCTGAAATGAGTTTTTCAAATGTTGTATGCGTTTTCTAAAATGTTTACTGGGGTATCTCATTTACCCCATTTACCTAAATAACGAGGTTTTTTGAAGTATTCTGAAAGTGTTGAAAAGTGTTTCATAATCTATGCGTAACGCATGATTTTTCTTTTTTGTTATAAATGACATTATGATAATATTTGTAGTACAATTGTGATATTTTGTTTGCAGTACTGCAATTTATGAAGCTAAAATGCATGTTCTTATATTAAAAACTAGTAATAAAATCCGCGTTGTCATTTAAAATATTTACAGTTACAAGTTAAACTAGTATGTTGTGGCTATCACAAAACTTTCTTCTATATAAATCACCTCAATTAAATCACTTAAATAGTACAAGAAATTACATGAATTTAGCACCAATTCATATCAAAGTATATCTGAATTTGAAGTTTGGTGAAAATTCGTGCATTAGTTCTTGAGATAGAGCTACAGCGGAAATTCTGAAAAATGCAGCATAGCAGCGCCACCTGTTGAGCGATTTACACCAAAAATAAACAGCACTAAATGATATCAAGGTATACCTGAATCTGAAGTTTGTTGAAAATCTAAGCGTTAGTTCTTGAGATAAAGCTATTGCGGAAATCGCAAAAGATAAGCATAGCAGCGCCACCTGTTGAGCGATTTACACCAAAAATTAAACAACACTAATTTATACGTCAATTCATGTCAAGGACTAACTAAATCTGAAGTTTGATGAAAATCCGCGCAATAGTTCTTGAGATACAGCTCTTGCAAAAATCGTGAAAATGCAGCACAGCAGCGCCACCTGATGGGCGATTTACACCAAAAATTTAACAGCACTAATTTATATCAGGCACTAACAAAATCTGAAATTTGATGAAAATTCGTGCATGTTTTCTTGAGTTAGAGCTATTGCGATAATCATGAATAATGCAGCATAGAAGCGCCACCTGTTGGGCGATTTTCACAAAAAAGTAATCAGCACCAAACTATATCCTGGACTAACTGAATCTGAAGTTTTATGAAAATCCGTGCAGTAGTTCTTGAGATATAGCTATTGCAGAAATCGTGAAAAATGCCGCATAGCAGCGCCACCTGTTGGGCGATTTTCACCAAAAACTAATCAGGTCTAGTTTATAACAAGGTATAACTAAATATAAAGTTTTGTGAAATTCCGTGCATTAGTTCTTGAGATAGAGCGCCCACAAAAGTTTTGTCACATACCAACTTACAGACAGAGTGACAGAGTGACATAGTGACAGACAGACTCACAGACAGACATTTTCTAAAAACCATCAAATCGTGTTCTGGGTATTCTAAAAGTTATAAATCCGTCGAAAACCGGAAGTCGAAATTTTTCACGAATCCAATACTAAAGATAGAAGAAAGTAAAAATTAGAATACTAGAAAAAAAAGGAATTGTGAAATATATAAATATATTAAATTTGTAATTTCAAAAATGTTATAGTGTTTTAAAATATGAATTATGCAACCTACATTTTTTTGACAGATTTATATTTATTATGTGTATGCTATGAATTTTTTGTGCGTCCCTTTACATGTATTAGAAATTCTACACATATTGTTTTGAAGAGTGAAATTCTTTGTGAACTTTACTAACATACAAAATTTCATGTCAAGCCGAATATATTTACATGATTTAGAGCATAGCCAGAACCAAGACAAATCACAGTCATAAACACTTTTCAACACTGCGGAAAAGGAATAAAAGGGCGCTTAAGCTTAAAGACTGAAAATTGTAAAACTTTTAATATGCAGCCCGGAATACCGAAAGATGGTACTATGCACAGTATTAAATAGTACACATTATGCCCAGTTTATTGGGACCAACATTATATGTCCATTAATCACCGGGCACTTTCAATTTTAGACATTTTGTCAATTATTAAAATTATACTTGTAGGATACTTCTGGAACTTCAGGATTATAAAGAACATATTTGATCTCATTTTTATCAACGTCGATAAGATTGAAGGAGTCTAATTAGGGAGCAAACAAACAAACAAACAAACAAAAAAAAATAGTATTCGGGGTTACCCTGTAAAATAAAATGCGCGAAATGATCTATCGCTACAGCATACGAATATGTGGATACTGTAAAATGTTTGTATTCATTTGTGTATCAATAGATCTTATATTCATGAAAATATAGCGTTTTAAAAAAAAAAAAAAAAAAAACATAAAACAATTCTTGTATGTTTTTGCTTATATCATGCAAGGTTTACAACCAATAATAACGACAGTTTCGGGAAATTTTGCGAAATGTAGTAGAATCAATATAGTGCAATTGAAATATAAATATATTAAATAATTGATGAAATATGAACGGTTGTACGAAATCTTTTTTATCTGCGCCTGCGCGATAACAAAGATTTTCTTTTATAATTTAATGAGCAACTCTATGGAGCAACTCATATAAAAAATACAATCAAATCTCGTTAAACTTCTGAAAAATGTCGGCGATAGACAGGTGATTTTTAGTTGTTCTATAAAAGCTGCTGAATGATAAGAAATTTTCCATAAATTGAGATTTTTATTATTTTTATTTTTTAGTTTTCATTTTTCATTGATGTTTTAGTTCTTCTTAGAAAACAACAAGAACCACTCTATTCCAAGAAAAAAGAAGTATCAAAATAGAAGCATTTTTCGCAAATCTACACGTTTACATTCTTTAAATACTATCTCCATTGCTAAAATCAGTTAATAAAAAATTACAATTTGTGGAAAATCTCATACAATTCAGCTGCCTTTAGATAGCGACTGAAAATCAGCTCACTCTATGGCCTACTTCTTTCTGAATTGTCTCGATATTTGACTGTCTTTTTTATGAGTTGCTCCCCAGAGTTGACTAATTAATCATGAAACAAGTAAAAATTAAATAAAAAAACTCGACTGTGTAAAAAGCGAACTAATTAATTATTTCTAATCAATGTGAAACTATTTTTTATATTACTTACATATTTTTTTTATTTACTTGTATTGATGACTTTTAAGTTTTGATTAATTGTTAGTTCCTATCTATGAACATTGTTTTGATGAGGCCTATAGATGTCTATGATGGTTAGAGTTGCAGTAAAGCTAGAGATCCTACCTACACAACTTCCAGGTTGTATAATATTTAAACGGAGCTTCTGACTATAAAATAGTCAATTAAACACCGTTGTCAAATACACAATAAATAATGCGATACAAATCTATAAAGGTAAGTAAAAAATGCTTGCCGATCCAAGGTAGGCCGCCTTCTATAGAATCAGAATTCTTTTCACTGCGAACACATTCGGCAATTAGAATAATTCACAAGGAAAAGTCGAAAATGAAGAGAAGATCTTTTGGCTTTTTAGATTATTTATATCATCTTGACTTACACAAAATATATTTACATATGTACAAGACTGTAGAATATCGAATGTGACATTTATTATTTTGATGGGGACAAAAAACCCGCATCTCAGAAGTCATTCTTCGTTCGTTCTAAAACCAAAAATTTTCTGTTGCCAAACGGCAAAAACAAAAAATCCTCATTCGAAGGGAAAATGTCCATAGAGGTCGGTGTTTTGCAACAACCGTCTTCATTTTGAAAGACCTATCCAATGATATGCCGCACAATAAGGTGCATAAAATTATTTTCGTCTCTGCCGCCATTTTGTATTTTACGGCTGCCATTTTGAATTTATAAAAACAAAATCTAGCCTATAACCATCGGACGGTTAAGACAAATCGATAGAGACCTCATTCCTTAAAATCCATAAGGCCGTTTGGATGTTTCGAGAGTATAAAAAATCCACATACCCAGATACGCGTGAAACACATAACTCTTCTTGGCAGTTGGGTAAAAAAAAATATATATATATATACATATATATATATATATATATTTGTTAATGTTCGTGCATGCGTAGATAAAAATATTTCATACAACTGCTTATATTTCAACAAATACTTAAAAGATTTATATTCCAATTGCTCTATATTATTTCTGTTACATTTTTTTCAAATTTCCAGCAACAAGTGTTAAATTTGATTGCAAAACCTGCATAATATCGTGTGGGGCATCGAGTGAAAGCTTTCGCAACGCTGAACTCAAAATACGTTTCTTTTAATTTTAGGTTTTATATTTTCGGAGATATCGTCGAAAAGGTAGTGTAAAAATATGTCCCCCCCCCCCTATTTCCAAATCTACTGAAACTGAAATTATGAAAAAATTAGAGGTAATTGCTGCTAATTTAAACCTTTCATTTAAACTATAGCGATTACCCTAGGGCACACACTTTTTGAGAAAAGCGCATTTTTCCGTTACACACAAATTACGATTTGCGGGCATTCATCAAAGGTGTTGAGAAGCGCTGGAGGTATCTATCGTAGCAGAGGTATAAAAGCATTGTTGATAATGATTTTTAAAAAAAATCGTCGGTAATTAGACTAGATATTAAACTTTAAAGAAACGGACGGTTTAGATATCCATAATGACAGGGGTGGCTTAAGCCGCTATCAGATTCACCGACTTTTCGAGCAACCAACTTTACAGCCGATTTTAAGCCCAACTTTTTCCAGTTGAAAGGGAGAAAAGGGTTACAATTGTCTTTGCTAAAGTTGGAGGAAAACCCGGGAAAACCAGTACTACTAGTACCAGCCGTCAATATTTATCGCATTTTCGTATCAATCGCTTATCTCTGATTCGCTGAAATGTTGAAAGGTGGGAGGAAAAGTTGCGGCTAGGATAGACTTTTTTGAGATGCGGATAAAAAGTTGGGGATATTGCTGTTTGCTATCACACTGGGTGTCGAGACAACATTTCGCGAAAAGTTGGAGGAAATCAAGAGTTGGCTCAAAAATTGCTCGAAAAGTTGGTGAAACTGATAGCGGCTTTACTCTATCTAGCATCGGTTTTTAAAGCCTAGATAACAACTTTTAATGACATAATTGTGTAATGCAATGCCAAGCAGCAGTATAAAAGCAATAAACGTCAAATTGTTAAAAACAGACCAATTTAATTAGAATTAATCACATAAATACTATGGGATTCGCGACTAGTTTGCGTTGAGTAGATGTCTCAATGCGCCACCCGTGTCTTTAAAAGTTAATTAAAAACCTATCTGGAAAAACGCGGTACGGACTATGGCGGCGTCACAACTTTGTGAGCTAATTTCCAGGTGCGCTTAGCAGAATACCAATTTTAAACTTTGAACAACGGTTTTGTTTTAGCTACACTGTAAAATATAAAAGATTATTACTACACTGAATTTAAGTTTAGGAAATGCCAAATGAGGTTTAAATATGCACTAATTTTATTGTCAGTACCGAATTAAGTTAATCGTAAACAGATTAGGATAAGATTAAAAAAAAGAGTTATACTCTGTAAGCTTCACATCTCTTCGAACTCTTATGGTATACCCATTGACACTTTTCTAGTATATACAGCTATACCCAACCCTACGATGTATAGTTTTTTACTAAGTCTTATTATTATTTTAGCAACGACATTTTTAATAATACAGTTAATATTTCATACATTTATTGTACAAAATCCTCTGAGCGAGAGTAATACTCGCACTTGATCGTTTATTATTTTTTAGAAATCATTTGTCATTTTTAAGATGTACTTTTAAACAATACAAATATTACAATAATAAAACCTTCATTGTATTTCTTTCTATGAAGTCTTTTGAAAATGAAACGCAGATCAACATTCAGTCATTTTTGATGAGTGGTTTATTATACTAGTACTAGCAGGCTATGCCCGCTGCGTTGGTCCATTTTCCAAACGAATCTTAAATCAAACGAAATTGTGATTTTTAACCTTCTATTTTAAAGCAGTAAAGACCGTCACCTGGAATGTCCTTCTGCATTGCTGAAAACGATGCTAACTTCATTGGGATATTATACTATCTTATGCCTTAGACAAAATTTGGGCAATTTAAGGAACAACTCTTTTAGTTGGTCATTTAAAGTAGAGTTTGGTACGGAAATGAGACAGTTATGACGACAGGAATTAAAGTATTCTCTAGTCATCACACTGTTAAATTAGAGAGCATTACAATGATTGAAGAGATTGATTTTTTGAACTTTAAGAACATTCCGATTGTCCATTTTCATTTGTTTCTTGTTGAACTCCCAGCATCTCAACTTGCGCTATATGTGGTTCTGGTAGCTTAAATTCAATCTCATTAGACGTTACATTACATTTTTTAATAAACGTCCTCTTCTGGCAGGTCTACTACTGTTTTCCATCTGTCTATTTCAGCAGAATAAATAGAATAAAAAATTTAATGAATTATTTGCAGACAATGATGAGCATTTAACTTATATATTTATTCGAACTGTGAAGTAAAAAAAAAGTGGATTTTTAAAGCTAAATTTTTTTAATAAAATTAAAAGGTACTACTTGATTATCCCATCGACCAAAAAACTATCGCCAAAATATAAGATTAAATGCCAATAATGGATGATCGTAAATGTCATATTCACTTGACATTAAACATCTTACACGTATTTGTTACGTCATCAAATTAATTTTAATTCGACTTTTTACTTGCATTTTTGTTAAGCTTTTACTAATTTATTTGTTCTTTCCTTATTTGAAATAAAAATTTATGTTAATTTGTATAATTTGGCGTTGGCGAATAGTTTGGCGAAATTGGTCGACGCAATAATCAAGTGGTATCCCACGAAAAATATATTTGTATAAAGAATTTTTTACGTTAAAGAACATTTACATTCACAGAAAAATATTACTTAAACAAAAAAAAATCCAGAAAATTATAAATTTCAAAAAATAATTATAAAAAGTATGCATGCAAAATTATTACTTATCCATCAGTAGCATTCAAAGAAAAACGCAACCCAAAATGCTGAAGATCGCGACAATCACATTGAAACATTTATCGCCAAAAAAACAGAACAGGAAATGGAACTCTTGCCTAATTATTAGACACAGATGTCATATACGTACTGGATTTGGCGCGTTTTTTTTTTCAGAACAGTTTGGCGAAAACATAGTTTTCAAATACCAGTTACATATATGTATACTTATTTTAAAAAAATTCTATTATTTTAAACGGAAATAACAATAAATAAAAAAATTAATTAATAACTATAGACAGAAAATAATTTATTTAATTGTAAAAAAAGGAAATAAGAGTTAATAAACGATTTATTAAATAAACAACAATAGCCATGTTAGTTACCATGTCAGGCAAAATAACGCCATTTTGGAGTCCATTAGGTACTCTGGAGCGTATATGAATTCCGTGCCAATAATAATAATAATAATAATATGACATTCAGACGTTACTTTATGTACTTTTAAATATCGAAATTAGTCTAATATCTTTTAAAATATTACCTAACTGAGGGGGGAATATGAAGAAAAACAAAGAAGAAATAACGAATTTAAAAAGATTTGCAATTTTTTTTCAGCAAGCAATTTTTGGTACTTTCCAGTTAACCGGGCGCCAGTGTTATATATACATATATATACATACATAGATGCGTATATATACATATATTGTATATATACATGTTTGTATATGTATATACATATGTTTGTATATGTATATGTATATACATACATTTGTGTATACATATACATGTATATATAACAGTGGCGCCCAGCTAACCGAAAAGTACCCAATTTTTATTTCAAAATGTTGAATTTTTTATGGTAATAACACATGATTGCATAAATTTCCTTAAGAATAGTTTTCATGTCCTAAATTTTGAAACTGTGAATTTCACTGTACGTGAAATTGGCGTTATGGACAAAGAAATATTAAATAAACAATAACATTTTCAAAAAAGAAAAAAAGGGATAATATTCATAGATCTGAATTGGAGTCTATAAAAATCACACGCTTCCGTAATTACGACGAAAATTTTTTTTAAAGTATGAAATTACGAACAGATGTCATACATTCCCTCGGCAGCCATCTGGGATTTTTCTTGGCGTGAAAACCCTTTTCCGCCAAGTAGTAAATGTCACCCAGCAACAATTTATGCGCATGAAAGGCTTAACGAAAATAAAATGTAAATCATCGTCAACCAAAAATTGCCAAGAAATCTCAAAACATCCAAGATGGCGTCCGCTTGAATATACAGCATCTAAGCCTGAAAGGATTTTACAATATGTATGTGTGGCAGAAATTCAAAGAAAATTTTAAATATTTGATTCCATTTTTAAAATATTAACTGATATCTATATCATTTATAATTGAATATAAAAATGTTGATCTCGTCCACTTGAACAACCACAAATCCTCAAGCTTATGTCACGCTTATGCATTTTTGGCTTAAAATCACATTGTTTGGCGACAAACGAAAAATAGAAATCGTAAAGAAACACATAATATGTAACTCACAATAATTACAGTATTATTTACAGTTGCATCTGCTTGTTTCTCATATAAATCACATTACGTGAATTAAATAGATAAAAATGAAAAGAAAAGAACTAAAAAGAAACAAAAGTAGTAATTCAAAATTAGTCTAATCAAATTTTCAGATTTCTTTTTTTAACGTAAGGCAGGCGATAATTCGCCAAATATTGTATCAACATTAAAATTTCACAATAAATTATATTTTAAGTATTACAAATATTTATTTTATGTTTAAATTAAATATTTCGTTTTATAATATTATGTCTTATTAAAACATTTTTTTGTTGTCTTTTTAAATTAAATATCAGTATTTTTTCTTTCATTTATTTGCGAAATGTTTGTCTAACGGATATAGTCATTTCAATTCTCTAATCAACAAACTTTTCGCCAAAATATAATCACTGGCAACCCTTTCCTTCAAAATACATTAAAATATGAAATTTATTACCAAAAATCATAGTTATCCCTGTATATTTTAATCATAAACCACCACGTGAATATTCTCTATCGAATGACACTATTTGCAAAAAAATCCACCGGGTAGTTTTTGAAAACATTCGGGCGGAACTTTTAGATCTTACTGCTTTATAATATATATGATGATATGATATGATAATGCATTTTGCGACAAACGAATCGGCTTTAATTCTAATCTTTAAGCTATACAAAGTATAAAATTCTTAGACGTCAATATTAGTTCAAAAAGTAACTCTTTACTATAAAGCTAAGAATATTAATATTAAGGTTTTTACTTATTTTGGTAAAATTATTCTAAGTTGTAGTTCTGTAACCCTTTCTATATGTTAAATGTTTGTAATGGTAATCTCTTAGATTAATCATTCACCCAATATTCATTTGGCTTTACTAAATAATGGTTTATTTTCTGTTTGGACCTATGCATATATTCCAAAATAAATAAATAAGTAACTAAACAAATATATTTCTTTTAAAAGAATAAAAACATTTTATCGAACTCCCAAAGGAAAAAAATGAGGAAAAATTTGAATAGCATATCTTACTGGCTTGGACCTTGTTAATTATTTATACTAGAGATGAGACAAAATACGAGGCTTGTTTTTTAAGTAAGGGCCATTTTATTGAATACACTAATAGGTGGCGCGCGCGTGACGCATCCAGTGCTTGCGTCGTGTCCCGACATTACTTGGGAACATCTGTGCTCAGTTGCAGCTGTGTAGGTAACCTGTATGGTCTGTTCTGTGTCTTTAAAATGTTCACGATTAACGAATCGCCTACCCCGTGCGAGGTATGGTCAGTGATACGTTTTTTTGTCGCAGAGCGATTCAAAACAAAAGACGTGGCATGCTGACCGAGGGAATTTTGTTAGTCCATGACAATGCAAGGCCTCACACCGCAGCTCAGACCCGAGCTTTATTGGACTCAATTGGCTGGGAAGTTTTGACCCCCCCATCTTGCACTGAGCAGTGACGAAGACGTGAAAACGCCCCTGACCCCTTGGTTACCGGGGAAGGCGGAAAGTTTCTATGAAAAGGTTATTCAAAATCTAGTTGTAAGGTATGATAAGTGTTTAAACAAACTTGGCAGCTATGTTGAAAAATAGATAAATGATGTAGAATCTGAAAATAAATTTGGATTTTGAAAATTTTCTTTAGTGTGGATTGTAGTTTCAAACTGCCCTTATTTAAAAAACACCCCTCGTATAATAACATTTAAAATATAAAAAAAGTTATTTTCTTGTTTTGGCAACGCTAATTCGTTTCGTAGCTCTAAAATAAATGCAAAAATACTAAAGGGTAATTTACTTTTCTCATAGCACGATCTTTATCATAAATTATTTTTCTTATATATTTACATAATTATAGAATGGGCACCACATTCATTTTGAAGTTATTTACTATCAAATCTGCAGCCACAGTCTCTTCTTTTCTTTTTCTATTTTCAATCAAATATCACTGCTATACGTATGAAAATTCTCTATACTAGTTTCACCAAAATTATTTTTATTATATTTGTTAGATCTAATACTGCTATAGGTTTTTTTTAATCTAGATTAAAATCTGATGCCACTAATATGTATTTTCAAAAAAAATACCTTAACGTGCATAATGTTGAACAAGACATTTTCTCGCTTTTCATTAAAAAAAAATGATGCTGTAAATCTAGCTAAAGAGGTAAAAGGGACCATGATTAAAATATAAATTATTAATGATATTTCGCGGTGAAAACTCAATGTGGATTAAAGTTTTCCCTGATTCCTATCAGCTTTAATCAGAGTACTGTTAAAGTAGCACACACGGATGCCCTATTTATATTTCTCATTACAGCAAGAAGGGGCTATTATAGAAAATTAAGACAAAGGAAGATGAAATTACTTGGATGTTATATTTTATTTATGTTCAAATTGTTAAAGATTAAATGGAATTTTTTTATTAATATCTATTCAGTTAAAAACGTTTATTAAACTACACTGTAAAAAAGTCATTTCTTAATATAGATCTTACTTCTTGTTACTGTTTACAAAAATACACGGAATCCACTCTCAACGGTATCCCATGGCTATCCTGAACCGTTAGTTAAATATTTATAGTTCCAATAACACAAATTTTTAAAATGTGGTAAAGAAGTATTTTTAAAGCGATTTGGATCAGTAAAAACATTCCTTTAAAAATTACAAAATTTAAATTTTTATACGGTCTCCTATTCCTTTAAGTCATATCTAGTAAAAATATCCTATTACTTTAAGAATTAAGCTAAAAAATTATCAATCTTGTACTATTAAAACTGAACCGAGTAAAAGCTGTTTAAAGTTGAAGCGTCTTTTTTGCTGCGAAATAGAGATTATTCATAAATTTACCAGACATATAAATAATAGTCAGATATAAAAATAATAATAATTGAGAGTAAAATTAACATTACAATATAAATTTGAAATTTATTTTCATTCTGAAATATTACAGCAAAATATACAATTTACTCTGAAAATATTTGGGATTATAATTTAAAGATTACTGTATTAGGATTATGAGCGAAAAAAATTACAAAATTTTTATTAAATGAAATGCTGAAAAGCAACAGACTCAATTCTTTACAAAGTAAAACATATGTTAAAATACAACTATTTTAACCAATCTGAAACCGAATTAATAAAAATTAACGCTTTCGTAATATTTGTACGATGTGACTACTTTCAGTTAAAGTACAGATACACGCAAAATAAATCCCTCTAATACTTTAAGCACTTTGTGAAACGATCCCTCAAAGCATGAACCACTCATCTGTGTTCAGATTCAGAAAGCTCTTATAAATCCTGAAATTCCAAATTGAAACTGGAAACTAAATCTAATTTGAATGTTTCTACGACGACAATAAACAACTCCAAAGAAAGAGTTGAGGTTCGGGGGTTGGAATCCATTCGCATAAATTTACCCAAGCTAGTAATTGAAAAATTTGACAGCGATCCTTCGGATTGGCAACGATTTCGGGACCAATTAGAATCTATAATTCATAAAAATGCAGAATTGTCTGACGTAGAAAAATTCAACTATTTTAAGTCATACCTAACTTCAAATGCTGCTAACTCTATAAAATGTTATAGTTTAACTAATAGTAACTATTTATCTGCTATAGAAACTCTAAAAGAACGATTCGGTAAAAAACATTTGGTTATTAACTCACACCTCAATAAATTTTTATCACTTAGTTCAGTGAAGAAATCCAGTGATGTTTATGCACTCCGCAGATTGCTGGACACTTGCCAGACCGAAATCAGGAATCTGAAATCTCTCGGATTATAGATTGAAAATTATTCAGCGTTACTCGCCCCTAATCTAATTAAATTATTACCTTCTGACATAGTGTTGCAAATAATAATAAAAAAATGTGCTAAGGATGAAGAATTAAAAGTTACGGAAATAATTGATTATTTGAAAATGGAAGTTATTTCCCGAGAAAGAGCAGCGTTTTTAATCTCTAATCAAGATTCTGCGAACGCACACACTATATCTGTAAACCCAGTGCTCGACAAGCAGTCGCCGAAAATGCTTCCTACCGATTCTGGCTTAATTAATGAAACTGTATTATTTTCTAAACAAATTAAATGCCCGGAATGTAAAGAAAAACATTTTTCGATCGAATGTGAATTATTTAAAAATAAATCATTACAGGGTAAGAAGAAAACTTTAAAACAGTATGGTTATTGTTTTGTTTGTCTAAAAAATACAGGGCACATAGCCAAATATTATAGAAAATTTGTTAAATACGGAAATTGTTCAAAACGGTATTATAGAATTTTATGTCCCGAAAAAGAAAATGCCAGACCACATGAAAATAATCAAAGAACGTCGTTATCAAATAAAACTTGTAATCGTGCACTATTAATGCAGACTGTAACTGTCGGTTTAGACTTAAAAGATAAAATAAACACATTTTGGTACGCTGTTTGATAGATTCTGGTAGTCAACGCTCGTATTTGACTAAAGATATTATTAATCGAATGGGATATGAAGCTGTAGGAGAAGAAAAAATGATTCACGGTCTTTCTGGTGGTATTGAAGAAACACACTTTCACAAGCGATATAAAATATATTTAAGTAATTTAGAAAATACTTTTAAATGCAGTTTTGATGCCTATGACCAGGACAAAATATGCACTGAGGTTCCAAAAATAAAACATTGGCCTTGGATAAAAAGAAGCTAAATGAAATGGGATAAAATTCTCAGATTATGATGCATATAAAGGGATTCAAAAAATTACAATTGAACAGGAAATAAGTTTACTTATTGGAGCAGATATTTATGGAAAGTTATTAACGGGGAAAATTACATCCTTGGATAGTAATTTAACTTCTATACAGACTAAATTGGGGTGGACATTGATGGGTAAAACTAATGATGAAGATACAAACGATTCCACAAGAGTTGTTTTATTCTTACATGTAAATGAAGCAAAACTCACAGATTTATGCCGAATAGACACTTTAGGAATTCTTGATCCAGTTGACAAAGGTTCTAGTTTAGAACTCGAACAAGCCGTAAAAGAATATTTCAATAAAAATATTCATATAAACAATGAAGGGCTTTGTCAGGTTAGTCTTCCATGGATTGTTGGTCATCCCCCTCTCCCCATTGGCCGGGAAATTGCAGAACGTAGATTAAAAAACTGCGTAGATTCATTAAAGAAATCCGGTAATTTAGCTGCCTGTGAAGCGGTATTTAATGTGTGGCTTCAAGAGAGCATTATTGAGGAGGTCGAATGAACTCGAGGAACGGAAGCTGATTTTTTTCTGCCACAGAGATCAGTAATAAAAGAAAGTTCCACAACCCGAATACGCCCTATTTTTGATGGGTCCGCTAGGGGAAAAGACTCACCCTCTATTAACGATTGTTTGTTGAAACGCCCCAATTTAGTAGAACTTATCCCTTCATTAATAAATTTGTTCCGATTGAAGAAAATTGGTGTAATATAAGACATAAGAAAAGCATTTTTACAGATTAGCTTAAATGTAAATGACAGAGCCTTTTTAAGATTTTTATGGTGGAAGGAGGAAAATTCTCAAGAAATGAAAATTTTCGAACATCGATGAGTTGTTTTCGGGCTTACATGCAGTCCCTATTTATTGGGAGCAACTATGCAACACCACTTAAAAAAGTCACTATGCAGAAAACAGCATCTAGACTTTCGGAATCCTTTTATATTGAGAATTGTATCACTAGTGTTTATAATGAAAAACAACTTAGTAATTTTATGTGAAATTTCGCAAAACCCCTTCCTCTCTCAGCCAGACTGAATAGGCACCAGTGATCCCAGATCACGCTGTCTGACTAGAGAATTAATATTAAAAAACATTTTTTCTTTCTTGTTCGTTTTAGTTTAGTTTTTAAGTAGTAATGATAAAAGTTGGAGGCAGCAGGTAGTCTGTCTGCGTATATGTTTTTTGTCATGGTCTTCAAATAGAAGAAATGATGTTTTGATTTTAAAAAGGGAAATTTATTTTCGAATATGAAATCATGCTATTTTCTTGACTTCTTTTTAGAAGAAAATATTATCTTGGATTCCCTTAGTAATTTATGTTTAACAAGTATTAATCAAATGCTTTCGTTGTAAATATTGTATATAGTTAAATGTGTAAAATAGAATTTTCAAAGTTTTTAATCATCATGTGCTTATTCATATTCAAAAACACCTGCGCCACTTTCAGTAGTGAAATATACTTGATGTCTTTAGTCTTATGCTATAATGCGAGCAAAAATTGTGTGTGTGTGTGTGCATGTAAATTTTATCTTGAAAACGGCTCTAACGATTTTGATTAAAATTTGAACCCTGACATTTTCGGGCACAGAAAGACCAATGGGAGGGGTTTCGTTTTCGAGAAAATTCGATTAGTGGGTCATTTTGGGTCATAATGGGTCAGGGTCAAGCTAATTATATCTAAAGAACGGCTCAATCGATTTTGACTAAATTTTGTATCTAACGATTTTCGGGCACGAAAAAACCATTGGAATGATCACGTGCTCGAGAAAATTCGATTAGTGGGTCATTTTTGGGTCACTGCGGGTCAAGCTATTTTTATCTAAAAAACGGCTCTAACGATTTTCACTAAACTCTATATTCTACAGTTTTGGATTACAAGAAGACCATTGGGTTAGGTCACATGTGCGAGAAAATTCGATTAGTGGGTCATTTTTGTGTCACCGTGGGTCAAGCTAAGTTTATCTAGAAAACGGCTCTAACGATTTTGACGGAATTTTGCACTCTACTGTTCTCGGGCACGAAAAGACCATTGGGATGGGTGTTCGAGAAAATTCGATTAGTGGGTCATAATGGGTCAGGGTCAATCTAATTATATCTAGAGAACGGCTCAATCGATTTTTATTAAATTTTGTATTTAACCATTTTCGGGCACGAAAGGACCATTGGGATGGGTAATGTGTTCAAGAAAATTCGATTAGTGGGTCATTTTTGGGTCACCGTGGGTCCAGCTAAGTTTATCTAGATAACGGCTCTACGATTTTGACGAAATTCTGTAATCTATTGTTTTCGGGCACGAAAAGACCATTGGGATGGGTCACGTGTTCGAGAAAATTCGATTAGTGGGTCATTATGGGTCAGGGTCGAGTTAATTATATCTAAAAAGCGGCTCAAGACATTTTCACAATTTTTTTTAACATACGGCCGTTTCTGGTCATGAGATGACCATTGGGCTAAGTCACATGTTCGATAAAATTCTATTAGTGGGTCATTTTGGGCCACAATGGATCAGGGTCTAGCTAACTGTATCTAAAAAATGTCTTAAACGATTTTGACTAAATTTTGCATTCTATCGTTTTCGGGCTCGAGATGACCATAGGGCTAGGTCGCATGTTCAAGGAAATTCGATTAGTGGGTCACTTTGGGTCACCATGATTCAGGGTTAAGCTAATTGTATTTAAAAAGCGCTTAAAAACATTTAGACAAAATTTTGTATAATACCGTTTCCGGGCATGATAAGACCATTGGGCAGGGTCGCATGTTCAAGAAAATTCAATCAATGGGTCATTTTGCGTCATAAAGGATCAGGATCAAGCTAACTGTATCTAAAAAACGGCTCAAAAACTTTTGACAAAACTTTGTACTACACCGTTTCTGGACAAGATAAAACCATTGGGCTGGTTCGCATGCTCAAGAAAATTCTATTAGTGAGTCATTTAGTGATAATGGATCGGGGTCAAGCTAACGGCATCTTAAAAAGGTTCAAACTATTTTGACAATTTTTTTTGTTATACCGTTTCACAGTACAAAAACACCATTGAAATAGCTCACATGGTCGATAGATTTCGGTTAGTAGGTTTTGAATCAGCGTAGATCAAACTTATTTTATCTAGAAAACGACTAACGATTTTCACTAAATTTTCTATTCCATCGTTTCAGGCTCGAGAAGAGCATTGTGTTAGGTCGCATATTCGAAAAAATTCGATTAGCGGGTCATTTTGGGTCACTATGTCTCAGGGTCAAGCTAATTGCATCTAAAACAGCAAGAATGATTCAACGGGAATAATATATCGAGATAAATACAAAGCTAATTTTGACCGAGCTTGGCTCGGTCATTCCTGCTAGTATGATTTAACAACGAATCGTGAGTTCTTCTTTTAAGCTCTCCCAACTTTGTTTTAAATTAAGAATAACGTGAAACTCGTGAATATCATGAAGATTATTCATTATTTTATAACAGAGTCAAAATACATTCTCATCCAAGATAAATTTGACTTCAGAGGTTGGGAACACAGTTACTCTCACTCCTCAATGAAGCAAGATTTTTCCTTAGAAAACAAAATTGTCCCAGTTTTAGGCCTACGATGGCTATTACCCTCAGATGTTCTTTCTATAGATGTAAGGGAAATGAACAAAGACGATGAACCCGTCACTAAAAGGAAAATATTGTCGGAAGTTCGCAAAATTTTTAATCCCATTCGTTATACCTGTCCAGTAATTCTTTTCCCCAAAATACTATTATAAGAATTATGGCAAAAAAAACAACAACTTGGGACTCTGAATTACCAACATCGATTGCCCAAAAATTTCAGAAATGGAAAAATCAACTAAACTCACTTAAAGATATTGCTATACCGAGATGTTTAATCGACTATTCAGAAAACATCGATGATTTAAGTTTACATGTATACTGTGACGCGATCAAGGTAGCTTGTGCTACATGCGTATATTTACGAAATGAAAGCGGAAAATTAACATCATGCCAACTGATCCAAGCACGATGCAGAGTAGCCCCACTGAAATGTGTTGCAATCCCCAGACTGGAGCTCCTCGTGTGTACGATTGGTGCACGATTATCTAAAGGGGTTAAGTCCGAATTAAAATTAGGAAACGTTCCAACTTTTTTCTGGGAAGGCTCTCGTAATATGTTGTACTGGATAAAATAAGTGAAAACTATGGGCTCCATTCGTATACAATCGTGTTAAAGAAATTCGATCACTTAGTAATCCAGAAAGTTGGCTCTAAATGCCCGTAACTCTTAATCCGGTAGATCTACTTTCCCGGGGATGCTCTGCAGAATTCCTTAAAAAATCCCTCTGGTAGGAGGGTCCTGACTGGTTGAAAAATACTTAAGGAGTTTGGCCAAAAAGTACCGTCTACTTTGGTCCTTTCGGGGTTACTTTGGTCCAGCCCATAAAAAAAGATTTTATTCTTTGTACTGAACAAACAATACAAGATAATTTGGAGTTTTTGCCCTTGAAAAATAATTTATACCTTGCTATAATGTATTTGAACAGTTTGGGGGTAATTTAATTTTTTTAATGGCAACACTGAATGTGTTTGTAAACAACTGTTTTGGTTTGTAGATTTTAACTCTCCAAACTTTCTATAGTGAAACATTCTTGATAAGAGCTACAAATAAAGTAAGTATCAAAATATTACGTTTAGTAACCTGTAACCCATGTATGATCATAATTTTTCCTTTAACTTTTTATTTTGACAGAAAATGTTTACGGTTTCATAAAGCTAGCATGGAAAGTATTTTGGGGGTACTTTGTACCAGGTCTGTTTTGGTCCGAAAATAGCCCGAATTACTTAGAAATGCCTTTTATACAACCAAATCTCTTAAAACTTTATTTAAGTAACTTTTTTTCAAATGTTACTGTTGCAAAATGTTACATTAATTGAAATAAATTAAGTTGAAACTGGTGTGAATGAATAAGGACAAAAGAACTTCTTAAAACACTATCAAAAACTTTTAATTGCGCTAGGCCTTTCAAAAGATCTGAGTCTTTCTTCGTCAGGCGCAAAAAAGACGTGCTTCTACTATGAAAGCATTTGAGTCTTGCTGCTGCTTTCATAGTAGCAGCACGTCTTCTTTGCGCCTGACGAAGAAAGAGTCAGATCTTTCGAAAGGCCTAGCGCAATTAAAAGTTTTTGATGGTGTTTTTAGAAGTTCTTTTGTTCTTGTTACATTGATTGTTTTTATTCCAGTTCCTAAGGATAACATGACGAAAACTGTTTCTCGTTTCTTTAACATTAACAATTGGTTAATTGTGTTTAAATGTAAAAAAAAAAAAACAACAACATTTGTTTATCGAGTTTGCAGTGTTAATTTATTAGGAAATGCTATTGCAAGGGTTTTCCATAAAAATGCATTCATTTACATATGAAATGTATTCATTTTATATGAAACTAAGTCAATGGACCAAAGAAGCCCTTATCAGGGTCTACTTTGTTCCAAAACTTTAAAAATAGTTAAAAAATAAAATAATAAAAAAATTCCTTTTTAAAATCATACAGTTTGCTTCATTGTTTCATGTTAATTGTTTACAACTCCATTTCGAGTTTGAAAAATCACATATAATATTTTTTAATAATGGAAATGTGAGTGGAACCAGGAAAAAGTGGCCCAAAGTAGGTTCGACGGTAGTTTAAATCCCGACTTTGAAATAATTAACTCGGAAAAAAGAAAGACAGTTGTCAGTGCAGTAAATATCTCTCAAACTCCAATTGAGTTATATGAAAATACATCTTCGTATTTGAAAATGATAAAAGTAACTGCCTGGATATATATATAGATTTTTTGGAAATATGACGGGGAATGAGCGAAACTTAGAGAAAATGTTAACAATTGAGGAAATAAATAACGCAGAACACGTCGTATTGAAATATGCTCAGAGGTATTTATTAAGTGAATTTAAACCATGTTACACCTCTTTACAGACTTTTACTGATGAGCAAGATCACAAAGATTCGAGGGTTCCCAAATTTGGCATAATTGATTCAACAAAAATGAAAAGAAGATTTCCTTATCAGCAAAAAGTCCGAGAAGATCTTAGAAAACGCTTTAGAGTAGCAACTTTGGGAACTTCGAGAAATTGCGGAAAGAAAAAGGGAAACTGAATTAAAAAAGGATGACATTGTTTTGATTGGGGATGATAATTCAAAACGTAATAATTGGCTATTAGGCAAAATTGAAGAATTGTATCCGGGCAAAGACGGAAAATTCCATGGCGCCAAAATTAAAAATAAAACAGGTTCTTTTTGAGACCTCTTAAAAGACTATGTCCTTATAAACTAATGCATCATTTTTTAGTAGAAAGAGTTCCTGTTCCTATAGATGACAAGTCTGTTCCTGCTCCTGTTCCAGAGTCTTCAGATCCCACTTCTGTAGTTGAGCCTCTGAATAGCATCTCTGTTTCTGCTCCTGTGCACCAGTCTTCCATACCTGAAGATGACAATCGTCGATCTCGAGCTGGTAGAAAACTGAAGCAGCCGCATCGACTTGATTTATAAACTTTTGAGCTTCATTAGATCCTGAACCTCAAAGGTGGGAGGATATAGGAAATCACCGACCTCCATGGATATTTCCTCTTCGAATGAGGACTTTTGTTTTTGCCTTTCGGCAACAGTAACTTTACTGTTTTTGGAACGAATGAATAATTTGATCTGAGATGCGGGTATTCCCCATCAAAATAATAAATATCGCATTCGATACTAATTGAACTTATGTACATAATATGTAAATAGTTTTTGTGTAAATTAAGATGATATAAATAATATCAAAAGCCAAGAAATGTCCTCTTCATTGTCAAATATGGTCTGGTGAAAGTTATTTGATGCTTACTTCTGTTCTTATTGATTCGGAGTTCGGATTCATAGAAGGAGGCCTACCTTGGATCGGTAAGTGTTTGTTACTTACCTTTATAGCTTTGCATGAAATAATTTAGTGTATTCGACAACCATATTTGTGAGAGAAATTTTCCATGAAAAAGGCGTAAAATAAGACGAAAATTCTATCCAAATTTACTGTTAGATGTTTGCCCCAGCGATTATCAGAAACTGTTGATCAGATTGGATCGGCCGCCATCTGTTGGCAACCACCTCAGTTACTTCACTTGCCATTGGTTGACAATACACAATATGTCTCCTCCTCTTTATTCATAATTTCATTATAATAATAGAATTTTCCTAAGTAGATAAATTAAGAGCATTCCTGAATGACTCTTAAAGAAAAAGTTAGGGAAAACTTCAGTCACTTAATACTCTTTAACAAAAGATTTAGAATGAACTTATTATCTAGAATGGGTAAAAGAGAAAGTTGGGGATTAAGAAGTGAAAGATTAAGTTTCCACTTCGTTGCAAATTAGTTTCTCAGTTCCATCTTATCCTAAACGTGAAACGAACAAGCAAGTACATGCTAATTATTTTTTTTTTTTACTTTTTAAGGTGTCATAGTAAATGACTTTATTCTATAACAGTCAGTATTATCTTATACAGTGACGTCCAATACAATCACAATAGGGTAATAATAGCATTTTCCTAAGTCGATAAATTAAGAGCATTCCTGAATGACTAATAAAGGAAATGTTAGGGAAAACTTCAGTCACTTAATACTCTTTAACAAAAGATTTAGATTGAACTTATTATCTAGAAAGGGTAAAAGAGGAAGTTGGGGATTAAGAAGTGAAAGAGTAAGTTTCCACTTCGTTGCAAATTAGTCTCTCAATTCCATCTTTTCCTAAACGTGAAACTAACAAGCATGTATATGCTAATTAATTTTTTTTTACTTTTTAAGGTGTCATACTAAATGACTTTATACTATAACAGTCAGTATTATCTTATACAGTGACGTCCAATACAATCACAATAGGGTAATAATAGCATTTTCCTAAGTCGATAAATTAAGAGCATTCCTGAATGACTAATAAAGAAAAAGTTAGGGAAAACTTCAGTCACTTAATACTCTTTAACAAAAGGTTTAGAATCAACTTTTTTATCTAAAATTGGTAAAAGAGGAAGTTGGGGCTTAAGAAGTAAAAGATTAAGTTTCCACTTCGTCCCAAATTAGTCTCTCAATTCCATCATACCCTAAACATGAAGCGAACAAGCATTAATATTCTAATGAGTTTTTTACTGTTTAAGGTTCCATAGTAATTGACTTTAGGCGTTTAATATATTCACATATTTTAAAACTTCTATGTTTCCTTCTTTATAATATGTATTGTGTAACAGCTGTTCCAAAGAAGTTCTTAATTATATTAATTCGCTGTAAGAACAAATTAAAAATTTCAATTTAATTTTGAGAACGTTATTAAAATCAATTATTATCTATATTTAAGAAAGAAATGGTGAGAAAGTTACAAAAAACGTGCTTTTATTACTTTAAAATATTTAAATTTACATATTGAGTTAAAAAATAAGTTAGTAATAAAAATCTCTGACATAGTTTGAAATTGTTTATATAAAACTAGAATAATAAAAATATGTCATTACTTCTTTTCATTACATTAAAATTTTCTTATGCAATTAATTGATGTGTTTGTATTTTATCCTTTTCGGTCCCTGGGCTCTCATACGGGGACCTCTGTTCTTTTCCTTAGAAAAACTAAAGTGTCTTTTTTTTTTTACACATCACTTCGTTATAGCTAAATGTTTGTTGCGTTCAAAGCAAACGAATAAATAGCAGCATCTAAGCTGATTCCACACAAAATAAGTGTAATTTTCATCTGACTTTGCAAATTGCCTAAAAATGCCCAAAAGACAGTATGACCAAGAAAGTAAGAAATTTTCATATTTAACTTAAATCTTTTTCAAAAAAATTTTTTGAGGCTTTGTAGATTATTTACTTGTTTAAAGCTCTTAAATTAGTGATTGCGTAATTTAGGTAATGGTTTAAAAACCTAAAACTGATGTTTTAAGGTTTTATTCCAGTTTTAGATCCATATTTTTTAACCTAAATTACTAAGCGTCTGAAGGATCAATTTCAGAAAAGATATTTTTCCTGTCATTTACGATGTCATTTTGTTTGTTAAAAACCAATGAATAAGCATTTGTAATATTAATTTAGCTTCGGAACTGAAGATGTTTTTAACACTTTTGGGGAAATAATAAATATTACGTATCGAATTGCAAATAAAGACATTGTGCCTAAATGCGACGACCTCTAAATGCGACAACGTTGTTGTACTTAATATCTTAATGTAAGAATCGCAAATAAATTCTATATAATGAGACATCCGAACTTCAGGCACAAAACCTGAAACATTTCTCTGCATTAAAAACGTGTTTTCCAAAAACATTTACCGTTAAAATACGCATCGTTCATTATAAAGCGCCCCCCCCCCCATCTTCTCTAAATAAAGCAAAAATTCGCCAAAGGGGTTCGATGTTTTTCTTTTTTAAGTTTGAAGATCAAATAACACGATGGATGTGCTGGACTACAACGCAAGTTTATTTGCCTAAAGTGTAACCTTAAGAAAAGACGACTAAATTTTAAAATTAGAGTTATAAAATATTCTACGTATTTTGGTGACTTTACTTTCTTCAGATACCTATTAGCGACAAAGTGAATGACCTAAGTGCGGAGAGACTTTTAGGGATTAACGAGGTAAGTTCTTATTGTATTTTTCAGATATTTTAGTAATGTTTAAAGCAGAAATTGTGTTTAAATAAACTGTGTTCAGTTAGTAAATTAAGAATTTCTGACTGATTTCAGTTAGGAATTTTAACTTATTTTCAGTTTGGAAATCTCAAATTTTTTTTTAACACTTTTCGTAAATCTGACATTTTAACTCTGTTTTAAATTTTACTCATTATAATAAGCACTTTCTACTTTTAGGCTGGAATAAGATCAAAAAGAAATCTGTGTTTATTTAAATGAGTTTTTATGTTGCGATATATGTACTCTAAGGCATAGAAAATGTTAAATTTTTTGTGAACGTGTAAAAAAAAGGAAGGGTGGAGACAACACAATATCAGACCTTAGGCCTGTCTTTGGCTTAATCAGACCTGCTTAAATCGAATTATTAAAATGTTGCAGGATTTCATTTGTCTATAAGTCTAATATTTTTATCATGTAACATTTTATAACAACTCGAGTTAATAATGTCGATGTTAACAATGTTATAAATATCTTGTAAACACTCTGTTATCCTGTGAACCCCACACTAATGCAATGCAAATTGCACCGACCAAAATTTAAAATATCGGTATTATTTAAAACATACTTTAATTAATTTGTATTTTTCATTAACAAAATAAAACTTTTGATAAAAATCGATATCCTATTTCGATTCCTTATTAAATTTCGTATCGGAATCATGTGTTATATTTCATTATTACTAGATTGTGAATAAAAGTATACGCAGTTGAAGTTACGAAATCCCAAATTCCACTGTTGTGGAGTTTACGGGGTAATATTCACTCTCGAATTCCGCGAATATTAAGCGATGTTTTCCGCGACAAATGTTTAACCTCTAACTTTTGTTAGCGGTCTCACTGACCACTTCCATCCAAAATTGTCACGGATTAACTTGGAATTTTCAGTTTAACTATAAATATTTGTGAAATTGTGTTTCGTTTGAAGACCTAGTACTAATGCTAGAGACTTCTGAATAAATGATTTTAAATTCTAATAGTTCTGTACAAAACATTTGGTACAGACACAGTATACTATGAGTTAATAAAGCTTTTTATTTATCTTTCATTAAAACCCATTAAGCGCCATTGCTCCCATTTTGGGAACATTACTTTAAGATTTTTTTCTAAAATGAGTATTTTATATAATGTCAAAAAGTTTATGTTATTTCTATAAATATATGAGATGACTTCTGTAATTTTTTCAAAAATCTCATTTGGATTTTCAATTTTTTAAAACGTGTTTAAAAAGAAGAAATTTAGCTTTTTGACCTATTTCGCAAGAATTTTTTTTCAAAAAATAACTTACTAATAAAAATTATATTTTTTATTTAAAATATGTTTATAACTCTCTATTGTCTAATACTACATAAATTCGTAGTTAAGAAGTATACTAGATTGATCACAATTCATGAAAGAACGAGTTGCTCCCGTAACGGGAGAAATGGCGCTTTTGTTAGTTTTTAAGGGCAGACGGAGCACCAGAAATTAGGTAAAAGGTAACCCAATACGGTGCTTTTATTATGCGCGCGAAAACAGTCCTTTGGAAATGCTTTTTTTCATTCCTAGCAAACTTTTCTTGGAAGAGTAACTCTTAAAATCTATTTCTTAGTTCATTAGATATCCTCTTTTTGCTAAAAGGTCTATTTTTAGCATTCTATTTTTTCCTATCATATATTTCGATTTTAAGGAAAATGGTTTGTAGCCACAGGATGCCTGTGGAATTTTTAACTGTGTCTCAAGCTTTGCATTATTTTGAACAATTGGATTCAAATGATTATTAGGATGGTCCGGAAATCGTTTGTTTGCCACTTGATCCCGGAATAATAAAGGATGAAGACGATATAACCGAGAAAACAGGCTACAAAATTGTCCTTTGATAGATTCCAAATTTTTGAAGAAAAAAGACAGAAGAACATTTGACTCTATTACTACGGACTCAATTAGCATAGTGAAATGGAAAGAGAATCAGGTTGTTTGTCTGGCTTGAAATTTTGAATTTATAGAACCAGTAGGTTCGGCAAAAGATGGGGCATGGCGGATAAAAAAAAATTATATACCGCAGCCCCATATTACAGTGTCTTATAACAAAAAGATGGGAGGTGTAGATTTGCTTGATCGGTTTTTGAATATTTATCGCCCAAGAATAAGAGAAAAGAAATGGTGGTGGCCATTTTTAATCAACACACTAAATATGGGAGTTGTAGTAGCTTGGCGAATCCATAAGGAATGTAAAGGAAAACTTACTCAGATAGAATTTCTCCGTGAAATTGTTTCCTCATTGATGAAAGTAAAACGGAAAATAGAAGAACGTCCCCGTTCGGGCCCTTCTGGATTTCTGTCAAATGACGTGTATTTTGGTGGCGTGAACCATTTTCCAGAAAATACTGGGAAACAATCTAAGTGTAAAATATATAAAATAAAATACTCGAGTTTCCTATATAAAGTGCAATGCTGCATAAAAATTGTTCAGTCGTCTTTCATGTAAAATAGAGAGAAAAGATAATATAATGATGAAAAATAAAGAGCTATATAATAAAAATGCTTATGAACAGGTAATTTTTTTTTTTATTATTGTTATAAATGTAGATGTTTATTATAATTATAAATGTAATTTGTCTGAATTTTTTTTATAATATGTCTGTTTCAAAATGATACAGTCCTTTTTATTTCTAAAGAATTGAAAAATAACTGTTATAACTTCACCGAGGCAAAAATATATTTTTGTAAAAAAAAAAAAATTACCCGCATTAAGCACCATTGCTCCCATTTCGGAAACATACTGTTTTTCATAAATAATAAAAAAATTTGATTTTTTTTTTCAGAAGTACTTTAATGACACCCTGTTCATTAAAGAAAAACAATGATTCCATAAAAAATCAGTTATCATATATATCGGCACTTAATGGGTTAAGCAGCCTGGGAGAACATTCAGGGTAGTTATGAGACATTTTCTGTCACAGCAGTTAAAGATTAATGAATATTTTTGGATGAATCGGCATGTATAAAACGCATTGGGAAGAGATTCATATCCTGTTCTGATATTTTTGTTGAGCTTTTTTTGGCATTAAATGAATCGATGTAGTAGCGATCTTCAGCCATTGGGGTTGCTTTTCTTTTTGTACTAGAATGGACTTTATCCATATGTCTTTTGTGTAGTTTATTTAAATTAGAATATTTTTTTTCGAAAAAATTTATAACTTTTGTTTTAATTTGACATACATAATAATTATATGAAATATATAAAATTTTATGTAAGTATAAAATATTTATTTATAGGTGTATATATTATGAATTTATAAATGTATGTCTCTATATATAATTACATCAGAAACATATGTAATATATATACATAAAAATAAAACTATTTGCATAAGCATAGTATTTATTTTTTTAACGCGTGACATATACCGGGTGTCCCAAAAATGACTGATAGATTTTAAAATTCAATAACTTGCAAACGGTGACAGATATTAAAAAAATTCTTGCAGGAGGGTTATGTATGATGCCAGAGTTTTTTACTATGATTCTTGATTTTAGTTTGAATTTCAAACAATAGATGGCAGTGAGAGCAATAGGTGCTCAATCCAGACCCGATTTTTGGTACTTCGGGATCCATTTAATGCATTTTAATCTCCCTTTTTCGCATGGAAGAAGAGAGAGGCCAAAACATTGAGCCTGGATTTAGCGGTTATTTCTTGCAACGCCAGCTATCGATTTTATTTGTAACTAAAACTGAGAATCGCAGCATAAAATGACACTCCTGGAAGAATTTTTTAAATATCTGTAACCGTTTGCAAATTATTGAATTTCAAAATCCATTAGTCATTTTTGGGACACCGGGTATAAGATTTATTAAATATATATATGTTTATAAATATCTAAAGACCATTTTTTCCTGCCATCTCAAAATTTTTTATAAGATGTTAAAATGGCTTTTTGGCGCCATTTTTTATTCTTTCGCCAATCGCGCCAACCAGATCAGGATATGGAACTCTTCCCGACGTATTGACACAATTAGGGCTTTGGACGTCTCGTTTAGGTTTTAACTGCCATAAATGCGACAAAGATCACCTAAATGCGACAATCGTATATTGTAGGATTATACTACCGATAGTGATTATCATTTCTGCAAAACAAGTTAGTGTTGAACTAAAGACACCGTATTCAATAATTTCTATCTTAATACAAAATAAGTTTATTTAATACGAGGGAAAATCAAAACTAGGTTACACTTCCAAGTTATGGCCAGTTATTAAACCACATATACATAGGCAACACGGCGATGACAACGTATAATGCAAGTTCTTTTTCCCACATAATCTCCAGGAGACTGTAAAATTTTCTCGGAACTGTAACCAACTTTTCGATTCCTGATGCATAGAAATCTCCTCCAGCGGTATATAACCACCTGGAGACAGCGAAATCCAAGTTGCTCGTGAACATTGGAGAACACACTGCCGTACGAAATGTTAAGTATGCTGGCAATTTTTTGGAGTATTATGCGTCGTTTCTCTCTAATGATCGCATCCACACGGTCAACATTTGCAACAGTACTGGACGTTGCGGGCCTGCCTCCGCGATATTCATCCGTGATATCCGTGCATGCTGAACATTTTGTACGGCAGTGTGCCCTGCATTGTTCACGAGCATCTTGGATTTCGCTATTTCCGGGTGGATATATTGCGCTGGAAGAGATTTCTACGCATCCGGAATCGAAAATTTGGTTGACCTTTACGAGAAATGTTTACAGTCTCTTGAGCACTATGTGGAAAAGTGAACTTACATTGTATGTTGTCATAGCCGTGTTACCTATGTATATGTGGTTTGATAAATGGCCATAACTTGGAAGTGTAACTTATTTTTTGATTTGCCCTCGTATAATGCCAAATATACCCCAAATGCGACAAAACTATGGCGAATCGCGTCACATTTAGGCACAATGACCTTACATTAAATATCATTAAATACGTTAAAACATTTGATTACTTGCATATTGGGTATCAAATAGTAACATCAAACTCGAAGTAAGTTAAATTCGTCAAAACACACAAAAAGGAAGAAAATATATTTTCTTTCCTGAAAACTTTTCTGTATCATTAATAACTTCCATCTATTTCAGTTTTGTCACACACAAAAATGAATAAAACGCACAAAATCAAATTTTATTAATCAGCTGGAATAAGGCATTTTCCTTGGTAAAATTTCTTTTTTTTTATGGAAGAAAAAACTCTTATATTTCATTTATCACCACCATACACAAGATATCGATGTTGCTGCCCTGTTTTTTAGTAATTAATTTGAATTTCTAATAAAAAGTAAATACCTGGATATTATCAATACCAGATATTTTTTTTCCATTTTACTCACTGATTGAAAAAAGAAAATCTGCTTTTCGGTGTAATGCAATTGAATAAAGATGTTCCATATTTTTTAGTCTTAATTTCTTCTAACATTGCTTTTTACGTTGTCTATTGATCCTATCCGAAAACATCTAATTATTTTTAAAAATTTAAAAGGATATAATAAAAGTTTCAAAATCCAGAAATATGTTTTTTGTTATAACTTAACTTTTTCTTTTTCTCTTTATTTTAAATGAAAAATAAGGGGACAACGTAATGAGCTGTATAAAAAGGAAGTTACGACTAAAATATTTTGAACCTGAACTTCACAATACTGCATAACAGACGTCGCGATGCTATTGCCCTGCTTTTTTATTACATAGAATATCCGATAAAAAATAGATACCTGAAAGTTATTATTAACAGATAATATTTTTCATTTTGCTTACTGATTGAAAAAAAGTCTGAATTTTAGTATAATGTAATTTAATAAAGATCACGATTTTGAAATCGAGGATCCATGTTTTCAAGTCGTCATTTTTTCTTTATGCTGCTTATTACATTGTTTATTGTTGCTGCCACAGGACACAACTGTTCACGCAAACATCTTTTCAGGTGTACTTGGCAGCCCAAATTGCACTGTATGTGGAGAGGAAGTGTTCTTGGATGCACAACACCTATCACTGTGCCCCGCACTATGAAGTAACTGTATTTCTGGTAAGTACTGGGAGGGCAGGGATCTGACGAGGGCGGTTAGACATCAGCCCCGATCAGAGTTGCCAGTTTGGCCTCCATTTATATTTAAAGAAAATTAGTTCATAATAGAAATAAAGAATAGTATTTTATGCTTTTTTTTAATGAGAGACATTATGCGATCACACAAAGACAAAACTCATCTTTCAAAATTTCAAGTAGGAATTTGTGATTTTAGATAAAAAATGGAGGCAAAACTGTCAACCCTGGACCCTAAAGACAGTTGGCTTTTCGCTTCTGCTCCAGAGATTCTATATATCATCCTTTTCTTTTTCTTTTATTGATGTGTTTTGGTGTCATACAGGATGTATAACTGCTAGTGCTTAAAAATAAATAAATAAATAAATAAAAGGCTGTTTCTTGATCATATCTGAAAACAGAAAAAAAAATTTAAAAAATTAAAGAATATAATGAAAATTTCAAAGCACAGCATTTATCATATTTTTGGTTATAACTTATATTTTTTTGTTGTGGATTTGTTTGGTATGGAGGGAGGGGGGAGGAATAGAGAGACAACGTAAAAGGCAGTATAAAAAAGGAAGTTACGACTCAAAAATATGAAATGGGGACTTCACAATCGTGCACAAGATGTCGATTTTGTAGCTGTGCTTTTTTATTAATTAATTTGAATGCATGTTAAAAAAATAAATGCCTGAAAGTTATTAATAACAGATATTTTTTTCCATTTTACTCACTGATTGAAAAAAAAATGCGGTGTAATGTAATTGTATAAAGATCACGATTTTGAAGTCATGCTCCATATTTTTGAGTCGTCATTTCTTCTTCACATTACTTATTACGTTGTCGATTGATCCTATCCAAAAAACATACAAAAATATTTAAAAAATTAAAAAGTATGTAGTAGAAATTTCAAAATCCAGAAATATATTTTTTATTATAACTTACCTTTTCATTTTTTTAAGGGGACAACGTAATGAGCAGTATAAAAAGAAAGTAACGACGCAAAAATTTGCAACTTGAACTTCACAACTGTGCACAACAGATGTCGCGATGTTTCTTAAGCTTGTGGTGCACGACACCCATCTGATTCCACAAAATGCACGGTATGGTATTCTTTCCAAAGAGATTCGGCCTTTAGGTCAATGTTGATAGTTTTTCAGTGTCAACCGTTGTTATTATGTTGGGATATTGTCACCGTAAGTTACCACAAGTATAAGACGGCTTTAACTCTCATTTTTCTTTTGATTGAACAAGAAAAGAAGTGCGTGCCGCACATACTCTTTGGCTGAAAACTCGACATGTTTAGCACATGAAAAAAGTATGACGCTAACTAAGAACACTTAAACATTAATGGCATTTTGAAAGGTACTGTAATAGCTGCAAAATGTCATAAGAAGTTAGACTGTGAACCAACACTTTTTTCCATGACATCGCTTGAAAAAATTTAAAATTATTTACCGCCACAAATCAACTGTTCTCACTTGAACATTTTCATGTTCAACAAACATATATAAAAGACTAACATAATAAATTAATACTTTTAAAATTAAAATTATTTTACTACACTTGCATATATAAATTCCATTATAAGCAGCAGAAGATATTTAGTTGAGAATTGATAGCATCAAAAGACCAAATTTTGTATTTAAAACTAGTTAACGTGCTGTAAAATTTACTTGGAAACATTTTGTGTTTTATGTTTTTGTTTTTTAACAGTTTTGGGCAGTAAAATTAGCTTGTTACTTTAAATCTCAAAATTTGATTGATTTGAGAAAATTATGAAGATTAAAGAATGCTTTCAGGAATCGTGGTTGCCTCGAAAGAGGTTATTTATGTTTTAGTAAAGTTTTGTTAGGTCTATAAATACTTCCCTTGTTTTACAAATGTTGTTACAAGTTTTATGAGACATTGTTTCTTCACAATACAGTTGCCCTGAAGTAAACATAGAACGTATATAGAATCCTTATAATAACTGAATTTATTGTATCCATTATATACACATAATATATTTTGTAGTTAACCAATACTGCTTTTATTGGTTATATCGAAACTCTATAAGGCCCCAATATTTTTATCATCACAAATACCTCCAGGGAAATATTGATATTGGTTAAATATCCGCTTTATGTTAGAAACATTTCCAATATAATATAACTATTATAGAAATATTAGCTTTAAACTGGAAATGTTTGTAAAGAAACACGAATATTGAAAAATATTATTTTTCATTAGAACAGTATAATCAATGAAATAATTCTTGATAATATTATTATTATAGAAATATTATTGGCCTTGTATTGATTTATTAGAAATCAAAGAAAATTTCATCAATCTCATTTTTTTTTTCAAAATACTAATTGATTAAATTATGTTGAATTATTACTTTAGAAAAGTATAATAGACTACATTATGATTTATTACTAAATTACAGATTAATTTCAGTATACTTGCCGTGTCACAAAACTGATATAATCTGTTCAACAACGAGCTACGATTTACATAATTTATGATCATAATTACATTAAAGACAAATTGACGAAAATCTGGAAATAATTATCTCTAAAGATTAAAATCTTCATCCATCCATCAAGTTGATAACAATGAGATTTCCTATATTATAGCCAATTTTCTGTTTCCAATTATTTTCTAGTTTTTCATTTCTAATTACAACTGACTTATCCTCTGTTTATTCTTTGGCAGTTTAAATATGAAATATGTTCTAATAATGATAATAATGTATAAATTTAACCGTTCTTTAGTTCTGAGCCTTTTTATATAAACACAAATCATAGCGGAACATATATATTTTTATTACTGTTCTTTATATGGACGCTTTTGTCGCTCTTTAATATATCTTTCACAGATTTAAGCTTTTGAATCAGTTAGTAATCATCTTAATAAGGGCTCTATTAATATAAATATTAAGATGGAGCTTGGTGCATTATAATAGAAATGTAAAAATATCAACGTTAAAAGCAACGTTAAATTTAAAACTATTGGTGCTTTTAACGTTGATATTTTTACATTTCTACTCAATTAATATATTTTATTAAATAGGAATTCACCCATATTCCTCATATGTTTAATAGCCTTTATTTTAAAAGTTTAATATTTAAAAAAAAAGAAATTTATAATGTAATCAATACAGTGAGAAATAATCCATAAATCAATAATTCTTGATATTATCTATATTATAAAGGACAAACATATCTGTGCGTAATGCATACGTCATTTTGCAAATGGCAACACTTTGAAATTTGAAATAAAATTTTGGTTTTGCAATTTTCTCTACTGCAAATTTTTAAACTTCTAAACACCGCACATTTAAAATTTTTACACCGTCGTATAAGCAAAAAAACGCTCTTTTAAATGCAATTTGTTTGAAAGCTGTATCTCAAGTTATTGTTGAGATATTATATTTTTTTGTAGTTTTTCATACCATTTTTCTTATCGTGGCAACAAAAGTACCTCTTTTTTATTAAAAGTCATTGAAAATAAACTGAAAATAGTCAAAAATACGAGATACTGTATCTTTTTGTTGTCATTTTCTCATAAAATCTGAAAAAAAGTGGAAATTAAAATATGGGCTATGTCAAGAATATTGTCTGTTATTCCGTGATAATGACATCATATGCACACTTTTCTATAGACGAAGTTGAAGATTGGATTATAAAAGTGGGTTGCTTTAGCGGATCCAAATGACGTCATTTTATAAAAAAGCGTGTATTTTAATTCTTAAACCTGAATTATGTTTTGTAGAAGTGCGCCATTTTCACAGCCCAACTGCTTTGAAATTCTTCACAAGTGAAAATGCTTCACTTTTAAAAATAATGTAATCGAAATCACATACTGATAAAACGCAATGTTTTACAAAATTTAGAGTGTCTTTATAAAAGAGAGGTGACATGCAAATAATAGCGATTTATATTACAGAAATTGATTATTTCCGCCTGTATGGATTTGCTTAGCCGAGTTAGACTAGAAAACAAATAATTCGTAGTTTAAAATAATATCGTGTTCCTGAAGTTTTTGTCGAAAATTCTCTCGAATAATAAAATTTTAATGCTATTCTTTAGGACATTCTACTAATATTTTATCAAAATAACATAATTTGCTTAATTTAATTTTTCCTAATTTTATACAATCTATATATTTAAAACACAAGTGTTTTTTTTAGTCATCTGCCGTGATCTTTCAGCTTAACCAATTTCACTAATATATATATATATTTTAAACTGAAAGCTCTTTATTTGTAGATGAAATCGCATTACCTGTTTTTTTTTTTTTTTTTTTTTTTAAATATTTGCACTTTTATATTTTAATTTTAAAACCATTTTATGAAATTTCTTCAAAATGATGAAAATTAGATACCTTACATTATTGCAGACAAGAGAGAAATAATGAGGTATTTTTAACTTTATTCATGCTATTTTCTGATAAAAATTCAAAATTGTTGATAAAAATTGTTGTATAGGGTTTAGTGGCGCAAAATTCCATTAGGAGCAGAATATTATATTAGGGGCATAATAACGGAAACTGACATACTGCTTTTGAAAACACGCATTTTTCCTCATAAATTTTCTATATTGTTTTTCCTTCTGCACGTTTACTGTTACTAAGTTTCAGACACTAGGCGAAATGCTTATTTAAGTGAAAATGAAGTCATATTTAAAATAAAACGATCATTTTCTTAGATAAAACTAAACATTTTAACTCAAATGCATCTAAAAAAATATAAATTACGGAAATTTTTAATCTTCGGAATTGAGATTAGAATCTCGAGTAAAGAGTGCGTCTGTTCACGTAAAAGATGCCGCTGACAATCGTGACTTGAAGTTTTGAGTTAAAAGGATTTTTAAATGATCAAACAACTGGCATATTTTTTAAAAATGATGAATATTGATATGAGAAGTGCGCATGCAAATTTTGAGACGGTGAAAATTGCTGTTTTCATTCCGAAAATCCAAGCATAAGAGCCTCAATTGATATCCACACCCTATTAACTGATCTTTATTATATTTTACTGATTAAGTATCTATATTATAAAGAACAAACGTAGCTGTGCGTAACGCTGACGTCCTTTTACGAATGGCAACACTTCACGATCAAATTTCGGTCTTGAAATTTTCGCTACTGCAATTTTTTAATCTTCTGACCATCGTGCATTTTCAATTTTCATCGCATGGTGAAAAAAATTTACTTTCAAATGCAATTTGTTTAAAAACTGTATTCATTGACTGATGTATTATATTTTCTAAAATAATTTTTAAGTATGACTTTTTTAAAGTTTATCTTATCAAGTGCCGGTTTCAATACGTAATAATAAACATTTTGCACATAAAGCAACAAACATTTTTCAGCTTTTGTTTCTGACTATTTTTGCATAACGAAGTTAATACTTCCTTTATAATCAAATAAAAGAATAATATATATATATATAAACAATTTAACATATTTGTGAAAGACAAATTAACGAAATTAATACTTCTTTTATAAACAAATGAATAACATTGAAAAAACATAAATCTGACATATGTGTAATCGTACAGTTTAAATATTTAGATCACCAAATAGGATTTTTTTTTCAAATGGAATTTATTTGCAAAGTTCATCTCAGTTTACTGATTGTCTAGGGTTTTAAAAAAAATTTTAAAGCATGAAATATTTTTTAATTTATCTATATCGCGCGGAGCTCGATTACGAAAGATTAATCCGTTTGCCCTTAAAACAAAATAAAGACTTCATCATTTTCTTACGGCTAATATCCATAAAAAAATTGCCCTGTGAATAAATAAATAAAATAATATAAATAAAACACAAATTTACCAGACATGTATAAGCTCTGAAATTATAAGAATATAAAAGGATGCCATAAGTAGCGAAATCTTGGCAAATAACACTTAGCATGCGGCTAATAAGAAAATATCGCTTTTGATAAATTTGATAAATTTATTTGATTGTATAGTTCGTATTTTCCTTATGAAAAATGCTTTTTTTTAATGTAAGTGGTCAACCTAAAAAAATTATTGCATATAAAAAAAAAATATTACTTTTCAATTAAAAAAAAATGTTTTCACCTATATTATTTAACCCGGGAAGCCCGGGTATGATCCCCTAGTTATGATAATAGATCTATTATTGGCTTTGTATTGTTTTATTAGAAATCAAAGGGAATGAAAAACCTCACACATTTTAGCCCTTTTATCTAAATTTTTTTCAAAATACTAATTGATTAAATTATGTTGAAATAATAATTTAAAACTAATATAGACTACATTATGATTTATTACTAAATTACAGATTCATTTCAGTATACTTGAGATGTCACAAAACTGATATAATCTATTCGACAACGAGCTACGATTTACATAATTTATGGACATGATTACGATAGAGACAAATTGACGGAAATCTGGAAATAATTCTCTCTTAAGATTAAATTCTTCTTCCATCCATCAAGTTGATAAAAATTAGGCTTCCTATATTATAGACAATTTTCTGTTTCCATTTATTTCTATTTTTTTTTAAATTACAGCTGACTTATCCTCTAATTCTTCTTTGGCAGTTTAAATTTGAAATATCTTCTAATAATGATAATAATGTATAAATTTAACAGTTTTTTAGTTCTGAGCCTTTTTATATAAACACAAATCATAGCGGTATACATATTTTTTTATTGCTCTTGTTTATATGGGCGCCTTCACCGCTCTTTAATGCATTGTTGACAGATTTAAGCTCATGCAGACAGTTCGTATTAATCTCAATAAGGACTCAAATAATATAACTATTAAGATGGAGATTGGTGCAATATAATAGAAATGTAAAAATATCCACGTTTAATTTGAAATTATTGGTGCTTTTAACATTGATATTTTTGCATTTCTACTCAGTTACTATATTTTATTAAATAGAATTTCCCACATTCCTCACTTGTTTCACAGTCTTTAGTTTAACCCTTTCAAGGACAAGGTACTCGAATTTATCAATTCTATTCGTAAAATGATGAAATCTGAGATTGACACCAAAATTTATAAACGAATTTATTTCAAAATTATCAAAAGCTTTTGTTCACATGCTTGATCACCCGACCGGAGCACCAACCAAAGAATGGCATAGGATGTAACGCTCCGGTGGAAAATCCCCACAACAATCACCGATGCCGGACATCGGAAAGCACCCAAAATAACAGGGAAAAAGGCACATATTCTGACGAACTTACATAGTAAATCGTAAATTTACAAAACAATTGATGTTGCTTTCATCATAATAATAAAAATAAAAACAAAAGTGAAGTGACTTAAATGTATAACAAAAGTTAAGACTATAAATCCTTGTTCAAGATTATGAAGTGTAAATGTTCGTAAAAGTTCACTGTTCACTAATGTTCAAATGAGTTCAGTGTTCGAAAGAAAAATGTTCATAAAAGTTTTATATAAGATAAACTAACTTGAAGAAAGATCACCATAATGTTCAGACCTCAAGAGAAAATCACCGCCAACAAAAATGTCAGACAAAGGACAGTTACTATAAAAGGCACAATGTTGAGCCTTTGATGTAGTGTCAGAAAACCACGTAATGTCCGTAGCGAACCACTGATGAGTATTAACAGTATGATAGAAGTAAAAAGTTACAAGTGTAAAAATTATCAAAATTTATACCTAATAAATGAGTATTCCCTATTAAGTGCGTTGTACATAGCACACAGTTTTCTATAGTTTGAACGGGTGGTGAGAACGTTTCGAATATTCCATCTCAGTGTACAATTCCTGTTGAATTTAAATGTACAAGGCATTAACGGACAATGTCCAAACAAATAATGTTGTATACTTCCTACTTCACCACAGTTACACCTGTTATCTGGGCGTTTTCCTATTTTAAATAGATACTGTGGAAATGCTCCATGTGAAGAAAGAAAATAACCTATCACCTGGGATTCAAATAGAAATAAATCGTTAACCTTGTTTAATATCGCATAAGTATCTCTTCCCTTCTCCGAATTTTCCCAAGAAACCTGCCATTGATCATGTAGAAGTGTTTTAAAATGACGCTTTAAAATAGAAGTTGGTGCAGGAATGCGTAGAACTTTATCATACAGATCATTTATAATAACTGATTTTGCCAACATGTCCGCTCTTTCATTTCCTGGTATTCCAACATGCGATTTTATCCAGCCAATATATATGACTTTATTATGTAACAGGCGCAAAGAGTTGAAGATATTTAAAAGCTGACCGTTAGATGGAAATAAGCGCTGAAGAGCGTAAATTGATGACAAGCTGTCAGTATAAAGATGAAATGAATCATGCGGGGAGTCGATGCACCAACTGATAGCCTCGTCTATCGCAGCCAATTCTGCTTGAAAAACAGAGTTATAGTCATGTAATTTTAATCTCATGTCTAGCATAAAAGAATCCCTATACCAAACCGTAAATGCAGCTCCTACACTGTTCATCATTCGAGAACCGTCAGTATACAGTATCGGATGATTCACCACTGGTACTGTATCAACCACTGGCTTAACAAATTTTATATTTAAGTTTTCAAAGAAGTAAGGATAATTATATGTCCTCAGTTTATTCATAAAATCTTCACCTTTAAAACACATATTGTCAATCAAGACTGTACCATTTCCATAAATGATATTATAACGCTTAGAAGACAAATTCAGTTCTATGTCAAGTGGTGGAGCACCCACCAAAACACACAATGCGTCATTAGAAATCGTACGATATGCCTTTAAGACAGATAGCAGACATAGACGTTGACATGAGAGTAATCTTGTTATTCCATGTTGATTTAAGTCAGGCATCCAGATCTCATGCCCATATGAAATACGTTTCTTCAAGACGGTATTGTACCATATTTTAAGATAAATAGAAGGAAGGCCTCTATCACGGATTCTGGTTTGGCGCATTTTACACGTGAAATCGTTAAGCCTAGTTCTAATCATATCTAGGTGATCCATCCAGCGAAAATTGCTGTCAAGTAGAAATCCCGAATAAAGAATATTGTCCTTTACACTGATACTTTTGCCATTATGTTTAAAAATTGGTCTTCTTTTACTAAGAGTGTGGCTCCCAAACAGCATTGCGGCTGACTTCTCTGCACTAATTTGCAAATGATGTATAGAACAGATATCCGAAAAGTGATGAACACTAGTATTCATTTTATGTTCTAGCGCAGAGCGCGTATCTGCGCCCTCTATAATAACGCTATCATCAGCATAAGAAATAATCAGTAATCCTCTCTGCTTGCAACTCTTTAAAATCCTGTCAGCAACTAGTGTCCAGATAAACGGCCCAAGACATGACCCCTGCGGGCACCCACGGAATACATGAAACCATGTTAATCCATGCGTATATTTAAAACAAATAAGCCTATGACTCATGTAATTTTTAAGTGTAGACTTCATGTAATCAAAAATAGGTAAGATATTTATGATATCGGCTACAATACGCCAATCCAAAACGTCGAAGGCACCACTGATATCAAAAGAAATCATTGCACAGTATTTATATACTGATAGTGTTTCTCCAATGATATTCTTTAACGCAGAAAGTGCTGTCAAGGTGCTCCGTCCCTCACGAAAGCCATGTTGTCCATCATCAAGATAATTAGAAGACTCCAGCATCGTAATAACTCGAAGTTTTAAAAGTCTTTCATATAACTTACCCATCATAGGGAGAAGAGTAATAGGTCGATACGAATTAATTTTTTCAGCTGTCCTATTACGTTTTCGAAAAAAGATGATCATTCCTCGTTTCCAACATTTTGGGAAGTGACCAAGTAAAAGACAAGTATTAAATAGCGTCAACATAAGAGTTGTAAATCTGTTACACAAATTTTTAATAATTATTCCATCAATATCGTCCGGTCCTGGAGCTTTATTTATGTCCTGAAGGCGCAGTACATGAAAGAGTTCTTTTTCTTTAAATGGAATAAAATCAGGTGATGAGGAATAATTGAATGAGCTAATGTACTCATAAGGGACAGAAGGTCGATAATCCACGTCAAAATGATCTTATGTCTATAAGACTATGTGCTACGCTATCATATGTGTCAAACACAGAAGATTCTTCTAATGTAGTAAAGATCATGTCGTTATGTTTCAGGGTTTTACCTGAGACATGTCTGTATAGAGACCCATAGGCATTATCAGTGCGTTCACAGAATGACAGCCAACCCTGTCGTTTTGCACGACGTAAATTACTTTTGTATTGTCTTCTAGCAGTCAGATATTTATCCTTGTAATCTTCTCTATTCAAATTCTTCCTATAACGGTTATACAAGGCGTTAACTTTGTTTCTTTCAACCCTAAGAATTTCTGTATACCATTTTGCCGTAGGTTTATATGATAATGAACCTCTTTTAAAACAGGCACTCATAATCTCATGCAAAAGGTCATAAAAATTAGCCGTCCAATCTTCTAGTGCATCAGGACCAAAAACTCTACGTAAAGTGTTCATCAACTGAGGAAGATACTCCAAGAGTCTTTTGTTGAAACTATATAAACTCTTGTTTTTTGTTTTATATCTTGTATAAGTCTTAAATGAGGGATCAAGAACAAGGTGAAACCTGATGTAGCGATGATCACTGTATGAAAAGACACTATCATCTACAGACCAACCATCCAAAACCTGTACAATTTCGTTACCGCCCAGCGTAAGATCTGGACGGCCCTTTCGGTCGTCTTGAACGTAACTATGAGGTGCCTCTGGGTCATTTAGAATAAATAGGCTGTGAGACATTAGTAACTTCAAAAGAGGCTCAGCCCTATCACTGTCGCAAGTATATCCCATCATCTTAAGCGGGACGTTGAAGTCTCCTCCAATCACATGCCTGGAAAAATCTGGATAAATGTGAGTCCATGGGTCCATGTCATCTTGAAAATTTCCAGAAGGTGGTGAGTACACTGAACCAATAATAATGAAACCTTTTGCTATTTGCAAGTTTACAAAAATACTATTTCTCGACTCAAAACTTTTCACACATGCATGTCCTGACAAAGTTGAAATAATAGCTGCAGTACCACCAAAAGAAATAAAGTAAACCCAGTCTGGAGGAAGACCAACAAAACAACCGTTAACCAAATATGGATCTTGACAAAGTACAAAATGTACGTTAAAAGAAAATACGTATTTAATAAGAGCATCAGTGGCGTCCGCACAGTGATGAAGATTTATCTGAACAAAATTTAATCCGTAATCATCAGCCGAAGAGCCCGAGACAACTATCACAATCGTTTGGCTAAAAGTCCATCCCTGTAAGCCTTAAAAGACGGACAGTTCGGGCTATCGGCACGATGGGAATGATCAATTTCATCATCCTGAAAAAAGCAATTACTGCAAGTAACTGTGTCCACGGTGCAATCCTTTATGTTGTGCTTTCCTGCACATTTTACACATTTTAGATCCCCAGCACATCTATTTGCAACATGACCAAAAGCTTGACATTTATAGCATCGCACAATTGGTATATACTCAACCATGCGGTACCTCTCCATGTCTATACAAATCCTACGACGTTTGTTCACATGCTTAATAAAAGGAAAATTTTCGTTCCAATATTCTGGTGCCAATGTGGCATTTATAAATTAAAATTAAGTGGTCCAAAAATGAACCACCGCCCTTGAAGGGATTAAAAGTTTAATAATTTCAAAAAAGAACTTTATAATGCAATCAATATAGTGAGAAAGAATTCATAAGTCAACAAGACAACATAAGTAATCTATGTGTATCTGTTCAAATATTTTAAAGGGAAGCATTTTATTACGTGCATACATAAAATGTACTACATATTTTTGAATACTTTTTTTCTTTTTTTTTTTTCTTTTTTTTTTTTTTTTTTTTTTTTTAAATTGGTAGTAGTTAGAGCAGTTATATGTTAATTCACATTTAATATATTTTGTTTGTTTTATCCGTACTGTACCTTTCTAATTTTTGATAAAATGAACCTTTCTGTATGTATGAGCTTATATTTATTTTTTAATATTTTATTGAAAATGAAAGAGTAATTTCTTAAAACTTAAAATATGTTGGTTAAAGTAATTAGCTTCAGTATTAAGTACATTATGTTTTTTTCTGATCTGGCAAGATATATTTTAACCTATCCACTAAGAAACTCATGAGCTTTGAAAATAACTTTTTAAATCCCTGTGAAATAAAATATAAAAATCTCAAAAAATTATTTTCATTATAAGCGCAGGTGGTTATATCAATTATTAAAATTTAAAAAAAAAATCAATAACATTTTTGCAACTTACACAAAAAATATAATTGCAAAGGTTTTACAGTAATACATAATATACGGTAAAACTTCTAAATAACGGAGAACTCGGGAACATTGTATTTGTTCGCTATTCGGAAGTGTCCGCTATTCAGAGGTAAAAATGCACAAATACATAGCCAGACACGCTTAAGACGCTCACGTTTAATACGCGAACCCGCTTAATATGCGGATTTGTCTCGATCCATTGAAAATTGCCCATAACGATAATGCAAAATAAGCACGTTTAATACGCGAACGGTTATTGAGCGATCCCGCTTAATACGCGACTGATTTTCGGTCCTCTGAGACAAAAAATCATGCTTAAGACTCGAACCCATAGATCAAGATGCAAATTTAGCGGACACTTTTTAAACCACTGTGTCTGGATAATAATATTTGCTTCATTTAAAAACAAATTAATTAAGTCGAACATTACATACATGCAATCGTGGTAGGTATTTGAATACCCCCCCCCCCCCCTAAATTAGCAACAATGCAATCTTCCTTTGTCCCTCGCTTCGTGTATGTTTTTAATGTAGTACGGAGAAATAGACAAATTCAGGAAGCTCAGATACGTCATAAAAATTGTTATGATTAGAGATGTTGTGTAGGAGGTGTTAAACGTACCTTTATATCACTACTATGTTTTAAAAGGCATGTTATAGGCAAAAAATTACATTCGTGAATATTAAACAAGTACGACTTCAGTAGTATAAAAATCTTTTACATTTTCTATGTTTTGTTTACTTTTTGCTATGCTATCAATAATTTTTTCACAAAGATGGGGATAGTCTTTAGAATAGAACAGGATAGTCTTTTCTTATTATATTAAAATTGAACGACAAATTATAATGGTACTCATTATCAGAAGTACTATATATGAACTAGGTTGTGCTTCATAGATTAAAAAAATTTTCTTTGTGTAAGAAAAAAATAGTATAGCTGGAAATTAACTTTGTTGCTTTATTTTTGGTTGTAGTGTATTAATCGACAATAAAGTCATATTTGAATCCATATTTATTTTCAGTTATTATTTCAGTCGGTCCTATAAAAATAAACAATGTGTTAAAGTTGAATATAGTTACATTGTAATATAAGTGCACGTAAAAGTAACAATTTTCGATCCTTAACATATAAATGAAAGCTCTAAAGTTCATTTAGACGACTATAAGTGTAAATAAGCTCAGTCCCTGCAGCATTATACAAATCACGTTTAAGATTCGTTCCCGCTTAATACGCGACTTTTGTCCACTCCCTTGAAACGCGTCTTAAGCGGATTCCATTGTATTTATACATCATTAAAAGAAAAGTGTTCACTAAATAGAGGTTACCGCTATTCAGGATTGTCCATTATGGAGGTTTTATCGGTATAACCTCCATAACGGACAGTCCTGAATAGCAGACACTAGTGATAGGCGATTCTGGAAAATTTGAGAATCGATTAAAATCGACATCGTATAAAACAGAATCGATCACAATGAGAATCGATTCCCAAATTCTAGAATCGATACTTGAATCGATATTTCGATGTTCACAGATAAGCTCAAAAATAGTAATTAAAAAATGTAGCGAATGAGCAGGGCTATAACGACTACCTTTCACCCCTCACCCTCATTTATGGGATCCCTAGACAATGTCAGGGGCCCAGAAGTAAGCTACCTTTGAGTCGAATAATAAGGTTTTTTAACTTTTAAAATTATTATTTTTAAGATGCAATTTTAATAATAATTTATATTATATTTAAATTTATTTTTTAAGAAAGATCTCGGTCAGATAAAACAAAAAAAGGAAGAAATGTTTTTCTTTTCATCCGGGAAAGATATACTTTCTACTCTTATTTCCTTCAACCAAATGATGGGGACTTACTTCCTATAGACGTCATTTTTCTTAAAAATGTGCAGATGAGCGAAATTTTGAAAGCTCTAAATTTATTTAAAAAGTTAAATGGTTTTTCAGTCCTTTTAGGGCCTCCTATAAGCGTGGGGGAAATACAATTATTTCAAATCTTCTTTTAAAATAGAAGTAATGATGTATTTAACCAATCATCACATACCACATACTAAATATTCCCCAATGAATAAGCAAAATTCTCTTTTTAATAATATATTTAACTAAAATTTCTTTCCCTTATTAAAATATATATTTCCTTATCTCATTTACAGTTTATAAATATCTTTCTTTTTAATGTTTACCAAATTTTCAGCTGTTAACAACGACAACAAGAAAAAGTTCTCACCCTAGAATCATTAACAGTGAAATAACATACTTTTTTTCTGGTTAACAAATAAATAAAAATATATCCTTTGATTATATGGGGGTTTTTTCCAGCAATAATATAAAAATTCTAAACAGTTATTGACTCGTTCGCTGACAGGTTGGGCCGTGGAACATAAATCTGCAAATATCATGATTTTCTTTCTTTCTTTTTTTTATAGCGTTCTCGTTCTTATACTAGAACAGAAAAACAAGACTTCTGTGATCATTTTGTTTATGAAAAAATAAAGAAAAAGAAATAGGATAGAGTGATAACAGGCAGATGCCTCAGTTATTTATTAAAACCACGATAATCTGAAAGATTAATGTTTATGAAAGTAGTAATTAAATTACTTTTACTTAAATAAAAGGCTTTTTAGCAGAGATAAAAAGATAAATACTAAATTTATTTCAGAAATATAAACAGATTTTAGTTATTAACGCAGCTTAAAAAGCATTAACAAACACAATATATTTTGATAAATTTTATTTGATATAAATTTGATATATTTTGATAAATTGCTACTAATAAGTATGTGATCACTTCCTATATTTAAAGAAATATTCTTTTACCTTTTCCATACGAGAGTAAATAAAATTTTACAGTTTAAAAGAGAATAAACCCGAGCCTGAAGGCTGGTATAAAATCGACCTAAAACAAAAGACCTCGATCATAGTTGCTTATGCTTTTTATTGTTTTGGTTTTTAGGTGCCACGCATTTACTAAGATCTAATTTATAATCACATAAAGCAATGATTTTTTTTATGTTTTTGAGTAGTAAAGAGTCAAAATCCTTCCCAGGTAAGGGTGATGGTGAAGATCCTGGTTGCGCCACTCTAGAGAGAAAAAAATAAAAATAAAAGTGCCCAGTTAAACTGATGACTTTGAGCTCACAGGCTATTCACACTTAATTGTATATTATACTCTTATTTCAAATAATAATCTCCCTCAAAAAATAAATGAAGGGGGATTAGCCCCCGTTTCCCCCCTTTATACTTAACCAATGAACCTCCAAAAGTAAATGGAAGCTCCTTAACATAATAAACTGGTATTCGAAATTTGAAGCAAATCAGATAATTCTGCATGAAAAAAAAAATTTCGTTAAATTAAGGGGGTCTAACCCCCTTTATACTTAACTAATGAGCCTCCAAATCTAATCAGGAAAGGGCCTTATCAGAATGAACTTAGAAAAAAAAAGTAAATTGGATAATTCTGGATGAAGATCCATTTATCTAAATTAAGGAGATTGGTCTTGCCCCCCTTTCCCCCTTTTATACTTAACCAATGAACCTCCAAATCTAATGAAGGGAGCGACATATCGAAATAAACCGGTATATCAAATTTGAAGCAAATCGAATAATTCTGCATTAAAAACCCATTTATCTAAATTCAGGGTGAGGGACTAGAACTCGCCCCCCTTTACACTTAACCAATAAACCTCCAAATTTAATCAAGGCACCTCCTTAACATAATAAACCGGAATACCAAATTTTGAGCAAATCGAATAATTCTGCATAAAAAACCCATTTATCTAAATTAAGGTGAGAACTAGCTCCCCTTTTCTCCCTTTATTCTTAACTAATGAATCCCCAAAACTAATCAGGGAAGCGCCTTATCAGAGTGAACCTAGAAGAAAAAATTGAAGCAAATCGGATGTTTCTATCAATAGTTATATCGTTACGTACATACATACATACATATGTACATACAGAACCTACGGGCACATTAGCTCTCAGGCTTTGATAGCCTGTGAGCTAAAAAGAAAAGTGCCCAATTAAACTGATGTCATTGAGCTCGCAGGCTATTCACACTAACTGTATATTATAATATTATTTAAAAAAATAATGCCCTTCGAAAAATAAATTAAGGAGGAAATTGCCCCCGCCCCCGTTTCCCTTCTTTATACTTAAAGAATGATTCTCCAAATGTCATCAGGGAAGCGCCTTATCGAAATAAACAGGTATACCATATTTGAAGCAAATCGGATAGAAAAAGCCACTTATCTAAATTTAAGAGGTGTATTAGCCTCCTTCCACCCCTTTATATTTAACCAATGAACTTCCAAATCTAATTAGGGAAGCGCCTTATCAGAATAAACCGCTATACTAAATTTGAAGGAAATCGGATAGCAAAAATCCATCTATCTAAATTAGGGGGTATTAGCCCCCGGTCCCCCCTTTAGATTATAACAATGAACCTTCAAATCTAATCAGAGAAGCTCGTTATCAAAATGAACCTGCATTCCAAAATCTGATAATTGTGCATGAAAAACCCATTTATCTAAGTTAGGGGGGGGGGGGGTCAGCCTTCTCCCTTCTTTATACTTAACCAATGAAAACCCCCAAAACTAATCAGGGAAGCGCCTTATCAGAATGAGCCTAGAAAAAAAAATTGAAGCAAGTCGGATACTTTTATCAAGAGTTATGACGTTACGTACATACATACAGAACCGGGCACATTAGCTCTCAGGCTTTGATAGCCTGTGAGGTAAAAAGTGCCATTAGCGTGTAAAAAAAAGGGGGGGGGAGGAGGGCATTAAAAGCTTTCCAACGATATGTTTACGAGATGGTTTGGAAGAAACAATAAATATGCCCCCCGGGGGGACAGGTAAGTCCCAAACAGTCAGAGGGGTGACCTCAAATGTATTTTTGGACAAGGTTTCAAAATGTGGGTTTATAATAAAATAGAACCAGAATTTGGCATTTAAAAAATTTCATGCATATTTTGAACGGCCCTGTAAATTAAGGTTGGCGAGGAAGGAGGGGGGGGGGGTTAGAAGGGACGAACTTGAAAAATACAACATAATAAACTAGTAACACGAATAACTGGCCTTCTAAACAAAAGTATAACGATTTAACTTAGTGTTGAATTGAGGGGATGGTCCGGTGGGGACATTCCCGCCGGAACATTGAAACCCCCCGGAAGTTTTAAGATTTTATGCTTTTTAATTGCAAATGTGCAATTCCCCCCTCCCCTTACGGATCTCTAAAATACGCTCTCCCCCGGAGTCGCAGAAATCCCTCCAGTAAAAATTACCATCATCCAACACTGATGTGACCAAGAAAGAAAAAGAAAATCCTTCCTTATAGGAAATTTTACATCAATTCTGCCGCTAAAACAGTAAAATTGGAAGAATAAATATAACGATTCAACCCGATCCCGAATCGTGAGTCGACCGCGATTCAATTTGAGTTGAAGTAAATTAAAGTATAACGATTCTGCCCGCATCTAAAGAATCGTCCGCAAAACGATTCTACCCCGCATCTAAAGAATCGCCCGCAAAACGATTCTACCCCGCATCTAAAGAATCGTCTTGAAAACAATTCAACCTGCATCTAAAGATCGACATCGAATCTGTGTACTGAATCGATTCTCTTTTTTTAATCGTACGTTACAGGTGGAATCGATTCGTTCATTTTTCTTGCTTTTTTTGTATTTAAAAAAAGAAAAGTGTTGCATTCGTGAAAATTTTCGACTACCGGTTTTCGAAGGATTTATAGTTTTAGAAGGTCTTGTCTGGAATACGATTTGACTATTTTTATAAATTGTCTGTCTGTTAGTCCGTCTATTTGTTTGTCTCTGACAAAAAAATTGTGGGCGGCCTATTTAAAGAACTAATGCGTGGAATCTGTTGAAACTTTATATTTAGTTTGACCTTCATATAAATTGGAGCGGATTACTTTTTGGTGAAAACCGCCCAGCAGGTGGCGCTGCTGTCTTGCATTTTTCATGATTTCTGCATGATTGCTATCTCAAAAACTAATGCACGAATTTTTACCGAACTTCAGATTCGGTTAGATGTTGACGTAAGTTGTTGATGATTAGGTTTTGATGTAAATTTACTGGTAAGTGGCGCTACTATGCTGCATTTTCCCCGATTTTCGCAACAGCTCTATCTCAAGAACTAATGCACGGATTTTCATCAAACTTCACACTCAGTTAGACGTTGGCTTAAGTTGTTGCTTATCAGGTTTCGGTGTAAATCACCCAACAGGGGGCTTTGTTATGCTGAATTGAATTCAGCATTTTTCTCTGGGGGTGGGGGGTTGATTTCTGCGGCTCCAGCGAGGGGCATTCTAAACTTCAGAGGAGAGGAGGGAGGTTGGACTTTTGTACATTAAGCATAAAATCTCAAACATTTGCAGGAGGGGGTGTCACCCCCCCCCCCGGGAAACCCCTGAATTTAACACGTTTTTCATGATTTACACGATTTTAGGGATCATATCTCTAGAACTAATGAACAAAATTTCATCAAATTTAATATTCCGTTAGACACTGACATATGTTGTTTCTGATTAGGTTTTCATGCAAATCATATAACAGGTTGCACAGCAAATTTAGTTCAGAAATTTTTCTCCGGGAGGGATTTCTGCTGTTCTGGAGAGAGACATTCTAGATTTCCGTTGGGGGGGGGGGGGACTTTTGTCCATTAAGCAAAAAATCTCAAATCCTCATGGGGACATTTCAGTCTTCCGGGGGGGATGTCCTCCGGTACCACCCCCTGAATTCAACACTGTTTTTCAGGGTTTACACGATGTTAGTGTGAATATCTCAAGAACTAATGAACGGAAATTAATCAAACCTAATATTCAGTTAGACATTGACATAAGTTGTTCCTGATTAGGTTTTCGTGTAAATCATATAATAGGCTGCGCTGATATACTGCATTTCACACGATATTCGTGATAGCTATATCTAAAAAGTAATGCATGGAATTAATTCAAACTTCATTTACTGTTAAACTATCACATAAATAGATACTTATTAGGCTTGGATGTATACTGCCCAACAGGTTTCGTTTTATCTCTTTGAATTGGGAAGGGAATTTCTGTTGCAGACATTTAAGAGGGTGTGGGCCGATTCAATTATTTGTTTGGAAAATGTATTCTTTTAAAATGCACATATTTCAACGAACCTATACTTTTTGAATCCTCATGATGCCCATAGGTTATCATTTAAATTTGACACTGTGATAGCGAATTTTGGAGTTTTAACATGTTTGAGATAAAAGAAAGTTTTGGTATTGGCACATTCGACTACTTTACCTTCAACTTTTTAAGGAAAATGAAAATGACATTACCTTTAGAGACATCGATTAAAAAATGTATAGAATCGATTAAATCGAGTTCGCCATAGTATCGATTAAATCGATTAAAAAAAATCAAAATCGCCCATCACTAGCAGACACCACTATTTAGCTAGCACTAGAGGTGTCCGCTATTGAGTAGTGTCTGTTATAGAGGTTTTATTAGTAAAACCTCCATAACAAACGCTTCCAAATAGCGGACACCTCTATTTAACGGGCACTCTTACGATCCCCCCCCCCCCTAGTTTTGCGTAAACAAGGTGTCCGTTATTTAGAAGTTGTTCTGTAATTTTTAAAACGAAATTTATGGAAATCGTGAAACAGTTACACTATGAAAACTACTTGGAAACGATTCCGAAAATAGGCTTACAGACGCTAGCAATAAACAAAGTAGATGTATTATTGTATAATTAAATGCTCTATAGCATTTTTTTAAGTTTCTAAACATCGCACATTTTCAGTTTTTATACAATCGTATTGAGAAAAAAAAAGTACTTTTTAATGCAATTTGTTTGAAAACTGCATCTCTATTTGTTTTTGAAATATTAATTTTTTTGTAGTTTTTAGCGACATTTGTTTCATTTTGGCAACTCAAGTACGCCATTTTTGTAGAAAGTAAAGAAAAAATTGCTGAAAAATAGCAATTATATCTTTTTGTTGCCATTATCTCACAAAATAAACAAAAAAATTAATAAAAAAAATTAAATTGAAAAAAAAAAAATTAAAATACGTGCTACTTTGAGAAAAATATAAATAAAGGATTTATGATAAAACAGGGAGATATTATAAACTATATTTAATTTTAAGTTTCTGTATTAATGCAAATGACGTAATTTTACGTAAAATAAAAGCGTGTGCTTTAAGTCTTAAAACTGAAATGTGTTTTGCAGTAGAGTCCCGATTATCTGAGTCACGCTTAACCGAGTTATTTTCTTCTCATGGACTGGTGGCTTCTATTATTATGAAACAGCCATTATAAATGAAGTGTTAGGTGAAGATAAAAGAGCTGCCATAAAATGTTAAAACTCTGATTTTCTGGTCAGAATGGAAAAAAATGGCCACAATTTTTTTAAACGCTTCATTTATAATGGCTGTTTCATAATAATAGAAGCCACCAGTCCACCAGAAGAAAATGGAGTAATGAAAATGCCGGGGCGACACTAAATTCTGAAAAAGCAGAATTTATGTTCTCTAGTTTGAGTATTTTTCTTTTATGTGCGATAGAATCGCTAATGCTTTTATTGTACTATCTAGATATGGTCAACAAAAACTGATAGGTTTTGGCTGATGATGAGAGATTTAAGTAAATTAGTAATCTCTTTAACCCCTTGCCTGTGGAATATATTTGAGAAAAACGTGCCAAAAATGAAAAAGAAAATACGTCACGTCACACATTTTCCAAAAAATTTGCATAAAACAAGATGTTGGAAATAAGAAAAACAGATGGAAAAACTTCCCGAATTCAGCCGAACGTGAAAACTTCGTAGAATGCGAAGTGTCTGACTGAATGAGAAATAAATAACCGACAATGTCTGACTGCAAAGGATTTTCCTCTTGAACGAACTTGGGTCGGGTATTCCAAAATTGGTATTGGCACATTTGCGTTGCCCGAACTGAGTTCGGGCGTCACAGGTAAGGGGTTAAATACACGACAGAAATCTTCCCGACAGTGGGTAACTCAGAAGCGGTTTATTGTACAGTCGTGGAAAAAAAGAAAAGTAAACACCCCCTACTAACTCCTCAACAAATTATCGTAGAACAAAGTTACTGGTACCAAACGACTGAAAATAAAGTCTACTTTGAAATGACGTATATAAAATTTGCTTATGGGGCCATCTACATATTAGAAAGAACCCAAGTTTCATTTTTTTCAATGGCATAACCCAATTTTAACAAGATATTTCAAATTTTAGGTTCAAACTATGCCTAGACACGAAATTTCAAGTGATTTGAATGATAAGTTTTACAATTATAAACATTCAAAATTTAGTGCTTCTAATGTTAAATTACGTTTTCATATTTTTATTAATATCTCCTGAAATTATACTCCTAATGTGCTAAATTTTTGTGCAGCAATAATACTAAAATACCCTAACATTAATACGTTGAATTTACAATTTTTATAATTTTATGATATGAATTATGAAATTGATATTTAAAAAAATATGAATTGCAATCTACAATTTTTTTTGTGGATTTAGATTCGTTAAGTCCTGTTTTATGGAAATCCAAAATTTCACATTTTTCTTCCAAGTAGTTTTCAAATTATGCTTAAAAAACGGCAAAATGACGGTTTAAGGGGCCTTCTATGATAGAAGTGACTAGATATTTTGAAATGTCTTATGCTATCCTGTAATCTAGCAGTCTTCAATGACTGCTTGAGATGCCTTGATCAAGAAGGGGGCTCTCTCGGTCAACTATCGAGTACCGAACTTCAATTTGGATAAAGTCCATAAAATATGTTCGTTTTAAAATAATTAATTTTTCGAAAACTTATCGTACGAATTGCACAAAATTTTTTTTAGCCTAATTGAAGGGTGCAGAGTTCATTTATGCTGTCAGAATTGCGTACTGCTATTGATAAAAACAAAGTTATGGTTCGTTTTAATATATAGATGGCCACATAAGCAAATTTTATATACATCAATTAAAAGTAGACTTTATTACCAATCGTGTGGTACCTGTAACTTTCTTCGACGATAATTTGTTGCAGAGTTAGTAAGGGGCGTTTACTTTTTTTCCCCCATGACTGTACATTTTCGTTTGTGGTTATATTTTCATAGATTAAGGGAAAAATGTATTTTTTTACAGTATACTGCTGTTTCTCAGATGGATATATATATATTAAAGAATATTTATATAAGCTATCTAACATAGTAAAAAAAATATTTGCCAATCTAAATTTCAATTTATCCAGTGTGTTCCGCATTGAAATAAAAATAAAAGTAAAAGTAAAAATGTTGTTTGTATTACCACTGTTTTGTAATTATTTAAACTAAAAAACAATCCTTAAAAAGAAAATACAACAACTAGAAAACAGAAATTCTTCTTTTTCAGAATTTATAGTCGCCCTCGATTAAAAAAAATATATATATAAATATAGATAGTACAAAACATATTTCAATTTTAAGACTTAAAACACACTGTTTTATTTGACATAAAATGACGTCATTTGAATCAGCCGAAGAATTCCACATTTACGACCCAGTCTTAAACAACGTTTATAGAAAAGAATGCATGTGACGTCATTATCGTGAAAAATACACAAACCCTGCAAAAAGCGATGTCGTCATTCAAGAAACTCGACAAAATAATCGGGTATCCAATGATTCATATGCCTTCATTTGTTTGTAACATTAATATGGATACTGAAAATTAAAAATAGTTTATAATAGTTCCGTGTTCTATCAGAAAGCATTCATTTATATATATTTATATATATATATTAAGTCGGTGAACGTTATTACACACCAGTGTGACCGTTTTTTCAAGCTAAATGCAGGCTAGATTTAGCCTGACAACAGGCTAAAAATAAAATCGATTGTCCTGCTATCTATTGACGGTTTGTATAATTAAAAATGTAAAAAAATCATATTTTGAGAAACAAATTCGATATACGATCTTTAGGTTCACTCTAGCATGGTTCAATCAAAAACGATTAACGTAATATTTATTATTCATATACAGGGCTCCACAAAAAACATCGGGTCCATTACTTTCTAAAGGCGTAAATTGTTGGAAGTATCGTATTTGAATTATATTACACTACACTGGCGAAATTGAAATACTTTGTTCATATACATTATTGTATGTTTTTAACAAAAGATGTATACTTCATACATATTGTTTGGGTTTCATATCTGACGAAATCTTATTCGTCTCACTTGTCTGTCTGTCTGTCCGTCTGTCACAGAGCCCATTTTAAAAAACTATATATGTTGGAGACTTGAAATTTTGCATACTTATAGCTAAACACCACGCATCAAACGTCAAAACATAAAATTTTGAAAAAGTCTAATATTTAACCCTCTGGGCTCTAACTTGTATATTTTAAACAATTTTTCTAACTCAGCCCCTAATTAAGTTGGAAACTCGAAAGCTCGCATGCTTATAGCTGAACACTTGCGATAACACGACAAATCATAAAATTTTGAAAAAGTCATATTTAACCCTCCGGTCTCTAACTTCTGTATTTTAAGCAATTTTTTTAACTCAGCCCCTAATTAAGTTGGAGACATGAAATTTTGCATACTTATAGCTGAACACCTCACATCAAACGACAAAAATAAAATTTTGAAAAAGTCTAATATTTAACCCTCCCTCTGGGCTCTAACTTGCGTATTTTAAACAATTTTTCTAATTCAGCCACAAATTAAATTGGAGACATGAAATTTTACATACATATGGCTGAACACCTCACATCAAACGACAAATCATAAAATTTTGAAAAAGTGTAATATTTAACCCTCTGTGCTCTAACTTGTGTATTTTAAGCAATTTTTCTAACTCAGCCCCTAATTAATAGGGTGGGCCGAAAAAAACTTTTTTTTGATTTTCGATGATGGGTAGTGCGGAAAAGTGGCCACTAGTGGCACCAAGTTCACACAAAAAATTTGAGATTTTTAGGACAATTCCTATATTTGCCGCTTTTGGCTTGAAGTTTTGCTAAAATGCTGATTTTTGAACTTTTTTAGCAAAAATTTTAAAAATGTTAAATTAAACTTATTTTAATCGTATTTACTTGAAAAGGCATATTTAATGTTCCAAATGTATAAATAAGCTTTGATAATGTATTATTTAATTGCTATGTGCATTTTAAATTAGACGGTTTTTATAGCCTTTTCGCGTTTAAGTGAGCAAAAGTTGCATGTATTGTTTGAATCTTTCAATGGTTTCTCTCTCTTGTCTTGTTTATGTCCCTTGGTCTTCCTTATTTTTTTTTCGATGCTTTAAGGGTCATATATTTGGGTGACGGACAGCAGAATCCCTCAGAAACAGATCTGGAAGGAGAGAAGGGGTGAGGCGAGAACTTAAGCGAACGCAGTGACTCATCGCGATGTTGGGGGAGTGAAGGAGGAAATACAAGAGGGGAGAAAGTGCGATAAGGGATGCTTATTATTTTTCAGTGCTCGGTATCCCTGTGACATTTGTTCAGTGTAAAAGTAAAACCTTTTTCTCGTGCAATACATTGCTTTTTGGATCGTTTAACGTGCCTTTACTGTGTTTTGTGCGTTTTAATACGACGAGTTTAGAAATGGCTAGTGCGAAAGTTCATGATCATGTAAAGACATGTGATAGCGTGAAAAGTAGCCATTTTGAGGCACCGTGCAAATTGAAAGACTTGCAATTTCCAAGTATTGCTGACATCATGCGCACTACTATTTGTTGCGAAGCAATATAGAAGAAAATCGACATATTTATCTTCAACCAGTGGATGATATTATTAAAATGGTAGGTGAAAAAGTTTCCGAAATCTGGATAAAATCTTCCATACCAAAGGTTAATCAACGAACAATTAACGGAAAGATTAAAAACTATTACAATGAGTGTAGATCATTAGAGAAATCTTGTAATCATACGGGCGTTAACCCCTTGGGGACGAGCGACACGTATACGTGCCGCATGAAGCGCTCGGAATCCTTGTTTTTCCTCACCAGTAAAATTTTACTGTAAAATTTGCCTTATTTAATCAGCGCATTTTCTCGATTCAAGAAGACACAAATTTCTGTTTTTAAAAAACGGTGACAAAAGATTAAAAATTTCGTAAAAGGCTCCCGTCCCGAAGGGGTTATAGGCAAGGCGATCCGCGAAGATTTCGTACGAAATGCGGAAACCTTTCGCTTTGACATTGCAGCTTGTAAGTGTAGAGGCTTGAACAATTGTAGCTGCGACATCAGACGTAAAGTTCCACATCGGGAGGTGAACTTCTTGAAGGATCAAAGAACTGTTCGAAAAATGTTTATCGGAAATATTGATTTAAAAAAAAGCAAAACTCTTGCAAAAAAATATCGCGGAAAATGAAAAGGGGTGCAATTTGAACGAGGAATAGGGGTTCTTCGACAAAGCCTTCAACGAGTGGAGTTAGATCCAGATGGAAGACAGTTATATTGTTGGAAGATTCAAGTAGTGGGAACTTTCAAGCAAGCAGTTCGACTGAATCTGAACCAGGCCCTTCAAAGCCAAACACTCCTAAACGCACATTCCTGTCTCACACAGCGTCCGCCATGTCTCAGGGAAACTGAGCGCTGAAAATAATAAACATCACTTATCGCACTTTCTCCCCTCTTGTATTTCCTCCTTCACTCCCCCAACATCGCGATGAGTCACTGCGTTCGCTTAAGTTCTCGCCTCACCCCCTTCTCTCCTTCCAGATCTGTTTCTGAGGGATTCTGCTGTCCGTCACCCAAATATATGACCCTTAAAGCATCGAAAAAAAATAAGGACGACCAAGGGACATAAACAAGACAAAAGAGAGAAACCGTTGAAAGATTCAAACAATACATGCAACATTTGCGCACTTAAACGCGAAAGGCTATAAAAATCGTCTAATTTAAAATACACATAGCAATTAAATAATACATCATCAGAGCTTATTTATACATTTGGAACATTAAATATGCCTTTTCAAGTAAATACGATTAAAATAAGTTTAATTTAACATTTTTAAAATTTTTGCTGAAAAAGTTCAAAAACCAGCCTTTTAGCAAAACTTCAAGCCAAAAGCGGCAAATATAGGAATTGTCCTAAAAATCTCAAATTTTTTGTGTGAACTTGGTGCCACTAGTGGCCACTTTTCCGCACTACCCATCATCGAAAATCAAAAAAAAGTTTTTTTCGGCCCACCCTACTAATTAAGTTAGAGACTTGAAATTTTGCATACTTATAGCTGAACACTTGCGATAACACCAAAAATCATAAAATTTTGAAAAAGTCATGTTTAACCCTCCGGTCTCTATCTTGTGTATTTTAAGCAATTTTTCTAACTCAGCCCCTAATTAAGTTGGAGACATGAAATTTTACATACAAATGGCTGAACACCTCACATCAAACGACAAATCATAAAATTTTGAAAAAGTGTAATATTTAACCCTCTGTGCTCTAACTTGTGTATTTTAAGCAATTTCTCTAACTCAGCCCCTAATTAAGTTAGAGGCTTGAAATTTTGCATACTTATAGCTGAACACTTGCGATAACACCACAAATCATAAAATTTTGAAAAAGTCATGTTTAACCCTCCGGTCTCAAACTTGTGTATTTTAAGCAATTTTTCTAACCCAGCCCCTAATTAAGTTGGAGATATGAAATTTTGCATACTTATAGCTGAAGACTTGCGATCACACTACATATCATAAAATTTTGAAAAAAGTCATATTTAACCCTCCGGTCTCTAACTTGTGCATTTTAAGCAATTTTTCTAACACAGCCCCTAATTAAGTTGGAGACATGAAATTTTGCATACTTAAAGCTAAGGACGTAAAAGAAAACGTAAAAAAAAAAAAATAATAATAATAATTTTAAAATTTCAGTTATACAATCTTCCCACCAGGGGTACTATCAGCGAAAAAAATGTTTCGTGTAAAATATTTTAATAAAACATAAATTTCACCATGGCAGAAACGTATTCTGAAAATTTATTTTAATAAAAATATTTTATTTTAAAATAGTTGTTCTATTTCCCGCCAGGGGACACTGCACATATAAACACGTGATAAAATTGTGTTGAATCTGTGCGAACTTTAACTTTAATATAGCTATCATAAATTGAAAAATCAAAAAAATTAATTTTACCGAAATTTGGTTACCCCATTTCCTCCCATCTTATTCCTTTGTACGGCCTTTTACAATAACTTTAAATGCTATATACATCCTCTTCAAGAAAAGTTATTCTGTAGGAGACTGTAACAACATGATAAAATTACATTACCGTCAGCGTTCTACAAACCCCGCATTTAACATATATTAATTTGATACTTACATGTTCTTTTGTATGACCTTGTAAAATAACTATAAATGCTATATGCACTATGTCGAAGAAAAACATGCTGTGGGTGACTGTAAGAACATCCTAAAATTGAATTACAATCGGCGATCTACGAAACCCGCATTTAACATATATTCGTATTATTTTGTGCGGCCCTGTAAAGCAACTATAAATGTTATATGCACCATCTCTAAGAAAAATCATGCTGTAGATGACTGTAACAACATCATAAAATTACATTACAATCGGTGATCTACAAATCCCGCATTTAACTTGTATTCGTATTTCGTATTCTTTTGTAAGGCCCTGTATAATAACTATAAATGCTACATGCACCCGCTTAAAAAAAAAAAAAAAAAAAAAAAAAAAAAAAAAAAAAAAAAAAAAAACAGGCTGCGGGTGACTGTAACAACATGCTAAAATTACATAACCATCAATGATCTACCAATCCCGCATTTAACATATGTACGTATTCTTTTGTGCGGCCCTGTACAATAATTATAAATGCTATATATATCCTCTTTAAGAAAAATCATTCTGTATGCTAATGTAAAAACATATTAAAATTACACTATCATCAGCGTTCTAGAAAACCTGCATTTAACATATATTCGCTTCATACATTCGTGTTCTTTTGTGCGGCCCTGTAAAATAACTCTAATTGCTGTATGCACCTTCTAGAAGGTAAAACATGCTGCGGTGACTGTAACAGCACGCTAAAATTATATTGCATCAACGATCTAAAAATCCCGCATATAACATATATTAGTATTCTACTGTACGGCCCTGTACAATTATTATAAATGCTATTTGCGCCCTCTTGATAAAAATAAAATAAAAAATATGCTGCGCGTGACTGTAACAACGTGCTAAAGTTTCATTACCATCAGTGATCTACAAACCCCGCATTTAAGATATATTCGTTTCATACATTCGTGTTGTTTTGTGGGACCCTGTAAAATAACTATTATAAATGCTAAATGCACCATCTTGAAGAAACAAGTTGGTTAAGTGTGATCACAGATTGCACAGATGGTTTCGTTTAATATTCCTTTCAAAACACTTTATCTTTTTGAAAAAATATGTTAGTTCCACATTTTGCAACCAGGGGCGCACTCTATTCTAAATAAAACCTGTATCCGAAAGAAATTCCGTTTTACAACCTATCCGTAGACATATTAGTCGAGGGGATCAGGCCCATAGCACTCGATATAGGTAGGCGTCACCTGGTGGTAAAAAGTGAAACTAAAATATGTAAGGCTGTGGTGCACAATAAGAAAGGGTGGTCAAAGGGCTGTAATAATATAAGACTTTTTGAATTTTTATGATATGTAGTGTGATCGCAAGTCTTCAGCTATAAGTATGCAAAATTTCATATCTCCAACTTAATTAGGGGCTGAGTTAGAAAAATTGCTTAAAATACACAAGTTAGAGACCGGAGGGTTAAACATGACTTTTTCGAAATTTTATGGTTTGTCGTGTTATCGCAAGTGTTCAGCTATAAGTATGCAACCTTTCATGTCTCCAACTTAATTAGTGGCTGAGTTAGAAAAATTGTTTAAAATACACAAGTTAGAGCCCAGAGGGTTAAATATTAGACCTTTTTCAAAATTTTATGATTTGTCGTTTGATGTGTGGTGTTCAGGTATAAGTATGCAAGTTTTCAAGTCTCCTACTTAACTAGGGGCTGAGTTAAAAAAAAATTGTTTAAAATACACTTGTTAGAGCCCAGAGGGTTAAATATTAGACTTTTTCAAATTTTTATTATTTGCCATTTGATGTGTGGTGTTCAGCTATAAGTATGCAAAATTTCAAGTCTCCGACATATATGGTTTCTGAGAACGGGCTCTGTGACAGACGGACAGACAGACAGACAGATAGATAGACAGACAGAGGAGTGGGAGAGGTAGGGTTTCGTCAGATGAACGAAACCCTGGAAACATGCGGCGGGTGACTGCAACAACATCCTAAAATTACATTACCATCAGCGATCTACCAATCCCGAAGACATATTATATATTTGTTTCATATATTCTTATTCTTTTGTGCGGCCCTGTAAAGTAACTGCCAATAATATATACAGTAAAACCTCTGAATAGCGATCACCTCGAGAGTGCAGAATTTGCCCTCTATTTTGAGGTGTCCGCTACTGAGAGTAAAAAATGTACAGTAACTTAAGTGTTGGTAATAAAAAAATGTCCGCTAAATAGAGGTATCCGCTAATCGGGTGTGTCCGTTATGGAGGTTTTACCAGTAAAACCTCTGAATAGCGAACACCTCGGGAGGGCAGAATTTGTCCTCTATTTGCAGGTGTCCGCTACTGAGAGTAAATTATGTACAGTTATTTAAGGGTTGGTAATCAAAAATATGTCCGCTAAATAGAGGTGTCCACTAATCGGGTGTGTCCGTTATGGAGGTTTTACTGCATAATAATATCATCCGTTACAAGAAAATTGCATGCTGTAGGACAGACAGACAGACATCCAGAGAAAGATAACCTCCCGGAGCAATAAACACCCATGTCTTTTGTTTTAATCATCCGCAATCGTTTCTAAATTTCGTTATACGAGTATTAAAAAAATCTGTTAATTTCCAGTCGATAGACTGACAACTATCTTTTAGCCTGAGTTTTTAGCCGGATTTAGCCTGTTGTATCTCATACAACAGTCCAGATTTTATACAACAGGCTAAAAACGGTCACCGTGTTACACACGTGCTAATAAAATTGCATTCTTTCAGCTTTTTCACAGAAATTTAGTAAATGCGGAGAAAATAAGTCACACAAATATTCTTTAAAATACATTTTTATAGCAGACGATATTCTTGACATAGCACGTATTTTAATTAATTTTTTTTTCAGTTGTTATTATAAAATGGAAACAAAAAGATTTATTAATCTCCTTTTTTCCCTTTACTTTTTACAGAATGGAGTACTTCAGTTGCCACCATTACAAAAATGGCATTAAAATCTACAAAAAATTAATATCTCCAAAATAAATTAATATGCAGTTTTCAAACAAATTCCATTTAAATGTTTTTTTTTTTTTTTTTTTTTTTTTTTTTTGCCTAAAGACGGTGCGCGATTTTTAGAGATCTAAAAAATTGCAGCATATTATCAGTGTTTAACCGTGCAATGATTAGCCTGCTTTGTTTTACGGGTGGCTGATGGTTAGGTGTAACATTTTTCATAGTGACGACACTTTAATTGTTCTCTGAAGGAAATAGCATACCAGGGCCTAACAACAACCAGAATACTCCCAAACAATAAAAGACTTTAATTATATTTATTTATCAAATATTACCAATTTTTTTATTCACATGATAATTTAACGATACAATTCTTAAATCGATGGAGATCGATTATGTATATTTTTCATATATATTTTAATTAAATACATGTTCACTTTCCAGTCGAATGCAAAAGATTTAAAGCAATCTTTCCCTATTCAATGAAACGCGTATTCTTTAATTTCAAAAAGGCTAAACATAAAAGTTTCATGAGGATTAATAACTGCATAAATAACACCTTTGGTAGAACATTAAGTATGATGTGTCAATGCCTCAGTAATTAACTTATTTGGATACTACTCCCCTTAACAAGATGGGATGCGATAACTTTCAGAATTTTTTCGAAAACTCTGTAAAGTTAATAGAACCTGTCATGATGATCGATAAAATGTTTAAAAGGGGTGTGAATTAGAAAAGAATACGATTTTTAATAAGACTAGCTGAACTGAATGAAATCGATCCAGTGGCTTTTTTAGCAAGTAATGTGTACATGAAATTCCTGTCTGAATATAAGTATAAAAAGAAAAACATTGTTTTATTAAACTCAAACTTAAAACGTAATGCTACAAAATTATAAGAAAAAGACTTTAGTTGTATTTATTTGTTTAACATTACCAATTTTGCCGTTCGTATGATAATATGATTATATGATTCTTAAATCGATGAAATGTTTTTAATATTTTATGAAAGTATTTCTTTATCAATTATGTATATTTTCTAAATATTTTAATTAAATACATGTTCTTTATCCAATCGAATTCAAAAATTTTAAAGTATTGTTTCCTTAATCAATAAAATGTGGAATAATTTCAAAAATGTTAAACATAACAGTTTCATGAGGATTAATAACTGCATACACCGATAACAGCACGTGAAAAATGAAGTGTTAATGTTTCGGTAGTTAACTTACAGTGAGCAAAAAAAGTATTTGCACACCAGGTAAATTTGTTGTAGCATATGTATAAATAAATAAAAAGCAACTAAGAATTAAAAATGCCTACACTTTTACAAAACAAATAAACATATTTAATATCTGACCTAATAATTATATTTAAAATATGAAAACATAAAAAAGTAGCATTTGTACTGCGAAAAAAATATTTGGACACTAGCAATAAAAATAGAACTAGAGGAATTATTTATAAGTTAAATCAGTGCTAATATTTAGTATGCATGCCCTTTGCTTCAATTACAGCTTGTAATCGTCTGGGCATTGATCCTATTAATTTGTGACATGTTTCACTGCTGATTTGCAGCCATTCTTCCATAAGAGCTTGCTTAAGTTCTTATTTGTTAGAAATTTCCTTTTTCCTTATTTTCACATCCAAAATATGCCATAAATTTCCAATCGGATTGAGGTCTGGTGATTGTGATGGCGTTATCAATTGATTTTTTACATTATAAAGCAACCATAATTCGTAATATATGGTTGCTTTATATTACGAGGTTTGCAGTGTGTTTCGGATCGTTATCCTGTTGGAAATAATATGAATTAGGAATTCCTAATTTCAGAGCACTATTAGATAAATGATCTTGCAATATATTAATATATTGTTTAGCATTCATATTGTCTTCAATAAAGGTCATTTCGCCAACTCCGTTAAAAGACATGCATCCCCAAATCATTACATGACCACCGACATGTTTTACAGTTGGTTTCAAGTTTTTAATTTGAAGAGAAGTATTTGGCTTTCGCCATACAGTTTTCTTGCCATCTGAGCCAAAAATATTGAACTTGCTTTCATCGGAAAAAATAACAGTTTTCCAAAACTCTAGTGGTTTGCTGACATAAGCTTTTGCAAATTCAAGTCTTTTCACCCTATTTGTTTCACTAATAAATGGGTTTTTTCGAGGGCTCTTCCTCGAATATTTGCCTCATGAAGAATATTTTTAATTGATTGTGGTGTAACTATTGTTCCCGACGTTGAAGCGACATCAACAGTTCTCGAGCACTTAGAAAAGGGTTTTTTGAAGATTCTTTTATGATGGCTCTCCTTTGCCTGGTATTTAGCTTTCTTGGACGCGCAGTTCGCGGCTTATTTATTGTCTTCTTAATTACATAACGAACACTAGAAAAGTTTAGATTTAATTTTTTACCTATTCCTCGGTAACTTAATCCAGAATTGTGAAGAAATATAATCTTCTCACGGGTAGCAACAGACACTTCACACGTTTTCGGCGCAATTAGAAAAAAAACTCCCCAGAATTTTTGCTCCAGTTAATATATTACGTGACTTTAAAGTGCGGGGCTAATGTACTGCGGGACTGATATGCTAAACATTTGCATAATGTTCACATTTAATGCCTTTTTTAACAGTCAATGCTTCTTGTGCAAATACTTTTTAGGTATGAGAAAATATTAATTTATTTTTTAAAATGTGTAATATTACTGTTAAAGGAAAATGGGTAGTTATTTTTATTTTCTTCTTATTTAAATAAATGAATAATTAAGAGAATAGTATCAAATTTGCTTTCTATGGCTACTTATGCAAAAAATCGTCTGCGTGCAAATACTTTTTTTGCTTACTGTATTTGGTACAACTTGAGCATATTTTCGCGGCTTAGAGCACGGGGAGGGAGACAGACGAACAGGCAAAGAGAATGCATAAATATTTTTTAAAAAGCTATAAAACGTTTAAAATGTTGCTTATAATTTAGTACTCTTTTATTAGTATTAAAACTCAAACATAAAATTCGCATAAAAAATGTAAAAGAAAATTACTTAAGCTATATTTATTGGTTAAATATCACAAATTTTGTCATTCATATGATAATGTAATGATACGATTCGTAAATCGATGGAATATTTTTTATCTTTAATGAAATTATATCATGAAACGATTATGCATATTTTCCAAATATTTCATTCGCGCAGCATGTCGCTAATAGGACTTTGCGCCATTAAACCTCAATCAACCAACCAAATATTTTAATTATATACATGTTCTCCATCCAGACGAATTCAAAAGTTTTAAAGTTATATTTCCTTATTCAATAAAACGTGCATTCTTTAGTTTCAAAAAAGCTAAACATAAAAAAGTTTCATGAGGATTAATAACTGTATAAATAACACCTCTAGTAGCACGTGAAGAATGAGGTGTGAAGGATTCAGTAATTAACTTATTTGGGTATAACTCCCCTTAACAAAATGAGATGCGATAAGTTGCATATTTTTTCGAAAAATCTATAAATTTAATAGTACCTGTCATGATGATCGATAAAATGCTTAAAAAGGGTGTGATTTAGAAAATAATATGATTTTTCACAAGACAAGCTTAAACGAATGAAATCGATCCAGTGATTTTTTTGCACGTAATGTATAAATGAAATTTCTGTCTGAATAAGCATAAAAAGAAAAACAGTTGTTTTATTAAACCAAAACTTAAAACATAATGCTACAAAATTGTAAAAAAAAAGACTTTAGTTGTATTTATTTGACTAACATTACCAATTTTTTCGTTCGTATTATAATATATTGATATGATTCTTAAATCGATGAAGTGTTTTAAATAATCTGTTAAATAATTTCTCTATCAATTATGTATGTTTTCTAAATATTTTAATTAAATACATGTGATTTATCCAGTCGAATTCAAAAGCTTTAATAAACTAGGACTTCCCTCAAAGGGATTAGTCTGAGCGATATTGCTGAGAACATAGTTTTAATAATAACATGTGTAAGCAAAGAAAATGAGATGTTATCTTTAATTGTCCATATACTGCGATAAATTGAAATGTTGAAAACAAACGAATCGTAGAATTACAAAATCTTATATATAAATTCGTATACACTGTTTAAAAAAATTGGAAATCAAACCATGCAAGACAGCCATGCATGGATATTAAATTGAAAGTACGCAATATATTAAAAGTAAAATAGAAAATGAAACACTAAATTATCTTATATCGGAATTTTAACTGTATAAAATGACGTCAAGAGCATAATCAGACGCTCCGCACCAATTTGAGTAACTTTAAATGACAAATATATGATGTTTAAAAAGAATGGACTATACTTTATATGGTGTGTGCTCCCCCGGAATAGTTAATATTGTACAATATCTGTTTTTCACGGATGCAATGAGGTTGTCGATAACAGTTAAGGAATTCTCTCCTCAAAATCTGATATAGTATCAAAGTACCGAATACATCAACTGTGGCATGCAATGCTTCGTTAGAGTGTGTTTTAGATATGCTCGATTAGATTTAAATGATGAGTGTATGCTGGCCACTACATACACTGTATTGTTTTGTTTTCAAACGTATTCTACACAAGTTGAGCTGTATTTAGCATGTGTTAAATAAAAGAAATCGGCAATGATTGCAACATAAATTATGACACAAGATCTGAATATATCGTCTGCATAACTTTTGAGCTGTCAAAGTGTCATTTGAAGCAATTTACAAATCCATACATATTTATTCAGCAAATCATGCAAGCTAACATACGCCAATATGAACCAGATTATGAAATTTCACCGGAATAAGTTAATGAATAAAAAATCTACTAATGATAATTGAGAATATGACCTTATGATAAAATGTCTAGAAAAATGAATAAGATAAAAAATTCATATCACATTTAAAACGGCACTTCCCTCTGTTAGTGGCCTTGGCGAGAGAGAGAAAAGCCTAGAGAAAGAACACTTTAACAAGTACTTTCGCGCAACCTACTCACTGTTTCATACAGGTCTTTATTCAATATTTACACAATTTATTTAATGCTAGGTGGGTATCTATCAGTTTTGTTGCATTTAAATGGCATGTTTTGCGGAGGAAATGCAGCATTATGAAATATTTAAAGTTGCTGTACCTAATAATTCCAAATTAATGGTAATTGAGATCGCTTTCCGTTAATTTCATCTTTTTAAATTTTAAATTTTTTAGAAACCATTCATAGAGACAATTGTATATTTTAAAACTAACCCGAAGCAAAATTTCAAGATTTTGGGCTCAGCAGTAACACAGAAATAGAAAATTTTCGAAAGTTTTTCGTTTCTGCACTGTTTTATATAGCGACATTTTTAGAAATTGTTCTATTGCGAGAATTTACGTCATGATAAATACAGCCATTTCAATTTTCATGTTTATATTCCTAACAATTCCACGTACTTCGTTACTTAGATCATCTTTAGATCTTTTTCTGCTTTGTATAGTCTTTCGATTTTTTATAATTCGTTCTACAACGTGCAAGATGTAAATCTTATAAATTACTACCATGCAAAAGTTCTAGTTTCTAACCGCAACAGTAATTGAAAGATTTCAGTATTCCAAATAACTCATAGTTTAAAACCTTTCTAGAAATTTTTAGGTTTATCCGTCAAATTGAACCTTTTAGAGAGCGTTCATTACGAGTATTTGCATGTTAAAAGTAACTACCACACCAAATTTAAAGTTTCTAACCCAATCAATATCGCAGAGTTCGCAATTTTAGAACTTTTGTACTCCTGCAGCGATGTAGGTTCTTGCACTGACATAAAATACAGTCTTTTTTTCGGAGCAGAGATGGCCACCAACATTTTTTTAAGTTGGCTATGTAGTTTCAGAGATAACACCTCAGAAACGTACAAACATTAATAATATTATACACTTTATAATATTATAACGCTTTATAATATTAGAATTAGATGTAGAGATACAAGAGCCATTTATCTGCTACAAACTAAAGTGCCCGGCGTTGCCCAGAATTTGAAGGATGTTTGTTCTGAAAAATCATTTTCAAAATTTAACATACAACACAAAACAAACATTTAAAAAAGCAGTCGAAATGTTGTATGAATGAATCATGTGAAAACGCTATATAAAAATGTATAAATGTATATAACAGACGCAAAAGAATACAGCTATAAATGAACTTATTTCGATTTATAATTGGAGCAATAATGGTAAAATACACCAATATTTCCCTAATCGGGTTTTTATCATGCTTCAATACATTTTCACAGTCATATGACGTTATACTATATCCAACACGTCCCTTATATTTACAATATGACGGTTTTTATCATGCTTCAATACATTTTCACAGTCATATGACGTTATACTATATCCAACACGTGCCTTATATTTACAATATGACGTAATATTTTCCTCCTTCACGTGGAAACCTTGAAATAGAAAAGTTATGAAGTTATATTCACTTTCATTTAAATTCGTCAAACTATCTATTTCATTTTCATTTTTCACGTGAATATCTTGCAATAGAAAAGTTATGATGTAATATTCACATTTTTTTAAATTCGGCAAACTATTTATTTCATTTTCATTTTTCACGTGGAAATCTTGCAGTAGAAAATTAATTGTTGTAGTAATAATTTTAATGTGTATTTTAATTGTTGGGAACTGCTATAACGAAAAATGTTTAAATTTGATAAATTTGCTGTTAAATTGGTGGTTTTTTATTAATTAAAAATTAACTATAAATTATTTCGATTCCGGATTACTTTAGTTGCCTCGACCATGTTTTAATACACATGTACGTATCTTTTCACAATTGTGGATTTTTATAGAATTACAAACAGACAGATAGACAAGTTTTCATTTTTATATAACTCTCTATTCTAAAAAAAAGTAACTAACGCTGTCACCGCCGCCGACGGTTTTGAATTTTTTGTGACCGGAGGTCTTTCTTCGTTAATATTAAGAAAGCTATTGCATACAAAAATATGAAAATCAATGGTATTATAGACAAATGTTTGATCAATACGCTGATGCATACAGTTTTCAAATAGAAGAAATATTTTAAGAGATATTTAATGCTAAATTTGGACAAAATCGTTCCATTAAAAAGTTTTATAGGAGCAAAAACTATACATGGGAATTTAATCATTTTTAGATAATTTTATTCAATAGAAGATCCCGGTGTGCAGATTCCATTAATTTTTTTAATTTGACTCGTTTTTTGAGGTTTCATTTCTATATTAAATTCAAATATTCAGCATTTCGACAGATATTTTTTACATATTTTAGAAAATGGTATTAATTTAAACTGCTGCCATCTGTATAAACAGCGCAAACAATAATGTTTGCTTCAAATAAAAAAAAATATTTACACGTTACTATTACAAACAGAAAAAACCCTTCAAATTAGAATTAAATAATTAGGTATAAAAAGCGGGCACTTATTGGAAATTACGCCATAAAAACTATATTTACATGTGAATTTTAAAAGAGAAAGGATATTGTAAAATAAATTCATTAACATGCGTTAGAAGTCTTAAATAGAAGAAATTACGTCACATTACACTTATTATGCAAAATGAACAAAAAATAATATTGCAAAACAGTTTAAATTAAAAAATTGCGCGAGACAAAATATTAGAGGTTAAATATTAGACTTTTTCAAAATTTTATTATTTGTCTTTTTGATGTGATGTGTTCAGCTATAAGTATGCAAAATTTCATGTCTCCAACTTAATTAGGGGCTGAGTTAGAAAAATTGTTTAAAATACACAAGTTAGAGCCTAGAGGGTTAAATATTAGACGTTTTCAAAATTTTATTATTTGTCGTTGGATGTGAGGTGTTCAGCTATAAGTATGCAAAATTTCATGTCTGCAACTTAATTAGGTGCTGAGTTAAAAAAATTGTTTAAAATACACAAGTTAGAGCCCAGAGCGTTAAATATTAGACCTTTTTCAAAATTTTATTATTTGTCGTTTGATGTGAGGTGTTCAGCTATAAGTATGCAAAATTTCATGAACTTAATTAGGGGCTGAGTTAGAAAAAATGCTTAAAATACACAAGTTAGAACCCAGAGGGTTAAATATTAGACGTTTTCAAAATTTTATTATTTGTCGTTGGATGTGTGGTGTTCAGCTATAAGTATGCAAATTTTCAAGTCTCCGACATATATAGTTTCTGAGAACGGGCTCTGTGACAGACGAACAGACAGACAGACAGACAAAGGAGTGAGACAGGTAGGGTTTCGTTAGATGAACGAAACTCCAAAAACATGCTGCGGATGACTGTAACAACATCCTAATATTACATTACCATCAGCGATCTACCAATCCCGAATTTAGTTTATATTCTTTTCATATATTCTTATTCTTTTGTGAGGCCCTGTAAAATAACTATCAATAATATATACAGTAAAACCTCTGAATAGCGGACACCTCGAGAATGCAGAATTTGTCCTCTATTTGGAGGTGTCCGCTACTGAGAGTAAAACATGTACAGTTATTTAAGTGTTGGTAATCGAAAAAATGTCCGCTAAATAGAGGTATCCGCTAAATAGATGTTTTTCAAGTAAAACCTCTGAATAGCGAACATCTCAGGAGGGCAGAATTTGTCCACTATTTGGAGGTGTCCGCTACTGAGAGTAAAAAATGTACAGTTATTTAAGGGTTGGTAATCGAAAAGATGCCTGCTAAATAGATTTGTCCACTAATCGGGTGTGTCCGTTATGGAGGTTTTACTGCATAATAATATCATCCTTTACAAGAAAATTGCATGCTGTATGATAGACAGACAGACATCCAGAGAAAGATAATCTCCCGGAGCAATAAACACTCATGCCTTTTGTTTAAATCATCCACAATCGTTTCTTAATTTCGTTATACGAGTATTAAAAAAATCTGTTAATTTCCAGTCGATAGACTGACAACTATCTTTTAGCCTGAGTTTTTAGCCGGATTTAGCCTGTTGTATATCTTACAACAGACCAGATTTTATACAACAGGCTAAAAACGGTCACCGTGATATGGAGTACTATATTATTATTTGTTTGCCCACCAAAACTGGTTGCCACGGGTTGTTCCAAGGTTTGTGATCACGTGGTTGAAACTGATCTATTCAATGCTGCGTGCATATTTTTTTTTATTTGCTCCATGTGTTCAAACCAGTTGTCTACGAAAACATCCACCGGTGAAAGTGACGCACACCAAATTTCTATGACGTATCCAGATAAATTGTGCTTTTTTATCAGTTTTTTAATATAATTCTTAAACGGTTTGGAACTTATTTTCCATAGTAGGGGCATTCAGTAGGTGGCCCTCATAGGTACATTCTGGTGCAATCAGAAACGAAATCCAACAAATATTTTTTGAGTTATGCTTGACGAAAGGTTTTTATTAGGCTTTTTTTTTTGTAGGACATGGCGTTAATATCCATCGTAGTTGTAGTGTGTCCGGAAAGTAATATTTCGCTGAGTATTAGCCTTCGCTTCGCTCAGACAATTATTTCCTTATTTAATAAAATGTGAATTCTTTACTTTCAAAAATGGCCAAACATAAAAGTTTCATGTGGAATAATAACTGCATAAATAACGCCTCTAACAGCACGTGAAGAATGGGGTGTCAATGCTTCAGTAATTAACTTATTTGGGTACAACTCCCCTTAACAAGATGAGATGAGATAACTTGCACAATTTTTTCGAAAACTCTGTAAAGTTAATAGCACCTGTCATGATGATCGATAAAATATTTAGAAGGGGTGTATGAGGTGTCAGTGTTTCAGTAATTAACTTATTTCGTACAACTTGAGTATATTTACGCGACACAGAGAACGGGCGGACTGACAGACGACCAAACAAACAGAATTCATAAACACTTTTTAACTATGTTATAAAATGTTGCTTATATTATTATTTAAACTCAAATTTAAAACTTCTTTCGAAATTTAAAAAAAGAAACGAAAATAAGTTACCTACAAACATTAGCAATTTTGACGTTCATATGATAATGTAACGATATAATTCTTAAATCGAGAAGTGTTTTTAATACTTTATTAAATTATATCTTTAAGAATTATGTATATTTTTTATTTATTTAAATAATACACGTTCTCTATCCAGTCAAATTGATAAATTTTAAAGCTATCTTTCCTTATTCAATATAACGCTCATTCTCTTGTTTTAAAAACGCTAAACATAAAAGTTCCATGAGGATTAATAACTGCATAAATAACACACTGGCAGCACGTGAAGAATGAGGTGTCAATGCTTCAGTAATTAACTTATTTGGATACAACTCCCCTTAACAAGATGAGATGCGATAACTTGCACAATTTTTTCGAAAACTATGTAAAGTTAATAGGACCTGTCATGATGATCGATAAAATATTTAAAAGGGGTGTGATTTAGAAAAGAATACGATTTTTCATGAGACTAGCTGAAACGGATAAAATCGATCCAGTGATTTTTCACCCCGTAACGTGTAAATGAATTTTCTATCTGAAAAAAGGCATAAGGATATAGAGTGAAAATAATATGTACAAATTTGGATCATTGGTGTGAAATTAATCATTATTAACCCTTTCAGGTGCAAACTACTTCTATTCCTATAATGCTTAAATAATTGAAGGATATCAGAATTTAAAAGCGAATTAATTTTAAAATAAGTAAAACTTTTTTTATGTAGGGGAAAGGTGGATAAAGATGACGAAGTTAAGTCTCTAAAACTTTTCCTCGCTACTATGACTGGATTTATGCACCGATATTTGCATGAGAACTTCACTCATATCTTGCCTGATATCATGAATATTTTTAATTGCATCTTTTATCTTTAAAGGATCAAACCATGGGATTGTCCGAAAAAAGGTAATTTCCGTCATCTTGTCCTAGACATGCAGTAAGATGGCGAAAATTACCTTTTTTGAAAATTTCCTTTTTTTGCAAGACATTTGCAAAATAAATGGGTGTGTTCAGAATTTGTAGGCTTTGAGTTCTATTTACAAAATACTTTAGAGAAAAATTTGAAAAACTTACCATAGAATGGTGATTCATAACGTTGTGATAGTCAAACATTTTAGGGCAACACACTGAAAACGAACTAATGCACCTCAAAGTGGGAACGCGTAAGTTTATCCTTGTGATGTGCACGTCCCGCCTGCAGGGCGCTCTTTTGGTGGCCGCGATGTACTATGACTAACCGTGGGAATTAGAGGAACCCGGGGCAGAACGTGTACCAAGTTGAATTTTTTTAATACAAAAGAGTTAATTAAGAGAGCTGCAAAAATTTCTATGAACACATTATAATGTAAATAAACACAAAAATTTAATAATATTGTGAGAAAACAAAATAACAATAAATTTTTTTCAGAAAAGAACATTATGTCAATTGCGCCCTGTTCTGCCCCGGGTATGGGGCAGAACGGGGTGGTAAGGACAAGTAATTATAAAAGCATATAAAACTAGTGGAAATGCAAATATATATATATATATATATATATATATATATATATATATATATATATATATATATATATATATATATATATATATATAAGTTTGATCTATATTATTTACTTTTAAGTGACTATAAACAGGGTTCGTACGCTTCAAGGACGTTTTACCAGAATTTTTGTAAAGTGATATTAATGAAGTGATTTAATAAAAAAATCTATCTTCAGATATAGCGACCAGTATTTTAGGAAATTCCTGGTACTAAAACACCTAAAATCCCAGGTATCCCCTGATGCGTACGAACCCTGATAAAGGTTTTACTACAGTTTTCATTGATTGCGTTCTTTTTTTAAGCCTGTTGATAAAATCAACACACTAGGACCGTCTCCTGGTCTTCGCTATCTATTGCCGCACAGGAATTGTGTGCCCATTTTTTGCACATTTAACAAACGACTCAACCTTCAACTGACTTTGAGTAAAATTCACCGCAATATAAACATTCACAGTCAGAACAAGTTAGTTAAAAACATTTTGGGTCAGAATGGGGTACTTCCCCATTCCGCCCCACCCGTTCCGTCCCATAGACACAATTTAGGTTAGGGAGGTAAGGTCACTCGAAAAAGATACGTAAACAAACGTTTAACTAAACGAAACTAAAGATAATTAAACGTACTTCAAGCATGCACTAACTATAGTTGTAATGTAAACAAGTATGTATTCCTTACATTGGTTACAAAATCATCAGAAATTACAATAAAGGAGCAAAAAATCACTCAACGAAACATTCACACACCAACGCTCGAGAAAACTTGGCTAACATGGCTGCCAAAATTGAACGGTAACATGTTTTCTTACTTCTTTTGTTTTTGCCGGTCACTGGCACCATCTCCTTGGCACCGAAAAGCGTCAAACTTCATTCCGCGATGGTACCCCGTTAAGCCGAAGTTCCTCTACTGAATCCGTTATCTTATAGCACCTTCCCCTACTCAAAAAAAGAAATTTTTCATTCCAAAATTATGGAGACAATGTGTCAATAAATGATTAAAATGCAGTGGTCTAAAATTAAACCATCGCCCTTCACGGGGTTAAACTTCAATTCGAAAAAAAGATTTTAAAACTCAAATGAGTAATATGAACAGGAGAAGTCACGAATATCGATAAACTGTTTAACACTCATCGAACCGTTGCGTTCTCATTTGATCCGAGCTTGGTTCAAAGCTAGGCAGAGTCGAGCTAGGACAAGGTTGTGAAAATTCTACGTGTGTTTCTACCAGTATTTTAATTTAGTAATATTTGATTCAGTTAATCTCAAATACAATTGAAGAATTCTGTATTTGAATCAGCGATTCTTGAAAGTCCTTATTTTAACATTTTTCATTTTAAGATGGTTTTAATGTTTGCTTTTTTTTTTCACGTTTATTGATCGTTTTGTGAAGAAAGGAACTCAATCCGGATACTACATATGTTGCTTCAAAGTCAGGAATTTAAAGTTTAGTAATGAAGGACAAACCTGCACATAACTTGAGAAATTTTAAAACAAGGATTTAGTTTCTTTCAACATATCCCGATTCAGTTGATAGCGAAGATTTTTTTTCTCGAAATTATTGATCATAAAGACTAGGATAAGTTTGCTGCTATGAAAATAATCTATTACTTGGATCTTTTGGCAATTTATTTATTTATGAGGAAGATCACCAGATCGCTAGGATCCGGTGTAGACCCTATTTTTTCCAGACGGTAAGTTCCCCGGAATGTGGGGATTCATTACAAAAACTTCCACTCCTCAGACAGAAGAGGCACATAAAAAACATTAACACACAAAACATTTAATAAATAAAAATTAAATTTAAAAAATCAAAAAACCCGACTGCGTAAAAAGCGAACTAATTAATTATTTCTCATTAATGAGAAACTGTTTTTTGTATCACTTACCTATTTTTTTTTATTTACTTGTATTGATGACTTTTAAGTTGTGTTTAACTGTTAGTTCCTATCTATAAACATTGTTTTGATAAGGCCTATAGATGTCTATGAAGGTTAGAGTTGCAGTAAAGCTAGAGATCCTACCTACACAACTTCCAGATTATGTAATATTTAAACGAAGCTTCTGACTATAAAATAGTCAATGAAACATCGTCTTCATTTTGAATGACCTATCCAATGATATGCCACTCGATATGATGCATAAAATTTTTTTGTTCATTTCTACCGCCATTTTGCATTTTACGGCCGCCATTTTGAATTTATAAAAATAAAACCTATTCTATAACCATCGGATGATTAAGACGAATCGATAGAGACCTCATTCATTAAAATCCATCCAGCCGTTGGAATGTTTCGATGATATAAAGAAATCCACATGCCCAGATACGCGTGAAACACATAACCCTTCTTTTCAGTCGGGTAACAAGCCACTAGAACATAAAATTCCTTCGCGACAGACAGTGGTGAGTTGATGCTGGAGAAGTCTATTGATAAGAGAAAAAAAATTGAGGATCATGATTCAGGACCACAACCCCACGATGGTATGCGCGCCAGAGGCCTGCTCCTTCGCGACAAGGGGCGCTAGGACTGTCATAATTCGACAAAGGCTCTAACACGACAATGCGCTAGTCCCAGGAGTGCAGATGCAGAACAACTAGGAGGTAAGATTGATCAGGTTCACCAGGAAGCGAACCTTTTCTGCCAAATGGCAGAGTAGTTCTGTGCGGGATAAGATATTTTTGAGCCAAATATCGGGGCGGGAGTTTGGGTACCTAAGATGCCAGGCCTCTGTGGGTGTGCAGAAGAAATAGTAATGGTCTAAAAGTCCCACACTCGCAGAGGTCCGTGCCATAGCATTTAAAATATTTTAGGTATGTCCTGAATGAATCATGACTGGAGAGGAAAGCTGATGTGGGAGGGGAGAAAGCTAACTGATTATATGAAACTTTGAGGATTAGGGAATATGTGTGACTGCCTTTACGTGAAGCATCCCAGTAGAGTTACCAGTCTGAAAGAATGTTTCTTTTAAGGAAACGGCAAACATGAGATGGGGTAGTGTTGATAAAATATTTATGAAAACAACCCGACTCCAATTACTCGATTTTATTGCGAGGAACGTCTGGCCCACACTGCGTTAGCGTACAAATCCCTCCACCGTAAAAATATATTTCTGCAAATAAAGTAAATATACCGCAGAAATCTTAGGTAAATTTAAACGCTGTACATTTTGATATTTTTTCTTTTGTGATAGCTTGCGTCAAATAAGTTTTTAATGATTGATTTTTGGTTTTCCATACAACAATCCTAGAAAATAAACCGTATAAAAAGGAGGAAATTCGCCAGGTAGTGACTTTCTCGCCAAACAGACAGCGCTACGTCACTTAATGAAAATCGAGGCTAACGAAAAAGACAGGCTACCGCGGTGCATCTCACGTGTATTTTTTACAGACCGCTAGAGTGACGTGATGCTCGATGAAAATCGTTGAAAATCAAATATTTTAAAAATGTTTATTTTATTTTATTTTCGATTTTGTTAAATATCTAAAAAAGTACTTAAACAGTTTTTATGAAATTGAAATGGGACCAGTTCGAGAGTATATCCTCATTCAATAATAATAAAAATAACCACACGATTCGGCTGCATAGTTTCGGAGTAATTGGTGAACATACATAAAAAAAATTAAGCGTCGAATTGATAACCTACTCCATTTTTTCAATTCCTACTATTAGTTCACACTCTCCCTATATTTATATATCTTGTTCAAATTTTCAATCTTTAATAAAATACTTATTATTCATCCTATCAAGTTGAAGTAATTTTTTTAAGTTGTACTGGATGACAATTGATGTTAATAAAGTTTTTTCAAATATTAATCCATTAATTAAATTTTAATTAATTAATTTTAGTTTTATATGGGAGACAAAATGGCGGTCATTGGTTACTAAACAGCATTTAATGCATCTTCATATCTATAAGAGGGGTTACCATAGGGGGGACCCTGTTCTGTTGCCCAATACCGCCAAGTTTGTCGCCAACTTGGCGATATATCGCCAAATTTTGGGACCAAAATGAGTCGCCAAAAGTGACGTCAACTTGGCGATTTCTCTAATATTTCGCCAAATTCCCATATACTTCCATTGTAAACCTACTTGCTTATAGAAAATCAACAAATTGAGATATTTTAATGCAACAAAAACTAATATTAGCTTAAGGGATTATATTAAATTTTTCTTTGATGACCTAAGTAGGAATTGACTTGAAAAACAAAATTTTTATATTACTTATTTGAAGTCATTTTAAAAGGGCAGTTTTTAGGAGAAAAGAGAGATCTTTCATGACATAAATTTTAATGAATAAAATTTAATTTTTAAATACATATCTTAAAAATATATTTATTTTAGAAAAAGGTATCAGGGAATGGAATTAAAATATTGCACACTGATACATTTTTTGTGACTGGTATGGATTTGTCATAATCATTCTTTAGGAAATCCCACATGTAAGATGCTGTTTCTTAAGACTGTTCTCAAATCCAAAAGAGCAACATTATGACATAAGTTTTAATTTATTTTTGCTCGAAAATGCATGGAACTAACAGGTGTTTTGGTTCAGAAACTATGTAATTGAACTGTTATTTCCTTCTCCTTTTCTTTTCTTTTCTTTTTTCTTTTTTCTTTTCTTTTTTTTTTTGAAAACGCAATAGATCTTTCAGAAAATTGTGTCAAAGTGGGCGTTTTGAACCGAATTTCTCGACCAAAACAGAAAAAGCAATCAACGAAGGGAGAAAAACTCCTTTGCCACGTGATTAAAAACGCTTATAACTCGATAGGCAATTATTTATAAAAAACCGGAAAACACAGTTCGCTTCCAAATCGCTTCCATAGTGGGGTCTTCTAATTTTATATCTTTCCGTTAAAATATGAATTTGTAAATGTGTCAAAACGTTTTGAACTTCTTGAACAGCCTTAAATTAAATTCTTCCATATTTTTTAATTTTCCTAACACATTTTTTTCTCAAACATTTTTCTCAAATTATCAGTGATAAAGACAATGACAAAAAAAAATTTATAATTCTTTTTTTTTATACATCATAAGGATAAAATGCATAACTTTAATTATTATCGTTACAAAAATAGCAATCATAGAAATCAACAATAAGATATCATTAAGCATATTAACACATAAAACATGTGGTGCAAGCGCATTTAAAAGTTATAAAATACTATTTTCTTATTTAATGTTCCATACTCCTTTTAGCTGGAAAGGTCTATTTTGAAAAGAATTAATAATTATTTAAATAACGGCTTTGGCAGTGCATAAAATATGGGGTGTCATCGCTCCAGTAATTAACTTATTTGGATACCACTCCTCCTTTAAAAGATGCGATGCGATAACTTAAGAAATTTTTTGTAAACTTTGTAATGTTATTAGGAGTTGTCATGATGCTCGATAAATTGTTTAGAAGGAGTGGGATTTAGAAAAGAACACGATATTTCAAAAAATTGGTTGAGAGGTATAACATGTAGTGCAAGCGCATTTAAAAGTTATAAAATACTATTTTCTCATTTAATGTTACATACTTCTTTTAGCTGGAAAGCTCTATTTTGAAAAGAATTAACAATTATTTAAATAACGGCTTTGGCAGTGCATAAAATATGAGGTGCCAATGCTCCAGTAATTAACTTATTTGGATACCACTCCTCCTTTAAAAGATGCGATGCGGTAACTTAAGAAATTTTTTGCAAACTTTGTAAGGTTAATAGAAGCGGTCTTATGTTCGATAAATTGTTTAAAAGGCATGGGATTTAGAAAAGAATACGATATTTCAAAGAATTGGTTGAGAGGTATAACATGTAGTGCAAGCGCATTTAAAAGTTATAAAATACTATTTTCTTATTTAATGTTACATACTTCTTTTAGCTGGAAAGCTCTATTTTGAAAAGAATTAATAATTATTTAAATAACGGCTTTGGCAGTGCATAAAATATGAGGTGTCAATGCTCCAGTAATAAACTTATTTGGATACCACTCCTCCTTTAAAAGATGCGAAGCGATAACTTAAAAAAAATTTTGCAAACTTTGTAAGGTTAATAGAAGCGGTCTTATGTTCGATAAATTGTTTAAATGTCGTGGAATTCAGAAAAGAGTACGATATTTCAAAGAATCGGTTGTGAGGTATAAAATGTATTCCGTGGATATTTAACACTAAACCGAAAAGGATTTTTATTTAAAGACAAGAAAAATAATCATACGACAAGCATAGTTCATGAAACGCTTTCCACTACATTCAGATTACTGTAACAAAACTTTACCTTTTAACCCCTTGAGTGGTAGTGGGATAAAATATATCCTACCTAATTTAAACAAGATTCTCACCAGAAAATTTTAACTAAATTTTATATTTTTAACTTTGGAGGAAAATCCTTGAAAAATTGCTTTTCCTTATTTAAAAATAAAAATTTTCGATTATTCCAGTGAGAATTCAATATTTAGAGACATTTTTACTTGCCCTTCAAGGGGTTAATAAGTTGAAAGATGATGCACAAGTTAAACAATTTGGAAAACGCATTTGAAAACACAACTTCAGCAATTATAATTTATAGTTGGAAAAATATCCCATTTCTTTTATGCATTCTTGTATATGTTCTATAGATGTGTAGGTATTCAACATAGTTATGTGTATGCAAAAATTTGGTTCAGTTAGGAAATGCATAACAGAAATGAACATTCCCCTTCAGCAATTCCTGTCAATCAGTGTAGAGGTACTCAAATTCTTTTGTTCAGCGCTGTATATGACGTCTAGAATTTATACGCACCAAGTAACATGCAAAAACATGGATGAATTTTGAAATGCACACCATAATTAGAAACGCACTTCCAACAGCTTTTACTTATCGACAATATTGTAACCAAATTACACTGCGTGTTCCTGTAAATGAACGATTTATGCTATGAACACCATATTCTATAGTAAACATCTTGCAGTGCTCCTCAGTGAAATATAGCTTTCAATATGTTTGAATGTATCCTCATTAAAATCTAACATTATTCGGTAATTTCCATAGCCCATAATGTAACGAAATGACTTTGATTGTACCTGTAAACGGACAGACAAAGAGAATTTATCAACACTTTTCAGTTGTTGGGAAGTGTTTAAAAATCAAAATCGAATAAAAATAAGGTATGTGATTTTGCAAATTTTTCATCATTTGTACGGAATAATTAGATATTTAATAAGAATGGGTTGCAGATCGTAAAACTCAACTTTGTTAAATAAAAGATGATGGCACCACATGAGATAATTTGTTTAAACGGGATGGTATTTAGAAATAAATACGTTTTTTTAATAGAATTCTTTGAATTGAATAAAATTCCTCCAATGGTGTTTTAACATATAATTATAATAAAGAATAATATATTTGTAAATTAAATTCATTTTAAATTTTCTACTCTTTTTTTCAAAATTAATGATACCGTTTTATTACTAAAAGGTTATAAATTAATTCTTGTCTAAATTAAAACATCACTATGAAATATTATCAAATATTTCATTACGTTATTTGACAACAATTATAGTAAATAAAGGAAGTTATTCAATTTATAATCACTACTGTATCTGTTATTATAGTAATGTACTTTCTAAAATAAACATATTCATGTCTCTATAACTCTGACTAAATGACTTTGATATTTCTTTCGACTCCATTTAAATTTGTATTACGTTTTTTTTCTCTTTCTCTTATTACGCAACTTTCAATAAATACATATTACACGCTCTTATAGAATTGATTTAAGTATAATTAAAGATCTCATAACTTACTCAAAGGAATTAATTTTCCGTTATTAGGTCTAAAAAATGTTTTAATTCTTTCCTATCGGACGCCGTTTATTTAAGAAATTGTTGTTGGGTTTCTATAGCGGTTAAAAACGCGAATGGAATGCCTGCAAATTCAAATTCCCCCATTGATTTTAATGCAATGTATTTAGCTGCTGACGAATTTTCAAATCACCATGGTTTGATTAGATAAAACTTGGTATTAAAAAGGAAAGTGTTATACTCTCACTTGGAATGTAACTTGTAAAGAGTTCGGACGTAAAATTCGGACAGAGACCAACAAACTACTCCACAGCACATAGTACGCTGCTAAAACAAAATTTGGGGAACAAGCAAAAAAGTGAAGAGAACAGTGCAAGACAGTCATGTATGGGCATAAAATGGATAGTACAAGTGTGTAATAACGACCGGATGGTGGCGTGTGGGCTTTTCTCTCAAAAGATTGGCCAATTATCGAAACATCACATGTATTTATTTGACACATCGGACGACACTGTAAACACAAACTAACACAAACAAATTTACACATAACACTAAATCGTATCAATCAATCTTATAGTTTCATTTTGATTATTTACAATTGGCAGTAGCCAAAGCCGTTCTCAGTACTTATGGATCACCTTCTTAGGCAAAGCCATTCCAGGTTCTGCCCTGTTTCTCCTCTTTCTACAAAAGAGAGCGTTTCTACAGGATAGGGGGCGTGCACAAACATCACACCTGCCCCATTCGACGTTTTGATTTAGTCTTTAAAGACTAATCAAAATCTAGCGGATCGCAATAAACATTTTAGTAAACACATTATTAATAAAAATAAAAATTACAATACTTGCTTAACATAACGATAACTAAAAAGGATAATTAAGATACTATGCAATATGAGATTATGATACTAATATTAATACGTTAAAGTTCTAGAGTAATATTTTTAGAGTTCAAGCAATCAATGTCCAATCAAATAATGTCCAATAGAGTCATATTCAGAAAAGTCTTGGAGGTAACATATAATCATAAACAAAATAAATCAAAATTTTATGGTGAGATTTTTGAAAGGCAAAGTTTCAATCATTGAAGTCCAGTGTGAGGCATATAGCCTACTTAAAGAGTCTGCAGTAGTGTGGAGTTTTCCACGTCGATAGGATATGTGGGCTTGAAATCGCTGCAACGCCAGGGCCCAGCTTTGAAACCGCGCACTTTGAGATGCACAGTCTGTTAAGAATTTCAAAGGGTTGTGGTCACTCATAACAGTCACTTGTGAGCCATATATATAATGTTTGAATTTCTTTAGAGCGAAGATTACTCCGTATGCTTCCTTCTCGATGGTGGCATAACGTTCTTGGCATTTCGAAGCTTCTAAATTCTGTATCGTTGGTACTTTCTTTGGATCAGGAGCATGTTTGAGTTTGATCGGATCATCTTTAATTATCTTCGGGACATTTTTAATTTCACAAAAATCATTATCTTCAGCATATATCACGCCTATAGGTGTTGTCTGAGCTTTATACTCTAGGATTTCATTATCGTGCAAATGTTCTTGGCAAAAATGGCAAAACTGTATTTTTAAGTCATTTAAGTAATTGGTAACTGAGCCTACTTGATTAAATGGTAAAGGTGTTTCGTTAGTGCATGATGATTTTAATATGGAAAAAGGACCAGTTGGACGCCTACCATATAACATCTGTAATGGACTAACGTCCGTTGTAGCATTTAGCACCTCCCTGTAGCGTTCGGCCCCTCCCTGTATGCCCACAACATTAATTAGTTTATCCTCTCATTATCTGTTAAATGGCCTAGGTGTACATTCTGATCGCGATGGTATAACCGATTGTCCTGAACAGAATAACTATTACACTCATTTTTAGCATCCGTTCAACATTGATTTAGTGACACATCGCTCTTCTGTTCCCATTTGAAATTTTCCAAGTCGTTCGTGAAATTGCTGGTATTTTTATTACAATCGTTATAAATATCCTCGTCTGCATTCCTGTTTTAATCTGCTCGCCCTCCATAGCAGCACAAGCTAAATCTAAACCTGCCGCATTGTTTTGTCTCTTACGGGGCAAATTTATAGCACTACAATTATTTATTGTGGTGTCGGGTTCGTTACACTCTCTTATCGTGCTTAATTCCTTATGAGCATTTAAAGACAGTAGATAATTAATTAAATTATCAACCATCGCGCACGTAATTACTATTTTTGGGAACACCCTGCAATGTACTTTATCAGCCGCTATGCTTAGTGGAATGTTTATTAACGATTCTCTTAACTGGTATCCAAAAGCTGATTTAAGTATAATTGATCCGCATGGTACTCTAAAATGCTCCGGTACACAATCACTCTTTATAATTGAAATCTGAGTACCGCTATCGATGACTCCTCGCAAAATTTTTTTTCTGATTCTAACTCTATAAATTGAAGTGGTTCAATTATTTTTTTCTTTTCTCGCACCCGTCCTAAATCAAATACATTTCGCGACATTGCTCTAGCTGACAGAGCATTTTTACCTTTCTCTGATTTATCACTCTTCCCAACTAAATAATTACAAATTGACACGTGGTGTAATTTGAAACACAGCCTACATTTGGTTTTGCGGTACAGTCTTTAAATAAGTGTTTTCGCTTCAATCAAGCAAAACATCTGCCCTCAGCTTTTAATTTATTAATTCTTTCCTGAATTGAATGTCTGTCACAATTTTCAGTTAAATGCTGATTAACTGCATTGCAAAATAAACAAACACTCTCTCCGGCAGACACTTCAGATACACTGACGCCAGATGTTTTGTTAATCTTTTGTCTAAATTCGGGTAATAAATCTGATTGTTTTGGCCTTCAAAAATCAGAAGAGACATTAATTATTTGATTCTGTTTTTCTGTTCCTTCTAATTCATTTCAGATAGATGATAATAATTTATCAACGCCGTAACTGGATCCATCAGAGTTTTTGACATTTTGTTTACTGAATTCTAACCCTAACTGGTATGGTAATGCTTTTAAAATTATGGAAGTCAAAAGTGCGTCAAAACTATCTGATTCCATTTCTAATGACTTGAGACTGCGAATCTGGGTTTGAATAGTGGCATATAATTTACGTAATGGCGTGACGTCATGCGATTTTGCTACTGGTCTTGAAGTTAAAAATGTATTAATATGACTGGTAATAATTAAATCTTTTTTACCGAACTGTGATTTAAGTACCTCCACGGCCTCTATGCAATTTTTATCAGATAACGCAAAACCCGATATAGAATTATACGCACTCCCACCTAAATAACTGAATAAATAATTCATTTTCTCAATATTTGACAAGTGCTCATTGTCATGTACCGCTGTTTTAAACGAGTTCCAGAAATTTTGGAAAAGCTTAATATCTCCATAATATCTCTCGATTTCAAATGTCGGTAGTTTTACTGTGTTCGAAAATTCTACGCACCTATTATTTGCGGGACACACAGGGGGGGGGGGTTCTTTTTTATCTTTTTGTTTTAGTTTCTTATTTACTCTGAACTTCCAGAGTGTAATTTTTTTCATGGTACTCCGACGACGCCTTAGCATCCTTTTCCACTTCAGATAAATCACCAATTAATGATAAACTTTCGTTGTCCTCTTGTTTTAAATCACTGGCTTTTTGTTCTAATGTTGCTAAGTTTTCTTCAAGATCGTCTAAGTTTGGCGTTTCGGACGCATAATTATCTTCATTTTTTTTTAAATTATTGATGTTATTGAACTTTTGGTTACACCTCGAGCTTTTTTTAATTTTGACAACTTATCTGCCATATTTAAAATGATCTAATAAACAGTCTTACCTCCGTAAAAAGATAATCCGATAGGGCATCCGTGATGCACGTTAAATTTACTTATTAGCCAAATCCCACGTTTTATCTGACAACAATGTAATAACGACCCGATGGTCGCGTGTGGGCTTTTCTCTCAAAAGATTGGCCAATTATCGAAACATCACATGTATTTATTTGACACATAGGACGACACTGTAAAAACAAACTAGCACAAGCAAATTTACACATAACACTAAATCGTATCAATCAATCTTATAGTTTCATTTTGATTCTTTACGACTGGCAGTAGCCAAAGCCGTTCTCATTATTTATGGATCACCTTCTTAGGCGAATCCATTCCAGGTTCTGCCCTGTTTCTCCTCTTTCTACAAAAGAGGGCGCTTCTATAGGATAGTTGGCGTGCACAAACATCACAAAGTGTATAAATAAGCAATGCAAAAAAAAAAAAAAAAAAAAAAAAAAAAAAAAGACGCAAATTTTTTTTTAAGGGAGCTTTTATTTCCAGCAAAGATGGAAAAAACATAAAAAGATGATTTAGGGCAACAATTTGGTTACATGTAAATGATAAAAAAAAAAAAAGTATTATTTAGAAATGATGCAAGATTTTTAATATGGCGTGTGATCTCCTCGAACAGCTAAGACTGCTGCACACGTGTTTTTCATGGATTCAATGAGGTTATTGATAACGCTTTGGGGAATACTGTTCCACTGCTCAAGAATTGCAATCTCCAAGTCCCGGACAGTAAAAGGAGGCATTGGTATCATAGCAATGCATCGTCTGAGTATGTCCCAAATATGCTCGATTGGATTCAGGTCAGTAAATCATGCTGGTCATTCCATACGTTGTATTGTTTAAGCTTCAAGCATGTTTTCCACAAGACGAGCTGTATGAGAAATGGCATTATCATGCATGGAAAAAAAGAAATCACTAACTGCTGCAACAGAAAATACGACATGATGTCTTAGCATCTCTTCTGAATAACTTCGGACCGTAAAAGTCCCATTCCGAATGATATGGAGGCCCGTACGTCCACCTATGCTGATTCCAGCCCATAGCATCAATCCACCTCGTCTGCAATGTAATATTTCATGAACAAATGGGGTTTATTTTGAGTGCCTTTTTTTCTCCATGCCAAAACACATCAGATGATACATCCAGGCTGAATCGGGATTCGTCTGTAAACAGAATTTGACCCCAACAACGTTGCCTCCAAATTTGATGTTCAGTTCCCACCTTCTTTGGGTCACAGAGTTGCTTGAGATTAACGGAATACAGACCATTGACTTACGTGCATAGAGAGTACCCTGATGAAGGTAATTTCGGACTGTTTGGTTGAATACCCTTCGTCTTGTGGCCAAGAACAACTGTGTTTGCAGTAGAGTAGCATTGCCCGTTCCGTCTCGGCGAGCTGTTAACAAGATATATCGGTCATCAGTTTCTGTGGTAGCACATGGCTGATCTTGCCCTTGTCAATGTCTACCATTCCATGTGTCTTGGGATCGATTCCACACTCTTGCATTGACACTTCTTGAGAATCCAACAGCTTCCGCTATACTTCGTTGTGTTTCCCCAGATTCAACTGTCCCGATAACCTGCCAAGGCATGGATTCCGGTAAATCGCATTGTTGTGACATTTTCAAGTCACCTTTTCTCAAAGCACAAGCTGCGCAATTGAATTTTACAACTGAGAGTGTCAACAGACGTTTCTGCAAAATCCCGATTTCTGCACTAATCTCCTTTTTCTAGTTTTTGACGTCATAAACTTTAATTTGCATGTGAATTTTTTTCATCTGTTTGCTACTATGCTTTCAATTATGGAGGTATTATTCTAAGATACTTGTCGTTGTAAACATTTGCGTAATTGTGTTAAAACCATGTGCTCCCCTAATTGTTTTGTGCAGTGTATAAATGATTTCTGTTTTTAGGTAAAAACAAAAGGAATTTAGTAGAAATAATGCAAGTAATTTTAGCTGTTTCCGCCAATAGTATGAAATTAACATATACGCTTAAAAACATCCATTTAAAACTATAACACATAGTGTAATACTAATAATTTATTATACATTCAGTAGAATTTGGAATGTTAAAGTAATTTCTTTTCATTTTGAGTAACTTTTTTTTTCTTTAGTGGAAATAGCCTCTAAGCTTAAAAGTTTCAAAATTCCTTAATAATTGAAGAGCTCAGATGATAAAGTTGGTATCGACAATATAAAAACTAGTCAGATCTGTCAATCCCTATTAGTATCTCATACATGTTAATACTTAAAAATTCTCTATCACAGCGCCAAAATTAAATCGCAGTCGATGCTTTAAAAGACATATAAAAGTGTCGCATTTTTAAAACTGAATTTCGGCACCCATCCTCTTAGATGTCTGCAACCAAAATCCCCAACCCAAAGAGCATAAATGCGACACCTGTTGAGCAGTATACTCCAGAGTCTAATAAGGATCTATTTCTTTGAAAGTGTAACAGAATATGAAGTTTAATTAAATTCCGTGCATTAGTTTTTGAGATTCAGCTATCACGAAAATCGTTAAAATGCAGCAAAATAGCGCTAACTGTTATAAGATTTACACGAAAACCTAATCAGCACCAACTTATGTCAAGGCTTAACTGAATATGAAATCTGATGAAATTCTGTACTTCCGTTATTGAAATATGATTATCGGGAAAATCGTGGCATATTAGCGCCACCTGTTGGGCGATTTACACTTAAACCTAATCAGCAACTACTTATGTCAACCTCTAACTGTTTCTGAAGTTCGATGGATATTCGTGCATTAGTTCTTTAGATAGAGCTTTGTGAACATTGTGAAAAATGCAGCATAGCAGCGACGTCTGTTTGGCGATATAAACCAAAAACTGCTCAGTACTAATCTATACCAAGGTTTAACTGAATCTAAAGTTTTATTAAATTCCGCGCATTAGGTCTTGGGATCGAAGGCCCACAAAATTGCTGTCACATACACACAGGCAGACTCACAGACAGATATTTTCTAAAAACTGTCAAACAGTGTTCAGGATCTTCTAAAAAGTATAAGTTCGTCGAAAAAACGAAGTCGAAATATTTCACGAGTCCAATACTTTCTTCTTGTAAAGAAAGAGAAAAGTAAAAGAAATAGTTAATGATATGATTGTGGGTAACTAATTTTCCTCTACCATTTGTTAAATTACTATTTGAAAAAAATCTAATACTCAAAGATATTTTAATTGATAAAGGAGGCATTTGACATTTAAAAAAAAATCTAATTTTAGTTGATAAAAGTGGTTCAAATCGTGTTTTCTCAAAATGATGATTGTGTCACTTACCACCTTTATCATATGAACTCTTCAATTATATAGATATGGACTCTGGCAGCGAATGAAATATGGGGTAACAATTCTCTAGTAATTAACTTTATAACTCCACCTTTATTAGATGCTATTATGAAATTAACATGGACGCTTAGAAATCATCCATTCTGTATTACTGCACATGCTTACTGTTATGGTATTTACATGTTATATGTATATTATAGAGAGAAAACGTGTCTGTACATAACGTTCACATCATTCTGATGTTGGCAACAGCAGACGATTAAACATTTATTAATTTTTATTGCAATTTTTTAAACTTCCAACTATCGCAAATTTTCAATTTTTACAGTGTCGAAGAGAGAAAAAATTGTACTTCCAAATGTAATTTGTTTGAAAACTATATCGCAATTGTTTTGAAAACTTTATCGCAATTTATTCAATTGTTCTTGTCTTTAAATTAATTCTCAAGCATGACTTTTTTTTTCAAACATATCTCTGTCACTTGTCTCTATCACGAAAGATGAATCCGTCTGCACTTAAATTAATGTAAATAGCTCATCCTTTTCATTCCAGCTAATATTCCATAACGAAATAAAAACGGTCATCAATCAAGAAATAAAACACAAATTTAAGAAATGCAATAGAATTTCGCACTTAATCCACTGAAATGAACAGAATCAAAAGGGTTGATTGTAAATAGCGATCTTTGCAGATTTCTTTGGCTCCTGAAAGGAGGTTAATGTGAAAATATCGCTTTTAACACATTTCAAAACTTTATATGTATGCTTTATAGATACTTTTCATATAAATATGACTTTTAGTATTGTTAGTAGACATTCTAAAAAACATACAACCTGTGGCCAGAAAGTTCGGTGAATGAATTTTAATTTCAAATACAGTATTGTGCAGCATCAAATACAATTTACTGTCCTTCAAAACAATCTCCATGGATGTTAAAGCACTGTTGTGAACGAGTATATAAGTCCTGGTAACTCCTGTAAAACAGTTCTTTCGGAATGGCTTTCAGCTCAGACGTCACGTTGCGTTGAATGTCGGGGATGTCCGTAAATCACTTTCCCTTCAGGGCTGACTTCAATCTGGGGAAGAGGAAGAAGTCTGCAGGCCAAATCACGTGAATAAAGGGGGGGGGGGGGTGATCAAGTGTCACAACTCCATTCGCGGTCAGAAACTGCCGTACAACCAAGGCGGTGTGCGGACCCCGCCGTGACGGCCGAGCTGAAAGCCATTCCGAAAGAACTGTTTTACAGGAGTTTCCAGGACTTATATACTCGTTCCCAATAGTGCATTACTAGCCATGGAGATTATTTTGAAGGACAGTAAATTGTATTTGATGATGTACAATACTGTATTTGCAATAAAAATTCATTCACCGAACTTTCGGGCCACAGATTGGGGGACGAGGTTTTAAGGGGACGAGGGACCTTTACAATCAATTTTTTATTTTTTTGAAATTCCACTTTAAATATTATTCAAGAGTACATTACATGCATTGTGGCATACATTTATTACAAAAAAAAAAGAAAAAAAATTATTATTATTTTTTGAGAAAAAATGGAATTTTCCGTAATATTTTAGAACTTTTCAAAATGCGCTATGCGAACTGAATATCAATGAAAATCTCCAATATTTTTTATATATATAAATAAGACTGTGCATCAAATTTTATATATTTGAATATAAAGGTAAGGAAAAAAATATTTTCTAAATTTTTTGAAATTTTGAGCCTCAAAGTTTAAAAAAAAATTAGAAAATATTTTTTTTCTTACCTTTATATTCAAATATATAAAATTCGATGCACAGTTTTATTTATATATATATAAACCAAACTTGTATAAAAAATAATGGGGATTTTCATTGACATTCAGTTCGCATGGGGCATTTTGAAAACTTCTAAAATATTACGAAAAATTCCTTTTTTTCTCAAAAAAAAAAAAAATATTTTTAATTTTTTTTTTTTTGTGATAAAGTTATGCCATAATGCATGTAATGTACCCTTGAATAATATTTAAACTGAAATTTTGAAAAAATAAAAATTGATTTTAAAGGTCCCTTGTCCCCTTAAATGTAAAAATTTATTAGAGTTATAAAAAAAAAAAATAAATAAAAATAAAAACAGTAGACCCGTGCGTGGCTTTCAAACCGTAATCTTTGAGATCATTCGATGATACTTTTTTTAAATTAATTTTTAATAAACTGTAGTTCGTTTTATCAAACAACCTGTTTTAAAGATATATAACTAGAAATCGACCGAAAATTCGTTTTCGACCCAAAATTAGAGTTTTGCCGAAAATTTGTTTTCGGCAAAAATGCTGCATAAAATTCGGCTGGATCGAAACTCGACCGAAACTATATGTATTCCAAAAATCTCTTTTCTTCCTTCGGGAATTTTCAACATTACTCATTGATTTGAGACGTATCAGGTCAAATGAGACACTCTTTATTCATTGCTATGAACTTCAATGTTTATAATTATCAGACATGACTGACTTAAGATGTGAATTCAAATTATAAAACAAAATATGTATATATCACTAAACTTTGAAGACGCTTTTCACGTGCTCACTAAAATCTGCAAACTTGATAGTATTAAAAAATTTTTAGTTTGATGCCCTAAAAGTCTTTCGAATACTCTTTGAAAAAATTCTAGTATAAGAGGTGATCATTTGCAAAAATCATTACATAAGATAAATCGAGATATGTGTGTCTAAAACATTTTTTAATTAGATGAATTCCATATATAAGAAAATCATTTTGTGCCGTTGATGAATTAATTACATTTTATTTTATGTGGAAATAAACCAACTTGGGCTACACGTATAATTAATTAATAACGATGTATACTTATATGTGTATTTATTACTTAATTTTTTGGACATTTTCATTTTCGTTTTCATTTTCGGCGGAAAATACGATTATTACCGAAATTCGGTTTTGGTTTCGCCCTTACAAACCTGTTTCGGTCGATCGTTATATATAAGCATACTATGTCAAAAGTCGCTTGTAGAACCTTCCTAAAAATACCTCATTCATGGCTATGCCTTGAAAGAAGATTTTAATATCAGAAATAATATATATATATATATGATGGTTTTATATTCTGTAACCCGGGAAGTCAGGGTTTATCCCATTGTATTTAATAAAATATGGAAAGTTAAAGTATGTTTTTTTCTTTGTAACAATCTTTCTTTAATGGCAGAAGCTCTAAGCTTAAAAGTTTTAAAAATAATTAATAATTGCATAGGTATTGACTCTGGCAGTGAATGAAATATGGGGTGTGGAGATGCTTCAGTAATTAACTTATTTGGATACAACTCCCCCTCTACTAGATAGGATACGATAACCGGCACAATTTTTTGAAAACTCTGTAAAGTTAATAGAACCTGTCATGATGATCGATAAATTATTTAAAATAGGTAGGTTTTGAAAAAGAATGGGATTTTTCATAGGACTAGCTGAAAGGAATAAAATCAATTCAAGGGCTTTTTATAGTACGCAATATAAATGGATTTCATTTCTGGTTAAATGTAAACGAGCACAAAAGTGATACAGAGTGACCGTAAAAATGTCTCAATTTTATTGGTAATTCCTAACAGTTTAATTTACACTTTTTACAACAAACAGGTCTTATTAAAAACAGAAAACCAACGTTTAAAAATGAACAAATAATACGTGAAAAGCAGCAAACAGCTGTTTCGAATCTACTAGCGAGATTCTTCTTCAGTGCAAGACAGAGCAAGACACAGCGTGCTAGAAAAAGCAAGGCTGAGCAAAATGACAGAGACGGGCTTATATACCCGATACGGGTAGTGAATGCGCCAAAAACAACCAATGAGATCGAAACAGCTATTTGCTGCTTTTCACGTATTATTTGGCATTTTTAAACGATTGCTTTCTGCTTTTTAATATTCCTGCACAAAGGCTTTAATTGCTATTTTAATCAGGTCTTAATTTGCGCAGGAGTCCACGGGAGCCCAGCTCCGGTACTTCTCTATTTCGAATCAAAATTTAAATATTAGTCGGAATTCACCGGAGCTCATAAATATAGGGCTCCAGAGACCAGTGCAATGGCGCTTCCGAAAAACCGAAACCTAAATTACCCTTTCCTTTCATTCCCAATTCCAAGCTTTTGCATTCTTTTTTATCAAAACACTTATATGTGACGTAATGGATCGAATGCGTAAAGGAGGTGGAGATAAAACGGACTCAATTTTGATATCAGTTTTCGGGCTTGGACTGACTCAAGCTTAATTTGTCTTGCATTCAAAATTTTATGTATTCATGTATAGAAAAAAAAAAAAAAAAAAAAAAAAAAAAAAAAAAAAACCTTTCTTTCTTCAAAATTACTTTTTATATTCTATTTTAAACGATCATAATGCTATTTTGATTAGACGTAATGGAAAACAGAAATCGAGATTTTCTATTCTAGTGATATTTGCAATTTTATGCCGACGACGTGTTGATACGGCGCCATTAAGAGACTGAAAAATCGATTTGCTTTCAGTTCGATTTTCTTTTGTGACAGTAGGGTAAATTTTAACTGGCTGTTTTTTTTTTTTTTTTTTTTTTTTTTTTTTTTTTTTTTTTTTAAGATATCTAACCTGAAAAGAATATTTTCTGTTTTTAGCCAATGAGCATCAGCTTGAGGTTTTGTTTGTTTAAGGTTTTTTTTCAGGGTTTTGTTAAGGTTTATTTTCCAAGTGCGGTGATCGAAACATTTTATATTTTATTTTCATAATTTAAAAAACTTGAGTAGTTGTGAACTAGTTATGAATTATCGCCCATTCTGTATTCATTCTGTAAAAGCACAAGTTAAACAAAATTGAAAATCTTATGGTTTTTTCAGATACAATTTTAACTACATTTATTTTATTTTATTTTTTAATACATTTTTAATAGTCATCATAACATTTTTTATCAATATAATAAGATAAACAAGAATAAACATAAAACGTTTAAATGATTAAAGTAAAAAGTCAAAAGCATTCGAGGTATTGTAAATTTTTTCAGTCAAAGTTAAGATAATATATCATTTTTATTAAATACGAGTATAAAAATCACGTTAGGGATTTTTCAATTTATTTTGTATTATGAACGCCGCACATGCTAAGGAACTGCTGTGCACATTTACGAAGTCACTTTCATTTATAAGTAGATATAATTGCCATGTATTGCTAGTCTGATGGAAAACAATCGATCAGTGGTTTCCCTTTTTCTATAAAAGCATCGAATCTTTCTGATAACGGTGTGGAATTTTTAATATAATCTTATTTTCAGAGAACATCACAAAAGATTGTTAATGCGAAAGGAATCGATTATAGTTTAAGATATGCACCTTTTATAGAATATTGAAAAACATTGTTCCATTCTCCAGCATATAAATATTAATTTCTGTAAATTTCATTCATTTTTTCATAAAAATGCATAGCTCTGCGAACCATCCCTTTCTTGTTTTAACACTGTTTCCGAATCATAAACCTTACCATATTTAATCTCTTTCTGCAGTTAATTAACATTAAAATTAGGCAAAGATTATTATTCGGAAGGAGTGATAACTAAAAAGTGGAATAGTTGACACATAAGTATATGCTGATAGATAAACTATATGGCCAAAGTTGGCCGGTCACTTGTGATTTTAGACGTTTTTTTAAATATCTAGAAAAATACATGAGGAATTAACCTGAAACTGCAGGTGTGTAAACAGTATAGTATAGGTCATATATTTCCGCGAAGATTTGTTCCCGAAACCCCACAGGGGACCGTCAACAAATTGAAAAATAACGAATATCTTTTGGATAAACCTGTAAAAACTAATGTAGCAAAAGCGTTCAAACTCGAAATTGTTGATAAGTGGCTTATTGTAATATACTGTGTTTATTTTTTGAGGATAGCATGTATACTCGTAGATAAATTAAAGTTTTTATAAAAGCAGTCTCAAATTTCGCAAAAATTTTTTGCTTATAGTTTGCAGAGTTCTTAATATAAAAGAAACGTTCTTTTCAGAAAATATGACAAACAACATTGTACATAGTACTCTGTAATCAGAATTAAAAAAAAATAAAAATTGGATGAAAAATGAGCAGGTTTACTAAAAACTATTTCACTGCGAATGCGCGCATGCAATCAAAATATAATATGCATAATGTATTAGCTAAGTACATAAAGCAACTTTTGTGAAAGTCTCAAAATCATAGCTTGAAAATTCTGAAAATTATCGTCGATAGAATAAGCTCGAAATCCGTTGTTCCCAAAAAGAATAAAAATGTGAGGGGTTGTATCAAATATCTGTTGATTAGTGCCAAGATAGCGTACACAATATTGCACATACGTATAATCCTTTTGCCCTAAAATTAAAAATCTGAAAGTAATTTTTTAAAAACAAACAGAAAAATTGTTTTTGCAAAGATAACATTTAAGATTTATTATATATTTACTATTTGATGATTTATTAACACACTTAAAAACCAGATTTTTTTTCTTGAGAAATAAAATAATAAAAATAAATAGTTATACGTAAAACACTGATTTCTACGACTAGATATTGATATTTTAGGACACAAATTACACACAGTCGTCCGGAGCATCTTTATAACTCAGAAATTTTGTTAAAAAAATATAACATACAGGAGGGAATTAATGAATTCCAGTTTCAGAAATTTTGTCATATATTCTATCCATCAGAAGAAAATAAAAGAATGAAAAAGAAAAGAAACAGAAGAAAACCTGCTTTTTTCAACACAATATAAATATCTTAGTTTGAAAATTACACACAAGCTTTGCACTACAAAAATTGTATTGCATTTAATGTTGAATAATTTCAACTCTTATAATAAATTCATCTCTTCCTTCCCGTTGCAGTAATTTCGACCCCCTTTAACCCCAAATATACGGGTTTCTTGAACCAATTTCTCACACAATTAGCAGACACGAATTTTATATAACAGATATAAATCCTTAAACATTTGCACAATTATAAGTTTGCGACATTTATTAACCATTTGGAAAAATGGTTATTGTCCTCGATCTGGGTAGGAAATCAAAACATATCTGAAGCGTTTTATTAGTTGAATCCCCCATTTTATTCGTTTTCTGATTAGTCTATACAGTAAACTGTATTTTCCCTTTACTTTCAACAGAGATGGATACTTCTGTCGCCACTATGACAAAAAAGTAATAAAAACTACAAAAAAAAAAAAATAATAATAATAATAATAACTCAGAATCAAATTGAGATACAGCTTTCAAACAAATTGCATTTAAAGGTACATTTTTTTCTCTATACGACGGTGTAAAAAGTAATATTGTGGGACGTTTTGTTTAGAAGTTTAAAAATGAAATTTCATTTAAAATTGGTCCAGGAATATTAATGTTTAATCCATGGCGTACGTAATGTATGACCAGCTCCGTAGAGGTTTAAAAATTTACAGTACCGAAAGTTGTAAAACTGAAATTTCTTTTAAAATTTGTTCATGATGGGTCCAGGAATGTTAATGTTTAATTCATGGCGTACGTAATGATCAACTCCGTGCGATTTTTTATGTCTTAAATTTTAGTCTCTGAAAAAATCATTTTCCATTGGTCGTTGTGATTTCTTAAATTGCTTAAAAAAAAAGAAAAAAAAAAACTATAAAAAACGGTTTATTCTGATAAGGCACTCCACAGGTTAGATTTGGATGTTCATCATTGATTAAGTAAAAAGAGAGGAAATGGGGAAGCTTACCCCCCTTAATTTAGCTATATGGGTTTTTTCGTCGATTTCTTTATTTTCACTTTTCATGGGTAGAAGAAAATACGTATGAGAACAGAGTGATGTCATAAAAATAAATGGAACTGCAATTAGTAATTATATATATTTCCTCTAATTAAATTGAATCCAAGAAACTGCTACTGCTACTTCTGCTTTCAACTCCTGTAATTATTGGCTCTCTCATTTTCAAAACAAAGTGGAGTATTTGTATAAATAAACAGCAACTAGTTATTAAAATATTCTCTGATGGTGAGCTTGGAAGTACTAAGAAGTTTTAAATAAAATGTATATTTTAAACTTGTAACAACTTTTTCATTACTTTAGTCACCTTTTAAGTAAAATTGTGGACTTTTTAAAGTTCACATTATATATTTTATGAAAAGTTCTATTTTTAAAGGAATGAATAATTGCTTAATGCTTAAATAACACGTATGGCTATACATGAAATATGGGATGTCACTGCTTCAGTAATTAACTTATTTGGATACAAACCCCTCTGTACAAAATCAGATATTATAAATTGCAATTTTTTTAAACACTCTGTAAGGTTTACAGAGCTGTCATGAAGCTGTCATGAGGATCGATAAATTACTTAAATCGGGAAGAAGGGTGCAGAAAGTAATGTTTTTCACTGGACTAGTTGAAAAAAATAAAATCAATCCAATGGCTATTTAGTATATAATATAAATTTATTTTCGTTCTTGTTTAAAGCCAAAGGATATGAAAGTAAGATTTTCAAAGGTGTTTATCATGAACTATTCTTTATATATCAACAGACTGATTTATTGGTGCTTGCATGATTTTTGGATATTGATAGGGAATTAATAGATGTTGATTTAGAATGTGCTTTTAGACTGCTGGTTTTACAATAACAATTTCAAACATTGTTTTATAATAATATTTTTTAATTTAATGTGACTTTTTTTAACTGCAAAAATTTAATTTTTAATGGAAGGAATAATTGCTCAATGTTTCAATAACGCCTCTAGCTGTACATAAAATACAGGATGTCAATGCTCCAGTAATTAACGTATTTGGATACAACTCCCTCTTTACAAAATGAGATGTTATAACTTGCACATTTTTTTAAAATTCTGTAAGGTTAATAGAAGCTGTCATGACGACCTATAAATTATAATGGGAAGAAGAGTTTAGAAAATAATATAAATCTTAATTAAACTATTTGAAAGAAATAAAATCAACCCAGTGGCTTTTTAGTGTATAATATAAATTAATTTTCATTCTGGTTTAAAGCCAAAAGGCATGAAGATAAAAAATCCCTGTCGCCTCGGCCTACAGGCGCAGATACATTTCGAAGTTAAGTACTAATTTCACTAACAAAAACTGAATCATGATTAGAGATAAACCCACATTAACAATTTTAACTCGCTGCTTTTGATGAGTTTTTAATTTTATTTTTATATAACAGCTGGTTTTATCAGAACCATGTTAAAGCAGTATTCAAAAAATAATTTTCCATGCTCAACAACTCGAAATTTTCTGACACAACTTCAGATTCATTTTTAAAAGGAAAAACATGAAACTTGCTGGCGTGATTTTTTAAGAGATTTATAAGTGACCTATTTTTTTTTTTCGTTAAATTATATTTCGTTAAAATTATTTTTCGTTAATTAAAACTTGATTTATAAACAATTATTTTCTCAGTAGGATAATATTTTGAGTTTCCAACACAATCGCTTCGATAAATTCGGTTCAAAATGCCCACTTTGACAACATTTTTTGAAATATATTCTGTCTCTATCAAAAAAATCGACCTCTACGGCACATTATATAGTTTCTGAATAAAAGAACTTACCAACTGAAAGCAAAAATGAATTTAAAAATGAATCACAAATTAAGCAGTTTAGATTAGAGTACATCCTTAATAAGATATTCTTTTTTTTCAACCTCTATGTATTTTTAATTTGTTTTTGCTGTAAGAATTGGTCCTATGAAAAACTTGTCAATATAAAAGTTGTAGTTACTATTAAGATGTTATACAATAAATTCGTGCGGGTTTGGTATCTTGGGAATAGACGAAGTTATTTATTTTTTTCTTCTTCAACCCCCCCCCCTTTTTGGCGGTAATAATTTGTCCTATCAAAAACATGTCAATATAAAAGTTGTAGACAGACAATTTATAGTAAATTTAATTGGATTTGATATCTTGAGAATTGACAAAGTTATGATTTTTTTTCTTCCCAAAACCCTATGTTTTTCGCCCCTTGAGTCCATTTTTTATTTTATCAAAAATCTGTCATATATAAATTTTTGGCCCTTTTTCTAGAAGTAATAAAAACTTTGAACTGAATCGATATGTATTATACACTGGTCATCAAAATTAAAGGATAATGAGAAAAAATATGCTCAGTAAGTTAATGTTGAAACTAATGTCCAATGCTGCAATTATCTATGTTAATTAAATACTACTGAACTCAAAATTGCACTCCCGCGCATACGTTAGCGCCAGAAATATGCAAATTAGATGATTGACAATGTGGTGCGCAATGGACGTATGTTGGAATTCTGGTCTGTAGTTTTGTTTAAAGTAAATGTGGTGTCTGAGTGTGATCAGTATTTATTAGTTGTAGCTCAAAGGCATCATTTAAGTTAAGATCAAAAGTGGCGAATAATTGATAGAATCGAGGAAGGTCAAAAACAAATGGAGGTCGTCCAAGATTTGAATATTTCTCAAAGTGTCATATCAAGAGTTTCTAGCCGCTTTTTAAGCACTGGATCCGTTGATAGACAGCCTGATCAAGGAAGACCAAAAGCAAGAATGCATCCGAAGACCGTTTTTTGTCATTGTGGTTCGAAGAAACCACGAAGCGACTACAAGAGATTTGGTTTGAGACATTCTGGCTGCTACAGGAACTCTAATTAGCCGTTCAACTGCTGCACGAAAGCTTAACAAGGGTGGACTGTATGCGAGAAAACCAATAGTTTGTGTCACTCTCACTTCAGCTTCCAAAGGGGCCCGTTTAAACTGTTGTCCTCGTCAAGTTCAATGGAGGCAAGAAGACTGGGCTCAAGTATAGTTTACTGACGAGTCCAGATATAGTCTGAACACTGATTCTAGACGTGTTTTGATCTGAAGAGATGAAGGAAGACGCAACTTGCACTTCCCTTGTCCGTTAAATATCCCGTTCGAGCCCAGTCTTCTTGGCTCCATTGAACATGACGACAGTAACAGTTTAAACGGGACTCTTGGGAAGCTGCAGTGAGTGGGAAACAAACTTTTGGTTTCTCGCATACAGTCCATCATCGTTAAGCCTTCGTGCAGCAGTAGAACGGCTAATTCGAGTTCTTGTGGCAGCCTGAAGGTCTGAAAACAAATCTCTTGTAGTCGTTTCGCGGTTTTTTCAAGCCACAGTGACAAAAAACGATCTCCGGATGCAGCTGTTGCTCTTCGTCTACCTTGACCAGGCTGTATATCAACGGATTCCGTGCTTAAAAAGCGGCTCGAAGCTCTTTATATGACACTTTGAAGGAAATTCTAATCTTGGGCGACCCCCATTTGTTTTTGACCTTCCTCGATTCTACCAAATATTCCCCACATTTGACCTTAACTTAAATGATGCCTTTGAGCCATAACTAATGAATACTGATCACACTCAGACACCAAATTCCCTATAAACAACACTACAGCTCAGAATTCCAACATACGCCCATTTCGCACCACATTGTCAATCATCTAATTTGCATATTTCCGACGCTAACGTATGCGGGAAGTGCAATTTTGAGTTCAACAGTATTTAATTAATAAATAATTGCAGCATTGGACATTGGTTGCAACATTAACTTAGTGAGCATATTTTTCTCATTATCCTTTCATTTTGATGACCAGTGTAATTAAGAAGTTATGGGGTCCTTCGTTTTTCACAAAACCCCTCCTTATTTCCACCCCTTTGGTCCGATTTTGCCCATTAACGAACTTGACCGAGATTTTATGCCCCTTGATATTATGCATCAATTTGGAAAAGATTTGTGCAGAATTATGGAAGTTATCGTGCCCATAAAAAAGTGATATAGAGAGATAGATAGATAAAGTTTTTTACTGTGGGTGGTTTTGAGTTCTAGGGGTCATGATCTATGTAGATCTGCATCCGAAATCACAACATAGAGGAGAATGTAATAGGTAGTCTACCTAAAATTTCAAAGGTGTTTATTATGGAATATTCTTTGAATAACAACGGAATAATTTATTGGTTATTGAATGATTTTTTCTTATTGGTAGAAAATTAATGGATGTTGAAATATAATCAACTGTTAGACTTAGAATATTGGTTTTAGAAAACCATTTTCATACATGGTTTTAAAATAATATTTTTTTGTAGATTGTAACATTGTTTTAGCTGTAAAAGTACAATCTTTAAATGAATTAATAATTTATTAATGCTTAAATAACGCCTCCGGCTGTACATAAAATATGGGATGTCAGCGCTCCAGTAATTAACTTATTTGAATACAACACCCTCTTTACAAAATGAGACATTATAAAATGCATTTTTTTTTAAAGTCTGTAAGTTTAATAGAAGCTCTCATGACGACCGATAAAGTATTCAAAAAGGGAAGAAGGTTTCAGGAAATAACACGATTTTTCATTGGACTAGTTGAAAGGAATAAAATAAATCCAGTGGCTTTTTAGGATGTAATATACATTGATTTTCATTCTGGTTTACAGTAAAAAGGGCAGAAATTTAAAAATTTCAAAAGTGTTTATTATGGACTATTCTTTAAATATCAACGGATTGATTTATTGGTGCTTGCATGATTTTTTCTTATTGATAGGGAATTAATGGATGTTGAATTAGAATGTGCTTTTAGAATGCTGGTTTTACTATACCATTTTCATACACGGTTTTAAAATAATATTTTTTGTATATTGTAACATAGTTTTAACTGCAAAAGTTCAAGCTTTAAATGAATTAATAATTTCTTGATGCTTAAATAACGCCTCCGGCTGTACATAAAATATGGGATGTCAGTGCTCCAGTAACTGACTTATTTGGATATTAAAGAATAATCTTCATGTATTCCACGAAATTTCACGTTATCACAATTCAAGATATTTTTATTGGGAAAGCATAGTTGTAGAATTTACGATTCGTTTTAAATCATATTTGGGAGAGCTTATTAGATGTGAAACTTCACGATTCATGTAAAATCATATTAAAATAATTAAGCATGTTTCACAAGAAAGTGGCGCAGGTGTTGTTCAATATAAGTAATCACAGGAAGATTAAAAACTTTGATTATTCTATTTACACTTATAAATATTTACAGTATTTACAATGAAAACATTTGGATAATATTTGTTAAATAAATTCCACATTGGGAATCCAAGATGATCATATTAAAATTTCAGCAATTATACTCTTCTAAAAGAAACCCAAAAAATAGCATGATTTAATATTCGAAAATAAATTTTCCTTTTCAAAATTAAACATCATTTCTTCTAATAGAAGACCACGAAAAAACCTATACGTAGCTTATTACCTGCTGCGTTCAAGATTCACATTCACAACAAAACTAAACTAAAACAGAAAAAGTAAAAAATGTTTTCAAATACCAATTCTCTCAAAGGTCACGTGATACTTCGCGGTGCCCGCCTGGCTAAGAGAGGACCGCGAGAGAAGGTTGCAAAATATTCCACAAACTCCCCCCCCCCCCCCTATGAACAAGGGTTCATCAAAATGGGGATTCAAATAATTAAAGTAGAAATAAAAATTATTCTAAAAAATTATCAGTTACGCTATACATAAATACAATACAAAATCAAAGTATATACTTACATACTGGACTTCAATAAAATAAAACAATTTAAAAAATTTGCGAACAATTTTCTGCTACTAAAAATAGAAAGAACAATTTAAATCTATACAAATTTTTCTAGAATATTAAACACAAAAAAAAAAAAAAAAACTAAAAATTAGAAATATTATCAAACAAGAAACATTTTTTTTTAAGTGAAAAAAAAATAAAAAGCTTTTTAAAGTCAATAGCAAAGACAATTCAAGATTTGTTTTAAAAGACAAATGTCAAAGAGAGTTTTTGAGTCTCTAATAATATCAAAGTTTTTTTTTTTTTTTTTTTTAGTTTGTGAGTTCAAGATTGTACAATAGATTTATAGGTCTTTTAATAAATGAATTATTTGTTTTGAGTTCACAAGATCTTATCTTGCCGTCTCTGCCCATAAAGGTTTTAGTAACTTTTCCTAACTTCCACAAACTTCGGGATAAGTGTTCATCATGTACAAGCACCACATCATCCACTTTAAAGTCTGAAGTTTTATTCTGGTCCGTGTAGTGAGCAGATTTTAAGTTGAGAAGATACTCATTTTTCCAACGCTTCCAAAAATGATTTAGAAGAGTCTCACGTAAACGAAAGCGTTTCACTAAAGATTCTTTCGTTGTTCGTAAAATTAAATCGTTCACTTTTATGGTAGGTAGACACAAGATACGTTTTCCGATTAAAAAAATAGGAATAAAATCAAAATATATACTTACATACTGGACTTCAATAAAATAAAACAATTTAAAAAATTTGCGAACAATTTTCTGCTACTAAAAATAGAAAGAACAATTTAAATCTATACAAATTTTTCTAGAATATTCAACACACACACAAAAAAAAAAAAAAAAAAAAAAAAAACTAAAAATTAGAAATATTATCAAACAAGAAACATTTTTTTTTTAAGTGAAAAAAAAAAATAAAAAGCTTTTTAAAGTCAATAGCAAAGACAATTCAAGATTTGTTTTAAAAGACAAATGTCAATGAGAGTTTTTGAGTCTCTAATAATATCAAAGTTTTTTTTTTTTTTTTTTTTTTTTTTAGTTTGTGAGTTCAAGATTGTACAATAGATTTATAGGTCTTTTAATAAATGAATTATTTGTTTTGAGTTCACAAGATCTTATCTTGCCGTCTCTGCCCATAAAGGTTTTTGTAACTTTTCCTAACTTCCACAAACATCGGGGTAAGTGTTCATCATGTACAAGCACCACATCATCCACTTTAAAGTCTGAAGTTTTATTCTGGTCCGTGTAGTGAGCAGATTTTAAGTTGAGAAGATACTCATTTTTCCAACGCTTCCAAAATTGATTTAGAAGAGTCTCACGTAAACGAAAGCGTTTCACTAAAGATTCTTTCGTTGTTGGTAAAATTAAATCGTTCACTTTTATGGTAGGTAGACACAAGATACGTTTTCCGATTAAAAAAATAGGAGGGAGTAAGAGGAGATGGTTCTTCTAATCGGAATACGTGTAAGTCAGCGGACGAGAGTTAATTACAGCTTCTACTTCAATTAGAAGCGTTTCTAATTCACTCCATGTTAAGGAAGATCTTCCAATAACTTTACGCAAGGTAGTTTTCACTGAGCGAACCATTCGCTCATAGAAGCCACCCCACCAGGCTGCACGCTCTACAATATACTTCCAGGATATGCTGTGATTGGCGAAAAATTTTTTAACATCAGGATGGTGGATTACTTTTCACATTTCTTTTAGTTCAAGATCAGCTCTTTTGAAAGTTTTGACGTTGTCTGAATAAATTACAGCACACAGTCCTCTTCGTGAGATAAACCTGCGAAATGCTAACAGGAATTCTGTTGTTGACATGTCTTTTACTAGTTCTAAATGTAGTGCTCTTGTGATAGCACATGTAAATAATAAAATATAATATTTATTTTCATTCCCCTTCACATATAGGGGTCCCGCATAATCAAGACCTGTTACTGAAAACGGTGGAGCTTCGTTAATACGGTCACCTGGAAGAGGGGCTATAACTTGTTGACCAGGGCGTACGTTAAATTTCTTACAGATTGTACATTTGTTCAGGATTGATTTTATACACTGCCTTGATCTTAAAATCCAAAACTTTTCACGCGTTTGTACCAATGTACTGGACACTCCTGAAGGAAAAGCTTTTTCATGTGCATCTTTCACGATTAATTCAGTCAATTTATGTTTTGCAGGAATCACTACGGTATGTTTTTCATAAAATGAGGAGTTAGACTTTTGTAACCGTCCTCGTACCAACAGCAAACCATCATCTGACAACATAGGATTTAACTGTGGAAGATTCGATTCTTTAGGGGTACTTTTGTTACATTTCAAGTATTTTGTAACTTCGGGAAAACTTTCTTTCTGCACTAGCTTTGACAAAAAAATTTCAGCATGTAACATTTCCTCAGCTGATAATTCTGAAAAATCTCTTTTCTCTACCTTCAATTTTACATTAGAAATAAATCTAAATAGCCATACAGTTACACAATACAATTTCTTTAGGGAGCTATACTTTTCAAGATTAAAAATGGGAATTTCATCAGATTTATTTGTTTGAACAACACAAGAGATGGTGGCTGCTTTTTTATACTTCTCTTCAAAAACATCAGGTAATCGAGATGCAGCAATTTTAACACTAGGCCACTGATTTTCAGGCAAGGAAAGCAATTCAGGAACATACACATTAGGGTTAGCATCAAGAAAAACATGCAATTGGAGATGCTCCTTTTCCATGATCAGGTTGCTAAAATACTGCCAGGGAATTTTCAAGTGAGCGAGATCAGGGATTTCTGAAAGCCAATTTTGCCAATCATTTTCTAGTTCACCAGAAACAAAAGGGGCAATAAATCCGGCTGAATCAAAGAACATAGTTGCAATTTTCAAAACATTGCGTTTAGTAGAAGAATCATTATTTAATTTTTCTAACAAGGGTCGTAATTTAGTCCAAATTTATCTTCTGTATTGTTACAGATCAATCCTAAAATTTTCAAGGAAGTATTTGGGGGTTCGAAACTCGAAACAGGAATGTTTTCATCATCTAAAACATTAGAATTCAAGTTAGGGACATGATACAAGCATTCGTTTAATGATAGAGAATCACCATATTTGGAAGAAGCATCATAGACTATGCACATTTTTGTTGTAGTTTTGTCGTCACAGATAACAGGTCTGTGTGGCATGTAATAGGAATTATTAGAATCTTTCTGGGTGCATATTTCTATTACACCCTCATTAAAATGCTCTAGCAAAATGGAGTTATATTCGTTAAATAAAGAATCGTTTTTCAAGAATTTATTTTCTGAACTAGAAAACCGTTTTTTTGCTACTTCAAGATTATTTCTAAGCAATTCACGAGAATTTTTCCACAATAATTTTGCTTCATAACGCCCATTTACGAATTTTAAATTTTCTTTAAATTCTTTTATTACCTCATGATCGGTAATGTTCTTTTCATTGCTTTCAGCAATGCCAATTGATTCAAGATCCCAAAATGCTTTCAGTTGAGTATTTATATTGTTAACTGAAACACGCAAACAAGCTACTTCTTTTTTATTCGACTCTATCTGCCCTTGCACCGTATGACCGAAAATAGTTTCTGCAACGTATAATTCTTTTGTCAATTTTCCCTCGATTCCCAGTAATATTTTCCACAAAAAGTCAGACCCTAGCAAAATATTTATTTCCTGTTCAAGACCTGTATCAGCAGGCTTAAAGCCTCTTGTTCTCATTGTCTAGAAGTTCTGGTTCTAGGGTTTTCACAGAAGCTCCAGTTATATTATCAACCACAAGTGCTTCGATATTTATCGAGTTAATAGGTTGCACAATACTGGATAATTCAAGAGCAACTACTTCATAACAAGATTCACAAGGGCGTCTCCGCCCAAAAGGATAAACTAATAAATTTTCTCTTCGCAATGGCTTCAATTTTAATTTTTGTACTAGCGATCTCTTCACGAAGCATTTTTCTGAACCACTATCACATAAAACGCGAGCCAACAAGCATTCCTTACCAGCAGACACAGAAACTGTACAAGTCTGCAATAATGTTGCTTTATTTTGTTTATATTTTTGTTCCGACATCATAGATACAATTGCACCTTTCATTTCTTTTTCAGAATTTTCTTTTGTTGTTTCTTTAAAACAAAACAAATGACTATGGGTAGTGTTACCACATTTGGAACAAGGGTTAATTTTTGTTCTACAGTTAATTGATAAATGTGACTTGTAAAGGCATTTGTAACAGCGACCTTTTTTCTTTAATTTATATCGTTTTTGTTCATCAGTGAATTTCGAACAATTTAGTCCTACATGATCAGAAGACTTGCAAAATATGCAAAACTGTTTTGTAGATGTATTTAAAGCAGCAGCTGAAGGTATATTTTTCTTTTGAGGAAAATTTTGATATTTACTTGAAGAATTTTCATATTTAGTTTTAGAATTTTCATAATCCTTGCTTTGGGAATTATTTATTAAATTAGTAGCTTTACGACATCTTAATTCCGTTTTAATAAAATTTATTAAATCGGTGACTTCACAGTCCTTATCGGGGTCACGTTTTCGATGGAAATCTAGTATCAAATTTTCGGGTAATAACCTTAATAATATGGGTAGTAATAAATGGCCGTAGGAGCCTGATGCCACTCCTAACGTATCAAGATTTCTCATACAAGTTTCGATATTATCATACAACTTTCTTAAAGAAATAACATTGTTAGAAGATTTTACTGGCTCAAGATTCAGAATTTTGTTCATGTAACAGTTTATTATATTTTCCCGCTTCCCATACCTTTCTTCTAACAATTTTAAACATGTTGAATAATTTTGATCTGTCAGCTCAAAACCAGCTACAATATTATATGCAGGTCCAGACAACAAAGATTTCAGGTATTGGAATTTTTCAATTTTTGATAACGATTCGTTTGAATCTATCGCACTCGTAAATAAATTAAAAAATTCTAAGAATTGGCTTGCATCACCAGAAAATTTTTCTATGTTATGTTTAGGAAGCTTCACTGCCGAAACTGGTTTACTTCCGATTTTTGAACCGTTACTTGATTCTAGTACAACTTTTGGTTCAGTTTCGATTTTACATTTTTTAAGCCTCATCTTAATTTTAAATTTCAAACTGGATATTTTTTCAGAATATTCTTCTACCGATTTTAGTTCGTTTTCATATTCAGTTTTTTCCTGAATTAGCTCATCTATTTCGGAATCTAATTCCTTTAGTAGAGCTTCATTTTCATTTACGAGCTCTAACGATTCCATTAAAGAATCGCAATCAGTTTTATCAATATCAACAGATAATAATGTATCACATTTTGAAATTAATTTCGTAATGGCTGCACGAACAGTAGCTCTTTTACTTTTAAGCTTATCAGGCTTATCCATGTTTAAATTTAAATTCAATTTTCAAAATAAATTATCATGAGAAAGCGTTACTTTCAATAAATCAAGAGTCAATAGTCATGCAGAATAATAAAGGTATTTCTTACCTTTTTTTCCCGGTTGTCGAGGCACCAAAAAAATAAAGAATAATCTTCATGTATTCCACGAAATTTCACGTTATCACAATTCAAGATATTTTTATTGGGAGAGCATAGTTGTAGAATTTACGATTCGTTTTAAATCATATTTGGGAGAGCTTATTAGATGAAAAACTTCACGATTCATGTAAAATCATATTAAAATAATTAAGCATATTTCACAAGAAAGTGGCGCAGGTGTTGTTCAATATAAGTAATCACAGGAAGATTAAAAACTTTGATTATTCTATTTACACTTATAAATATTTACAGTATTTACAATGAAAACATTTGGATAATATTTGTTAAATAAATTCCACATTGGGAATCCAAGATGATCATATTAAAATTTCAGCAATTATGCTCTTCTAAAAGAAGCCCAGAAAATAGCATGATTTAATATTCGAAAATAAATTTTCCTTTTCAAAATTAAACATCACTTCTTCTAATAGAAGACCACGAAAAAACCTATACGCAGCTTATTACCTGCTGCGTTCAAGATTCACATTCACAACAAAACAAAACTAAAACAGAAAAAGTAAAAAATGTTTTCAAATATCAATTCTCTCAAAGGTCACGTGATCCTTCGCGGCGCCCGCCTGGCTAAGAGAGGCTCGCGAGAGAAGGTTTCAAAATATTCCACAGATATAACACCCTCTTTACAAAATGAGATATTATAAAATGCATTTTTTTTAAAGTGTAAGTTTAATAGAAGCTGTCATGATGACCGACAAAATATTCAACAATTGAAAATTAAGTCTAAAAAATCAAAAATCCGACTGCGTAAAAAGAAATCTAATTAATTATTTCTCATCAATATGAAACTATTTTTTATATTACGAGGGTGAGTCGGAAAATAAGTTTCCCCTGTCAACTGTGGACAGAGGTGTGTATGAAAGACAAAAAATGCATTGAAATATTAAAGATAAGACGTAACTTTATTTTTCTACTTAAGTGCCAAGTGAGTTGAGACATTTGTCATACCCTTTATAAGCTTCAGAAAACTCTCCAGGAAAGAAAAACAGGGCTCTGCATACAGAAGAAGCGTTGAACGGCTTGTGTGACTTCAGCATTGCTTACAAAGAAGTAGCAAGCATTGGGTTCGTCTGTAGTGGCCGTGCACGTCCGTCCAGGTCTTACTCTGTCCAACACTTGCTGACGCCTCTCACTGAATTGGCGGCACCATATCCGCACTATTTGTTTCGATATCACATCTGGCCCATACCCCACATAGCGGTAATGGATTTCTGTTCCCGATAATCCACGTGCCCATACATAGCGTAAAACCACTCTCACTTCCTCCTTTGACCACGAATTCATAACGTACTTCTCTCCATATCTACCGGGAACAGAATGATGCAGAGCCCTGATTTTTTCAAGAAGTGCTTTTTAAAGCTTATAAAGGGGTATGACAAATGTCTCAACTCACTTGGCACTTATGTAGAAAAATAAAGTTACGTCTTATCTTTAATGTTTCATTATATTTTTTGTCTTTCATACGCACCTCTATCCAAAGTTGCCAGGGGAAACTTATTTTCCGACTCACCCTCGTACTTACCTATTTTCTTTATTTGCTTGTATTGGTGACTTCTAAGTTGTGTTTAATTGTTAGTTCCTATCTTATAAACTCTGTTTTGATGAGGCCTATAGATGTCTATCATGGTTAGAGTTGCAGTAAAGCTAGAGATCCTACCTACACAACCACCAGGTTGTGTAATATTTAAACGGAGCTTCTGACTGTAAAATAGTCAAAGAAACATCGTCTTCATTTTGAAAGACCTATCCAATGACATGCCACTCAATATGGTGCGTAAATTTTTTTTTCGTCTCTACCGCCATTTTGTATTTTAAGGCCGCTATTTTAAATTTATAAAAACAAAACCTATCCTATAACCATCGGACGATTAAGACGAATTGATAGAGACCTCATTCATTAAAATCCATCCAGCCGCTGGGATGTTTTGAGGGTATAAAGAAATCCACGTACCAGATACGCGTGAAACACATAACCCTTCTTTTCAGTTGGGTAAAAAGGGGAAGAAGGGTTCAGGAAATAATACGATTTTTCATTGGACTATCTGAAAGGAATAAAATAAATCCAGTGGCCTTTTTAGGATGTAATATACATTGATTTTCATTCTATTAGTTTAAAGTAAAAAGGGCATGAATTAAAAAATTTCAAAGGTGTTTATTATGGACTATTCTTTAAATATCAACGGATGTATTTATTGGTGCTTGCATGATTTTTGGATTTTGATAGGGAAATAATGGAAGATGAATTTGAATCAGTTATTTGAGTACTGATTTTTTCAGTAACATTTTAATGTATGATTTTACTATAATACACTGCTCAAAACAATTAAAGGATATTTGAAGTTTTATATAAAATAAAGATATAAACGAAATTTTTTTTGCCGAAAATAGAAGAAGAGAATCACAAATGCAAATTTTTCTGGTTTTCAAACTGTGGAGTATGCAAATTTTGTGTTCGACGTCAAAAACGTCGCTTCAGCGGTAGCGAATGAAATTTGACTTTCAACTGGATAAAAGAGAATGAAGACAAGGATGATCGGCATTCAGTGATTGCTTTGTTTCGATGAGTACGATGTCTCAGCGAAGTCATTTGACAGATTCAGAAGCTTTGAGAATTGTTGGTAGGTTAGAAGGGGGCCAAACTCAAGCCGAAGTAGCACAAGCCATTGGAGTGTCACAAAGTGTCATTTCCAGGATCTGGAACCGTTTTTTGGAGAGTGGATGTGCAGGCCGAAGACCAGGGTAAGGTCGTAGACGGGCAACAACGCCCAATGAAGATCGGTATTTAGCGTTAACAGCTCGGAGACACCGAACCATGAACGCTACTCTTCTCCAACAACACCTTCGCTCGGCTACAGGCACCACGATTTCAACTCAGACTGTCCGAAACCGGCTCCACGCTGTAGGTCTGTATGCTCGCCGACCGATGGTATGTGTTAGATTAACATCAAGGCATCGTCGCGACCGCAGGGAGTGGGCAACCGAGCATGTCAACTTGACGAGAAATGAATGGAGCAATATTCTGTTTTCTGACGAGTCCCGTTTTTCTGTGCATCCGGATAATAGGCGTATTTTCATCTGGAGGGACCGTGGCAGTAGGAATAATCCTGCGTTCGTGCACGAAAGTGTCAGATTTGGCGGTGGAGGAGTGTTGGTGTATGGTGGCATCTCCATTGACGGGCGCACTGACCTCTACATCATTCGAGATGGAGCTCTGACTGGTCGCCGATATAGGGATGAGATCCTCAGACCTATTGTAGTCCCTTACGCTGCAGCAATCGGAGATAACTTCATTTTAATGGACGATAACTGCATGCCACATCGTGCAAACCTGGTGGAGGATTTCCTTTTCTAGGAAGGAATCGTTCGAATGGAATGGCCAGCGTGTTCTCCAGACATGAATCCAATCGAGCACGTTTGGGATGCTCTAGGAAGACGAGTTTCTGGGCGCCAACAAACCCCACAAACTCTCCAAAAACTGGAAAGAGCTCTTCTGGAAGAGTGGGGCAGAATACCCCAACTCGTCATTAATAGCCTCATTGAGTCTATGCCTCAAAGGTGTTCAACGTTGCTGGCCGCCCGTGGAAACCATACCCCCTACTGAAAATGATTTTCTTTGAAGAAAACACCTTTTCTTATTCTTTTTTTCTCATATGCACTAATTGTGTTTTTTTCCTTTAGTACACAAATGCGCAATAAAATGCATTTTTTTCTGCCAAACATGTGTAATTTATTCTCATATAACCTAGTATGTGTGTCGACCATGTATCAATCAGCTAAACAGTTTACCAGATACAAAATCCACCTAAAACTGCAATATCCTTTAATTGTTTTGAGCAGTGTATTTTTATATTTAATGAAACATTTTTTTAGCTGCAAAAGTTCTATTTTTAAAGGAATGGATAATTGCTTAATGCTTAAATAACACTTTTGGCTGTTCATGAGATATGGGATGTCAAAGATCCAGTAATTAAGTTATTTAGATACAATTCCCTCTTTACAAAATAAGATATCATAATTTATAACTTTTTTTAAATGTCTGTAAAATTAATAGAAGCTGTCATGAAGACAGATAAATTGTTTAAAATGGAAAAAGGGTTTAGGAATGAATACGATTTTTCACTGGACTAGTTGAAAGGAATAAAATAAATCCAATGGATTTTTAGGAGGTAATATGCATCGATTTTCATTGAGGTTTAAAACAGAAGGGAATAAAGGTAACATTTTTAAAGGTGTTTATGATCGTTAATTCTTTTTTGTAGGTATTTGCGGATTGTTTTCCTACTGGTAGGGAATTAATGGATGTTGAATCAGAATTAGTAACAATTTTTTTAAACTGTACATGGTATTCAACTGATACAGAATTGTACTTTCTTTCCACTTTTCGATTTTTAGACTTTTTCTATAAGTTCGGACATTTTATTTTATCACACCGGGTTTACTGTTTGAATAGAAAAGGGCGGAAATACAGCGAAAATTGCTTACCCAAATATTTATTTTCGAAATAATTTAAAACGTTTAAGATTCCTATATTAACTGTCTTTTTTTCAATTTTGAAAGCTTTATAATTTTGTTTGCGAATGATAATGTTATTAACTATAAATAGTAATTGATTTGGTGAAAATATATCAAAACCTTTTTCTACCTTAAAAATAGGTTAAGCATCTGAAAAGGAAGCCTTGAAAACTGATATTATCCCTTAATATTTAAGGAAATCAAGAGAATACCTTAATCAGAGAAAAAGATGTTTTATATAGATTTCTGTCTGATACTCGTAAAATTTTTATCTTTACTAAGTATAAATAACACTTTATTATCTTTTGGAATTTAAAAATTTGTTTCATAAGTGAAAACTCTTGACATAGCTTTCAAAGTTTCAAATATTAAATAAATACATAGATAGAAGAAACAATAGAAAAAGTTTGGAGCTTTTGACAATTATAATTTAACCTCTTCGGCCGCTGGGTCCCCGTACGGGGACCTCTGACCTTTTTCTTGTAAAAACAAAAATGTCCGATTTTTTTACATTTTCACATCCCTTCTTATTAGCTGAATGTTTTTTGCGTTCAAAGCAAACGAATAAATGGCAGCATCTAAGCTGATTCCCTGATGTTACTCGGTTACAAAGATAATGAAATTAATATGACGTTTTCATTTATGGTATGAGTTTTAAGTTAATTAACTTTTTGTACACTACGGGGTGTGCATAAATTCTAAAGGCCATATATAGGGCTACACAAAATAATTCGTAACCATTACTGAGAATGAGCGTGAATTGCTTGAGGGAGTTCTTAACACTTTCAAACAAAGTTCAAAAATATTTATGAATTCGGTTTGTTTATCTGTCTTTCTGTTTGCCCTCTATCTGTCTGTCTGTCTGTCCGTGCTCTAACTCGTGTAAATATAGTCCTATTGTCAAGAAATCTCTAGATGTTATTGGGTATCACTATGGCATGTTCGGTACTGAAAATGACCAGAGTTTGTAGCATTTACAGTTCTTTTACAGAGGCCCTCAAAAGAATGTTGTTACATTACGGTCTTTAAAGAAAAATCGTTTGCGGTATATTTTAAAGATATTACACTATTTTAAACATACTGAAATTGATATATATCCCTAAAGTGTATTGCACGGATCTAGCGGTAGAATAGAGTGTGCATAGAATTTATTCTTCATTTGCAGGGACACACAAAAGAATTTGGCTACAGAAGAATTTGAACCATTGAAGCCTATGAACAATAATTGATGAAAGTCTGTTTTCAGATGTGGTACGTGTTTTAAAACTGAACTATTATTTTTTAAATATTACTTGATGAACATAAATTCTATAGATCCTATGCAGGGCTGCACGAAATATCTCAAATACATTTCCGTTTATTCAATTTTATTCCGTTTATAATTGCTGAATGGAAAATTGCAACTGTTCTATTCGTTTAACTGAACTAGCTTATAGTATGCATACAAATCTATGCATCATATACAGAACTGCACAAAAAAAGACAAAAGACGGATATTTTTTCCGACTATTGATTGTAATAGCAGTAATTAAGTTTTTAAAATGTCTTATGAGTTTTTCAAATTACTTATTTAGACATCATGTTTCACCGTATTAAACTGTGAAGCTTTGTTACTGCATTCTGAATGTATTGAAAAGTGTTACATAATCTGTGCTGGACGCATGATTTTTGTTCTTATTTATTAATTATTTTATGTGTAGATATATTAAAACCATTCTTTTCAAACCCCCTTTTTAATCGAATAAGTGTATTTCTCTCCGTAAAGCGCAAATACATAATCTTCGATCCATTCTTAATTTTTTAGCGACGCTTTAATGCAAAGAACATTTTTAATGTTGAAGTGAATAATTTAACTGTATTCCGAAATGGTTCCATACACTCTAAATAAAAAGGAGTGACTATTCTCTCCAGAGGAGTGAATAGTCACTCTATCGCAGAGTCAAAATATGCCCAACCTCTTTAGAGTGACTATTCATTCTGAGCAAAAGTGAAATTTTTGACTCTCTGAAAGAGTGAATAGTCACTCCTGGGAAGTGAATATTCACTCTAAACAGGGGTGGATAATCACTCTTTCGGATGAGTGACTATTCACTCTTGCTAAAGGAGTGCGGTTTTTCACCCCTGGTAGGAGTGAATAATCACTCTTTCATAGAAGTGAATGTTCATTTTTTCTAGAGTCAATTCTTTTTTATTTTGCTTTTATGGGCATTTTAAAAGAATCACATCTTTTACAGCATGCAATGAAAACAGATACAAGCGTGGTAAAGATTGGAATAAAATACTTTATCAGCAATATTTATTTAATTTATAGTTTGTAACACTAATTGAACTTTTAAGAAAAAAAAATCCGTTAAAGTTACATATGAATTTAATTTAGATTACTGACAGAAATAAACTAATATATTTTATTCCAATTTTATCCTTTGTGTTTGCTTTTATTACATACCCTAAAAAAATAGTACTTTTAAAGTTTTATAAATAACTTTTTAATAGGGGGATATTATATATTTAACAATGTTTGATGTCATTTTAATTTTTGGTTTTAAATATAAATTCCTATATTTTTACCGTACTTTTCCCGTAAATTATTGCTATTTTTGCAAAGTCCTATTGTTCTAAAATATTTTTCATTTTTTTACTTAAAAACAATGCTTATAAACTTACATATTTGTTTTTTAAATGAGTTCTAAGTATGATTTATATATTAAGAATGTGTATTTTTTTCCGCTGTGATTTACTTTTGTTTTATTTAATATGATCATGTAGTCTAAATTTTAAGTTCTCTGGAATATGAATATATATGTCTTTTAAACATATTCCTTAACTTAATCATGATTTCTAATTTTGGCCCATTATTGTTGAAAACAATACTTATTAATGAAACGAAACGGTAAGTCATATTTAATTTAAATTTTTTATTCCCGTAGATATTGTATTTTGGGAATATGAGCAAAATAGATTTGATATGTTTTATAGGAAAAGATTGACCTAGGAAATAGAAAAAAATAAATATAAAAATAAACACATTACATTTATTTGTATCTGTATGAATTTTAATAAAAATAAAGTGAATGACTGCATATAAAAGTTCTTATTGTTTGCAAAACATTTTAATGTAAAAAAGTAGTTATTAATCTCTTTAAAAAAATATTCAGTCCTAAATCATGTAAGAAAATATGAACTTTTTAAAAAATATACTAAAGCTGTCTTATCGATAAACTTCAAAACAGGCATAAAAAACATTTTATTTCAATGCTTAAATATCATGTTTTATTTTTTAGTGCCAAAAATTATGTGCATCAAAAACGTAGAAAATGCGTTTAAATTGAAGGAAATTTAATAACTGATGCAGAATGTCTATAATTATTATTATTTTTTTATATTACTAATTCTCGAAATTTTAAAATGATAACCCGCAGAAAAATGTTTAGATACAATTTAAAAAAAATAATATACAGTAAAACCTCCCTAAAACGACCACGTACTGCTCCAATAAAAATTGGTCTCTCCGAGAGGTGGTCTCTTAGTGGAGGTCATGTTTAAATCTAGATTTTAATTGTTGAAAAATGGTAACAATGTTACTTAAATTTATTTTTCACACTAGGAAAAAATATAAAAATTTAAGTATCAAAATAAAAGTTAAGTACATAAGTTAATTACTGCAGAGTTTAAAAAATGAACACATTGAGCTTTGCTTTAATTTTACAGTTTTATATTTTATAATTCTTATTTCCAAGTCCTTTCGAAGTTCAGTAAATAAATGCATTTTTTTTTTGTGGACGAGAACAAATAATGACGATTTCATTACTTTATCTATTTCTTTGAGAGTTTTCCGACACAACAGGTCAGATGAGTTTATTAACCGTTAGTCTTAATTTGTAATCAGAGTTAAATTCATTGCCTAAAAAGGAACAAAGGGGTTTAAACACTTAAAAGTTACCGGGATAAAAAAAAAATCTAAATTTAGTTTAGAAGTTTGATGAATAATGCACTCTCAGGAATTATTTTTTTAATAAAACCTTCTTCAAGCGAACAGGAAAAAACGGAATTTATTTCAGTTTCTTCAATGAAATCGGTGTCTCATGGAGGAGATTCAACTGGGATGGTCTCTGAATGGAGGCCAAATTAGTATTGAGCCTATGGAAATAAATTTCGTTCCATGAAAAAAATGGTCATTGAGGGAGGTGGTCGCCTAATAGAGTTGGTCGCGCAGGGAGGTTTCACAGTACCAATCTTTTCGTAATATCATAAACATCAAATATCATATTTAACTCCGAAACAATAATAAATACTCTTAACTGTATATAATCCGAAATCAAAATTAAACCAAAAAAAAAAATCTCATAGAACGGCCAATTAATGTTTTCGAATGACGTGTCTCCTACGATTGAGAAAATCTATTTTCTCTTATGAGTCAGTCACCTTTTCAAACGAAAGAGATAAAACTTATTTGTTTTGGTCGTTGGTAAAAGTTTTATAATTTGCAAGCACAGCATTGAAAGGGAATAAAAAAATATTTTCACTCATTTTTTTTTAAATTCACATTTCCCGAACTAATGAAGTTTGGATTATTTTTTGCTAAGCATTGTGAGCTTAGACGTCTGCACGGACCGAAATTTCCAAGGACCCGGTCCGACTCATAGAAAAAAAATTCGGCCCGCCCCGTAGAAAAAAAATTGGTCCGGCCCGGTAAAAAACTTAAAAGTTCTGCCCGAGCCCGACCCGGAAAAAAGTTCAAATCTCGGCCCGAGTGAATTTCAACAAAACATTGATTTTTTATTTTTTTTGAAGTGTTAAAAATCTGGAAAATGGTATACAGTAAGATGGAATTGTATAGAAAAGAAAAAAAATGCGTTATAGACAAGTTCCCTTCTTAGCGAGTGTAAATGTATTATATATCTACTAAAAAACAACTTTTCAAAAGTAAAAAAAAAGCCAAGCAAAAAAAAGGAAAGAAAAAAGGGGAGAGTTGTGGCTAAAAAATAGTGTGATATCAAATTTCCAAGCTTATATTATGGTACTTATTTAAGATTTTTTATTAAAAATTTACCATACGTAAGTCGAGTACCTAAGTATGCGTTGATAGAAATCCTTTTCTCCTTTACTAAATACATCAGAACGTGTTTCTGAAAATTATTTTTTTTAAATTATGCTTTCCATATTTTACACAAATTTCTAAGCAAACAAGTACATTGTTAAGATCGGAAATTCGGAATTGTTGCTAAAGCAAACATTTTATGCTTTTAATTTATGGAAATGAGTGCCTAGAAAAGTTGAAGTTACTTCAGGTTTCATCTTATGATTCTTTTTTTTCGGAGGGGGTTAATTAATTAGTTAAAGCAGTAAAAATCAACTTTTTTTTTTAAAGATAAAAGACTTTCTTAATTTATCTGTCTGTAGCCAAAACTAGAAGTTCGAAATTCTTAATAATGCAAACATATTACGAGCTTGTCTGCTTAGAAATTTGTGTAAAATATGGAATGATGGCCGCCAAGCCCATCATGCATAATTTAAAAAAAATTAATTTTCAGAAACACGTTATGATATATTTAGTAAAGGAGGAAAGGTTTTCTATCAACGCATACTTAGGTACTTGACTTACATATGGTAAATTTTTAATAAAAAATGTTAAATAAGTACCATAATATAAGCTTGGAAATTTGATATCACACTATTTTTTAGCCACAACTTTCCCCTTTTTTCTTTTCTTTTTTTTGCTTGGCTTTTTTTTTTTTTTTACTTTTGAAAAGTTGTTTTTTAGTAGATATCAGTTCTTTTTTTTTAACAGATTACATATAATTGAAATAATTCTACTCGCTAAAATTAGTCCTTGTATAGCCTTTATAAGCAGGGAACAAACACAATAGTATACAGATATATATAAATATTATACAGACATACAAACAATAAATACAATAAACCCACTGGAGTGAAAAATTAGCCAGAGCCAGGAATCGAACCCGGGACCACAGTATACAAGACTGCTATTGTTTGTATGTCTGTATAATATTTATATATATCTTTAACTGATGAATGCAGGCGTTATTTATGTGTGTATGTGTGTTTTAATATATATTGTAGTATGAGTGTTTTGTTACAATAGTATACATTTTGTTTACCTATCATTCATTTTTTAGAGTAATTAATAATTTAAAAGAAAGGAAAGTCAATTTCTTCTTTCAAAGTTCAATTTCTTCTTTCTCAATTTATATCTCCTTAAAATTTTCTATGAAGGATAAAAATTTAGTAAAAATCAAATAGAGTCAAAATAAAATATATATTTACAGTTAGTCTGTCAGTTAATTGTTTGTTCTAACTCTTTTTTGCTGACGGTTTTGCAAAATAAATTTACTTTTACAAATACCTACGGATAATCCGAGAATGAAGCCACGCAGACATCTAAAGAATCGAAGATCTGTCTAAAGAAGTAAATCTAGCAATTCTAGACATGATGATGAAACATTTTTGATAAAAAAAATCTAAAAATTTAAAGATATAAACTGTACATATAACTTCATTTTCATTTAGATCGTGTTATAGAGAAGAAAGAATAAATATGTAATTTTACTCAAGTCTGTTTATCCATACCTATTTGCATAAATGTGAGAATATAATTTCGTATAAAAATTCCCGTAAATTGATTATCTTTAATAGTCTATTATTAAAGCCGTATAAACATTAGAATTAAATTTTTTCCAGTTAAAAATTGCCTCAAATCTATAGTCTTATCGTTCGTCAAATTTGTTTTATGTTTTTTTTAATACCCAGACACCTTTTCTAAACTCTGACAAAAGACCACAGAATTACTGAAGTTATCCAAATACTTATATCTTTCTATCGTATTTCTTTTTTTCAGGGGAGGGGGGGGGGTGAGGAAGAGCGCTTAAGAACTTTGTTTTGTTCTTAGAATTCTGAATTAATCATTGAAAAGATCTACCTACATAAGTATTGTTGCAGAATTTTCATTAGCTAAGAGTTGCATCAACTTATACATCATGTGAATATATTAAATTACTTTTGTAAAATACTAGATGGGAGCCATTGATATTTTCAGAGCATTTGCCTACATTTTAAACTTAAGTCATTTACAACTATTCATTAATTTTCTATACGAATTAAAGAAGTCGTTGTTTCCATGGCAACTGTACCTTTCACTATTGCTTGTTTGTTTGTTTTATTGAACACATATATATCAGATCACGTGGGGATCACGGCGGGATTCGAACCCGCCCCCACCTACGCTCTCAAGCGATTAGCGGCGTGGTGTCTTATCCACTCAGCCACGGTGGGCCACTATTGCTTTCTCTAATACCCAGATACTCAAATTTAACCAGCTGCGCTTAGAATCATGCTCATAACAGAGTACATTTATATGTAAGAGTGGTGACATATGTACAAGCCGTGTACTCATATTCAAGTTTTTGTCCAAAGTACAGTAACTCAGTTTTCAGTAATAGACGTGGAAGATTTCAATTAAACTAACCAGAAAAGTTTAAAAAAAAATGGCTTTCTGATTTGATTTTATTCAAAATCGTCTTAACCAACCAAAGTTAATGTCCGGGATCCAGATAAATTTTTCTCTGTTAGTAAAATTAGATTGAACAATCTGTAGACATGTCAATCTTCCCGTGTGAAAAACTACATACCAAAAAAAGCGAGTTCTTTCCCACTCTTCTGCCCTTTTCTCTCTTGATTTTGACCGATAGCAGCCCATTTAGCAGTCTCCAGTGCAAGATGCCGCTATATATGGCGGACGCATGGGGGAGGGTGTTAGCGTGAATAATGACATAATAGGCCAGTTCATGACGTTTAAAAGTCACACAGAGTTGGATCATCTTTACACGATGATTAGTACAAAGCGGTGCGCCGATTTTTTGTGTCCATTGCCATGTACAGATAATCAACTCCGTGTAACGTGATGAGCTGGCCACACTTTAGGAACAGCTTCAAATGACGTCATCTATATCTACTTCGAGGCAAACGAAAAAGACAGGCTACCGCGGTGCTACAGCGTCTAGAATATATCGTGTGGAAATCCAATCAGTCGATCACAGCGATATCTGCAGGATATTTCTCAAAACTCCAAGACAATTTGGTCTAGACGCTGTAACTTTTTTTTTTTTTACGTTTTATTAGCATACATCTGACCTGTGTGCTTGGCGTCAAACCGTCTGTAATAATACTATGGTTACTTTGAAATTTGAAAATATATCGCAGATGTCGCTGCAATCATCTCCCTGGATTTCAACGTCAGTGCACATTTAAGGGATACACTTTTTAGCGGTTCTTGGATAGCAAATTTCCACATTTTGTATTCTAGACGCTGTAGCGGTGCATTACACATGTCTCTTTCTTCTTTAAAAAATATCCTTCAGATGTCGATGCAAATGACTGTTTGGAATTCGACATCGTTGTACATATAAGGGATTCAGTACTTCCACGCTTTTTTAGGTATTGCTGGGATAGTCGATTTCTACAACATATAATCTAGACGCTATAACGGAGCTATAGTTTCTAGAAGATATAGTTTAAAAATCGGCTAATTAAAAAGGTGCTAAAAAATTGTATCCCATAAATGTTGAACGAGGCTGAACGGCGAATGTCGATTACAGCGACATATGGTAATTCCAACGTAACTATTTCAAAAGAAAACGTTTCGCTCAGAGAAGATCTAGAAAATGTTTCTCCTATCGACATTTGTCATTCAGTATTTTTCATATTTATGGGATTCAATTTTTAGCACTTTTTAAAGCATTACTGGAATAGCGGTTTCCACACTATGACCGTGATCTAGGTAGATTTTTCTCTGTTATCGTAACGAGATTGACCAATCAGAAGCCAGAATTTTTGCTAACTTTTCACTGTTTGCAAAAATGTACCTGGAATCCGGCCTATATTTCTAAACGCTGTAAGTGAGCTCAGGAATAGTACAGAAAGCAAACTCCGTATTTTGATACATTAAGGCCGGGATCTAATTAGGAACAAGTGTATCTCTATAACGAAGTAGCGACATACGGCCAATAAATTTTTATTGGTAAAAGTGATAAAAACAAATCGTTAAAGTTCTTTACGAGCATGCCATTATCGTCAGGCTAATGCATGTTGAATTATTTCCTTAGTCTAATAGAGATCGTCCATGCGCGTATCTTCTAATGGAGGATATTCCAAATATGGGTTCGAGGCTGAAAATGTCACGCGGTACCGGTAATTTACCCAAAGAATTTCTAACTGATAAGAAGAGAAACAGGAAACTACACTGTTAAAAATATCGTGAAAATTACCTCTGTTCTTAAAGGTTCTCTATTTTCTGACCAATGAGAACGCTGCATAAACGCCTATGAAGCGTTCTCATTGTTCAGAATACAGATAACCTTTAAAAACAGAGGTAGGTTTTCGCGATACTTTTAACAGTGGACTACTGCTTTCTCCCATGAACTGTTTCATTGGCTAGCGGGGATTTACATTACGTAGACGGAGCCTTCCCTTCTTTACGCTAGACGTTCTTGCCTTGACCATGTGATGATAATGGTGTTATTACACGAGGACTCAAAGACGCTTGGAATCCCAGGCGTCTAGCGACAACAGCCGCCTCACGGTCCGTCTTTTCCTAGCATTTCATTGGCTGTTTCGGAAAAGGCTTTTCTATCATCAGATTTCCAAGCATATGATTGGCTGTTACTGGCGACTCGCCTCGTTTCGGGCGTCAAAGATGCTCCGACAGAAAAAAGACGCTCGCGCTCCAAGCGACTCCCCTGGAGCCATAGGAATACATGGAGACGCCTGGAATCTGAAGCGTCTTTGACCCCTCGTGTAATAACACCATAATGGTGTTATTACACGAGGGGTCAAAGTCCCTTCAGATTCCAGGCGTCTCCATGTTATCCTATGGCTGCAGGGGAGTCGCTTGGAGAGCGAGCGTCTTTTTTCTGTCGGAGCGTCCTTGAAGCCTCAAACGAGGCGAGTCGCCAGTAACAGCCAATCAAATGCTTGGAAATCTGATGATAGAAAAGCCTTTTCCGGAACAGCCAATGAAATGCTTGGAAAAGACTGTTCGTGAGGCGGCTGTTGTCGCTAGACGCCTGGGATTCCAAGCGTCTCCGACTCCTCGTGTAATAACACCATAACGTAGATCGGATATCCTCTATTCAAGAAAGCGGATTGCCGTACTTTCGACAAAAACTTAAAATGAGCATGCCTCCTGTGCATATATCACCACTCTTATGTATAAAGGCTCTCTGTTATGGTGTTGTTTCTGATACAGCGCCTAGAATACCTAATGTGGAAATATGTTATCCAAACAGTTCTAAAAATTTGTATCCCTTAAATGTGCGACGATACTGCTAAAATTTCAAGTGTCGATCGCAGCGACATCTGCGGGATTTTCGTATTATACTGTATAGACTAGCAATTTCTTGCAGTTGTAGAAAATATCCTGCAGATATCGCTGCGATCTGCATATTGCAGCAGTATCATTGCACATTTAAGGGATACAATATTTTAGCGCCTTTTTAAGTATTACAGGGTTAGCCGATTTCAACACTATATATTCTAGGCGCTATAGTTTCTGAGCACTGTTGGTTAAATTTCCATATTTGTGTTTTAGAGTGAGCAGTAGAGAAAAGTATTAAAACTATTGAAACAACAACTTCTTTAATATTGAAATGTATAGCAAAGGAGTTCAGAATCAATGCCTTAAATAGTTTCGAATATGCACTGTTGTTATGACATCAATACCCTTCCTGGATGTGGAAATGCAAAATTGTGTTCAACATAATTGGCCGCAATCTAGATAGATTTTTCGCTGTTAGCAAAACGAGATTCATCAATCAGAAGCTTGCACTTTTGCGAACTTTTCGCTGTTTGCAGCAATGCAGGCTATTCATTGGTGAATCTCGTTTCGCTAACAGCGAAAAATCTATCTGGATCCCAGCCTAGATTTCTGTAAACATTGCACTTCATCCATGGCACTAAGAAAATGACTCAAAACTTTTATGACATCGGCCGGGATTCAGAAACAGCAAAAATTCTCAAACATTCTGGCTTCTGATTGGTCAAACGCATTTCGCTAACAGCGAAAAATCTATCTGGATCTCGGCCATAGTTCTCTTCGATGAAATCAATGCAAAAGGATAATATAAAAGAATAGTATAAGATTTCTCAAATGGTTTGGTGGGTTTATCGCTGTTTGGCATAATTTATAAACTTTAGAATTAATTAAAAGTTTTCCGCTAATTAAGAATAGAAAATTTGTGTTTTTAAAGCGGAATTTTATAAAAGCACGTAGATTGAGTAAATATCTGTCCAAAAATTCAATCCTTACTTTTTTATGTCCATTATTTAAGTCTCTACCTCGATTGAAGCATAAGGTGTGACGAAGAAAATAAATCGGTCATTTTCAGTATCTCGACGTTATTTAAAAACATCTATATTTCTGTTTATAATTAATTTATGAGGATGCATTTGGTCTCAAATTGAAGATCTTTTCCATTAGGTCCTTCTGGTATTGGTTTTATTTTTCTGCGATGATTGGTTCTTTTGATATGGGAAATTTTACTCTGGCATGTTTGGCCGATTTAACATGGAGAAGTTTTCTTCAGTATAATAAGCAGTTACGGTGTCTTGCGTTTTATTCTTGGCGTTTGTTTGTTTGGCGAGGTTAGCATTTTTTTCAGCTTGGCTTGGCAGAACGACCGTCTTGCTTGATTCTTTTCTTATGTATTAGTATATTAATTATGCATGGATCAATACGTTAGTGAGTTTAAAACTGGGTTCTGTCATACGCAGGTTCTTTTCACACGTTTTACTATGTTTTAATTTAGCTATACTTTAATAAGCGCAGAAATCTAGTGTTCTTTAAAAATAATAAATTTTAATGTTTAAGTGTAGAATAATGACGATTTAAAAATGTATGCATTTTTTGCAAACATTTTTGGGCCAGACCTAATTTTACTGACCTTTGAATAGACCAGGCCACGATGAGACAATGATTTTCATACGGGCTGGGTCAAAATTAGGACTGAAAATTTTGGGTCGTGAAGACTCGGAATGAACCAGTCCCGGCTTTGTACAGAAAAAATAAGCTAGGCCCGGCCCGAGCCTTTAGAAAATGTGTGGCCCGCGACCGGCCCGAGTTCCGTGAGTGAAAATCGGCGCGAGCACGAGCCGGCCCGTGCAGATCTCTAGTGCGTATTCAGTTGTTAAAAGAATTATATTTCAAACCACTACATGAAGAAATATAACAGACAATCACTTTTGAACACTCTAACGATCAATCTTTTTCTGTACAACATACAACTATTTAGTGCATAATCTTAACCTATCTACACGAATAAAGGGTTAAAATTAAGTATGACTTACCTATATTTTATGTATTCCATTAAGAATAATTTTAATGATATCCTTATTTGTTAATCCTAAAATGGCGGACCAGACGAAAATGTGATCATTTTTCTTATCATACGAGGGCGCTGTCGCCTTGCTGTTCTGATTGGCTAATAAGCAATGCATACGCAAGCCACTCTTTCGGGAGTGACAACTTCACTCTCGATAACGGAGTGAGATATTGCACTCCTTTCTAGAGAGTGGGAAATTCCACTCTTTAAGGAGTGTATTTTTTACAAAATTCACTCCAAAAAGGGTGAAAAGGCCTGTCACTCTTTCAAAGAGTGAGCTTTTCACTCCTCCCAGTTTTAGAGTGTATAGGTTTTATTTTTTTTTCATTTAAATATAAATTAGAGAGAAAGTCAAAATCGTCACAAAAATGTGTGCAAAAACCCTCTGTAGGTAGAAAAATTCTAAACTCGTTAATACAGCAAATGATATTTTATAATTCAAGAAAAATATTTCTAAAATAGATATACCAATATACAACGTGATTTCAAATAAATATAATAACAGAAAACGGATAAAAAAGAAAAAAACGCGTTTACTCTGGCTGAAAACACTAGAAAGGCACAAAATTGAAAGTTTCATAATACGCTAAGTTTTAGTAGTAAAATAGTGTAATATTTTTAATGTTCTTAGACGCAGTGCAACATTTTTCGTAATACAAGTTACAGAAAAAAGGGTAAAAATAAATCAAAAATTAATTTTCGCGATATAACTCCTTGTAAAAAAACCCCCATATTTAACAGCTACAAATGATTTGTACACTTTTTGTAACTCTAAGTGTGTTTAAATCATGGAAGTTGTAAGAAATAATAGCCATTGAATCTGTTTTGAATTTAATGGGAATAGAAAAAATGTTGATAGAAACTCCGTTTAATAAAATATTTGTCACTAACGATTTTCGTAAATGTAAACTCGTGTCATCTTTTGTATGACAAATTGACAGATAACGTATTCTTTGGCCAACGATTCATGACATTTGCACTTAATTTGTTTTATATAGGATTTATTGATCTAATAGCATACATAAGTTACTACTGTATATGGCAAAATAGTAACATACATATAAAAAATTCAGACATTTAAGAAATAAATAAGAACACACAATATTATTAAATAAATTAAATGTGATTCGGTTGCAGTTTGCTATACATTTGTCTATAATGTAGAAATATGTTCTTCTTTGAAAGAGAGAGAATTCAGATGATGGAAAATTACAGATGCAGTTAAAATTAACAAGCATTTTTTAAAAAGCGGTAATTTCTGTAAATTTTCATTTTATAATCAGAGCGAAAATTACATTTTGTTGCGTTTTTCTTGTTGTTTCGCCGTTCGATTTACAAAAAGTATAAAAAGCACTTTATTTTCTTTTGAAATACTAAAATTCTGTATATACCAAACTAGTAACATGCCTATCGAAAATTCAGATACTTTAGAAATAAGTAATTGACTTGAACACAAAATACTATATTAAGTAATCTAAATGCGAAACGGAGTTTGCTATCCATTTGTCTAAAATGTATAAGCTTTTGTACTTCTTTATCAGAGAGCGAATTCAGATGATGGAAATTTAAAGATTCAGTTTAAATTGGGAAGCATTTTTTACAAAGTAGTATATATATTTTTTTCATTATGTGGTCTGAGCGAAAATTATATTTTATCGCATTATTCCTGTGTTTCATCTTTCGATCCATAACAAGTATAAATAGTACTTTATTTGGGATACTAAAATTCTGTTTATGAATGAATTAATTTGGCATGAGATTCAAAATTACCAGGAGATAAACATAGAAAAAGAGATAAATAGTAGGACATTACTTTTAATATAGTATGGTCATCATAAAAGGTTTTGGGACTGGAAAATAAAGTACAGTTTTATGAAAATGGTTTTATTTAAAAAAATATTTTTTTAATAAATAATAAAACTATACTGAAAAAACTATATTACAATATTTTACAATAAAAAAAAGGATCTATTTTTACCCGTTTTTTCGCGCTTTGGTATGCTTCTAAAAATGGTTATTTTTTATAAAAATGGATGAATGTAGTCCAAGATCCAATAAATTACGTTCCCTTTAATAATAATAATAATAATGAACACATAGCAAGATCGGTTCAATAGTTTTTGTGTTCTGAAACCACCCAATTTCAAATAAGTAATTTTGCGTAAAATACGTTTATGCTGCTCCAAAACGGTTTAAGCCTACGGACGCCATTGCGGCAAATCACTAAATAATTACTAAAGGACTTCGTATTCGGCCAAATCACTTTACACATATAATCTACATACTATAGGAAATAGAAAATGTAAAATAAAACAGTCTTTCAACTGAATAAAAGCAAATTCCCCCTTAATCGGTTCAGTAGACTTTTTATTGAATTTCATTATACTATTATTGATTTATCATATGTTAGGTATTTTGAATTCAGATGTCTGCATTATATTAAACGCTTTATTTATTTATTTTCATTTATTGTAAGAGTTTTAAAATAAAATACCATATTTGTTTATTTACATAATTTAAAGAAGAAACTTTCAGACATTCAAAGTCTGAACATTAAAAATTTTCATGCTCTATTTCTATGATACTATCTTCTGATGAATGCGAAAATTTTAATAATTGTATCTATAAGCATAATTTGATTTACTTTCGAATTATAGTGCACTGTAAAAAATTTGTGTAACGTTACTCCCTGAAATTAATTAACCTGAGTAATTTAACTTATATAAGGGTGTAATTTGAACTGATATAACTTGTGTATGCATTAGTGCAAAGTAACATCAGTTATATCGGTTAAATTCCTCAATAAAATGGAAGCTGCCACCAATTTTATGGGGTAACGTTACGTATATTTTTTACAGTGCCTGAAGCGGTAAACTTAATATAAAAAACTGTAAACGATTTGTGTGCTTAAATGTATGTATAGTTTCGAAGCATATTTCATATAAAAAATATTTATAGAAATTTTATAATCAGCCGTTTTTTTCTGAAAATAACCATTAAAAAAATAAATGAATTAATTCGTAAGTCATACATTATATTTCTGCCTGTGACAAAATTCGGGTTTCAAATATTTCATTGTTTTAATATGTAAACCCTAAAAAAATTTTACTAGTATTGTAAAAATAGTTTTTTTTTATATTAATTAAGATTTTAATAAGAACTGAAATATAAAAATTTGCAATTGATTAAACGCAATTGAAGATTTTGAAAACAATTTCATGTAGAAAGTTTTTTTAAGAAAATAATTTAATCACTTGGCTTTTGACATTTTTAGTCAAAAAAGAACTTCATCAAAGATAAGTAAGCAGCCAAAAAATATGATGCATAATATGTTTATCTCCGAATAAATTCTAGTTTATAACATTTTATTATTTTTATCATGTGACATAAAATGTTTTATGCGTATTGTTAAACAGAATTTGATTTTTATTTTCATACTAGCTGACCTGTCCGGTGTTGCCCCGGCCCGTGATGAAAGGCTCTTAAATGACCCTACAATTTATTTCATTTTATATCTTTAGCTTCATTTTGTCTGAATTTATATTTTTAAATGAAAAAATCGCGAAAAAAATATTGAATTGAAAGTATATGCCATTCAGTGTTTTATTTTCTACATAATTTGATTTTTGAGTCTATGGTTACCGAAAGCGAGCAAGACCGTGGCGGAACACTCAGGTTTTTAATGATTTCGTCGAAATTTTCACGCATTTTATTTTGTAAAAATATTTCCACCAGTCCAAACGTTTCCACAATTTTTGAAGGTGAAGTAAATCTGGTCTATTGAGATTCTCTAAAAAGGTTATGTTAAAATGCGGACGGCTGTTTAGTTACTTTTAGTGTACAAAAAATATCGTTGCCGTGAGGCGCGAAGTCACCTGCGTAGGCCGGTGTATTTGAAAGGGTTGAAATTCTTATTTCTTAAAATCAATTAAACCATCGATTAGATGAACGTTTCAGTTTTAAGAACATATTTTTGATTTGTCCGTACCTCTGAAATTGTGCCCAGGAGGGGCGTTGAAATATGAGGGGAAACGTTTTTCGGAAAAACGATCATTTTTTTTTTCAAAGGGTTAACTACTACATTTTTTCGAATTGATTGCGGCAATTGAGACGTAAGAGTATGATAATTCAGAATATGTCTTTCAATTGTAACTGTACCGAGTGGTTTGATCGATTTATCTTAAAACAATACTATTAAAAAACGCATATAAAATTGAAAGTCGTTCCTTCGCTTGCTTCCGATGCGTAAATTGGTTTGTGTTCGTGCTCAAGCGCTTTCGTCGACTGTGGATCAAATACATTTTTTTTCCATGAGAGTGAGTTGCGATGTTTAATTATTATTTCAAGTAATTATTAGAAATTCAGAATTCTGAGTCTCAGGTACGTCAGGAGACACTTTGGGCTACCCTCACAAAACTTTTCAGCCTCGTACGTGCCACAGATTTTGCTAGCCATCGCAGATATACAAACAGACCGACAGAGCGAAACTTTCTTTTATTAGTATAGATGTCATGTTAACCCATATATTGTGAACACTAAAAATTGCAAAACAAACGACATGAAAAATGTTGACATTTTTTATGCGAATGTCAAAAATATTTTTTTTTTATGCGGATTAAAGATACATGTGCAGACTTCGAAGTATGTACAGATTTTTTTTTTCGGTAAAACTATTTCATTATTCGATATTTTTTATGTAAAAATCAACATTATAAAAGAAATTGGAATGGCATATATCAATGATGGCAATTTTACACAACTTTCAAATGTCGACACTTTTGCATTTTGATTTTACATTATATGTAAAGGAATGTAAAATTTGGGTAATTTATCTCTTAAAATATTAAATCATAACAATATCGCTCCTAAGCCTATATCCTTAGAAATTTTTCTTTATTTTCTTAGATAGATCCTTTCCCAGTTTTATAGCTGTTATCAAGCTATCCAAAAGACTATAGACAAATTTATAAATAGACTGCATTTTTTAATATCATGTGTAGCATACTATTTATACTGTTCATTAGTTTAACAAATCTCAAATAATGAAATAAATCATTTTTTTTTTTAAATACATGCAATTAATTTAATGTTTGTCCTAGAAAAATGAATGCAACCTCTGTTACTGTATTTCTATTTAACTTATTAATTAATGATAACTTCCTCGGAAAGTGTTAATAATCTATATTATAGAAAATACTTTCTATAAAAGTAAAATGATGCCATTTTAACTTTTCTCATCACATGTTATGATTCGAAATAATGTCTCCAATTTTGGATAATATTTTATGTAATTTTTCTTTTAACTTCTGTTACTCCAATATCAGTTTTAATTATCGTATATTGCAGAAAATACTTCCTAGGAAAGAAATGTGGTGTCATTTTAACTTTGTTAATCACTTATTTAGAATTTTTAACTATATCTCCTGTTTTGAGTGTTAATATCAATTGCAGAAAATATCTCATATAAAAGAAATATGATGTAATTTAATTTTTTTCATCTCATATTTAGGATTTGAAACATCTGCAGTTTTCCAGGTAAGTTTATTTTTCTTTTCACCTCCGTTAGTCTAATATTAATTTTCAATATTATTTCAAATATTAGATTTCCGTTCTATTTTTAGAAAACTATGTAAATGTTATACAAACAACCAATTTATTTATTACTATTTTATTATTAAAAGTAAATAAATACATGTAACCTCTATTATCACATATATATATACTTTAAAAGGCTGCAATGAATTTGTTATAATTTAAAATTGAACTTTTTTTTATGCTGGTTTACGATTTATAAAAATTACAAGAATTTTTCTATTATTCAGTTTTTAAAAAAGGTGAAAAATTATCTCATTAAGAGGAGCGTGGACCTTTATTTGAGCACAAATCGACATTTCTTTTCGTGTGTATTATTATTCTCCAATTTGTACTACGTGAAAAACCGCATGCCAATGCAGTTATTTTACACAAAGTTACAAGTGTTTTAATTTTGTTCACAAACAATTTTTTGAATAGAGTCAAAACACTGTTTTAAACACTAGTGTCGTGAAGGAAATTTTCACCTTGTTATTAATAAACTTTATAATATACTTATAACTACTTAAAAGGTGACAAAAACATATAAAAACATATACAAATATTATTTAATGTAACCCGAGATATTTCCAACACACACGCGTTCATTTTCAAAGGGATAAAAGATGATTGACTGAATAGAAATACATTTCAAAACAAAAACAAAAATAGTACGCATGCGCAAGCGGAGTTCAGTCCATTTCTCTACAGAGGGGTGAAAAGATCAGTTCATATTATCAGGAGGTCGTGAAATATTTAGGATATTGTACCAAATTGCGGGAACATTATAGGAAAGGACGTCGTTACAAACATTATCACTTCTAAGTAAAATTTCAATGGATTCACGGATTATTGATGAGTAGTGGTTAGACGTTGAAATGATAATTTTAGCTTTTTCGAAGTTTATCTTAATATTTTCTGTTTGATGCAATCTGGATAAAGCTGTATTGGGTTTGTTAAACTTGATATCAGAAATGTGTTCTTTTAATCTTTCCTTAAATTTTCGACATGTTATACCAATATAAAATAAATTCTTATGCTGTTCTGTGCTGAAAGGGATGATGTAGACTCCAGCTTTTTCATAATCGGGAATAGGATCAATTTTGCTGTGAATCAAATCTTTCAATTTTGATGGAGGTTTAGCTATTAAATTAATATTATATTTTAGTAAGGCATATCTTAATCTCTCATAAAGCTGTGGGATATGATCAAATGTGCTATAAATAGACTTGGTCAAATGTAATTCCTTCTTCTGTCTTGGTTGTTTTGCTTGATTAACTAATTTATTAACGTGTTGAGGAGGGAAACCATTCTCAATAGCAATTTGTTTTATTATACTAATCTCGTCTTCGAGGTATTTATCTGTACAATCTTCGAAGGCACGTTTAACGTAAAAGCTGTAGGCAGCAATTTTATATGAAAATGGTGAGTTACAATCAAAAGGAATAGTGTTGTTAGATCTGCATGGTTTTCTATAAATAGTACGCTCCAATTTATTTCCATAACTGTTCTTTATTAATTTAATATCAAGGAAGGGTAAAATACCCTCTTTCTCAATTTCTAACGTAAACTTTATCTTTGTATCCAACTCATTAAGTTTTAACAGGAAATTATTTAAAGACCGCAAATCGTGATCCCAAATTATGAAAATGTCATCTACATATCTTATCCAGATTGGTGGCTTGATTTCAAAATCTTCCATAATCTTTGTTTCTAAGGGTCTAAGTTTTAATTCGGCTAAATATCCTGAAATGGGGGATCCCATAGGAGCACTATTTCGTTGTCTGTAATATTTACTGTTGAATACGAAAACATTATTTTGTGTAATCAGGTTAATTGCTGATTTTAACGTGGTACGAATATCTTGATTAAAATTTGGGTTATTGTCAATAGATGCTTCAATTATGTTAACAATTTCATTACTATTTATAGAAGGATAAAGAGAGACAATGTCCAGGCTGGCAAGAATGCTATTATGGTTAATTGAGATGTCTTTTATCCTCTTGACAAAATCAGTAGTGGAGTCAATAACATATTCAGATGGTGGGAGAATAGTTTTTAAGTATGGAACAAAGGCTTTTTCAATATAGTAGGTAGGAGCAGAATGTTTAGTTACAATGGGGCGGAGGAGGGTGTTTTCTTTAGAGTCTTTAAGACGATCAATTGATCTTAGAGTAACGGCAGTTTTATTAACATATAATTTAACTTTAATTTCACTAGGCCAACTTCCATTATTAATGAGATTCTTGGCTTTCCTAGCTATATTAACATTTGGATCCTTCTTTAGTTCAATGCAATCCATATTATCAATACATGCCTCCATTTTGCTCAAATAATCTTTAGTATTCAAAACTGCTAATTTATTTGTTTTATCAGTCTGTATGATAGTAATGTCCTTGTTAGATTTTAACCTTTTAATAATCCTGAAGTTGGGATTTTGTTGATTGAAAGGTTTCTTTAAATATGCTTTAACATTATTGTGTAGTAAACTTCTAACCTCATGCTTCATAGCGGATTAATAAACCCATGAAAAGAATTGTCAATGCACATATAACAATGTTGTTTATCTTTCTCTGTCACAAATTTCTGTTTTTCTGTTTTTGTTTTTTAAATGTATTTCTATTCAGTCAATCGTCGTTTATCCCTTTGAAAATGAACGCGTGTGTGTTCGAAAGATCTCGGGTTACATTAAATAATATTTTTATATGTTTTTGTCACCTTTTAAGTAGATATAAGTTTAACAATTTTTTGGCCTTTTAATTTACTTTAAATCTGTTTTTTTTCAATACTGAAATTTCAGCTTTTTTTGAAATTCTCCTTGCTACTTCATTTTTTATCAAAATTCATGAAACTGAAAAGGAAGGATCCTGATATTGCTTAAAAAGAAACTGTATGCATTTTAAAATTAGAGTTCATTAAGACAATTAAATTTGATTTTTAACTTATTATAAGGAAGAACTTTGATGAAAATCGATATGGAATTCAGAAACACATCTCTCAAAAATTAACTAAGTAAGAAATTAAAAAATGGATACATAGATTTGTTTGTGATAGAGTTTTACGAGAATAAAATCCGAAACTGAGAAAATGTCTAAAATATTAAGACGCAGGGGGCATTTTTAAATTTCGTTTTAAAATTTTAAATTTTTTAAAAGATTTTAAAATTAAAATAAGATTGGAAATTTCTTTTAGGTGTTCTATATACTTATGATGAAATGCATATTTTTACAAAATTTCAAATCTCTTTTATGAAAATTGAAAGAAATTTTTTTAAACGTCCACCGCCCCCTTAAGGTCATGTTTTAAAACGGTTTGATCTAAATAAACCTTATGCTTATATCTATCTACCTTTGACAGACGTCTGCTTGTATAATATTTAATCGATTTAGCAACTGGATTAATAACATAAAATCCCTAACAACGTAATGGCATGGAAATTGAGATTCTTATTACGTTTTCAAATATATTCGTTTTGGAAATTTAAATATTCTTAGCGAATAAACCTTCGAGCTGAATTAAATTTAGAATCTTTGTTGAAGTTACAATAATCTGAATTTCATATTATCTTATGAACCATGCGTCTGATGTCGATTCATATATTTATCTTCTACAAGCCAAATATTATATGGCCGAACTTAAAGCGAAAATAATTTAAATTTTTGTAATTTATTCTTATAATATTTTAATTTGCAATACTCTGCGAAATTGCTATGTGAATATCAAAAATTGTAAAAGATTTGCAATTTTAAACCCATGCAAATAACCGTATTTTAACGGATGAAATATTTTTCAGAAAACATTAAAATAAAGGATTTTTATTTTATAACAATCAATTCTGAACAAGAAAAAAGAAATTGTCAATCCTCATATAACAGTGTTGTTTATCTTTCTCTGTCACAAATTTCTGGTTTTATAATGCTTTGACGTTTAGTATTTGAATTAATGAGCTAAAATGATTAACATCTGCATAGTATGAAAATTTTAATCCTTATTTTGTATTCCAAATATATACTCTTTGGAAGTTTAAATATTCTTAGAGTATAAACAAATAAACTGAATAAAATTTCAATATTTTGTGAAAATTATATTCATTTTCATGGCTTATTATCTTATGAACCATCTGCCTGATGGTGATTTGTTTACTTTTCTTTTACAATTCAAATACTTTTGAACCTGGTTAATGGATTACATGAGTTTCAAAATTAAAAAAAAAAAAAAAAAAAAAAAAATTCTTTTTTTTTTTTAAATTTAATAGTAGAACATGTCTAAATTACTTTTCCAAAGTTTTAATTCAATCGGAATACGAGGATGTATAAATAAGCTTTTGCCCTCACATAGAAATAATATAGTGAAATTTATGAAATTGATACATTGTATTAGTCCTTCTCTATATAATCACCGTGGACGGTAACACATTTCTGCAAACGGTATTTCAAAGAGAGGGAGGAGGATGTGTTCCAGGAGGCGCGATAGTAGGCCCAAAGGGGAAAATTTTTCTAACTTTTGCATATAATTGCATATAATTTGCATATAATTGCATATAATTTTGCATATAATTGCATATAAAATTCAAATTTCCATTTTCATTTAAATCCTTCGTTCAATCATGAGCTATACTTGTGTACTAATAGGAAAAATTTGTATCAGATGTAAATTTCCAACTGGGCGAAAAATGTCCGAAACAGGACTCGAACAAGGGATCTCTTGGCTGAAGCCGCCAATGCTATACCATCTGAGCTATCCCGGACGAGTCTGGTTGAACTTTTTCACCCATCTAACCTTATTGATAGCATCTGGTCTGAAATCTGTTTCAGCTCAACAGAATAAATCTCAGGTAATGAAACTACAGAAATCGCTGGATACATAATTACACTAGATTAATTTTAACACAATTATTCTAATTGGTAAATAAATCATATGGGATGTACATTTTCGACTGAGCTAAAAATGTCCGGACCAGGATTCGAACTAGGGATCTCTTGGTCAGGAATCTCTGGTTCTAATCCTGGTCCGGATTTTTTTCATTCATTTGGAAATTTACATCCGATATGATTTATTTACCAATTAGAACAATTGTGTTAAAATTAATCTAGGAAAATTTGCTTCTTAAATTTCAGATAAAGATATGGGAACGGCCATTGTTACTCTTGTGACTGTTAGAGCAAATTTCTATAAATATTTCCAATTCTTTCATTTCAAAATATATTTAGGATAAATTTGATGCAATCACTTAAAAATGCATGTACAGTCGTGGAAAAAGAAAAGTAAACACCCCCTACTAACTCCTCAACAAATTATCGTAGAAGAAAGTTACTGGTACCGAACGATTGAAAATAAAGTCTACTTTTAAATGATGTAGATAAAATTTGCTTAGGGGGCCATCTACATATTAAAACGAACCATAACTTTGTTTTTTTTTCAATAGCAGCACACAATTCTGACAGCATAAATGAACTCTACACGCTTCAATTAGTCTAAAAACAGATTTTTATGCAATTCGTACCATAAGTTTCCGAGAAATTAATTATTTTAATATGAGAGTATTTTAAGGACTGTATCCAAATTGAAGTTCGGTACTCGATTATTAACGGAGAGAGATCCCTTCTTGATCAAGGCACTTTAAGCAGTCAATTAAGTCTGTTAGATTACATTATAGCATAAGAGATTTCAAAATATTTAGTCACTTCTATCATAGACGGCTCCTTAAACCACCATTTTGCCGTTTTTTAAGCATAATTTAAAAACTACTGGGAAGAAAAATGTAAAATTTTGGATTTCTATAAAGCAGGACTTAATAAATCTGAATCCATCAAAAAAATTGTAGGTTGCAATTCATAATTTTTTTAATATTAATTTCATAATTCATATCAAAAAATTATAAAAATTGAAAATTCAACGTATTTTTGTTTGGGTATATTAGTATTAATGCTACACAAAAAATTATAACATTAGGATCATAATTTCAGAATTTATAAATAAAAATATAAAGACAAATATAAATTTAACATTAGAAGCACTAAAATTTGAATGTTTATAATTCAAAAACTTATTATTCAAATGACTTGAAATTTGGTGTCTAGGCGTAGTTTGAACCAAAGATTTGAAATATCTCGTTAAAATTAGGTATTGCCATTGAAAAAAATGAAGTTTATATCTGTTTTAAAATGTAGATGGTTCCTTAAGCAAATTTTATATACGTCAATTCCTTGTTAAACGTAGATTTCATATCTAATCGTTCGTTACCAGCAACCTTCGTCTACAATATATTGTTGAGGAGTTATTAGTAGGGGTGTTTACTTTTTTTTTTTTCCACGACTGCACTCTACTCTTATAAACCATATGCAATTTGTAATAAAAAACATTTTACTTGCCTAGATAATGAATGAAAATTTTGTTACTCTTGTAACCAAAAAAAAAAAAAAAAAAAAAAAAAAATGCAATTTTTAAAATTTTGTTTGACGCAGAAATTCTGTGAATTATACGAGACTATAGAAATAAAATTTTCAGAATATAGCAGGGTAATTATATATTTTTAAAAATTATTAATCATTCAACTCATCTGATAACACATGAATTAGTTATATTTGATTTTGCAAAATGCTAAGTGTTACTCTTGTGACATTTTGTTCATGAAGGAGTTTTCCCCAAAATTCAGTTTAAATACTAAACAAAAAACAAATTTAAATAAGCTTAATAAAATTACTTTTTCATAGAAAAAAAAAAAACTTTTAATGATGGTTATATTTTAAAATAATATAAAAAAATGTAAAAAAAAAAAAATCTAAAATTAATTAGGAGCTTGTAAAATATTCGAGAGTTTATCAATCTGAGAGCATTAATGTCAGCCACAATTTGATTATTTTTTGTTTGTGGTCATCAATATTGTGGTCATCAAGTTTAAACTTGAGAATTCCTTATGCTTTAAATAGCTCTTAGCACTTTATTTGATAATTGTCGTTTACCATTTCGATAGTAAAACCACGAATTTTTAAATCACCATATTTTAGAATCACCCAATATAACGACACAGCAACTTCTCAGTTTCTGCTACTGAACAGAATAGATTATTGTCTTCATTATCAATAATATCACTTGCAACTTCTCTTGTATCGTTATTTACTTAATGAAACACAAATCATTTGTACGAATGATGTTAGTGTATGGTTTGTAGTAGATAGTATCATTTTTCATGGTTTTAACAAATTGTATTTAATGAATGCTTTTGGTATTTTCTCGCAAAGTAATGAAGCATTTATTGTTTTATTTCTTCATCTGGTATATGGAGTATGCTTGCTTTTGTTTCTTCATGAAAAAATTTGACAAAATAAGCGGCATTCCTTAAAATTGCTTTTTTAGCACACACTTCATTCCACATATATCATCATACAACGACACAAAATAAATCTACAGCATGTATACTAGGAGTATTTGAAAAAAAAAAAAAAAAAAAATATATATATATATATGCCCAATTAAGTTAACAGTGAAAGAAGTCTGATTCATTGCAGGCAGTATTTGCATAGTTATATTTTTGTTTAAATTGGAAAGCACAACCATCATATAAAAAAGCAAAACAGATACACTTTAGAAAAACGCATTGCCTTTTAAAGATACTATGTTGAAATTTTACATACGAGAGAGACAGATGAAGATAAACAGTGATGAAGAAACACTTAACACTACATTAACTTGCATTTGAGATTTTGTTATGTTTAAATTTTATAATTATTTAATATTTAAAATTCTATAGGTACGATATTTTTACCGGTATTATAACATGCATTTGTACTATAAAAGGTATTTCTATAACAGTTGCTTGTTTTTTATTGTGGCCAGAAAATAAAATGCAAATTATAACTATAAAATCGGAAACAAAATGCTCCTACTACACGTGCTAACATAAAAATGTTTTACTGAATACATTATTTTAAATCTTAAACACCTTTGCATGCAATGTAATATGGCACGAAATCAAATGATAAATTAAAAAGTCTTGTAGTAATCACGATTTCTCGAGAGTTTATAATGCGTTGGTTTATTCTTTGTATTGCGCAATGAGCTTTTCATCAGATAAACAGAGATGAAGAAACACCACCTTAATATTCATTTGCGATTTTGTTATGTTTACATTTTATAATTATATAACATATAAATTTTTTTAGATATGATATATTTACAGGTATTATAACAGCTAATATACAGGTTCTTAATAATGTTTTATGAAAAGTGTTCCACCAGACGGCAGCCACTTAAAATGTTGTTTTAATGAGGTTTGCGGGTCAAAATGTTATATTCTGCATTTATAGCCATTCTTTAATGAAAATTTTTTTCTGCAAAGTATTTTTCTAAAAAGATTAATTTTCAGTTTAAAAAGTTTTGGAAACTAAAATTTTATTTAAAAAAAATTAAAAAAATTCTAAACTTTTGATATAGCTCATGCATCACTTACCTTATTTTATTATTTTTTTCATTGTTGTGTGCAACAAATGTTTCTGTTTAGTTGTCTTCGGGATTTATAAAATATTATTTAAAAAAAATTATAATATGTTTAAAAGTTAAAAGAATATAGAATTTTTAGACACTTCTTTGCTTCTAGGAATCTATCTTCAGAACTTACACATGAAATTAAAAATCCTGAAGACTCTTTCTTAAAAATGTAAAATAAAAACTATATACAAAGTTTCACACAAATACCTTTGAAGAAAGTTTAGATATATCCTTTTAATCATGACAAGTTATGCAAAATACATTCTGAGATAAATGGATTTAAAATTTTAGCTCCAATCAGCTAGTACAACATTGAAATTGTAAAATTTGCTGATGTGTTCATCGCAGAAATACGAGGAATAATATACATTAAAACACAAAGCTATTTCTGTAAGTATCGATTTTTTGGACGTATGCGCATGCGCCAAAACTTGTTTTCGGGCTTCTTCAATTTAGAGGAAAGTAGAATGAGTTCCTGAGGGCGGAGAGGTGTAAGGCGCCAGTTTAAAGTTCTGAATTTTTGTAGAGGACTCAGGTTCGAATCCAACGCCCGGCAAAAGGACTTCTGTGATATTTTTTTCAATAATGATTTATTTTATTAGGAGGAGAAGATATGTGATTTATATTTTATTATTAGTATTATTTGAATGCTTTATAATTTATAAAATTTAACACTGAACAATGTTAAATGAAATAATAGATATAATTTAATATTTAAAATATTTAAGCTAAATTATTTTGCAAGTAAATATCAATTAAATAAATTGTGCTGATCAACAGTTATTGTTATATTTTCTGCCCGTTATCAAGAATGTATAGATGTGTGTGTGTTAGATCTTGATATCCATTGTTTGATATTTAAAAAAATTATAAAAACGTAAAATAAAATTCAAGTAATAAACTATATATTATACATTGTTAGCTGCATCAAGTTTCAAATTTAGGGTTTTCGAAAATGAGACTGGTAAAAATAAAATTCATGGCAGCTTTTAATGATCATGTAGTTAAAATAAAAAAATAAATAGATAAATAATAAATATTGTTTTTTATTCGAAAAAAAAATGAGGTCGTAGTATGTAAAAAACAATGCTCTACCCAATATTATTAGTTAAATTTCTGATAAAAAGCAAGCGAAATTGGTTGTAAATTATAAACTTAAAATTCTTTGACTTCATTCAATAGGTTTGACTGACAGCATCATCTATCGCTTTAAAGAAATGGGAATCAATTATGAACATAGAAATTTGTCACAATTTCGATGATTAATTAAAAGCAACTAATTCATAATTCAGGAATTTTTCTAATAAAAGATTAATATTATTCAATGTTAAATCAGAAATCTTAACGGGTACTATCTAGTATACTTTTAAATTTATTTGATTTTGTAATACTATATTGAGAAGAAAAATGAAAGATAAATTATTTTGATAAGTTTGATCCACGGAACTCCTTAAGAAATGAAAAATACACAACGAATTAAAACGAAACAATTACACGTTATACATGAATGTTTAGAAAACGACATTGTTACAAGAGGTATTAAAATTATCCTTTCTGAACTTCCAAACACAGCTGAAATACATATTACTGTATTTCTTTCTGAACCCAACGATTCTTCGATCTACCTTCTAGTGAAATACCACCTAATTACTCTTTGTCTATTCAAGAAATGCGATATTCCTCATAAGTTAATCTTTAAGGCCAAAAAATGTTTGAAATATCGAAAAAAATATAATTTTTATTATTAGTATTTTTATAATGCTTAAACCTTTAAGAACGTAGTACAGTTTGTCCAAAAACAAAAATTCCTAAAAATACGGTCAAACGAACTGTAAATGCCATGCAAATTAATGATAGCTGCGAAAGCAAAACCAACAATTCTTCGATCTACCTCCTAGTGAAAGACAATATAATTACACATTGCCCATTCAAGTAATACGATATTCCTCATAAGCAAATCTTTAAGGCCAAAAAATGTTTGAAATATCGACAAAAATATAATTTTCATTATTAGTAGTTTTATAATCCTTAACCCCCTGACCAACCGAGCAAAAGGGCAAAATTGTAATGTTTTTCTCTCTGTAATTTTTTTAAAAATCTAAAAAAAGGTGATTTTTCAAAAAGACATAAACAATTTAATTAGGTATAAGAATATAAGCCGTGAGAGTATTACTCATAACAAAATGTTTTATAACTGCATTATATTTCTAGAATTATATTAATTTAAATATTGCTTCTATTGCCGTGAAACCTGCAGCTTAGTGAACGGATATATCAGTTCGCGGCGGTGGGAAGGTTAAACCTTTAACAATGTAGTACAGTTTGTCCAAAAAGAAAATTCCTAAAAATAGGTCACACGAACTGTAAATGCCGCGCTAACTAATGATACCTGCAAAAACAAAACCAACGATTCTTCGATCTACCTCCTAGTGAAACACCATATAATTACTCATTGCTCATTCAAATAATACGATATTCCTCATAAGTTAATCTTTAAGGCCAAAAAATGTTTGAAATATCGACAAAAATATAATTTTTATTATTAGAATTTTTGTAATCCTTAAACTTTTAATAATGTAGTACAGTTTATTCAAAAGGAAAATTCCTAAAAATCCGGTCACACGAACTGTAAATGCCGCTCAAACTACTGATACCTGCGAAAGATAAAACCAACGATTCTTCGAACTACCTTCTAGTGAAACACCATATAATTACTAATTGTCTATTCAAGTAATATGATATTCGTCATTAGTACATCTTTAAGGCCAAAAAATGTTTGAAATATCGACAAAGTATAATTTTTGTTATTAGTATTTTTATAATCCTTAAACCTTTAACAATGTAGTACAGTTTGTCCAAAAGGAAAATTTCTAAAAATACGGTCACACGAACTGTAAATGCCGCGCAAACTAATGATACCTGCGAACGCAAAACCGACTATCCTTCAATCTACCTTCTAATGAAACACCATATAATTACTAATTGTCTGTTCAAGTAATGTGATATTCCTCATTAGCTCATCTTTAAGGCCAAAAATTGTTTGAAATATCGACAAAAATATAATTTTTATTATTAGTATTAATTATAATCCTAAACCTTTAACAATGTAGTGTAGTTTGTCCAAAAAGAAAATTCCTAAAAATACGGTCACGCGAACTGTAAATGCCACTGAAACTACTAATACCTGCGAAAGCAAAACCAACGATTCTTCGATCTACCTTCTAGTGAAACACCATATAATTACTCATTGCCCATTCATGTAATAAGATATTCCCCATAAGTTAATCTTTAAGGCCAAAAACTGTTTGAAATATCGACAAAAATAAAATTTTTGTTATTGGTATTTTTATAATCCTTAAACCGTTAACAATGTAGTACAGTTTGTCCAAAAGGAAAATTCCTAAAAATACGGTCACACGAACTGTAAATGCCGCGCAAACTAATGATACCCGAGAAAGCAAAACCAACTATTCTTCGATCTACCTCCTAGTGAAATGCCATATAATTACACATTGCCCATTCATGTAATACGATATTCCTCATAAGTTAATCAAGGCCAAAACATGTTTGAAATATTGAAGAAAATATAATTTTTATTAGTAGTATTTTTATAATGCTTAAACCTTTAAAAATATAGTACAGTTTGTCCAAAAAAGGAAAATTGTTAAAAATGCGGTCACACGAACTGTTAACGCCACACAAACTACTAATCAAAGCAAAGCCAACGATTCTTGGATATACCTCCTAGTGAAACACCATGTAATTACTCATTGTCTATTCAAGTAATGTTATATTCCTCATTAGTCCATCTTTAAGGCCAAAAAGTGTTTGAAATATCGACAAAAATATAGTTTTTATTAGTAGTATTTTTATTATCCTTAAACCTTTAACAATGTAGTACAGTTTGTCCAAAAGGAAAATTTGTAAAAATACTGTCGCACGAACTGTAAATGCCGCTCGAACTACTGATACCTGCGAAAGCAAATCCAGCGATTCTTCGATCTACCTTCTAGTGAAACACCATAGAATTACTAATTATCTATTCAAGTAATGTGATATTCCTCATTAGTTCATCTTTAAGGCCAAAAAATGTTTGAAATATCAACAAAAATATAATTTTCATTATTAATATTTTTGTAATGCTTAAACCTTTAAGAATATAGTGCAGTTTGTCCAAAAAAGGAAAATTGTTAAAAATACGGTCACAGAAACTGTAAATGGTGCGCAAACTACTGATACCTGCGAACGCAAAACCAACGATTCTTCGACCTACCTTCTAGGGAAACACCATGTAATTACTCATTGCCTATTCAAGTAATGTGATATTCCTCATAACTCCATCTTTAAGGGCAAAAAATGTTTGACATATTGACAAAATATAATTTTTATTAGTAGTATTTTTATAATCTTTAAACCTTTAACAATGTTGTACAGTTTGTCCAGAAGGAAAATTCCTAAAAAATACGGTCACACGAACTGTAAATGGTGCGCAAACTAATGATACCTGCAAAAGCAAAACCAATGATTCTTCGACCTACCTTATATAATTACTAATTGTCTATTCAAGTAATGCGATATTCCTCATTAGTTCATCTCTATGGCCAAAAAATGTTTGAAATATGGACAAAAATATAATTTTTATTATTAGTATTTTATAATCCTTAAACCTTTAACAATACAGTACAGTTTGTCGAAAAGGAAAATTCATAAAAATTCAGTCACATCACGAACTGTAAATGCCGCTCAAACTACTGATACCTGCGAAAAGAAAACCAACCATTCTTGAATCTACCTCCTAGTGAAACATCATATAATTACACATTGTCTATTCAAGTAATGCGATATTACTCATTAGTTCATCTTTAAGGCTAAAAAATGCCTGAAATATCGAAAAAAATATAACTTTTATTATTAGTATTTTTATAATGCTTAACCCTTTAAGAATGTAGTACAGTTTGTTCAAAAGAAAAATTAAAAATACCGTCGCACGGACTGTAAACGTCGCTCAAACTGCTGATACCTGAGAAAGCAAAATTTTAAATTTTGAAACACAGCTACGATAACATTTTAGCTCTCAGGCTTTTATAGACTGTGAGTAATATGCCCACCGGTTCTGTATGTATGTAAGCATGCACGTACGCGATAACTCTTGATAGAAATATCCGATTGGCTTCAAATTGTTTTCTAGGTTTATTCTGGTAAGAGGCTTCCCTGATTAGTTTTGGGGGTTCATTGGTTAAGTATAAAGTGGGAAATGGTGGCTAACGGCCCCACCTCCGCCCCCTTAACTTAGGTAAATGGATTTTTCATGCAAAATTATTAGATTTTCTTCAAATTTTTGTATACCGATTTATTTCGATAAGGCGCTTTCCTGTTTACACTTGAAGGTTCATTGTTCAAGTGTAAAGGGGGAAACGGGGGCTAATGCCGCGCTTAATTTAGATAACTGGAATTTTCTATCGATTTGCTTCAAATTTGGTATACTGGTTTATTCTGATGAGGCGCTTTTCTGATTAGATTTGGAAGTTCATTGGTTAAATATAAAGGTGGAGGACGGGGGGTATTATCCCCTTAATTTAGATAAGTGAGATTTTGTATCCGATTTGCTTCAAATTTAGTATACCGGTTTATTTCGGTAAGGCGCTTCCCCGAAAACATTTGGAGGCTCTTTGGATAAATATAACGGTGCGAAAAGGGGGTGGGCATCCCCCTGCCTTAATTTATTTTTCGAGGGGATTTATTCTTTGAAATAAGGGTATAATATACAATTAGTGTCAATAGCCTGTGAGCTCAATGCCATCAGTTTAACTGGGCAATGTTCTTTTTTATTAACAAGTTAACCGATTTGCATTTCTGTGAAAGAAAATTACGTTTTCCATGAACTACACATGAAAAAAAAAAGTAATAATCATGTTGTAATAAATGATAGAAATTTTTTTATTGTAATTTCCTATTCCTGTTTTTAAATTGTTTTGTTAGTTTTTAATTTATAATCGAGATAAAGAATTATTAAACAGTATGAAAACAAATGACGACACAAAATTATGGAACTCTGAGTTCAAAATTGTTGCAAGACCAGTTTTGCAGTATTAAATTTTTTGTTCAATAATAAAACTTTGTAGGTATTGTTCTGCAATTTCACAAACTCTTTTGAAATCTGTAAAACATAAATAAATGCACTAATAATAGTTGCACGCAATACAGTATGGCGCAGTTGTGATTTTTTAACAATTTATTATCCAGTAGTATATTCTATGTATTACGTATCGAACATTACATTTTCATCAGGTAAACTGAGATGAAGAAATACGTAACACTACCTTAATCTGCATTTGAAAGATTGTTAAGTTTAAATTTTATAAGTATGTGACACGTAAAATTCCTTAGATTTGATATATTTACAAGTATTATAACAGGTAATCATACACGTTTTTAATAAGGTTTTGTGGGAGATGTCGTACTAGAAGGTGCGCATGGAAAACGTTGATTTACAAGGGAAAATACATCAGGAAATAAATATAAAAAATGATATGTCATACACGAATTTTTAAAAAATGATATTTTCACAAGAGATTCAAAAAACATCCATTCTAAACTTACAAACACAGCTGAAATACACATTAATTCACTTCTTTCTAAAACCAGCAATTCTCGGGTCTAATTCCTCACTGTTAAAAATTTTTTGTGCTAGTTTGAACAAAATTTTGGTGCTGCAGTAGCTTCAACCATAAGATGGTGAAATCTTGTCCAGCCACGGTTCAACGGGAGCTGCAAATGTTGAAAGGGGCTTTCACCATCTTATGCTTGCAGCTACTAAAGCACCAAAATTTGGTTCAAACTAGCACAAAAATTTAAATAGTATATGACGCACCCTGCAATAATTCATCCACTTTAAAACTGACTAAAATTTAAATATTTTTGAAATATGACTTCTAGAAATTCCGTTTAACCTTTTATCTATTGACAGTACTAATAAGTTCCATTCAAATAACTTGTTATGAAATTCATGTACTGCATCAATTAGTTGTAATACAGTTTATAATGAGTTATAGATATACTACTTTATCTTGTTCCAAAAGCATTATTGGTTACACAAAACAAAAATATTTTTAAAAGGATGATTTCTTTTGCCTATGTATCTTTTCAGCTTTCTCTTCGTTGCAGGGGGGGGGGGGGGATTTTTCAATTCGAAAGTATTTCTATATTTCTATTGTAAGTACATTATATTTGTACATTTCCTAAATCTACAAAATACTAAAAAACAAATATTTAAAATAAAAGACTTGAGGGGGTTATAAATATTGCACAAAACCCCTATACATTCAAATTTAAATAATCCTTCTAAATCCTTCAATACTTCTAAAATCCTTCTAAAATTTATTAAATGATTATGTAAATCTTCTAATGCAGTTTAAGAAATTCACGAAAAATGCTTTACAAGATAAATTTTTCATGAATTCATAATTCAGTGCATAATGGGTTAACATTCGCGATAATACTCTTCACTGTAATAGTTTACTGAAAGGTAATAATAATTAATCTTGTATGTGAAATAAAAATAAACAAACCAAAGTAGTTCTGATTTAAGAACAACGCGGCACAGTATATCATTTTAATTTCTGAATTAAATATTCTTGTCGTAATCTGAACACCTTGATAATTGAATCCAATAGTTTATTATTTGTATTTCGTAATGAATATGAAATTTTCATTAGGTAAACAGAAACGGAGAAATACTTCGCTCTAGCTTAATTTACATTTGGGAATTTGTAAAGTTTAATTTGTTTAAACGTTTGATATGTTAAGTTATTTAAGTTTGATTTACTTGTAGGAACTTTCTGAAAATTATTCTTATTCATATTTTGTATTATTGGTGTTTTCCTTAAAGATATTAAAATTGACATACTTTTATATGAATTTCAAGTATTTATTTTGACATTGTCTGTATTTGCTTTTAATTTCTAAGGTTACATGGAAGTAAATAGTAATTTCTGTTGAATTTTCAATAGGAATAAAAGAAAATTATCAAAATAGAGCTGAAATGGTATCACATAATGCCTAGTACATGTGCAATAAAAATGTTTAACAAAATAGTACTGATTTGGGAGAAAACAATGTATAAAACTAGAAAACAGGAATTCTGCTTTTTCAGAAATTAGTGTCGCCCCCGATTTAAAAAAAAAAAAAAAAAAAAAAAAAAAAAAAAGTATATATAAATAGTACAAAACATATTTAATTTTTAAGACTTAAAACATACGTTTTTATTTTAAGTAGAATGACGTCATTCGCATACGTTTAAGAATTATACATTTACAATCCACTATTAAATATCTACAGCAAAATACGCATAGGACGTCAATATCACGAAATAAGGTTAGTTGAGGTAATTGGACCCACGAGATAACTGAGCCATAGGCTATTTTATAAAAAACTGTTGATGTTTTTTTAAGTTTTAGCTTTTGTGAACAATGCTCCTTAATCTCTTCTTCCTCAAACAACGTGTGTCAGCTCAATCATAACTCTCACTTTGCTGTGATAGGTTGTCAAAAATTTACGGTTCTCTTTTTAAAAACAACGTCAATATGATTGAACTTCCTCGGCTTTTTATTAAAATACTGTAAGTACTTTTATTAAACAATCTTTTTTTTAAAAAAGATTAGGCATATAATTACATTAATATTATTAGGTATCTATACATATTTACTTCATGTTTTAATATAAGGCCGGTGTTCCAGTTACCCCATAATTTTTTCAAGAATGGGGTAACTGGGACATGTATCCGGGGTAACTGGACCATGCTGGATTCAGTTATCCCAATAGTTATAAATAATTTTTTTGAGTTTCTCTTACTAAGGGAAATAAATGTCTCCATTATATCTTACTCACAATAAAGAAAATTATAGAATACCTTAATAAAATTACGTAATAAAATTTTAAAAAAGCATATTGGGTGGTATCAAACCAAATTTCTTGACCCCTTGAAAGGTGGTGAAGCCATTATGGCATCACATAATTTTAATCCCTAATTGCCACAATGGCACCGGAATTTTCTAATGAAAATTTCACCTTGATTAAGTACGCGAAAATATACTTTTACTTGTTTACAAATAGATTCTCTTGTAAATACTAGTGTCATTAAATTATTTCAACAATTTTTATGAATGCAAGTACCTTGCTCTTGAAAGCGAGGTAGCCAAACCTTGAAATTGTAGGATACACAGTGGCCGCATTCTATAAGAAAACTTTTATTGTTCCTACCACTATTTTGAAAATAATATCTCCATCGCACCATTCTTTAGAATACGTTAAATAAAATGATCATGAAGGTAACTCATTAAGGGCTCTGGTAGGAACAATAAATTTTTTCTTGTATATTGCGACCCCTGGATGCATATAAAGTACTAAAGTACTAACATAGCCATTTGTTCATAGATTTACCTTGCTATTTTTCCCCTTTTTTGGGTATGGGTATTTTTGCTTAAAATACCCATGTGACTTTTATACTTATTACCTATACTAAAGTACATAAGTAGTTACTTATTTTTTATGTTTTTCGTATAAATAAATCTAATATTTTCAATTTTAGTGCTGTTATTAGACACATTGACAGGAAAGGTTTCCCTTACAACGTTCTTTTGTTGATATCTAATTTACATGATCAGGCTGGTTTAAATTTTTTTAAGTTGTTTACACTTTTTCAAATAGGACCTGATATCCCATATGAAAAAAATAAACGCATGTGGAACATAAACCCTCGTAGTCGACTTAACCCATTTTTATGGGGCAACTGGACCCATGTGGAAATAAAGATGAAATATGAATATTTTTATAATTTTAAATATTAAGCATGTAAATATTAAATTTTAAATTTTGAGCATTTCTGTCTTATAGAGGGAACCTAACTGAACACATTTACAGAAGTTCAGATTTTAATTCAAATGAACATTAGCTTTTTGAAGCTGAATTGTCAGAAGCTCCAGTGTCACATTGTACAATCATGGCCCAGTTGCCCCAACTAACCTTAATACACAGATGCAGCAAAAAGATGCCCTCATTCAAGAAACTCGACCAAAAAAATCCCGGCTATCTAATGATTCACATGCTTCATTTTTTTGTAACATTAATACAGGTAGTACTTAAAATTAAATATCGTTTATAATAGCACCATGTTTTAACAGAAAACATTCGTTTATATTTTTTTTCAAAAATGGCACGTATTTTAATTACATTTTTTTCGATTGTTATGAGAAAATGGCAACAAAAATATATAATTACTATATTACAACTATTTTTCTTTTACTTTCTACAGAAATGGAGTAATTCCGTTTACAATATTAAGCAAATGGCTCTAAAAACTATAAAAATTTAATATCTCAAAAATAAACGGAGATGCATTTTTCAAACAAATTGCATTAAAAAGTACTTTTTTCCCCCAATACGATGGTGTAAAAATTGAAAATATGCGATGCTTAGAAGTTTAAAAAATTGCTGTAGAGTATTTAATCGTACAATGATACATCTGCTTTCTTTTACGGCTGGCTTATACAACGCAACGTTATTTTTTGGAGACGACACAAAATAAGCTGGGAGAAAGAAATAGCATGCCGGGGGCTAACAACTAAAGAATGAAAAATATTAAAATGAAATATGTATATTCTCAATGTGAAGTTTTTGTTCTTTTTTATGTAGTTGATAAATTAATTCACCAGTATATTATCTCTAAAATAAAAATTATATGAAGTAATCGTAATATGTACAAAGATGGAAAATACTTTCAACTATATTATTTTAAATTTCAGATTGCGTGAAGTTTAAATTTTATAAATATTTGGAATTTTATTTTTTTAAATGTGATTTTTTAATTTCTTTCTTCTGATAATTACTCTTAAGCATATTTATATTACTGGGTTCTCTCTAAATATTTATAAACTCAGATACCTATTTTATTACTTCTAAGCTCTAGTTTAAAATTCACTGCATTTCTGTTTTATTAAAAATGTACCTACCGGAAATGTTAAATTGTCTTGTATGTTAAAGAGAAAAACGGAACCATGAAAACAGTGCTGATTTGAGAACATACAATGTCTGGTACATGTATAGAATCTAAATTAATCGAATGAAATAAAAGTTTAGATTCTTGAAAAGTATTCTTTATTTTCTTATTGAAAAATAAATTATCTTGATAAATGATTGAGTAAAATTTCATACAGTGATGTCTATTTCTTGACAAAATAAATTAGTAGTTGATTGTTTGTATTAAATGACAACAAAAAAAAATCGTGATGATTTGAAAATTTGAAACTCCGTGCATGCTAGTTATAGAAATTTAACCTTTGTTATTACAAGAGAATTCTTAATTTTATAATTTCACTAAAACGTATGAATTTCAAACGATTAAAAATATCACTTTTCAAAATATTGTTTGCAATTTTCTGTATTTCTGCTTTAATAAAATAATACGACAATATCTCCTACAATTAACCTATCTATCTGCAACATTAGCGTATATATGCGTGCATTTCAGAAATGTCTTTTTATTCAGAAATTCCGAATCCATACCAGAATTCCTAATTAAAATTTTTGATTTTGATAATAACGTCATTAATAAAACAAAAATTACTATTCAGAATTTCTGGCATGAATTCAGAATTTCTGAATAAAAAAGAAATTTCTCAAATACATAATTCCTGCATGTATACATGCGCTAATGATGGAAATTCATTACTGATGAAAATTCTCGATGATGGAAATCATTGAAATTCATCGATTATATCTATCGATGATTCATTAATTCGTAACTGATTTAAGAATGTTGTTAAATCAGCAAATACATTTGAATTAAACAGTGAGGGAGTACAAGTCTAAATTTTAAAATAAGGACTGAATCAAAAATGTAAACTTTTAAAGATTGCTTTGGTCTTCTTCCTTAAAATCACACACGTTATCTTTGTAATTGATAGATAAAAAAAATCGCATGCGAAAACGATGTTTCACAATTTAGCCCAGTAGTTTTACTTTTTATACTAAGCCATTAATGTTCCATTTTCACAACACAAATAATACAGGTGACTTGAAATTTACAGAAATTCTTCTCGTTATATTAATTAGCATTTGAGAATTTGCGAAGTTTAAATGTTATAAATATTTGTGAAATACTTTAAATTTTATTTGTTTATAGAGATTATTTGAGAATTCTTAATCATATTTTATGCTAATCCAATTAATCTATTTTCTCTAATGCATACTAAAATTAAAATATTTTTTATATGAATTCTAGAAATTCCATTTGTAATTGTCAGTGCTCCTCAGTTGTTTATAAGTTTAAATGAATGTAAATAGCAAATTCTCCTTTAAATAAAACGAAATATAATACTGAAAATTATGCCGATGTCGGAATTAACAATTTCTCGTTCATGTCTGTAATACATAATAATCTAAGAGAATAAATATTTAACTGTTAAAAAATAAATATTTTGATCTTCATAGAATACAAACTGGCACGAGTAAAAAATTGATTAAAAAGTTACGCAATCGTTACTACATCTTAAACGTTTATGTACTGGGTGACTGTAAAAGTTTGTGTCCGATTTCCGTGCCCCACGAAATATCGAAGTGTATCCAAGATTTTTTTCTAAATGGCGATATGCAGTCGAATTGTTAACATTTAGCCTCTCAGCAATCGATGATTCAGTAGTAATCCGTGGATTATTATACACTAAATCATGGATTAGGCCAAAGAAGGTCGTCCAGAGCGAATTTATCGTTTCGATTGAAATCACTATTTTGAAATCAACAAAACCATTTTTTTACTCTCCTAATAGCGGGAGCACGATGCAAAAGATCGTCTTGAATATTTTTTGTAACACGTCTAACACTCACTCCTTTTTAAAACTCATATAACATGACATGACGAAAATGTAACTTTTCATTTTCCATTTTGAATATGAACTTTGCAAACAAATTAATATGAAAAACTTTTTTTAGCGTCATGTTCACTCATGACACATCTAGATAACTGTCAGTTAATAATATGATTATAAAAGAAACATCAATGTACTCAAATTGCAAGATTCTGCTAATTAGGAAATAGAGCACGGGCTTTTGCAATCACGTAATATCAGCTTATTTTTGTATTATGAAATAAATATGCAAATTCCACAAAATGCTCAATCAAGATAACTTAAGAGGACCTTTTGCATTAGGAGACCAATAAAAAGCACTTTCTTATGATTTTTTTTGTAAGAAAACTGCATGATGGATCTTTTTAAAATTTTAACAGTTTATTGTACATATCTTAAGGTATGCACGAGAATTTTTAAAGTTATAAACAAATATGTTCAACTGCTTTGGAGAATTTCGTCTGGACGGTGGGAATGATAGCGCCAAGTAGAATTGTCTGAAACACAAAAATAATTTTTTTTTTGTAAACTTCGTGAGTATAGCTTCTAGTTAAATTAAAGGAACCTATAAATTTATTTAAAAAAAAAATGTAACGGTTGATTAAAAAACAAAGGAAATTCGTTCTTATTTGTTAATAACTTTTTTTTAAATATTTTTAGTAAAAGCTTTAATTCATATCGAAAGCAGCTACATAAGCTTTAATAAAAAAAAATTCAAGATGATCTATTGAGTAGTTCTTTTAATCTTGCTCACCGTGTCAAAAAATGTGCTTGACGCGGTGGGCAAAATAAAATAAAAAAATACTCAATGGATCATCTTGATTTTTTTTTTAATTAAAGCTTATTTAATTGCCTTCGATATGAATTAAAGATTTAACTAAAGTTATTTAAAAAAAAAGTTATTAAGAAATAAGAACGAAATTTTTTAACAAAAAAAAATGATCTTTTTTAACAGCCATTACATATCTTTTTTTAAATAAATTTATGGGTTCCTTTAATTTAACTAGAAGTTATGCTCACGAAGTTTACGAAAAAATTTATTTTTGTGTTTCAGATAAGTCTACAAGGCGCTATCATGCCCACCATGCAAACGAAATTTTCCAAAACAGTTGATCATATTTGTTTATAACTTAGAGTAGAAGCAACAAAATCTAATAAAAAAAAGTTTGTGTATACCTTAAGATATGTACAATAAACTGTTAAAATTTCAAAAAAGATCCATCATGCAGTTTTCTTACAAAAAAAAATCATAAAAAAGTGGGGTTTTTTGTCTCCTAATATAGAAGGTTCCCTTAAAAATAGAACACATTATTTTCAAATAATTCATTTTCATGAAAGAATTGTATCTAATTTAATGCTTCCCTTCAAATTAATAACTTAATCAGGTCTTAGAAAATTACAACTGAAATATTCGTGTAGTGATCTAGATACCTTAACAGAGTATTTCTTTCTTTGTATGAAGTGATGAATGCGCAATCCTTAAAAGATGAACAAAATGTGAGTCAAGATAAACAAATTATCAATTTTAAAAATGGTGACATTTTAAGTCAGAAGCAGATATTTTGTATTAAGTACTTAATAAGTAATTTTCATAAATCAATGAATGAAAATAACTTGAAAATAGAATATACAGAGTGTCGCAGAAGTCTCTGACACATTTTAAAACTCAATATAAAATCAAGTAATTGTCGTACAGGAGTTCGGTTTGGACTAAAATGTTTCTCATGATGAAAAGATTTCTTCAAGAAAATAAACAAATTACTTCCAATTTTCAATCACAGATGGTGCCATTTGTCCGTATGTTTGGTTTTAAACATGCGGGTTTTTTTTTTTTTTTTTTTCTCATTTTCAGATCAGTTTCGATTTAGTTTCGAAATACCAACCTACACAATCAGCTTTTTCAAAGGGAGTTGTCATTTTTGTGTCACAGCGTCAAAACTAATATGGATTTTAGAAAAAAAAAAAAACGGACGTTTGAAACCAACCATAAGCTCAAGTGGCGTCATCTATGATCAAAGTTTGGAACTAATTATTACTTTCTTCTATCTTTACAAGAAGAAAGTATTGGTTTCGTGAAAATTTTCGAATTCCAGTTTTCGACGGATTTACACGTTTTAGGGGTCAGAGATTCCGAAAAACATGTTTTTACAAAATGTCTGTCTGTCTGTCTGTCTGTCTGTCTGTCTGTCTGTCCGTCTGTCTGTCTGTATGTGACACAAATTTTGTGGGCGCTCTATCTCAAGAACTAATGCACGGAATTTAATAAAAAATGATATTCAGTTAGACCCTGATATAAATTGGCGCTGATTAGTTTTTGGTGTAAATCGCTCGACAGGTGGCGCTGCTATGCAGCATTTTTCACGATTTCTGCAATAGCTCAATCTCCAGAACTAATGCACGTATTTTCATCAAACATCAGATTCTGTTAGTCCTTGACATGAATTGAAATTTTATGCATTTTGGTGTAAATCGCTCAATAGGTGGCGCTGTTGTGCCGCATTTTCCACCATTTCTCAAATAGCTCAATCTCCAGAACTAATGCACGGATTTTCATCAAACTTCAGATTCAGTTAGTCCTTGACATGAGTTGAAGTTTTATGCATTTTTGTGTAAATCGCTCAATAGGTGGCGCTGCTGTGCAGCATTTTTCACGATTTCTGCAATAGTTCAATCTCCAGAACTAATGCACGGATTTTAATCAAACTTCAGATTCTGTTATTCCTTGACATGAATTGAAGTTTTATGCATTTTGGCGTAAATCGCTCAATTGGTGGCGCTGTTGTGCAGCATTTTCCACGATTTCTCAAATAGCTCAATCTCCAGAACTAATGCACGGATTTTCATCAAACTTCAGATTCAGTTAGTCCTTGACATGAATTGAAGTTTTATGCATTTTGGTGTAAATCGCTCAATAGGTGGCGCTGCTGTGCTGCATTTTTCACGATTTCTGCAATAGTTCATTCTCCAGAACTAATGCACGGATTTTAATCAAACTTCAGATTCTGTTAGTCCTTGGCATGAATTGAAGTTTTATACATTTTGGTCCAAATCGCTCAACAGGTGGCACTGCTATGCTGTATTTTTTAGAATTTGCTCTATAGCTGTGTCTCAAGAACTAATGCACGAATTTTCGTCGACGGATTTACAAGTTTTAGATGTCAGAGATTCCGAAAAACGTATTTTTTCAAAATGTCTGTCTGATACTCTGTCTGTCTGTCTGTTTGTCTGTATGTATGTAGCACAAATTTTGTGGGTGCTCTATCTCAAGAACTAGTGCACGGAATTTACTAAAAATGTATATTTAGTTAGTCCCTGACATAAATTGGTGTTGATTAGTTTTTAGTGTAAATCACTCAGCAGGTGGCGCTGCTATCCAGCATTTTAATTTACTGTATGTACTATAAAAATTTCGTGAATTGACGTTTTGCCCCTTGTGGTGTAAATCGCTCAACAGGTGGCGCTGATATGCTGTATTTTTTTAGATTTCCGCATTAGCTCTATCTCAAGAACTAATGCTTGGGTTTTCAACAAACTTCAGATTCAGGTATACCTGGATATGAATTAGTGCTGTTTATGTTTTGGTGTAAATCGCTCAACAGGTGGTGCAGCTATGCAGCATTTTTCACGATTTGCACAATAGCTCAATGTTCAGAACTAATGCACGGATTTTTATCAAACTTCAGATTCAGTTAGTCCTTGACATGAATTGATGTTTTGTACCTTTTCGTGTAAATCGCTCAACAGGTGGCGTTGCTGTGCTGCATTTTTTGTGATTTCCACAATAGCTCTAGCTCCAGAACTAATGCACCAATTTTCATCAAACTTCAGATTCCGGTGTACCTTAATATGAATTAGTGCTGTTTGTGTTTTGGTACAAATCGCTCAACAGGTGGCGCTGCTATGCTGCATTTTTCAGAATTTCCCCATCAGCTCTATCTCAATAAGTAATGAACGAATTTTCATCAAACTTCAAATTCAGGTATACTTTCATACGAATTGGTTCTAAATTGATGTAATTTCTTTTACTGTTTAAATGATTTAATTGACGTGATTTATATGGAAGAAAGTTTTGTGATGGCCACAACATACTAGTTTTCATTCGCTTGAAGAAAACTTTTCCTCGCAAGAAGGATTTTACTCCAAACCGCACTCTTGTACAAAAATTACTTGATTTTATATTAAATTTTAAAATGTGTGGGGACCTTTGGGATACCTTGTATATATATTTAATGATTCGCTTATATTTAAGATTTTTGCATTCGATTCAATGTTGCACAGTACTTTTAACGACCAACGTTGTGATTTTGATCTCTAGACAGCTAAAATCAGTAGTTCATTCTTTCTTTGATGTAATGAATGAGCTTTGTGTGCAGCATATATAAAGTTAAATACAGATTTGCAACTGAAAAAAAAATAGACATTTCATTTATTTGTTCCCATTTGAGATTTTATGAAATTTTATTTTTATAAATATTTGATATTTTTTAATTATTTTAATATGATTTATTTATAAAAGTATACTGAAAATTATCCTTAAATGTTTTTCATTTCGATATGTTTTCTCTAAAATATTAATGAGTAAACAGCTTTCTATATCACTATAAGAAAATCACATTATCGGTATTTGTATGTAATTAAAATAGCTAATTGGAAGTAAATGGTAATTTTTCTTAATTGTTATTTACAAATAAAACAAAAAATAAAAACTTTGGAAACAATGTCTAGCATATGTCTGGGTTATACAAAAATCAAACTAAGCAAAAAATTTAAATTTTAAGATATTTTCTCGTATAAAAACAGTTAAAAATTCTTTTGGCAATTTTAGTCTTTTAATAGTTTAATTCAGTATCTAATTTATTGCGTTAAATAACGAATTTGAAAATGTTTGCTAAATAACTAATCTAGATAAGTTAAAAACGAGAGAAATTCTGTTCATTTTGTTTATCAGTATTAAATATTTTTCTGCAAATCACATTATAACAATTTTCACAGTATATAGCGGCGTTCAAGCTGACATTTTCCCACTATGAAGATTTTTTAAGGGTGCCGTACTTAAAAAGCGAAAACGGAACCATTATAAGATCACTCATGTGTCTGTCTGTCACACCCATTTTATTCATAAACTATGGAATGTGGAAAGTTCAAATCGGGGGAGGTAATAAAGACTATTGATCCACATATTTACAGATTATGAAACATTCACAAGTATATTTAAGAATAATGTAGAGGGGCTAATTAAGTTACTTGAAAAAAAAAATCTTTTCCTTGTACACTAGGGATGCACAACCTGTGGCCCGCGATGAGTTAACGTGTGGTCCGCGAATTTCGTCAATTTATAACTGGAAAAAATGCAATTTTTATCCATATGGTTCCGGGAAAAAATCGTGAATTTCATCAATTTGCCGCGAGAAAAATTGAACATTTCGTCAGTCAGTTAAGAATCGCAAATTTCGTTCATCGGGCGCGGAAAAATCACAAATTTTGTTGATTGGGGACGGTAAAATCGCGAATTTTGTCGATAAGGTGCGGAAAATAGCGAGTTTTGTCGATCGGACTCAGAAAAATCGCTAATTTCGTTGATCGGGCACGGAAAAATAGAGAATTTTGTCCATAAGGCGAGGAAAAAATCACAAATTTCGTTGATTGGGCACGAAAAAATACCAAATTTTGTCGATAAGGCGCGGAAAAAATCGCAAATTTCTCCGATCGGGCACGGAAACATCGCGAGTTTTGTCGATCGGTCTCTGAAAAATCGCGAGTTTTGGAGATCGGGCTCGGAAAAATTGCGAGTTTCGTTAATCGGGCACAGGAAAATTACAAATTTTGCTAATCGGTTCCGAAAAAATCCCGAGTTTCGTCAGTCGCGAGAAAAAAATCTTGAACTTCGTCAATTTGTCGAGGGAAAAAATTGCAAATTTTCGTCAGTCAGTCAATAATCGCGAATGTCGTCAATCGCATGAGAAAAATCGCGAATTTTGTCAATTAGGAGCGGAAAAATTTCAAATTTCGTTGAAATGCTTCGAAAAAAAACCGTGTATTTTGTCTGTTTATCACGAGAAAAAATTGCAAATTTCGTTGATCGGGCGCGGAAAAAATTGCAAATTTCGTCGATGAGGCTCGGGAAAATCGCGAATCTCGTTGATCGGTCACTGAAAAATAGCCAGTTTTGTCGATCGGGCTCCGAAAAATCGCGAATGGTCGGACACGAAACAATCGCAAATTTTGTCAATGATGCGCGGAAATATTGAAAATATCGTTCATCGGCTGCGGAAAAAACACGAGCTTCGTCCGTTTATCGCGAGAAAAAATCGCGAATTGCGTCAACTTGCTGCGGTAAAAAATTCCAGATTTCGTCAGAGTCAAGAATTGCGAATTTCGTTGATCGGGCACGGAAAATTCGCGAATTTCGTCAATCAGGGGCTAAAATATTGAAAATTCCGTTGATCGGATGCGGAGAAATCACGAGCTTTGTCCATTTATCGCGAGAATAAATCGCGAATTTCGTCAATTTGCTACGGTAAAAAATTATAAATGTCGTCAGAGTCAAAAATCGCGAATTTCGTCATTCAGGGGTGGAAAAATCGCAAATTTTGTTGAACAGGAGCGGAAAAATAGCAAATTTCGTCGATCGGGTGTGGAAAAATTGTGAATTTTGTCGATCAGGCGCGGAAAAATCTCAAATTTCGTTGATCGGCTCCTCCTCACCCCTTCGTTCATAAAGTTTAAATTTTTTTCGGCACTAGCCACTTTCATGCCTATGTTTGTTTTTTAGCACTTTTAACAAAACAAAATTTACTCCCCCGAATAAAGTCAAGTATAATATTATCACTCCTTGAATATAATCCTTGTTATATTTCTGTTTGTTATATATACTATTGTAAAGTCTTGATATATTCTTGCCAGCTGAATTGAATATGCTGACTGGGTAGGAGAACCTAGAGGGTTAAAACTCACCCCCCCCCCCCCTGAAACCATATTTTTTATCTGATTATAGGCCACAGATCACCTCCCAAAAATATAATCCTCTCCATATTACCGGTGTGGCCCTCGACAACCCAAATATTTTTGTAAGTGGCCCTTCTCTTAAAAAGGTTGTGCACACCTATTGTACACTATTAAAAATTTGCAGCATTCTGTCCAGTCATTCGACCGTTTTTTGAAAAAACGGCTTCATAGCCGTAAATTGACTATATTCTGACCATAAAATGGCCAATAATATGGTCAGAATAGCGTTAAATTATGGTTGTGTGGCCGTTTTCGTTAAAAACGGTCAAATGACTGGACAGAATGCTGCAAATTTTTAACAGTGTATGTCGTGTTGTGTATCATGGGAAAGATTTCGTAATGCTGAACTCAACAATACATCTATTTTAATTTTAGGTATTATATTTTCAGAGATTAGCAGACCCGGCGGCGTTGCCCGGGTTTTGTAAATAACAACCTTAAACAAAACTCAAGTTTGTATGATTTTATATCTTTTGAAATTCTTTAAAATGAACCTAATTTCGGTGTCCGCATTATCTTCCGCAGCGTCTTGTGTGTTCCCAACAAACTTCTTTCCGAACGAACCTGTAACCTGGGTCCCCGCTACGTATGGCAGCATTTACCGGAAGTGCCCTGCATGTGCCGGAGACAATCGAAAACCAAGTTGAGTGAGCCAAACTTCGTAGTAATCAAGCCAAAAGAATTAAAAAAAAAAAAAAGAATGCACCACTAATCATTACAGACTTAATTCCTAGTATGAGCAATCTCTCTCGGGCAGTAATAGTAAAAGACTTTATTTAAGAAATACATGACGGCAATAATTAGATGAGAGAGTTCTTATCGAGTCTTGCAGAAATGAACATATACCATATGATTACATAGCAGGTGACGTAAAATTATACCAACAAAATAGCGAAAAATCAAAAATATGTTATGCTGTCACACGACGGCATTGACTTTCCACGAGAACTGGAGTCCTAGGTTTTCAGAAAAAAGAAACAATTAAAAAGTTCGTCTGTCAGCCAGTACAAAGTAATTTATTGGTTAGAGCGTAAGAAATTAAAAAGCCGCAGTGCGCAGGATTCGTAACCAATGGTAAAGCCCAATTCACAATCCGACTGACGAACGTAGAAAAGTAGCAAACAGTCCACAGAAAACGCGTGAATACATTTAAAGGGTCCCTTTAAAAAAATTATGATAAAAAAAGAAATTTCTGAAATTGAATGATTTCAGGTTGCAAAAAATTTGGCGTATGTCCAAGATATATATATATATTTAATGGGGAAATGTAAAAATAAAAATAAAAGAATGATACGCAATGTAAATGGAAAATAAGATATTAAAAGGGAATGATATTAATAATTTGGGATAAAGCATTTAGAGTAGATCTAAGATAAGTTAAAAATTTAAAATATATTACACACACGGATATATATAGATATATATAAAATTTAGATATTCCAGGATTTTTTTTTTTAAACAAAACCTGACAACAAAAATTATGCAGATTTGAAAGCAAACAAGCAATATATGGTGCATGTCTGGAATTTCAAATAATGGAATGAACTGATCATTTTAACTATTAATGACTACTATTATTCTACTTCCGAACTGACTGATCCTATGAATAACCGATAAAAAAATTCATGCAGTCTCTGTCCCTTTACAATTTAAAACAGTTCTTATTTCTGTTTATTAAATAAAGGATATGCAATTCTCTCAAAACAATAGGATTAGGAAACTTCAAAGTCAGTGAAATCCTTTAAATTGTATTAAATTGTATTTTAAATTGTATCCTTTAAATTGTATTAAATCCTTTAAATTGTATTAATTGTATTTATTTAAAATATTTGTAAAACCGTATTTAAATTGTATTTAAAATTGTCTGCATATACATCTAAGATGTATATGCAGAATCCTAAATTGCGATTTTACAAATGTTTCATCCTGAAACTCTTTAATAATAATTTATTTATCAAGACATTTTATGACTTATTCTAAAACATAGCTTACGCTAGTGTATTTTACATAAAGTGCAGATTGATATTCAATATTATATTTTATAATCTATACCAATAAAGAAGTAATGTTTGTGTGTTTGTTTGTAGGCGGTAATCTTCGGAAATACTGATCCACTTTCAAAAATAATGGTAGTAAAATAGTGGCGAATATCTCTGTTCCAACGTAGGTTACTTTTTATGTCGATAAAACAAACCCCATGGGAGTAAAGGGGCAAAAAATGTTCTAGTTCGTTCAAAAAAGTTCGATTTCTGTGATATTGCTGGGAATAGAAATTAGAAATTTTGTGTGGGGCTTACTTTTAAGATGTAAATGTTCGATAAGAATAATTTCTAAAAAATTTGAAATTTTAAACGGTGAAATGAGTTGAAAGTTTTCTAAAATCCTATGAAATTACCATTTGTTTGGAACTTTTAAAACTACGAACTTAAAATTTGATATGGTTGCTACTTTTACGGCGTAAATCTTCGCAACAGAATAACTTTTACAAAATTCAAAATGTTAATGGCGACAGGAAAAACAAGTTGGAAATTGCTCGTCAAACGTGGCAAATGAGGTGCGTTCGTACTATAACTAGTTTTATAATTATTTTTTGCACCCCATATTGTACTGAATGTATACTTTTTTGCACTTCATAAAGCGCATAGTCTGATACATCATTAAAATGCACTTCCAATAATTTTTTCCCATTCCCCGTAATGTAACGGAACACTTTTGACTGTCCCTGTAATTAAACTATACATCCGATTTTCCTAAAATTTGAAATAGCTCAACAAAATTTTTGCAACAATTATATCTTTAAAATTTCAGACCATTCGGAAGGCTGTAATATCATTAAAATGCACTTGCAATAATTTTTCCCATTCCCCGTAATGTAACGGAACACTTTTGACTGTCCCTGTAATTAAACTATACATCCGATTTTCCTAAAATTTGAAATAGCTCAACAAAATTTTTGCAACAATTATATCTTTAAAATTTCAGACCATTCGGAAGGCTGTAATATCATTAAAATGCACTTGCAATAATTTTTCCCATTCCCCGTAATGTAACGGAACACTTTCGACTGTCCCTGTAATTAAACTATACATCCGATTTTCCTAAAATTTAAAATAGCTCAACAAGACTTTGCAACAATTATATCTTTAAAATTTCAGACCATTCGGAAGGCTGTAATATCATTAAAATGCACTTGCAATAATTTTTCCCATTGGCCGTAATGTAAAGAAAAACTTTTGACTGTCCCTGTAATTAAACTATGCATCCGATTTTCCTAAAATTTGATATGGCTCGACAAAATTTTGCAACAGTTATATCTTTAAAATTTCAGATCATTCGGAAGGCTCTAATATCATTAAAATGCACTTGCAATAATTTTTCCCATTGGCCGTAATGTAAAGAAAAACTTTTGACTGTCCCTGTAATTAAACTATACATCCGATTTTCCTAAAATTTGAAATGGCTCGAAAAATTTTTGCAACAGTTATATCTTTAAAATTTCAGATCATTCGGAAGGCTCTAATATCATTAAAATGCACTTGCAATAATTTTTCCCATTGGCCGTAATGTAAAGAAAAACTTTTGACTGTCCCTGTAATTAAACTATGCATCCGATTTTCCTAAAATTTGAAATGGCTCGACAAAATTTTGCAACAGTTATATCTTTAAAATTTCAGATCATTCGGAAGGCTCTAATATCATTAAAATGCACTTGCAATAATTTTTCCCATTGGCCGTAATGTAAAGAAAAACTTTTGACTGTCCCTGTAATTAAACTATACATCCGATTTTCCTAAAATTTGAAATGGCTCGACAAAATTTTGCAACAGTTATATCTTTAAAATTTCAGATCATTCGGAAGGCTCTAATATCATTAAAATGCACTTGCAATAATTTTTCCCATTGGCCGTAATGTAAAGAAAAACTTTTGACTGTCCCTGTAATTAAACTATACATCCGATTTTCCTAAAATTTGAAATGGCTCGACAAAATTTTGCAACAGTTATATCTTTAAAATTTCAGATCATTCGGAAGGCTCTAATATCATTAAAATGCACTTGCAATAATTTTTCCCATTGGCCGTAATGTAAAGAAAAACTTTTGACTGTCCCTGTAATTAAACTATACATCCGATTTTCATAAAATTTGAAATGGCTCGACAAAATTTTGCAACAATCATATATTTGAAATTTCAGACCATTCGGTTGGGTAGTTTTTGCTCTGTTACATGCGGACAGACGGACGGACGGACAGACGGACAGACGGACGGACAGACGGACGGACGGACTGGACGACGACTATAGGTGCTACGTATTTATATAATTACGAACGCACCTAAAAATGGTTCTGAAATTGAGATGTCAGTGATACTATTGGTTCTAAAATTGAGATTTCAGTGATACTATTGAGGCTAAAAATTTGAAATTTGGTGTGGTGGTTACTTTTAAAAAGAAAAAAGGCTCTCTTAGAAGTGTTCCTAACAAGTTCGAAATTCAAAAGTATGAAATGAACTCAAAACGTTTTCAGAACGTCCGAAATTACGAATTGTTTGGAACTGTCAGGACTATAAACATGAAATTTGATATGACTGTTACTTTTAAGGCATAAATACGCGCAGCAGAAAAATTTATAAAAATATCGGAATGAAAAAAATTGCAAAAAAGAAAAAACTTTCTAAAATCGCGATTTTTGTGTTATTGCTGGAGATAAAAATTTGAATTATTGCAAGGTGGTTTTCTTTTAAGATGTAACTGCTCTCCATGAATTTTTGTTTAAAATTTTTGAAACTTAAAAAAGGTAAAATCAGCAGAACACTTTCCAAAATTACGGTTTATTCTGAACTGTTAAGACTATAAACTTGAAATATGACATGGCTGCTAGTTTTAAGATCGAAATACTCGCAATAAGAAAAAATTTAAAACAATTGAAATGTAAAAGAGTGCAAGGAAAGCAAAAGTTCTAAAATTTCGATTTCTGTGATACTGCTGGATTTAAAACTTGAAATATCGCATGGTGGTTACTTTTGAAAATTTAGAAATTTAGAAAAGGTAAAATGAGCGGAAAAAGTTCTAAAATTATGATTTATTTTGAACTGTTAGGACTAGAAACTTGGAATTTGACATGAATTTAAGACCTAAATACTCGCAAAAGAATAATTAAAAAAAATTAAATGTAAAAATGTAAAAGATCTAAAATCGTGATATCTGTGATACTGCTGGATTTAAACTTTGAAATAACGCATGGTAGTTAATTTTAAGATGTAAATGTCCTCCAAAAACTATTTTAAAGGTTTCGAAATTTAAAAAAGGTCAAATGAGAGGAAAAAGTTATGAAACTAAGATTTATTTTGAATTGTTAGGATTAGAAACTTTAAATTTAACATGGCTGCTACTTTTAAGACCTAAATTCTTGCAACAGAACAATTTCTAAGAGAAAATTAAATATAAAAGGGTGTAGGAGAAACAAAAGTTCTAAAACATCGATTTCTGTGATACTGCTGGGAATTAAAACTTGAAATATCGCATGGTGGTTACTTTTGTAAATTTAGAGATTTAGAAAAGATAAACTGATCGGAAAAAGTTCTAAAATTACGATTTATTTTGAGCTGTTAGGACTAAAAACTTGGAAATTGACATGAATGCTACTTTTAAGGCCTAAATACTCGCAAAAGAATAATTTCTAAAACAAATTTAAATGTAAAAGTGTAAGGGAAAAACACAAGTTCTAAAATTGCTATTTCTGTGATACTGCTGGGGATTAAAACTTGAAAATTTTTCATGGAGGTTAGTTTTAAGATGTAAATGAAGCCGTGACTTTCATAGCCACACAATACCTGATTAGATTGAGAAAATCAAGAGAAACTGAATATTTCTTGGAAATATGAACTTGGAAATCAAATTTTTATCATAGTTACACTTTGCTGAATTACAAATGTCATTAAGTATTAAAATAACAAGTATTACAAATAATTTGCCTATAATAAAATAATGATACTGCTGGACTCGTGTTATTATCAAACTCATTTGTTAATTAAATTGGTTTTAGATACTATAACTGTTATTTGGAAAAGGAATATACTCATTTTTAAGCAATAATGTCCAGTGTTGTAAAAAAAATCAGAGGATATATGCTATAGGTAGAGAGTATACGAGACTGAGAGTATAAGTCGTGAACGTCATGCCTAGGGTACACGCTACAGCTTTATTTCAGAAACAGAAGGTATACGGATCTTTTTTTTTTAAACCAAAAGGTATATGGCGTGTACCTCCGTATACCCTTCACTACGCCCCTGATAATGTCTGGAAATGAAACAAAAAGCAGTCATTGTGCATAAACCTAATCTCTATTTTCACAATAATATAGGGATGAAAGTGCTGCGCCAGAAATGGACGATTGCTACTACTAAATTTTAATAGTATTTCTTGACTTATTTAATGACAGAATTTCTGAGATTTAATAAGGCGAAGAATACTACTGAAATTTAGTGATGAAAATCAGCTGTTTGTGGAGCAGCTCCTACATCCCTGATAATGTAATACAACAAACAACAAATTTAGTTTACTAATATCTTTCCTTAACTCAATAATCCGAATCCCACACTACACTTCCTGATTTCTCAGCACTGGAAGTCTGATCTTTACCACACTGGCCCAGAAGTATCTGAAAGTAAAGTTTGCTCTACAATGATCTCACTTACTTGCAATTTGGTCCCGTTTTTCTTTCAGGCACCCCCTTCCCAACAGTATTTAAAACAGTCTCTCCACGCGTAATTTTCTCTTTCGGTACATTCTCAGTTCGTTCATTGGGTCTAGATTTCTTTTTAGGCACATGCCTATCATTATCAGAAACATTAGTCATCTCGCTATTAACCCTAGCGTAGTCGCGTCTTTTTTCATAACGTTATTAGTGGCGCTTGGCCTTTTTGACGCCGGCCCTTTGCATACAGAAAATATAAAGTAAGAAATATTTTTCACTTAATATTCGAATATTACATTTCAATGAACTTATAAATTTGCAGTTTACTTAAATTACACATTTCATTGCTGAGGTTTGGAATAATGGGAAAAAGTAAAAATGAACTGAAATTAGTGATCATTGCGCAGACTTTTGCACTAATTTAAACTTTGCTTATAAAAATGTACCTGAAGAACAAACAGAGAAATTTTGTTACTTCAATATGGTGGTGGAGAAACATTTAAAGTCAGCTTCATGGTAGTTCTCCATTGTTTATGTAAAGGGATGTGAGTTAGGAGAAGATAATATATATGGGGGCGGCGAAAAGATCGACACGCGACTACTGACGGGTTAATAAAAGACAGGAAATTACCCAAACTTCATATGACAATAAACCTGAACGCGAAACTATACCAACAGATCGTCTGTGGATAGCTTGACGTGACATGACATCGCTGTATTTAAGTAGTGACAACGCGGCGTGAAACGCCCCCGCGCGTAACCTCCAACTAAATATGAATAGGAAACTAAGGATGAATTTCGAAACAATGCACGGTTAAAAGTATAATTTGGAAGCTCTGGTGGAGTCCCAGGGGTCATTCCTGAGTTGAGAGCACGTGTTGCTTGATGCGCGTGCTACACTGCGGCGACAGTGGAACGCTGTGCTGTTAAGATTCACAGCCACACTAAACTCGCGTCGGCTGTTTTCTTTCCAGAACAACACAGGGGCATGAACTTGTGCGCTAATGAAGCTCAACACGCCAGTAACATGCTGAAGATCCGATAACTTGTGCTGTTTTGAATGTCAAATGATAGAGATCAGTTAGACTATTACAACGATATATAAAATGCGAAATCTACATTACGGTTTATTTGTATTGTTATAGTTAGAAACTTGAAATACATGAAAAGAAAACTTGATTCCTTTTCTGCCAAACAATTGAAAAACGTTGTGTAATTTAAAACCAACACAATGAGTTGCTACCTCAGAGGAGTAGAGAGCGAACCCCCATTGTTCTTTTAGACAGAACTTAAATCCAACATGTTTTCGCTCTTTCATCACCAAAAATATGTCATTTTTGACAGTGATCCCTTTTTTGGCAACTTTCGGATTTCATCCTCAGCCAACTCAAGATTCGGAGAGAGATTCCTAGGAGATTTTGTCGGGAGAAAAATCGGTTTAGCACGAATCTCTCCACGTATCTTGAAGCATACTTATTTGCCCTCCGTCACGTGACACAGGGCAGATATGTATGCTTCAAGAAAAGATAACCAAATGTGGGTCTACTTATATGAGAAGTTTGTTGTTGCTACGCAGGCAGTATAGACTTATAAAGAGCTTGCAACATCCTTTAAATTTTCTGCCTTTATGACAGTGTGTAAAACAATAGTTTCCGTGATAGAGTTCTTTAACCCTCTCGCTGCGCAACCCGAGATTTCCTCGGGGATGCATTTTTTCCGTCTAATTAATCCTCCTTGATTATTCCCACCTGTTATTTTTATTGTAAATTTTACCTTATTTAACCCGGGAAAATTCGCTAGTGAGAATGCACAATTGCCTTTCTTTTACTTTACATTCATATAATATCAACTTTTTTTGGTTGGCTTAGTACTTTTATTCACAAAATAGGTAAAATAATTGAAAAACATTTTGAAATTGAAATGAAAAATGATTTAAATAAGACTCTTAAAAAAGTACGACTGTGAGAGAAAATCTCATGCAGCGAGTTCTCCTGGGTTAATCGGAGCATTTTTCCGATTAAATTAGACAAAATTTTTTGTTTTGGAAAACCGGTGACAAAAGAATAAAAATTCTTAAAAGACGCTCGTCGCGAAGGTGTTAAATACGCAACTTTTGAAGCTATTTTGATAAAAGAATTACGCAGTGAAAGGGTTAACTTCGCCAATGAATATCGGCCATAAAGATTGCTGCTTTCAAATAGTGTTAGAAAAGGTAGAAAATTTTCAGAAAGCTCTGGCTTAACAATATTTTGATTATATTTTCCCAAGCACAATAATCAATATTCAAATATTTCTGATGAAAAACATAAGTGCAAATAGCATTAGTCAACAGACATTTTGTATCTCATTTATAATAAACATATTTTATGTATATTGTAAGTAGAATCCAAATCTGCTATCAGAAATTTTGTATCGCGTAAGGGTTTTCAAAATTTTACAATTTATTTTTTACTTAAATGGTAAAATAAGCAGTAAAATGTAATATAAATTTGCATTTTGTGGTCAAATAATAACGAAATGAATGACTATATAGGTTAAAACATTTATTTGTATGCATTCTGCTGTAAAAATAACTATCAACGCATTCAGCACCGCCATCAAGAAATACATCATCTTATTTTGAAAAATAGCACAGTTAATATTAACATTACGGGTTTTTGAGCAACAGTTTCGTGCTCGAATGAGGTCATAGTTTGTGTTAAGAAATCAAGTAAATATTTTTACTGATGAATATTATGTTTTGTTTGGATATTAACACCTCAATTTTTGTCAAATACTGCACTTTTTAGGTAGATTTCGTATGAAATACTACCTATTGAATACAACCCTATGAAATACTATTATGTTGGAATTTCTGAAAAATTTTTGCAGATCTACACCGATCAGGACCCCTAGAACCCAAAACTACCCCAGTAAAAATCTTCATCTATCTATCTATATATATATATATCACTTTATTATGTACACGATAACTTCCATAATACTGCACAAATCTATTCCAAACTTATACATACAATCAAGGGGTAGAAAATTTCGGTCAAGATCGTTAATAGGCAAAATCGGACGAAGGGAGTAGAAATAGGGAGGGGTTTTGTGAAAACCGAAAAAACCCCATAACTTCTTAATCTTTATACATATCAAATCAGTTTAAAGTTATTATTATTTCTAGGAAAAGGACTAAAAATTTATGTATCACAGATTTTTGATATAATTAAAAATGGACTCAAGGGGCGCGAAAAATAGGGTTTTAGGGAGAAAAATATTCGTCAATTTTTAAGATATCAAATTCAATTAAACTTATTATAAATCTTCTTAATATTATCTGGAACTTTTGTCCTGACAAGCTTTTGATAGGACTGACTCTTACTGGAAAAGGAAAGAAAAAAAACAAAAAAATGTTGGAGGGGGTTGAAGAAGAAAACAATTCATAACTTCCTCAATTCACAAGATATCCAATTCGCTTAAATTTATTATACATCTTCTAAATATTATCAACTTTCATACTGACAAGATTTTGATAAGATCAACTCTTACCTCAAAAAAAAAAAAAAAAAAAAAAAAAAAAGGGTTGACGAAAAAATTATCGTATTAAAGATGAACTCAAATCAAAACGGCTTATTTTCTGACTCATTTTAAAATTTATTTTCGCTCTCAAACGCATCCAATTTGCAGGTTCTCTTATTCAGAAGCTATATAAAGTGCTGTATTGGTCAATTTTTTGATAAAAGCAGAATATATTTCAAAAAATGCTGTCAAAGTGGACAATTTGAGCCGAATTTCTCGAAGCGATAGTGCTGGAAACGAAAAAAAAAAATAGTCGTACTGAGAAAATAATTGTAAATCAAGTTCTTATTAATCGAACGGAAAATAAAAACAAAGGTCGCTTATAAATCTCTTTAAAAAATCACGTTAGCAAGTTTCATGTTTTACATTAAAAAAATGTGTCAGAAAATTTCGAGTTGTTGAGAGGGGAAAAATATTTATTTAATACCGACTTAATATAATTTTGACAAAAAGAACTGTTAGGGAAAAATGAAATTAAAAATTTGGTTTATCTCTTATCTTGATTTAGTTTTTGTTGGTGAAATTAGTACTTAACTTCGAAATCTACATCCGTCTGTAGGCCGAGCTGACAGGATTTTTTTTCTTTTTTCGTAATTGACATGTATCTATTAAATGTGAGGTGATTGAGAGAATCTGATTCTTTCATTGAATTCAGCACTTTAAAATTAGTTAAATGCGCCCATTTACAATACAGACACAGTAAAAAAGTTCAAATTTGTTGACTGGCGTAATTTATTTAAAACTTAATACATCTATACGTTCTGTGTGAAAGAACAAACGAAAACATTTTATTTTAACCCCAAACAGTTAATTCGTAACATTCTGTCGTTTAGTTTTTGATTGATTATTTTCTGGTTTCATTGAGGGCGTGTTCTCTTTTTGTACCCGCTAAATAAATTAAAGGTGGACATTTCTTGTACATCAATAACATTAATAATACAGTGACCATACGGATAAAATTAATGGACTATATGCCACATAGTGCAACATTTTAGAAAATTTGATTTATGGCTACATCCCACAATATGTCAATCATCTATGGATACAAATGATAAATAATAGTATGTCTCCGATTGATTATAAAACTAATACATATGTCAGAAAAAGACTTAATTTTTTTTATAAATATTTGTCAATGTTATTTAAGTACTAATAGCATTTTTAAAATTCCAGGTAAAATATATCCTAGACGGAAATAATTACATGTACAAATACTACATTTACAAAATAATTACATGCACAAATACTACATTTTCAAATATTTAAACAAGTAAAAATTAAATTTAAAAAATCAAAAAACCCGACTGCGTAAAAAGCAAACTTATTAATTACTTCTCATCAATGTGAGACTATTTTTTTATGTTACTTACCTATTTTTTATTTACTTGTATTCATGTCTTTTAAGTTGCGTTTAATTGTTAGTTCCTATCTATAAACACTGTTTTTATGAGGCCTACAGACGTCTATGATGGTTAGAGTTGCAGTAAAGCTAGAGATCCTACACAACTTCCAGGTTGCGTAATATTTAAACGGAGCTTCTGACTGTAAAATAGTCAATGAAATATCATCTTCATTTTGAAAGACCTATCCAATGATATCCCATTCAATAGGGTGCGAAGGTTTTTTTTCGTTGCTACCGCCATTTTGCATTTTACGGCCGCCATTTTGAATTTAAAAACAAAATCTAGCCTATAGCCATCGGACAGTTAAGACGAATCGATTGAGACTTCATTCATTGGAATCCATCCAGCCGTTGGGATATTTCGAGGGTATAAATAAATCCACATACCCAGATACGCGTGAAACACATAACCCTTTTTGGCAGTCGGGTAAAAAAAAAAGATTGATAAGAAGACAAATAAAAGCTTAAAAGGGAAGAAAAATCATGCGTCAAGCATAGATTATGAAACACATTCAGAATATTGAACAAAAACTTCGCCGTTTAGTAAGTTGATACAGGATGTCTAACTTAACCATTTGGAAACGCATAACACATTCGAAAAAGGAATTTCAGCAATTCCCATACACAGTAGGAAAATTATCGTAATTCTTTGAGTATCCCTGTATATGATATATAGATTTATATCTATAAACTACATACATAATTTAAAAATAATAGAAAGACGTTTTTCATGTAAACCACATATAACTTGTAAATGTAATAAACTAATTTTATTTTCATGAATCATAAGCTATCTTCAAAAGAGAAAAATTGAAATAAGCTCAATATCATTAATTTACCATTACTTAAGCAATAAATTTTGCTTGGACATTTCTATCGATAATGTTGGATTTAAGCCAGAATTTCAAACAAAGTGTCTTGTTAAAAAACTATAAGATAAATTTTATTTTCGCTTACTGAATCATTATTAAAAGAGGCTGTAGATAACAATATTTCACCAAGAACTATTAAATTACTTTTGAATGAGAGTACGTTTATTGCATATTTGAGAAATCGAAGTTTTTTTAAAAAGCTTATTGTAGTGTCATTACAGATTTGTTAGCTGTCGTTAAAATTAAAAGTATAAGGTAAAATGTTCCCGGTAAGGTTTCAAATGTTCTCAAATAGTATTACTATTTCTGTTTTGTATAAATAATAATACCAAAAAAGTAACTCTTGAAAAGAGAAAAATTGAAACAAGGTCGATATCACATGTTTACCATACTTAAACGATAAATTTTGCTTGGGCATTTTCATCGATAATATTGGATTTAAGAAAGAATTTCAAACAAAGTGTCGTGTTAAAAAACTATCAGATAAATTTTATTTTCGCTTACTGAAACATTATTATAAGAGGTTTTAGCTAACAATATTTCACCGAGAATTATTAAATAACTTTTGAGATCGAATAAGTTTATTGGAAATTTGAGAAATCGAAGCTTTTATTTGAAAACCTTATTTAAGTGTCATTTCAAATTTGATAAATGTCATTAAAATAAAAAGTATAAGGTAAAATGATTCCGATAAAGTTTCACATGTTCACAAATAGTAATATTATTTTCTGTATTACATAAATAATAATACCAAAAAAGAGTACTTAAAGAAAAGGTATTTTAAGAGTAATATTAGTAAAGCCTGTTAATGTTAAATCTAAATTATAAAATTTACTACTTAAATGTGTAGCAAGACAGAGTAATTAACGTAGTTAAATAGAAAAAATATATTTAATAGAAATATGGCCTAAAATTAAAAAAAAAACTTACATATTACGTATCAAAAGAAAAAAAAAAACTATTGAAAACAGAATTTTCTGATAGTTGCCAAACTATAATATTGAAATAAACATTTAAAGGCATGTTGCACGTAAACACATAGTTCAACAGTTAATTCTTTTTAATTATTTGACTTCAAAATTTGGTACTTCTTAGTTATCCCGTCGACCAATTTCGCGAAATTATATAAATCGCCAAACCACTCGCCAAATTATACACATTGACATAATTTTTATTTTAAATAACAAATAAATTAGTAAAACATTAATAAAAATACAAATAAAACGTCGAATTAATTGTTTTATTGGCCATTATTGGCATTTAATCTTACAATTAATTAATTAATGGCAAACCATTATTGGCATTTAATCTTACAATTTGGAGACAGTAATTTGGTCGATGGGATAACTAAGAAGTACCCAAAATTTATACGGCTGTTATTAATTTCAAGTTATAACAAAATATCGTGACGCGAAATACGATATTTATTACTATAAATAGTAATGGCATAGGTTTTAATCTACGTTAACGATAAATTAAATGATTAAAATAAGATGCAATCAATTTTTCAAAAATTTTTTGATAAATAGATAAATCTCATATAATAGTAACACTATGACGTGATGTAATAATTATTATTAGGTGCGTTCGTAGTTTTTTAAATACGTAGCACCTATAGTCGTCGCCTGGTCAGTCCGCCTGTGTGTCTGTCCGCCTATGTTTCTGTCCGCCTGTTCGCAAATAACAGCGCAAAAAATACCCAACCGAATGGTTTCAAACTTAATATACGTCGCAGAATTTTTCGTGTCATTTCATATTTTATGAAAACCGAATCAAAATTTAAAAAGATATTAATAGAGGTTTTCTCAATTCTATTAAATCATATGATACGTAATTAATTCTATGATATCCCGTGGTAGGTAATGATTCTAGATTGGCATGGTGATTATGTTCTATATAAGATTGAGTCATATTATTTCAATATTACTGAATTTAATATGTATAATCGTAATAAATTTTGTATTGATGCAGTTTTGCATAAGAATGCAACAGCTATTGCGCCAAGATCTAAATATTTATAAAACTTGTTATAGTACGAACGCACCTCATTTGCGAAATCTGACGTACAATTTCCGACTTGTTATTATGAATAATGATTACGTCTATGAAAATCTAAAATCTCTATAAAGTGAACAAGTCTAAAGAGACGCGTTCGAAGGTTCATTACACTCTCAAAAATAATTTACTTAAAAATGAGAACTTCCATGTACTCGTATTTTTTTAAGTACAATTGTTTCAAAAAGAAGTACATTGTTAAAAATAATCTACTTAAAAATGACCATTTCTATGTACTCATATTTTTTATGTACAATTGCTTCAAAAAGGAGCATTAATCTACTTAAAAATGAAAATTTCGTTGTACTCGATTTTTTTAAGTACAATTAATTCAGAAACGAGTACATGATATTTTGAAGTTGTGTATTCTTATACTTGATTTATAAATGTATACAGAAATGAATGCATATATTTTGTATTTTAAAGTCTTAATATTCATGTTTAAATCCTATGTGCTCAAAAATATGAGTTTTCTGATAAACCCTTTTGCTATTGACAGTAGGGTAGTGATGGGCGATTCTCGAAAATTCGACAATCGAGAAGAATCGTCATCGTAAAAAATCACAATCGATACAGCCATCGATTAATTCCTAGAATCTACAATCGAGATGTTTTACAATCGATTATAACGAGAGAGGTAAAAACAATTGTTGGAAAACTTAGCTATTATTCTGGCCAAAATTTTCGTAGTAGTGATAGGGTTTGCTCGATAATTCTGCTATCGTAATTATTTTCTCCTGATTTAGGCTTAAGGGGTTACTTCAGTCAATTGAAAAGACCTGCTCGCTAATGCTAATCTTATGGAAGAAATTTATAAAGATATCTCATTTGAATTTCAGTATTTTAAAGTGATTTTCTTTGCATTGGAATAAATTCCCTTTCTTCTTTATGAAACTGCAATGTCCAAATCACGTAACTATGGCTCATTTGATGAATCAAATAACCTTTCTACTAAAACACACATACTACAATATATATTAAGACACACATACACACAAAAATAACGCCTGCATTCAACAGTTTAAAAATATGTATATATACCTTTAACCTTTCTACTGTTTAGATAACTCCAAAAAGTTTGATACAGTTTAAAGTTCCCCTAAATGTAAAATACTGTGGAATTTCTCCATTGATCGGAAACAAAAGTTTCTTTCGAAAAACGTAAGGATAGTAAGATAAAGATACCTGCCAAGAGGGAACTGCCTAACACGGAAACTGTTTTCCGGTACCTAGCGATTCCAACATGACTCTTTAAGTCTGTATCGAAATCCAAAGTAGCTACTTTATGACACATTTAAAAACTCATTTTTTATTTTAGACGCATTAGCTAGAATCGATTAGCATTTCCCTCTTTTCGATAAAGGAAAAAGGTTTGATACAAATTAAAGTTCCCTAAATGTCTAAAGTGTATCAAATGCTGTGGAATTTCTCTGTTTATCGAAAACAAGACAGCTTTATTGAAAAACGTAAGGATAACCAAACATATATAACTACTGAGAGGGAACCTGCCTAACACGGAAATTGTTTTCCAGTGCCTAGCGATTCCAACATGATTCTTCAAGTCTGTATCGAAATCCAAAGTAGCTAGTTTCTGACACATTTACTAGCTCATTTTTTATTTTATGCGCATTAGCTAGAATCGATTAGCATTTTCTTCTTTTCGATAAAGGCAGAAGGTTTGATACAAGTTAAAGTTCCCTGAATGTCTAAAGTGTGTCTAATGCTGTGGAATTTCACCGTTTATCGAGAAACATAAGGGCAACCAGATAAATATAACTGCTAAGAGGGAATCTGTCTAACACGGAAATTGTTTTCCAGTGCCTAGGGATTCCAACATGACTCTTCAAGTCTGTATCAAAATCCAAAGTAGCTAGTTTCTAACACATTTACTAGCTCATTTTTTATTTTAGGCGCATTAGCTAGAATCGATTAGCATTTTCTTCTTTTCGATAAAGGCAGAAGGTTTGATACAAGAGAAAGTTCCGGTTCCCTAAATGTCTAAAGTGAGTCTAATGCTGGTGAATTTCTCCGTTTATCGAAAACAAAGGAGTGTTATCGAAAAATAGAAAGGTAGACAAATATATCCGCTAATAGGGAATTCTATAACTAAAATAAAACTTCAATGGACTTCATTTTTGGTATTTCGGATAATTTTAATCTTCCAATCCTTACCAACGTGGTATTAGATGATGGGCCTGGAAAAGGTAGAAGAACCCCCCCCCCCCCCCCCCGAAGGGGCATTAGGCCCCAAATTGACAATAGGAAAGACCAAGGATGGAAGTTAACTTGATGTAAGAGAGGACTAGGGGAAGTTAAGAATGGTAAAAAAAAACCCGAACCATTGAATAAGAAAAAAATTGAAGAAAAAGAAGAAATGGTAAAAGAACAAGTGAAGCGTGTGATTAGAGCCAGACAAATGAAGAGGGGCCCAATGGGCCACAGCTGGTCCAGAATGAGTGCCCAAATGGTCAGAATGGACCAAGAACTTAGAGAATAGTATCTACAAGGAAGAAAAACAATGAGACAAAATATTATGAAAAACAGATGAAAAATACCAATAGACTGAGGCTAAAAGTAAAATGTTTTACTGGGCGGCGTCCCCTGGTGGTAGTAAAAATAAAATTGATACGAGAAGATAGGGAAGAGTGAAAAGACTTTATTTTGTGAATTTTATAATTTTTGGACAAACAGTATACTAAAGGTTTAAAGAAACAAAACTTTAAAGCGCCCTGGGGCGAAGAAGGGAGTTAAAATTAAGAAACACATGTCCATATTTTTTATTCGATTTTAGACGCAATTTGATGTTAGTCTTATAATTTTCCTATGAGTGAAAGATACCGTACCAGTGTACGAAAAAAACCATCGCTAAGTATATTCCTTTAGAGCATTTTAAGCCCAGGGGTCTAAAATTAACAGTGTATTGACAAAAGAAAGGTAGATTTAGAAAGGTTATGAAATTACCCTTATTTTAATATATTACATGAGTGGGGTAAAATAATTTTGAAAAATCCTCTTCCCTGAGGCGACACTTAAAATCTTGAAAACACATATTTTGCAGTGCAGTTTTGTTTTAACAATATCATTCTAATATTAAGAGATATGGGACAGCTTAGGAGGGCTAAAATAAGAGAAACATTGAAAATCAAAGACAAACTGGTCCCAAATTCAATAGAAAACTTCTATATCAACAACTGAAACTCGAACTGATAACTTAAACCACTATGCCTCCTAACCCATACCGGTTAATAACAAAAGTGAATGGAAAAGAACATGCACTCCTTTGGGAAATCATGACTTACACCAGAAGCGCGGCAAGTTTGACTCTTCTGAAAGCTTCCTTTCTCTCGAAGTGCGAGAGAGAGCTCTCGCACTTCCGAGATCTATTTTCTGGACGCAAACTGCTCGTTTATCTCGAGGAGACATTCTGCTCGAGGGCAAACCTCTCGCTTACTTCGAGATATCTCACCGTCTCGTTTCTCGCTCTCGGTCTCTGTTCAACATTTCATATGACATTGTCGAGAATGAGAAATCAGTTTTCGTCCTTTCTCCGAAATGTTACTCTCGATGATTGTCATTTCACGCTCAGCCAAGAAGGGCCGAGAAGAGATATCGAGGGGCAAACTGGAGAAAGAAATAGGCATGACAATGAACTGTGAAATGAAGCTTTAATTTTCAATGTTTTTCTTATTTTAGCCCTACCAAGCTGTTACATACTTGGAGCCCTCCGATAAATATTATTTATTAAATATAAAAATTTCAAAGAGGAAGGTGGGTCGGGTGAGTTCCGAGGACGTGAGAGTGGGTGGGGCGCAATTTAAAAAAAATTACCGAACTCTTCCTGTGACATATAATCGAAAAGCCCTTTGATAACTCTTTCATATTATGAACCTTTCTTCCACCGAAGGTAAAATTCGGGGGAGGGTGGGGTGGGGGCGAACAAATTTTTAAAACCGTAGCCGACTTCTATAATAAATTTAAATATTTTAGATGTAGGTTTTTTATGCAGTCTTCCAATAAATATTATTTATTGAACATAAAAATTTTAAAGTGGGGGCTGCGTAAATTCCGGGGCGAAAGAGTGGGCCCAAAGGGGGGAGGGAGGGGGAGCAATTTTCAAACTTTTTTGGACCCGTCATGTGATATGTTATCGGAAAGCTCTCGGATGACTCTTTCATATTATGAGACTTTCTTCCTCCCCTCCCCAATTTGGCCCCCACTGCGGGGGGTAGTTTTTTCCGTTTTTATGATTTTAGATCGGATTTTTTTATGGAGCCCTCCGATAAATATTATGTATAATATATGAAATTTCAGGACACTTTTCTAAATTTAGCCAAGACCCTTCATGTAATATATCGTTGGAAAGATTTGTGACTACTTATTGATGTTATGCACTTCCGGGGGCCGTCCAACCACTTTGCCCCCGGGGGACACTTTTCCAAATTTAGCCAAGACCCGTCTTGTGAGATATCATTTTAAAGGTCTGTGACTACTTTTTGATGTTATGCACCTCCGGTGACAGACCCCCCCCACATTGCTCCCCCGGGGGACATTTTTCCAAATTTAGCCAAGACCCTTCATGTGAGATATCGTTGGAAAGGTCTGTGACTATTCATTGATGTTATGCACCTATGGTGTCCGTCCCCCCCACTTTGCCCCCCCCGGAGCACTTTTCTAAATTTAGCCAAGACCCCTCATGTGAGATATCGTTGGAAAGGTCTGTGACTACTTATTGATGTTAAGCCCCTCCAATTACAGCCCCCCCCCACTTTGCCCCCCCCCGAGGGACACTTTTCCAAATTTAGCCAAGACCCCTCATGTGAGATATCGTTGGAAAGGTCCGTGACTACTTATTGATGTTATGCTCCTCCGGTGTCCGTCCCCCAACTTCCGGGGAGACACTTTTCCAAATTTAGCCAAGACCCCACATGTGAGATATCGTTGGAAAGGTTTGTGACTACTTATTGATGTTATACACCTCCGGTAATCGCCCCCCCCCCAAATTTTCCCCCACGGGGGACACTTTTCTAAATTTAGCCGAGACCTCTCATGTGACATATTGTTGGAAAGGCCTATGACCACTTACTCATGTTATCCACCTCCCGCACCCCTCCCCCCACTTTGCATCCACGGGAAGGCCATTTTTATAAATTCAGATCCAGACCCCTCGTGTGACATATGGTTCGAAAGGCCTGAAGACCTGTGACGGCTTATTCATATTATGCAGCTACTTTGCCCCTCCGCTCACTTTGACCCCACCACCAAGAGATCTGGTCCGAGGTTCGTTCGTTTCGAGATTATATATTTTTTTCAAGATTTTGTAGTGCGTGCACACCACGCCTGCTATACGGTGTCGTATATAGCGGGTAACCTGTTCGTGATTTCATATTACAAGATTACGTATAACTTACGGACCCGATTAAAGGAGTGGCCCACTAGCGGGCGACGTCACCTTGTCTTTATTAACACCGACTCATTCCAGTTCACCCGCAGACGATTCTTGATAAATGTACGACGTATATAATATATGATGTATAAAAGCAATTGGCAAACTGGAGTCATCGAGAAAAAATTTACACAATCGAAAAATATCGAGATGTCCATACAATCGAGACAATCGAGAAAAACATCTCGTTATCGCCCATCACTACAGTAGGGATTTCCAAGCTTTTATTTAAAGATATGTCTATCTCTGTTATAATTTTTAATTTATAATACACACTTTTCAAATTTATTTACAATTTCATTAGAAATGTTAAAGAAGAAAATTTAGTTTAAAAATTGTTTTATTAGAAATCAGAATATTTAAGAAAGGGAAAATTCATCTCTGCTGTTAGCGATCTTCCGTCGCTGATTCATAAAAGGTGTCATTTGGAAGTAGCTGATAACTGCTCTTATAGCACAGTCAGTACAATACTGATCTCCCACCTAGAGGACTCGGTTTCAAATCACGGGGCGGCTCATACACAAAATTTCAAGAATTAAAATACTAAATTCGTTGTTCTTCGATATTAAAAATGGTGATTTGTTGGTTCTCTGTAATTTCGCTTTTTTTTTCTTATAGTGTATGTGTATTTCTATACATACTTATTTTCGAGTCCCTGTATGTACTCAAAAAATGAGTACATGCGTTTTTCAAATTTAAGAGTTAAGTACTCGGAGCTATTTTAAGATCGGGATGTGCTCATTAATTAGTACAATTTACTTATTTTTAAGAATTGTGTTTTAACAGTGTAAGTTTCTGTTATTTGTTACTTTCATTGGCAGCTCTAAATATGTGAACTTACTTTAACCTTCAGACTACCAAAAAAAAGTATATGCAAGAACTACCATTCGGGTCCATTGGACCCATATGTAAAATATATAGGATTTCAAAATATACAAAACACCCATTTATCTACAATGAATATATTTGCTATTAATGCACCTTATACAATATATAAAAATGATATATATAGTAATAGAGTAAGAAAGTAACACATACAGTAAGAAAGTAATATATATAGTATATTATAATGACTACAAAACGTTTTTCATCACAATAAAATTATTCTGTACATGAAGTACAAATAACGACGGAATGTTCTCCGCAAACATTTTTCGTACACTTCTTGCATAATGTTCGTGTTTTTCGATCTTTTTTAGAGGGACAAATATGACATCTTGATTTTTTTCGTGGCGGCTCAAAACTATTTGCGTAAAGTTGTTCTGAAGTAGATGTTGAGACGGCGATACCTCCTTCACCTACTAATTCTTCTGCAAGTTGAATAATGAAATTCCGCCTTTTTTTCATTTTCGGATCACATTCAGCATTCAGTGACAACCATATTATGTATGCATTCATCGCACTTATATCGATCATATTATAAAATACAATCAAAGGCCACCGACGTGTCATGCGTTTCACACTATATGCTCTTACCATTTTGTCCATCGTATCTACTCCGCCTTTGGTTTTATTATAATCTAGGATTATTTGTGGCTTTTTTTCTAAGCTGTTGTCAATATCATAAGTGTTATGCATTGTGCTTAGCAAAGTAACAATTCTACCATTTCTGGGACAGTAAGAGATGATGGTCGCCTTCTCTTGAAACCCAAATAAAGTAGAATATACAGAACGATGTTTTGGATTTGTGAACACAGCGGGTAATTCAGGTTTATTTTTTCGAATTGTTCCAATAAGAGATAATTTTTTTGAAGTAAGATGTGTTGCTAATTCATATGACGTAAAAAAGTTATCACATGTAATATTACGACCAGAATTTTCAATTTCGTTCGTCAATCTTTTAACTACATTTTCTCCCTGATGAGATTCTCTTACTTCATTTTTGCCTGTATATAGTTCCAGTTTCCAAGCATACGATGTTACGCTGTCACAAATAACCCAGAACTTCAATCCATACTTTCCAGGTTTAGATGGCATATACTGACGGAAAGGACATTTTCCACGAAAAGAAACTAATTGCTCATCGACAGTCATAGACCAATTAGGAATATAAGGGTCTTGTAAATAGCTATTCCACAATTCAAAGCATTCTCTTATTGGCTCTAATTTATCAGTTGATCTTCTTTTACGCCTCTCAGCAGCATCATCAAATCTTATGACACGTAATATACTTGTGAATCTATTGCGACTCATAATGTCCCGAAATATTTGTCTTCCATTTTTTATGCTCCAAAGTTCGCTTACTGTTTCATTTTTCGATTTATATACTCCAATAAGTAATAAAAGTCCGATGAATTTTTTAAGTTCTATAATATCTATAGGTTTCCACTCTTTATCGAATACTCTATTGCCTTCCGCGTTTGTCCATTTTACTATAATTTCCAAAAGTCTTTTTCGGAAATAGATAAGAAATGAGGATGATATGGAATCCACTTCACGATTTGCAAATCTTGAAGGTCCAGATTTTTCATGTAAAATATTGATTTCAGTACGTCTTCCTTGTGGTCTGGCAACTTCATTCTTATACCAGATCTGTGAATTATTTTTGGAAACAAAAGTAGAATTTGAAGTACTTGTGGTTGCTACATTTACTTCATTGGAATCATTATCAGATTCTGAGTAGGAATCAGAAATTTCATTATGTATTTCAACATAATCTACTTCACCTTCATCAGACGACAGATTTTCATCATCGGTGTCGAATTCTATATCGTCCGGATTTTCCATAATTTTTTGAATTTCCTCTTGAGTCAATACTTTTTTTCTGTTCATCTTCAATTCAGTTTTTAACAAAAAATAAGTTAGGAAATAAGAAAATGATGAATATTTTTAAAATAACAAAGCACGTACAAACTACACTTATTACTTGTCTTCAAATATCAAGTCCTATTTTCAATGAACAGACTCAAAAACATCAATAGACACCATTCGCTCACTAACTGTGTCTGTTGATAAATGACTCTCTGAACCAGAAGTAACCTTTTATATATAGAGCACGAAGTTTACTAGATCAGTCTAGAATGTTCTCAAAACTTCATTATAAAGTCGCCAAATTTGGCGAGATTGGCGCTAAAAATCCATCGCCAAATGGGCGATAAACAGCCAATTATGGTAACCCTGTTCCTCCTCATGATTTATGGCAACCCTAGAAAAAGAAAGCAACAGTATATTACGTTTGTTTTAATGTTGGGTCCAATGGACCCGCGTGGTAAACAATGAAACAAATTAAAAATAGGTAAAAAATTTCGAACAAAATTTTAATCGCAATTGCATATACATAGAGGAGACAATTGCAGGAAAAGTCGTGTAATCGCGAAACTTTGAATGCTATTTTTCATGAGAAAAATTTACATTAAATATTGCTGTCGGGTCCAATGGACCCGTCTGGTAGACGGAAGGTTAATAAAGTTCTAACAGCAATAATAATATGTTGTTAGAACTTTATCGGAAACACACCTGTGAACATAATTTTTATAATTCTAGCATATCAAGAAGTGCGCAAAAATTCGATTACAAAATTCCAACTTTATGTATAAAATAAAAGTTGAGCTGAGTAAAAGAGTGAACAATAACACCTGTGAACGTAATTTTTATAATTCTAGCATATAGGAAGTGCGCGAAAATTCGATTACAAAATTCCATCTTTATGTATAAAATAAAAGTTGAGTTGAGTAAAAGAGTGAACTATAACACCTGTGGACATAATTTTTATAATTCTAGCATAACAGGAAGTGCGAGAAAATTCGATTGCAAAATTCCATCTTTATGTATAAAATAAAAGTTGAGCTGAGTAAAAGAGTGAACAATAACACCTGTGAACATAATTTTTATAATTCTAGCATATCAGGAAGTGCGCGAAAATTCGATTACAAAATTCAATCTTTATGTATAAAATAAAAGTTGAGTTGAGTAAAAGAGTGAACTATAACACCTGTGAACATAATTTTTATAATTCTAGCACATCAGGAAGTGCGCGAAAATTCAATTACAAAATTCCATCTTTATGTATAAAATAAAAGTTGAGTTGAGTAAAAGAGTGAACTATAACACCTGTGAACATAATTTTTATAATTCTAGCATATAGGAAGTGCGCGAAAATTCGATTACAAAATTCCATCTTTATGTATAAAATAAAAGTTGAGTTGAGTAAAACAGTGAACTATAACACCTGTGGACATAATTTTTATAATTCTAGCATATCAGGAAGTGCGCGAAAATTTGATTACAAAATTCCATCTTTATGTATAAAATAAAAGTTGAGTTGAGTAAAAGAGTGAAATATAAAGTAACACATGTCTCATTTAGCATTCGACACAAATTTGAATAGTCCAATTTTAACCTGTCTCATTGCCTTTTCTTAAATAACAAAATTCGAAAAATCATAATTTAAAAATGATAGAAAGATAATATTCATTCATTCAACCAATTTATTTACAGACATCATAAGACACTAAGACATTGCAGTTTAACATTCACCAAAAAAAGCGTAGGTGTCAAAAATTTTTAAAAAAGATATATACTCTAAAACATAAATGTAAAATGGTTTTAAAATATTTTTACCTCTTCTTACCGAGGCATTTTCAGTCACTGATGTTTCTATCTCTCTGGCTAGTCATTGCTTTCTAAATTTTCCCTTCTATTTTTCCCTATTTTTTAAAATGTATCACCATCTTTTGTCAATTGTTGCGTAAACTATATCATTACAGGATTCAGATGACACTGTGATTATTTCAATGGCTTCTCTTTCAGCTTAGTTAAATAATAGAAAAAAATGGAAGTTTCCAGATTTTTTGATAAAGAGATAAATATAATATAATAGTAATACTATGACGTGATGTAATTATTATTATCATTTTAAATAATGATTATGGATAGCTAAATCTAAAATCACTATAAACTAAACCAGTCTAAAAAGACGCATTTGAAGGGTCATTATTTTTCGGTTATTAGTTGCTTTCATAAACAGCTCTAACTATGTGAACTTACTTTAATAAATTTATAAATATAATATTATGTTGTATTGTCGTCGGAAACACACCTGTGAACATAATTTTGCATAATTCTAACATATCAGGAAGTGCGTGCGAATTCGAATACAAATTTACATCTTTGCATATACTAGGGGGCTCTGCCCCCTACGAGCTACGCTCGCCAACCCCCGTTCAGGCACACCACAATCCAAAAAGCAAGCTAATTTGATCGGTTTTAAAAATATTGAATTAAAATTAAAAGAAAAAAAACAGTAGCGATCTCTCTGTAAACGGGTTTCCATTCGTTTTCCTTGGATTGGGGATTTTTAAGACCAAATCTGCTGCTGTTAAGAGATACAATGGCTGTTTTCGTATTTAATTAAAAAATTAGTTAAACATTTGAAAATAAGCTAATGTAAAATGAATTAAGTAAACAGTGTCATTGTCTCCCGGTATTTTTTAACAGCGATAAAAGGTAGTTCTTTTAAATAATTCATTTTAAATGTATCGTTTTAAATCTGACGTAATTTACACCAAAGTTTTATTTCTCTTATTAATATTCAGGTGAAAATACTTTTGTTGTTAGAAGGAAATATTATTTGCGCTGTCTTCGAATTCACGGTAATAGTTGAAAAGATTATCTCACAATATCTCACGTGAATATTTTATACGCGCGAATATATTTTTTAACTTAAATTGTTTTGCCATATTTTTGGCCATTTTAAATATGAATTAATTTCCTCTATTTACAAGTTTTAACGCATAATATTTTTTTTTATTTTAACATTTTCTTTCTCTTTTAAAATTCAAGTGTAAATATGGTTCTTATGACCTAATTTTCCTGCTTTTAACATGTAATCATTTAATTCTAATTTTAAAGTTTTTTTTTCTGTTTATAATAATCACGTGTAAATAAATTTTTAATTTGAATTAAACATTATTGTTTGCGCTGTTTATACAATTGGAAACAGTTTAAATTAATAACAATTTCTAAAATACATAAAAAAATCTCTCGAAATGCTGAAAATTTGAATTTAAAATAGAAATAAAACCTCAAAAAATGAGTCAAATAAAAAAAAATAAATGCAATCTGCACACCGGGAACTTATAACGTATAAAATGATCAAAAAATGATTAAATTCTCATGTATAGTTTTTGCTCCAATAAAACTTTTTTAATGGAACGATTTTGTCCAAATTTAGCATTAAATATCTCTTAAAATAATTCCTCGATTTGAAAACTGTCTACATCAGCGTATTTATCAAACATTTTCCTATAATACCACTGATTTTCATATTTTTGTATGCAACAGATTTTTTAATATTAACGAAGAAAGGCCATGCTTAAGCATTCATATTGGATGCCGATCTACCGGGAATATCTACGCAGAATCTCATGGGTTCATTTCCAAATCAAAACTTTTTTTATATATAGAAGGAAAATACAAGTTGAGTTAAATAAAAGTGTGAACTATAAAGTAACACAGGTCTCATTTAGCATTCGGCACAAATTTCAATCTTCCAATTTTAACCTGTCTCATTGTCTTTTCCTAAAATTTAAAATATTCGAAAAGTCATAATTTAAAGATATAGAAAGATATCTTTCATTGATATATGAACCGCATAAAAATTATAAATGCAATAAAGTAATTCTAGCATATCAGGAATTGCATGAAAATTAGATTAAAAATTCCATCTTTATATATAAAATACAAGTTGAGTTAAGTATAGGAGTGAACTATAAAGTAACACATGTCTCATTTAGCAATCGGCACAAATTTCAATCTTCCAATTTTAATCTGTCTCATTGCCTTTTCCTAAAAATAAAAAAAATCCAAAAGTCATAATTTAAAGATAATAGAAATATATCTTTCATTGATATATAAACCGCATAAAAATGATAAATCTAATAAAGTAATTTTATTTTCAAGTGTCTTTAGCTTTCTTGAGAAGAGAAAAATTGAAATAAGCTGGATATCATTAATTTACCATGCTCAAAAGATAAATTTTGCTTGGACATGTTCATCGATAATATTGGATTTAAGCCAGAATTTCAAACAAAGTATCGTGTTAAAAAACTATAAGATAAATTTTATTTTCACTTACTAAAACATTATTAAAAGAGATTGTAGACAACAGTATTTCACCGAGAACTGTTACATTACTTTTGCATGTGAGTAAGTTTATTGGATATTTGAGAAATCGAAGTTTTTATTTGAAAACCTTATTTAAGTGTCACTTCAGATTTCATAAATGTCGTTAAAATTAAAAGTATAAGTAAAATGTTCCAGATAAAGTTTCAAATGTTCTCAAATAGTATTAGTATTTCTGTTTTGCATAGATAAAAAAGAGACTTGTCAAAAGGGAAAAACTGAAATAAGGTCGATATCCTAAATTTAACATACTAAAACGATAAATTTTGCTTGGACATGTTCGTCGATAATATTGGATTTAAGTCAGAATTTCAAACAAAGTGTCGTGTTAAAAAACTGTAAGATAAATTTTATTTTCATTTACTGAAACATTATTAAAAGAGGTTGTAGATAACAATATTTCACCGAGAACTATTAAATTACTTTTGAATGCGAGTAAGTTTATTGGATATTTGAGAAATCGAAGTTTTTATTCGAAAACCTTATTTAAGTGTCATTTCAGATTTGATAAATGTCGTTAAAATTAAAAATGCAAGTTAAAATGTTCCCGATAAGGTTTCAAATGTTCTCAAACAGTATTACTATTTCTGTTTTCTAAGAATAATAACACCAAAAAGAGATTTTAGAAAAGAGAAAAATTGAAATAAGGTCGATATCAGAAATTTACCATACTAAAATGATAAATTTTGTTTGGACATTTTCATTGATAACATTGGATTTAAGTCAGAATTTCAAACAAAATGTTAAAAAACTATAAGATAAATTTTATATTTTCTCTTACTGAAACATTATTAAAAGAGGTTTTCGATAACAATATTCATCTAGAATCATTAAATTACTTTTCAATGCAAGTACGTTTATTGGATATTTGAGAAATCAAAGTTTTTTTTTTTTTTAACTTCATTTAAGATTCTTTATTATTATTATTCTTTATTATATTTCTTACAGATTTGATAAATGGCGTTAAAATTAAAAATATAAGGTATAATGTGACTTGAATCACTTGACGCGAATAACAGTAGTTGTTAAAAATAATAATTGAATATGTCTCAATCTAAGTTAAGGATAAATAAAATGGCAGGTATTCAAAGTTTTATGATTTTTTTTATAAATAAGTAAATGTAATGTAATAGTAAAAAGTGACGTGATATAATTATTATTATCGTTATAAATGATCATTACACCTATCAAAATCTAAAATCATAACACATTTAACAAATCTAACAAAACAGAAAAAATCCTCTATCAAGCATAGATCATGAAACACTTCCCAACACATTCAGAATAATGTAACAAAACTTCCCTATTTAACAAGTTCAAACATGATTAACCATTCGGAAATGCATCACATTTGAAAATCCAATTCCCATCTACTGTCGAAAAATTATCTGAATTCTCTGAGCAGCCCCGTATATGGTATACAGATTTGTATCTATAAACTACATGCATGCATAAAAGTAGTTCAGTTAGAAAATACATACCACAGTTGAAAGTTCCCCTTCAGCAATTTCTGCTAATAACGAAAACGGTATGTGAATTTTTTTTTTTTTTTTTTTTTTTGTGCAGCCCTGTTTACGAGATGTAGAATTTATACAAAGCGAGTAACATGCAAAAAACAGTTGCATTTAAAAGCATATACCAAAATTGAAAAAGCACTAAGAGCAATTATGGCTCACAGTACAGTAATCGATTTCTGTTGTGTGAAACCTTATTCTATAGTAATCATCTTGTAGTGATATTCAGTGATTTATGTCAATATCAATACATTGAAAATAGCGTAATGTTATTAAAATACACGGCAAAAGATTTTTACCCATTGTTCATAATGTAACAGAATTCTTTTGAGTGGCCCTGTAATGAACTATTAAAGACCCACACTTTATTTTCAATACCGATAATGCCATGATAATCATTATTAACATATGTTAATTTTATGAAAATCCGAGCATAGAGAGAGAGTGGTTAGAGAGTGGACATGGAGAGAGTTGTTGTGAGTTAGAGAGTGGACATGGGCAGACAGACACATAGCCAGTCTTACAGATGGAGAGATGAACGGATAAATCGAATTCATAAACACTTTTCAACTATGTTGGAAATTGTGAAAAAGACGCATATCAAAATTCATTACTTTTCGGTTAGTAGTTATGTCCATAGATATACTTAAGTATGTGAACTTACTTTAATTATGAACAAGATGTATGTACGTTTTCGCCCGTATGATAAATATTTTCAGTTATAAACAATGTTGCCGTATACTAACAAAATACAGTAAATATTTTTCACTGACCGGCATTAATAACTGCTTATTGCTTCACAGGTTTTTCTCTTCTCGTAGTATGGTAGAATAGCAAAGTCTGTTTTATTTTAGGCACTTAAATTTTTTATAGCTCTTTGCATTATATGAAAATAAAATATTTTAGTAAGTATACCCGAATATTTTAATAATGTTATTAATACTTAAATTATGTTAACAATAATGAAGCAAAAATAAAAAACGCATGCATCAGGCATAAAACAATATGAAATTATTTCCAGTACTAATAGAATATTATTTTAAAAAATTGAATTTTTCATACCAATTAAATGGAATTTATTTATATAAAATCCAAGTCTCTGTGTGTCCATCACAATTCCGGTAGGACTGCCTAATTGTAATGAGTAATTGTTGAAAATTACTAATGCAGGGTTACCACAGGAGCGCCAAATGTTGACCAACTTGGCAAATATCGCCAAATTTGGCGACAAAAATAAATTGTCATATATGAAGCCAACTTGGCGATAGCTAGCAAATTTGGCGAAATTCCCATTTAAAACCATTAATGTTCCATAATCGAGGTCACCACAGTTTAATTTCAAAATCTATGGGTGAGAATTTAAAATGTAATATACGAAAATGTATGTCTTTACATCTTCAGCCCGATGCTACTAATAACATAACAGCCAATAGACGGAGCTCTACGGTCTGAACTCCTAACTGCCCGATTTTAATGTGCTTTAGGTACTTTTCCAGTATAGGGACCTTGGCGAGGTAGGGAATTTAGCAACATATTTTCTAGCAGCTTATTCACTGTTTCATATACACAAGTAATTTTTCAATATTTATACAATTTATTTAATATAAAGAAGCCATTTAACTATTGTTGCATACAAACTGAAGTAAATTGTATATAAAAAACAACAATAATAGATGTAAATAAAATGTTTTTAGATTATATAAATAAACTTAAAAGTTCATTAATTTTGTCTTCGTAGCTGTTTATATCATTTGGCGAAAAATCTCACTTCTGAAGCCCAAATTTTGACAAACTTTAAAAATTACGCCAAGGCCCTATTACTGGAAAAGTACCGCGCTTTATATCGACGGATACAAAAGTTAAATTCTCGGTACTTCTCCACTTTGGGGGCCTTGGCGAAGAAGGAAAATTGGCAACCTATTCGATGTTTCATTTCATATGCACACGCAGTGTTTTCAATATTTATACAATTTTTAATTAGCATAAAGGAGCCATATATTTAATTTTATAATATAGACAAAATCCGCAAAAAGCCTCAAATCCGCACAACACTTGGAACCAAACTGTGCGGATTAGTGGTCTTCTACTGTATTATAGTTTTTCATAAATGAGTTTCGTTTTTAAAATCTGTTATTTTCATCTATCAATGGCGGAACAAGCGAGAAAAAACTCATATTCTTGCACGTTTGTTGTATATCTTTATATCTCATATTTCGTCATGTTTGACGGGCTATCTTTCTAATATCTAAATACGGACTTTAAAAACACACAACTCAGTAAAATTCCATTTTCAGCTATTTCGATCCATATCCGGTAAAGTTTGCGAATTCTTTCGGTATGCTTGTATATGATATATAGCTGTAAAAAAACCTGTAAGTTTTACAGAAAAAAAAAAAACTGTTTTAAAAGAAGAACATTTTTTTCTGTAAAAAATGTGGATTTTGTAATTTGTACAAAAAATTTCTGTAAAATATTACAGATTTTTCTGTAAATTAAACAGTTTTCTATTGGCGCCAAATTTGACAGTTTTTCTCAGTCAATTTGAGAGACTTTTTTTACATGGTAATACACTGAAAATATAAGTTTAAGAGTGATCCCTTTTAACTTCATTATGTTTAAAGTATCATGAAATCATTAAAATGCACCACAAAGGATGTATTGCTTTAAATATTAATGTAATGGATTAATTTGTTCATTCCTGAAAACAAACTATAAATGCTATTTAAATCATACTCTTAGGAACGAATGTTGCAGTACACCCCAGTAGTTCATATCAAGTTCATTATGTTTGAAATATTGCAATATCAATAAAATGCACCGCAAAAGATTTTTCTCCCCGTAGACCACAATGTAATAGAAAATTTTTGTGTGTTCCTGGAAACAAACTATAAATGCTGCTGACTTTATTTTCAGTACCGAATATTCTATAGTAAGTTTTACAAAATATGAAAATTACTTGGTAACCCGAGTATATTTTGGAAAGTCGCAGCACATCCAGATGTACAAACTGAAATGATAAACACTTCTGAACTGTTCTACAAAAGTATTACAAAACATTATTTTATACTTCTTTTATGAACTTAATCAACTGACTTTAAGCAAGTTAGAAATTGCACGTCAAACGTGGCAAAAGAGGGGCGTTCGTACTATAACTTGTTTTATAAATATTTCTTGCACCGCATATCGTACTAAATGCATATTTTAGTGCACTTCATAAGAGCAAATCAATCTCATTCTGTTCGAAAGGCTGTAACATCATTAAAATGCATTGAAATTATTTATTCCCATTGGCCGTCATGCAACGGAAACTTTTGACCGTCCCTTTAATTAAACTATAAATCTGATTTTCATAAAATTCGAAATGACTCGACAGACTTTTTCAACAATTATATATTTAAATTTTTAGACCATTCCGTTGGGTAGTTTTTGCTCTGTTATATGCGGACGGACAGACGAACAGACAGATAGACAGACCGAACGACCACTATGGGTTATACGTATCTATATAATTACGAACTCACCTAAAAAGGGATTCAGGATTTTACAGAATTCGACCGACAAGTTCAGAGTAAGATCACAAATCAAGAGATTCGACAACTCAAGAGGATGAAAAATTGTCACAGAACATTTGGCCGCAAACCACTTGTTTAGTCACAAATGTAGTGTGTTTCTGTTTCATCCTAACTGCACTTGGGTTCATGGTAATAATTTTGAGAAAATAAAAACATTGCACTGTAAATGCAACGATATGTACCTTGTTTTGTGTTAAATGTTTTAACATATGTGAAAAGTTCTGTAAAAAGTCCTTCCGGCCAGTGCCGGGAGGAAGAGGTAGCTTTCATATTCCTTATTTTTAAAAAGCCAACTTATATTATTCAAACACGCGAAGCTCAATTTAGTGGAAACCGAATATAGGAGATTGAATACTATTTTTTATCAATACTAAATCATTATGACATTAAATCATTATTTGAAACAAGATGGCGGATGAAGTTGGCCAACGAACTCGGTCGAGATACTTGTATGTACTATGTACATATCAAGGTACATCCAAATCGGTTCATAAATACGCCTGTTATCACGTGACAAAAATCGGGACATTTCAAAATGTCAGCCACGCTAGAAATTCAAAATGCTATAACTCAGCCACTTTTTAAGATATAGACGAAACAAAAACTGCTCACGAATCTTTTTATCAAGGTCAAACAAATAAGAAAAAAAAATATTTTTTCAATTTTCAATTTTTTGGTACCACATTTCAAATTAAAATTTTTCTCAAAAATTTAAATGGCCGCCATTTTTAACCAAGATGGCGGATGAAGCTGGCCAACGAACTCGGTCGAAAGATTGGTATGTACTATGTATAAACGAAGTTACATCCAAATCGGTTCATAAATACACCTTTTATCGCGTGACAAATTTCAGGGCGTTTGAAAATGTCAGCCACGCTAGAAATTCAAAATGCTATAACTCAGCCATTTTTTAAGATATAGACGAAACAAAAACTGCTCCGGAATCTTTGTATAAAGGTCAAATACATAAGAAAAAAATATTTTTTCAATTTTCAATTTTTTGGTACCACATTTCAAATTAAAATTTTTCTTAAAAATTTAAATGGCCGCCATTTTTAACCAAGATGGCGGATGAAGCTGGCCAACGAACTCGATCGAGACATTGGTATGTACTATGTATAAACTAAGTTACATCTAAATCGGTTCATAAATACGCCTTCTATCGCGTGACAAAATTCAGGACGTTTCAAAATGTCAGCCACGCCAGAAATTCAAAATGCTATAACTCAGCCATTTTTTAAGATATAGACGAAACAAAAACTGCTCCGGAATCTTTGAATAAAGGTCAAATACATAAGAAAAAAATATTTTTCCATTTTCAATTTTTTGGTACCACTTTTCAAATTTGAATTTTTTTTAAAAATTTTAAATGGCCGCCATTTTGAAACAAAATGGCGGATGAAACTGGCCAACGAACTCGGTCGAGACATTGGTATGTACTATGTACACACCGAATTACATCCAAATCGGTTCATAAATACGAGAGTTACAGTGTGACAAAGGTCAGATATATATATATATATATATGCGGATATATATATATATATACATATCAATTTTGAACAGAGGGTGGTTTCGGGGTCAGAGGGTCATGATCGATGAAAATATACCAAAATTTTTTTTAATCGATTTCCTCCGAACGGCTGCAATAGGTAGCTTTCTGTAATGAAAGCTACCTAAAACAGGGTGCTCAAGCAATCGATGATACTGTATTAACTGTTATCCCAATCCAAAATGTGCAGCGTCAAGTGTATACTGCTGGTGAGTATAATGGAAACTTCTGCCCTTTTTTTCTATTATTGCATTTACAACAAATGTGAGAATGTCTATTAAAAGTTTTATTATAATATACTTCAGTTTTCTGAAAGTTATTACCGTCAACACAACTGAGCTTAGAAAGAAAGCCCTGTATTTTTGATTAAATACGTGGTTAGACCCCCCCCCCATGTTCTATGGTACGCTAAATAAATGAGTACTCAAAATTGACTAAAAAGTACTCAATTTTAAATCCGTCACACACTCAAAATAGCTCCGATCCAAATGTACTCAAAATTGAGAAACACATGTACTCATATTTGATTCCATGGTTGTGTTCAAATATGAATCGTTATGTACTATCCCCATGAACCTACAAATGAAAATAAAAACGTACTGACATTTATTTCCCGTTCAAAATTATTAACAAGAAACGTTTAATTGATTACTTATTAAGAAAAATAGCAAAATTATTAGCAAGATACCCAAATCGAATATTTTTATGACAAGAGTATTATTTGCAAGCACTTTTAAATTATTTTAAAGTACTGTACATAATTTAATATTTACATTAATAAACATTTTTTATGTCACAATAAATGAAATAAACAATTACAGGGTAAAAAATTATTTCGTTTGGGTTTGATAACATGTGATGTTTCAAAATTGAGAAAGCATAGATTCATTTTTGATCCAAAAATACTCAATTCGATATGAGTACATCGATTTACTCAGTTTTGAGTAATTAATTTTTTTCAGTGTAATTTTTCAACCTCTTGATGCCCTACTATCACCACTCTGAATTTGTCGGTCGAATTCGACAACATCCTGTATATACTTATTCATCATTGTCAAAACATAACCCAATGACAACTATTTTACCTTTAGAACCACTTTGTATCTGCTTTCTACTTTTTAGCTGCATCAATGGAAAAAAAAAAAAAAAAAAAAAAAAAAAAAAAAAAAAACTTATTTTATAATCTTTTCCTCAAAATAACCAAATTTTATAATACTGGATTTAAAGATAATATCAATATCTGGCTCATTTATTTAAGAGACAGCTTGCGTGTAATCAGGGGGGGGGGGGGTGTATAACGATTATCCTGTTATATATGTTTTCTTTCTAGTCCCCCCCCCCGCAGTTTCACTTCAAAATTCAATTTATTACTTTATTTATTTTAATGTAATATTTTCTCCCAATGCGGTTCCTAAATTAAATGTAATATTTAAAAAGTACATCGCTTGTACTAATAACCCTTCACATTTAAATTAAACTATTTTTTTTAATTACTCATTTACTTTAATAAAATAAAACCAGTAATTCAGTCTTCTCATTATACTTTGAGATATTTTCTCACATATATTTTGCCTTTAAAAAAATGTTACGGCTGTCAGTTAATACAAAAACATTTTAATTTCTCAGCTACCCATATTTGGTTATGTGTCTGGCGCATCATCAAAAGTCACTTAACTTGCATTCTATTCATTACATTTATTCTCGCGCTGCACCCTAAAATCCAGACCGTTAAGTTCATATATTTTAGAATTCTGCATATTTTTGTAACAGCTGCAATCTGCATTTCAGACTGAACTTCGTGTTCACATCTGTGTCAGGAACAGCATTCACACGCCTATCGGCTAACGTTTCTTTCATTTCTTCAGCCTTTGTCTATAATCGACAACATTTTGCGTTATATCTTAAAACTCACTTATATCCTAAGACCGCTTAGATCGCCACCTGGTGCAAAATGGCGGCATTAGCGTTCCTATCGCGAAAACGATTCAAATATGGGATAAAAGTGAATGACAAATTTGTAGAGCATCACCGATTTAGTTCGAAGGGACACCTTGTGAACATGAATGCTAAATGAATCTCGTTCTGAGCATGAATATCGTTTTCGACATAGGAATACTAACTCAGCTGTTTTGCACCAGGTGACGCTGGAAGCGGTGTCACCTGGTTGAGCATAGCCACTTTGCTATAACCAGACACCACTTTTATGAGAATAGCTGCAACCGTTCGGCAATTAACAGCGTTGGAAGGACTTAAGTGGGAAACCTGTATAATGCATTACAAATAATGCGTTAAACATACTTATTTTACAATTAAGTAAAAAACAATTTAATTCACGCATGTAAGTTAACATTCCTTTCATTTTTGTATTTTTGTCTACCCAGAATTTCTCGAGAAATTTATGCAGTCGTCCTGAAAAATAAATTTTTTTAAATGAAATCATATTAAAAAAATTTAATGTCTTGGCGTTCCCTTTAAAACATATAAATGCTAGCAAAATTATTTTCGGTTCAAAAAATGGTGTTGTGTGAATAAATAACCTACATAAATTTTATTCAATTTGAAATAAATTTCTACATATAGACGGTAATGTATTCGAATTTTTTATGTCTCCCTGTAAAAGAAATACTACTGCTACGCACTTTGTTTTCAATTTAAAAAATGCTGTTGTGTATCTCAATAATCTATAGTAATTTTGTAGAAATTTAATTAAAATTTTTGCTTTATAGCAACAATCTTTCCGCGATTTTTTGTGTGACCCTGTCAAAAGTGCCTAATTTCTATATTCGTCTAATTATAATTTAATAGAATTGTCATCGATAAAACACACAAAGGCGAAGTTTCAACTCAATCAAATAATTGAAAGTGGTTTAAAATTGTCTTGCAAGATTTGAACCAATCTTTTATGTGGCTCTGTAAAAAAAGCCTAATGGCTACGTTCCATAAAATGTAATAATGTTGCATTGTCAACAGAATTACATACATATTCAGAACAAAGTTTCAGCTCAATCAGGTTATTGAAATTGGTTTAAAATTAATTTGCAAGTTTCAATCTAAATTTTTGTGAAGCCCTGTAGAAACAGTATTCTAAACAAACTTCTACGTTCTTTAAATCATAAAAATATTGTATTGTCATTCAAATTAGACAGGTATTCATTGTTTCGGCTCAATAGGATAATTAAAAGTGATTTAAATTTGACTTGCAAGATTTGAACTAAACATACATACGTGCACTGGAAGTTAATATAATGCTTGTTTATTAATAAAAACTTTGTGATGTGCAGATATCTGCAGGAGTTTGTTTAATTATTCAATACTTTAGGAATGGCACTTTGATTTTAAAAAATGCTTATTGCTGAATAATACTGAATAATTTGTTAAAAGTCAAGATAAAATTTGTAAACAACATCAAACATCATCCAGAATTTCAGCCTTTGAAAAAAGCGGTAAAGCGAGCTTAATATTGCTTATTTTCAGAGAAAAATGGGTTAAATCTGACTTTGACAAAGCTGTGACATTAGATCAGCAAACTCGTGCTTTCAAATAAAACAGAATAGTCACGACGTACTTTCAAATTTGAGGAAGCTAGTGCAACTTTTGAAACTCCCTCAAATCAGCTACGCAAATGGCTACTTTACGGTCGCAATTAATCGACACCTCTGATTTTTTACGCCGAAACTAGTACGGATCTCGAAAATGCAGGCATTCAGCTACCAGTATAAGCGGTTTTGTGAAATTCCGAGATAATCGAAAAAATAGATTTTGTCCACCTTGATCATCAAAACGTCCCATTGTGCGGCGGCTTTCTCGGTGTAGATCACGTGATTTGACGTCATAATGACCTTTATAAGAAACAGGAGCTTCCTCGCCCGGTACTAATGTTTGCTGTAATCAGCTCAGTCACTGTAAGAATCTCGAATAAACTTTATTGAAAAGAGGACACAGTTTACTGTATCAGGTTGAAATGTTGAAATCGAATTCTTTTTCACTAATTTGGAAAAAATGCCGCAAAATGCAAAACGCAAAATGCAAAAAAAAAAAAAAAAAAAAAAAAAAAGAAAAAGAAAAAGAAAAAGAAAATCGCAATTAAATTAAAATGTCCAAAAATTGGCTTAGAATTGCATAACTTTAGGCATTTGTGTATCTTTCTGCCAAATCTTATGGCTCTGCGGGTTGCATTATCTTTTCAGAGCACAGTACGCGCGCAAACACACACACAAAGACAGACAAACACCGATATTTATTATTAGAGACGCATCATGATTGTATATTTTTTATTAACCTTTTATAATTCAGTGTATATTATCGTAAAAATATGAATTATTATGAAAGGGTACTTTTTATATTAATTTATAGTGAAAATTATTGTATTACCAATTTTTATTATTGTTTAACTGAACTGCCCAATGTTGTATGGAAACACAAGTTTATGTCCAAACTTTAAAAGAATGACCAAAAACATTCTTCACTCACCTATTGTGCTTACTTTACTCTAAAATTTCTTGCCCTCTTCTCCTATGGTGTCCTCTAAGAAATGACGGAGCAACATTTTAAAAAACTGTAGCGCGGATGTCCTGGTGTACAGAATATGTTATCCGTGATTTATCATCACGGAAAATTTAATCTGTAAGACTTTGACTGTTATAAGTTTAGATGTGTGATAATTAGCAGTTCGCACCTGTGCTCATAGAAGTTCCCAAACATTATTAAAAGCCTTTTTTAATTTGTATAAGAAGTTAGGGCCCCAGAAGGTTTTACACTTGCGCCCACACTCAGTCACTGCCTTCAAGTAGATTAATACATCTTTTTTTTAACCATTAGTTTTGAACCCCTCCCATTCACTCATGCAAAAATTGCGTTTGGGTCCCTTTTAAAAGATGAAGAAATACTACAGAAGTATACCTTCTACGAAACCTGTCTAAAACGAAAATTTGACCAGTTTAAAATCTATCGGCCAGAAAATCTATCGAATGTCGTGTTAAATAACGATAAAATAAACTTTATGCTCTTTTCTGGAAACTTCTAACCAAATTCTATAATACAGAATTTAAAGATAATATAAATGTGTCTCTCATTTATTTAAGAGTCATGTAAAGAGTTATAAATGAAATAAAATAGTTTCATTTTCACAGCTGTTTAGATTTGTTTTAAAAGAAAAATTAGAATAAGCCTAATATCATTACTTACACACACCGTCAAAAATTTTTATTTGATATTTTCATCGATGCTTTTGGATTTAAGCCAGAATTTCTATCGAATGTCGTGTTAAATAACAATAAAGTAAAGTTTATGTTCTCTTCTGGAAACTTCCAATCGAATTCTATAATACAGGATTTAAAGAAGATATAAATACCTCACTTATTTATTTAACTCCTTATGTACTGAATTATGAATTCATGGAAATTTAATCTTCTAAACCATTTTTCGTAGGTTCCCACAATCATTTAATAAATTTTTGAAGAATTTTAGAAGGATTGAAGGATTTAGAAAGATTAATTAAATTTTAATTTATAGAGATTTTGCGCAATATTTATAACCCCACTCAAATCTTTTATCTTTTATTTTAAATATTTTTCTTGGTATTTTGTAGAATTAGAAAATGTACAAATATAATGTTCTTACAATAGAAATATAAAAATATTTCCGAATGGAAAAATCCCTCCCCCCCAACTCCAAGTAAGCTGAAAAGATGCAAAGACAAAAGAAATCACCTTTTAAGTATATTTTTGTTTTTTGCAAACAATAATGCTTTTGGAACAAGATAAAGTAATGTATCTATAGCTCAATCTAAACTGTATTACAACTGAATATTAAAGACGTGAATTATCACATTGCTAACAAGGCGTAAACCAACTTAGTGAAAAAATGTCCAAGCCGGGATTCGAACCTGGGCCCCTGGAATAGATCTCCAGTGCTCTACCACTAAACCACAAGGACGATGCCCAGCTTGGCATCTCTCACTTATATAAGTCGGTAAGGCTGCAACCGCAGCACTAGTTGGAAAAGTCTTCATGAGCACACAATCTAGCGGCGTAACATGAGACGCAAATGAACCCAGCATCGGTGAATATACAATTTTAATTAATTTTTCAACTACTTTTTAGCAGTGAAATTACGCTTTAAAGACGTGAATTATCACATTGCTAACAAGGCGTAAACCAACTTAGTGAAAAATGTCCAAGCCGGGAATCGAACCCGGGTCCCTGGAATAGATATACAGTGCTCTACCACTAAACAACAAGGACGATGCCCAGCTTGGCATCTCTCACTTATATGTCTTTAATATTCAATAATTTCAAGCGTAATTTCACTGCTGAAAAGTAGTTGAAAAATTAATTAAAATTGTATTACAACTAATCGATGTATTACATGAATTTTATAACAAGTTATTTTAATGGTACTTAAAAGTACAGTCAGTAGATAAAGGGTTCAGAGCCACGTAAGGAGTTATAAATGAAATAAAATAGCTTCGTTTTCACAGCTGTTTAGATTTCTTTTAAAATGAAAAAAATTAGAATTAGCTTAATATCATTATTTACCACACACAGTATTGAGGTCAAACTCTTAACAGAAAAATTATTTTTCAGTTTTTAATGTATTGCACTTCTTTTTAAATTTTAATTTTTTTAAATGGCCGTCATTTTGAAACAAGATGGCGGATGAAGCTGGCCAACGAACTCGTTCTAGACATTGGTATACCATGCATACAATTAATTTCACCCATATCGGGTTATAAATACGAGAGTTATCGCATTGTAATAATTAGATATATATTTATGTGGATATACAGGGTGTCACTAAACTCTATTGTAGATACGTTAGGGGTGATAGAACACAACTAGACAAGCACAAATCACCATACAATCTATGGTCGTAGCGCAAGCCGTAAACCGCTAGAGGGAGCCTCCCAGCGACGTCAATAAAAAGGCTGTTCACCGCAGCTGTCTTCATTCGTTCTGTGGATCGGCAATGAGATGGATGCGTATTCAAATCAGGAGAAGGCCGAGATGCATTACATGTATGGAGCGGCAGACGGCCATGCAAGGGAAGCCCAAAGGTTGTACCAATCAACTGGCCGGCCCGCTCACCCGATTTCTCATGTCTGGAGTTTTTCTTCTGGGGTCACATGAAGAGCATCATCAACAATGATGGTCCCATAGATTCCGTTGAAAACCTTGTTGTCCGAATACCCGTAGCTGCTGACACCATATGAGAGATGCCTGGTGTTTTCGCCAATGTTCGGCGGTCATTCCATAGACAGTGAGAAGTTGGCGGTCGCAGTTTTGAGCAGTTGTTTTGATGGGGGATGTACGTATTGTTTACTTTCATTTTGTTGAATAAAATGTTTTCTTCATTTTAAAGGTTTCCTTTCATTCCATTGCTGTCTATCTTCTTTCTCCTCATTTTGTGCCACAGTATGTTTCGCGCACTAGCTTTTTACGACTTGCGTTCCGACCATGGATTGTATGGTGATTTGTGCTTGTCCAGATGTGTTCTATCACCCCCTAACGTATATATCATGAGTTTAGGAATACCTTGTATATATATATATATATATATAACATTTGAACGGAGTGTGTTTTTAGGTTCTGGAGGTCATGATCGATGAAAAGATACCAAAAGCTTTCGGAAGTGCTTTTCCCCGAACAGCTGCAATAGGTAGCTTTTAACTTTTTGCAATGAAAGCTATCTAAAGGTAATTTTTCGTAAAATGCATTTGTGGTGTTCCAAAATAGCGTAAGCCTTCGGACGCGTTGCGCTAAAGCACGAAATGACTGCGAAAAAACTTTGAATTCGGCCGGATAATCTACAGATTATATGGGGGGGGGGAATCAACAGATAAAAGCACCCCTCCTTCCATCCTTGAATATTATGAGCTTTGTAGACAATATAAAAGTATCTTCCTTTAATATATGAACCCAAAAACTTATCAATGTAGTAGAGTAGTTTCATATCACAGCTCTTTATCTCTTTTCTAAATCAAAAGATTAGTAAGAAAGAATTCGTAAGAAAGAATCGGTCGAAAGAATTCGTAAGGGTTACTGAGTATGAGCGCAAATTCCTTAAAGTTGGGTTTTAAATGTGTTATGCATTTTTACGCTGAACTGAATTTAGTTTACTAAGAAATGTTTGTATAAGCAATATAGATAAAATGATATACAGGGCCACGCAAAGAATTGGATACATGGCCGTCTATGGATGATAATTTCTGGAAATGTGATTTCAGTAGTTTTAAGAGTGTTTTAGTTTAAATTAAATTTTAGCTAAATAGTGGCGTATAATAAAGGTAATAGGTAAACTACAGGACTGTACAAAAGTATTCAAATATGTTTCCATCTATTAGTATAAATTTCTGAAAGAGAAATTTAAACCTGTTATGCGCTTTCTTGCTAAACTAAATTTTCCCATTATATAGTATATATATATATATCAACTTACAGATCAAATACAGGGCTGTTTAAAAGAATTGGAATACATATTTGTCTATGGACGGTAACTACTGAAATCAGTTTTTCAAATATTTTATGCGTTTTATAAAATGTTTACTTAGTTATCTTATTTACCTTATTTCCCTAAATAACGAAGTTTTGTTAAAGCATTCAGGAAGGGTTGGAAAGTGTTTCATAATCTATGCTTAACGCATGATTTTTCTTTCTTGTTAATTGATCAAAACGACTTTAAATACTTCTTTAACTCATTTAAAATGTTTTTGTAATTAAAACTATATGTCTATGACTAACAGTTTAGAAATTAGCCACCTTTGGACACTGTTGAGAATGGACATCCTATATAACCGAATACGATTCGGTTATATAGGATTTGGTTTCGTTTACTATTCTGATAACAAAGTGCAAAAATGAAGAAAAAGTACATCTATCAACACTGTTAAAAAAATAATTCCAAAATCCTATTAATAGAAAAGACTTTTTCTTTAATATTTTTGAAAGAAATAAAAACTTATAAATGCAATAGAATAGTGTTGTTTCTACAGCTGTTTATCCCTTTTGAAAATAGATTGTAATAAGCTTAATATCATTATTTAGAAAGTAAACGGTAAATTTTGTTATGGCATTTTCAGGGATGAGTTTGAGTTTAAACCAAAATATAAAATAAAGTGGCTTGCCAAAAATCATTACAGTTAATCTTATTTTCCTTTCTTTAAACAATAAGATAGAAGATTTTATGTAACGATATTTTCACAGAAAATTATTAAATTACTTTTGGAATTAGAATAATTTTATTGGACATTTAGCAGATCGAAGGTTTTATTTAAGAACCTTTTTTCAATGCTATTTCCAATGCTGTCAAATGTCATTAAACAGTTAATGCATAAGCAAATGCAATTCTCATAATAAAGTGTAATAATAAAATAATACATCTATCAACCTTGTTCAAAAAGATAATTCCAAAATCCTATGACCTAAGAAGATAATAGAAAAGTATATTTCTTTAATATATGAACCAAATAAAAACTTGTCAATGTAATAGAATAGTTTCATATCCACAGCTGTTTATCACTTTTGAAAATAAAAAGATTGGAATAAGCTTAATATCATTATTTAAAAAATAAACGTAGAAATTTTTTCATACATTCTCAGGGATGAGCTTCTGTTTGAACCAAAATATAAAACAAATTGGTTTTGTAGAAATCATTAAAGTTATTCTTATTTTCTCTTCCTTAAACATTATCATACAAAATTTTAAGTAACGATATTACACAATAACCGGTAAAGTGCGAGTATTACTCGCGCTTAGAGAGTTCCGTACAATAAATGTATAAATTATTAAATGTATTGTTAAAAAATCGTTTCTAAAAGAATAATAAGACTTTGTAAAAAAAAAAAAAAAACTATTCAACGTAGGGTTAGGTATAGCTTTATATACTTAAAAAAAAAAAAAAAATGAAAGGGTATACCATAAAAGTTCAAAGATATATGAAGCCTAAATAATATCAAACGTTGCTATTCTGTATAACTTTTTTTTTTTTTTTTTTTTTTGTAATCTTATCCTAATCTGTTTATGGTGAACTTAATTCGGTACTGACAATAAAAGCAGTGTATGTTTAAACTTCATTTGGGATTTCATAAAACTAAATTTAGCGTAATAATAATGTTTTCTTTTAAGAACGTAGCTTAAAGAAAACTCTTGTTCAAAGTTTAAACTTGGCATTGCGCTAAGCGCGCTTCGGAAGGAGGTCACAAAATTACAACGCCACCTTGGTCCGTGCCACGTTTTTCCAGATAGGCTTTGAATTAATTTTTAAAGACACGGGAGGCGTATTGAGAGATCCACTCAAAGCAAACTAGTCACGAATCCCATAGTATTTATGCGATTCAATCTAGTTAACTTAGTCTGTTTTTAAAAATTTGACGTTTATTGCTTTTATGCTGCTGCTGAGCATTGCATTACACGAATATATAATTGAACGTTGTTATCCGGGCTTTAAAAGCCGACGGCACATAGAGTAAGCCGCCCTGTCATTATCTATGTTCAAACCATCCGTGTTTTTAAAGGTTAATATCTCGGCTAATTACCGACGATTTTTTTCCAAAATCATTATCAACAATGTTTTGATACTTTGATACTTCTTCTACAATATGTACCTCAAGCGCTCCTCAACACCTTTGCTGAACGCCTGGAAATAGAAATTTGTGTGTAACGGAAAAATGCGCTTTTTACAAAAACTATGTGACCTAGGATAATCGCTATAATTTTCCTGCATGGTTTAAATTAATGTCTACTACCTCTAATTTTTTCATATTTTAGTTTCAGTAGATTCTGAAATAGATGGGGGGAACATTTTTTGGCACTACATTTTCGGCGATATCTCTGAAAATAATATACCTAAAATTAAAAGAAATGTATTTTTTAGTTCAGCGTTACGAAAGGTTTCAAACGATATACAATGACAATATTCCTTTTTTCAAGTAACTTAATTTGCCCTTCTACATTTTCATTAAATATGTTTGTTAATGTATAATAATTTGTAAATATGTGGGGCAAAATAGTCTTTATTACTTTTCCCAATTTGAAAATGCACGTTCCATAGTTTACCAGTAAAGTGGCTGTGACAGACAGACAGACAGACATAGGAATGATCTTATAATGGTTCCGTTTTTAAATTTTAAGTACAGAAACTTGAAAAGTAATTAAATTACTTTTGAAATTAAAATAATTTTATTGGATATTTGACAAATTGAGGTTTTATTTAAAGATGCTTTTACAGTCCTATTTCAATTGCTGTCAAATGTCATTAAGCAGATAATGGATAACCTGATACAATTCTAATTGTAAAGTGTAAAAAATAATGTATCTATAAATATTGTTCAAATTAATAATAACAGGAAAATCCTATGAGCTAAGACTATAGTAGAAAATTCACTTCCTTTAATATAGTGAAACAAATAAAAACTTATCAATATAATAGAATAGCTTCATTTTCACAGTTCTTTATTTCGTTTAAAAATTGAAAGATTAGACTGAGATCAATCTGATTGTTTGGAAAACAAACATTACATTTTATTCAGACATTTTCAAGGATGAGTTTGGGTTTAAGAGAAAATGTCAAATGAAGTGCCTTGTTAAATATCATAAAATTTACTTCGATTTTTTTCTTCCTTATAAGTCATTCAAAGAGGTTTAAAATAATGATATTTCACAGAAAATTATTAAATTTCTTTTGGAATTAGAGTAATTTTATTGGACTTTTCACAAATCGAAGTTTAAAAAAAAAAAAAAAAAAAAAAAAAAAAACTTCTTTAAATCCTATTTCAAATGCTGTCAGGTTTCATAAAGCGGTTAATGTACGAGTGTAACCGGGTACGATTCTGAAAATATAGTGTAAAAATAATGAAATAACGTATCTGTCAACATTGTTACAAAAAAATAATAATACCAAAATCCTGTGAGCTAAGAAAATAATAGTAAAACTCTTCCTTTAATATATGATCCAAATAAAAACTTATCATTGTAATAGAATAGCTTCATTTCTGCAGCTCTTTATTTCTTTTGAAAATAGAAATATTCGAATAAGCTCAATATCATTATTTAAAAAACAAACGGGGAAATTTATTCAGACATTTTTATGGATTAGCTTGGGTGGAAGCCAAAAGTTAAAATGAACTAACTTGCTAAAAAGGATTAAAGTTACTTTTATTTTCTCATCCTTCAACATTATAGAAAGACGTTACGATAATGTACGTAACGATAAAGTAACGATATTTCACTGCAAATTATTAAATTACTTTTCGAATTAGAGCAATTTTATTGTATATTTCACAAATCGATGGTTTTATCTGTAAAGCTTTTTTAACTAATAAATCCTATTTCAAATTCTTTCAAGTTTCATTATGCACTTAATGTATAACCAGGTACGATTCCGAAAATTAAGTGTAAAAATAATGAAACTAGAGAACAGGAATTCTGCGTTTTCAGAATTTAGTGTCGCTTCCTGAAATTTCCATTACTTCATTTTCTTCTGATGGACTGATGGCTTCTATTATTATGAAACAGCTATTATAAATGAAGTGTTAGGTGAAGATGAAAGAGCAGCCGTAAAAGTTAGAACTCTGATTTTCTGGTCAGAATGGGGGGGAAAATGGCCATAATTTTGTTTTACGGCTGCTCTTTCATCTTCACCTAACACTTCATTTATAATGGCTGTTTCATAATAATGGAAGCCACCAGTCCATCAGAAGAAAATAACTCGGTTAAGAGGGGCTCTACTGCAATACAAAACATATTTCAATTTTAAGACTTAAAGCACACGTTTTATTATATGTAAAATGACGTCATTCGCATCCGCTTAAGAATTCTACATTTACGATCTACTCTTAAACATCTACCTACAGTAAAGCATGCATAGCACATCACTCTCGCGAAATAATGCACAAATGCTTGCAAAAAGATGCCGTCATTCAAGAAAATCGAAAAAAAAAAACTGCTACCTAGTGATTCATAGATACTTGCAATTAAATATATTGTATAATAGCTCCATTGTTTTAACAGAAATCATTCGTTTATATTCTTTTCAAAATAGCACGTATTTTAATTACATTTTCTTTCGGTTGTTACGAGAAAATGGCAACAAAATATATATAATTACTATTTTAAAACTATTTTTCCTTTACTTTCTACAGAAATGAAGTATTTCCGTTGCAAATATTAAGCAAAAGCTCCAAAAAATATTAAAAAAATAATATTTCAAAAGTAAATGGAGATACAGTTTTCAAACAAAATACATTTAAAAGAACTTTTTTTTTCTCAATACGACGGTATAAAAATTGAAAATGTGCGATGCTTAGAAGTTTAAAAAATTGCTAAAGAGTATTTAATCATAATGCTTTGTTTTACGGCTAGCGTCTGTAAGGTAACGTTATTTATTGGACACAAAATAAGCTGGGAGAAAGACATAGCATACCGTACCGGAGGCTAATAACGCATCTATAAACATTGTTTAAAAAAAAAAAACAATAATAATAATATTACCTGTGGCTAAGTTCAGTGGTATGGGTAATTTTAATACATAGAAAACTCCAACTCTAATTACAGGAACAAAAATTTATTTAAAAAACATTTTTAAAGGATACAAAAGGGGCCTTGCTTTTTAAGTGCATAAGTGAGAAAGAGCCCCACAGCAAGCGAGCGCCGAGGCGTGAATATTAGTTGTTTACAATCTAAAGGCTAGAATAAAAGCGAGACATTTCGCTGAAAGTCCAGATATCTTGGCGTTACAATTTATCGCCAATTTACAAAAGTTTTGGTGACTGACTGAAGATGGACAAAGCTTTTTGGCGAAAACAACTTATTAACACAAAGTAAAATGGTTTCCCTTCAGGACATAACTCAAAGGTTTCTAAAAAAATGTCGCTGCACGTCTGTGATCGGCGACCGAAATCTGTGATTGTATACATTTGTTTACGTTCGTTAATGGCTTTTTAGTCTAAATGAACGTTACATCCAATTGCGTAATGCATAGAAAGGGCATCTGGTTTTAGAATAAATAATAGGATAATTTTCGAGACAAGATTCGATTAAAATATATTTTATTTTTGTTGTTTCATTGCAACGGTGAAATTTTATTAGAAATTAAGAATGATTTATTTATAATACTGGCAATAGCGGATGTAAAGAAAATAAAACGTAACGTGCAAAAGTTGCATTTATATATTTTTGATTTATTTTATGAGCAAAGTACTAACGGAAATTGAATAATTTTATGAAACCGTTTATTGATAAATGTAAGTGCATCTAGACTACAAATCATAACTTAAAATTTAAAAGTATTGAATTAAATTAACTACTGAAAGGAAACAGCACGTAGATACAATTACGTATGGTTTTAAAAATTGAATTAAATTACTAATTTCAGTTTAACGAGGGGAGTGAAGAAATACCAAAAATTTAAAAATACAAAAAAGTATATTTAAATTAATTTTGAAGAAAAACCTATATGTAACAGAGAAAGCTGTCACAATACCAAAATCCCGTGAGCTAAGAAAATAATAGTAAAACACTTCCTTTAATATATGATCCAAATAAAAACTTATCAACGTAGTAGAATAGCTTCCTTTTTTGCAGCTCTTTAATTCTTTTGAAAATAGAAAGATTGGAATAAGCTCCCTATCATTATTTAGAAAACAAGCGGTAAATTTTATTCAAACATTTTCATGGTTGGGCTTAAGCCAAAATTTAAAATGAAGTGTCTTACTAAAATGATTAAAGTTACTTTTATTTTCTCTTCCTTCAACGTTATCGAAAGACGTTTTAAGTAAAGATATTTCACAGAAAATTATTAAATTACTTTTGGAATTATAGTAATTTTATTGGATATTTCACAAATAGAAGGTTTTATTTGAAAACCTTCTTTAAATCATATTTCAAATACTGTCGATCGCCATTAAACAGTTAATATCTAAGCTGATACAATTCTGATAAAAAAAAGTGTTAAATATTTACAGGAGATTTTAATTTATTTTCCTTTATTTTAAAATTATTTTTACTATGAATGAGTATGGACAAGACATTTTTTTATAAGAAATATAAAATCTGATAATTTGTTAAATTTGACTTGAAAGTGCGTATTGTTATTATTAGCCCTTTCAGTGGAAATGTGTTTGTGATGCTTAAATTCTAATATGATTGAATAACAAAAGGTTTTGCGGACACATTTATCTCAAAATAAGCAAAAAAGTTTCTTTATGTACAGTCGTGGAAAAAAAAAAAGTAAACACCCCCCACTAACTCCTCAACAAATTATCGTAGAAGAAAGTTACTGGTACCGAAAGTTTGGAAATAAAGTCTACTTTTAAATGACATAGATAAAATTTGCTTAGGAGACCATCTACATATTAAAACGAACCAGAAATTTGTTTTTTTCAATAGCAGTACACAATTCTGACAGCATAAATGAACTCTGCACTCTTCAATTAGCCTAAAAACAAATTTTTATGCAATTCGTACCATACGTTTCTGAGAAATTAATTATTTTAAAACGAGCTTATTTTAAGGGCTGTATCCAAATTGAAGTTCGGAAATCGATTGTTAACCGAGAGAGCGCCCATCTTGATCAAGACACCTTAAGAAGTCAATGAAGCCTGCTAGATTAAAGGACAGCAGAAGAAATTTCAAAATATCTACTCACTTCTATTATAGACGGCCCCTCAAACCACCATTTTGCCGTTTTTTAAGCATAATTCGAAAACTACTTGGAAGAAAAATGTGAAATTTTGGATTTCCATAAAGCAGGACTTAATAAATCTAAATCCATGAAAAAAGTCATAGGTTGCAATTCATAATTTTTTCGAATATTAATTTCATAATTCATATCATAAAATTATAAAAATTGCAAATTCAGCGTATATATGTTTGGGTATATTAGTATTATTGCTACAAAAAAAAATTAGCACATTAGGAGCATAATTCCTGGAGATATAAATAAAAATATGAAAATCTAGACACACGGCAGTGTGTCAGCCAAGTTCGCCTGACATAGCCGTGTGTTATTTACACGAACCATTTCGAGCTGTTTTCGTCAAATTTCAATGCTCTACTCGTGGAAATCTATGAGACCTACGTACTTGTTATACGAAATGTGTAGTAAGGCCAACCTAATTACCTAAAATCCAAAATTTTATAAATAACGCATAATTAGTTTCCGAGATAATGACATTTGAAAATGTCTGATAATCGATAATTTTACCACTGACTGACTGACTGACTGACTGACTCACTCATCAAAAAGATCTGGTATATCTACTGCAGCTACAGACTTCAAATTTCCAGCGAAGTTCGTTTACACTATAAAACTAAAGAAAAAAATAAAAAAATTGAGAAAATCGATGAATTACCCACCTGGGGGTGCCCATTTTTACTTTACCATTGCATCTATTAGGCGAAATTTTAATTTGCCGTAGGAGGGGACGCTGTTCTGTCGCCAAATACCGCCAAGTTTCTCGCCAACATGGCGATATATCGCCAAATTTGGCGATTAAAATTAGTAGCCAAAAGTGACGCCACCTTGGCGATATCTCTAATATTTCGCCAAATTCCCATAGACTTCCATTGTAAACCTATCTACTTACTTGGGGGTTTATCTGGGTTTACTTGCTTACAGAAAATCAACAAATTGAGATATTCTGTCCGTCACAGAGCCCGTTCTCAGAAACTATACATGTTGGAGGCATGAAATTTTGCATATTTACAGCTGAACACCTCACATCAAATGACAAATCATAAAATTTTGAAAAAGTTGTAAATTTAACCCTTTGGAGTCTCACATGTTTATTTTAAACAATCCTTTCTAAGTGAGCCCCTAATTAGGTTGGAGGCGTGAAATTGTACATACTTATAGCTGAACACCTCACATCAAACGACAAATCATAAAATTTTGAAAAAGTCGTACATTTAACCCTTTGCGCTCCCATATGTGTATTTTAAACAATTCTTTCTAAGTGAACCCTAATTAGGTTGGAGGCGTGAAATTTTGCATACTTATAGCTGAACACCTAACATCAAGCGAGAAATCATAAAATTTTGAAAAAGTCATACATTTAACCCTTTGGGCTCCCCTATGGGTATTTTAAACAATTCTTTCAAAGTGAGCCTCTAATTAGGTTGGAGGCGTGAAATTTTGCATACTTATAGCTGAACACCTCACCTCAAACGAGAAATCATAAAATTTTGAAAAAGTCGTACATTTAACCCTTTGGGTTTCCACATGCATATTTTAAGCAAGTCTTTCTAACTGAGCCCCTTTTTAAATTGCAGATTTGAAATTTTGCATACTTATAGCAGAATACCTGAGGCCAGGCGACAAATCATAAAATCTTGAAAAAGTCTTACGCTTAACCCTTTGAGCTACCACATATGAATTTTAAGTAATTCTTTCTAAGGGAGTCCCTAATTAAGTTGGAGACATGACTTTTTGCATACGTATAGCTGATACCTCAGACCACACGACAAATCATAAAATTTTCAAAAAGTCTTATATTATTTACTCCTCCGGGCTCTAACTTGTGTATTTTAAGCAATTTTTCTAACTTCCGCCCTTTTCACCCGGGGAGCACTTTTCCAACTTTTGCCGACACCCCTTTGACCATTCTTTCATATTATGCACCATAGTCTTATATATTTTAGTTCCACTTTTTATCGCCAGGGGCGCCTACTTATCTCCGGTGCCATGTTCTTAATCCCCTCGACTAATATATCTACGGATAGTATTTAAAACGGAGTTTCGTTCGGATAGAGGTTTGTTTAGAATAGAGTGCGCCCCTGGTTGCAAAATGTGGAACTAACAGATTTTTCAAAAGGATAAAGTGTTTTGAAAGGAATATTAAATGAAACCCTCTGTGCGATCTGTGATCACACTTACCCACTTGTTATTTTTAAAATCATCAGAGAAAAGTTTATTTAGTTAATTAAATTTGAAAATCCAGGGAGGAGCAATGTCCTTCCTCTGCATTGCCTCTTTGCCCGCACCCATGGATGAATGATACATAATGTGGCATAAGCACATAACTTTATTTTTCACTTTCAGTACAAAAAAGTAGGCCCAGCTATAGGATATTTAATTGGAAAATTTAATAGGAAAATTTAATATAGGAATTTAATAGAAATTGTTGTTTCAGAAACAATAAAAATTTCGAATCCAATACATTTCGTTTCAAAACATGCATTCAGTGTAGCAGTATTAAAATATAGATTTCTGCCGCAAATTGACAGCCAAATAGTTTGTTGTAGGAAATTTAAATTAAAATTGAATGTTGCTTGATGAATAAAATAGTCTCATGTAAACACATTAAAAATCATTGAGTAAAGTGTCTAAATATATTGTAACTTTACAAAAAGTAATGATATCTAACAAAAACATAGCTGTGAAAAAAGGGAGCCGAGTTCTGTAAAGACAATGGCAAGAAAAGAAGTGATATCTAAGCGGGTGCCAAGTTCAAATAAAATTCACTCAAACTTACCTACTGAAGTATTATAGCATTTTTTAAATTGTTTAGAAATAAAAATTATTGATAACATATTAATAATAAATCTAGAACTTGGCAAGTTTTTGATAAATGTTATGCCTATCAATTTCATGTCTTAATAAATTGATGATGTTAATATTAACAACAATCTCATTATAAAAAAATTAATATAGTTATTATTATAAACAAATGACGCATGTTAATGATTTGATAAACCAATAAATACACAAATACATTCCCGCTCGTCTTTGGTTATCACTCTAGCACCCACCCTTCGGAAACCTCAATGCAAACAGACTAAAAGGCCTGAGAAAGATACAGATACCTTTACGCTTGTTCTTGGTCATCCCTCTAGAGACTGCACCCCTTTAACCCTTCAGGGGCAAATATCTTTTATTCGTGACATGCTGAAACGATTCAATTACACCAGAATTTAAAAGCAAATTTATTTCAAAATGGGTAAAAGCTTCTTTTCACATATTTAATAAAATTAAACTTTTTAGTCCTGAATTCTAGTGTCAATGTGGCATTTTGCAGTTAAAATTAGGTGGGATATATTTTATCCCACCATCCTTCAAGGGGAAGGAGCTCACTCAAATGAAGGCTTCCAAACATGAAATAACCAGATTTGATATAATAATGTCATTATTAAAAATAAATGACTCCTGGGTAAAAACTTGCCAAGTTCTAGATTTATTATTAATATGCTATCAATAATTTTTATTTCTAAACAATTTAAAAAATGCTATAATACTTCAGTAGGTAAGTTTGAGTGAATTTTTTTTTAACTTGGCACCCGCTTAGATATCACTTCTTTTCTTGCCATTGTCTTTACAGAACTCGGCTCCCTTTTTTCACAGCTATGTTTTTGTTAGATTTAATTTAACATTAGAAGCACTAAATTTTGAATGTTTATAATTCAAAAACTTATCATTCAAATGACTTGAAATTCGGTATCTAGGCATAATTTGAACCGAAGATTTGAAATATCTCATTAAAATTGGGTATTGTCATTAAAAGAAACGAAGTTTGGATTCGTTTTAATATGTAGATGGCCCCCTAAGCAAATTTTATATACATCATTTAAAAGTAGACTTTATTTCCAATCGTTCGGTACCAGTAACTTTCTTCTACAATAATTTGTTGAGGAGTTAGTAGGGGGGTGTTTACTTTTTTTTTTTCCACGACTGTACATAATAAAAACAAAATTTTATTCCTAAATTCTAGTGCCACTGTGGCATTTAGTAATTGAAATTAGGTGGGATACATAATATATCACCGTCTTTCAAGAAGTTATACTTTAGCGTGTTGGATATTACTGAATAAAGTGTTGTTGTAAATTTTTTTAATTAAAATATTAGAATCTATATTATCATGCAAAAAATGTCAATTATTAATGGTAAGTACGAAGTAGTGCTAGATGACGCGACATGCGCCATCACTTTCCCTTTGATTTCACATAATTTTACTTCTGAATATATTGCTTAATTCCAATTTTAAATCTATTGAATAAAAAAAATGGACTTTCAAATAAATTTTATATGAAACCTGTAATTTCATTCACAGATTTTTAATGATTATTTACAATTACATTGTAAAAAAATCTGTAGTTCTACAGATGTAAAGTTACATGCTTACTAAACTTTCATCTGTAACTGTACAAAAAAAAACTGCAAATCTACAAAACTAATTTTTGCAAAGCTACAGAAATCTGTAACTTTACAAATGAATCTGCTAAAATTACAGTAATCTTACTAAAATTTTATCTGTAACCCTGGTTGTAGTTACATCAAAAGTTCTAGGCCTTCCAGTTTCCGAAAATTTTTTTAGTAAGCTTACAAATTTTTTGATTTACGGTGCAAATGTGTATCTGTTACATGAATTTTTGTTGTTGTCGTTGCATAAAAAGTTCTAGGAATCCCAGTTTTCTAGAAAAAATTTAATAACTTTATAGAATTTTTTTACAGTGTACTTTCAGGTATGTAATTTTTAAATTAGTCATGTGTCTAGTAATAAACATTTGTCTGACACATTAAAATAAAGTAACTTTTTCAGTACCATGCTAAAATACACTTACAAAACGAAGTGTAAACTAACAGGGTGAAAACAAATTATCATTTGTAGTCCCAAATTGGTGAATTCACATTCTCTGGTTTATTTAACCCTTCAAGGGCGGTGGTTCATTTATCGATCACCTAATTTTAATCCCTAAATGGGACATTGACATCAACATTTTAGTTTGAAAATTTTCATTTGATTATGTACGCGAAGAAAAGATTTTACTTATTTTCAAATAAACTTGTTTGTAAATTCCGAAGTCATTCATTCATTTTAGTATTTTACGAATAGAAGTGCCTTGCCCCTGAAAGGGTTAAAATGAAATCGTAATCGAAATATGTTATTTTTGGAGCTTTTATGGAACTTTATATTCAACTATGATGGGCCAGGCATTGTAGCCGTTTCTAATCTATGTATATGTTAACTTCAAAACATCTATCAAATTTTAAAAAGGGAAACATATTATGACACTTCGTACCTTGTTATATTATTGGGTCGATCGAAAAGGCGTGTCGTGTTGGGAAAATTAATTCGAACCGGAAACTTCTGCCCGGTAATTATTAGACATTAGATATCGGAATCAATGTCTAATAATTAAATGACAGAATTTTTCGGTACGAATTGATTTTCCCAACACGACACGACTTTCCGATCGACCCAATGATATTGAATAGCATTTCACTAATCTACCGGTAATCTCGTGTTTTTTCATTTCTCTAACCACATATTTTTGGTGTAAAAAGTATGCGGATAGTTTTATTTATAGTTATATTTCAAACATTTTTAAATAGCTTTAAATTTATACATGTTATATTATTTATTATATATTATTTGTTTATAGATATTATTATTTCCGTTGACTCACAAATTACCAACATTCAAACATTAATAAGAGGTTATACTCGTATATACTAACAATAATGATTTATTTGCGATCACTTATAATACTCTTACAATGCATTTCACTTATAATAATAATAATAATGTCTTACACAAGCTATTAAAGTTGTTATTTTATTATTTTTATATTTTAAATGAGGAAAGAAATTCAACAATTTTTTTTGTTTATTTCTTACTTTTTTCGGTGAATACTATTTTAAAAAGTAACAATTACAGTTTTATTAATTCATCTAAAGAAATAATGACTGCATGTTACGAGTCTTAGTAAAGACTGCCATATATATTGATAGATATATTTCCCAGAAATCCTCTTGCAGGGGTATTTACGAAGAAATATTGCAGGTATTAGATAGGCAGAAGATATATCCTATATATAGGAACATTTTTTTTGTTTCATATAAATTGTCCTATATTGTAAATACATTTAACGTCCAAAATATTTTCAATGAATAAAGAATCTTAATGTATTTATTAATAACTAAGATAGCATACATATGAAGGATACTTGTCTATATTACACTAAAATTCATAAGATACAAATAAATGTAACTACATTGTTTAAAGGTGTGTCAAATATAATAAAATTCTTTAAAACACATTAAAGTCTGTTTAAAAACCAAAACGTTTTCAGCCGAAACTTACTCGGCCTTCATCAGTGAAAAACTAACAGCTGTTGCCTCTCTGCATCTTCTAGTTTTGCCAGGAACAGACCATTTTACTTCAAGGGTGGTATGAAATGTAAGCTGGAATGGAAAATGTTATTCAAAAATTTTTCAAAAAAGCACAGGTTTACCAACCATGTATGAATTCTTTCCAGACTGCGTGGATATCACGTGATAATATATATCAGTCTAGAAATAATTAATACATGATTGATAAACCTGTACTTTTTTGAAAATTTTTTGAATAACGTTTTCAACATAACACATTTTGAATAACATTTATGAAAAAATGAATTAAAAAAAATACAGATTTATCAATCATGTATTAATTCTTTCCAGACTGCGTGGAGATATCATATGATAATATATCCGCAGTCTGGAAAGAATTAATACATGATTGATAAACCTGTACTTTTTTGAAAAAATTTTGAATAAAATTTTCCATTCTACCTTACACTCCATACCACCCTTGAAGTAAAATGGTCTGTTCCTGGCTAAGCTAGAAGACGTAGAGAGAAAACAGCTATTAGTTTTTCACTGATGAAGACCGAGTAAGTTTCGGTTGAAAATGTTTTGGTTTTTAAAATGACTTTAATGTGTTTTTAAAGGATTTTATAATATTTGAGGCACCTTTAAGCAACGTAGTTACATTTATTTGTACCTTATGAATTTTATTTATTAATCAATGTGAATTTTACACTGAAATTTTAACTTTTTATGTTACACTAGCTTACATTAAAAAGCTCAGTTATTGAAATAAAATATGCATAGTGAAAAAAAGCATTTAGTTAAATTTTGAACAAAATATATTAATATGATAATTCTACATACAAATTCATTGTGTTATTTTCAGTCCTTAATATAATATTTCTATTTAGTTTTCAGGTGAATCCCAAATGCTTTTATTTGATTTAAATCTTAAGAAACTCAGATTTTAATTTTTATTTTTCGTAGAAATTTTCTTAGAATGTTGAATAAATTACCTGACATAGGGCACTAGTACCCTGACAATTAATGTTACCTCCTTTAAAGAATTCAGAATCATTTTACAACAATTACTTACCAACAAAGTAATTTTTTTTAATCGCATTTCTATGTCCTCTTATATTTAAAAAAAATGTATTAATATTATGTTGACGAACATACAGCAAAACAAATCTATGCTTTATTAAGCCAATTTCCACAATACAGAATCTTTGCGTATCTATTAGGTCGACTTGCCATGAAATATTCATTTCACTATGTAATATTGGCATAATTGAAATTCCCTTTTGAGATATTTTTGTTTATTCTGTCATGGTACACATAGTCTCAAATACGTTACGTTAGATTACTACTACAACAGCAGTGTTGCCAGGTGTCCCGCGTAAATCTGAGCTCCAAATTCTCTGGACACCACTATCACTAATATCTTGCAGTTTATTTATCCATCTTTAATCTAAGATAATTCTGCCATTACACAATGTGAAAAAAAAATACTTTAAAATACTGGTTTCTACAACATATAGAGTCCCGATTTCCGCCGGACACGTGGCAACGCCATTCTAGAGTCAAGTTCTTATTTACAATTCAGCTCCATAATCATCCGGCTTCTTTCATTTACGCGAATAGCTATATGAACTTTGTGTATGACGTTGAGCAGTTTGTCAAAAGTAGCAAAATACAACAATTTCAATTTTTCTGCAGATAATGGCGATATAAGTTTATATTCGCCTTCTATGTTCGGAATATCATAGCGTTTCAACCATCCATAATAAATTGCTTGTCTTTCCCCTCACGCAAATAGCTTCTTTTACTTCGTTTGTTAAAAATATGTATGTCTTACTTGCTAAATAAAATGTTATCCTGTTTATTATTCACTGATTCATTTAAACAGACATAAAACTTTTTCAGCATAATACACTGGTGGACAAAACTTAAGGATCACTGTTATTTTCAACGATTACAGTTAGAAATAGATCCGGAGAATGACGTGTAAATTTGCGTGAATGCGGGATGTTCTCTGTTTTCTGAAACGTATGCAAATTTTGTACTTCCGCTTTTGTCGATCACGTGACAGGAGAGATAAGAGATTTTATGCAATCGGTGGGTGCTATGAGTTGTCATTAGATGTAAAAATTGAAGTAGATGGAGTGAAGCTTGAACATTGAAATTTTGAACATGTCTTCGTGGCATCATTTAGATGATATTACGCGTGGTAGAATAATCGGAAAATTGAAAGAAAGACGCAAAATGAGAGATGTTGCCCGTGAATTTAACATCGCGCACAGTATTGTTTCTACGCTATGGGTGGCATTCCAAAAGAGTGGAATATGTACTAGGCACACGGGAGGAGGTCGTTCTAGCAGTACGACGTCCCAAGAAGGTCGCTATATTGTTATTTCGGTAAAAAGGAATCGACGCAGCACAGCTGTTCAATTAGCAAATCAATTTTGTGCTGCCACAGGAACTAAAATATCGCAGAAAACTGTTGTAAGACGTTTAAAAGAGGGTTGACTATACGCCCGAAGACCTGTTGTGTGTATCCCATTCTCGAGACGGTAACTAGAGCCGGTTTACAGTGGTGTCGTATGCATCGCAATTAGACTGATGACGACTGGTCTACCGTGCTCTTCTCAGATGAGAGTCAATTCAGTCTATCGTCTGATTGTAAACGAAACTGATATGGCGCGAGGTTGGTAGTACTTACTGTTGCGAAAATATTTTTGAAAGAGATCGATATGCAACTTCAAGTATCATGCTGTGGGCTGGCATAATGTTCAATGGCCGCACGGATCTATATGTGCTTGACCAAGGGTCCATGACCGATAGACGGCACATTGAAGACGTCCTGCTTCCACATGTTATACTTTTTCGAGGTGCTGTCGGTGAAAAGTTTCGTTTTATGGACAATAACGCACCTTGTCATTGCACACAGTCTGTACAAGATTGCTTTGAGGCCGAAGATATGCATCGCATAGACTGGCCAGCAAGTTCCCCTGACATGAATCCTATTGAAAATATATGGGATGCCTTGGGGAGACGTATTGCTGTTCGAAAATTTCCTTCCACAAAGAAGGAAACCCTCATCCGTGCAGTGAAGGAGAAATTGGGCAACTTGCCTCAACAGCTACTGAACCATGTTGTTCTGAGTATCCCTTTAAGACCCAACCCGCACGATCGGGCGGATTAGACATTCATGTAAATTTTTGCTTCTCAAACAGTCGTATGTAATAAAAAACCGAATCGGACGATTGTTCTGGTTTGCAAAAAGAATAAAGTATCATTTTTTATCAACAGATGACGGTTGTAGTACATGTTTTACTTTTAGCCATCATGACTAGCTTTATTTTCAAGTACAACGGATACAGCTCATCATTTTATCTGTCGTAAAAAGGTAATTATCAGTAGATTTCTAATTGCTTCGATAAATATTTTTGCTTTAATGTCTAAAAATAAGTGTAATATAATAAAAACATTAATTATACACTATTTATGTTGCTCGTAGGACTCAATATTTCGTTACCCGCACGATCGTGAGACTTGGGCGTTACGTTAGTCAGTGCTACAGCAAAGGTATGCGCTTTCTGAATGTTCATCTTGGTTTCTGTTTCAGTAATTTTGCAGACAGCCAGAATAAAAATGAAGTATTATTATATAACTAATGCCATATTATTTTCTTGGGTGTTGTCATGGCTGAATTATTTTTTCTTTTATGTTTTTCAATTAATTTTTACTTTTTGTTCTTTTCAATTAATAAAATTTTCTAATACATTCTATTATTTTTTATGGAATACTTTGTTAACTTTTAGCAAAGCAAAATAAAACGCTTTTTCAGATGTCTAAACCGAAAAGAATTCTCACACAAGAAGAAATATTGCAAATGATGAATAAATCATACTCTGAATTTAGTGATCTCTCGGATGATGACGAGGTTGCGGACAAAACATTTGAAACAGATTTATTAGAATGATAGTCAAGTTCAGATGAGTTCGATGAAGAAAAATTTATAAATATTTCTAAAGAACTGAGAATTTTGGATCATTCTTCCTCATCAAAGTTTTCTGAACTCATTCCCCAAAGTTCTACATCCAAACCAAGTAGAATAAAAAAATAAAAATAAAAAACAATACAAGTAGGATGTTAAGAAGTTCATTTCTGTACCTCGTCCTAGATTTCACGTAATCGCAGGTATGTCTTTCATTTCTTAAATTTTAATTTACAAAAGTTATAGACTTATAGAAAAAATAAAACCGATATTATAAAAAAGCTTTAAAAACATGGCAAACATTTTAAAATTAATTAAAATATTAATTTTTTGAAGTCGACAAGTATATCTCGAATATTAACTTTTTTTCTTCTTTTTTAGGCTTTTAGAGCCAGTAAGGATTTCCATTGCAGTATTTCAGCCAATACTTCCCAAATCATCTTATAAGTAATGCTTTCACAGGAAATGCTCAACCCGTACGATCGTGCGGGTGTGGCTTTCTCAGAAAAAGCCCAACTCGCACGTTCGTGCGGGTACTCTCCACACTCCAGGGGGTCACGAAAATTTTTTAAATTATTTTTTTAACTGTCGTTAGGGTCAGTATAGAGTTAATAACCAGAAGAATGTAATTAAATATGAAAATGTTCCGGGTCTTAAAAGGGTATGCCACGCCGTTTTAAAAGTTGTCTCGCATTAGACGGTGGCCACATCCCTTATTCATATGGTACTGAGGATTGTTAATTGTGAGTATTTTGCTTTCATTGTACAGTCATGTTTTCGGACAATATTCACATTTCAGAAAAAGAACCTCTGGTAATACCCTGTATACATCCTATCAACAAAATTTTTATAATAAATCCTGTGTAACATTCTGTTAATACTATTGTTTGCTTCTTGACCCACAATCTCGCGTAGATTCTCCTTTACGTGTACATTTCTTCGTGGTCCTTAAGTTCTGTCCACCAGTGTATCTTTCATTTTTTAACAAAATAAGAAAATCACAAAAAGTTTATTCTAGATCGTAGTCGTTCACATCTATGTATACCTATCCGAAGTGAAGGTGAAACTGGCGCGAACAGATAAGAGTTGCGACGCAACGGTTCCATGCAGATAACTGGGCAGAATCATCCCTCATTTCGACCTTTTATCAAAAGGAATAGGTAAATCTTAGAATTTATCGAAGTGATTCGGTAAAAGCCGGAAGTAGAAGCATTTAAAAGCATAGTTCGAGGTTTTACCAACTCATTTTAGTAAATGCTAGAATTTACTACACTTCGAGCTTTTACAGTAACATATATAAGGAACATTTTTTTTAGTGCATCTCTATCAATTTTGAATTCAAATGTCTTATACATTAAAATATGATTGAGCACATCTTTCATTTAAAGATTAGCTTAAAAGCGGATTACGCATTAGGCTGAGTAGGCTGAAGCCTAGGAACCCAGGAGGAAAGGGCCTTGATGCTAAAATTTGATTTCAAGTTTTTATTCACATCTTGCTTATATTTTATGTAAAAGAGATCTTATGAGCAATTTTCTTTGTTTCATTCATTTATTAAATCTTGCAGGTAATTAACATATGGATGGTATTCCAAATGCTACTTCCCTTTTAGTTTTTTCAATATTCATAAGAAGAAAATACAGTGAAACATCCATTTAACGAAGTCTCGTCGTTACACATAAACACTTCATTACGAAGAAAATTCGTTAAACAGAAATCAACTCAAATTCATGAAATTTGTATGACAACATAGACATGCATAAAATGAAAAATAAACATAAAATGGAAATATTGGAACAATGTATTTAAATTTGGGCAGTGACTTATTTTTATGCAATGTAGAGATGAGAAAAATTTAATTAAAATAATGCGTAAAAATACCCCATAATACAGAGAGGTAAACAAAGACTGAAGAGAAGCATAACTTTTCTCTTTTACTCAGTATTTCATATCCTTAACTTTAAAAAAGTCTGTAATATTACTTTATACTTGTACAAGCTTCTTGTAAAAAATAGGTTGTTCATAAAAATTTTCGTATTTTCGTAAGTACCCGAGCAATCCATGTGTAACATTGCCGTGAAACTGGAATCGCAAGTAAGTTTTCGAAGCATAGCGTAACTTGTTTCTTTTTTTTAGTATTCGAAATTTTTAACTTTAAAAAAGTGTGTAATATGACTTTGTACAGGATTTATATAAAAAATATACTGTTCATAAAAAAATTCCCGAATTCATAATTGTTCATAAAAAAGTATCCGAACAATTCATCTGTAACATTTTCATGAAACTGGAATTCCCTTCTTATTGTATCGAAGGCTTTTAGCATTTCTTCTTTTGAATGGAAATGATTAAATAGATAAAAATAACTTCATTTTCATACAATCCGCTGAAATAAATTCATACATCCATCGCGACAGCAACCTCTCCATTTGAATGTTGTGCACGCATGAAAGTGCAATAAACTTCGTTATATAGAATATATTTTTCATAATATGGAGATTAATTTGCATGTTAATGGTGTTTAAAGTCAAAGTTCATCAGAAATTTTCGTTAAGTAGAACACTTGGTTAAAGGGAAGTTCGACTGAATTGTGGATTCTTGCAATCATTCGGCTTCCAGTTCCTGATGCATGTACGTAGAGGCGGCTTTTGTAGTCACGTCATCCTTGTGAGATTTTGTCAGACTCTCTACAAATGATATCTTTTAAAGAAGCTATTAAATTTTAACCAACATTTTCGTCCATTTTTTGCGTCTTATTTTTTTGCGTCACGGGTGATCACTCGACATTTCTCACTTAATATAGTAAAATACATTGTTAAGCTAAGAAAGTTCTTTTAAGATTAGATATTCCATATAAATGTTTGTGTGAAAATAGATATTTTTTTTTTATTTACTGTCAATACATTCTGAAAAAAATTGTATTGAAAATATTCAGATATGTTCTCAAAATTGCATCATACTGTATGATTCAAAATACAGACTATGACCCATATTGTTTAAACCGCTGATGATAGGGACATTCTTTCAATTGAAAAAAAATTGTACAAATCAAGTACAGCTTTTGTTTATATGGAGCTGTATATATATTAAAATATCACATTTAAATTTTTATATGGCCCTTGGTCCTAATAACTTATATTTATTAAAATATAATTATATGTCTAAGAAGAAATTAAAAAAAAAAAGACAAAAACTTACAAAATTACGACATTTTGAATTTTATGAAATTTCAGTGTTTACCTGCGCTAAAAGTGCTTCTTTCTGTTTTTATTTTTACTACCACAAACCACTGAATTGTATCGCTTTGAAGGAAAAGGATGGGAGAAAAAAATCTAGCCTAGGAGACCGGAAGATAGTTTGTCTGCTTCTCGATTGGCTATAATAAGGTGCTGATACATGTAGAAGTCAGTCAGTAGCACAAAATGTTTGAAATATTTCCAGATTTACAATAAAATGTTCGTCGACAGCAAAAACGCTTTAAAAATTTTCTGTTCTGTTACACCACAGGATCTAAACCGCGCTTCCAAGGCTACAGAACATATTACCCGGCATACAGAAGACTGTCAAAAATGATTTTTTATTGAAAAATAATGGATTTTTTTAATTGTTTTTTTTTTCAGATTACTCACTAACAATACGAAAATACTTTTTTTATGAAAAATTTCAATTATGTATTCAAGTAATTTTTTTAACATATTAAAATCAATATATCATATTAGCCATGTGACAGACGCTAATAGCCGATGAAGTCGTCAAAGACCACTATTTACTTTTTATATCACACTTTTTGATTCTGATTGTTAAGTGTAAGTGTTTTATTTCGATTATATATGTGTTAAATGTGTGTTTTATTCATGTTAATAATTTACTTATTTTTTATTGAAGTATTAATTCCATTATGGAATATTAGCGGAAAATAAATGCTGAATTATTTATATTGCTTTATGTGTAAAGAGGTTAATCTTCTGCAATAGAGTTGAACGCGATAGGGGTAGACTTTATAAAAATTCATGCGTGAGAATTATTTCAATAGCCATAAAAAATCAGTAAATTGAGTTACAGTTTTTAAACAAATTGCGCTTGAAAGTGCATTTTTTTTACTATTCAACGCTGTCAAAATTAAAATTATACGATATTTGAAGTAATAAAATTTGAAAAATTCGAAAGCACTAACTACATTGTAGCCACGGTTGATATGACGTCAATGTTACTGACGGACATGTTTTTTCTTTATCGTACATGTACAACAAGATGAACATATAGTATTGCATAAACCCCATGAGCATATAATATTAAGAAAACAACATGAAGATATTTAATTTCATATAACAACTGTATACATCAAAAAGCAATAAACAGAAGTAAAATTTAAACAGAACAGCAACATTTTCGACTGAAATTTTCATAGTCTATAGGTCGGGATACACTGTCAATATATTTATTTCTGTTTAAAGTATAGAAATACTTTAAATGAGAAAGCACGAGTTAAATTTGATAACAAACAGGCGCTTGAAAAACGGAAAATTGAATGATGAAAATAAAGGTAAGGTTTATAGATGTTTGAATATTCAAATGACACATACTTTAGAGATTAGTGATAATTAGTATACAACACACAAATGAAGCGTGTTTACAATACAATGTCATACTGCACACTGGAACATCTTCATAATATTCATTTCAATTTAAATATCTAATTGTAAAATCTTTTGATATAATTTCTTATCTACCCTATATATATAAAATCCTAATGAATCGAATTGAAACGAATTTATGTAACGATTCTGTGAAACGACTGATTAAACAACTGATTACGTTTCACGGCGATTTCTCCTAAAATATGGAATACTTTGCGATGAAATTAACACAAAAAATCAATATTGATCCGCAGATTTCAAAACTGGTATTAGAATTTTTAAATTCGAATTAGTTTTCGAAATATTAATTTTTTTTCTAATTTTATAAACATTTTGCTAATGATGGCAACTCAAATTTTAATCAAACAGATATTTTTTTTTTTCAGATTTTAGAAAAGGTTACTATTTTAAACTAATTTGGCCTCCCTTAAATGTATGCGAAGAAATGTATCATGTTACTTTTATTCATAATTCAATTTGTATTTCATTATCATTTTATTTAATACAAACAGAAACATTTAAAATAAATGGCTTTCACTTCTTTATTTTTTTAAACGAAATGGAAAGAAAAATATTAGTCACAGATGTCATATACGCACCGAGGTACCTAATTGGCGCAAAAATGGCATTATTTTGGTTGACATGATAACCCGGCTATTGTTGTTAATTTAATAATAAGAGTTTATTTATTTTCTTTTTTTAAATTACATAAATTGTTTTGTTCTATAGTTAATTATTTTTTTGGTTATTTTCCTTTAAAAATAAAAAATAATAGAAAAAAATTAAAAAATACTTTACTACTTAGTTATTCCATCGACCCATTTCGCCAAATTATATAAATCACCAAACCACTCGCCAAATTATACAAATTGACCTAATTTATATTTTAAATAACGAAAGAACAAAGAAAATAGTATAACATTAATAAATATACAAATAAAACTCCGAAATAAAAATCACTTGATGACGTAAAGACACGTAACTTGCTTAAAGTCAAGTGAATGTGACATTTATCAACTATTATTGGCATTTAATCTTATAGTTTGGTGATAGATTTTTGTTCGACGGTATAACTAAGTAGTACCAAAAATACATATGTAACTGGTATCCTAAAACGAGGATTTCGCCAAATTTTCGTAAAAAAACTCACGCCAAACCGGGTGCGTATATGACATCTGGCCAAATATTAAATGATGTAACAAACGATGACTTTTAATTTCAACTTCAAAGCAATGTTTTAATTTACCACTCGAAAAAAAAAATGCTAACTGTCAAGTTGAAAAATAGTTATTGGCGAGATTTGCACCCGGCTAGCGTAACAGTACCAAGAATTCTTTGCGACAATGTTTTTATGTAGTATTATTCGAAAAAAAAATTGATTTTTAAAATCGAAATGGAAAACTTTCGGCACAGATGCCACATACAGTCCCGTATTGGCGCTATTTTTTTTTCTAAGTTAATGTCATATACGCAACGGGTACTTAACTGGCGCCATAGTATCGTTATTTTGCTTGATTTGATAAGCCGGATGTTGTTGTTTATGCTGTTGATCTTTTTCCCAAATTATCGTCGGAAAAAAATCGCGCCAATATGGGGCCGCATATGATATCTGGGCCAAAATTTCATATGAAACCGAAGGGATCAGAGCATATTTATTTATGGCAGTTACATGACTTGGAGTATTATAATATATATGAAATGATGGCGATAGAATAATATTTGGCGACATATCACCTGTACCTGGCTAATATTAAAGTACCAAAATGGCACAAAGAATATAAAAAGCGAAGTGGTTCGCCCGGAACTCTTGATGATAGTCACATGACTTAGCATAGCTGCCAAAATTTACGCTTTCTTCCTACCACTAAAATTTTACATTAAATATTATCTTATTTAATCGTCGAAATCTGATGATTAAAGAAGGCGAAAATCTCTTTAAATTTTAGTGGTAGCGAAAAAGCGTAAAGGTTGGCAGCTGTGACTTAGGCTATTGTTACATAAATTGTTTTAAAATACCGGGCGACAAAGACTCTGTACACTTAATTCCTTTTATTTTTAGCTTCTTTTCAAACGTTTAACTGATACTTTTTAATCAAACACGAAAACAACCATTGGATGTCTTAACAGCAACTGATTCGGCCTTAATTTTTTTAAATCAAAGGAAATTGAATGCAAACCCGTTTACAGGGAGATCTGCACAGCTTTTTTCAGTATAATTCAATCTTCTATAATATTTTTTAAACCGATCAGATTAGCTTGTTTTTAGATTCTGCGGTGTCTGAACGGGGGTTGGAGAGCGTAGCTTGCAGGGGGCAGAGCCCCCTAGTATATATTATAAATGAGCGAAGGTATCCAATAATAATGAATGCTCTTTTAAAATCCTTAAGCGTCGGAGATTACAGATGTATACCGTCGTAATCCTTATTTTCTAGCTTGGGTTGGTGGATCAGCTACATGAAATATTTATCTCTGCAAATTTTCAAATTCAGATTTGTAGCAACAATGCTATGTACAATCCAATGGAGCTTCTTTCAACAACAAAATAGCTTTGAAAGAGCTATTGCAATATGGCTTTTTAAGAGAAACTATGACCTGCACTGCAATAATTTTTGCTAAACTCCATCAGGGCCATTCCATGAGAAACGGACAAAGTGTCGCTCAAGTTACGCTTACATAAATACCTATATTTATAAATTTATAAGTTGTTAAAATATAAATTATACATTAAAATTAGAAAAATACCTATATTTTCATATTAGCATAGTTTTTAACACTTTCCAACAAAGTTGAAAAGTGTTTATGACTTCGGTTTGTCTGTCCGTCTATCCGTCTGTCCGTATGGCCGTCTGTCCACGCTCTAACTCTCGTAAATATGCTCGGATCGTTCTGAAATTTTTGGATGTTAGTGACCTCTACCATAGCACGTTCCCTATTTCAAATGAAGTTTGTAGCATGTTTAGTTCATTTACAGGGACAGTCAAAAGGTTTCCGTTACATTACGGCCAATGGGAAAAAATCGTTTCAAATGATTTTTAATGGTGTTACACTCTTTCAAACACAGTAAAATTGATATTCATTTATGAAGTCTACTAAAATATGCATTCTGTTGAATATGCGGTGCAAATAATAGTTATTGTTCATTTACAGGGCCACACAAAAGAATTCCGTTCATAATGGTATAGGGGAAATTGTTTGCGGTGTATTTGAAAAGATTACTGATACCATATTGTATCCGAATTACTGTATATCAGTAATGATTGCTAGAAATGCATATTTAATTATGATATGCGCTTTTTTAGGGTTTCGTTCATCTGATGAAACACTATTCGTCTCGCTCCTCTGTCTGTCTCTCCGTCTGTCACAGAGCCTGTTCTCAGAAACTATACATGTTGGAGGATTGAAATTCTGCATATTTATAGCGGAACACCACACATCATACGACAAATCATAAAATTTAGAAAAAGTCGTACATTTAACTCTTTGGTCTCAAACATGTGTATTTTAAACAATTCTTCCTAAGTGAGCCCCTAATTAGCTTGGAGGCGTTAAATTTTACAAACTTATAGTTGAACACCTCACATCAAACGACAAATCATAAAAGTTTGAAAAAGTCGTACATTTAACCCTTTGGGCTCCCACATGTGTATTTTAAACAACTCTTTCTAAGTGAGCCCTAATAAGGTTGGAGACGTGAAATTTTGCATTCTTATAGCTGAACACATCACATCAAACGACAAACCCTAAAAGTTTGAAAAAGTCGTACATTTAACCCATTGGGCTCCCACATCTGTATTTTAAACAAATCTTTCTAAGTAAGCCTCTATTTAGGTTGGAAGCGTAAAATTTTGCATACTTATAGCTGAACACCACATATCATACGACAAATCATAAAATTTTGAAAAAATCGTGCATTTAACCCTTTGGGCTCTCACATCCGTATTTTAAGCAATTCTTTCTAATTGAACCCCTTATTAAATTGGAGATTTGAAATTTTGCATACTTATAGCAGAACACCTGAAGCCTGACAAATCATAAAATCTTGAAAAAGCCTTACGCTTAACCCTTTGAGCTACCACATATGTATTTTAAGCAATTCTTTGTAAGATAGACCCTAATTAAGTTTGAGACATGCATTTTTGCATACGTATAGCTGAATACCTCAGACCACACCGCAAATCATAAAATTTTCAAGAAGTCTTATATTATTTACTCCTCCGGGCTCTAACTTGTGTATTTTGAGCAATTTTTCTAACCTCCGCCCTTTTCACCCGGGTAACACTTTTCCAACTTTTGCCGACACCCCTTTGACCATTCTTTCATATTATGCACCAGAGCATTACATATTTTAGTTCCACTTTTTACTGCTAGGGGCGCCTACTTATCTCGGGTGCTATCGGCCCAATACCCTCGACTAATATATCTACGGATAGTATATAAAACGGAGTTTCGTTCTGATAGAGGTTTATTTAGAATAGAGTGCGCCACCTGGTTGCGAAATGTGGAACTAACAGATTTTTCAAAAGGATAAAGTGTTTTGAAAGGAATATTAAACGAAACCCTCTGTGCGATCTGTGATCACACTTACCTACTTGTTCACTATATTTATGCGTACTATAAAGTGCGTATAAATGCTATAGTTCATATACAGAGCTACAGAAATGAATTCGTAAAGGTTACTGAGTATGAGCCTAAATTGTTTAAGGTGGGATTTAAAGGAGTTATGCATTTTTACGCTGAACTGAATTTAGTGTACTAAGAAATATTTGTAGAATATAGATCAAATGATATACAGGGCCACGCAAAGAGTTGGATACATGGCCATCTATTGGCGATAATATCTAGAAATGTAATTTCAGTAGTTTTAAGCGTGTTTTAGTTTGAATTAAATTTTAGCTAAATAGTGGTATCTAATAAAGGTACTAGGTAAACTACAGGGCTGTACAAAAGTATTCAAGTATGTTTCCATCTATTAGTATAAATTGCTGAAAGATGAATTTCAACCTGTTATGCATTTTCTTGCTAAACTAAATTTTCCCATTATATAGCATATATATCAACTTACAGATCGAATACAGGGCTGTTCAAAAGAATTGGAATACATATTTGGCTATGGGCGGTAACTATCGAAATCAGATTTTTAAATGTTTACTTAGTTATCTTATTTACATTATTTCCTTAAGTAACGAAGTTTCGTTAAAGCTTTCAGGGAGTGTTGGAAAGTGTTACATAATCTATGTAAAATCTATGCTGTATGCATGAATTTTCTTACTTGTTTAAATTTAACGTTGCAATAATAGTGCTAAAACTGCAGTAATCTGTAGAAAAGCTGTTCCACACGTGATATGGAAATGTCCTTAATAGATTTATAAATCTCCATATCTTAAATCCTAGACCTTAGTAAACTATACATTAAAAATTACAAAAAACGCTCGATTTTCATGTCAGCATGGTTGTTTTAGTTTGAGTATACAATGCATTGTTAAGGGAACACATATCCTTTTAAATCTTCAAAAAATCGCGTGTTTATTTAAGTTTAAATTGATTTTTCTCAAAATGGATATTATTTTACATGCGCACATGATAACTCCAAATGTATTAAAGGTTCGAAACTTCGAAACTTCATATATATCTTTACTAGATCATTTTCTTCAAATTGAACTAAAATCTAAGAAATTTAACAAAAAATATTGAATGTATAGGTATACGAGTCTGAAAAATTATCAAAATTTTCATATTTCTATTTTGAAAAAAAAAAAAAAAAAAAAAAAAAAAAAAAAAAAAAAAACTTTGGAAAATTTTTGTTTGTGTATTAGATTTTATTTTATTTTATTTTTGTAATATTTTAAACTTATATTAAAAGTTTCAAAGTTCTAGAGGTTATAGATCTTTTTCAATCATGCACACAAGAGGCATACATTATCATTTATTCAAAAAAATCATACATTAAGAAATAATTATTATGAATTAATTATACAGTGTTTAATGCAAATTACAGTAGCCTCCCTTTTAACCGACCTCTTCTTAATCGGAACTCCGCTTTAACCGGCGGCTTTTTTCCCCAACATCAGGCAAAATTTAGGGATGACGGATTTAGAAACTCAGCTTACGCTTTCGAATTGAAGTGCCATCCCGAAGGGAAGGAGGCAAAATTCAGAAAGGAGAACGTCGGTTCTAAATGGATACGCGTTGACCTTCACCTGTGTTGTATTCAGGGTGTGTCCCGGTGGAGGGACATTACCCCCCCCCCCCCCAAAAATTATGAGATGTTCCCTCCGGAAGATTTGAGATTTTGTGTTTTTAATAGTTAAAAGAGCAATCCCCCCTCCCCTTTTCCAGAACACTATAATGTCTGATCTATCTGTAAACTGTTTTGTACAAACATTTAAAAATCTTGAGGGATGCGAACAGATCACCGTAGAAGATGTTTGAGTCTAATAAAGATCTCAAGCATGAAACATTTTTTGACGATGATATGTAGGACTGTAACTGATGTTGATCAATACGACGACGATCCTGATGATGATCCAGTTGAAGTTGACACTGCTAAAATTCCTCATACGGAAGGAGTAAACGCGTTAAAGTTGGCGCTACGCTATGTTGAGCAGCGGCTAACAACTTCGTCGGTTAAACTTATGATGTTAAAGATGTTCGGACCTTGTGCGCATGCCGAACGAGCTCCGCAGCTTTGCGGTCATGTGACCCAGTTCAGTTGTTCTTTAGTTGCTTATAGCGGGAGTATTCCACAAAATATGTTTTACGAACGTCACTTGTTCTAACAGCGGGTTATTACCCCAAAGTCACCTCATCATTCTGTATGTTCTTCAGTGTTCGTGATTGTTTGTAACATTTGTGTGCTGTGTGATATAAAAATGTGAAAAGGAAAACTATTTGTCATCAATCTTAAAGTTACACACAGTATTCACATACAAAAGAGATGGAGAGATTATGCTGCAAAATGTTGGACATCTTGACTTGAACAGAATAAGGTCACTGATTTCCTTATGGTTTATTAACTTAAATATACATAATGTAGAACAACTTCAACTTCTTATAAAGGTGTATGACACGATTTTCAACAATTTAATTTTTGTTAAATATTTTTCATTATTTGTTATCAATGATAATTTTTCTTTCAATTCGATTAATTATAACTAGTATTCATTTCACAAAATATAGAAAACTAGCAAACACCGCGGCTTTGCTCGCGTAATAGTTCAAATATGCCAAGTGATATTTGCATGACTATTTTTTATTAGAAGAACACTTTTTGAAATAATTCAAAAATTACAAATTAAGTCACAGTTTGACTAAACTTCATTATAAAAGTGCAATAGACAGAAATGTGATTTTAATTAATAAGAAGAACTAAAACTAATTCCAATTAAATGATAATTTAGAAAGTATTTTGAGACATTTATGCTCATTTTATACGCTCATTTCAGTATTCATTTGAAGTTTTGATTTTTTTAGAAACCACCTTAACACATTTACATCTTAAAATTAACCATCATGTCAAATTCCAAGCTTCTTGTCTAACAGTTTACCACCTTTCTGGTGTTCGTGGCCCCAACATAAAATGCCGAAACAGAGTTAAAATAGAATGTCTCAAAAAATGTTGAAACAGAGAGTGTGACCATTAATTTGACAATATTAACCTTGAAATCGATTGGTATTTCCTAATATTCTATAGAAAACGGAATTTAGATGTTTTTAGACTTTCTTGTTGTTCCTGCAAACCAGGTGGTAGTGACACCGGCATAAAATGTAGCCCGTATAGGATCAGAGGCTATCACTCTTGATTAGCAACCAATAACTTCTGTAATCGGTTATTTTCTGAGATTCCATAGAAAACGTAATTTAGGACTCTTTTAGAAGACTTTTCGCGTCACCCCTTTTTAATTTCGAATTTATTTTCGACTATTCTTAGAGGACATTTATATTTTGTAAGTAACTACCGTGCTATATTTAAAGTTTTTAGCCTCTTCAGTACCACAGAAATCGCAATTTAGAAAGTTTTTTGCTCCTGCAACTCTGGACATAAAATATAGCTTATGTTTGAGCAGGTTCTATCAGCACCAATTTACAACCATTATGTTTGAAATCGTTTTCGTATTTCATGCGATGGCATAAAAATCGTAATTTAGAACGTTTATAGAACGCTTTTCGTTCACTTCATCCTTTTAAATTTGGAATTTTTTTTCGACAATTCTTAGAAAGCATTTGCATCTTTAAAGTAATTACCATTCCAAATTTAAAATGTTAGACTCCCCTCAGTAACACAAAAAACGTAATTTAGAACATTATTTGCTCCTGTAACCCCTGGGTGGTAGTGAAAACAACGTAAAATATAGGTTATGTTGGAGCGGGGACTGCCAGGATCAATTTGAAGCCATTACTTCTGAAATCGGTTTATATTTCCTGAGATTGCGTAGAAATCGCTAGTTAGAACGTTTTTAGAACGCTTTTCGTTCATTTTCACCCCTTTTAAATTTCAAATTTTTAAGGAACTCTTCTGAGAGGGTATTTACATCTCATAAGTAAGAGCATGCCAAATTTCAAGTTGCTAGCCACTTCAGTATCACAAAAATCACAATTTAGAAAGTTTTTTAAATTGCAACCGCAAGGTGGTAGTAACACCGACATGAAATAGAACCTATATTGGAGGAAGGGCTGTCATCATCAATTTCCAACCATTACGTTTGAAATCGGTTGGGTATTTTCTGAGATTGCTTAGAAATCGCAATTTAGAACGTTTTTCGTCCATTTTCACCCCTTTTAAATTTCGAATTATTTAGGAAATGTTCTTAGAGATCCTTTATATCTTATAAGTAACTACCATGCCTAGTTTCAAGTTGCTAGCCACTGCAGTATTACAAAAAACGCAATTTAGATCGTTTTTTGCTCCTTCACTCCGTTTGGGGTAGTGGCACCGACATGAAAAACAGCCTATGTTGAAGCGAGGGCTGTCACCATCGTTTTCACACCATTATTTTTGAAATGGGTTTGGTACTTCTTGAGAATGCGTAAAAATCGCCCTTTAGAACGTTTTTTAGAACGATTTTCGCGCATTTTCACCCCTTTTTAATTTCGATTTTTTAAAGAAATGTCCTTAGAGATCATTAGTATCATGTAAGTAACAACCATTCCAAATTTTATTTTTCTAGGCCCTTCAGTAACACAAAAATTGCATTTTTAGAACGTTTTTTGCTCCTGCACCCCATTTTGGTCAGTGACACGGACATAAAATATAGCCTATGTTCTAAGTTGGACTAACACCGTCATTTTGATACCATCACTTTTGGAATCGGTTAGGTAGTTCCAGAGCTTACCTTCTACAAATAAACAATTTTTACCTCTTTATAATATTAGTATAGAAGATATGTAGTTTTTTAAAACTACACAAATTGAAAAACTAAATGCATCGTATGGTTTTAATTAATTAAATTACGTTGATACTTATTTATTTATTTTTTTACTTCTCCGCTTTAACCGGTTTTTCTCTTAACCGGCTGACCCTCGGTCCTGTTTAGGCCGGTTAAGCGGGAGGCTACTGCATATATTATATTGCATAGAGAAAATATTATAGTATTAACAACAAAAAAATGAGGTGGTTAGTGTAAAAATGAGATCATGGGGCCACTTTAAGTAATTGTCCCCGAAATCAAAAATTTCAAATATTTAAAGTGTATATGCCCCCTTAAAACAGCAGAAATCTGTAGAAAAGATGTACCACAATTGAATGATCCATTATGTCAAACTACGATTGAAAAATATGAAAATCGAATGATCAAAATAAAAAAGATCTTTAGTTAGTACAAGACACAAATGAGGAGTGTTTCAAATATAATGTCATAAGTCACTCACTGGAGCATTTTCATAAGCTTCATGTTAATTTCAAATTTTAAGTGTAACATTTTCCGATATGAACTCTGCTGTAAATATCATCAATGAGCAAAGACATCCTACAATGAGAACAATGAATGCTACTGTAAAATTTTTAAGGGACCGGATAAACGAAATTCGATCAAAAATTGATTTTTACTTTTTTTATATCATTAAATAGTTTTTTATCTTTCCAACGATGTATTACACACATTTATCAAAATAAAAGAAGTGTTGGACTTTTTCATTCTTTCTAAGAGAACTTCCCAACTAATGGCCGTTTTAAAATCTTTATTTGACGTTTTCTCGAAATTTCGATTTTTCAGGTTTGTGTTCCTTTTTTCAATATCCATGAAACTTAAGAACTCGGATTTTTAATGAAACTTAAGTCATGTTATATTGTACGCTTTAACACAGGGGTTGGAGGATTTTTTGAGAATTATTTATTTTAGACAGTGAAATCTTAAAAAAAACGCTAATTAAAAAATGATTTTCAATAAATAATCAATAATAATTTTTCAGTTCGAATTAGAAAGAAAATGAACTGATAAAATATGTAAAACTTATTAGTCTGTCTACCATAAAAAATCCAGACCTGTATTTTTACCATTTCTGAGAAAAAGATACTATTATTGCTGAATTTAACATGTCGGAGATAGGTCCCCTTAAACGCCAGAAGTTTTACATTCGAACCGTCGTAATCATTATTTTCTAATTAAGGTTTCTGGAGCTGGTACATAAAGTATTATCTTTGAGAATTTCCAAATACAGATCTGTGACAACAATGTTATGCTCAGACAACAAAATATCTTTGAAAGGGCTATTGCAGTATGAGTTTAAGAGAAACCATCATCAGAGATGTAGTAATTTTTACTGAACCTCATTAAGTCCAATTATTCTTGAAAAACAAGAAAATTCAGTAACCAAAATCAAAATGCAGTTAGTACAATATACAAATGAGAGGGAGTTCGGAATATAATGTCATGAGTTACACACTGGACCAAATTCATAAGCTTCAAGTCAACTTAAAAGTTTAAATGTAACATATTTTGATATAATTTCTGCTGTAAATATCATCAATGAGCAAAGACATCCTATAATAAGAACAATGACTGTTACCTTAAAATCTTTAAATGGCAGTTTCATATTTTTACCGTCGTAATCATTGTTTTTTAATTAAGGTTCGCGGAGCTGGTACATGAAGTATTTATCCATGACAATTTCCAAATACGGACCTGTGACAACAATGCTATGTACAATACAATAGAGCTTCTTTCGACAACAAAATAGCTTTGAAACAGCTATTGCAATGATATAAAAAAACTGGTGGAACCAGAAAGAAAAGTAAAGCTCGATCTAAAAAAGTTACAGTAAAAAATTGGAAAATAGTTTCAGTCTAAAAAAGTAAGTAGTGCGTAGAAAAGAAATGGAAAAAGATTATCTGTAAAGCTCATGAAATTACCCAAATTTTTGTTGATAGCTGAAAATGTGGACTGAGCTTTACTGGTGCCTTAAAATCAATCAGGGGAATAAATTTAATTTTTAACACATTCTGAATTCCAAACATTCATAACCAGTTTAAAAATTTGGGTTCATAAGAATAGGATAAAGGCTGATTTGGTAATCAGTGAGAACATGAGAGGTCAGTTCAGTACGAAGTATGAACCAAATTCCATTCCAGGGGTCACTGATAAGCCGGGAAGATCAAAGCCTAAAGTAAGCTCAAAACCTTAAGCATTTACGATTCAACCATATGCTTTGCATACAATAGTCATACTACTTAAAAACTATTTGTCTGGCTTAAGTCCATTGACATACGGTTCCCTTTTCACAGTAATTACATGAAATAAAAATTATCACGTTAAATGCGTTATGTCAAAAATGTTAATAACAACAATACCTCAGCAACTTGGCAATATTAATGTTATACTTAAAATATTACTTCATGGTTTACATTCTTTTAGCTTTGTGGAGTTTAGCTTGACTTGATGCAATTACGTCCGCAATTCTGGGCCAGACAGAAAATTTTTAGTACCTAACTACACATTCTGTTTACTATACCCAGTACTCATTTTAAGTGGATAATCAGATTCTGAATATAAGGCACCAGTTCACATTTTCAGCTATCAACAAAAATTTGGGTAATTTCATGAATTTTACAGATAATCTGGTTCCATTACTTTTCTACGCACTACTTACTTTTTTAGACTGAAACTATTTGCCAATTTTTTACTGTAACTTTTTTAGATCGAGCTTTAATTTTCCCTCTGGTTCCACCAGTTTTTTATATCATTTCACACCATTTTCAGATCAACTCAGGAACTTAATCAACCAACTTCAACTAACCAAACAACCACCCCAACTAACCTACCAATGACCTCAATCTACTGGCCCAACCAATTGCCCCAATAAAAAACTAACAGAAACATTGGTTCGCCAGCGTATTTCAAGAACTCTGATGGCACCACCCCCATATTGGGCTAACCCCCATATTGCTAACCCCCATATTGGGATACTGACCACTTTACTCAGGACTGGCCGCCAGACTAGTCCTTAGACTAAGTTTTATACATAGTGTGATCTCTTGAATTTTTCTGCTACGTAGTTACGCTCCTCTGGTTTAAGGAATTATGCAGTATCCTAGGTGAATCCCTCAAACACACAAAAAGCTAGGGTAAGAAACAGTTATAAGGAATGAATTAAAACTGCAAAAAAACTATGAAAAGGGAAAATTTCTGTTTTTGGCACTTAATGGGAATTTAAAATTAAAAAAAGTCGAAAACGACTGAATGCAGAAAAATGATTGAAAATATTATACAATACACCTGTAAATAATATCAGAAATATTGCTAATTTTGGATATTTATATAAAATTTCGTAGGTCAAACTAAAATACCGCGATAATGACTAACCTATTTACATCTAACTGTAACCATTGATAAAAAAATCAAGAAAATTGGAAAGTTTGTGTCCTTTGTAATATATGCATTTATTAAGGAGATAATTTACGTAATCGAGTCTACAGACAATTGACGCATGTTACTGGAGTCGTTTAGCAGATAATTAACTCAACCCTAAGCACACGCACTTATTTTGTAACGTTACCACATACTTGGGGGTACAACTTACCTCATTTTTCTCCCATTATATTTTTGGCTAAATGCGGTTTAAAAGCAAGTCAACTACACTATACTGTAAAATGCATCAGTGCTACTTCTTTTTAGGGGAAAAAAATCAAGCGTTTCATATTTATTTTCCAATTTTGCAAGTTTCTGAAAAAAAAAAAATCACGTTTTTTTTTTTTTTTTTTTTTTTTTTTTTTTTTTTTTTCTTTCGGCAAAATTATTTTACTGTATGCTATTTCGTAACGAATGAACATATCGAAATGAAACGTTTGTACACGCGCGGGATTATTATTCCCAAAAGGCACATTTCTCCCCTTCTAGACAACAAAGAAAAGACATTCCTTCACACAACCGTTCTGAACCTTGACCTTGAAAGGTACAAGGAAGGTCAGAAGCGTCCTCGAGAAATTTATCATTTCTTTATCATATTTTTTGGCAGTTTACAGAGTGCTGGATAGCACGGTTTTGTATCAGTTTTCTCTGAATCTGAATCGAAAACTGTGATATTATTTTCAATTTCGTTTTCATCTACGTTTGAATCGACTGCTATTGATTTTGATTACTATTACTATTGATTACTATTGATATTGAATTTTTTGACGACATTTTGATTTTTATTAGACTGAATCTGATGCTTTTTTAGCACTTTTATTCCGTTTTTCCGCTATTATTTTATCAAAATTTCCAAATACTGAACTTTTTCCCCATGTATGCAGATTCCTTGAAGTACGGTTCAGAATATATACTGTGCGCCTACATACATCTTCAAAATATATTTTGTCCTTATCATTAATACTGGCTAATATTGCTGAACACGTATTTTTTACATTTGTAATATTTGATTTCAGCTCAAAAACAAAACAATTTCGTTTCCTAAACGCCCTTGTTACTATTGTTTCTGCTAGAATCGTTTTGATATGGAACTGTGCTTTATTTTCACCAGAAACCTCTAAATTTAATAGTGACTTTTTATCCATATTTGACAGTAACTTGTTTACAAGATTTTGCTCTGAGACCCGACGGCCCATTTCTAAAAACGCAAGAATTTTTTTGTAATAATATTGGCGGTCTATCACTAAACTTGTACAATACTTTTGGCGCCTTTTTGCGTTTTCCACTCGCCTTTTATTATCTGTACGTTTGCAGCTATAGCGCAGCTTAACGATAAACCGCCAGTACCATTTAGATTTAAAATGGGAAAATTCCAACGAATTTTTTCGTTGACAGCGATTATCAGAAGCTAAAAGCTTTTCCTTAATTTTTTTTCCTGCCATTTTTTGATCTTCTACCTTTTCTTTGAAAGACTATGTTTTTCTGTCTTCTGTTTGCTCCAATCTTTATACAGGGTTCACACGGGTACCGTTATTTTCAAGGCCGAATATCAGTATTTTTTTTTTTTTTTTTAGAAAAATAAAACTAGTTTAAACGGACGAAACGCCGCCTTATTTAAGGAGAGATTTTCCATAAGAAAATACTGGTAGCGAAGAATTTCTTAGTCTGAAATTTCATGGACCCGTACGAACCCTGTTATAATATACAGAAAGAGCTTCTTTGCTTTATTTTTGCCACTTCCTAAACTTCCATTTTTTGCTCTTTCTTTACAAGGCATCTTATAAGGTAGTTATTTTTAACTTTTTAGTTAATATGGCGCAACGAAAAAAAAAATTATTGTCCCAGTGTCCATCTTTTAATAAAACTAGTTGGTATAGCAACCCACTGCTTTGCATTTAAATTGCATGATTTCTTACGATTATTTTTTGTTGGAAGTGTAAATTTAGTTTTATTATACATTTCGACAAAACTATAACATAAATTTCATTGAATACAGAATTTCAAGTAAAAAACAATATTATCATGTAGGCTAAACGTTTATTAAGTTAAAATACACAATTCCAAAATTCATTTATAAAAAGCATTGCGTTCTTTTATGATTTCACTTTTTTATTAGAAGCTGCTGATAGCCACAAGAAATCATTTTGACGAAATTGGATAAAAATGACGTCATTTGGCAAATATGGAAGAAACATTTCAGGTTTGTGAATTAAAAAGAATGTTTATCAAATGACATTTTTCTTGCTTAGTAATTCTGCCTTATAGTGGCTTTGTGGAAAATTTTAAGCGCGTCATTTTTAAGAAAAAGTTATATGAAAATCGGTGTTTCTTGTTTAGCTTGCTCTAAATATAAGTCAATAAATCTATAGATGAACGCAAAAAACTTAAATTTGATTTTGCCCAACCTCCTTGGATAAATATTAGTAATAGAAAAAAAATCTATGATCTAATATTTGTAGATGACATTTGTTAGCAGACGATTTTTTATAGTTCAGATTAAGTTGCTTCGTGAAGATGAATATGTAAAATTATGTTTTATTCCTCAGTTTTATGTAGTCGAAAATTAAAGTTGTAAAACTAAGAATTAATTTAAAAATGCACTAAACATCTTTCTTTTTTCATTTATTGATGTTTCTACTGTAATTCCCATTTTTATTTATTTCTTCTTTATTTCAAGAAAAAATGGTTAGCTTTCTCTTTTTTTTCTATTTTGATTTTGGTTATAGCTTTTTAGAAATGTTAACACTAATTTTAAAAGCGCTTAAGACTCTTTACGTAAAATGATATGCAGTTTTCAAACAAATTATATTTGGAATTACATCTTCCCTGGTATTCGACGGTGTAAAGTTTGAAAATTTTGCGATTACATAGATGTTAAATTATTGTTTTATTTATTTTATTTCATTGTTCATTTTATAAGTTTGTTACGGAATATTAGCTGGAGACATTTTTATTATTGAAACTATTTGTATTGCTTTAAGTGATAATGGATCATTATTCTTCCATAATAGAGCCTGCATGCAATAGAGATACATATAAAGAAATCGTGCTTAAAAATTAAATTAAAAGCCATAAAAAATGAGTAAACTGAGATACAGTTTTCAAACAAATTGCATTTGAAAGTACATTTTTTCCCCACACGATTGTGTAAAAATTGAAAATGTGCGACATTTAGAAATTTAAACTAAATGATCTAGCATTTACCGAAAATTTCTGAAATTTTATTGACTTATATAAAGAAAGTACTCGTATTATCCTTTTTTTAATTATTGTGCTATTTTTTAGGGTGTGGCAACACAAAAGAAAAGATTTAATTAGAAAATTAAAGAGGAGATATTTCTATAATGTTAAATCATGGAAGGTATAGTGCTACGTAAAGTTTAAATGAGTGCCATTCCCTTAATATTAGATATTTTTTGACGCGGCCTTCGAAAGGCACATCGCTAAATTAAGAGCTTTTTAATAAGCCATTATTCATCACTGAATGTTTTCTGGTTCGGATTGTAATCGAGTTGTTGTCTTTTCATCATGTTTCAAAACGTAAAAGATGCGGCTGAGCTCTACTATACAGCACTATCGTGCTGTATGATATGGCTTTAAGAGGAACTATCATCAGAGATGTAGCGATTTTTACTGAACTTCATTTAGTCCAATTGCTCTTGAAAAAGGATGAAAATTCAGTAATCAAAATCATAAAGAGGTTTAGTTAGTACAATACACAAATGAGAGGGAGTTCGCAATACAATGTCATGAGTTACATAACGGACCAAATTCATAAGCTTCAAGTCAATTTAAAATTTTAATTGTAACATATTTTGATAAAATTTTTGCTGTAAATAACACCAATGAGCTAAGGTATCCTACAACAAGAACAATGAATGCTCCTGTAAAATCCTTCAGAGTCAGAGGTTTAGGATGTTTACCGTCGTAATTATTATTTTCTAATTTGAGTTTGCTGAGCTGCAACATGAAATATTTATCTCTGAATATTTTCGGATATAGATCTGCGGCAACAATGCGATTAATAACACGATCCAGCTTCTTTCTACAACAAAATGTCTTTGAAAGAGCTATTGCAATATGGGTTAAAGAGAAACTATCATCAGAGATGTAGTATTCTTCGCTAAATCTCATTAAGTCAAATCTATCGGCTACGAATGCTTTTTTAGAAGGATACCTGTAAAAATCTTGGTTACTATGCAGGGATTCCTCCCCTCTTTTTAAACACTCTGTAATAAACTTCAACCTTTCATCGTTTGACGTATACCGCCACAGCGCACTCCCTTTGTAAGTCATACATATGACAGAATTTTTCCGTGCAGCTTCAGATAAATCCGATATGTCACGAATTCCAGTCATCCTGGGAACAGTTATAAGAGACAATATGACAGCTTTGTAGCTGGTAGTGAGGATAGTAATTCCTAAAATCCAGTAATACAGCAACAGGGCAGTATTTTTTTGTCTTAGGCGAATAGAAAATGATTTTTCTAATAGGCTACCGATACAACCCACTAAAATAGTTGAATAAGTTTCGCTACTCTTCAAAAGAAGGTACAAGAAGAGTGATATTAGCACGAGACACAGTCCTACGCCTATCCAAACTTCATAGGAGAAAACATCAAATATAGCAAAACTCTTGGGGTACGGTTCAGGTAAATTTGTCATGAAAGTGATGTCCGTCACGTGTAGTGGGTAACTAAAATTTACTTTTTCTCTCCTTTCATCATTTACAGTTAATGCGCTGGCTGACAGGGCAGCTTCTCCTCTTGCCAGCATTCCTATCATTCCAGTCCAGGTGCCATCAGGATTCCTATTTCCTATTCCGTTATCTTCAGGTATAACAATATTGAATTGAACTCCAAGACCTTTGGAGAGGGCTCGAATAAGTGGGGCGTTATGAACATTGATAAAAATTCCATCATGGTTCTGTAAGAGTGTATCTCGTTCGTTCTTGTAAGGTTTCAAAGTCACAAGTTTCAATATTTTGGATGAGTTATTTTGAGTCATTTTCTATCTAAAATATAAATCAAAATTTAGATTTGCATTGGAATAATTTACATACGAGTAAATAATTTACAATAAAAAAATATTTACATAAATAACATAGTAATAACTAAAATTCCATAAATAACATAATAATAATGAAATTTACATGGCATAACAATTTTATTACACAATAAAGTAATTTAAGTGGCACGGTTACCATATTCTAACTATTCCTGGGCACGGTATAAATTCTCCGAACACACAATTTCTTATTTACGATGTCGTGTAAATCTGATTTTTCTTTTTAAGTATTGCTGTGGATAAAATGGGCACATGTATCCAACTGGCTACATACAGGGTGTGTTCACAAAGCTTCAAGACTGATTGTTTCCTGAGTAGCGACGCGAGCGCATACCCATTTCACCGAAAGGGTGAGGTAGTGGAGGGTGTCAGCTAACGGAGCACAAGGCCGTCAGTTGCCTCCGAGACGTTGGAGTGAGCAGATCGCAAGTGGATTGAGTGCGTGTTATTGAACCCCGTCGAAAACTGGTTGAGTCGCTTGGAAGACAATCCCTAAATTTTGGATAAAGTGGTTATTGGTGAGGAGATCTGGGTCTACCAGTACGATCCTGAAACGAAATGTGGAGTGACACACTCCCTTGGATTGTTCACTACGATAATGCGCCCTCTCACACATCGCTCGCAGCCGCCGAAATTTTGGCTAAGTTTAACGTGGCAATACTGACGCAAGCCCCTTACAACACCGATCTCGCTCCCAATGACTATTTTTTGTTCCCCCGGATCAAGAAACACCTGAAAAGGAAGCGATTCGACACGATTCCAGCGATCCAGACAGCTTCAAAGAGGTCCCTTGACAGCCTTTCGCGCGAAGAGCTCCAGGGAGCCTATGAACAATGGAAAAAACTCTGGCCGTGTGTTGATGCCCAAGAGTCATATTTCGAAGAATTTTAGTTCGCTGTACAAATAATTTAATAAATTTTGTATTTTCAGACTAGTCTTGAAACTTTATGAACACACCCTGTATACAACAGCCAAACATGCTGCTAATTGCTTTATTTCTGTTCAAATGTAAACGTAAAGACAATCTATAGTCCAAGACCTTATTCGAGAGCTCAAGAAGCGTATCTCGTTCGTTCTTGTAAGGTTTCAAAGTCGAAAGTTTCAATATTTTGATGAATTACCTTCAGTCATTTTCTAGCTAAATTAAAAATTAAAATTTAGATTTGCATTCGGGAAACTTACATAAAGGCATTGCAATAGAATTTTTTATGCAGGGTGTTCAGATATTCATCCAACAATATCGGGGGGTTGTTAGGGGGCATCAAGACTAACAAAAATGATAATGTAACTTGGGGTAGTAAACCACCCATTTAATCACTAATACAAGGTGTCTGGCCCTAATTGATCTTTAGTTCACTGTAATAATTTTGAGAAAAACAAAAATATTGCAATGAAAATTTAGTAACAACCTTGTTTGGTATGAAATGTGATAACATTACGAAAAGTTCTGTAAAATAGGTCACTCCCGCAATGAATGATACCGTGTGAACTGGTAATCTCAGTTAAAAATTTGGAGCGTCAAATGCATACTGCTGGGGTGTATAAGGGAAACTTCCACCTCTTTTTTTTATTTTATTACATTAACAACAATGGTGGGCATGTCTTTTAAAAGTTGCATTATAATACACTTATTTTTTCTGAAAGTTATTACCGTCAACCTAAGTTGTGTTATAGGGCGCGTCCATCGTTTTGTACTAATAGCTGTATGTCTTTGATAGCGGCCAGCCACCATTTGTGACGTCATGATAATGAATGAGCAAGCCCGGCAAATAGGGTTTCCCTGGTATTACGTAATGAAAAATCAAAGAACATTTCGCCACTATGACACAGTTACAATTTTCGTTTTCAACAAAATCTAAAAATATCATCTTTTTCAGCATCGCAAAATTTACGTGCATACTCCTCATATTATATTCGTTATTTAAAAAATATATTTAACGTGCAAAATATTTAATAAATATATTCCCAAACTTGATGTCACGTTTGTCAGTTACAATTTTGCATGCAAAAAATCGCACTCTTTCCTTGACGTTCTAATCTAAGTGGAGTGGAGGCGAAATCCAGAAATTTACTTTCGGACGCATTCGTAGTGAAATATTTAGTTTTATCAAAGTAAATACCCGTTTCATTTTTACTATGACATCCTTTGCACCCACTGAAGCCCTCTGATATTAGGGTCTCAATCTCAATATCAGCCGAAAAAAAATATTGAAATGTAACAGCTTTATGAGTAAAAATGCATTTTTTAAAATTGTGACGTCATTTTCTGTTCAAAAGTTTTTAAAAAGTTATTTTTAATTGAAATGCAAAAATGGCATCCGTAATGATATGGTAATTCCATTGTTTCCCTTCTCTCTTCAAGAATGGAACTAACGCAGTTGCCACCAATGTGAAGAAATTTCATAAAGAACTTTTAAATTAAAATTAAAATATAAAAATGGGATTATTTTAAAAAATAGCTAGTGCGAGCATGTCTACAAATAATGTACTTTCATTTAAAAAAATAATTATGAAAATCTGTTCACTAGAAAACTCAGGCCAGATAACTAAAAAAAACAGCTTTGTCTTTAAATATATAGATTATTGTAATTGCTCATTAGAAAAGTCAAGGTAGATGACCAAAAACAATTAAATAAATAACACTGGCATGTATTTTATTAATTATAGAGATTTACAGATCTAAGAGGTTTATGCTATTTTTGAGCAATTCTTGCTTAAAATGTTAATGTTCTCGAGTATGTTTTTGTTTTAATAATGTTCACATGCTCATTCTTTTCTTAATTATATTGCTGTACTGTGATTTAAATCATTAATGTAATTCAAAATATTAACGCAAATTATTTTAAAAGTTAAAAGAAATATGTCACGCACAACAAATGATATTACAACATTTTGTTGTTCTGAATTTTTTTATACAAATATATTAATATATTTTATAAATTCCGGTGGTAAACTGTATTCTACAATAACTATATATCTCATAAATAATTATTAAATAATCCTTATATGTAAAAATATTTTTAAATATATATTTATAAAATATTTTAGAAAAATCTAAATCAAATTTAAATCAATGTTGTAATTTAAATTCTCTTATCTTAAATTATATACTACAATAAATCAAACCTCATAAATTTTTTTTGAAATAATCCTTATATGTAAAAATATTTTTAAATATATATTTATAAAATATTTTAGGTAAATCTAAATCAAATTTAAATCAATGCTATGTTTCGCATTCTCTTATCTTAATGTATATACTACAATAAATCATATCTCATAAGTAAAAAAAAAGATATTTTAAAAACAGTGAAAATATGAAAACTTACTTTTAAAACAATAGGATATCTTCAGAAAAATTATAACTTAGACGCAAAAATTTAAACAGTTTCAAAAATGATCTAGAATAAGTGTTACAAGACTCCAAATACTTACATAAATTTACAGAAGACATAGTCACAATATCTTATTAATATTTCAATCGTGTACATTTTAATTCCTTGCTATTTAATGAAATCATTTACCAAATGCTGTCATTTTTACAAGCGTAGTCACTGAGTATACAAATAATGAAAAGCTATTTCTGGTAGAGTTAAACTTTTGCTGTAAATATCAATTAATACACACAGAATATACTAAAGAATAAAACTTATCCTGTGACATTGATTTTGCAATTAACTATTATTTACATTTTGTAGAAAAAAATATTGATTAATATGTTATTGCGTTGTATATTGTTAAACGTCGTTATCGATAACAAGAAGAAGCAAAAAGTACAGTAGTACATTGTGCAATGACAGCAACGGAAAATTCATAGACATGACAAATAATTGTGAAATAGCGTAAAAGAAAATAATTATCATATTGATATCGCTTTAATTTGTTTCTCACAAATCTTTTTGGAAATATCTTTTACGTAGAACAGAATTTTTTTTTATGTAAAAGAACAAATTAACTATGTAAAATAGATATTTTAGATAGATCATATTTATTTTTAAAAAAAGAACACTGCACAGGCATATACGTATATATGTATCTGAAATGCTTAAACAAACTTAAAGGGATGATAGTACTCATCAAGACGAACAAAAAATGCAATGGAACATGGGGATTTACAGAAATTAGACGTATTTACATATTTTTTTCTCAAAAAAAGCAGGCTTTGTACAAAAACTGGTATATTACCGTGCAAGCACTGGGCGCACATCTCCGAGCTCATTTAGTATGCTTCGGGCTAGGCAAGAAGTCGTCCTCACTGTCCACATCGGCATTCGAACTTGTAACCTCAGATACGGGCCAATGGGAACAGCCAGGAACAGGAGATCTGGATCGGATGACTACATTCGGAGAGTCACACTGGACAATATACTTAGATGTACGCTCTTTTTGCTTCACCACCTTACCCTCCTCCACCTCTTCGTTGTGTGAGGTGGCACTCGCATTCAGATTCAAACCTTCGTGCTTTATCAACATGTCCAGTACTGTGTTGTTTGGCTGGGGTCTGAGTCTCTCTGTATATGATGGTTGAGGACCGAAAAAGTCGTATATACTAAGCCTAGCCCGTAACGCGTGTAAACCAATGCCTGTGAAGCATTCTTGCATTTGAAAATTATAAGTTGCAATAATGCGCTTGGGCCTTATAAGAATAGTACCCCTTTAATTTCCGCGCTGAAAGGGTACATATCAGCCCAAATTTTAAAAAAACTGGCAATCCAGACAGAGTGGGAAGTGTCTACGTTAGCTATAAGAACATAGCTTGGTTGATGTAGCCATCCCACCATTTGTTCAAACTTAAGGACTAAAATGCCTCACAGCGTAATCCTTACCGATCCGGGGCGGACCGCAAATCCAGACTCCACAGGAATTTGTAAGCGGGTCGTTGTTAAAAAGCTGACAAGAGTGTAAACACGTCTTGTAGCGGATATAGAGCCCCGGATAATCGGCCTTAATGGAGGTGATCTCACCCCCTCAGCCTTATCGAGTACGTCTCTAAACGCATTAATTTTTCGCGTATCTGCTGGAGTAGAGCCAAATTCGGTGAAATCACCATCCTTTTTATAGTACATGGAAGCCTCTGCCAACAGACAAAACCAACAGATGCAACAAAACCAGCTTTTATAGAAAAATGAAATTAAAATCTCGTCAAAAGCGGCCAGATAAAATTCATATACTGAGCTTATCTCTAGTCTTCATTTAGTTTTTGTTGGTGAAATTAGTACTTAGAAATCTACCTGCGCCCTTTGGCAGAACAGGCAGGGATTTTTAGAAAATTGTAACAAACTGACATATTGTTACAATATTTCATAGAGAAATGTAAAAGTTCATTAGTTCTTGAAAACTATTGTATGCGTAAAATTAATTTCTTTTGATTTATATATATTTCTATCTCTATTTTTAAGTAAAATATATGATGCTAAATATTTCGCAAAATTTTCTTCATTTTACTTGCCAAGATGTCCTATGTGCCCTTAAAAATGCATTTGTGATTAAAAGAAAAAAAAAAGCCAGTTCAAATTGATGCAAAATGATCGTTAATTTACATTCAAATTTATCAATGATTAATTAGAAAATCAATCAACGATAATTATAAACAGGACATTATCGCATAAGATTTGTGCCTCTTTTCCATTCTTGTTGCATTAAATTTGATGAATGGTTAAAGATTTTAATCTTTGAGAAAGGATTTATACAGGAGTTAAGGTAATTTGTTTCTAGCATAATTATCTTATAAGTTATCTAACGTATCTGTTTTCTGTTGTAAACACTTTGTCAATATTGGGACATGTGAACGACTGTTGATGAAAGACAATGATTAAGTTATATGTCATAATTATGTTCGATTTTGTGCAATTAAAATAGCATATTTTTCATCCTCAAATATTTACACAGTCTTCCCGTTTAATATACCAGATATACATGGTGTTCCATAGATCTTTTATATTTCAAAAATTGATAAAAAAGACTAAATTTTTAAATAAAATAACAGTTTACTATTATAAATATTTTGTTAAGATTGAGACACATCCACGACTGTTGATACAGGGCACAGATTAAGAAGTAAATCCTAGATGTGTTCTATCTTGTAAAAATGAAAGTAGATACTTTACATTCCCAATTATTTTAAAAATGGTCCTCATTCAATATGATACTAGAGCTACATTCTATCCCGTAAATTTTTCGAACTTCAAAAATTCATAAAAATTAACTTTTTTAATAAAATAATAATTTGCTGTTACAAACATTTTGCCAATATTGAGGGACATAAGATTGTTGATCCAGAACAACGATTAAGTAGAATGTCCGAATTGTGTTCAATATTATGCAAATTAAAATACCATGCTGAAAATTTACAAATATTTACATAATCTTCACATTTAATATTACGGATATAGGGAGTGTCCCTTAAATTTTTCACATTTCTAAAATTCATTAAAAAATAACAAATTGCCGTATTAGAATTCAGTTTGTATCATTAGATTTGTCTAACTTTCGGATGTTTTGAGAAAATAGAAATGTATAGTTCTGAAATACTTTGAGTTATTTTGTGCCACCAAATACATATTTGCAAAGTATTATGGTTAAAACCGCTCTACAATACGACCATTTCTTACATTTTCATGCATTATTGTGGATGGTTTTCATGCATGGGTTAACTTCAGAACAATTTTAACTATTACTTCCTATAGCTACAAAATTTCGACTACTTAATAAGCCTTATATAGAAAGTGTATTCTAATTTGAAGAAAACATATAAAGGATTCTAAGAAATGGAGTTTAATTGGGAGAATGGAAGAACGACAGATATTTTGTAAATTTATAAAAAACCAAGTTTTCTACCTTATATCTATTTATAATAAAGTCATGATCATCCAGATTTCAAAATTTCCATAATTCATTATTAGAAACTAGAATAATTTTAAAATACAATAACTATACACTAAAACATATTAAAAAATTTTTACTTGTACAAAGAATATTCAATAGTAAGCTCTATAAAAGTAAAATCTAATTTATCTAATGCTTAGACATTATACAGAGTTCATCCCAATAAAAGAAACAAACCTTTACTAAAACAGATATACGTTTCCGCCCAGTGATTTCATAAAAAAATAATGTTATCCTTAAAATCAGTAAACATTACTTTTTTATATTTAAGAATGCAACTGTTGCATCTGTATAAGTTTTATATATGAATAACACGAATAAATTAGAAATAGCTTAATAAAGTGAATTACCTTGCCCCCCCCCCTTTTTTTTTGCACATTTCAACATTTTTTAGACATTTTATTACATATTTCAGTTAATGGGATTCCATGAACAAGCAGAACATGTATCGCAGTCGACACTAAATTATTTAAGCTTTTGAATAATGTTAAAACAATTTTGGTTCATCGATTCTTTCATTGAGAAATAAAGATAAATCTTTGCTGGAGTTTTATTTATGACTATGTATGTTTACCTTCCGTTTAAGTACCTTTATTACCAGAGTAGTGACATATGTCCTATAAAATTTGACTTCACAAAAAGCAGATTTCTACGAACTGTCATTATCCACAAGCTAATATTTTAGGAAAAAATTGTTAAAATGAGCATGTGTCTTTCTGATAAATAAGTATATTCAAGTTTTTATGAAAAAGGGTATTATTGATCACAAGAAAATTATCTATTTTTCTATAAACATGCAAATACATTACTAAACTAGTCGGATGTACCAATCTCAAAACTTTCTTCTATCTCATACATGTTAATACTTCAAAATTCGCTATGACACTGTCAAAATTAAATGGCAATATATGCTCCTTTTGAGCAAGGTTGTAATTTAGGCCGGTCAAAACTGATTTTAACCAGGACAGTGTTCAAAACTGGTTTTAACCGTCAAAAGTTGTTAAAATTGTTTTTAACCACTCAAAAGTTGTCAAAACTCTATAAAATAAATTTAACTTATATAGATTGCTGGAACTTAATATCAATATTAATTTCATATTATGTACACTGTAAAAAAAATCACAGTAAATTTACAGCAAAAAATGCTGGCAATATGGGTGCCAGCAAATTTTGCCGTAAATTTACAGCAATTTTGTTTTTTTGATTTTACAGCACTCTTGTAAATTTTCAGCATTTTTTGCTGTTAATTTACAGCAGTTTCGTTTTTCAGATTTTACAGCACTTTTGTAGATTCTCAGCATTTTTTGCTGTTAATTTAACAAATTTTGTTTTTTAGATTTTACAGTACTTTTGTAGATTCTCAGCATTTTTTGCTGTTAATTTAACAAATTTTGTTTTTTAGATTTTACAGTACTTTTGTAGATTCTCAGCATTTTTTGCTGTTAATTTAACAAATTTTGTTTTTTAGATTTTACAGTACTTTTGTAAATTCTCAGCATTTTTTGCTGTTAATTTAACAAATTTTGTTTTTTAGATTTTACAGTACTTTTGTAGATTCTCAGCATTTTTTGCTGTTAATTTAACAAATTTTGTTTTTTAGATTTTACAGTACTTTTGTAAATTCTCAGCATTTTTTGCTGTTAATTTAACAAATTTTGTTTTTTAGATTTTACAGTACTTTTGTAGATTCTCAGCATTTTTTGCTGTTAATTTAACAAATTTTGTTTTTTAGATTTTACAGTACCTTTGTAGATTCAGTTTTTTTTGCTATTAATTTAACAAATTTTGTTTAAATTTTACAGTACCTTTGTTGATTTTCAACATTTTTGGCTATTCAACATAAAATTTTGTTTTTTGATTATACAGAAATTTGTAGATTCTCAGTATTTTTTACTATTAATTTATCACCAGCTTTATTTTTTAGGTTTTACATAATTTCTTGCTGTTAATTTAGTACAGCAATTTTTTTTAAACAGCACATTCGTAAATTTTGTACGAAGGCTGTGACATTTTACACCTTTATTTTCAACAACTTTGTGAGAAGCAGCATACAGATATACCATGAAGAATGTACAAAATACTTGAATTTGATCATTTTCTAAATATAATTTTTCCTGATATATCAGAATTTCAGTAATTAAATAAGAAACATTTCCATATGGTAATAGTGGTATCCAAAACTTCACAGCCTTTAAATGATATGCCAAGCAAAATTTTATTTACTTATGATCATGGCCCCATTAAATCATTGGCCAATTGGGACTAGAGCTCATAAATTTGGTAAATTTTAGAAAAACAAATCTTTAAAATACACACCTTGAACTGCTGGCATTAATAAAAAAAAACTATAAGAAAGGAGCTTTACGTCTCCCGTCCCGTCAGGTGAAGCCACTAGCAAGCTAATGCGGAACCTATGGATTTGCATTGGATAGCTGACATTGATCCTACATCTGCTCTCCCCGCCCCCCCCCCCCCCTTTTTTTTTTAACTTTTTCGATTTGGATTTTTTTTTCTTTTTTTTTAGATGACACTTTTATTTTCGAAACTGGTTCTGAAAGTTTAAGTAACCTTATTGCAAAAACCTGTAATCAAAAAAGTAAAAAGGGCAGATGTGAAAATCGACATCAGCTATTAAAAAAAAAAAAAAAAAAAAAATTAAAATATCAAAATGCAAATGAGTATAACCTTTCCAAAGTTTTAGCATTAGCTTGAGAGTGTCTTTGCTGATGGGGCAGGAGCCTTTAATGAATGATGCCTAGGACTTCTTTAGATTTATGGGGCCCTTATAAGACTAGCTTTAAGATTAGAAAAAAAAAAATTATAAACCAGGGCTGTCTATCCCCCAAAAAACTGATGCATTCTTTGCAAATATTCCACTGACAAGTAGGTTTTAATGATTTTTTCAATGCCAAGTTTACTTAATGGTACTTTTCTGTTAGTTGGGCAACACTGATTGCCAACCACCATATATCAAATATTTAATTACTGTACTATACTAAACCACTAGCTGTTACAGTAATTTCATTATTGTATTATAATATACCACCAAGTGCCAAACAAAGCAATATTTGGTGAATTATCATTGGCACCCAGCTAACAGAAGAGTACCCTTTTTTATCAAATACAGTAAAGTAAAACCTGCAAAAATGGAACATTTCTATAACAGAAAATTTTCAATTTTATAAGTTTTACTCCATCCTATTTTTTCTTTCTCTTTAATTCAATTGTCTAAGAAACATTTTTCTACTTTATTTTCTCATCTAGTTTCTACTATATGAAGCTGATTAAATTTCTGATAAGTAAAATGTGAAACAGATCTCTTTTCATCTGAAACATAATTTGTTTTAAAATTAAATAGTTTTGCTATTTTATTCAGTAAACTTTTTTTTTTTTTTTTTTTTTTTTTTTTTTTTTAAATAAATTTTATTTGAATAACAGATTTTTTTCGAGGAAGAGGCAGTTTTAATTTCAAAAATCATCACATTTTTAAGTTGAAGGGATACTACATTCCTCATTCATAATTTATCTAAGATACATAAAATGATCATGGGATTTATGAAGCTTTTGCTTGTCATTTTGCTAAATATATAATAAGTATACACATAAACATGTGTATATAAGTTTAGTAATAAAATTATCTTGGAGCTGAACTTTAAAGAAAAAAAAGGTACTTTTAATTTTTCTATTAACAGTGAATCTTCATACAATAAAATCTTCATAATGAAACAGTCATGGATTATAATCTTTATTTCCATTAAAAGTTTATTGAAATATGAAAAAGTTACCTTCAAAAACTGTCTTGAAAAATGAAAATGATTTATTAAATTCATCCAAAGACTTGTATTGTTTGAGCATAACTAACTCCAATTACTATTTAAAAAAAAAATAATAATAATGGTTGGTTGCCACTGCTAGTGCTATCAGTTGCAAAAAAATAAATATGTTGAACATAGTAAAACTGACATCAAGTTGAATTATAATAAAGCATGTCACATTACGGCCATAGGAGTTTCTTTTCGGATGTATGCTTACCCTGTTCAGACCAGATATTTAAGGGTCCTGTCCCTGCCTGCGAAGACACTCACGAGCTAATGCTAATCCTATGGGGAGGAATTTTTCTAATATCTCGTTTGCATTTCGACATTTTTAAATAATTTTTTTTTTTTGCATTGGATAGCCGAGGTCAGTCTCTACAGCACACCTTGGTTACTTTTTTGATTTTGGTCGCAGATATTTTTAATAAAGTTACTTTCACTTTCAAAACCGGTTCTGAAAATGAAAGTGTCATTCTAAAAAATATCTGCAACCAAAATCGAAAAAGTAACCAAGGTGTGCTGTAGAGACGGACCTCGGCTATCCAATGCAAAAAAAAATTATTTAAAAATGTCCAAATGCAAACCAGATATTAGAAAAATCCCTCCCCATAGGATTAGCATTAGCTCGTGAGTGTCTTCGTCGGCAAGGACAGGACCCTTACGATATCTTAGATCGCTGAACTCTCTGGGGGGGGGGGGGGGGGATCCATAAACTATCTCAACGAGTAATTTTTCTTCCGTTAGATACAGGCACTACCATTCACTCTGCCTATAAAGCTTCACTTCAACTGATTGGCTGTTTGTTTTATTTTATGTACATACACATAAATTGCGTTCGTTCAGATCTCAGACACAGTGACATTGACAGAGTTATCTTAGATGAGTTTTGAGATGTGAACAGGGATTGAATTACAGGAGATTACAGCCTCAAAAAACACAGTTTAAGATATCTTAAACATACAATCTGAACAAAGTATATAGTCAGGGGTGGGGAATTTCTAGAAAATCTTACCAGCGAGGTATTTATTTCACCAGCCAGTAAAATGCAACATACAGTTGAAAATTTTTAATGACAAAATTTACGCAACTCAAAACTAGTTGATTACTATTACTATAATGCATTTTCGTATTTGTTTTCCCTGTAAAATTAAGAAATACAAACAAGAGATGAAAGTTTAATATAAAATAGAAATTAGTGTCATATTTACATCGCAGTAATCAGGAAACTTGAAAAATATAGCTAACTACTAAAAAAAGAAAGTTTCCGTATATCTCTATAGTTTGTAGTTTTCAAAGCCTACGTAAACATTCACTCTCCCTGCCAAAAAATTTACTCGCCAGTGGCGAGTAAAATGATGCTTTTCCCCACCCCTGTATATAGTACATATGATGCAAGCGTGTGAACATACCAAAATTAAGATCATGGGCACATTATTATTTATAATATTCTTGCATTTATTTCTTTGCAAGAAAACATAATTTGCATTAGAAATATGCCTGAAAGATAATTGGAATTAAATAATAATTAAAAAAAACATGAAAATTGAAATTTAAAAAGTTTAATTTTTACAAGAATTACAAGTACATCAACAACTCATAATCCAGTTATATAATTTAACAGGGACAACACTTTTGACATTATTCAATCTGCTACACAATTCTTTTGTTGCTTGTTTCCTCTGTTGAGATTAATATTCCTTATGCATCTGAAAAAAAAAAAAGAGTAAGGTTTCTAGATACATATCATATAATTCTTAATGATTCAGTATTATCTTTGGGATATAATGAATATTTGATCTTTGGGCTGAATATTCGGTTAATCTAATAGTGAACAAATATTGTTGCATATTTAAAGCCAATAAATTCAGGATAATATACTTTTTTTATGAAATGATTTTCCCAACTGCAAACTACTTATTATTGGATGCATTTATGAAGCAATTTTAATTCTTAAATGGGAAAAAAAATTACAACTATTCTAATTCAGACACACAAAAAATGATGCGATTGTGTGAGAAAAATTAAAACTGTTCAGCAATATATATACCGTAAAATCCCGATTGTAAGCCGGAAATCAGAAAAATGTCTGGATTTTAGAGATTTCCGGAATGTGGATGTCTGGATTATGAAGATTCAACTGTATTTTGTAGCAAGGTGATTGATCTAAAATCTCATCTACATAATTTCATACAAGTATCCCTCATCTAAAATCTTCATCATCTTTAAAAAATTTTCTCCATCCTTTCACCCCAAATCGTGGTGGTGGTGTGTGTGTGTGGTGTGGGGGGGGGGAGGAATTTCTAAATATGCAGAAGGAAAGAAAAAAGATTTTTTTGCAGTTTGGCTGTTCTAACCCTTGAATTACATGTGTATTTTATAATTAAATAGAGCCAAAAAAAGTAAAAACATTTTTTTTAAATATACTGCATGTGTTTTTTTCGGGCGGGGGGCGGGAGGAGGGGCGAAAAAGAAACAAAAACATTTTTTGGGAGGAGGGTATGAGATAATTTAGGTGGTTATTTAAATATTTTATGACAAAATCACAAACCAAGCAGAAATTAAATAATAAAAAATACAGATTTTAAACTGAATGATATGCAGGCAGGGGGGGGGGGGGGGGGTCTGATCATGATATGAGAGAAAGAATAATTTATCTGATAGATTTATTGTAACTATAGTGTATTTGTATAGCATATTATGTATTAAGAAATTTAAAGAGTTTTATAGGTTAAATTATACATGTTTGGTACCAGAGGGGGGGGGGGGGCTTAGATGATTGATTAAATATTGTTGCAGTAAAATAACAAAAAAGTGCATTTGAAAAAAAAGTAATTTTTTTAAATTTTGCTTAGATTTTTTTGAAGGGAATTTTTTTTATTTGAGGGGGGGGCGGGGATTTTTCTTTCAAAACGGCAAGCTGTCAAAATATGGAAGATTCTCACCTTTCTATTTACCTTATTTACTTCTAAATTAATGATAAAAACTCTCTAAATTTTAAAAAATCTCGATTATAAGCCCCCTCCCAAATTTAACTGCTTTTTCTTTTGAAAAAGGGAGGGCTTACAATCGGGATTTTACGGTATATATATTTTTAAAGAACTTTGCAGAAGATTCAAGATTATTAATATGCTGTTAGTCTGATTTTGCATGTACTTTTAATATGTGTTGAATAAATTTTAAAACTTTCTGTGTTATGCATATTATCGTTCAACTATTAAAAGTTCATTAAAATTTTCTTTTCTATTTTTTTATCGTTCAACTATTAAAAGTTCATTAAAATTTTCTTTTCTATTTTTTAAAAAATTGTTGACAAATAGCAACACAAATGCCTCTAATAATAACATTTATTTGATCAAAGGTTATTTCAAAAGGTATCTTTTTGTAAATCATAGTAGGGGCTCATTAATTTTGAATGAAAGAAATGATAAAAATTATCATCGAATAGTTGAAGTGATGAATTTTTTTATATTGTACTGAAATGTTAATTACCATCATGACTTATAAAGTCCATTTGATACATCTAAGTATAAAAGGATAAAACACAAATTTTTAATTTTTTGAGACTACAGGAGTTTTAGAAATTAGAAAACTTACATGACACTTAACATACAAATAATAAAAACATAAATTAGTATTTTTGAATCAATACATATATACAAGTACTACACACATTTAAATTATGTAATATATATATAGTTAAAATTAATATTTTTTGAAAATATTATTCAGCTTAAAACTTTTCGGTGTTCAGACAAATCTGTTTGTTACATGACTAGTCTATAAATGCGATTTGTATAAATTATCAAGAATCTATTCTCACTGATATCGGAGCATTCATACTGCATTCTGAAAATTTTACAGACTATCAGCTGTAAAAAAAAGGGGGGGGGAGGGGAACCCAACCATGATTGGGATTCTCCCACTCCCTTCTTAGTAGGTACTAGGACCTACTTTAGTAAAATGTAAAAAAATAAAATATAGAAAGCATAAAACTATTAAAAGTTAGCAATTTATGCTAGAAGGTGTATGTAGTGTTCCCTCTAGGCCATTATTTAAGAGCGCAACACCTGGACCATTCTAAAATTGGCAAAATGCACTCAGCCCTTTTTTAAAATCGTGAAATGCACCTTAGTTGTATTCAGAGATTTCTTGTAAAAACTTCCTAGATAACTATAAAACAGTCATAAAACACCAGTATTCAATTACATTTAATAAAAACTTTGAAACAAAGTTTCAATTACCATAAAAGGTATTTAAAAAAAAACATGAAATATATATTTCGGTCCTCCCTGGACCATTTTCAATTTCGTACTGAGCCACACTTGTTTTCTGCTGGCGCTGGGCCTCCCTTCAGATCCCCTTTACTCTTCACATATTCGTGTCTCTCCTTAATCATTTCTCACCAATTTTGCTCCACTAGCACTTCCTTGATACCAGAGTATTTTTAAATGTGTTCGAAAGCTTGCAAAAATCAGACTTTTTTTTTAAAATGAAATAGTTGTTTATTAAATCTTGTTATTTTTTTTTTTACTGAACTAGTGCCTTTATTCTAATTTAGTTGTCCCTTATTAGTGACTACTACCCTGCTCTTTTTGTTTCTAGACAAAACACTACCATATCAGCAACATCTTTCAGTAAAAACCAAAATCGTTAAAAACAGCACTATACAAGAAAATGACATTTATATGAGATTATGAAACAAAAGTTGTAATTTTCAAATAAAAAATTGTAACTATTTCATGTAAAAAATTTTTAATTTTCAAGAAATAAATTGAGAGTTTTAATTTTCAAAATAAAAGTATAAGTCAAGCTTGAAAAAGGGAAGGGGAGATTTAAGGATCAAGTTAAAAAAAAATTCCTGGCAGCTTGGCCTACAGGCACAGGTAGATTTCAAAGCTAAATATACTAATTTCACGCATAATTTTCATGCAACTTTTTTACCATCTGAAATAAACTAGCATTCCCCCCCCCCCTATTTATGCAACATAAACAAGCCATTTGTGTACTTTTATATGCAAACACAAATAAATGGTATTTAAAAAACAATAATACATAATAAAATGATTTTAGGTGTATAGATACATGTATAAACAAGCATAAAAGTTCAATAGGTTTGTTTCCATAGCTGTTTACATAATTTGGCAATATATCTTACTTACTCAAGCCAAACTTTTAAAAAAAACCACCAAGGCCCCTATACTGGAAAATAACCATATTCCTTTTTAAATTCTGACATTCTTTTTATTGAGACACGCACACGTTTAATAACGCAACCCTATATACAGAATCTTTGAGGGTTGTCAAAAATTTTCATCACGTCAATGATATTTTTTTTATAGCCTTAGTGGCAGATTAACTGAGATGAGATTTTTTTTCTCCTACTATTTTTTATTTTTATTTATTTTTTTTTTGCTGTAAGAGCTGTCCTATCAAAAACCTGTCAATATAAAACTGTACATAATATTAAGAAGATTTATAATAAATTTACGCAGACTTGATATCTTGTGAATTAACAAAGTTATGAAATTTATTTCTTCTCAAACACCTGTTTTTTTTTTTTTTTTTTTTTTTTTTTTTTTTTTTTTTTTTTTTTTTTTTGGCTGCTTGAGGTTATTTTTAATGATATAAAAAATCTGTTATACATAAATTTTTGGACCATTTTCTGACCTGAATTTTAACCTGATTCGATACGTATCACAATTATCCCCTTTGGGACGAGCGTTTTTTACAGAATTTTTAATATTTTATCACCGGTTTTTCAAAACAAATTTTTTGCCTTAATTGAATCCGGAAAATCAGGTTAAATAAGGCAAAATTTACAAGGAAAATTTACTGATGAGAATAATCAAGGATTCTGAGCATCCTGCGCAGCACGTATACCGGTCGCTCATCCCCAAGGGGTTAAGAAGTTATAGGGTTTTTTTCTGTTTTCACAAAAATTCTCATTGCCACCCTCTTGGTCCGATTTGGACCATTAACAAACTTGACAGAGATTTTCTGCATCAGTTTGGAAGAGAATTGTGCTGAATTATGGAAGTTACTATGTCCATAAAAAAGTGATTTTTATATAAAGAGAGAGAGATTTTCTGCATCAGTTTGGAAGAGAATTGTGCAGAATTATGGAAGTTACCATTGTCCATAAAAAAGTGATATTTATATATATATAAAGTTTTGAACTGGGGGTTGTTTTGGGTTTTAGGGGTCATTGCATGATCGGCATAGATTTGCAAAAATTTTTCAGAAATTCCAACATAGGGGAGAATGTAACAGGTAGTACAGCAGACTTTCAAATATCCGTCCCTCAAGGGACCGGTGGTGTGATGAATAATTGAAAGACAGTACAAGACCGTTACTAAAATTACATTTCTTTATTCACATGTAGAAATGTAATTTATAAATAAGAATAATTGAAAGATTTTTCTTTTGTTGTGAGCTTTTGCTTATAAAAAGCATGATAAACGATAATAAATCTGTTTATCAGAGAAATTTAAAATTTTACTGAATAAATATGTAGTACCTGTTTCCTGATGTCAGACAAGCTTTTTACTCAAAATAATTACAATACAGTAGACTTCCTCAAATCCACACAGCTTGAGACCAGAGGTTGTGCAGATTTTAGAATTTTGCAGATTTCAGGTTTACATTTTTTAAACATTAATTTGAATCAAATAATGCAATCAAAATTATAATGAAATCTTGCAATATAGTAAAATATTAAAATAAGTAAAGTAACTAAAATAGTACTGTAATTTTAAAAAATATTAAAAGGTCAAGTAAATAATTAATATTGTGTAATTAAATATGCATAATAAAGATGAGGTGTATTTATTTTTCTTGAATTATTCAATGAAACTTGCTTCATAAAGGTACCCTATTAATTTACATCAAAATCAAAGTACGGAACTTTTATTTCAGGTTTAGCCAGTCTTAATAACCAAAAAAGCTGGATTACTACATAAATATATTGGGCAAAAAGATTGGGATTACAAGTGATATCAGCAACATCTCGATTTTTTTTCAGAAATAAATATAAACTTCCTTCATAAAAACCACAAGTTCTGTCCTATTATCAAGAATTACAAATTAAAATACATACAGAATGATATAAAATAAAAAACTAATTTTGCCTGTACAACTGAACTGAAAGTTTCATTGTTTACATCTGTGATTTCCAAATTTTAGGCATTTGCGGATTTTAGAGAGTCTACCGTATTGAGATAAAAAATGTTTATAATTGATTATAATGATATATCAAAATATAATAATGATTCAAAATAATGATATGTGTACTCAGGCAGTGCCATCACTAAGACTTTTTATTGGTGGGGGAGAGAACCTTAAATTGCCAAGTCAAATTTCATTATTTGCCAACTCGTTTTATAATTTTGCCAACTTACTACAGTTAGAAAATGTAAAATAGTTCTTATTTGTTAAAAGTTTAATAATATTCCAAATTAGTTTTGTAATTTTTGCCAAGTCTATCAGAAATAGAAGATATATTATATTTTTTATTAAAGTTTTAAAGAAATTTGCCAATTAAGTTTGTAAAAGTGCCAAGTGTAATAACATTCGAATGTTTGGGGGGGGGTGCTCCCCCCCCCCCCCTTAGCGAGGCCCCTGTACTCAGGTTTATGTGCATTTGAATTTTTGTGTTTCGTGTCTGATTAAAATAAAATACATAAAAAAAATAGGAAAGGGAGGTGGCGGTTGATAGAGTGGCAGATAATCGGAAGTTTACTGTATTTCTTACGAAATCTACTTGAAAAGGCTTCACTAAAAAATACCTAGTGGGGACTATATAGGATAATAAAAACAGACATTAAAAAAAAATAGATACAATTATTATTATTCAGCAATTCATTCAAAACTTCATTGTAATAAAATTGTTAAGTTAAAAGTTATTTTGAGATATGGCAAAAAATTGAGCTATCCAAGAGTTTTATTAAATAAACGTTCAACCATTTTATTTTAAAAAGTTATCAAAATTTCACTGTACAATGTGTTTTATGAAACAAATTTTGAATTTGCAACTATTATACATTACCAGAAACTAGAATGCATGATACGCAAGGCAAATTCATAATTCTTTGTAGACTCAGTTGGTACACTGCAACCTAAAATAATTATAATAATAATCATTAAATTTATTCATTAATAAAATATTCTATTTTTCCTTATTTAATACTTCTAGTTAAACTTTCATAAACTATTATTTCAAGCATGGCTAAACTTTTATTTTAAAGATATTTTAAAATGTATTGAATTCTATTAAACATGTTATTTTTAAAAAGAATATATACAGTAGACTCCCTCAAATCTGCACAGCTTGGGACCAGAGGTTGTGCGGATTTCTGGTCATTGATTTGTTTACATTTTTGAAACATTAATTTGATGGGTAGTTAAGCAAGGGAAATTATAATGAATGCTTACAACAAAGTGAATCATTAAAATAAGTAAAATATTAAAATAATTTATTAGTTTTAAAGTAAGTAATTATTAAAATAATTATGTAAAATAAAAATATTACGAATGAAATTGATTCAATTCGATTCCAAAAGTCCTATGCTGCCATCTAGTGATAGCAAGGAGAACAGTGTTAATGTTATTATCAGTATATACAGCTTATTGCGCTCACTGTAACTTTTTTCATTGTTATTTAGAGTCCTGAATGCTTTTCTTATATTGCTTTGTATGTTTAGAAATAAATTTGTCTATAATTTTAAAAAAAATTCCGCGAACAATAATTTTAAAATAGCGTTTCGGTTCGTGGATTCTTCCATTTCGAGCCCTGGAATTTTTGATATAGATATGCTAATTTATATCAAAATCAAAAGTAATGTAAATTTATTTAGTAATAAATCAGCTGTAATAGCCAAAAGAGAATGATTAACAAAAAATTTAGTAAAAAAAGCATTGCGGTAGTCGCCGATTTCGGCACTGTCTTGAATTTTGTTCCTGCAACTTAACTGTAAATTTCATTGTTTACATCTGAAAAAATACGCGGATTTTAGGCGTTCGCGGATTTGAGGGAGTCTACTGTACACAATATCATGAGTCGAACCACTGTGAACAACCCCTTCACATAAAACTATACTATACTAATTATAGAAACAAGAATTCACCTGCATCATTTAAGGTAGTAACCCCCCCGCCTTCCCTTTTTTTTCTTTTAAATGCGGAAGCTGGGCTAACCTTCGATTTTGATGTTGGAAGGAGGTAATTGAAAAGAATCAGTTGAGAAATGACGACCATTGTGCTCTCTCCAGAAAAAAAGGGCTACCAGGCATGAATTAATTAAAAAAGGGTACATTGTTCCCAAAAAGGGCACACTAGTGTCCTATTCAAAAAAACATATTTTGAACTGGTTTATTTAGAGACCCCTGTTATAAACTACAATTTTGTGATATATTCCTGCAACCAATCGATGATTTTCATATTTTCTTGTGACTAATCCATGAATTTTGTGCCCCCCAACCTCACCTACAGACACAATTGGCAACACAGTAAGTTTCAGGATTTTTCCCATGACTTCAATATTTTCCCATAACTGAATGATTAAATTTACAATTCTTTTTCCAGTGATTATCAAAGTTTGCACTAGTTTCAGTGATCAATTGGCACATCTTGCGACAGATTGACAAAATTTCCGAAATTTTTCCCATTTTCCAAGCATTGGAAACCATAATGAAAGTTTACAATAAAATAAATTAAGATAATTATGTAAAATATTAAAATAATTTATTAATTTAATAATAAATGCTACATAAAATAAAATAATTAAAGTTTAATTTAAAAACCAGAATCAAGCTTTTTGAAATATTGTCAAACTAAGGTGCTTTCTTTTCCTGCTTTTTTTCATTAGAAATATTGTATCAACTCCCCGAAGCAGAATATGCTTAAAAGTGTGACGTATGTCACAGAACAATGGAATTCTCTGCAGAACATTTAAAATTCTCATTTTCAAGAAAATTCACCATTCAATCAAAGGAAAAATCGCGAAACTGGTCACTCAATGGCTCGGGGGAAAAAAAGAAAAAAAAAACGCAAAATGCTTTAATCATTCATTTAAAAAGATTGCGAAATTCATAAATTGGTTGCGAGAAAAACTTACACAATTCATCAGTCAATCATGGAGATCGTGAAATTCTTCAGCCTGTAGTAGAAAAACATACAAAATTCAATGAGCAGTTGCGGAAAAAAAATCCTTGATTTTGGCCAATCAGTCGCAGGTAATAAAACCACGAAATTCATCAGTGCATCGGCAGAAGAAACTGCGATGATTTTCTCTAATCGGTCGCGAGAAAAAACCTCAAAATTTGTTTACGGTACAGGGAAATTATCACGAAATTTGCAAATCGTTCATAGTTAAGAAATGGCGAAATTCGTCGATCAGTAGTGGAAAAAACTTGCGATTTTCACCAAACGGTTTCAAGAAAAAGCTGCAAAAATTTGTCGGTTGGTACAAGAAAAATATTGTGAAATTTAAAACTCGGTCACAGGTAAAAAACACGAAATTCGTCAGTGCATCATCAGAAAAAGTCAGCAATTCGTCGATCATTCGTGGGAAAAAACCAGAGATTTAGTCAAGCGGTTTAAAAAAAGCAACAAAGTTTTCCTATCGGAAGAAAAAAAATATCGGCGAATTCACAGATCTGTCGCAGGTAGAAAGTGAAATTAGTCAATCAGTCACAGAAAAAAAAGCATCACTTATCAATCATTCACAAGAAAAGGCAGAAAAATTTGCCAATCAAAAGAAAGAAAATATTGTGGAATTTGCCAAACAGTCGCTTGTAAAAATACGCGAAATTCATCGATCAGTAGCAGAAAAAATGCACAATTTTCTCCAATCGGTTGCAAGAAATTTCTGCAAAATTTGCTTATTGGTACAGGAAAAATTTCACAAAATTCCCCAATTGGTCATGAGAAAAAATGTGAAATTTGTTAGTTGAACGGTGGAAAAAAAAAAAAAAAAACAAATTCATCGATCAGCCATGAAAAAAATCTACAATTTTTGCCTTTCAGACGCAAAAAAGCGACAAAGTTTGGCAATCGGTAGAAAATAAATATCACGAAATTCGTCCATTGGTCAGCTAAAAAATTGAAATCCTTTAGTGGATAGTTTTGAAAAAAAAAAAAAAAAAATAAATAAATAAATAATCGGAAATTCGGCAATCTAATCAGCCGCAAGAAAAAGAAAAAATTTGCCAATCGGTAAAAAGAAAATAATAAAATTCACCTACATAAAAGCTTTAAAATTGTAAAAAAAAAAAAAAAAATCACAAAATTCTTCCATAAATTGCGGAAAAAATCCATGATTTTTTCCCAATCTGTCACAGAAAAAAGCTGGAACAATCATCAATCAGTCATCGGTACAAAAAAAACACGAAATTTGTGGATCAGTTGTGTGAAAAAAAACTACGATTTTTGCCAATCAGTCGAAGAAAAATATCGCAAAATTCACCTATCAATTGCAGTTTTAAAAAAACACTAAATTCGCCAGTGAATTGTAGAAAATCTCAAATTTTTCCAATCAGTCGTGGAAAAAACAAATTGTGAAATTCAACAACTGGGTTCGAAAAAAAAAAAAAAAAAAAAAAAAAAGGGAAATTTGGCAGTTGACAAGAGGTAAAAATACGAAATATTGTGATAACCGTAAATCACTTGTTAGACAAAAACACGAAATGCACCATCTGATCGGGATAAAAGTGCAAAATTCGCCATGTTTATTTCGTGTGTGTATGTCAGCGTTTTACAAAACGGCTTTTGTATTTCTATAAAAGATGCAATTGCAATTCTTCATATATAAGAAAATCTCCCTGTGTCTTTCTTTTTTATTCCCACAGAACATTTTTGATCAGCTGAAGTTCATTGCAGAACATTGCAAATATTCTACTTTGGGGTTTAAACTTTATTACGCAGAATTATGTATGAAGTCAAGGAAAAAAAAAAAAAAAATCAGATTAAAACCGAAACTAGTGCAAAATAGTAAACATAAACAACAGTTACAGATATTGTGAGACAGCTACTGTTGTGCTGTATTTTTATCTTGGATAAGAATATAATAAACAAGAAAGCTTGGTTTAGAAATGTTTTGGAAAATGATTTACATCTGCAATGATGAACAGATTTTAGATGTTTGGAAATTTTAAGGTCCCCGATTTGAGGGAGCCTACTGTAAAATCAAATTTTAATAAAATGAAAGAAATATTTAAATTCTAAAAAAGGAAAAAAGGGTTTTTAATAATAATTTGCATTAACTTATTAAATTATGAACAGCAATTATGAACAAATGGCAATTTACAACAACAAAAATATTTTTTAACTGATTTTTAATTTACAAAAAATAAGCTTATCAAATGCAGCAATAAAAAAGTATCGCAGAACTACAGAATATAATGCCAATAATACAAAAGTGTGACATCACATTTGATTCAACACTAGCATTCACACTAGCAAATTCAACACTAGTATGTGACGTACTCATACCTAATCTACACAATCATTTTTATATATTTTGTGGATGCATCAGTTTAGTTTTTCTAAACAATGATATTAATTATTACCATCTTTCTGCTTCATGTAATTTTCAGAAATCATTTTGAGAAAAAATAATAAGCAATTGGGATCTTCATTTGCAGAACTTGATAAGATATTTTCAAGATTGTGGGATTCTGCACTTAAAAAAAAAAAAAAATTGGACATTCCCTGCGATCTTTCGTATTCGGGACACACGAGCATTAGCCAAAAATCAGGAACGTGTAGTGAATCTGACATCATAAGCATGCCCCCCCCCCCCCCCTGCCAGAAGGAGGAAAAGTCGCACTTACTAAAATGTCAATTATTATCCATAACTTTAAATTATAAAATTTATATACTATAATAATGAAAACAGAAAAAAAAAATTGTATACAGGGGAGAGCGAGGTACAGTCGTGGGAAAAAAAAAGTAAACACCCCTTACTAACTCCTCAACAAATTATCGTAGAAGAAAGTTACTGGTACCGGACGATTGGAAATAATGTCTACTTTTAAATGATGTATATAAAATTTGCTTAGGGGGCCATCTACATATTAAAACGAATCCAAACTTCATTTTTTTCAATGCAATACCCAAATTTAACAAGATATTTCAAATCTTCGGTTCAAACTATGCCTAGAAACGAAATTTCAAGTCATTTGAATGGTAAGTTTTTGAATTATAGACATTCAAAATTGAGTGCTACTAATGTTAAATGACATTTTCATATTTTTATTTATATCTCCTGAAATTATGCTCCGAATGTGCTAATTTTTTGTGTAGCAATACTACTAATATATACCCAAACATAAATACGTTGAATTTGCAATTTTTATAATTTTGATATGATTTATGAAATTAATATTAAAAAAAATTATGAATTGCAACCTACAATTTTTTTTGATGGATTTAGATTTATTAAGTCCTGCTTTATGGAAATGCAAAATTTCACATTTTTCTTCCAAGTAGTTTTCAAATTATGCTTAAAAAACAGCAAAATGATGGTTTAAGGGGCCGTTTTGGATAGGAGTAGATATTTTGAAATTTCGTATGCTGTCCTGTAATCTAACATGCTTCAATGACTGCTTGAGTGCCGCTTAAGGTGCCTTGATCAAGAAGGGGGCTCTCTCGGTTAACAATCGAGTACCGAACTTCAATTTGGATACAACCCTTAAAATACGCTCGTTTTAAAATAATCTCAGAAACTTATCGTACGAATTGCATAAAAATTTGTTTTTAGGCTAATTGAAGGGTGTAGAGTTCATTTATGCTGTCAGAATTGTGTACTGCTATTGAAAAAAGCAAAGTTATGGTTCGTTTTAATATGTAGATGGCTCCCTCAGCAAATATATGCATCATTTAAAAGTAACTTTATTTCCAATTGTTCGGTACCAGTAACTTTCTTCTATGATAATTTGTTGATGAGTTAGTAAGGGGTGTTTACTTTTTTTTTTTTTTTTTTTTTTTTTTTTTGCACAACTGTACAGTTGACCATCACTTAGATTTATTTTTAAATTTTTAAAGCTTTTCTTTTAGGCTAATTGATTACAGAACTGGAGTGATTACTTATAGCCTTCAAAACAAATCATTAGCTCAGAATGAATCATTTTATCCCAACTGGTTGTTTTGAGCTTCTAAAAGCAGGGTTGCCGGCTTTTAGCCAGGCCAAAAAAAGCCGGCCGGCTTTTTTTGGTTTTAGCCGCTTAAAAAAGCCGGCTTTAATTTAAAAAAGCCGGCTTTTATTTTTCAAAAAGGTGGTTTATAGATAATTCATATAAACTTTGGATTAATTTATTTTTAATACACTTATAAATATTTTCTATGAAAAAAATATTAACTTCTTTTAAATTTTGTCAAATAAATAAGACCTTATAACTGCTAGAATGCAACTGTGAAAGCATTATGTCTGAAAAAAAATTATGAATATTCAGAAGAATACATTAAATTAAGACTCTAAAGTATTGGTTTGGAATTCTTTATCATGGCTCTACACATACCACACATTTTAAAGTTTATATGAAAGAATAAGAAAATGTCACACATTAAAATGGAAACATTCTTACATCTGATATTTACTTTTAAAATTGATTAAAGCTAAATAGCTTATATGTATTTAATAACTGAAATTATCTTGTATAATACTTGAGCAATAATAAGTAAATAAGCAATCATTATATAAAAAATACTTATAAAAATGATATATGTAAAAAGTCTTTCTGTTACTAAGCTGTTATGTAACTTATTCCAGATATGTCCATATGGGCAGATTAAAATCGTAGAATGAACGATGTTGAAAGAGAAATTAGAAAGGATATAACATTTGAGGAAATTTTAGTACATGTAAGTGCATAAAATAAAGAGAACAGTTAAAAAAAAAATCTCCAAATTAAACTTGTTGAAAGAATTTTGAAAAGCTACTTACTATTTAAAATAGTGCATATAAATTAATGCATATGTTATTCATAATACTGCTTTAATAGAGAAAAATTATGTTTTTATTAAATGACTTTATGTGCAATTTTAAATAAATGTTTATGAGAAATAAAATAATACTTGTATTATTAATATCCCTTAAAATTAGTTAATAAAATATATAACTAAGCAACCATTGTCCCTTTTAATTATATAAAGCAATAAAAATTAAAAAAAAAAGATTGTTAAGGTCAGTGTAAACCTGTAAACCAGACAAAGCAATTGGTATGACCTTTTATTCCAATATTAATGTCTTCATTATTGATAAATATTGGGTTATATTGATTTCTACCTCAACTAAATGTCTTTAAAACAAATTAAAAAACACATAAAAATATGTCATATATAATTAAAATGCTTCATTGTATAAAAGCCAATTTTGGCCAAAAAAAGCCAATTTTGGCCAAAAAAGGCCAATTTTGGCCAAAAAAAGCCGGTTAAAACCAATAAAAGCCACCGGGGTGGCTTTTTTAAATTTTAGCCGGCTTTTTTGCAACTCTGTCTAAAAGTAAAATTTTTCATCATCATAGTTTTGTTTTTTTAGTAATTAAAGGTTATAGATAAATAAGATAAAACGGCTTTTTTGTAAAGATAAGGTACTTATTTTTATTTAATTTTGAAGTTAATATGCTTAAAAGAAAGCTTTAAATAACATTTTTATGAGAATGTATTTAACTTCAACAGTGGCCACAGTGGACCATCAGCTGTTGGGGTAAAGTGGTCACCAATCTACTGTTACTGTAATGCAGAATTTTCAAAATATGTAATAATTGCTTATTCTCTACAAAGAAATGTTGTTTTAAAGTAATTATTTAACTGTAAAATAAAGTAAACAAAAGAAAATGTCTATTTAATATAGTAAGAAATATTTTGCTTTGTATTTACTGTTTTTAAAAAATATTGGTACTTTTCTGTTATACGGATGCCATTGTCGCAAAATGAAAATCACGATAATTGAAATATTTGAAAAATAAAAGAAAAAACATTGTTCATAGTAAAGTGAGCATTTAAAAAATATAACATTTGAAAATTACAGACTTTAACGAACTATTTTATTAAATCACTAATATATACTAAAAATAAGTGAACAAATAACTTTTATACGATAAAGTAATAAAATAAAACTCATATTAAACTGTTGACATAAAATTACAACTACCTTTTAGCACTGCACTAAACATTTATTGGTGCATTAGCATACATTTTGGCATGGTGTCTGTATAACGGAAAAGTACCAAAATATAAAAGTATCTTATTGATGGAAGCCTGTTATTACTAAAAGAATTTCTGGCAGGTTCTGAAATTTTATTATTCATTTTACGTGTAAAATAAAACAAATTTGGTATCAAAACTTAATGGTTATTTTCTGTTGTTTATATCAGTGTTATCGTAAAATTGCCCTCAGATCCAAAAATATTTACAGAAAATTTCAGGTTCATAAGTAGTTTGAAGTTTCATTTTCAAATTTTAAAGTTTCATTTTCAAATCGATGACTTTATTTTACTTGTTTTTAAAAACTTTGTTTTGTTTGAAAATGTTACAGCTTGCAAATTTGCATTATTATGTTATTTTGGGGCTAAAGGGGAAATAAAGAGGAATTGAATTAATAAAAAATAAATTTATATTTATTTCAATAATACTTAATAGTGGACCACTGTGCCCCAGTGTACCCCGCTTCTGGGACACACTGGCCAACTTTATGAACGTATACAAATAATTTTTTTTTTCCTTAAATGTACCTATTTGAAACTATATTCGGAAAAAATTCTGAGGCGCGTAAAAATGTTTCAGGAATGCTCAAGAATATTTTCAGGCAGATTGGACTTTCCATTAAAGAGGAAAAAAAAATGAAAAATGCAAAAGTGATCCTCTGTACCCCAAGTCTCCCTTATATTTTTTTGAATTATTTTCTTAAGTATTCTTCTCAGTTGATGGATAAACGTTTACAACGTCAGCTGAATCTGATCTACTGAAAGTAAGGGGCTGTACATATATAACATTATCACTTTAGGGAGAGGTGGAGGTCTGGCACTTGATATTGTAACATATATCGGGGGAGGGGGGGGGGGGCTCATATTGTTATCATTTTTGATTCAACCAAACTTGCAACTGCAAGAAGGCAATATCGCTTTTGAATGCATTATGTAACAATATACTGGTATTAAATACTTTTAAATAGTAACTAACTCATTTACATGTTATAGGATAAAATTTATTTAATGTATTGATATTTTTATCGACTTCTTGAATCCATAAAGTATGGGACTAATGCATAGATCACTGAAAGTGCATAACAAGAATATAAAAATAAAATAATTTTTAAGCGTTTATAAGGATATCATCTGGTGGGGGTGGGAGGAGGAGGGGTCGATGAATGATAATGTATGATATCTTAAAGGGGAGGGGGGGGGTCCCAAAATAAGCAAAATGTGGTAACATTATATATGCTAGCTCCTAACTAGAGATATGCACGGGTCGGGCCAGGCCCGAGTCCAGCCTATTTTCATTCCCGGCTCTTCGGCCATGCCTAGTGATTACTCTGTAAAGGTGCGTTTTCACTGGTCGTTCTAACGACCTAAAAAATGTAGTGACCCAAAACCTTAACCTAAGAGCGTTTTCACTGGTTACATATAAAATCCTTACGCCAACCAATCAAAGGAAAGTTTTTACTGCGCAAGCGTCTATTTTAGGGCTTTACTGTCTGCAGATCGAACAATGTCAAAAAATGTAAACAAATAATTGTTGTTTGTTGTTGTCAGTTTAATTAGTAGTAGCAAATATTTTGTATAGAAATTAATCGAAAGTTTTGACTGTTTTCCCCACTAAAGGGTCTTAAAAAATGCCCCACAAATCATTGTTTATTCAAACTTTAAATTGTGGCAATGGATTTATACTCCTAAATTAAATAAAAACACTAGGGTCACCATGATTTATGTATATTTAAAAACATACTGAATAAATTATTTACAACACAAGTACGTGTGAAAAACGTTACGTACGTTAGTGGCACATGTGTAATAGAGATCGACTATAAATTTAATGTTGCTTTTTGAATTTCCTTTTAAAGAAATTGAGTAGAATTATAGTTGTTAAATAAATCAACAAATTACTAAATAAAACATTAAGGCAATGTAAATATTTGAATGTTCCGACCCGCTTATGAAGTGATATACTCACTGTTTTTTGTGAATCGTTTTTCATATTTCACAAGAAAAGTTAACATTTAAGAATGTTTATTTTTATTTTATTATTTTTTTAAATATGGAATTTTTTTTTTTCTATTTTAGTTTTTTTTTTTTTTTATAAAACTTTAAACGTTTAACATTTTATTATATTTTTTGAAAAAATGGCACATTTAGACAAATAGAAATTTCTAATAATGTTTATCTCTGTAACAAAAGAAAAAGAACAAAATTTAAGGGAAAAAAATATGTGTGAAAAAAATCTTTAAAACTTAAATAAAATCTAAAATAAAACCTTTTTTAGAGTGAAAAAGAATATTTTACAAATTAATGTTGGAACTTGGGACCCATGAGCACATACAACTGTATCAGTGGTGTAATCATAAAAAAAGCAGAAGGCATACGCTCAAGGCAGAGAGTATACCCTACAGTGTATATACTATAGCTTTTTTGAGAAACAGACGGTATACGGTGTTTCCTAAAAAAATCCAGAAGGTATACGGCATATACCACCATACATCCCTGAACCGTACGCCTATGTGACACTGGCAGATTCTCTTATACATATCATCACTACAGTCAGTATAAAATTATCCAATTTAGTTAAATCTACTTTTTGTGGCAACCCCCCCCCCCCCAAAAAAAAAAAAAAAAACAGTAAAATGCAAAATAAATGTACTTAAAATTGTAAGTTTTACCTTATGATTTCACATCAGGGGTGAAAGTTTTTTTTTGGGGGGGGGGGAGGGGGGGGACCCATCTTTGTTACAGAATTGAGAAAAATAAATTTCTGTAAAGAAAAATCAAATTCAGTTGTTTAAATTCAAAGTAAACATTTAATCATCCTTTTTTTAAATGTCTTCCTGCTATACTTTTCTTCTGAGCTTATTTTGTTTGCAAATTACACATTTTAAATCCCAACAATTGTTTCTTATTGTGTGAAGTTGCTTTTATGGAGAATAATTTTGTGAAGGGGCTTCTTTTATTAAGAAGAATAAAAGGGTATAAATGTTTGCCGGGGCAATCCCTGTTTTTGTCAATAGATCACAAAAAAGGTACTTTTATGTTGGATATTTTTTTTTCTTCCAGCAATAATTCCTTTTAGTGTTCACTTGTATAAATTAGAAACGATGTACTGAGGTTGAAATAACAATTTTGGTTCATCGTATTATTTTTCCTTATTGTTTTATTCCCTTTTTTTAATGAAATAAGTGAAAGGCACTTATTTTAAATGTATGTAATATATGTATTTCAAATAAAATGAATGAGAGGTTTATATTTAAAAAAAAATGAATACAAATGATGACATTATTTAATGGTTTATCTCAGGATCGAAACTAGAGGGGAGGGGGGGGGAGGGAGGCAGAGGAGGCATGTTCCCTGGTCGCCATAAGGAAAACGAAGGGGTGTCGAATGAATTTTGATTTCTTAAGAAGCTACACTAGTCACACGAAGAAACTCGCAAGCTAATGTTAAATATGGGAGCATTCTTTTCAAATTTCTCGCTTGCATTTTAATATTTTTAAATATTTTTTTTTTTCTTAAGATAGCTGAGTTTGATCTTTAACATTGTTAGGTTGTACGTTTTCGATTTTGGTTCAAGTTTTTTTATGAGGCTACTTAAACTTTCAGAACCGGTTCAAAAAGTGAAAGTAATTTTATATATATATATTAAAAAAAACTGCAAACAAAATGTAAAAAGTAAACATTTACCTGTTAGAAACAACCTCAGCTGTCCCAAACGGAAAAAATCATTTTAAAATATTAAAGTGCAAGCGAGAAATTTGCGAGAAAGAATGCTCCTATAAGTTTAACATTAGCTTGCGAATATGCATAGTTTCTTCATGTAACTTCCTTTGGATTTCGTTTTCAAAGTTTTAATGAATCAATATTTGACAAAGTTGATTACATATTTTTTTATTACATATTTTAAATTTGAAATAAGTCAGCGATTAGAATTAAAATTCTCTTTGTAAATTTACTTTGCGGAGGCCGGGGGGGAGGGGGCAAAATCTATGTTTGTGCTGGGTGCAAAAAAGGCTAGTTTCAGCCCTGGTTTATTTCATGTGCCTGGCTGACATAAAGTACCTACCCAAAAATGTTGTGAATTTGATAAATTTCACTGGATCAAATGGCATAGCAATGATTTCACTAATAAATATATCTCCAACCATAACATGCCAATGAAACGCATTATGTTGCCTCTCTGTAAGTTTAAATGTTAAATTATGATAAAAATGATAGAGTTACTACTAAATAAGTATAAAAGTAAAAATAGTTTTTTTTTAACCACTTTTTTTATAAACATTGAATGTTTATAAAAATCATCCCTAATTTCAGGACTATAATTCATGTTAGTTCAAAAAACTTCTGTTACAATACATTAATTTGGCATAACTCTAATTATGGAAAATTCACCACTTCGACTTGGTAGAAAGCATGAACTACTGAATTTATTATAATGATTATTTTTTCTCCCGTTTTTTCAAGTATGACAACAGAAAAGGCGAAAAAAACATTTTTGAAACTATGTATTGAGAATTTTTAAATTATTTTTTCAAAGTTTAATTATAATTTACTTAATATTAAATTATCATTTGATAAAAGCAGATTAAAAAAAATATTTCTTTATTATTGTAATTAAAAATTCTCTTTATTTTTTATTTATATTTCATTTCTTACCTAATATTTCGTTGCTACAGTTTCACTGCCAGTTGGCATGTTTTAATGACATGATTTGATGCAAACCCTGTTATTTTAACCATAGAGAATATTTGGAGATTTATCACCTGTGACTCTAACAGAAAAATGCATTAAAATTCATTTATCACTTTATAATTAAGTTCCTAAAGATACTAAAATTTATTGCCAAAAGAAGCACTCAGGTGTACATCATTTTTAAAATTCTGGAGTATTAGGTAACACGAGTCTACTCTTGGTTAGGGATGCACCGAATATCAAACTATCTGGTTAAGCTGAATATCAAAGTATTCAGCCGAACCGAATACTTAAAAAAACCTTTTGAAACACATTTTAAAAAACTTTTCACAATTTCTACCTTTAACTGTCAACTTATAAATATATTTAAAATAATTAGAAACAAGTTCATATTTAAATAAAATAGGATGTTTTTAGATTATTTGTTTGCTGTAACTTAAAAAAAATAACCATGATGAGGATTAAAATGATGATTAATTTAGATTTTCATAGGAATTAATGATGTACAAATACAAGTTTCTAAATTTTGTTTAGTAAATAATATGTTTCTTGCTTTTTTACAAAAAAGAGTTCTAACAAAATGGAAAAACTTTTGCGGTTGATGATAGGTACAAAGACAGACAATTTTTGTTCAGAAAACCATAATCCACATATTGAGTCATCATAAATACATTATATCTCATCTCACTCAATCTTGAATTTTCGTTTGTTACTTTAACAATAATGAAGACATCATAACTATAGAAACAGATGTCATAAATTCCATCTTGGAGCCGCCATCTTGGAATTTTTCTTGGAGTGAAAACCCCTTTTCCGCCAAGTAGTAAATGTCGCCAAACACCGGTTTATACGCATGTTAGGCTTAACGAACATAAAATGTAAATAATAAACAAAACTCATTAAAGTGGCATTCACTAAACGTTGTATGAGCGCTATGCGCTCATTAACTGAAAAAAATCACTGGATTCTGCAAACTCCTGCCGTGACCACAAAAATGCACGAAACTCATTAAAGTGCCAATCAGTAATCGCGCTCATTAACTGAAAAAAAACATCACTGGATTCAGCAGTTCTTGCTGTGTAGCATTCTCAAAATTCAGCAGTTCTCGCTGTGTAGCAATCTCAAAATGTAAAAAACTCGAAAGGCAACAAAATATACATAAAATTATTAACATACCTTAACAGACGTCTGCTTTCTTGAAAGCTCAAGCATGAAATACTGTCATAGCATCACCATCATTTTCAAAAATAGGCTTATGAATACGCATTGACACACTATAAACAAACCTCCTTTTTTCGTCAAAATTTCCTCAAATTTATTAATTACTTCAGCAAGAGTGTTTAAACAGACTACAGAAACCATAGTCAATCAAATACATCCAATAAATTTAACAAAAATAAAAAGACAGAATAATACAACACGATATCAAAACACATCCACAAAATCCTAAGCGAAAATGAGCTTCTCAGGGGTTCCCAGAACACGACACGCCATAATTCACACGGGGTTCCACATATCGATAAAGATTGCCAACATAAAATCACCAAGAAATCTCAAAACATCCAAGATAGTGGCCACCTGGGAATATAAGGCATCTAAGCCTAACTAACTATTAATTAGCTAAGAAATTTAAGTACGCTTATGGACAAAAACAGAAATAGTTATGCTACTGTATTATCTAAATATTTATTACAGAATGCTAATTATGAAAAAACGCTTTTAAAATGCTTTAAATATTTATAAATATAAATTTATTATAACTATATAAATTATGGAATAAATTTATTGCATGGTATTTTAAAAAAGATATGATACTGCAAAACAGTTTTTTTTGTTTACATTACATTTTCATCAAATTTTAGGATAAAGCTATAATATAGATTCCCAAAAGGCAAATCTCAACACCTTAGAAATTTTAAATCAAAATATCTTACACATAATTATATTTAAAAAAAAAAAATAAAAGCACTTTAAACATATTAATATTTAAAAAATGAAAGGCAAAATATAATACAAATATAAATAAATATTTGATTCAAATGGTAAATGTTGATTTTTTATTAAAGTACTACTCAAAATCAAGTATGGGAAACTGAAAATAGCTGACTATATATATATTTATTAAAATAGTATATCACTTTTAACATTAAGAAAAACTTCATAAAAGAATTTTAGCCCTAAGCAATGATTTATAAAATTACACATGCTTCCACTTACTTAGATTAGGGCCTAAATTCTATCAACTGTCAGAAGACTTTAATAAAGCTACGTTTAAATACAAAAACAGTTATATTAATTTTAAAAGTTGCAGAAATTTGTCTTACCTGCATATACTTAAAGTTGTTCTGGTGTACTTTAAAATCTTTCTACAAAAGATTAAGTTTATTATACACATAAAAGTGGTAACCTCTAATTATAAAAATGTTTCTGTCATAACTTTAATTTTTGAAAGATTACCTTACCATTAATTGTTTAAACATTATTTGCAACGGGTAGTTTGTTTATTTAGGTTAATACAATGTGACAATTTATTTAAGTATGCAATGTTGTTGACAGTTTGTTTATTTAGGTTTTTTTTTTTCTTTCTTTTGCACGTTGCATGCTTTATAAATCACTGTTTTCAATCTAATTTTTAAAATTTTCCTAACGAAAAATAAAGATTTCTCATTTAAATTTGTCTGCATTCATAATTATTAATAAAACAATAAGACTAAAAAGCAATCGAAGAATCAAAATTTAACAAGTTTCAGTTTCGGTCGATACTTAATTTTAAATCATACCAACCGTATCATGTAATTGCTCTGATGACAATAAATATAATTAACATAAGGAAAAAAGAAGACACTTTGTCGTCTTAAAACAACAAACTCTATCTTTTTTATTATTATTATTATTTTACTTTCAAAAACACTTAGTCTCATATGAATATAAACAACAAACCATTTTTGCATCTTTTAAGAACACTTTTTTACTTTAAAAAAGAAAACACTAGAAACTTTTATTATCTAAAAACATATCTCCCCTTTCCCTCGCCTTTTTTTTTTCATCTTTTAAAATAAAACCAAATAGTGCAATTGCCCTGGTAACAAACAAAATGAAGATATACGTAAGGCTGGCCCACACTTTTTTTTTTACTTAGCAGCAGACTTTATTTATGCCCCAGACTGAAACATATAAATGCTTATTTCACATTATATTTGCAATATGGGCATTTAAAAATATTTTCAGCTAAATAATTTTTGTACTTACTCATTGAGTAATATATTGTGTTCTCATAGTTTGTAGTGCAGCATGCTATTTTTGGAAAATGTAATTTAACGAGTAATGTAATTAAAAAAAGACTAGTTTGTAGGGAGCAGAAATATTATTTTTGATGTTACTTCAATAAACTTACTTTATTGTCTCCTCTTTTGACATAGAAGTGGTACTCACAGATTTTTTAAAATCTTCTTTTCTGAAGTCCAAGGGCTTGGTCTGAAGTCCAGTTGCTTGCAGACGATCACTAATGGTAGTCACTTATTATACAATAAAACTACACACCTGTGATTTTCTGAAAGCATTCAAATTTGAAGATCTATCCCGGCACCAGCTGATCTGCCAGACGCTTACCTCCACTGGTATACTTTGTATTGATTGATATATACAATTTCTGGATGTAACATCAAAAATATTGATGCTTCTTACAAACAAGTTTCTTTTTATTACATTACTCGCAAAATTATATTTTCCAAAAAACAGCATATTACACAACAAACAATGACAAAACTAGGACCTACTATAGTTTCATTACTTCTAAAATACTATTTTGACCACTGAATTAATATACATCATGAATTCATGTTTCGTCTAAAACTTTAATATACACTCAAACATATATAGACTCAAAGAATCTCCCACAGAGAGCATTTTATTTTTTGATAATGAATTCCATTTTCAAAAATAGTAAGAATAATAAGTAATGATTTTTGAAAAAAATAAATAAATGAATATATAGTTCTTTACTTTAATCGATAAATAGGTACATTGAAAACAGATGACCTATGCTGTAAGATAAATCTGTAGCCATACTTGTAAAAGAAATGCACCTAAATAACAATTTAAACAAAATTTTATAAATATGCATTTCAAATGGAGAATCTCCTATTATTTTAGTAGCAATACTTTTTTAATAAATGAAAATAATCGCTAACAAGACATGCAGATTTAACTTAAAATACATTGAATATGCATTTATAACTGCTTATCGAATTGGAATGGTAATGTGTACAAATTCTTCAAAATGGGCACATAGAAAAGCTACACATGGTCTGAATATCTCTCAATTGATTTAAATTTCATACAAAGTTATAAATCTTCATAAAAGTTTCAGCATTAATCTTAACAACAAAATGAAAAATAGCACATCTGCAGGTGAAAAGCATTAAAATTAAAATAAAAAATAGATTAGCAGTGTTTTCCTTACATTACAAAGTTCACAAGTAAATATCTGAAAAGGAGTAAAGAGCAAACTGTTTTGCAATCAGATGTTTCTTGCTTAAAAGAGAACAGGAAAATACAAAATACAACGGCTTGTTTATTTTATAGAAACTTTGTTTACATGCTCGCTTAAACATGCATAATCAAATACCTACTATTAGCAAAACTGGATTAAAGTTTGCCTGTAACTAATTTTCCATTTAAAAATCAATGGGCTACAGTAAACAATATCCTTCTTAACAATTACAATTATTTTAAGTGAGTAAATGGAAATTTAAATCTATATTGATCAGAAATACCCTATCAAGTAACCAAGTATAATCAATGAAGCAAGTAATTCATCTTAAGAAACAAACATTCTTAAAAAATACTTTTAATCTTTCTATACTATTAACGTTCAATAAAAATAAAATAATTTTGAGAACTGGACATATCTTCATCCTTATATCCGCAACAAAATCCTTAAACAAACTATATAATTAGTATTCTAATATTAATAAAATGTATCTGAATGATTATCAAAAATAACAACAATTTAAAGAATCCATATGGATTACCCACAATTTATTAAATTAAAAGACAATAATAAAGGATGATATCTATCCAACATGTCAATAAAACTTACCGTTTTGCTTCAATTACAAAAAATAGATTCCTCTTTGACGTAAAACAAAATAAACAAATAAAACGATATAAAACATAAATATCACTTAGTAAATTGACAACATCGCCATTATTATCAAAAGCTCTATTTTAATTGGCTGCGCTTAGGTAAGCCGTGCTTAGGATTGATCACGAATCAAACCTACAAAATCGCGTTCTAACGACCTAAAATCTTGTGTTTAGGTAAAAAGTTAGGTAAGTTAGACCTTGGGTAGACCAGTGAAAACGCACCTTTAGGGCTAGGGCGGGTCTTACTTTTCTCCATAAGGATCGGGCCATGCCATAACTTATTTTTTCCATACAGAGCCGGGACTGGTTTCATCATTTCTAGTCTTCACGCCCAAAAAATTTTCAGCCCTGGTTTTGACCTGGCCCGTATGAAAATCATTGTCTCGGCATGGTTTGGTCCATTCAAAAGTCAGTAAAATTAGACCTGGCCCAAAAATCTTTGCAAGAAATGCATACATTTTTAAATCACCATTACTCTACAATTAAACATTAAAATTTATTATTTTTAAAGAATAGTAGATTTGTACGCTTATTAAAATATGGCTAAATTAAAATATACTGAAACGTGCGAAAAATAACCTGCCTATGACGGAATCTTAAATAAAAAATGTGTTGATTCATGCAAAATGAATATACTAATACATAAGAAAATTATATATAATACATTTACACCTGCTAAGAAGGGAAATTGGCTCATCTTTTTTTCTTCCCTGTGCAATTCTGTCTTAGAAGATTTTACTGTATAGCATTTTGCCGATTTTTAACACTTCAATACATGAAATATGGATTAAATAGTATTATTAATAATTGAAACACTTGTATACAACAAATTGATTCGTTAAAAAAATAAATATCGCAGGCTACGGCACTTCAATAAAAATGCGCATTATAAACATGGGGGGGGGGGGGGGGGGAAGGCTAAGATTTTTTGGTTGGGTTCGGGCCGAACTTAATCTTTGTATCGGGCCGGGCCGAATTTTTTTTAAGGGCGGGTCGGACTCGGGCTTGGAAATTTCGAACCGTGCAAACCTCTAGCCCTAACTAATGCATTGCAACATTTTTTTCGACACTTTTCTTTTAATATTATAGTGTTGCCGTTAAAATATGTAATTATCCTTTTAATTAAATAACTAAAAAATCAGTAAAGCATCATTAATAATGCATATGAATGTCAATAAATTAAAAAAAATCTTATATACATCTTAATTTCGCTGACATGTGACTATCGAAAAAAATGACATATAATGTTTCACATGATCAATTTTAAAACAGAAAAAATATTAAAGTGACATAAGAAGAGAAAATAAAGCAAACACTTACCTTTTCGTCTTTAGAAGATTTATCGGTTATGCGAATGTACGCTAGCATCTTCACAGAAAGCCAAAGCAAAAAGCATACACAACAACACAACAACATGGCTGCCGCTGCATGTTCTGTTTCTGTCGTCTCAGCAGAGGAGTAGACACATCGGTCGACGACGCAAGCGCAGATTACTTCCAGTCAAACATTCTTTTTCGCTTTTCAAAAGAGAGGGAGTGGGGGGAAATTCTGAAAATTGATACTGAGAACTGAGCGAGGAATTGAGATATTTCTGACTTCTCGATTCTTGTCCGGGATGATTCGAAATGTTTATGGTTTACATTCAGACATAGAAGTGATACTTTCGTGATTTGGTCAGTAGAGGGCGCTTTGAAAAAAGCCAGGAAAAAACAGCAAAAAAGGCTGTGAACTGTATTTTTTAGTTTTCGGGAAATAATAACAGTGTTTTTTGCTGTAATTTTCACCGTTATTTTTTACAGTGTATATTACGGGTGTCCCAAAAAGGACTGACTGATTTTTAAATTCAATAACTTCCAAACGGTGACAGATATTAAAAAAATTCTTGCAGGAAGCTTATGCATAAAGTCAAAAGTTTTATTACAGTGATTTTCGATTTTAGTTCGAATTACAAACAATAGATGACGCTATAAGCAATAGTCGCTAAATACAGGCTCGATTTTTGGTCCTTTCTGTTGTTCCATGCAGAAAAAGCAGTTGGAAATGTATTATCCGGGCCACGAAGTACCAAAAATCGAGCCTGAATTTAGCCTCTATTGATTGCAGCGCCATCTATTGTTTGTAATTCGAACTAAAATCGAAAATCACTGTAATAAAACTTTTGACTTTATGCATAACCCTCCTGCAAGAATTTTTTTAATATCTGTCACCGTTTGGAAGTTATTGAATTTTAAAATCAGTCAGTCCTTTTTGGGACACCCGGTATATATAACAATTAATTTTAACAATGATTAAATATAGATGGAATTTTTGTGTGCCTTATGTAATATTTTATACAGAAACATACATTTCATAAGACTTATTTTTCTTAAAGTGTAACTAATACATTACACTGTAAAAAAAATAATGCCAGTTTTCCGGTAGGAATCGGAAAAATAGTTGCCCTTATCGTACCGGAATAATTTCCGATCAGACTCCGTAAAAATAAGAAAATAGTCAGTAAAACGGTATTTTACGGATTTTATTCCAAGCTGGGTTGGAAATTATTCCGGTACGATAAGGGCAACTATTTTTTCGATTCCTACCGGAAAACTGGCATTATTTTTTTTACAGTGTACAATATTTGGTGGGCGGTAATGAAAAATTAAAAAATATTGATTTTGAATTCGAAAATTGCATAATGCACCTGGTGAAGGTTTGTGCTTACTCTTCATCAGTAGAAATATTATTTCCTAAGTTTGATTTCATCCAGAATAAACTATGAAGTCTTCTTAACTTAATGCAACAACATCTGTAATCATTTTTTGAGTTTTAGATAAAAAATTTAAAATATTCTATTATTTATACACCAGTTTCTTAGACATCATTACAGATTTTCTCTTCACTGGATAGTTACCCCTATCTATTCATAAATACAAGTCTTCAAAAATCAAGTAATTTGTTTTCCAAAATTTTAAACCTTTATTATCATTAAAATATGTTGGCCAGTCTTAAAATATGTTAAAATAACATAATACAAAAATAATAGGCATAACATCCTAGAAATATGTCTTGTAGTACATACATAATACGTTAAAAATACATTTATGAATACAGACGAGTAACTACCCAGTGAGGAGAAAATATATAATGATGTCTGAGAAATTGGCATATAAATAATAAAACAGTAAAGCTGACATTTAAAATAAAGATTTAGAATATCTAATTTTTGATTATTTTAAAATCTTTCATTCACTTAACGTGATTTTGTTTCCAGCACCTTTTATGTAAAAGTACATAGACAATTAAATTATTAAAAATATTTCAATATTTATGATAATTGCCTATCCATAAAAAAATGTGTGGTCTAAAATTATGAAAATTTAAGTATAGCATCAAGTAAAAATACTTGCAAACAGTCCCAAATGTAGTACTAAATATCGTTAAATGGTGTTTTGACAAACTCTTTCAAATGATGCACTAAATTTATCATTTAACAAAATAAATTTCAATTTCTTTTGACCACTGATGGTCAAAATCTATTTTAACCAGGACGGTTAAAACCACTCCCGGTTGGAACCAATACAACCTTGCTTTTGAGGATCCTAAAGCTATGAAATTCCGAGCATGAGCTCTTCAGATATGACTATCGCTGAAATCGTGCAAATCCGACAAAATGCAGCCTAGCAGCGCCACCTATTGGGTGATTTATACCAAAACCTAATCAGTAACAAATTATTTCAACGTCTGACTGAATCTGAAGTTTGGAGAAAATCCGTGCATTAGTTTTTGAGATAGAGCTATTACGAAAATCGTGAAAATCCCAACATAGCAGCGCCACCTATTGGACGATTAACAACAAAATGTAATCAGCAACAACTTGCGTCAGCGTCTAACTAAATCTGAAGTTAGATGAAAATTCATGCATTATTCTTGAGATAGAGCTATTGCGGGAATCGTGAAAAATGGAGCTCAGACGCAGTACCTGTTGGGCGATTTACAAAAACACGTAATCAGCATGAATTCATATGAAGAATTAACGAAATCTGAAGTTTGATGAAAATCCGTGCACTAAATCTTGAGATAGAACTATTGTGGAAATCGTGGAAATCCTGAAAAATACAGCATAGCAGCGCCATTTGTTGGGCGATTCACGTCAAACCTTTTTCAGCACCAAGTCATATCAAGAACTAACTGAATCTGAAGTTTGATGAAAATCCGTGCATTAGTTCGTGAGATAGAGCTATTGCAGAAATCGCGAAAATCTCAGCATATACAGCACGAAAATACAGCATAGCAGTGTCACCTGTTGGGTGATTTGCACCAAAAGCTAATTAGCACCAATGTGTATTAGGGACTACCTGAAAATAATTTTTTATTAAATTCTGTGCATTAGTTCTTGAGATAGAGTGCCCACAAAATTTTTGTCACATACATACAGAGATACAGACAGACACAGTCACAGAGTCACAGACAGACATTTTGTAAAAACATTTTTTTCCGGATTTTTGACCCCTAAAACGTGTAAATACGTCGAAAACCGGAAGTCGAAAATTTTCACGAATCCAATACTTTCTTTTTGTAAAGGTAGAAGAAAGTAATAACAATGCGTTCATTAGTTGACAATGCTTTTCTCTCTATTTTAAAAAAAGTAACCAACGCTGTCACCGCCGCAGTTGTTTTTTTGTGACTCTGGGTCATTCTTCGTTAGTATTAAGAAAGCTACTGCATGCAAAATATGAAAAATGGTAGTATTATAGAGAAACGTTTAATAAACACGCTATGCAGACAGTTTGTTAAATCGAATAGTTGTTTTAAGAGATATTTAATGTTAAAGTTGGTCAAAATCGTTCCATTATAAAAGTTTTATAGAAGGAAAAAACTATGCATAGGAATTTAATCGTTTTTTCTAATGATATACATTAGAAGCTCTCGGTCTGTAGACTTTGTTTATGTTTTTAATGTGGCTAATTTTTTAGAGGTTAATTTCCATTTAAAATTCAAATTTTCGGCATTTTGAGAGATAGATTTTTCATATTTTAGAATAGGTTATTTTTTTTAAATTGTTGCCCATTGTAAAACTAGTATGTTGTGGCCATCACAAAACTTTCTTCTATATAAATCACACCAATTAAATCATTTAAATAGTACAAGAAATGACATCAATTTAGCACCAATTCATATCATAGTGTATCTGAATTTGAAGTTTGGTAAAAATTCGTGCCTTAGCTCTCGAGATAGAGCTATAGTGGAAATTCTGAAAAATGTAGCATAGCAGCGCCACCTGTTGAGTGATTTACACCAATACATAAACAGCAATAATTGTTATCCAGGTATACATGGATCTGAAGTTCGTTGAAAATCCAAGCATTAGTTCTTGAGACAGAGCTATTGCGGAAATCAGAAAAACAGCATAGCAGCGTCACCTGATGAGCAATTTACACCAAAACACAAACAGCACTACTTCATATCAAAGTATACTTGAATCTGAAGTTTGATGAAAATCCAAGCATTAGTTGTTGAGATAGAGCTATTGCGGAAATCGTAAAAAAGGCAGTATAGCAGCGCCACCTGTTGAGCGATTTACACGAAAATGTACAAAATGTCAATTCATGTCAAGGATTAACTGATTATGAAGTTTGGTGAAAATTATTGCATTAGTTCTTGAGATACAGCTATAATGGAAATTCTGAAAAGTGCAGCATAGCAGCGCAACCAGTTGAGCGATTTGCACCAAAACACAAACAGCACTAATTCATATCAAAGTATACTTGAATCTGAAGTTTGATGAAAATCCAAGTATTAGTTGTTGAGATAGAGCTATTGCGGAAATCTTAACAAATGCAGTATAGCAGTGCCACCTGTTGAGCGATTTACTCCAAAAGGTACAAAACATCCATTCATGTCAAGAACTAACTGAATCTGAAGTTTGATGAAAATCCGTGCATTAGTTCTGGAGATTGAGCTATTGCAAAAATCGTGAAAAAGGCTGCATAGCAGCGCCACCTGTTGAGCGATTTACACCAAAAACTAATCAACACCAATTTATATCAGGGACTAATTGAATATAAATTTTCATTAAATTCCGTGCATTAGTTCTTGAGATAGAGCGTCCACAAAATTTGTGTCACGTACAGACAGACAGACAAATAGACAGACAGACTCACAGATGCACTTATGGACAGACTCACAGACAGACATTTTGTAAAAACATGTTTTTCGGAATCTCTGACCCATAAAACGTGTAAATCCGTCGAAAACCGAAAGTCGAAAATTTTCACGGAACCAATACTTTCTTGTAAAGATAGAAGAAAGTAAAAAGAGCAAAGTGTAATATTTCCTACAAATTAAAAATTTATTTACACGTGACTATTACTAACAGAAAAAAAAAACTTTCAAATTAGAATTAAATGATTACGCATTAAATGTTAGAAAATATTCAAAATTACTTCGTAAAAACTATATTTACACATGAATTTTAAAAGAGAAAAGAAATTTTAAAATGAGAAATTTATTAATATGCGTTAAAAGCTGTAAATGGAGGAAATTATGTCATACTTAAAATGGTCAAATAATAATAGTTACTGGCAAACAGTTTAAATTAAAAAATATATTTACACGACACATTTATTTCACATTTCTATGTGATCTTTTAAATTGTTGTTGCCAATTCTAAGGCAGCGCAAATAAAAATATTTCCTTTCCAGCAACAAAAGTATTTTCACGTGAATATTAATAAGAGGAAGAAAATTTTAAAATAATAAATTGATTAATATACGCTAAAAGCAGTAAATAGAAGAAATTATGTCATATTTAAGATCACCAAAGAATAATATTGCAAAACACTTTAAATAAAAAAATATATTTACACGAGACATCTATTTCATATTTCAAGATGATCTTTTGGCTTTTGTTGTGAATTCTAATACAGCGCAAATAATATTTCCTTTCTAACACAAAAAGTATATTCACGGGAATATTAAAACAAGAAAGAAAACTCATGCGTTAGCATATATTATGAAACACTTTCCAACACTTCCTGAATGCTTTAACAAAACTTCGCTATTTAGGGAAATAAGGTAAGTAGGATAACTAAGTAAACATTTTAGAAATCGCATAAAACATTTGAAAAACTGATTTCAGCAGTTACTGTCTATAGCCAAATATTTATTCCAATTCTTTTGAACAGCTCTATATATGATCTGCAGGTTGATATATATACTATATAATGGGAAAATTTAGCTTAGCAAAAAAAAGCATAACAGGTTGAAATTTCTCTTTCAGCAATTTATACTAATAGATCGAAACGCACTTGAATACTTTTGTTTACCTACCCTGTTTTGTTACCCTGTAGTTTACCTAGTATCTTTATTACGCGCCACTTTTTAGCTAACATTTTATTCAAACTAAAACACATTTAAAACAACTGAAATCACATTTCCAGAAATTATCACCCATAGACGGCCATGCATCCATTTCTTTGCGTGGCCCTGTATATCATTTAATCAATATTCTACAAACATTTCTTAATAAACTAAATGCAGTTCAGCGTACAAATGCATAACTCATTATTTTTAAGATATTTTTAAGAAATTTAAGCTCACTAGCCGCCCTTGGTGACCAGTTTGGTCTCCCTTAAAATTTATGTTTGGGAAAGCATTGTGTCAATGTTACTTTTATTCATAATTTAATTTACTTGGACTCGAAGCCTATGGGAATTTGGCAAAATATTAGAGATAGTGCCAAGTTTGCGACAAACTCGGCAGCATTTGATCTCGACAAACTCGACAGAACATATGTCCCCTTATGGTAAACCCCTTATAGGTATGGAGTATGCAGATGCTTTAAATGCTGTTCAATAACCAACGAGATGCGTTTCATTTGGGCGTTGCCATTAAACAATTAACAAATAATCGCGATTTCTGTGCCACGTACGATAGCGTGTACTACGGTACTCACTAAGCTTTATGAATTATCTTCTGTAGCCCTGTATATGAACTATAGCATTTATAAACACTATATAGTGTGCATAAATAGAGTGAAACTTAGAAGCGCATATCAGAATTAAAAATGAATTTCCAGCAATCATTGGTAATATAAAGTACTTGGGATACAATATAGTATCTGCTGTCTTTTGTGTGTCCCTGTAAATGCTATGCACTTCGTATTTTACATAAAATAACTTATAGTAAGCCTCAGCGACGTATATAAATTTCATTATATATGAAATAGTTTAACATGATTGAAATACGCCGAAAATAATCCCCCCATCTAACCCCCCCCCTCATTATCTAACGGAACTCTTTTGTGTGACCCTGTAAATGAATAATGACTATTCTTTACACCGCATACTCTACAGAATGCATATTTTAATGCACTTCTTAAATGCATATAATTTTTTTTTTATGTTTGAAAGTGTGTAACGCCATTAAAAATCATTTGAAACGATTTTTTCTCATTGACCATAATGTAACGAAATACTTTTGACTGTCCCTGTAAATGAAGTAAATATACTACAAACGTAATTTTGAAATAGGGATCGTGCTACGGTAGAGGTCAGTAACATCCAAAAATTTCAGAACAATCGGAGTATATTTACGAGAGTTAGCGCGCGGACAAACGGACAGACAAACCGAAATCATAAGCACTTTTCGACTTCGTTGGAAAGTGTTAAAAAGAAAAAAAACTTACGTCAGAATTAAAACGATGCATTTAAAATGTCTTATTTAATACGACCTTCTTATAGTGTTTTTTAAAAATACCGAGAGACAAAGAGTCTGTTATATAAATCATTTGATATTATATTATTTTCAAATGTTTAACTGATCTTATTTAATCAAAGATGAAAACAATATTGGTTTTCTTAACAGCAACTGAATTGGCTTTAAAATTCCCCAATCAAAGGGAAATGAATTGAAACCTGTTTACGTCACTGTTTTTTAAATTATAATTCAACCTTCCGTAATCTTTTTAAAGCCGATCAAATTAGAGTGTTTTTAGAGTCTGCAGTGTCTGAACGGTGGTTGGCGAGCGTAGCACGTAGGGGGCAGAGTCCCTAGTGACACTAAAGAAAAATAAACTCCTCTCGTTAAATCAATATCCATAATATAATCAATGAACGTATTTAATTAGTAATATCTACAGCTCCAAGTAAAAAAAAAAATTAGAGTAATTCATTTCATTTGTATTTGGAATTACATTTAGCTTTATTTCAGTGTAGTACAATTGAAAAAGAACAACGGTTGATGTTTTAATAAATTTATATGTTATTACAGAAAATTAAAACTGTAAAAGATTAAATTTTGAGTGATTGCATTTTTTTGAAATTATTTTCATTATTCAAAATATTAGAATACTAAAATAGGTAGTTCAAAAAATTAGATTACTTATGAGTTCTTCTGATTGGTTCAGGAGGTAGCATAAATTAAGCATAAAATTAGCTTCTGCGGGATTTCTTCTTAAGTTATAAAAACGTTTTGCATATCATCATTGTTTTCATTTTGTGTGAAATACGGGACGTTCGTCCGACATAAAGGAGTTTACAAAGCATGTATTATTGATTTGCATAAAGAAGGTCTTAATTAGCAATATCTCGCCAGTTACTTAAAATGTTCTCAAACAAGTGTTAGTAGAGCAATAGAGCAGTATTTTAACGACGGGAATTTTGTAAACAAGCATCTGAATAGCGGCCGAAAGCCAAAAGCTACTCAGAGAGATGACAGAAAACTAAAGAGTATTGTTAAAAAAAACTTTGAAAAGTGTAAGATATTTGCATCGAAAGTGGAAAGAACACGATGTTGATGTGAATAAATCTACAATTTTAAGACGTCTCCATAAACTTGGACCAGTATAATGTTATGAGCTTGCATGACTGCAGATAGTTCTGGAGAGCTATGTATCGTTAACAAAATGATAAATTCTGAGATATATCAAGAAATCCTATTAACGAACTTCCCTGCTAGCTAATTTGCCAGATTTAAATCCAATAGAGAATTTGTAGGGAATAATGAAGAAAAGACTGCAAAATATTGCACCAATAAACGAAGTTGAGATTCTTTCCAGAATAATGTCGATATGGTCAGGACTGGGCAGAAAACATTGTGAACCACGTGAAGCTAGCTTGGCAACGGCAAGCGAGTTCGTGCTGTTATAAAATGTAAAGGTGATGCCACAAAATATTAAAGAATAACCATTTTCCCTTTTTCAAGAAACAAGTATTATTTACAATGCATTATACTAATATTTTGAACCAGGTAAATGGTCATTTTAATATTTAGATTTTTTCAAGTGTGAATAATTATTTGGAGTTTTGTATTATTTCCTTTATTTTATGCTAAAAGATTCTGCAGACTATGTAGTTTCTTACTATTTTGAGCAAAAAGTTCTGGGAAGTTTGTGAAAGTTGCGTTGTTATGCGCAAATTAACAACAAAAGCAACAAGGACTATTCTTTAAAGTAGAGAACATCATAGTCCACGACTTTCTGCCACCATTTTGCCAGATTCAGGATTTGCTGGCTAAGTTTGTAGCCGTTACCAGCACCTTCATCCTCATTAATCTCATCGACGGCTTTCAGAATCTTTAGGCCTTTTCTATAATAATGCCGGGTCAACACACGCAAATCATACTGTTCAATTGGCATTTTGGAGCCAAAGTTCCTGAACTCCTATAAATATACCACTAGTAATCCTATATACGATACAAATTCCGGTAACTATTAGATTAAAAATTTCAAAGAACTTTTTGCTCAACCTAATACAATACTAAGCTTTATCCTGTATGACTTTTTGTATAAGCGAAACATAAGATTCCCTTTTTCTATAATTCTAATTTTTTGACTTGGAGCTGTATGTAAGCATTTAGTTGGGTTCTAAATAGAGATTGTAAATAATATTACAACAATCAAAACATAATAGAAACTAGTATGTTGTGGCCATCACAAAACTTTCTTCTATATAAATCACGTCAATTAAGTTATTTAAATAGTACAAGAAATTACATAAATTTAGCACCAATTCGTATCAAAGAATATCTGAATTTGAAGTTTGATAAAAGTTCGTGCATTAGTTCTTGAAGTAGAGCTATGGCGGAAATTCTAAAAAATATTGCATAGCAGCGCCACCTGTTGAGCGATTTACACCAAAACATAAACAGCACTAATTGATATCAAGGTATACCTGAATCTGAAGTTTTATGAAAATCCGTACACTTGTTATTGAGATAGAGCTATGGTGGTAATTCTGAAAAATGCAGCATAGCAGCGCCACCTGTTGAGCGATTGGTACCAAAACATAAACAGCTCTATTCCATATCAAGGTACACCTGAATCTGAAATTTGTTGAAAATCCAAGCATTAGTTCTTGAGATAAAGCTATTGCGGAAATTACAAAAAATGCAGCATAGCAGCGCCATCTGTTGAGCGATTTACACCAAAATGTACAAAACGTCAACTCAAGTCAATGACTAACTGAATCTGGAGTTTGATGAAAATCCGTGCATTAGTTCAGGAGATTGAGCTATTGTGGAAATCGTGAAAAATGTTACACAGCAGCGCCACCTGTTGAGCGATTTACACCAAAAATAATCGGCACCAGTTCATATCAGGGACTAACTGAATATAAATTTTTATTAAATTCTGTGCATTAGTTCTTGAGATAGGGTGCCCAAAATATTTGTGTCACATGCAGACAGACAGAGCGACTCACAGACTCACATTTTATAAAAACATGTTTTTCGGAATCTCTGATCCCTAACACGTGTAAATCCGACAAAAACCGAAAGTCGAAAATTTTCACGAATCCAATGCTTTCTTCTTGTAAAGATAGAAGAACGTAAAAAGAAAACAATATTGACCGTATCAAGGGCCAAGAATCAATGTTTGCATATACATTTCATTTATAAATACAAAAAATAAATATTTTGCAAACTATTTTGCGTATAAAACCTTTTGTCTGGAACAGTTATTTTTCATAATCTGTAGCTGTATGAAGCGTATTATGCACATAATGATAATTTCAAATTTATTTATACATTTCAGTCGGTTGTATACCAAAACTTTTAAAATATTCCTTTTTAATTAAATCAACAAACACTTTTTTATAGTAATACTAGGGGGCTCTGCCCTCTGCAAGCTACACTCGCCAACTCCCGTTCAGACACCGCAGAATCTAAAATCACGCTAATCGGATGTGTTTTAAAAGTATTAGAGAAGATTGAATAATCTCTCAGATCTCCCTGTAAACGGGTTTCCATTCAATTTCTTTGATTGCAAAAATTTAAAGGTGAATCAGTTGCTGTTAAGACATCCAATGGTTGTTTTCGTTTTTGATTAAAGAGGATCAGTTAAACATTTGAAAAGAAGCTAAAATAAAATAAATTAATTATACAGAGTCTTTATCTCTCGGTATTTTAAAGCAATCTTTACATCTAACCATAAGCCAAAAGCGGGTTCCCAGGGTGGGTGCTTACTTACTTACTTACTATTACGCTAGCCGGATGCAAATTTCGCCAATAGCTTTTTTTCAACTCGCCAGTTAGCATTTTTTTTTCGAGTGGTAATATTTGTCCAATCGTTGTAATCCACACAGTTGTAATCCAACTTCTTTATTTCCAGGGTCATCGTTCAGAATGGTGGAGCACTCTCAAAAAAAGGTGTTTGAAAATATCATAATTCGATTGAATATTAATCTTCCGATGCCGAGTTACATTTCAGCTATCAAAATCATTGAAAAAAGTTCTTCGGAACCAGGACAGAAAACATTTATAGTGAGTGCGTATGAATACAAATACCTGCATTATGATAAGGTAACTAACCAATAACAAAAACGGAAATCGCGGATTGAGAAAATCGTTGCGATTTGGTTTTAATTTGGCTGAAAGAAAGTTCCAGAAAAATCCAAAAGCAAAATATTCGAAGGGGAAATTAAAAGGGAAGAATTTTGAAAGGGAATTTTAGCAGGGAACCCTGTACTGACGCAACGCTAAAACAAAACCTATAATTGAAAAGAGAAAGAATTTAATGCTATTTGAAGAGAAAAATAGGAAATTAAAAGGACAAAATTTTTGGAATATTATTTAGTTGGGCTAATAATTAAAATAATTTACATATATATTATATATATATCACAAAATTTAAATTTTTTTGCCAAGGTTAACATTATTCTATATAAATTTCCCTTTTAATAATATTCCATATATTATACAGGCTTATTAAATTAAAGACCTATTCTGAAACTAATATATCAATCTCCATATGTAAAGGTAGATCATCTTAATCCATCTAATAATATTTATTCCAAATTGCGTAAATCTAAAAATTGTGCTAACTACTTATATTCATTTAATAAAACCCTTTTATTATTTAAATCCCTATTAAAATTCGATATTATTTCCCGGTATATCAAACCCTTCTAAATCCTTTATTTAATTGCTAAAATATCTTAATTCATAATTTATCCCGTCTAAAAAACCTATTTATTTAAAATCATTCTTTTAGTAAAATATCAAGGTGGCTACTACTTGTATAATATTCCAATGCTTTAATATTCTAAAACTCATTCCGCGGCAATAAATAAACTTTTCTTTTCAGTTAAAATTATCGTTTGAGGGGATAAAATCTATTTTTAGCTGAAATATCGAACGCAGGGATTAATTTGTATTCATACTTTGTGCATCTGGTTGGAGGATAGAGAAGGTTCTAGAAGAATGTTTTCGCGCTAGAAAGTTGATTTACTTCGGTATTATTCCACCGGAAATAGTAATAAATCCTTCTTAAAAGAGAGTTTGATTGGAAAAGAGGAATCAGCTGACCTTTATTGTAACTTTGAGCGGATGTTGGCAAATACAGTCGCACAGCCAGATACGGTGTGTGTATACGGGTTTAGAAAGATGTAGTGTAGAAAAGTTAAAGATTAAGTGTGGGAAAGAAGAATTAGATTAAAATTTGGAAGGTCGGCGTCGAGATGGAATGCTTTTTAAGAATTCGAAAGTTGATGCGAAGTTTTTTTTTCGTCACAATTTCAGTTACCACATGGAGCTTGAATAATAGTTTTATCCTCGAGTGAAATGAGCATTTCTCCAAAAACTGTTCTTGAACATGTAAATAAAATTTGGGAATTGGCTCAGTGGACTGCTTCTTCATTTTTTATCTTCATCTATTTTCGTCTCAAATAACCAGCCGGCCAACACGCCTGCGCGAATTAATTGGAAACCCAGATACACAACGATTATCGCCAACTGCCAATTGTCATTACACCACATATATGTTTGAAAAGTATGTATTTTTTTTTTTTTAGGCATACATTATCATTTGGATGTATTTTAACGCATAATAATGTCTAGATAAATTGGTAGAACAGTTGAATCGATTAATATGAATCAGTTCGATTGAAATATAAAGAATTCCATGTTAATTTAAGTGTCTCGCCACCTTACCAATATCGCAATTTCCTGGAAAATTCAATAAAATACCGACAAAATATCAGACTGATACTTTATATACAATCATAGTTATGACGCATTTTACAAACATCTAATATCATATTCACACTTTAAAAAAATCTCTGAACTCATTTATATCAGTTCGTTTTTTTCCAGATTTCATATCCATTTAAAATGCTGAGGCTGTTCTAGATATGATTGAATTTTTTACAAAAACTTGTTATTTTGCCTACTTTTCTCCGTTTGTATTGAGCTTTTATTTTTTCCTCTAACACTATCGCTGTTAAAGAACTGATCATTAAACTTTTTCAAAACGCCATTACTGACCTGCAATTAAAAAATAATGTGAAATATTAAAAAAATAAAATACTTGTAGCGTTTTAAATTAAGTGATAAAAATTTAAAAAAAAAAATTAATTTTGTAAACGAAGAACTGTAGTTTTTTAATTTTTTGTATAAAATTTTTTGTTTTTAACATTTATATAATAATATCTAAAATTTTCTATGAAAGTTTATAATAAATATTGTTTTGTTCTGCGTGCCGAGTCCGCTTAAATTATACACTATAAATATTTCTAAATTGTACACCGAGAAAGTTTTATGATATGCATAATCCTTCATTTTACTATTAGAATGCCACCCAAATGAATTATATTAAAATATTTTCACAATAAAATTTGTATAAGCGAGAAACAAAATATAAAAATAACGTGCATTCGATTATAAAAATTCGCAGTGTATAATGTAAAAGAAAAGGTAATATTTGAAAGCAATTATGAAAAAAAAAAGAGAGATTGCAAAAAGGCAGAGAATGTTTTAGAAACGAATGCCTAATTGAGGGATAATTTTACTTAACCTAACAATAAATTTTGTATGACGATATTATGTAAATTATCTGAAACGAGTAATTAGCACAACAATAATGTCACCATTTATAAACAGATTGATCCTTTTTGAATATAAAGACCTTTAAAAAATATTTACATAAAAATCCTTTTAAAATATACATTAGAAGTAAAACTGATGTACTTCTGTTATATTATGGTGGTTAGCATGGTTTGCGCAATTGTAAATCAGTAACACTTTTAATACTTTATAGCAGTTCATTCCATATAACGCTTTTTTGTTTTTACAAAAACCAATTCAAACAACAAGACATGAAATAAACGAATACTATAATTTCGACTGTACATGAAATTTTAATTTTGCTAGTGCCTACATCTTTTAACATTTTAACGACATTTTTATGTTTCGTTAAAATTACCGCATAACATCATACATTTATCAAAAAGTTGTTATAGGATATTTATTTGTTTGGTTAGTTTTATTTCCAGAAACGATAAAGATGATTACATTTTCGTTATGTGCTCACATGGTACAGTAGCACAAAAGTTTGGACTTGCTAGAAATTTTGTTTAAGCAATCGTAGAATATCGTAAATTGAAATATATACGGTTACAGTATTGCTAATATTATCAGCAACAAAAGCTATGTATGTATCTCAAAGCTGATAGTACAATATAGTTGGTTGTTGATTGTGTTTATGACGGCCAATTATCAGCACGAGGGATATAGGCTCTAATGGGGAGAGTGCCCTCCGTGGGGGTCTTTCTAAGGGAACCCAACCCGTATTTACGCTTAGGAAACCAAGGTTCGAAGAAAACCACGAAAACTCCGAACGATTGTGCCGACAGACGCGATTGTGATCGAACCCAGCACCTCCCGTATACCAGCTTCGAGAGCAGAACTTCTCGGCCACTGGTGGGACAGTACAACAAGGATAACATTTTATTGAACAAATATGGCGATTTGTTACGCGTTTAAATTCTTATTCTAACTAGGGCTCAAAATGGAAAAATATATGAACCGGAACGCTATTTAAAAATTATTTTTGTTTAAACGATTTTTTAAAAAATATAGGCAAATATATTTCTAACCATACAAAAACAGATTAACCCTTACTTATGTCCCGGCGTTACTTTAAAGTACCATTAAAATAACGTGTTATAAATTTAATTAAATATATCGATTAGTAGTAATACAGTTTAGAATGAGTTATAGACTTTATTTTGTTCCAAAAGCATTATCCGTTGCACAAAGCAAAAATAGTTTTAAACGGATAATTTTGTTTTTATTTGCATCTTTTCAGCTTTCTTGGCGTTGAATGATCGTGGAATAAAAGTATCATATATATATATATATCAGAAATATTTCTATATATCCTTGTAAGAGTATTATATTTGTACATTTCCTAATTCTATAAAATAATAAAAGAAATGTTTCAAATAAAAGATTTGAGTTTAGTTTTAAATATTGCACAAAATCCCTATACATTGAAAATTAATTAATTAAATTTAATTGGAAAAGTCCATCTGAAATTTATTAAACGATTGTGTAAATCTAGTGTAATTTCAAAAAATCACGAAAAATGCTTTAGAATGTGAAATTTTCATGAATTCATAATTTGGGAAATAGAGGGTTAAAAAATGCATTCAAGACCCTAAATAAATGACTCTGAAAATTTTACAGAGAGCATAACAAGATATATATATGAAACGTTACATTAACGTGGCGGAAACGGAGACATATTTCTTTTTTCTCGGTTGCAACGACCGATTTAAACAAATTCCGTGTTCTCGCAGTTCTAGCCTTTTTTTTTTCCTTGTGACGAACCTGAACCGGAAAGGAAATATTAATGTTTCTCCGGAACTGTAACAATATGATTTAATAATTGCATGCACCTAAACGATATTATAAATGTGTCATAGTAGGGCATTTTTTCTTAATTTTTTATTACGTAGTACCAGAGATCAAAGCCTCGATTAAAACCTTCTTAATTTCATTATCTTAATTGCATGTTACTGATTACGTATACTTTAAATTTTCAATAATTTGAAAAGTTGAAATTAATCTTTAGTTAAAAATAATATTTGTTTTAAAGAGTTAGACTAGCAAATATAATATTGATTAACTTTGTGATTTTTATTTTTATTTTATTATAAATTCAGTCAATCAATTCTTTTAAAAATTTTTATTCGTCGAATTCGACGGGTTTCTGCTTGTTTTAGTTAATTGAAGTTATCGAGATATTGGTTATATAACGCTATCTAAACAAATGAAATAGATTGCACCTTTTTGAATAGAAAGACCATTTAAAAAATGTTTACATGAAAATCCTTTTAAAAATTACATTAGACGTAAAACTGATATACTGTTGTTATACCGATGGATAATATGATTTGTGCGATTGGAAATCGGTGCCACAGCTATTAGTTTGCAGTTTCTAGCAGATCATTCCTTATAACACTTTTTTGTTTTCTCAAAAAGCATTCAAAACAACATGATATGAAATTAAACTAAAAGTATAATTTAGACGCTACACAAAATGTTACTTTTTCATAGTGCTTACTTCTTCTAACATTTTAATGACATTTTAAGCTTATTTGATATTTTAAGCTTAAAATTATCTAATAACATCATACATTTAACAAAAGGTTGCTATAGAACATTTATTTGTTTGGCTAGTTTCATTTTCAGAAATGATAAAAATCATTACCCTTTCGGCATGTACTCATATAGTACATTTGTACAAAAGTTTAAACTTGCTAGAAGTTTTCTTTAAGCAATCGTATAGTATAAAAGATTGAAAGATATACGGTTACAGTATTGCTAATATTATCATAATTTTATCTGCAACAGAAGCTATGTAAGTATCAAGGCTTATAGTACAACATAGATAACGTTTTATTGAACAAATATGGCGATTTGTTACGCGTTTAAATTTTTATTCTAACCAGGGCTCAGAACGGAAAAACACTATTTAAAAATTATTTGTCGACTAAGCGATTTTTTTAAAGTATAGACAAATTTATTTCTAACCATACTTAACAGGCTAACTGTGTATGCCGCGGCGGTACTTTAAATTAACAATAAAAGAACTTGTTATAGAATTAATTTAATACATCGATTAGTATTAATACATTTTAGAATGAGTTATAAATACTTTACTTTATCTTGTTCCAAAAGCATTATTGTTTGCACAAAACAGAAATATTTTTAAAAGGATGATTTCTTTTTCCTTTGCAACTTTTCAGCTTTCTTGACGTTGAAAAATTGCGGGCGAAAGGTTTCAGTTCGGAAATCTTTCTATAGTTCTATTGGAAGAGCATTATGTTTGTGCATTTCCAAATTTATAAAATACGGAGAAAATAAATATTTCAAATAAAATGTTTGAATGCTCAAAATCCATATAAATTCGAATCTAATTAATTAATTTTAATTGGCAAAATTCTTCTAAAAATTTTTGGATTGTGCAAATCTTCTAATGTAATTTCAAAAATTCATGAAAAATGTTTTAAATGATGAAATTTTAATGAATTCATAATTTGGGATATAAAGAATCAAATAATGCATTCAAGACCTTAAATATATTTTTTTTAATTTACGTAGAGCACAACTAGATATATATGTAATTGTGCATGGCATTGTTCTGCCCAGGTTTTATATATTAATACATATTTCTTTATTTTTTTTTTGGTAGCGGTTAATCGTGCAATGATGGAAATATCCATTTAAGCGGTAGCTTATTGTTTTTACCTCAGAAGTTAACCGTTTTATACTAATGATTTTGTAATATTGCCCTTGAAAACAAGTTACAAATCATTAGTTGGAATTTTATTCATAATTGTTCTCCCATTTTAAGCTCATTTTGTAGTTTTTCTTTTTAAATTGATGCATTTTTAACTTTGAGATCATACATTTCGTGCAAAGGATTTGTTAAGGATGATTCATTATTTCTGGACTTTTTTCATTGGTTAAATTGTTTTAGTTACAAATAGCTTTACAAAATATTTCAAATATTTATGATTTCCTACATATATATCTTTAATTATTTGTTCTTTTTATGCAATTGCCTTCCCGTTGATATTTTCCTTTCGTCAATTTTGAATGTTTTAATTTTTAATACTTCAAATATTAGTAATTGGGATGTAGGTTTTAAAATTTTCATTAATGATTTGTTAAATTAATAATAGTTGATCCAGATTTAATATGTATAACGTCTATGTCATGTATTGATACTCAATCATTTTTTTTATTTTTATAAAAAAAGATGATGAATTATAATATTATATAATGGTTATATCTATCTATCTATCTATCTATATATATCACTTTTTATGGACGCCATAACTTCTATAATTCTGCACAAATCTTTTCCAAACTGATAAAATCAAGGGGCATAAAATCTCGGTCAGGGCTAATCGGACCAAGGTGTGTGTGTGGGGGGGGATAGGGAGGGTTTTTGTGAAAACGGAAAAAACCCACAACTTCTTAATTATAATACATATCGACTCAGTTTAAAGTTATTTTAACTTAAAAAAATGGGTCAAAAATTTTTGTATAACAGATTTTTGATAAAACTAAAAATGTGGTCAAGGAGCGTAAAAATAGGGTTTTCGGGAGAAAAAAATTCATAACTTCGTCATTTCTCAAGATATCAAATCCAATTAAATTTACTATAAATTGTCTTAATATTGTCTACAACTTTTATGTTGACAGGTTTTTGATAGGAACAATTCTTATCGCAAAAAAAAAAAGAAAAAAATTAAAACGAAAACAAAAAGGGGGTTGAAGAAGAAAAAAAATCCATAACTTCGTCAAATCACAAGATATCAAATCCGCATGAATTTATTATATATCTTCTTAATATTATCTACAACTTTTATATTGACAAGTGTTTCATAGGACCAATTCCTACAGCAAAAACAAATTAAAAATACATAGAGGTTAAAGAAAAAACATATCTTATTAAGGATGTACTCAAATCCAAACTGCATTTTTTCTGACACATTTTTAAATTCATTTTTGCTTTCAAACGCATCCAATTGGTAGTTTATCTTATTCAGAAACTATATAATGCTACGTAATGGTCAATTTTTTGATAGAGGCAGAATATATTTTTAAAAATTATGTCAAAGTGGGCATTTTGAACAGAATTTCTCGAAGCGATTGTGTTAGGAACGAAAAATATGGTCTTACTGAGAAAATAATTGTTTATAAATCAAGTTCTAATTAGTTGAACGAAAAATAAAAAAATAGGTCGCTTATAAATCTCTTTAAAAATCACGTCAGCAAGTTTCATGTTTCTTCTTTACAAAATGAATCTGAAAATGCGTCAGAAAATTTCGAGTTGTTGAACATGGAAAAATATTTTTTGAATACTGCCGTAACATGATTCTTATAAAACGATTTCTTATATAAAAATGAAATTTAAAACTTGTCAAAAGCGGCTAGATGAATTTGTTAAAGTGGGTTTATAATCATGATTTAGTTTTTGTTGATGAAATTAGTACTTAACTTCGAAATCTAACTGCGCCTGTAGGCCGAACCGGCCTGGATTTTTTTTATGTACCTGAACAGAAACAGAAATATTTATGGTGGTCAGAGCCTGTATTCATACGTTTTAATAACTGAACGAACCGGAGCGATATTTACCACGAAGCGGAACATTTTTTGCCATAATTTTATGAACTGGATCGAATTTGCTCCGGTACATTTCGAGCCCTGATTTTAACTTAGTATATATTTAAGGTACCCCTAAAAGGATTTGTAAGTTTTTTTCAAAATATATATTTTGCTTTTAAGAAAGTATCTTCTATAGTTAGAATATACTGTACCGTAATGCAAGTTATATGATAAAAAATTATAAAACATATGTACAATATGTAACAATATGTTTTAATAATGTCACGAACCAAAGCGATATTTACCATAATTTCACGAACAGGAACAATATTTGTCGTAATTTGAGGAACAGGAATATCTTTCCAGTTTGCTAAGGTACATTTCGAGCTCTGATTTTAACTTAGTGGAAAAGGTGTAAATATGGGCACCCTCTTTTATTTTTGACTTAAAGTAAATTTCATTTTAAAAATTTTTAGATTTTTGAGCTTCATCAACAATTATAACAAATTTACTAAATGAGAGGATTCAAAACGATGATTAATATAAATTATTTTTATTCAAAAATGAAGATTTACAAAAAGCTTTGAAAAAGTACCAGAAAAAAACAAAAACAGTAGCACTCCGGGAGTGCCAATAGAAGTGAGAACTTCAACAATTACGTGTGTGTTTTTTAATCGTCAGGAAATGTTTTATGCGTTGAATTGTGTAGCAGCACTAATGAAAGCATCTGGGGACACGGCAGTGCCCCTGCCAAGTTTTGAAAGCACAGCCGTAAGCATCTTTTTCTGGAAGCAACTCAGGGTACTTTTGACCCCCCAATATCTTTGTGTTGGTAATTCCAGGAAACTTGAAACTTCGTAAATCTAAAGTAATGTGGAAATGGAACTAAATGCTGAAATTTCACGCTTCTATCTTTTTTATTTCAGAAGATATATGAACTTAAACTTTCGCCTTTTCGACACTGATTCACCGATCATCAAAACTCAGAGGTACGTCCTGTATCCCTAGAATCTTGAAATTTGGTATGAAGGTAGTGTTTGGGATACAATGAAAGGGAAAATTTAAAAAATCCGGAAAATTTGGATAAAAAGTTGAAAAATCAAAAAACCGAGAATTTCGCAGAGATGTGATATACGAACCAGGTTTGGCGCGATTTTTTAACGTCAATTTGGCGAAAGCCCGTTTTCCAATACCAGTTACAATATATATTTTTAAATTATTTTCTATTGTTTTAAAAAGTAAACAACAATAAATAAACGGTAATTTCATTAATAACTATAGAAGAAAACAATTGTACAATTAAAAAAAATAAAATAAAAGTAAATGAACAATTTATTAATAAATAAGCAACAGTAGCCGGGTTACCTTGTAAAATAAAGTAACGCCATTTTCCTGTCAATTAGGTACCCAAGTGCGTATTTGACATCTGTGTCCCGTATTTTATCTTCCGTAATCGAAATTACCGCCAATACTGTTGGTCATTGACCAGACCATCAACACGATAAAATACAGCGTTATCGGTTTTTAGTTACACGAAATAGGTAGGTCACGAATACGGTATAATTCATTTTAACTGACGAAAAACAAAATAATAATTTGTTTTAGCAATACGCCGGGAGAAAAAGTGAGTTTTAGCTTCCTTCTTCTTTTGCGGATTGAGCTGAAGAGGGAAAAGTTCCTGTCATTCACCGCTTGGCGCGCTAGTGTCTATGTGTCAAAATGCTTGCATGTCGGTTACGTTACAGTGTCTCGAAATCAGTGGTTTTTCCCCATCTCAAAAAAAGCTCAACGCGCCTAAAGAAGTTTTCACTTCAAAAAATGGGGTGCAAATATGTGCCCTCTCCAACAAAATGGTAGAGGATTTATTTATTACAGAAAAAAATATTTTCAGAAATAGAAAACATAACTGGCTCTTTCAGCCCGGCACAATCTAAGTGTCCCTACATTTGGCACATAGCACATTTAACCCACACTTCTCTGCGAGTGTCTTTCCATCACAAAAGATGCAAGTTACATCACTTGAGACTGATTTTGTCCCATCGTTGATATCCAGGTTCATATCATCATCATGTCGACAAGGGGGGAGGGGGGGGGGGTCAATGATGAATCAGAGGGTAAGTCATATCATTCGTAGGCCTATTTTTTTTTTAATCCTTCGGCCTTCCTACCCCTGCCCCCTGACATGTGTCTTACTCCGAGAAAACTCAAGGATGTCTTCTTCAGAGCACTTTTGTCAAGCGACTTGGTTAACTGATCCTTGCACGGTGATCCAGTGATGACGCTGGACAATGCTGCTTTACGCCCACGAGTAATGGTTCTTTTCTTCATTTTGGGGTCAGGAGATATGTCGACCGAAGAAACTACATATAAAGTTCCCGGGGGACATTGCGGTGTTTCAGGAGCATTAATTAGCATAGCTAGAGTTAAATGTGCTAGTATATCAAGATAATTCGAAAAAGAGGGGGACCATATTTACACCAAGAAAGGGTGCCCATATTTACACCAACCCCAACTAATAAAGATGGGCACATTCACATGTAGCCTAAAGACGTGCATGGCTAAAGGAGTGCTTATAAACGTAGCTTAGGATCTTCGCTTTCCCACTATCACTCTGAAATTATTTTAAAAGAAAGCGATTACAGATACCTGTCAAAAGTTTGTAGTTTCGAACAAACACCAATTCGCACAATAAATCACGCTGCATTCGCACTATTAAAAAAATGGTTCCAACTGCTATTATATTATCTTATACCAGAAAGTGACATCGTATACCATCCTGGCCACCAGTCTTCAACTCCTCCAATAGCCACTTCGGGAGGGTTGCCCATATTTACACCTTTTCCTCTACTATATATTTAAGATTCCTCTAAAAGGATTTCTAAGTTGATTTAAAATATATATTTTGTTTTTAAGAAAACTAGGGAATCGTACCCGGGCTTCCCGGGTTAAAGAATATAGGTGAAAACCTTTTTTTATGGAAAACTAATAATTCTTTTTAGATGCAATATTCTTTTTAGATTGCCTACTTACATTAAAAAAGCATTTTTCGTATAAATAATACGAATTATACAATCAAATAAATTTTTGAAATTTATCAAAAGCCATATTTTCTTATTAGCCGCTTGCTAAGAGTTATTTGACCAAGATTTTGCTACTTACGGCATCCTTTTATGTTCTGATATTTTCAGATCGTATACATGTCTGTTAAATTTGTGTTTTATTTATATTATTTTATTTATTTATTCATAGGGGGTTTTTTTAATGGATATTAGCCGTAAGAAAATGATGAACTGCTTATTTTGTTTTAAGGGCAAACGGATTAATCTTTCGTAATCGAGCTCCGCGCGATATAGATAAATTAAAAAATAGTCCACGCTTTAAAATTGTTTTCAAAACCATAGACAATCAGTAAACAAGATGAACTTTGCAAACAAATTCCATTTGAAAAAAATATCCTATTTGGTGATCTAAAAATTTAAATCATACGATTACAAATATGTTAGATTTGTGTTTTTTCAATATTATTCTTTTATTTGTTTGTAAACGAAGTATTAATTTCATTAATTTGTCTTTCACAAATATGTTAGATTTGTGGGTTTTTTAATATTATTCTTTTATTTGTTTATAAAGGAAGTATTAATTTCGTTATGCAAAAATAGTCAGAAATAAATATTGTAAAATGTTTGTTGCTTTATGTGCAAAATATTTATTATTATTATGTATTGAAAACGGCGCGTGATAAGATAAACTTTTAAAAAATCATGCTTAAAAATTATTTTAGAAAATGTAATACATCAGTCAATTAAGACACAGTTTTTAAACAAATTGCATTTGAAAGGAAATTTTTTCCCTATGCGACGAAAGTTGAAAATGTACGATGGTCAGAAGATTAAAACATTGCGGTAGCGAAAATTTCAAGACCGAAATTTTATCGTGAAGAGTTGCCATTCGCATAATGACGTCAACGTTACGCACAGATGCAAAATGACGTCAACGTTACGCACAGATACGCTTGTTCTTTATAATATAGATACTTAATCACTAAAATATAATAAATATAAGTTATTAGGATATGGCTATCATTTGAGGCTCTTATGCTTGGTACTCCAGAATGAAAAACAGCAATTTTCACCTTCTCAGAATTTTCATACGCACTTCTCATATCCATATTCATCATTTTTAAAAAAATTGTATTTTGTTTGATCATTAAAAAATCATTTTACTTCAAAACTTGAAGTCACGATTGTCAGCAACATCTTTTATGTAAGCAGACGCACTCTTTACTTGAGATTCTAATCTCAATTCCGGAGAGTAAAAATTTCCGTAATTTATGTTTTTTAGTAGCATTCGTGTTAAAATGTTTAGTTTTATCTAGGAAAATGATCGTTTTCTTTTAAATATGACTTCATTTTCACTTAAATAAGCATTTCGCCTTGTGTCTGAAACTTAGTATCAGTACACATGCAGAAGGAAAAAACAATATAGAAAATTTATGAGGAAAAATGCGTGCAGTATGTCATTTTCCGTTATTATGCCCCTAATATAATATTCTGCTCCTAATGGGATTTTGCGCCACTAAACCCTATACAACAATTTTTATCAACAATTTTGCATTTTTATCAGAAAATAGCATGAATAAAGATAAAAATACCTCATTGTTTCTCTCTTGTCTGCAATAATGAAAGCTATCTAATTTCCACCATTTTGAAGAAATTTCATAAAATGCTTTTAAAATTAAAATATAAAAGTGGGGAAATAAAAACAGAATATGAGATCACATCTACAAATGAAGAGGTTTTAGTTCAAAAAAATATTAGTAAAACAAATGAAGAGCTTTTAGTTAAAAAAAAAAAAAATAGTAAAATTGTTGAGTAGAAACATCTGGGCAGATGACTAAAAAACACACTTGTGTTTTAAATATATAGATTATAATTAGGAAAAATTAAATTATGGAAATTATGTTATTTTGATAAAATTATAATAGAATGTCCTAAAGAATAACATTTTATTATTCGAGAGAATTTTGGACAATAACTTCAGGAACAGGATATTATTTTAAACCACGAATTATTTCTTTGCTTGTTTAACTCGGCGAAGCAAATCCATCCAGGCAAGAATCACCAATTTCTGTAATATAAATCGCTATTATTTGCATGTCACCTCTCTTTTATAAAGTTCTTTTTGTCAGTGTGTGCTTTCGATTACATTACTCTCAAAAGTGAAGCATTTTCACCTGAGAAGAATTTCAAAGCAGCTGGGCTGTGAAAATAACGCACTTCTACAAAAATTAATTCAGGTTTAAAAATTAAAATACACGTTTTTTTTTATAAAATGACGTCATTTGCATCTGCTAAAGCAATCCACTTTTACAATACAGTCTTAAACTTCGTCTATAGAAAGGTATGCATATGACGTCATTATCACGAAATAACAGACAATAATCTTGACATAGCCCATATTTTAATTTCGATTTTTTTTTCAGGTTTTATGAGAAAATGGCAACAAAAAGATACAGTATCTCCTATTTTTGACTATTTTCCGTTTACTTTCAATAGAAATGGGGTACTTTTGTTGCCACGGTAGGGAAAAGGCTATTAAAAACTACAAAAAAAAATTAATATCTCAAAAATAAATTGAGATACAGCTTTCAAACAAATTGCATTTAAAAGAGCATTTTTTTCCTTATACGACGGTGTAAAAATTTAAAATGTGCGATGTTTAGAAGTTTAAAAATTTGCAGTAGAGAAAATTGCAAAACCAAAATTTTATTTCAAATTTCAAAGTGTTGCCATTCGCAAAATGATGTATGCGTTACTCACAGATATGTTTGTCCTTTATAATATAGATATCTTTTATACTTAAAATGCACTTTACCGTAATGCAAGTTATATGATGAGAATTTAGAAAACAAATTTGTGACTCATAAATTATTTGGATTTTTTATAGTAATTTTTGTATTTTTTTCTGTTTATCAGTTTATTTATAGTGTTTATATTACTCGCTTTGACTTAATATATGTAAGTTTTATGAGAAATATTTAAAGAGTGCGATCTGATAGGGGTTACAGTATTAGTAACAAAGTTACAAACTTAACTGTATTAGAATATATCTAATATCTTTATATCCCGAATTATGAATTCATGAAAATTTCATCTTCTAAAGCACCTTTCGTGAATTTTTGAAACTACATTAGAAGATTTACACAATCATTTAATAAATTTTAGAAGGATTTTGCCAATCAAAATTAATTAAATTTGAATTTATAGGGATTTTGTGCAATATTTAAAATTCCACTCAAATCGTTTATTTGAAATTTTTTTTTCATTATCTTATAGAATTAGAAAATACACAAATTTAACCTTTTCGGTCCCTGGATCCCCATACGGGGACCTCTGTTCTTTTCCTTATAAAAACTAAAATGTCCGATTTTTTTTACATTTTCGCATTTCTTAATAGCTGAATGTTTTTTTGCGTCCAAAGCAATCGAATAAATGGCAGCATCTAAGCTGATTCCCACATAAAATAAATGTTATTTTCATCCGAGTTTGCAAAATGCCTAAAAATGCCCAAAAGGCAGTATGATCAAGAAAGTGAGAAATTTTCATAAGTATTTAACTTAAATCTTTTTCAGTAAAACATTTTGAGGATTTGTGGATTATTTTCTTGTTTAAAGCTCTTAAATTTGTGATTGCTTTAATTTAAGTTAATGGTTATTAAATTGATGTTTTTAAAGGGGGTTTTAGTTTTAGATATATATTTTTTAACCTAAATTACTAAGCGCTTAAAGGATCAATTTCAGAAAAGATACTTTTCCTGTCATTTACGATGTCATTTTGTTTGGAAAAAATCAATGAATAAGTATTTGTATTAGGGGTGACCGGGGGAATGGAGACAGCTTAAGGGAATTTAAAAATTTTCACCTCAAAAAAATGTTTATTTTTTAATAGTAGAAATTCTAAATCTGAATCATGATCTTTAGTATCTGTACATATTTAACCGTAATCATAACTGCAAAGTAAGCACACATAAAAAAATTTTTTTCAACCTCTGTACAGTGGCGGGATTACCTAGGATACTGGGGTAATTCCGCCAATGTAGCTGGGTAATGATGCCACTCTTTAATGACCTAGTAAATACTTATAATGGATACTAGAAAACACATAACCTACTGAAAATATTTAGAAAGCAATAATTTAGCAAAACAATGAATAATTACAATGTTCCTTAAACTAAATTTATTAATGTGCTAAGCTTACAATTTAACTCAAATTGGAAAAGTCACCCTTTAACATGGTGGCGGCATTACCGCGAGAGGATAATATAGCGGAAATCCCCCAGCAAAACCGAAAGAAGAGCCGAACTTGTTCAGCAAATGGCATCATAATGTCGGCGAATGCATGTAGATTATGGGTAATATTATCGTAAGTACCTAATGTTACAATAAAAGGTGTTTACCTCTTCTCATTTGAAACTCCAAAATAAGAAGCAACTAGATGAAAATTAAATTTTTCTCTAGAAAAAACGGACGGCGTACAACAAAATCATTCTCACTCTAGGCACTGTTTCTATTGTTGGCCGCTATAGTGCAGGCGCATTCACTATCTCAAACTGTCGTTAATTTTTAAACTAGGCGGGGTGGCGGCATAACCCCGAGTGGCGCCATTTCCCCGGTCTCCCCTATTATTTTAGCTTCGGAACTGATGAGAATAATGCTCTTACAATAGAAAGATAGAAATATTTCCTAACTGAAAAATTTCCTCACAATCTTTCAACGTCAAGAACGCTGAAATGAAGCAAATGAAAAAGAAACCATCCTTTTAAAAATATTTTTGTTTGGTCGAACTAATAATGCTTTCGGAACAAGATAAAGGAAAGTATCTATAACTCATTCTAAATAGTATTACTACTAGTGAATGTATTAAATTAATTTTATAAGAAGTTATTTTAATGGTACTTTTAAGTACCGTCGGAGCATTAAGTTTTAAAGTCTTGTAATAATACGTAGGTAACATGTTATTTTATCAGTACTTATACATATTATATTGATTTATGTACTGTTTTATGATACTGGCTTTACCGTAGAATAAACTTTCTGGAAATTATTTGCAGAATACAGTATTTATTATAGTTGTTTATAAAAATTAAAGCTTAAGATTTTTCTAATATATTTTATTTGTTATAAATGCCAGTTTTTTTTATAATATATATTTAAAAACTTTTTAATGAAATGTGCATTTAAATATGGAAATTAATTTATAAATTAATTTTGTTTTCAGATTACAACTAGCGGACTTCGCTTGCATCGCTAGACGGTTTCTATAAAAGAACCTTAAATCAAACGAAATAAATCTAGCAAAGATGAAATGTGTTTATCTATTTTTTTAGTATGTTTGTTATCTTGAATTTCACGCTTCTACCTAAAATGGCTGCTGAGATATGCCAAATGTTCTAAAATTTTATCCCCCCCCCCCCTTTTAACCCCCTTTTTGGGGGGAGGGGATTTCTCAAATCGCTGAAATACGGGCTTAATTATTTTTTTAGTAAATTATTTTTTGGAATTTCACGCTCCTAAATAAAACGGCTGCTGAGATATGACCACATGCTCTAAAACTTTCGACTCCCTCTCTTTTAACCCCTTTAGGGGTAGGATTTTAAAAAATCCGTCCTTAGTGCTCTTTTTCACCCAATTGTCATGCTTCTATATTCAGTAGTTTGGGCTGGGCCTTTCATATATGGAGATAAAGATTAAAACCTAAGTCGAACGATTTTCCCCCCATAGGCCGTAATGTAACTGAATTCTTTTGATTGTCCCTGTAATCCCCACTTCAACCCACCGCGACCAAACTGCCTTACTAACAGCAGGAGACCAATGACTATCTAACCACTACAACCCCTTGTGGGTGGCAGTAGGTGTTCATGGAGAAAAGTCTGTCTTTACCCACAGACAATAGACTTTTATATATATACTAGAAAGGTAGCCCATGAGTTTTCTCGCTTGTTCTGCAGTGATAGATGAAAATAACGCATTTAAAGAACGAAACACTTTTATGAAAAAAATGTGTACAGTAGAAGACCACTAATCTGCACAGTTTGGTTCCAAGTGTTATGCAGATTTGAGGCTTTTTGCGGTCATGTCTATTCAATCTTTGTTTACATTTTTTTTAATTCATATATTGGACAATTTAGATTGTTAAGCTTTAAAAATAAATAAATTTTACACTTGAAGTAAGGTAAAAACTATTAAATTATCGTGTACGATTTCATGAAATGGTATTATATGGTATTATATGTGTGTGCTTCACGATCTTGGTTACGACGTTGGCGAAATTGGCTGCAACTTGTCATAATCCTAATAGTGTGGGCCGCTTTAACAAAAAAGTAACCAGTTTTTAGCAAAATTTCTGATATAAAGTAGTTTTCAAAAACTTGTGTAAAATTGCAGGCCGTTCTCATGTTATGTCAGTCCTAGAATAATATTTCTAACACTGAAGAGTTTCCATGTATATATGAAATTTAGAAGAGCTTCTCCAATAGAAAGGTCCTGAAATGACATTGTAATTCCTGTAACTTCAAAGTTTAATCGGGCCCTGATGTTGTTTACTGAAATCTAATAAATACAGTTATTTTGAATATTACAACAGAATTAAACAGTTAAACTTATCTAACATAAACCCGCTGTTACTTCCCGATGTTGTTTTTTTACTATTAAGAAAGAAAATTATTTACATTTTTCAAATCATGCATTTATAATTTTTTTCCGACTTTAATAACTAAATAATGAACAAATATGCTTTTGTTCTGAGCTCATAAATATGACAATAAAATAATGTAACTAAGAGACATTGCAAAATTAAATCTTTGTGATTTCAAACCATAAACAAACGATACCGCCACCATTTTACCTACTATGATGTCATTAGAATATTGTGCATTGATTGTTGGAGAACTTACTTTGTGAGTGATTACCTCAATGATTTATTTTTTTTTAAAGTTTCACGATGAATGAATCACTTGTGTTTGTTTAGGTTTATGGAATGAGATATTAAGCAGTGAAATTAATTTCAACTAAAGTTATCCAAGGATATATGTATTTTTAATTGAAATAAAAAACAATGCTTTGATCTCGAAATAAAAAGTTTTAGTTTGTATAATTGGTTATTTCTGTTAATTATTTATTTAGGTACTTTTCCATTATTAGCGCATTTTTAAAAAAAAGCTTGGCGCAATTCGGGCATCAGAAAGTGAGATATGTTGCCAAAATATATAAACAGCTATGAAAACAAATCTAATGAACTTTTATTTTTGTTTATATATGCACTTATATACATAAAAAAATCGTTTCTAAATATATATAACATTTTTTTATATACAAATTACGGCACAGATTTCAGATATGAACCGGGATACCTAACTGGCGCCAAAATGGTGCTATTTTGCTTGCTATGGTAACACGGCTATTGTTTGTTATTTATTAATAAATTGTTTATTTACTTTTATTTTCTGTTTTTAATTATATAAACTGTTTTGTTCTATAGCTATTATTCAAACTTTTATTTATTTATAGATATTTCCTTTACAAAATGATAGCAAATAATTTTAAAATATATAAGTAACTGGTATTCGAAAGCGAGATTTCTGCCAAATTGGCGTCAGAGAAAAATCACGCCAACCCCGATGCGTATATGACATCTGTGCAAAAATTACGGCACAGATGTCATATTCGCCCCATATTGGCACGATTTTTTATCTGACGCCAATGCCATATACACACCGGGTACTTAACTCTCGCCAAAGTGTCGTTATTTTGCTTGATACGGTAACCCGGATGTTGTTGTTTATGCTGTTGATGTTTTCGCCAAATTGGCGGCGGAAAAAATCGCGCCAATATGGGGCGAATATGACATCTGTGCCAAAATTACTTCTGTTAAAAAATGGGTAAAAAAAATAGGAACAGATGTCATATTCGCCCCATATTGGCACGATTTTTTTCGGTTGCCAATTTGGCGAAAACATCACCAGCATAAACAACATAATCCGGGATACCACATCAAACAAAATAACGACACTTTGGCGCAAGTTAAGTACCTGTTGCCTATATGATATTGGCGACAGAAAAAAATCGCGCCAATATGGGGCGAATATGACATCTGTACCAAAAAATAATTAAAAAATGGGTAAATAGCTTTTTTTACATTAAATAAAGGTACTTGTTAGTTATCCCGTCGACCAAATTACTGTCGCCAAATTGTAAGATTAAATGCCAATAATGGTTGACATTAAACATGATCATGTGTTTCTTACGTCATCAAGTGATTTTTAATTCGACGTTATATTTGTATTTTTATTAATGTTTTGCTAATTTAATTGATCTTTCGTTGTTTAAAATAAAAATTATGTCAATTTGTATAATTTTGCGAGTGGTTTGGCGATTTATATAATGTGGCGAAACTGGTCGACGGGATAGCTAACAACTACCTAAATAAATTGCATACATATGGAAAAAATTGCTTGTGAGTATGAAGCAGTAAATAGGTTGTCAGAAAATACGTTGGCAAACCTCTTTCTCGCCAAGCAACTTTTATCCGAAGTATTGTACATAAGCAATGATTGCTAGAAATGCAATTTTAATTATGATATGCGCTTTTATGTTTCACTACATTTATGCATGCTATACTGTGCGTATAAATGCTACTGTTCATATGCAGGGCTACACAAAAGAATTCGTAAGGGTTACTGAGTATGAGAGTAAATTGCTTAAAGGTGGTTTTTAAAGGAATTATGCGTTTTTACGCTGAACTGCATTTAGTTTACTAAGAAATGTTTGTAGAATATAGATAAAATCATATACAGGGTCACGTAAAGAATTTTATTCGCCAATATCATATAGGCAACAGGTACTTAATTTGCGCCAAAGTGCTTGATGTGGTAACCCGGATTATGTTGTTTATGCTGTTGATGTTTTCGCCAAATTGGCAACCGAAAAAATTCGCGCCAATATGGGGCGAATATGACATCTGTACCAGAATTTGATACATAACCGTCTATGGATGATAATATCTGGAAATGTGATTTCAGTAGTTTTAAGAGTAGTTTAAATTAAATTTAGGCTAAATAGTGGCATGTAATAACGATACTATTGGCTATGGACGGTAACTGCTGAAATCAATTTATAAAAATTTTTATGCGTCTTCTAAACTGTTTACTTAGTTATCTTATTTCCCAAAATAACGAAGTTTTGTTAAAGCATTCAGGATGTGTTGGAAAGTGTTTCATATTCTATGCTTAATGCATGATTTTTCTTTCTTCTTTAGTCTTATTTTGCATTTATTTTATTCTTAATTTTTTAGTCTTATACTGATTTATAGAAACTTTGGCACAATTGTCATATACGCCAATTTGGCGAAAACATCAACAGCATAAACAACAACATCCGGGTTACCATATCAAGCAAAATAACGACACTTTGCCGCCAGTTACCCGTTGTGTATATGACATTGGCGTCAGAAAAAAATCGCGCCAATATGGGGTATATGACATCTGTGCCGAAACTTTAATATTTGATTTTTAAACTCTTCGCTCCACACCCCTTAGTACAAACTATAATACAGATAACGCAAAATAACAGACAATTTGGTACTTTTCCACTGTAGGAGCTTTGGCGTTTTTAAAAAAAAAAGCTTGATGTAATTTGGGCATCAGAAAGTAAGATTTGGTTTCGTTTCCGTTATACGGATACCTTTGTCGCCAAGCGTAATAGATGTCGCAAAATGAAAATCACGTGAATTGGAGCATTTGAAAAAATAAAAGAAAAAACATTGTCGATACTAAAGTGAGCATTTAAAAAATATAACATTTGAAAATTCTAGACTTTTACGAACTATTTCATTAAATCACAATTATATACTTAAAATAAGTGAACAAAAAACTGTTATAAAATAAAGCAATAAGATAAAACTCATATTAAACTGCTGGCATAAAATTAAAAATATCTTTTAGCATTTTGAAGTAATTGGCGCATTAGCATACATTTTGGCATGGTGTCCGTATAACGGAAAAATATCGAGATTTGTTGTCAAATCATATAAGCAGCTATGAAAACAAACTTGATGAGCGTTTTTGTTTGTTTTATACGTTTATTTTATATGTATATTATTGATGTTTTTATGTACAAATCACATCTGTTTCTTTATAAAATTAGAGAAACGTCTTTTTTTATATTAAATAGCGTGTATATATAAAATTAAACAGTGGATAGGTTCCCGGAAAATATGTTACCAAATTTTTCTTTTTCGCCAAGGCACCTATACTGGAAAAGTACCTAAAGCACATTAAAATCGCGCAGTTAGGAGCTCACACAGTACAGCGTCGTCTATTGGCGGTTATTTTATTAGTAGCATCGGGAGGAAGATGTAAAGATGTACTTTAAATTCTCACTCATACATTTTGAAAAAATATCTTAAAAGAGTGGAGTTTAAATTAAATTTCGGTGACCTCCTTTATGAAAGATTAATAGTTTTAAATGGGAATTTCGCCAAATTAGCCAGCTATCACCAAGTTGGCTAACATTTGGCGCTACTGTGGTAACCATGCATTAGATTTTTTCAACAATTACTCATTTCAATGAGGCGGTCCTACCGGAATCGTGAGGGACACACAGAGACTTGGATTTTATATAAATAGACTAGCAAACACCGCGGCTTTGCTCGCGTAATATTTGAAATATGCCAAGTGATATTTATATATCTAATTCTTATTAAAAGGTCGTAACTAAATTCTTATTTTATTAAAAGGTAATATTTTATTTTATTAAAAGGTAATATTTTATTTTATTAAAAGGTACTTATTACTTTTAGGAATAATTAAAAAAAATTACTATTTAAAACACAGTTTGATTAAACATCATTGTTACACTGCATAAGGCAGAAATGAGACTTAAATTAATAAAACGAAATAAAACTAAATAAATAATAATTTAGAAAATATATTGAAACTTTTATGCTCAATTAATACGCTCATTTCAGTATTCATTTGAAATTTTGATTTTTTTAGAAACCATCTTCTTACATCTTAAAATTAACCATCATGTCAAATTCCAAGTCCTACCACCTCTCTCAACATAAAGGGCTATGTTGAAATAGGAACTGTCACCATTAATTTACCAACATTAATTTTGAAATTGGTTTGTTATTTCCTAATTATCACAGAAACGTAATTAAGAAAGCTTTTAAAGGCCTTTTTTAGAGCGTTTGTTGTTCCTGTGAACCCCAGGTAGTAGAATCATCGGCATAAAATATAGCCTGTGTTGGATCAGAGACCATTGATTACCATTGATTCGCAACTATTACTTTTATATTTGGTTTATATTCCCAGAAATAGCGTAGAAATCGTAATTTAGGACTTTTTTAGAATGCTTTTCGCACCTCCCCTTCACTTCACCCCTTTTTAATTCGAATTTATTTTCGACAGTCCTTCGAGGGCATTTATATTTTATAAGTAACTACCATGCCATATTTAAAGTTTCTAGACTTTTCAGTATCACAGTAATCGCAATTTAGAAAGTTTTTAGCTACTGCAACCCTCTGGTGGTAGTGGCACAGACATAAAATATAGCTTATATTTGAGCAGGTTCTATCACCAACAATTTGTCATCATTATTTTTTTAATCGGTTTGGTATTTGATAAGATTACATAAAAATTGTAATTTATAACGCTTTTCGCTCACTTCAACTTTTTAAATTTGAAATTTTCTTTCGACAGTTCTTAGAAAGCAGTTGCATCTTGTAAGTAAATACCATGCCATACTTCAAAGTGAAAAGCTGCGTTTACATTATCCTGCAAAAGATCGTCTAGAAAAACCCATAAATTTTATCTTTGAAGTAAGGAGTCAGGGGCGTGCCTAGCGAGGGGGTGTTGGGGGTGTAACACCCCCCCACTTATTTGGAAGAGTTGGTAAAATTTAGAATAGTCGGAAAGTTAAGAACACACCCTGCAAAAAGCCCCCTCTCCCGTCGTCAGTATCATTTCAATTCTCTGTTGTCCGTCTTTAAGGCTGTGTACGCACGCGTATTTTGCCTACTTCTCCAGTTTTCTTGGAAAAGCTTTTGTACTGGACCCATCTGCGGTTTATTCACAAAAGAATGAGGGGAATCAACAATGGGTCAGGAGATAAGGAGCTCGACTCTACTTGAAGGAAAGGTTCCTCTTTTGCCGGACATCATTCCCTTTCCTGCTAAAGTCGTTAAAAATCAAAGACACTGCGTTGCCACAAAAAACGAAGCCGACACTGCTAACAGTTAGAAGGATGGTGCGGTCGCAGCTTAAAGGGGAAAAGAAAGAACTTCTCACGGAAGATTGTGTATGATTCTGTGTGGGAGGGAGGGGTTGTCAGAGAGCGGAGGTGATAGATAGATAGAGAGAATCGCATTTCTGAGAATTTAAGACTTTCGTGAAAGGAAGCGGGAGGGGGGGGGTTGTTGCAGTCTCTATTGTAAGTTTTCCCACGTAGCATCTTTAATTGCTCCCTTCTGCTATGGACTGATTCTTAGAATTTGGTGACCTCTTGGCTCTGGATTTGGCGCTAGTTATTTGAGGTTGCTGCATTTAAAAGATGAAGTCACGGACACAGAAGAAGAGCGATTCGCAAAAATTTGTTTCTGTCGCATGATGGCGGATAAATCAGTGAAAATTTTATGCACACACTGTGATCGCATACACACTGATTTCACAGAAAAAAAATAGATTTATATCGCCATATAAGAAAATTTCATCCGAATGAAAACATCGACCTCCAGAAAGGAAAACAGATTCAATATACAATATGTAGATATTTCTGCATTTCTATTAGAGGCCTGCATAGTCATATTCAAACAGATCATACAGATGTAAAATTATCTTTTGAAAAGGCTCTTGTATAGCCCCTCTCCCCCCCCCCCCAAAAAAAAAAAGCCAGTTTTATTCTTCAAATTGTCATAGCCATATGAATTTTGTAGACAGGTACATCTGGAATAGTAATGATGCTTAAAGTATGTGTTACTCTTTTTGTGAGTGGGTGGGGGCGACCATCTTTAAACCTCGTTCGTTGAAAATTCCAAAATCAGAGCATTTAAGCATCATCACTCTTCAGGTTGGTTCTAACTGTGTCCAAAATTTTCAAAGGAATGGCTAAGCTTATTTCTGAAATTATACAGTCAATTGGAATATCGCTTTCCCAAGCTCGTGCGCAGTCTTACGACACCATGTCATCTATGTCCGGCCGCATTTTAGGCTTTCAATCAAAACTTTCAGAAATAGCTGGTAGATTATACATACCCTGCCTCGCACGGTTTTTTATGTGTTGAACATGCGTGCAAAGAAAGCAATATAATAAAATTGTTCTACGACAGTATTCAGTATCTATAACTTCTTTTCACTGAATACAAAGCGATTCTGCATACTGAGAGAGAAAATGGAAGTTCTTCAGAAGAGTCTTACCTTGAAATCTTTGTCGAAGACAAGATGGACTGTGCGAGTGGATTCAGTCAGAGCTATTTTATCGTCCTATGATGCCCTCATCCATACTCTGCAAATTATTTCTGAAGACATGAAGGTTGACAAGGATGTTCGAGCTAAGTCGGCAGGGTTAAGAAGCAAAATGATGTCATACGATTTCATTGTTTCTTTACTTGCAATGAAAACAATTATGTTTATGACCAAGATAGCAGCAGAGCAATTGCAACGTGAAGACCTGAACATTTTAGAGGGAACCGACATAATGCAGAAAACTTACGAAAGGATTGATGACGCGGCGGCAATAATGAACATCATTAAGGAATCTGACAACATCTGCGAGACACATGGAATAAATCAAGATTATGAGTTCAATTTGCGGCACAGGCGACGGAGGCCTCCATCGAAGATCGACTAAAATCCTGAAACTGCAGTTCTATTTACACGAGAGAATTATTTTAAAGCAGAAATTTTGAAGGTGGTAGATCGGCTTACAACTGCATTTGGAGACATTCATAAGTTGGTATTTGAGAAAGTTAAACCACTGGCCTGTCTTCTTCCATCTAGGATCACGTATGGCTCTACTGAGGACATTTCTAAACTATGTCAATTGATGATCTCAAAGATGTAGATAATTTGGAATGTGAAATTGATATCATGTCCTCAGAAATAGCTAGTTCTGAATCGGATACAATTGGCGCAGCAGCGCAAAAACTTGTGGGGAAGGCTCATTTGTATCCTAAACTTTCTTTGGCCTACAATTTGGCCTTAATTATTCCAGTAACTGTAGAGAGTAATGAAAGAAGTTTCAGCAGGTTAAAGTTAATAAAAAAATTACTTGCGTACCACCATGTCGGAAGAGCGACTGGACGAACTAATGCTATTACCCTGTGAAACAGACATAACTGACATGTTGGATTTAGACAGTGTAGCTGGGAAATGGACTATTCTGAAGGATAGGCGGGTGATAATTGAAAAATGTATAAGGATAATTTTTAGTCTCTTATACTAATATATATCTTATTTTTAGCAAGCAAGATTTGTCTTTTTTATGTATTTTAAAATTTATACGCTTACATTACACAACAGCATGCGGTTTTATTTATAGGAACATAAATTCCGAAATACTTCAACATTCTTAAATTGTTACTTTTGAGAACTGGCTTTTGTACGGTACATCCGTACACATTTCCTTTTAAATCGTAAGCAGAATCCTAATTAATAACAGGATTCTCAACTCTACTTATATAGTAAAATAATTAAAAAAAGATTACACATACTGAATAACAGCATTTAATTTCGACTGTGGTTAAGGAGAATGCAGGTGAGCACTGAAGACTTTTAGTGATTTTTATAAATTCACAGTATTGTAGAACAGTTGACTCCGTAGCTGGGGGGGGGGGGGCTATCGCAAAGCCTTTCTCACCCCCGATCTTGCAGTTGGCAAAATTCAGTTCACACCCCCCCCCCACTAAAACTGCCTTCGGCACGCCCCTGGAGTTCCCGACAGAACTGACAGGAACAACCGATTACTAGATTTGGCGTTTAATCGCCCATGTAAGTAAAAATCTCGATTTTTCATATCATGTTATTCATTAGTCTCCATTTTGTGGAACTTGATATGATAAAACCTGTGAAGTCAGCACCTGTCTATATCGAAAATTTTTAATAGTTCATTCGAAAGGGATACGTTACAGATTTACGTGTCTAGACGGAAACAGTGATGTGGGAAGGCTAAATACCCAGTGGGTAGGTATTTATTTTTTGGGTATATACCCGGTTATTCACCCAATTCTGGGGTAAATACCCCAAAACTGGGTATTTTCATATTTCGCTGTAAAATATCATAATTTTGAAAAAATTCTCAATCATACGTTAGAATGTTTCAAGTACGATAGCAGCTTTCAGTTTAATTAAAGAAAGATGCCTACATGTTGTCTTTTTGAGTAGCCTTTCAAACCTTTTCCATTTATTATGTCACGTTATTCTAAGATGCCAATCAAATAAGCAATATATATATATTTAATTGTAATTGATACAGTGAACACTATCAAATAAAGTTACATTTACATGCAATGCGCAGTCGAATTTAAAATGAAAAAGGTACAGAATCCTTGAAATTGCCAGAAAAAACGAAATGGGAAAATTATTCGCATTGTATTAAACCATTAATTCTCAAGCTATTTTAAAGTTTGAGATTTTGTTTCTAAATCTTTTTTTACATGAAAAAAATAAGAGCTTCTAAAGTTCTGTCTCATAATGCGAAAGAAAAACACTTTTTAAATGCACAATGAAAAAGAAGATAATGCAACTTGTTTCAAAAATCTCTCTTCGTCAGTCACAAGAAGACCGTCCTATCAAACAATACACACTGTTAAAACACTATTCTTAAAGATAAGTAAATTGTACTAATTATTGAGCACTTCTCGATCTTAAAATAGCGCCGAGTACTTAACTCTTAAATTTTAAAAAAGCATGTACTCATTTTTTTGAGTACATACAGGGACTCGAAAATAAGTATGTATAGAAACACACATACACTATAAGAAAAAAAAAGCGAAATTACAGAGAACCGACAAATCACCATTTTTAATTGCGAAGAACTACAATTTTTGGAGTAAAGAACAACCAATTTACAATTTTAATTTTTGAAATTTTATGTATGAGCCGCCCCGTGATTTCAACCCGAGTTCTCCAGGTGGGAGATCAATATTGTACTGACTGTGTTTCGTTTTCACAAGTTTTACTCTAATACATCTCTTTTCAGAGCTATACTATAGAGCGGATAGTTTAACAGTCAGTGAGGATACTTGTGAAAATGAAACCTGTCTATAATAGAATCCTGTCTAAAAAGAAAAAAAATATTGTGCAATATATAAAAACTTTACCTTTTAAGACGGAAACCTGTTTAAAACGAAATATTTCATTGGTCCTGAGTTTCCGTATTCGAAGTTTTTACTGTTATTGTAAGCATAAGTCGGTAAACGTTTCTCATGGGGGGGGGGACCCCCGGATCCTACCCTTAGCTATATAGAATCCCTCAAAAAATGTTCCCCCCCCCCCCAAGAAAGTTCTGAAATGGCGCCCCTGCTCGTTTCTGAATTAATTGTACTTAAAAAAATCGATTATACAAAGAAATTTTCATTTTTATGTAGATTAATGCTCATTTTTGAAGCAATTGTACTTAAAAAATATGAGTACACAGAAATGCTCATTATTAAGTAGATTATTTTATTGAAACAATTGTACTTAAAAAAATACAAGTACATGGAAGTTCTCATTTTTAAGTAAATTATTTTTGACAGTGCAGGAGAAATTTTTCCTTTGCGTTTTCTTAATGATAGTATGTAACACAAGCAGGATGTACATCATACCAATTATAGCACTTTGTAAAGGGAAACAGCAATTTAATCCAAAACACGTCAGGACAAATTTACAAAAGAAAAAAAAACTTTTTCGGGCCAAATTTACAAAAAAGAATGCAAGAAGGTACGGTTGGCCAAAAAATAAAGAAACATTTTAATGCCCGAAATGCTAAGGGGTAAAAAAAGAGTCATTTCAATGGAAATTATAACTTTTTTCAATTTATGTTTAGAAAAAAATAATGTTAAGGGTTATATTCAGACTGAAATTGTACCAACTCTAAAATTTTCGATATGAGTGCCTAATTTCAACATTATATGTAACTTTTTCTGTAAATTTTACCTTCAAAAAACAAATGGGAGATCATTAAGTCAAATAACTTGGGACTTTTGTAAGTTTAAAATTTGGAATTTCTAATGTTAAATTTATTTGTAATTGTTGCAAAAAGATACAGGTAGTTTTTTTAGGCTTAATTTAAAAACTGGTCGAGGTACTATCTGCAATTTTATGTTATCATAACTGAAACTTCTAGAAATGAATTTCTACTAAAAAACTTCATAAGTTATATATATATATTTTTTCGAAAATTTAAAGATATATATTTTCGAAAAAATTATGAATTGCAACTTATGAATCTTTTTGACAAAAATAGATTTCTAAAAGCTTTAAATACGTGAATTATTAAATTATAGCTCATTCTGCAAATTAGTTCTAGAATTATGCTGAGAAAACTATCTGAATTGTAATCTGATTTGCAATGATTAAAAATAAATTCAACATTTTGAGTTCCAAATTTTAATTCTTCGTAAATCACAAACTACTTGACTGAATGACTTCCCGTTTCGTGTCCTAAAGTAAAATTTAGTGACAAAGCCAAATAGGATGTCAAAACTAAATGTTTGTATTGAAAATTTCAGAATGTTGATACAATTTCTGTATGAAGACGAGCTGTAAGCTTTTTTTAAATGTAAAATTAAAGAATACATAATTTCCAGACGAATAACTATTTTAGTTGTTTTGTTGGAAAATTTGGTGATTAAAATGCATGGGGTTTTCATTTTTTCTTTTGGCCGACTCAACCTTAAAACCGTCAGATATACATGATATTTAGATATGAAATTTGTCATCACTGGACGGAAATCGCTATAAAACGAAATTTCTTGAGGTTCAAGGCGATTCTGTTTGACAAATTTTATTGTACTTTGTCTCTAAACAATACGAAACAAACCTGTTTATAATTGAATTCTGTTTTACATGTACAACTTTCATTGGCTAAGTGATTTTTGTTTGTTGTATTTATTTAGTATAGTAAAACCTTTCGATAAATGATTTATGAACGATTGTTTTCTCATAGCGGCATATATATTTTCTCCTTTTTCCCTTCGGTCGCATTCGGAAATTTCGTTCAAAACGCCAACTTTGACACCGTTCTCTGAAAAATCTATCTTTACCCAAAAAATGGAAAAACTGTTCGATAGCATATTTTTTTTTAATAATATTAACTGCTCCTTTCAAGCGATTGAGAACAAAAATGTATTAAAAAATGTACCAGAAAGTAACCAGGTTGAATTTAAGGTTTCAAATCCAAAGAGCTAACTTTATAACACCATTTTAAAATTCATTTTTGTTCGAAAACACGTGAAATTTGCAGAGGTTTTTATTCGGAAAATCTGTAATCGAAAGACGTTTTGTATTTTTTCGAAAGCGCAAAAGATCTTTCAGAAAATACAGTCAAACTTAGGGTTCCAAAAATTTGATTAATGACGGTATAATCGAAAGCACGTTTGTCCTGAAACAAACATGCAACTGTATTAATTCCTTTAAAAAAATCATGTCTCTAATAATTCAATTCTCTATCAAACATATTTTTAAAGGCTTAGATAGGACTTTAGATAGGAATTAGATACCGACATCATTTCAAGTAGTGATAGAACTCAAGATCAAAGATGGATCCAGCCCTCCATTTAGAGGGGGAGCATGTATAGATCAATTACAGGGTCAGTCCAAAGCTTTCCGTTACAGGACGGCCAATGAGAAAAATTGATTTCAAGTGCATGCTAATGATATTACAGCCTTTCGAGAAGAATGAAATGGATGCGCACTTATTGAAGTGTACTAAAATATACATTCAGTACAATATTCGATGCCAAAAATATTTATAAAACTAACTATAGTACGAACGCACCTCATTTGCCCCATTTGGCGTTCAATTTCCAACTTATTATTGTATACAGGGCAGAAATAATAACTTTTCTTTTTAACAAAAGGGAGGAAAGAATTTACTTTTGTCATTAGAAATAAGATATTTTCATTACAGCAATACAATTAAAAATATATATACAATAAAAAAAATAAATAAAAGAAAGCAATCACTTACGTGTAAGAATTTATAATTATTGAACATACTAATTTCATAACAAAAATTTAATCATAAATTTTCTCTTAAAAGAACCCAGGTCTTTAGAATTTACGCTCATAAAAACGTACTGTTTAAAAAATCCTTTATTAAAAATACTGATTAAGGCTGTCATCAAAAGGGGCTATTTTTGACAGATTTAAAAAAAAAAATGTTTGGAATTGCATGAAATGAGCAGGTGTTGTGATTCATAAACAATGTAATCGATAGACGTTTTCCATTTTTTGGTAAACACAGGAGATCTTTCTGAAAATACTGTCCAAGTGGGCTCGAATTTTAGGTTGTGACACGAAGAAAAAATATGTCACGTGACCAGAATAGCTTTAAACGCTAAACGTAATTTATTCATTAAAAAAAGTAAACGCTATTCGATTTCAAATCGCTTCACAAGCCAGTTTTCTACATTTACGTTTAAAAATGTATTAGTAACTGTCTCGAAAAATTTCGCGTTGTTGACAAGCAAATTTAGGAAGAATTTTAAGAAATTTTTGAAAGTATATATTTAAAAATAATTGAAATTTCTGGAGAAAAACTGTTCTACAAAATTAAATATTAGACCCATAACAAAAATTGTCAATTTTAATCTCTTAGCAATTACAAACAGTAAAATGTCATGTGAAAGTAAACCCACATCCATAATAAATATAATACTAAAATTATGATGTAATTTTACTGGATATTAATTAAAAATACATTAATAATAGTTATATTATATTAATATTATTAATTAATAATATAATTAAAATAAATTTTATAGTGTTTGATTTGCAGTAAGAAACAAATCAATGCGATCAAAAATAAATAATGTGCTGTTTTGAAAAGTCAAACAATCTTTCTAATTGTTATTTGCTGTTCTCATTGCGTTTTGTGCACCGTATTTTATGGAAGAAACGCCGCACTCCTCATATTGGCCGGAATAAGCTTAAAAATATCGTAATCGCATCCATCGTAATGCTATTTTTGTCGACAGCGTCATATTGACCTAACTTTAATCAAAGTTTTTTGAGCAGTGTAGGATGCCTCTTTTTAATATCTTGAGATGTCTGAAGTTTTATTTAAAATATTTGAATCCGATTTTAAATATTTTTATGAATTTTTAAATTAAGGAAACTCAGTTGGTATTTAAAAAAAAATCGTAAACGCCACACTTGGAAAAAGATTAACTTTTAAATTCGTATACGCCGTGGCGTTTCTTCCATAAAATACGGTATCTCTCTTTTTTTTTATTGTAAGAACAAAAAACAAACACCCCGTTTCACTTGGCGAAAATGTGAAACTATTTTCTGCTTATTTCACATCGCCAAATAGTTGCAACCTTTTTAAGTGGATTGGAAAGTAAAAAATGAGGATCTATATCGAATTGATAAAAGGAGTGATACTTTTTCTACGCGATTTCCCCCCCCCCCCAAACAACAGTCATAAAACTGTCAACGTGGGTTCGCGTCCACTTCCGTCCCACAACTCCCTATCCTTGTCATACAAAACCCATTAGCTATCAAATAACACGACAACAGGGAGCAAACGTGCCGAAAGGTGACAGCAAGTTACTAGATAGGAGTACGCAGCCTTAGACCCTTCAGTTATGCAAAAACGAAATTAGAACATGTTTTGCTTTTGCAACCCTCAGATGGTAGTGACAGCAACATAAAATATAACCTATGTTATAGCAGGGACACCATTGATTTGCAACTATTACTTTTGAAATAGCTTTGGAATTTCCTGAGATTGAGTAGAAATCGCAATTTAGAACGTTTTAGAACGCTTTTCGCGCATTTTCACCCCTTTTTAAATTTCCAATTTTTTCGAAACTCTTCTTAAAGATCATTTATATGTAATAAATATGTACCTTGCCTAATTTTAAGTTGCTAGCCCCTACCGATCACAAAAATCGAAATTTGGAACGCTTTTTTGCTCCTGCAACGTCTAGGTGATAGTGATACCAACTTAAAATAGCGTCTATGTTAGAGCAGAGGCTGTCCGCATCAATTTCTTACCATTACATTTGAAATCGTTTGATTCTTCCTGAGATATTGGTGACAAATCGGCATTTAGAACGTTTTTAGAACGCTTTTCGCTCATTTTGATCCTGCATCTCCTCCGGGGTAGTGGAAACAGATATAAAATATAGCCTATCTTGGAGCAAGATCTGTCCCCATCATTTTTACACCATTATATTTGAAATCGGTTCAGTATTTCCTGAGATTGCTAGAAATCGCAATTTAGAACGTTTTTTACAACGCTTTTTGCACATTTTGACCCCCTTTTAAATTTCGACTTTTGTAGGAAATGTCCTTAGAGATAATTGATATCTTATAACTAACTACCATTCTAAATTTCACGATTCAAGGCCCTTCCGTCACGCAAAAACCGCAATTTAGAAAGTTTTTTCTCTTGCACCCCCTTTGGGGTAGTGGCACCGACATAAAACATAGCTTATGTTGGAGCAAGAATTTTCACCATCATTTTGACGCCATTATTTTTTTTAATCGGTTCGGTATTTCCTGAGATTGTGTAGAAATCACCATTTAGAACGTTTTTTAGAACGCTTTTCGCGCATTTTGACCCCTTTTAAATTTCGAATTGTTTAAGAACTGTTCTTAGAAATCCTTTATATCTAATAAGTAGCAGATACTTCAAATTTCATATTTCTAGGCCCTTCAGTAACACATAAATCGCCTTTTTAGAAAGTTTTTTTTGCTCTTACACACCCTTTGGGGTAGTGGCACCGACATAAAACATAGCCTATCTTGGAGCAAACGTTGTCACTATCATTTTGACACCAATATTTTTTAAATCGGTTTGGTATTTCCTGAGATTGTGTAGAAACTAACATTTAGAACGTTTTTTAGAACGCTTTTTGTGCATTTTTACCCCTTTTAAATTTCGAATTGTTTAAGAACTGTTCTTAAACATCATTTATATCTTATAAGTAACTAATATTCCAAATTTCATATTTCTAGGCCCTTCAGTAACGCAAAAATCGTATTTTTAGAACGTTTTTTGATCCTGCACAACCTTTGGGGTAGTGGCACCGACATAAGATATGACCTATGTTCTAAGTTGGACTAATACCATCATTTTGATACCATTACTTTTGAAATCGGTTTGGTATTTCCTGAGATTATGTAGAAACTAACATTTAGAACGTTTCTTAGAACGCTTTTTGTGCATTTTCACCCCTTTTAAATTTCGAATTGTTTAAGAACTGTTCTTAGACATCATTTATATCTTATAAGTAACTAATATTCCAAATTTCATATTTCTAGGCCCTTCAGTAACGCAAAAATCGTATTTTTAGAACGTTTTTTTCTCCTGCACAACCTTTGGGGTAGTGGCACCGACATAAGATATGACCTATATTCTAAGTTGGACTAACACCATCATTTTGATACCATTACTTTTGAAATCGGTTTGGTATTTCCTGAGATTATGTAGAAACTACCATTTAGAACGTTTTTTAGAACGCTTTTTGTGCATTTTCACCACTTTTAAATTTCGAATTGTTTAAGAGCTGTTCTTAGATATCATTTATATCTTATAAGTAACTAATATTCCAAATTTCATATTTCTAGGCCATTCAGTAACGCAAAAATCGCATTTTAGAACGTTTTTTGCTCCTGCATCCCCTTTGGGGTAGCGGCACCGACATAAAATATAGCCTATGTTCTAAGTTGGACTAATACCATCATTTTGATACCATTACTTTTGAAATCGGTTTGGTATTTCCTGAGATTATGTAGAAACTAACATTTAGAACGTTTTTTAGAACGCTTTTTGTGCATTTTCACCCCTTTTAAATTTCGAATTGTTTAAGAAGTGTTCTTAGACATCATTTATATCTTATAAGTAACTAATATTCCAAATTTCATATTTCTAGGCCCTTCAGTAACGCAAAAATCGTATTTTTAGAACGTTTTTTGCTCCTGCACAACCTTTGGGGTAGTGGCACCGACATAAGATATGACCTATATTCTAAGTTGGACTAACACCATCATTTTGATACCATTACTTTTGAAATCGGTTTGGTATTTCCTGAGATTATGTAGAAACTACCATTTAGAACGTTTTTTAGAACGCTTTTTGTGCATTTTCACCACTTTTAAATTTCGAATTGTTTAAGAGCTGTTCTTAGATATCATTTATATCTTATAAGTAACTAATATTCCAAATTTCATATTTCTAGGCCATTCAGAAACGCAAAAATCGCATTTTTAGAACATTTTTTGCTCCTGCATCCCCTTTGGGGTAGTGGCACCGACATAAAATATAGCCTATGTTCTAAGTTGGACTAATACCATCATTTTGATACTATTATTTTTGAAATCGGTTTGGTATTTCCTGAGATTATGTAGAAACTAACATTTAGAACGTTTTTTAGAACGCTTTTTGTGCATTTTCACCCCTTTTAAATTTCGAATTGTTTAAGAAGTGTTCTTAGACATCATTTATATCTTATAAGTAACTAATATTCCAAATTTCATATTTCTAGGCCCTTCAGTAACGCAAAAATCGTATTTTTAGAACGTTTTTTGCTCCTGCACAACCTTTGGGGTAGTGGCACCGACATAAGATATGACCTATATTCTAAGTTGGACTAACACCATCATTTTGATACCATTACTTTTGAAATCGGTTTGGTATTTCCTGAGATTATGTAGAAACTACCATTTAGAACGTTTTTTAGAACGCTTTTTGTGCATTTTCACCACTTTTAAATTTCGAATTGTTTAAGAGCTGTTCTTAGATATCATTTATATCTTATAAGTAACTAATATTCCAAATTTCATATTTCTAGGCCATTCAGTAACGCAAAAATCGCATTTTAGAACGTTTTTTGCTCCTGCATCCCCTTTGGGGTAGTGGCACCGACATAAAATATAGCCTATGTTCTAAGTTGGACTAATACCATCATTTTGATACCATTACTTTTGAAATCGGTTTGGTATTTCCTGAGATTATGTAGAAACTAACATTTAGAACGTTTTTTAGAACGCTTTTTGTGCATTTTCACCCCTTTTAAATTTCGAATTGTTTAAGAACTGTTCTTAGACATCATTTATATCTTATAAGTAACTAATATTCCAAATTTCATATTTCTAGGCCCTTCAGTAACGCAAAAATCGTATTTTTAGAACGTTTTTTGCTCCTGCACAACCTTTGGGGTAGTGGCACCGACATAAGATATGACCTATATTCTAAGTTGGACTAACACCATTACTTTTGAAATCGGTTTGGTATTTCCTGAGATTATGTAGAAACTACCATTTAGAACGTTTTTTAGAACGCTTTTTGTGCATTTTCACCACTTTTAAATTTCGAATTGTTTAAGAGCTGTTCTTAGATATCATTTATATCTTATAAGTAACTAATATTCCAAATTTCATATTTCTAGGCCATTCAGTAACGCAAAAATCGCATTTTTAGAACGTTTTTTGCTCCTGCATCCCCTTTGGGGTAGTGGCACCGACATAAAATATAGCCTATGTTCTAAGTTGGACTAATACCATCATTTTGATACTATTATTTTTGAAATCGGTTTGGTATTTCCTGAGATTATGTAGAAACTACCATTTAGAACGTTTTTTGTGCATTTTCACCCCTTTTAAATTTCGAATTGTTTAAGAACTGTTCGTAGACATCATTTATATGTTATAAGTAACTAATATTCCAAATTTCATATTTCTAGGCCATTCAGTAACGCAAAAATCGCATTTTTAGAACGTTTTTTGCTCCTGCATCACCTTTGGGGTAGTGGCACCGACATAAAATATAGCCTATGTTCTAAGCTGGACTAATACCATCATTTTGATACCATTATTTTTGAAATCGGTTTGGTATTTCCTGAGATTATGTAGAAACTACCATTTAGAACGGTTTTTGTGCATTTTCACCCCTTTTAAATTTCGAATTGTTTAAGAACTGTTCGTAGACATCATTTATATGTTATAAGTAACTAATATTCCAAATTTCATATTTCTAGTCCCTTCAGTAACGCAAAAATCGCATTTTTAGAACGTTTTCTGTTCCTGCATCCCCTTTGGGGTAGTGGGACCGACATAAAATATAGCCTATGTTCTAAGTTGGACTAATACCACCATTTTGATATCATTACTTTTGAAATCGGTTTGGTATTTCCTGAGATTATGTAGAAACTACCATTTAGAACGTTTTTGTGCATTTTCACCCCTTTTAAATTTCGAATTGTTTAAGAACTGTTCTTAGACATCATTTATATGTTATAAGTAGCTAATATTCCAAATTTCATATTTCTAGGCCCTTTAGTACCCCAAAAATCGCATTTTTAGAACGTTTTGTGCTCCTGCACCTTCTTTGAGGTAGTGGCACCGACATAAGATATAGCCTATGTTCTAAGTTGGACTAACACCATCCTTTTGATACCATTACTTTTGGAATCGGTTTGGTATTTCCTGAGATTATGTAGAAACTACCACTTAGAACGTTTTTTAGAACGCTTTTTGTGCATTTTCACCCCTTTTAAAATTCGAATTGTTTAAGAACTGTTCTTAGACATCATTTATATCTTATAAGCAGTGGCGTGGCGTCCGGTCATCGCTGGATGCGGCGATGACCAAGCAATATTTTAAAACTCTTAATAAGCTTTTAAAACTCTACGATCCAGTTTTAGCTGAACATTTGGAGTTCATGTATAAGTGAAGGTAAGATTTAAAGTTTCTTTTTTGAACATTCAACCATTGAATTTTAGAGTTAATAATTTTTCACCACAAACTTAAATAATTGCGATGACCACCGAAAATTTTCACGCCACGCCACTGCTTATAAGTAACTAATATTCCAAATTTCATATTTCTACGCCCTTCAGTAACGCAAAAATCGCATTTTTAGAACGTTTTTTGCTCCTGCACCCCCTTTGGTGTAGTGGCACCGACATAAGATATAGCCTATGTTCTAAGTTGGACTAACACCATCATTTTGATACCATTACTTTTGGAATCGGTTCGGTAGTTCCTGAGCTTACCTCCTACAAATAAACAATTTTTTCCTCTTTATAATAGGAGTATAGATAGGAGTATAGATATAGAGAGAGATTAACAAAAACTTTGAAAAATTTAAATTATTGAAACATTTGAAAATCATCAAAATAATATTTCAGCATATATGGATTTTTACTGATAATCTAATTGTTTTTAAGTCGTAGATTGTTTGTTATATCTAAAATTAAAAGTTGCACATTTAAATGATTTTCAAGACAAATTGTGTATAAGAAAAAGTATTATTGCTATCAATATCTGTCTTTTCAGATGTCTGTATACAATGCACATTCATTCTCCTCAGAATATGAAAAGTTGTGAATTAAAACGAATATAAGTTATTTATAAGTGTTTAGTGATCTTTGAACTCTCAAAATTTTAAAATCTATACTATAAGGGTGGATCAAATGCAAACGGGACAGTGGTTATAATTTGGTTTATTTCTGTACGAGTGTGGCGAAACTTGGCATAAAGGTAGAGCAGGTGGGCACATGAAAATTCAGTCAACACTTCGGTCCTAACTTTTCGGTGGCATATTTTTGGTCCCGATGCCAATTCAGCCCTTAGCAATTTTGGTCACTTTCCACTTTGGTCTCTCCCCCCTCCCCCCCCCCTATAACTCAGACCCTTATTTACGTAGGTCCGACAAACGTTGTATGATACAACATCAAGATGGGCGATTATAATTTTTTATTAAACGCCCTAATTTTTATTAAAAGCCCAATAAAGGAGACCGAGAAATTTAAACTTTTACAACTCGTGCTCAAATTGTCTTAGCGAGCTGAAATTTTGTGTGAGTGAACATCATGACATACTTTTACTGAGGACATTGCCGGTTTTTTTAATCGAAACCTCATAAATTTTAGTATAGTGGAATGTAAAGGGTCCTAACCGCACTTATAACTCAGATACAAATTGTTGCAGCCCATACAAATTTCGTATGGTAAACTTAATCTCTCTTTTTTGAGGGTGGGGGATGGCTCTGTATATTTTTACATGATTCCTCATATTTTAATGTATGATGAACATAAGGTCCTGACAACTAAAAAACACAGATATCTCGAGCTGTATATATCAAAGAACAATCAAATATTTTTTATAGTAAACGTAATCTTTATAAAGTGGGGACTTCGTCGGGTTTTTTTTTGACTGAAACCCCCGAAGATTATTAGCGCAAATATAAAGACACGTTAGCCACAAACGCATATAACTTGGATTGAATTTGTCGCAGCCCACACAAATTTTATATGGCAAACGTAATCGATTCAACGGGCGGCTTTGTGGATTTTTTAAAGAAGCCCTGTATATTTTAGTGTGTCATAAATATACAGTCCTAACAAGTTAAAACTTTTATAACTTAAACTGTAAGTACCGTAGAACACATATTATGTATCGGGAACGTAGGTTTGCCATATTTATCTCAGAAAAAAAACCGGTAGATTTTGATTGACACTAGTTAGTTTTGGTTTTCGCTGGCACTCTGGATTAGAACCTCGATGAAAGAATGCGAATGTTTACATGCATAATTGTAACTGACAAACGCAACATCAAGTTTGGGAATATATTTAATAATAATCTATTGCGCGTTAAAATAATTTTAAAATACTGAATATGAAGATGAAAATATGCATGCAAATTGCGCGACGGTGAAAAAAATGTTATTTTTTGATTTCGTTGAAACAAAAATTATAATTGTGGCATAGTGGGACAATTTTCGTTAATTTTTCATTACGTAGTACCAGACATCAAAGCCTCGATTAAAAACTTAATTTCATTATCTTAATTGCATGTTACTGATTATGTATGCTTTAATTTTTCAAGAATTTGAAAAGTTGAACTTAAACTATAGTTAAAAATAATAAGTTGTTTTAAGAGTTAGACTATCAAATATAACAATGATTAACTTGTAATTTTTGTTTTTATTTTTTTATAGATTCAGTCAATCTTTTAAACATTTTCATTAGTCGAATTCGACGGGTTTCGACTTGTTTTACTTAATTAAAGTTATCGATTTATTGGTTATGTAACGCAATCTAAATAAATGAAATGCTAATGTATTTCATAAACATTAGCTCCGTCGAAAATGTTGCTTTTAGTGCTTTAGATCAACTTCCTAATGCTTGCTGTTATGCACACAGCTGTTATATATATATTATGCTGCTTTTATTAATTTAGTAATGGCAATTAATTTTAAAGAAATGTTATGTAACAAAGTTTTCTCTACATGAAATTTTATAAAAATCTTAATGACTTAATTTTTTTTCTGCTGCGAATGGGTTTGTATGTATATGCGTAATTTATTACGATCATTCTTTGAATGAAATATACAGAACATAATATTGGAACTATAACAAAATACTGAATATATCACGCAAAAATACTTATATAGAGCTATTTTGCTTGATAAAAATAGATTCTCATAAAAGGAATACAATATATGTAATATAATAATAATAATATTTTGCATAAATTTTACTTTCACCTTCAAAAATAAAAATATTTTTTTTTTGAGAATATAACATGGAAATTATAGAGAACATCGATGAATACGATATTTTTTGTATAACCAACTATATTGTTTAAAACTAAAAAAAAATACATAACAAATCAATAACAAATTTTAATTCGCGAAAGATAAAATAAAATTGTTATTTTAATTCAAAGAGTATACTCGATATGTAATTGTTTCAAATGTCGACTGCGTATCAAAACGGAAAATAACTTTTTAAAATGTTATAGCAGGTCAACATTGAAAAAAATGTGAAAATGAAAATTTTCGTCAACTGTTTTCTAATAATGATTTGCTAGTATATATAATTTATGGTACTAAAGAATATTAAAAAGAAATAACAAAAATTTTTTTAGGTAAGCGGAAAATACATTTAATGTATATTGAAAGATTTTATTAAATTTTAATATGATATGTAAATATCAAAAATTTAGAAATCATTATTTTTACTTTTAACTTCAGTATATATACATATATATTACATCCTGCTGGATGTTTACTAGAATCTAGTCAGTCATCGGTGAGGATGCATACATTTCGTGCCACATAGTGAAAACAGTGCTGCTGGAAAAATCAATATGTCGGGATATTAGCAGCTGTGGACAGGCATAATATTTTCGGTTGAGCAATTTAATTACTCTATCGATTAGTTTATAGCAATGAGATTGGCTCATTTCAATCGAAACACCAGCTATTCATGAAGCAGTTAAATGCAGGTCAGGCCGCTTGAGTGGTCATTAATGAATTAAGAAATCCGGTAGTTTTCCCAATAAAACAGAGGCTAAATTCACTTGAAACTGTTTATTAGGGTGGGTCGAAAAAACCGAAATATTTATAATCGAAATGTAATAGAGCGGAAAAGTTGCCTTTTGTAATAAATAATAAATTCGTAAAATATTACACCGATCGGTTAATATCTTCTACCGCCGCAAGGGGCCTAAAATTTCCAAAAATCGCAAAAAACATGTTTTTTTCAGTATTTTTTTTTAATTATCCAAACGTACGAATGCAATTTCTAATAGTACGCAATAGCTACATGAAGATATAAGAAATGTCCCGGTAAATGTTCATTATGATGAAGTAACATCTTTTAATACCGCAAAAAACCATATTTAAAAAAAATTGTAAAAATTTCAAATTTTAATTTTTTTTTAATTTTTATAATTTCTATAATATGTCTAGAAGTAAATAAGTTTACTTCATATCTATTAATATGTCGTAAATTTTGTTAACTATTTGTTATAGACTGGAAAAAAAGGGTAATCGTTCATTATTCTTGACGATCGCTTTATCTACTGCTGTTTTACTGCATATCAGCAGTTCATATACCAGAAATCACAAAAAAATGATATAAAATGAACAAAATATTTTAGTATTTTATTAATTAAAATACAGAGATGATTAACCGAAACGGATTAAATAAACATAAAATGAAGAAGTATTTAAAGTAATTGAATTTTATAATATGACTTGCTTCCAAATAAAGCCATTGTTCCTCGAGAGGTCAAAATTGATCATACGCTGTTAAAAAATTTGCAGCATTCTGGCAGGTCATTCGACCGTTTTTTGAAAAAACGGTTTCATAACCATAATTTAACTATATTCTGACCATAAAATGGCCAATAACATGGTCAGAATAGTGTTAAATTACATGTTGTGTAACCGTTTTCGGAAAAAACGGTCAAATGACCTGCCAGAATGCTGCAAATTTTTAACAGTGTATGGGATCCTCGCTCTGTTCTGGTCCACAAACTTTACCAGCACTTTAGAGACTATTTTCACGCATCTTTCTGCTGATTGAGTGGGACAAGGAAAATGATAATAATTGGTATCTTTCATCGAACATTCTAAACTCACCAGCGTCGTTAGATCGTCAGTCCATAGGCAAACCGTAACTGGTGGTTTCGTTAGTTAACAGTTTTGCCACTCGACTAAATCCATACAATTTTAAGCTTCAAAGTTCAATCCTGGATTGACGAAGTGACGGATGGCACTATTCGTGTCCACAGAACTTCGTGAATTGGCAATTTTCTTTATGGCTGGGGTCCTGATGTCGTCTCCTTCATATGCTATCATTCCAATGAAGCTATTTTCATGATTTGCGAAACAGGCATTTCGTGAAATTACAGGAACTATAATCTTCCGTAGATGATATATGGCAAGTAACGAGGGTTACTAATTATAGTCCACATAATCTGAAAAACATGATGGATTCATTTTAATTGTGAACCAACTGATGCAATACACTTTCAGGATGTACTCATTAAGTACATCCTGATCAGCCAATTGCCGACTGCATCAGGCGATTGCCAAAATTGAAAATTGCCAAAGCACGAAGTTCTGTGGACACGAATAGTGCCATCTGTCATATCGTCTTTCCAGACATGAACTTTGAAGCTTAAAGTTATATGGCTTTAGTCGAAAGGCAAAACTGTAAACTAACGAAACCATCTGTTACGGTTTGCCTATCGACTGACGAACTAACAACGTTAGTGAGTTTAGAATGTTCGATTAAAGATACCAGCTATTATAACTTTACTTGTCCCACTCAATCAGTAGAAAGATGCGTGAAATTAGTCACTGAAGTGCTGGTAAAGTTTGTGGACCAGAACAGACTGAGGATCACATATGATCAATTTCGGCTTCTCGAGGAACAATGGCTTTATTTGAAAGCAAGTCATATTATAAAATTCATTTACTTTAAATACTTCTTCATTTTAAGTTTATTTGATCCGTTTCGGTTAAACATTTCTGCATTTTAATTAACAAAGTGCTAAAATATTTTGTCACATTTTATATCAGTTTTGTGATTTGTGGTATATGAACTGCTACTATGCAGTAAAAGAGCAGTAGATGAAGCGATCGTAAAGAACAATGAATGATTACTTTTTTTATTTTCCAGTCTATGACGAATAGTTAACAAAATTTATGACATATTAATAGATATAAAGTAAATTTATTTACTTATAGACCATATTATAGAAATAAAAAAAAAATTAGAAAAAATGAAAACTTGAAAATTTTACAATTTGTTTTTTAAATATGGTCCCTTTGCGGCAGCAAAAGATATTATTTTATCATAATGAACATTTACCGGGACATTTCTTATATCTTCATGTAGCTATTGCGTCCTATTAGAAATTGTATTCGTAGGTTTGGATAATTAAAAAATATATTAAAAAAAAACAAGTTTTTTGCAATTTTTTGAAACTTTGGCCCCTTTGCGGCGGTAAAAGATATTAACCGATCGGTATAATATTTTACGAATTTATTCTTGATTACAAAAGGCAACTTTTCCGCTCTATTACATTTCGATTGTAAAAATTTCGGTTTTTTCGACCCACACTACTGTTTATTCAACCACACATATAAACGTCAACAATTCCCATATTGCGAGAAGTTATCAGAGTCTTCAACCTAGAGCACGAATTAATTATTCCAGGTTTAAATGATGTTAATGACAATTTAGATATTCTACGAGACGATAAGACACCTGGTAACAGCTTTCAAGACAATTGAACAGCACAAAAAAATTATCTCTGACCTCACGCTCGACAGTTTTGTCAAGATTCGCGTAGGAATACAGATCGAAATATAAACTTCAGACGACCCAAACAGATTTAGAAACTAGACACGGAATAAAATGCAATCCGTCACTCAACCAATGGAGAGCGAGTGAGGGGCGTGATAGAAACGAGTCCCGGATAGGCTCATGGTGGGATTTTGATGCAATAATGAATAAATAATGCAATAAATAATGAATTCGCCGGAAATTTAAAATCATTTAAATGAAGGTTGCAAGTAAAATTTTTATATAACACAGACAGACACACACATATGTATATATATATATATAATTGCAATCGTGTTTTCTGAATTAATATATTCTATTCTTAAAACTTCACCGAAAAAACACAATATGCAAATAAAGTAATTTTATCATGCATTTTTGCCATTGTAAAATCTTGGTTTAGAATTAAAACCAACGGGCACAGTTAGGGGGTTTTCGGGATTTTCCAAAATTACCTTTCTTGGATAAGGCGAGTTTTGAAATTCACATCCTCATATACCGTGGTGATCGGTTAATGAACTGTTCGGTTTAAGAACAGATCGGATAACGACACTTTCGCGAGAGATTTTTATGCTCGGATAAAGAACACATGTTCGGATAAGTAACACATCACAAAACAAAGCCAAGAGGAAGCAATGCTGTATTTCAGATTCGCTGAGCTGCATTTAATTGCATCTATTGTGGACTTAGAGAACGTTTTAACAGTTGCATTCGTATGGCTAATTTATTCATAGTATACCGAAGGTTCGAGCCCTACATTTTAGGGCCCCCAAATTAGAAAGAACAGATCAGAAACATTAATTTTCATAATTTGTGCCAATTTTTAAGGAAATGTTTTAAATTGCAAATTAATTATTTTAATTGAAATTATTTCACTAATTAATGACAGGCTCTACGCTCCAGTTGAGCTTTATCAGGCCCTGCAATAAACACGATCTTTTCGAGAACCAAGGAGTTTTTGAAAGGTAAAATTTACAATCGAATGTGGTTTAATTCCGTAGTCAATGAATGTAATCCTAAAAGTTTTTACAAAGGGCATGCCATTTATTTTTAATACGCCACGACACGGACAGAGCCATAAAAACACGATCTGCTCATATTAAATAATGTATATTAACCTTTTAGTAAGAGAAAATTTAGATTACTTTATGTATAATTATTCAGCTTTTAACCCTTAACTGGTGAGGGAGTGTGTTTTTCAATCCAGAGAAATTGTATATGAGCTCTATATATGCAAACAAAATTTTTGTGGTATTTAGATACGAGAGTTTATATGTATATGTATGAGCACTCACAGTACTTTTTCAGTTGTTTTTATACAAGTAAATAATAAAAAATTCACAGACAGTTTTCTTAGTTTAATTCACTAAATTTTAAGCAGTGCAATCAAATTTTGGGTTACATACACCCCAAATACCTCACCATTTACGTTATAAAAAAATCATCTCATAACTTAAGGGTGAAGAATGAATTAATTGAATTCCCATACAAATCTATTCTGCGATCGGATAACGAACAATTCGGTTAGTGAACACAGCTTCGGAACGGATTAACCCGGGAAAACTCGCTGCAGATTTTCTCTCACAGTCGTACTTTTTTAAGACACTTATTTAAACCATTTTTCATTTTTATTAAAATTTCAAAATGCTTTTCAATTATTTTACCTATTTTGTGAATAAAAGTACTAAGCCAACCAAAAAAAGTTGATATTATATGAATGTAAAGTAAAAGAAAAGCAATTGGGCATTCTCACTAGCGAGTTCTCCCGGGTTAAGTTCGTTAACCGATCCCTCACTGTATACATATACTTATTCTAAAGGTACATCAATTGTTTAGAAGTTAAACATATTAAGCATGATTTACTTTTTTATGGTTAACTGTTAAACTAAACCTATAATGTAATTGTTTCTAGATCTTAATTCTCGTATGATGATTTTTGATTCAATAAATTAAATAGATTAAAAATTTTTGAATTAATGAAAATATGTTTTAAATGTTTCGAATTATCCCGAAAATTGTAATTTATTCAGTTATTTTTACCATATATACAAATTGAAAAATAAAACCTTTATCATTTTACGGTGCATACGGTACCAATAGAAATTTAGTAATCCCAATTATTCCCGTTTTTCCTTTTTCTTGTATCCTACAACTTTGATGTAATTTTATTTGCTATCATTATCGAAAACCACAAGGAAATTATATTAAGGAAAATAAAATTAATTTAAAAATTTCAAGAGTTAAAAAAACATGCCTGGACCATTAAAAGTAAATGATGATTCTTTTTTTCAACACTTAATTTTTCCTATTTTCATAGGAGAAAATTTAAATACAAACGTACATTCAGACTTTAATATAAAAGATAAACTTATATTATTTACCTTAAATTAAAATTAACATTTCAGAAAACTTCCCTAATTTAATTTTCATTCCTTTCAACAATTGTTTTTGTTATATGCATGATCCTTCAAGAAAATTAATAAGCTATAGCGATAACCACAAATAAAGAACTTTTGTGTAATCATTTATAACTAGATTTCTGATATGTATGTTCCTATGAAGGGACATATATTGTTAAAAATCAGCCAGATTTGTCAATATTGTAACAAACGTATGCCTCCGAGGACGGATTCTAAATTGTCAGTGACACGAACTGTCATTCAAATACCAGAAAATCTTAAAAATCTTCCACAAGCAACCTGCTACATTATGCTGATATCAAAACAGTAAACATCGCCAAAACACCACAATTTTTGGCCAATAGATTAATATCATCGGGCTGAGTATCACCAACAAATGCTCGTTATTTTTAGTTGTTTACACAGCATTAGTTGAAAATAGCCAACATTTTATATGTAATGTATTTAAATGAATGTTATTCAATATATTTATTTTATCGTATATGATTTAAATGAAGTATTTTAATAAAAAATTTACTTATAATTTACAGTTTCGGAAGAAAATGACAGGACAGTTTTCATCAAAAATATTGAAACTTGCGGCTCTCAAACCTTTGAAGAATGAACTAGATACTGTCATACGAAATCATGATGGAACTCTTATTAGTGTTAGGGATGCTCCATTGATTCGAGCCCTTGCCAAAGGTCTTGCAGTCACCTTTAATATTTCCATACCAGAAGAAGGCGAGTACGGTGTCTTGAAGCCTGATGGAACTTGGAATGGAATTATGGGAATGTTAGTTAGTGGAGAAGCTGATTTATCTGGCAGTCTAGTAATTGCAATAAGAAGAGAAGCAGTAAAATTTACATATCCAATGCACGTGACGGATGTTACTTTCATGACAGATAAACCAAAACCAAATCAAAACAGTTTTGCTATATTTTATGCGTTCTCCTTTGAAGTGTGGATAGGCGTAGGACTGTGTGTAATTATGATGTCACTTCTCTTGTACACTCTGTTGAAGAGAAGGGAATCTTACTCTACTATTCTAATCGACACTATTGCATGCTTATTAGAAGAATCATTTTCTTTTCATGCAAGACAAAGAAATACCGCACTGTTGTTGCTTTTTTGGTTTTTAGGAATCACTGTTCTTACTTACAGCTACAAAGCAATTATATTGTCTTTTATAATGGTTCCCAAGATGGTTGGAATTCGTGATATAACGGACTTATCTAAAGCTGCGAAGGAAAATTCAGTCATGTGTATGACATACAATGGGAACGCGATACGGCAGATAGAATCAAACAATGATATACTAAAATCAATTGGAGAATGTTTAAAAAGAGGTTTAAATAAATCACTAAACAGTCACTCAGCATTTTTCAGCTATGCACATCAAAAAGCATTTGTATCATCTAGACTTGACTTAATTAAGTTCAGTAGGGACTACTTCATCTCTGAAGATAGCTTCCTTTCAATGTATACTGCATTACCTTATTCAAAACAGTTTTGTTGTCTAAAGAAACTAGATCATGTTGTTCATCGTATTGTTGCAGCAGATCTGTATCCAAAAATGATCAGAGATAGATATTTTATAGCTCAGTTGCGACGAGCCAAGACAAAAAATGATGATTACGATTCTTCACCTTGGAAACCTCTGACTCTTAAAAATTTTACTGGTGCATTCCTTGTTCTTATTATAGGACATTTTTTCTCATTGAACATATTTGTAGCAGAAATTGTTACAAAAAATATATTACATTAAAACTTTTTATTTTCCGAAAAAGCTTAAGGAGGTGTAATGTATCTTATGACATATTAAATACTGTCTTTCTAATTTTAAAAATAATTCTACGATCGAAAGTAAAGATCCCTTTGGAGCATTTATTGTTCTTATTACAGGAGAAACTCGTCACAACGAATGCCACTTTAACGAATTTTTCAGTTTAAAATTATTATTTTGATTATTAAAAATAACCCTATCCGTTTATTATAAAAATATCCATTTTAACGAATTTCTCAGTATAGCGAATTTGATCAACGCTCACAAGAGATTCGGTGTAACGAGATTTAACTATACCGACCACTATGCTTATTGTAGATAATTATAGCTGAAACTACAGCGAAAAAGTATGAAAAATCTTTTTTATTACATTGAAAAAAATTACCGCCTTCATCTAGAACGAATAGCTATCATTTTCTAAAATCCTAAACTAGAAATATAGATATCCGAGTTATGCGAATAAGGTAAACAAATAAAGAAAATAGACGAATTTATCGAGAATTTCTAGTCTATAGGTTTCTAGGTGATGATAGGATACATTATCTTATTAATCGTTTGAATTGCGAGAAATTATCACTTGATTTCTAGAATTAATTCATAAACAAGAATTATAGTTAGTAAAATTTACTTCATTGGTTCGCATTTATTTGCAGAGATTTTTAAATCTGTTTGAACACGATAATATAAGAAACACCCTTGAATTTTAATAGGGATAACTAGAACTTTCTAGCAAAGGGAAGTAGAATTTATAAGGATGATATGGCATTATTTTTTCTAGAATCATAATTTATTTTCTCGATGCCAATGGAAGAATTTTTCTTCAGTGTAACAGAAAAAGTGTCAACATGTTTTTTGTATAACTTATATGATTATATTTCAAACTCACTTTGTCTTTTTGTTATATTAATTTACTAAATACAAATTTTTGTATTGAGCATCATGTTTTCTTAATTTTTGAAACACCTAATTTTAAGCATTTATTATCCAGGCATTATCATTTAAAATATTATAACTTTTCATAAAGGGCTGATTGCAGCCTTAGCACATTCTATCTAAATAGTGTGTTTGCATAAGCTTACGATAAATTCAGTCATAAATACAGTTTTCTCTGTTTTGAGTTTATCTTACAATGTCAATAATTATATGATACATGGTATTGCAACTTAAATTTTTAAAGACATATATAATAATAAATACATAATAATATATAATAGTATTGCATACACTGTAAAAAAAAAAAAAAAAAAAAAAAAAAAAGTACTAAAAAACGGAAATACTACTGGCAATCTAGACGGCAGTACTATTTCCGTTTTTTTTTACGGGAATTTTTACCCATAAATTACAGAAATTTTTCCGTTTTTCTGATTAAAAACGGATATTTTTCTGTAATTTATGGGTAAAAATTCCCGTAAAAAAACGGAAATGGTACTGGCGTCTATATTGCCAGTAGTATTTCAGTTTTTTAGTCCGTTTTTTTTACAGCGTATAACAGTTTCATAAAAAAATTTAAATACAGTTTTTGCAAAGTTTTTGCTTTCGTAGACAAAAATTCTGCTGAAAATCGGGAATGATGTCGTTCATTATGTGCTACTGATTGCCATCTATGTATATAAAATATTAACGATAATCACTCTTAAAATGTAAGACACACTTAATCATTTATTTATATATCTTCAATGTAATTATATAAAGCCAGATTGCTTGTAAAAGAAATAAGTTACTAAAAGTATTCCATAAGCTTTATATTCATGTAAAAAAAAAAAAAAAAAAAAGGTTTACCTTCTGTCCCCCTACGGAAGTATTTTAAATACATTAATACATAATAATACATAATACTATTATGTATAATAGTACAATAAAAAAAATATAGTTTTGTGGACAGGTTTTGTTTTCGTTTACAAAAATGCCTTTGAAAATCCTGAATGGTGTCATTAATTATGTGTTACAGATTGACATCTATGTATATAAAATATTCACGAAAGTCACTCTTAAAATATAAGATGCACTTAATGATTTATTGATTTATCTTCAATGTAGTTATATAAAGCCAGATTGCTTGTAAAAGAAATAAATTAATAACAGTTCCTAAGCTTTATATTCATGTTTTGAAAATAAGTTTTACCTTCTGTACTCATACGGAAAGTATTTTAAATACATAAAATCATAATAATACATAATAATATTATTATATATAATAGTACAATAAAAAATTTAAATACAGTTTTGTGCGCATTTTTTGTTTTCTTCGACAAAACTGTGAAACACGATTTTCCGCTGAAAATCGAGAAAGATGTCGTTTATCATGTGCTACTGATTGACATCAATGTATATAAAATATTCCCATAGTCATTCTTAAGATGTAAGATGAACTTAATGATTTATTGATTTATTTGCAATGTAGTTATATAAAGCCAGGTTGCATGTAAAAAGAAATAAGTTATTAAAAGTGTTCCGTAAGCTTTATATTCATGTTTTGAAAAAAAAATTACCTTTTGTACTCATGCGGAAAGTATTTTAAATATAAAAGCACAATAATACATAATAACATAAACGCGGTTTTCCGCTAAAAATCGAGAAAGATGTCGTTTATTACGTGCTACTGATTGAAATCTGTGTATGTAAAATATTCTGTATAGTCACTCTTAAAATTTAAGATGAACTTAATCATTTATTGATTTACCTTCAATGTAGTTATATAAAGCCAGGTTGCATGTAAACAGCAATAAGTTAATAAAAGTGTTCCGTAAGCTTTATTATATTCATGTTTTGAAAAAAAGAGTTTTACCTTTTGTACTCATACGGAAAGTTTTTTAAATACATAAAAACATAATAATAGATAATAATATTGGTGGGGGGTAAAGATACGAATTTTCCATACATTTTGATTTTTAACGCACACATTGGTCTAAACTTATGTAATGGGTGATTAAAATGTTAGATTAGAACCTTAGACAAGTGTCACCATCAACCAGCATTCCCTCAAATTATAATTCTACGAGAAATTGCAATTTTTAAAAAAACATTGTTCTGCGTATCTTTGCCCCATCGGTTGGAGTAAAAGTACGCAGTCGTGGGGCAAAGATACGCAGTGCGTATTTTTGCCCAATTACTGTTGTTTTTTGTCCCATTTCCAATAAAACGAATGAGTTATGCAAAAGCTTTCGTAAATTTGACTAGTATTTATAGTAAACTGAAAATTGTAAGTTAAACCATGAAAAAAAAAGAAGAAAAACAGCTGTCTGTGAGATCGCAAATAGCACTTAACCTTAACTGCTGTGACAAAAATTGTTGCATAAACACTGTGAGCGGTCTCAAAGACCCCTTGATCGTAGAATGAATAAAAGGGTTGACTGACTCATAAGATACTGTTTTTGCGCTAAAATTTATGTAAAGGCCTATTATAATAAAAATTATCCTCATTTAGAAGTCTTTAGCGATACTACTAAGTTTCCAAACGAATCAAAATTAAACTAACATCAATAGTTAAATTGAAAATTACAAGTTAAGCTATGAGAACTGAATATAGCAGCAGTCTGTGAGACAGATAACAGTAGTTAAGGGCTAAGACTTAAAATAAAATCGTTTTATGAAAGAAGAATATTGATTTTTAAAAGTACGTAGGTAGATACCTACATTCTAAATTGAAAAAAAAACTTAACTAAAAAAGGAAAAGGTAGTTAACTAGCTTATATTAGTCAAATAGCTATTATATTTTATACTATTGGGTGAGTGCAAAAGTTCTGCCTGTTTTTTAGTGAAAACAGAAAGGCGGAGAACACAAAAAGTTAAGCACCTATGAATTCATGCTGCACCATAATTATATATGACCTCTTGCCATCTATCTGGAAATAAGTGGATCCCGCACCGATAAAACCATTCTGTTTTAGAGTCAAAATACTGTTGCAACGCTGTTTTCATAGTCTCCACATCATTGAAAGTTTGGTAAGCGACGGCGTTGTGTAACGATACAAAAAAATGTGATAAATCGCAGGTTCAAGGTCTGGGCTATACGCCTGGTGAGGTAAAACTTTCCAACCAAGGTCTAGTAATTTTTGCCAAGTCCTTAAAGCAACATGAGGATCGTGATCAAAGGGAACCCCTCTGCGATTGATGAGTGCTGGCTACTTGGACGTGAATTTTGGTCACAGCCTGTCCAATTGTTGGCAGTAGAGGTCTGCATTGGTCGTTGGGTTTAGTGCGAGGACATCCTACTTAGTTACTCCCTTGGTATCGCGCCACGCACTGAGCAAAACATTTTCGGGATGAAGTCCTGATGTTTAGGCCAGTGGAGTACCCTCTGCAACATCGGCACACGGTCCTTCGACGCTTCACATTACGGTACAGTATCCACTTCTCATCATCCGTTACAATTTGGTTCAAAAATGGTTTCCTATTGTTCCAGGAAAGCAAAGAAACACAGGTGCTGATCCTCGCTTCTCATTGCTTTACTGTAACTGGTGTGGTACCTGTTATATCCCGACCAAATCAGAATTAGTAGTGATCTATGTTAATAGATGGCAGCACTACACAGTCTGGAATTGTAAGGCTTTGCACGTAGCCGAGAATATTTCTGCGCAGTTGTGAGATGTGTTTTGTTATGAGAGCTGCGCTTAGCAGCTGCTGTAAATAATGTATATAATAAACTATAAGTAATATTATAGTGATGCATTCTTCCTTAGTTAAGAGTAATTAGTTTATAATAAGAGATCGGCGTTATAAAAGTGGCGACGAAAATAGGATTTAACCCAAATTAAAAAGCAGTGAAAATTTTTTCGTGTGAAAAAAAAAAAATCTTTTTTGAAAGAGAAAAAGAAAAAGTGGCACGGAAATGACCCATAAAGAAATAATATCTCTGGGACGCTTGGAAAAATATAATGCAAATGTTCCTTGGACTATTTACGTCGAGAAAATTGATTTTTATTTCTCAGCGAACGGCATCAAGAATGATGAAATGAAAAAAAATATATTATTCAGTTCGGTTGGAGCAACAACTTTTGCTATTTTACGTGATGTTATTGTTCCAAATTCGCTGAAAGAAATCAGTTACGAGGATCTTTTAAAGAAATCTAAAGATCATTTTTCACTACGCCCTAATGAAATTGTGGAACGATTTAAGTTCCAGAAACGACTAAGGAAGCAAGGTGAGAACATAGCTGATTTCGTACGAGATTTACGTCGTTTATCCGAACATTGCAACTTCGGGAATACGCTTAATGACCGCCTGCGGGATCAGTTGGTGTTTGGCATCCAGGATGAGAAAATACAGCAAAAATTACTGGATTCTAGAGACATAACGTTCCAAACAGCGATGGAAATAGCTGAGTCATTTGAGATAGCTGAGGCTGGAGTGAAATCCCTACACATCGGAGATAGCACAACTGTCAACCAAGTGCGTGTTCCGAAAGGAGAGAAATCGAAAGTAGAGAAGTATACTCATGCACCTAAGCCTAAAGAAGATAAATTCGCGCCTGAGAAACCGTGTTATAGATGTTCTAAAAATCATAACCCCAAGTTATGCCCTTTTAAATCTGCAGAATGCCATTTCTGCCATCGATTGGGGCATTTAAAAATTTGTTGTCGTAACAGAAACTTCGGAATGAAAAGTGAGAAACCTTTTAAGAACAGAAAAATTAAAACTGTTCAGGAAGAATATTGTTTAAATTTTATGGACGAAAACTCCAATAAGGTGTCATGGATTAAATCGGTTAAAATAAATGGTGTAAATATACAATTTGAAATCGATTGTGGTGCGGCTCATACTATCGTAAGTAAAAGTGTTGCTCATAAATTGTTCTCAGGTAAGCTGCCTTTAATTAAATCTAATATTAAGCTACAAACTTATACTAAAGACTCTTTAACTGTTTTGGGGGAATTAAAAGTAAATGCTGTTGTTGATGAATATTCTATACCTGATTTAAGAATATTGGTAATTAAAGAGGAGGGTCCGAGTCTAATCGGAAAAACTTGGTTAAAAGCGTCAAAATTATTTTGGCCTAATGTAAATATGATTAAAAGCATTTCGAAAGATGATTTAATTAGAAATTTTCCTAATGTTTTTGCTGACGGGATCGGAACAATCAAGGGTCCTCCCGCGTCAATAAAATTGAAAAAAGATGCAAAACCAGTTTTTCTGAAGTCTCAACCTGTTCCTTTTGCTTTAAGGAAAGCTACTGATGTTGAATTGGAACGATTAACTAATGAGGGTATTTTAAAACCTGTTGATCATTCAGAATGGGCTAGTCCTATAGTAATTGTTCCTAAGCCTAATGGTTCTGTTAGAATATGTGGTGATTATAGAGCAACAGTAAATTCAAATACTGAAAATGACAATTATCCTCTTCCTAGAATGGAAGAATTATTTTCTAAATTATCAGGTGGTAAATTTTTTACTGTTTTTGATTCAAAAGATGCTTATTTACAACAACCTGTAGATAAAGAAAGTAGCAAAATTTTGACTATAAATACTCATAAAGGTTTGTTTAATGTGTTACGATTAGCATTTGGGGTAAAATGTGCTCCTGGTATGTTCCAAAGAAAAATTGAACATATTTTTAAAAAATTTGAATATGTTGGTGTATTTTTAGATGATGTTATTATTAGTGCTAGTAATGAATCAGAACATTTTGAAAGAGTTGAAAATGTTCTGAAATGCTTTTCTGAGCATGGTATAAGATTAAATAAGGAAAAATTAAAATTTATGGTTTCGGATGTTTCTTATTTAGGTCATAAATATCTCAGGAAGGAATTAGACCTATTCCAGAAAAAGTTAATGCTATTTTGAATGCTCCTATTCCAAATAATGTGTCACAATTGCGTTCATTTTTAGGCTTAATTTCTTATTATAGAAACTTCCTGCCTAATATTTCAGATGTTTTAGAACCTTTACATGGATTATTAGATAATAATGTAAACTGGACATGGTCAGAAAAGCATGAAAAAGCGTTTAAAAAAGTGAAACAATTATTAACTATATCTCCTGTTTTAGAATTATATGATGTAAACAAAGATATAGTTTTAAACTGTGATGCTTCTGAATATGGTATAGGGTCAGTTTTAAGCCACATTGTTGAGGGTAAAGAGAAACCTATTGCTTATGCTTCGAGAACTTTAAATAAAACTGAAAGAAATTATGCCATGATTGATAAAGAAGCTTTATCTGTAATGTTTGGTGTCATTAAATTTCACCAATATTTAGCTGGAAAAAAAATTTAAAATTATAACAGATCATAAACCTTTAATTCGATTATTTGATCCTGTTAAAAAGGCACCTGATACATTATCACCTAGAATGCTGAGATGGTCATTAATGTTAGCTGGGTATGATTATACAATTGAGTATCGCGAAGGTAAAAATATTAAAAATGTTGACGCATTAAGTAGATTACCTCTCTCAGAAACTGTAAGTATAGTAAGTAACCCTGCGGAAATAATGTTTGTTTCAAATAATGATAATTGGCCTGTTACTTCTAAAACTATTGCAAAGTGGACAACTGAAAATTCTGTAACTAAACAAATTTTAGAGTGGGTATTACATGGGTGGCCGAAAAAGGTTAAACCAGAAGAATATCAACCATATTTTTGTAGAAGGGAGGAAATTTCCTGTCTAGAAAATTGTCTATTGTGGGGACAGAGTGATCATTCCAGAGGAAGGCCGTGAATATATATTAAATTACTACATTCCGTTCATCAGGGTATATCGAGCATGAAATCGAAAGCTAGGGGGGTAGTTTGGTGGCCAAATATGGATAAAAAATTGAACAAATGGTAAATTCTTGTAATAGATGTCAGATGTTTGCGAGGGATTGTCCCAAAATGGAACTTTTGAAATGGAAATCTGAACTGCCTTGGGAAAGGATCCATATCGATCATGCCGGTCCTTTTGAAGGTAAAATGTTTTTAATAGTAGTCGATTCTTATACTAAATGGTTGGAGGTAGAAGTAGTACCCAGGTCTGATAATAAAACTACAATTAAGGTATTAAGGAGAATTTTTGCCACATCTGGATTACCTGTTGAATTGGTCAGTGATAATGGTCCGCGTTAGTGATGAATTTGAGGAATTTCTTAAAAATAATGGAATTAAGCATATGCCTGTTCCACCTTATCATCCGTCTTCGAATGGACAAGCGGAAAGATATGTGCAAACTGTGAAAAATTGCCTTAAAAAGCTAGATAAAAGTGACATAACATTGTCAATTTCACGATTTTTGTTAGAAAATCCTTCCACTCCTCATTCGGTGACTGGTAAAACTCGTGCTGAATTAATGTTTGGAAGGCCAGTTCGAACAGCCCTTCACTTGGTATTACCATCAAAACCTAAAATACAGCAACCCCTTCACAAATATAAGCTTCATGATTTAGTTTTTGTTAAAAATTTTGGAAAAGGTGAGAAATGGGTAAAAGGAAAAATTATGAAATTATTGGGGAGTAGATGGGTTTTAGTAAGTAGATGTGATGGAATAATGTGTAAACGTCACGTTGATCAGTTGAGACGTAATAAAGAGATAAGTTATGAAATACCAGAGAGAGTTATAGAGATAAATCGAAATGATAAACTAATGTCAGACAAAGTTGAAAATATGGGACATAGCGGTAAAAATTACAGTAATTATGATAGGTATGAAAGGGTTAACCAAAACCGTTTTTCAGGAATTAATGGGAAAATAAAAGAACAGCTTAATAATGATAATACGATAGAACCAAGCCAATCTCAGCCTTCGCATGATATTGTAGCAGGTACAGTTGTGAGTAATAAAAGTGGTGTTACCACAGATAAAACTGTAAAAGACAATTTGACTAAAAACAATGACGAGGACTGTAAGAAAAGTACTCCAGTTCGAAAATGTCAAAGAGCAATATTACCTGTAGTTCGTTTGAACTATGAGGGGAGGGGTGTTATATCCCGACCAAATCAGAATTAGTAGCGATCTATGTTACTAGATGGCAGCACTACACTCTCTGGAATTGTAAGGCTTTGCACGTAGCCGAGAATATTTCTGCGCAGTTGTAAGATGTGTTTTGTTCTGAGAGCTGCGCTTAGCAGCTGCTGTAAATAATGTATATAATAAACTATAAGTAATATTATAGTGATTCATTCTTCTTTAGTTAAGAGTAATTAGTTTATAATAAGAGATCGGCGTTATAAAAGTACCCACTGATCGAGCTTGGTGATGAAGCAAAGCGTAGGCATCAGTCTTTTGACTGTTGTTCTGTGTACCGGGAATTTTTTCGACTGTTGGATGTGAAGAATTTGTTATGGCTGTGTCCAGATTCCCGTCAGAAACCACTGACGGGCGTCCAGAACGGGAATGATTTTTACAGCTCCTGTCTCCGTCCCGGAATTTCCTAAACCATCGGTAGCAGGTTCTATCCTCCTTAGCATCCTTCCCATACACTTGAGAAATGCTGCGGTAAGCTGCGGCTGCTGTAACGGCTTTGTCATAATCGTTCGGAATGATTTCTTCTCACAAACGTTGTGCCTATGCATACTCTGCTTCTCTACGCGTTATAGGTCACTTTCCCATCATTGAAACATAAACTGTAACGCCCGTACTCCACTTGACATCTACATATCTTCAAAATGGGTTGGGCTTATGCACTCACCCAATAAATAAAAAATAAAACATTATACAACGTAATTGTGGAAAGCTTTGCATCTAGCTAAAACGATAGGACAAAACCCCGAATCTTAAACTTGTGCGTATCTTTGCCCCAAGACGGATGCATACTTTTACCACATTCTGCAGTATTTTACTTAACCGGCTACTGACAAGTTTAAACAAATGCGATCTAGGTAATCTATACGGCATTTAGAAGTTATAAAGCTTCCGTTCTACACTGAATTTTTGGATTTGTAAAAATTCGAAGTATTTTCAGTTAAACAATAAAGTGAAAATTTAAAAATATTAGATCAAAATGAGAAAATTTAAACATACCTAATTTTCTTGGCACGGAGTGCTACTTTTTTCACAAGGTTTGAACACACAACTACTAGTCCAGGCAATAGGGAATTTTACCTAGCAAAATTAATGGTAGTTCTGGAAATCGGCTTACTTTATGTTTTTTTGGTCGCTGAATCCGAATTTGTAACTTCCCACCAAAACTTCCCCCGGCAACCTCCCAAATTTTGGTAAAAAGCCCCCCAAAAAAGTTTTTTTTTATTAAAAAATGAATTTTTTTATTGTTTTAGGGGAAAATTATCTAGAAATTCAGAAAGTAGACAAAATTTGCAACAAATTAGATATATGACATTATGACTTAGAATGAAGGGGAAGGGGGGATCTGCCTCGGAACATTCGCGCGGTGCTGCGTGGACTAAGTTGTGCAATTGCACTTAACCACTCACACGCTTACATTCGCCCTCCCATCTCCCCTACGAACTGTAATTATAAGGTTTACTTTAAGTTTTTTGGTTAGCTGAATCCGAATTTTTAACTTACCCCCAAAATTTCTCTCCCGAAACCCCCCCAAAATAGTTGTTATTAACTTAAATTTCTTATTGTTTTAGGGGAAAAGCATTACAAAATTCAGAAACTAGACAAAATTTGCAACAAATAGGATATATGACATTATGACGTAGGATAAATGGGGAGAGACGGGGCTGCCTCGGAACATGCACTGCGCGCTTTTCTCAAAAACCAAATTTTTTCAAAAAATCAATTTTGGGGGGGGGGGGGTTGCCGGGTGAAATTTTAGTGGGAAGTTACAAATTCGGATTGAGCGACCCAAAAAACATAAAGTGAGTCGAAATCCAGAACTAGTATTAATTTTTCCAGGTAAAATCCCCTATCGCCTGGGCTTCATAACTTAGTGCACGTAGCGCCGCAGTGCATGTTCAGAGGCAGCCCTCCCCCTCCCCGTTCATCCTAAGTAATAATTTCATATACCCTATTTGTTGCAAATTTTGTCTAATTTCTGAATTTCTACATACTTTTCCCCTAAAATAATAAAAAAAAATAATTTAAAAATAACTATTTTGTGAGGTTGTGGGGGGAGGTAGGATTTTGGTGGGAAGTTAAAAATTCGGATTCAGTGACCCAAAAAACTTAAAGTAAACCTTAAAGCGCGCAGTGCATGTTCCGAGGCAGCCCCGTCTCTCCCCATTTATCCTACGTCATAATGTCATATATCCTATTTGTTGCAAATTTTGTCTAGTTTCTGAATTTTGTAATGCTTTTCCCCTAAAACAATAAGAAATTTAAGTTAAAAACAACTATTTTGGGGAGATTTCGGGGGGGGAAATTTTGGGGGTAAGTTAACAATGCGGATTCAGCGACCCATAAAACTTAAAGTAAACCTTATAGAGAAAGTTTGGAGGGGAGATGGGAGGGCGAATGTAAACGTGTGAGTGGCTAAGTGGAATTGCGCAACTTAGTCCACGCAGCACCGCGGCACATGTTCCGAGGCAGATCCCCCTTCCCCTTCATCCTAAGTCATAATGTCATGTATCTAATTTGTTGCAAATTTTGTCTACTTTCTGAATTTCTAGATACTTTCCCCCTAAAACAATAAAAAAATTCATTTTTAATAAAAACCTTTTTGGGGAGGGGCGGCTTTTTACCAAAATTTGGGGGGGGGTTGCCGGGGGAAATTTTGGTGGGAAGTTAAAAATTCGGATTCAGCGACCCATAAAACATATAGTAAGCCTTTTTCTAGAACTACCATGAATTTTGCTTGGTAGAGTCCCTATACGGTCTCTATTGCCTGGACTATACTACACTTGAGATCAAACTACACTATGACGCAAAAGTTTAGACAATGACGTCATTCAGCTTTAAAATGTAGAATTATGACGTCAGAATTACAAAAACCTGTAAATATATTCAAAAACTGATTTAAAATGCTATGTACAAAAGACAGTCGTTTTATTTGCTATAATACTAATTTTTTTCATAAAAATTCAAATGTGCTTGTCGCAAAAGTTTAGACACTATTCTAAATTTCTTTGAATATTCGCTGGCATATGCAAATTTAGAATCGATGATGTCACAAATTTGGAGTACTTAAGTTCTGCAAACGATTGCGCTTCATAGTCGACATGCCGAGAGCTAAAGAAATTCAAGTGAATGAGGTTTCAAGGATTTCGCAGTTGAAAGGTGAAGGGAAGAGCGTTTCTGAAATTTCTGCTATTATTAATAGGTCAAAAAAATCTATTTATCGAGTTTTATCGAGTGGTTCCGAATATAAAGCAAAATGTCGGTCTGGGAGGCCACGTGTGACAAATGTACGAGAGGATCGCCTGATACAAAGACTAGCGAGTACTCAACAAATGAGCGTACGTGGAGTTCAAAGCTCATCGGGACTCTCTGTATCAAAGGATACGATTCGTAGACGAATTTTGGAAAAAGGAACAATCGTTTATAGCAAAATGCAGAAGAAACCAGCTCTGAAACCATATCATAAGTTACAAAGACTTATGTGGGCTTGAAAGCATATGTCATATGGAGAGAAATGGCAGTCAGTCATATTTAGCGATGAAAAAAAGTGGAATCTGGATGGTCCAGATGGTTGTTTATCGTATTGGCATGACTTGCGGAAGGAACCTCGACGTTTTTTTAGTCGCAGACAAGGAGGGGGCTCGGTGATGGTTTGGGCAGCCTTTTGCTATAATGGACAAGTATCTCTGACCTTCACCAGTGGTCGTCAAACTTCACAGCATCATACACAGACATTAGAAGAAAACCTACTGCCATTTGCTGAGCTTCTAGGGGGTCCTCAGTGGGAATTTCAGCAAGACAATGCTTCAATTCACACTGCAAAACATTCAAAATCTTGGTTTAATTCCCATAATATAAGAGTTCTCGACTGGCCAGCATGTAGCCCAGATCTTAACCCTATAGAAAACCTTTGGAGCATTATGTGTCGCAAAGTTTATAGCAACGCTAGACAATACTCTTCTGAAAAGGAACTTAAGACATCTATTGAGAATGCATGGTACGATATCGATCCACAAACTATGCAAGATTTAGTTTCTTCCATGCAATCTCGTGTATATGACGTAATACATAAGCATGGATGCGCAACCCGGTTTTAAAAATTGTTTATTTCGATTTTATTTAATTTGTGTCTAAACTTTTGAGACAGCAGTTTATTTTTGTTACCATTTAATTTATTGCAAAATGCACAATTCCACTTTTCTTTGTTATAAATATTGTTTATATGTACAGCACATTAATTTCAAGCAGTGATTTGAAAATTGAATAAATATTTTTCAAAGTATGTAAGAATTTCTTCATTGTCTAAACTTTTGCGTCATAGTGTACCACCTAGCGGTCATGATTGTAGAAATGTTTCTTCATATTAAATCAGCCAGTGCGTATCTTTGCCCCCACCTACTCTACTAAGTACTATATAAAATGCTCACGATAGTGACTCTTCAACTGTAAAAGGAACTTAATCATTTATTGATTTATCTTTGAAGTAGTCATATAAAGCCAGATTGCTTGTAAAAGGAAAAAGTTAATAAAAGTGTTCTGTAGCTTTATATTCATGTTTTGAAAAATAGTTTTACCTTCCGCACACATACTGAAAGTTTTTTGATCATGATGTAACTCGATTATGGAAATAGTGGTATATTTTTATATTTTTTAGGTTACCGGAATTCGTTTTTGTTAATTTTAAGCCTTCACCATATGTATGAGTGATCTATGTGCGTATAGTAGAATTGCTTCACGTTTATAGCTAATTTTTGTTGATTTGGTTATTTTCTGTTATGTTGCCTTGTATGCATGTGAGTCAGTAAATACGATAGCATCCAAAATATTTCCAACTGAGCTCACATTTCGAGAATATATTACAGGTCACTAATGCAAATCTTTATACATTTTCTAAGAAATAAGCTGACAGTTAAGCATCTAAACTTTTTTTCGACCATTCTGTGACGATATCTGCTAAATATTTCCTCTATTATCTAAACTAATTTATTTTTATTGCTCATGTTCATCCTATGTCTATGCAGAAATTATGATTCATCAATAATTCATATTCATAATCATCATTTCTTTTCATATTGATGTTCACTATTTTAAAAATATTTTAACTTGCATCAGATTATTAATAAATAGACTCCCACATTTAATGTCACTTTTGCCAGTTACAATTTCGCATGTAAACATTCGCACTCTTGTTTTGAGGTTCTAATCTGAGTGCGGCGAAATACAGAAATTTACTTTTAGACACATTCGTAGTAAAATATTTAGTTTTGTCAAAGGAAATTAATTGTTACTTCATTGAGGCATGACATCATTCTCACCAACTGGAGCTCTCTGAGTTTAGCGTCAAAATCTCAGTATAGTCGGATTGAAAAAAATATTCAAATGTAACGGCTTCATGAGTAAAAAGGCGTTATTTTAAATCGTGAAGCCATTTTCTGTTCAAAACTTTTTAAAAAGTTATTTTTAATTGTAATACGAAAATGGCATCCGTAATGATATGGTAACTCCGATTGTTTCCTCTCTCTCTTCAACAATGGAAGTAATTCTATTGCCACCAATGTGAAGAAATTTCATAAAGGACTTTTAAAATTAAAATGAATATATAAAAATGTAATTATTAAAAAAACAGCGAATGCGGGTTAGATCTACAAATAAAGTAATTTAAAAACATTTAAAAACTAATTATCATAATTGGTTCAGTAGAAAACTCAGGCCAGATGACTGAAAAAACAGCCTTGTCTTTTAAATATACTAGAGGATCATACCCGGGCTTCCAGGGTTACCCAATATAGGTGAAAACATTTTCCTTTTAATGGAAAACTAATAATTTTTTATATGCAGTCATTTTTTTTTTTTTTTTTTTTTTGATTGCCCACTAACATTAAAAAAGCATTTTTCATATGGAAAATACGAATTATATTTCAATAAAATAAAGTTTTGAAATTTATCAAAGGCGATATTTTTTATCTGCCGCCTGCTAAGTGTTATTTGACCAAGATTTTGCTGCTTACGGTATTCTTTTATATTCTGATAATTTCAGAGCTTTAAGCGCGTACTTCAATTACATGTCAATTAAATTTGTATTTTATTTATATTAATTAATTAATTTATTTATTCATAGGGAAGTTTTCTTTAATGGATATTAGTCGTAAGAAAATGATGAACTCTTTATGTTGTTTTAAGGGCAAATGGATTAATCTTTCGTAATCGAGCTCCGTGCGATATAGATAAATTAAAAAATATTTCAGGCTTTAAAATTGTTTTTAAAACCATAGACAATCAGGAAAATGAGATGCACTTTGCAAACAAATTCCAATTTGAAAATTCTTTTCCTATTTGTTGATCTAAAAGTTTAAATTGCACTATTACAAATATGTTAGATTTGTGGATTTTTTTTTCTTGTTTGTATTATTCCTTTATTTGTTTATAAAGGAAGTATTAATTTCGTTATACAAAAATAGTCAGAAACAAATGCTAAACAATGCTTGTTGCTTTATGTGCAAAATGTTTATTATTATTATGTATTAAAGCCGGCACGTGATAAGATAAACTTAAAAATATCATGCTTAAAAATTATTAAAGAAATATATAATAAATCAGTCAATTAAGATACAGTTTTTAAACGAATTGCATTTGAAAGTAGATTTTTTCCCTATGCGACGAAAATTGAAAATGAACGATGGTCAGAAGTTTAAAAAATTGCAGTAGAGAAAATTTCAAAACCGAAATTTGATCGTGAAGTGCTGCTATTCGCCTATTCGCAAAATGACGTCAGCGTTACGCACAGATACGTTTGTCCTTTATAATATAAACACGTAATCAGTAAAATGCAATTAATATCAGTTATTAAGATGAGGTTATCAATTGAGGATCTTATGCTTGGTATTCCGGAATGAAAAACAGCAAAATGTATTCGATTTTGACACGATCATAGAATTTTTTTCCGGATGAAATCTAAACTCGACATTTTTTTCACCTTCTCAAAATTTACATACGCACTTCTCATATTCGTATTCATCATTTAAAAAACAATTGTATATTGTTTGATCATTTAAAAATCATTTTAACTCAAAACTTGAAGTCACGATTGTCAGCAACATCTTTTATATGAACAGACGCACTCTTAACTTGAGATTCTAATCTCAGTACCGGAGAGTAAAAATTTCCGTAGTTTATGTTTTTTAGGCGCATTTGTGTAAAAATGTTCAGTTTTATTTAAGAAAATGATCGTTTTCTTTAAATTATGACTTCATTTTCACTGAAATAAGCATTTCACCTAGTATCTGAAACTTAGTACACATGTTGAAGTAAAAACACAATGAAAAATTTATGAGTAAAAATGCGTGTTTTTAAAAGCAGTATGTCATTTTCCGTTTAAAATATCATGTCCCTAATGGAATTTTGCGCCGCTAAATCTTGTACAACAATTTTATCAACAATTTTAAATTTTTATCAGAAAATGGCATGAATAAAGATAAATATAGCCTCATTATTTTTCTCTTCTCTGCCATAATGACAGCTATCTAATTTTCACCATTTTGAAGAAATTTTATAAAATGCTTTTAAAATTAAATTATAAAAGTGGGGATATTTTTTTAAAAAAAGAACATCTAGTGCGATCACATCTATAAATGAACAGCTTTCAGTTAAAAAAATTATTAGTAAAATTGGTTCAGCAGAAAGATCAGGGCAACTGACTAATAAACACACTTGTGTTTTAAATATATAGCTTATAAAAAATTATGAAAAATTAAATTAAGCAAATTATGTTATTTTGATAAAATTATAGTAGAATGTCCTAAAGAATAGCATTAAAATTTTATTAGTCAAGAGAATTTTAGACAAAAACTTGAGGAAGCAGCTGACGTGAAAATGACGCACTTCTATAAAACATATTTCAGTTTTAAGAATTAAATTACACGCTTTTTTATAATATGACGTCATTTGCATCCACAAAAGCAATCCACTTTTAAAATCCAGTCTTAAATTTCATTTATAAAAAGTATGCATATGATGTCATTATCGCGGAATAACAGACGATATTGTTGACATAGCACGTATTTTAATTTCCACTTTTTTTCAGGTTTTATAAAAAAAATGGCAACAAAAAGATACAGTAATCTCATATTTTCGACTATTTTCCGTTTACATTCAATAGAAATGGAGTATTTTTGTTTCCACGATTAGAAAAATGGTATTAAAAATTACAAAAAAATTAATATCTCAAAAATAAATTCAGATACAGCTTTCAAACTAATTGCATTTAAAAGTACATTTTTCCCCTATATGACGGTGTAAAATTTGAAAACGTGCGATGTTTAAAAGTTTAAAAATTTGCTGTTGCGAAAATATCAAAACCGAAATTTCATTTCAAATTTCAAGTCTTGCCATTTGCAGAATGACGTATGCGTTACGCACAGATATGTTTATGTTTTATAATATAGATAGATAGAGCATAGATTTTGAAATGACATAATCACAGGAAAATTGTAGTTATATTTTATAAATTTCCTTTAACACAAAAGAGTTATTTCAAAAGGTACAGTTTTCTTAATTACGAAACAGCAAGCACAAGAGGGCTACAAACCTACACTGTAAAAAAAAAAAAAAAAAAAAAAAAAAAAAAAAATCTGTAAAATTACTAAAGTTTTTTTAGGAAACTGGGATTCCTAGAAAATTTATATAACGGAACAACAAAAATTCATCTTACAGACACACTTTTGCGCCGAAAATCAAAAAATCTGTAAGGTTACTAGAATTTTTTAGGAAACAGGGATTCCTTGAACCATTCATGTAGCTGCAACCAGGGTTACAGATAAAATTTTAGTAAGACTACTGTAATAATTCATTTGCAAAGTGACATATTTCCGTAGCTTTACAAAAACTAGTTTTGTAGATTTGCAGCGTTTTTTGTACAGTTACAGATGAAAATTTAGTAAGCATGTAACTTTACATCTGTAGAACAAGAGATTTTTTATTTTACAATGCAGTAGGGTTAGATGGTGGAAAAAATAACAAGAGACAACCTACGATTCAGTGGTAAAAAATACACCAGCAATACGTTCATAATCTCTGCACAACTTTTCAGCTTTTCAAGGTCCTACTATAGAGAAATCGTTTGCAGAGTATTCAAAATTTTAACCGTTTCAAGAAATTTGCGACTCCATGTGATACCGAACTTCACAGAGACGACAATTTTACTTCCTAACCGTAACTAAATGTCCGTATTTCGACACAGTATTTTTAGAGCATCTCGGAAAAAAATTTACAACAACTGCAAAAATTTCGAAACGTTCGGATAATTTAAAATATTAAAATCTAAGAAATTTACGTTGAAAACGTTAAAAAGGTATTTCGGCGCGGCTACGCTCGGTTTCGGTTTATGTTTCCACTACTAAATTTGAATATTGTTTGAGATAGTTTAATGAGAACTTTGATAGTGTTATATTTATAAACAATTAATATTTCAGATATTTCGGACGATAAGAACGTTTTTTTTCTTAGTATGTTAAAGGACCCGACGCGAAAATAAATCAAAACAAGCAGGCATACGGAATTCTGGTTTTTGAGAATTTAGTGACGCTCTCGATCAAAAAAAAATATATATATAAATATAGACAGTACAAAGAATATTTTAGTTTTAAGACTTAAAATACACACTTTTATTTTAAATAAAATGACGTCATTTGCATCCCCTGAAGAATTCCACATTTACGATCCAGTCTTAAACAACATGTATAGAAAAGTATGCATAGGACGTCACTATCACGAGTAATGCACAAATTAGCAAAATGCGATGTCGTCATTCAAGAAACTCGACAAAAAAGTCGGGTATTTAATGAATCACGCGCCTTCATTTGTTTGTAACATTAATATGGATGCTGAAACTTAAATATAGTTTACTATAGCTCCATGTTTTATCAGAAATCATTGATTAATATTTTTTCAAAATTCTGAAAATATTATTACACACGGTTTAATATTACTTCAGCTTTTTGATAGGAAATAAGAAAATGCGGACAAAATAAGTCACTCAAATATTCCTTAGTATACGTATTTATAGCAGACAATATTCTTGGCATAGCGCGTATTTTAATTACACTATTTTTTATAGGTGCTATGAGAAAATGGCAACAAGAAGTACATAGTAATCTACTTTTTTCCCTTTACTTTCTACAGAAATCGAGTACTTCAGTTGCCACCATTACAGATATGGCATTAAAAAATTAATATCTCAAAATTAAATTGAGATGCAGTTTTCAAAAAAATTGCCTTTAAAAGTACTTTATTCTCCTATAGTACAGTGCAAATACAGTATAGTACAGTTTTATAATTACATTTTATGTATTGTTTAACGCTGAATCAAAAAATTATCTCCACTTTTAACTATAATGTCAAGATTTTTCACAAATCGTAAATTTCAAGGTTAAATCTGGTACTATAAAATAGATGTAAGACATTTTATTCAGTTTAATTTTATTTAAATCAATAATTTATTACATTTTTTGGCTTATACTGAGTTTCTTACAGCTAAACAGCTCGGGGGTTCGATGAGGTTGGGAGAGGAGGGGAGATCAATTTTAACTTTTAACTTTTTAACTTTGAAATTCGCGATTTGAGAAAATTCCTGACGTGATGGTTTAAAATAAAGGTCATTTTCGGATTCACTGCTAAAAAATACATAAGAATCAATTTTCAAAAGCTAAAAAACATGCCACAACCCAAAATTTGAAAGACAGCGCAATCTAACAGCATTTTAAAATATGTATCATTTTGTACAGAATTGAGGCTGTTGTTTTTCATCCTTTAACAACAAAAAATCTGTTATTTTTATCCTCTTATAATGTTCAGTACAAATTCTACATTTTGCAGTAATATGTCAGAAGGATTAAAGATTTCAAATTTATATTACAATGCTAATTTTACTGTCAACCATTTCTTTAATATATCTGACGAAATTATGTTTCTACTAAATTTGTGAATGACCCCTAATATGCAGCAAAAAAATATACTCCAAATTTAAACAGCTATTACTCGGTCAATTTTAATCGTAGAATAAGGGGACTTTTTTTTGCCTTACTTGCCAGTGTAACAGGGATATTTTACTAAATATAACTTATAGGACCGGGGGACCGTATAAAAATTTAGATTCTGTAATTTTTCTGTAATAATAATAATAATAATAATAATAATATATATATATATATATATATATTATACAGCAAAAACACGTCCATGTGCAATGCTGACGTCATATTAACGATGTAACCTGTAAAACAAATTTCTGTTAATTGCAAATTTATTAACTTCTAAGCATCGAAAAATCTAATATTTTACAGTCTTAAAACAATATATATATAGCTCAGTATTTGTTTCAAAACTTCATCAATAAATAAATAAAAGAAAAACATAAATAAATCACAAAGTTACCACTTTTTAATGGAACTGCGGGCTTATATTTACGTAATTGATATTCATGGTTAAAAATCAGTATCGGTGAAATATATTTTTTTGACGTCATATTCACCTGCTTTCTGTATTTACTCATAATAAGATTTCTTGTATTACTAACAAATGTTTGAAAATGACCTTTTTAACACTTTCCAACAAAGTTGAAAAGTGTTTATGACTTCGGTTTGTTAATACTTTCCAACAAAGTTGAAAAGTGTTTATGACTTCGGTTTGTCTGTCCGTCTGTCCGCGCTCTAACTCCCGTAAATATACTTGGATCATTCTGAAAATTTTGGAGGTTAGTGACCTCTACCATAGCACGATCCCTATTGCAAATTAAGTTTGTAGCATGTTTAGTTCCTTTACAGGGACAGTCAAAAGTTTTCTGTTACATTTCGGCCAATGGGAAAAAAATCATTTCAAATGATTTTTAATGGTTTTACACTCTTTCAAACATAGTAAAACTGATATTCATTTATGAAGCCCACTAAAATATGCATTCTGTTGAATGTGCGGTGCAAAGAATAGTTATTGTTCATTTACAGGGCCACACAAAAGAATTCCGTTCATAATGGTATAGGGGAAATTGTTTCCGGTGTATTTGAAAAGATTTCAGATACTATATTGTATCCGAATTACTTTATATTAGTAATGATTGCTCGAAATGCATTTTTAATTATGATATGCGTTTTTTTACGGTTTCGTTCATCTGACGAAACCCTATTCGTCTCGCTCCTCTGTCTGTCTGTTTGTCCGTCTGTCACAGAGCAAGTTCTCAGAAACTATGCATGTTGGAGAGTTGAAATTTTGCATACTTATAGCTGTACACCCCACATCATACAACAAATCATAAAATTTTGAAAAAGTTGTACATTTAACCCTTTGTGCTCCCACATGTGTATTTAAAACAATTCTTTCTAAGTGAGCCCTAATTAGGTTGGAGGCGTGAAATTTTGCATACTTATAGCTGTACACCACACATCATACAACAAATCATAAAATTTTGAAAAAGTTGTACATTTAACCCTTTGTGCTCCCACATGTGTATTTAAAACAATTCTTTCTAAATGAGCCTTAATTAGGTTGGAGGCGTGAAATTTTGCATACTTATAGCTGAACACCTCACATCAAATGACAAACCATAAAAGTTTGGAAAAGTCGTACATTTAACCCTTTGAGCTCCCACATGTGTATTTTAAACAATTCTTTCTAAGCGAGTCCCTATTTAGGTTGGAGGCGTGAAATTTTGCATACTTATAGCTAAACACCTCGCATCAAATGACAAACCATAAAATTAAAAAAAAGCCATACATTTAACTCTTTGAGCTCCCACATGTGTATTTTAAACAATTCTTTCTAAGTGAGCCCCTATTTAGGTTGGAGACGTGAAATTTTGCATACTTATAGCTGAAAACCACATATCATACGACAAATCATAAAATTTTAAAAAAATCGTACATTTAACCCTTTGGGCTCCCACATGCGTATTTTAAGCAATTCTTTCTAACTGAGCCCCTATTTAGGTTGGAGGCGTGAAATTTTGCATACTTATAGCTGAACACCTCGCATCAAATGACAAACCATAAAATTTTGAAAAAGCCGTATTATTGAGCCCCTTATTAAATTGGAGATTTGAAATTTTGCATGCTTGTAGCAGAACACCTGAGGCCAGGCGACAAATCATAAACTCTTGAAAAAGTCTTACGTTTCACCCTTTGAGCTACCACATATGTATTTTAAGCAATTCTTTCTAAGAGAGCCACTAATTAAGTTGGAGACATGCATTTTTGCATACGTATAGCTGATTACCTCAGACCACACGTCAAATCATGAAACTTTCAAAAAGTCTTATATTATTTACTCCTCCGGACTCTAACTTGTGTATTTTAAGCAATTTTTCTAACCTCCGCCCTTTTCACCTGGGGAGCTCTTTTCCAACTTTTGCCGACACCCCTTTGACCATTCTTTCATATTATGCACCATAGCCTTACATATTTTAGTTCTACTTTTTACCGCCAGGGGCACCTACTTATCTCGGATTCTATGAGCTCAATCCCCTCGACTAATATATCTACGGATAGTATATAAAACGGAGTTTCGTTCGGATAGAGGTTTGTTTAGAAGAGAGTACGGTCCTGGTTGCGAAATGTCGAACTAACAGATTTTTCAAAAGGATAAAGTGTTTTGAGAGGAATATTAAACGAAACCCTCTGTGCGATCTGTGATCACACTTACCTACTAGTTCGCTATATTTTTGCATACTATAAAAGTGCGTATAAATGCTATAGTTCATATACAGAGCTACAGAAATGAATTCGTAAATGTTACTGAGTATGAGCATAAATTGCTTAAAGGTGGGTTTTAAAGTGGCTATGCATTTTTACGCTGAACTGAATTTAGTGTACTAAGAAATATTTGTAGAATATAGATAGAATGATATACAGGGCCACGTAAAGGGTTGGATACATGGCCGTCTATGGGTGATAATTTCTGGAAATGTAATTTCAATAGTTTTAAGCCTGTTTTAGTTTGAATTAAATTTTAGCTAAATAGTGGCGTGTAATAAAGATACTAAATAAACTACAGGGCTGTACAAAAGTATTCAAGTATGTTTCCATCTATTAGTATAAATTGCTGAAAGATGAATTTCAACCTGTTATGCATTTTCTTGCTAAACTAAATTTTCCCATTATATAGTACATATATCAAAATACAGATCGAATACAGGGCTGTTCAAAAGCTATGGGTGGTAACTACTGAAATCAGATTTTTAAGTATTTACTTGGTTATCTTATTTACCTTATTTCCCTAAGTAATGAAGTTTCGTTAAAGCTTTCAGGGAGTGTTGGAAAGTGTTTAATAATCTATGCTGTACGCATGATTTTTCTTACTTGTTATTCCTACAATGAAGCCACATTCATCATCTTCAAAATCTTTTATCTGAAAATTAATTGCTCTAGACAAATTATTATTACTGCTTTTGAATGAATTCTTTTGCAACAATAAATGAAAAATGTCCATTGGTTCTGAATGAAAATTGCGAAATTTGGAATTATTAAAAAATATATTTGAATAAAGTAAATAAAATTCAGCCTATGTTACTCTCTGTATTATAATCCACCAATATGCAAATGCATTTAATCATCCATTTTGACCCTAAAGTCAGGCAACCATTTTCTCACTTTAAATTTATAATATTATTAGAATTTGCAAACAATTAAAAAATTGTGGCATCAGGTACAAATTGGCGTAAAGAAAAATATAAAAAGTTTTGAGGTTTTGAATATAGGATTTTCTATGTTAAATTAACATTGAGAAGTGAAACTGGAAATGAATAAGTATTGCGCTGAAATACACTCATTTTTTACATACATAAAAAAGACTTACCCAATATATGTGATTAATAAGTCTATCGTCAGTATGCGATATATCAAATGAAAAGACTCTCGTCTTCATAAAACAGAACGACTCGCAACGCATGCGTGAATAACCTGCATTTGATTTTTGTGTGCGTTGAAATGTCATATTGCCATGAAACAAAGTTTTTGGAACATAGTGGATACAATCTATAACGTGCCACTATGTGAGAAGCACTTCTATCCGTGCAAATTTTTATGGCTAATTGATTATGCATTTATCTATATTTAATAATGTATTTATTTATTATGGTTTCTCATTTTTGCAATCAAACTTTTTGTGGCATCACGGTATCCTATTGATTTAGTAATTCTTAGTATATTTGCTCATAAATATTTATATGATGTGATTTCACAATTATAATTTATTCACAGCACTATTAAATAATAATAAAAAATGAATAATAATAATGATACGTTATGGTGCTAATTTTTAATAAAGAACAATGTTTATTGATTTAATTTATAATTTAATATAATTATGAAATAAAATAAAAGAAAGTCATGTTAAGAAAATATACTTGTATAAAAAATTAACGGTGTACATAAAAACGCTTTTTTCATAACTGTTAAATAATTAAGTTATTAAAATAAATGTTGTCAGAGTAAAATACCGTGTGCTTTCTTTCTCATTTTCTTTTTCTCTTATCTGTGGGTATATCTGTTTTTATGTTTTTTTTTCTTCTCATTTTTGATTTGCGATTTTCTTTCTATTTCAGAGTCAGCGTTGTTGAATTTATTTTTAGGTGCGTTCATTATTATACAAATACGTAGCACCTATAGTCGTCGGCTGGGTCATCCGTCTATCTGTCTGTCCATCTGTCCGAATATAACAGCGCAAAAGCTACCGACCATTCGTAAAATAAAACAAGTTGGAAATTGCTCGTCAAACGTGGCAAATGTGGTGCGTTCGTACTATAGCTAGTTTTATAATTATTTTTTGCACCCCATATTGTACTGAATGTATAGTTTTTTGCACTTCGTAAGTGCATAGTCTGTAACATCATTAAAATACACTGTAATAATTTTTTCCCATTCCCTGTAATGAAACGGAAAAATTTTGACTATCCCTGTAATTAAGCTATACATCCGATTTTCATAAAATTTGAAATGGCTCGACAAACTTTTGAAACAATCATATATTTAAAATTTCAGACCTCTCGGAAGGCTGTAACATCATTAAAACGCACTTGCAAGCATTTTTCCTACTGCCCGTAATGTAAAGAAAAACTTTTGATTGTCCCTGTAATTAAACTATACATCCGATTTTCATAAAATTTTAAATAGCTCGACAAAATTCTGCAACAATGATATATTTAAAATTTCAGACCATTCGGAAGGCTGTAACATCATTAAAATGAACTTGCAATAATTTTCCCCATTGGCCGTAATGTAAAGAAAAAATTTTGACTGTCCCTGTAATTAAACTATACATCCGATTTTCATAAAATTTGAAATGGCTCGACAAAATTCTGCAACAATCATATATTTAAAATTTCAGATCATTCGGAAGGCTGTAACATCATTAAAATGCACTTGCAATAATTTTTCCTACTGCCCGTAATGTAAAGAAAAACTTTTGATTGTCCCTGTAATTAAACTATACATCCGATTTTCATAAAATTTTAAATAGCTCGACAAAATTCTGCAACAATGATATATTTAAAATTTCAGACCATTCGGAAGGCTGTAACATCATTAAAATGAACTTGCAATAATTTTCCCCATTGGCCGTAATGTAAAGAAAAACTTTTGACTGTCCCTGTAATTAAACTATACATCCGATTTTCATAAAATTTGAAATGGCTCGACAAAATTCTGCAACAATCATATATTTAAAATTTCAGATCATTCGGTTGGGTAGTTTTTGCTCTGTTATATGCGGACGGACAGACGGACAGACGGACAGACGGACTGAACGACGACTATAGGTGCTACGTATTTATATAATTATGAACGCACCTAATGAGTCTTTTAAAATGTAATCTTTAGATTATCTATAGATAAAACATCATATTAAGTAATTGTTTCTTATTATTTTTACCGGGGCGTGAATACAATTAAGCTAGTGTTAAAATAAATTAATTGTTCGCATTTAAAAAAAGAAGAAGAAGAAAAATTATATTAATCATGTGAAGGACAAAAAATAGTTGTTACTCTGGTGAAATTTTCAACGAAAAAGAACTAGAAGACAGTTTTCTAAAACAACCTTTCCACATAAAAATATATTAAAGTACAAATTAAAATCATTCGCCAAAATTCATAATAATTCCATAATTCGTTTTACCGACTGTGCTTTTTATTCATGAAAATAACTTTAATGGTGCATAAACACAAATATTTTCATTTTGCATTTTTATTTTAAATATTTGATAAATTACAGAAATTTGGCACTTGATCGGAAATCTAAACGTCTTCTTTACCCGTCCTCTTTTTAAAATTGTTTTTTTCCGTGATATTTCTTCATTTTATGAAGATAAATACATAAATGTCAAAAATATTTGTAATTAATTTTATGTTTCTTATGTAAAAAATGCGCTAGTTTTTCACCTTAACCTGATAATCTAAAAAATTTAAATAGCTTTTTTTCTTGAGAAAATTTTGTGAAGATAAAATACTTATAAATGCACTAAAAATAATTATAATTAATTAATTTTTTGTGTAAAACATTGTCTTCAGTTTTTGCATCTTAATCTGATAATACAGTTTTTTTTTTTTTTTTTTTTGTGAAAATTAATTTAAAAATAAATTCTTCTTGTCAGAAAGAGAAAAATTTATTAAATATACATTTATTTGTTCAATATTAAAGGTAAAACAAATAATGAAGGCGATATTCATTACTAAACATTACTTAACCATTACTTAAAATATGGTTTTTGAAAATTAAATTCTGAGTCATTTCTACAATTTTAAGTACTTTATATTTAGGCGTATAACACGCACTTTTGATTAAAAAAACATATCAAAACTTAAAGATTCGTATTATATCACAAAAAACACACTAACATCCTAAGAATATCTAGAAGACGTCGTATTCAGGATAACCCACATCATCTGAATAGTTAAAATTGTCCATTTGACAGTCATAGAATATCGGTCTGCATGTCAAAATGTCGCACCTCCAAATGTCCTGTGGATGCATCTTTATGACAAATTTAGGACAAGTATAGGATGAAAAAAGACGGAACAAAACCAAGGACAAAGTCAAATGCACAAGTGTGTTCGATAAGTTTTTTTAAGATAATATAATTGGATTACCTGATATTTTTGTAATTGTAATAATTCTGATATTTGACCCTTTAAAATCTGAAGAGTTTTGGTAGAAATTAAAACTCTTAGTTTGTAAGCTGAATTAATAGAGTCATATTTGATTGAAAAAAAAAAAAAAAAAAAAAATCCGATTTCAGGTTACGCCATTGGGAAGATCCACACAATTGAATGATTCAGTCTCGGCTTTAAATCACAGAAAAAGAGGAAATTGTTTTTCCTTTTCCTTGAAATCACCTACATAATTGTGTAGGTCAGGTCTTAAAGGGTTAAGACAAGTGATGTATATACTTTGGTTAAAAATAATTACATAATAATTTTGGAAAAATTTCATACACATTTTTAAACAGTCTGATTATGCTTCATTTTTTGAATTTTCTGTATCAGATGTTTGAAGTTGTTTAAGACGGCCAATTATGAACATGAGGGATATGGGCACAAAGGAGGGTGGGGGTACCCTCCGTGGGGGATCTTACAGGGGGACCTAACCTGTATTTACGCAAGGAAATCTAAGGTTTGAAGAAGACTACGGAAAACTCTGAACGATTAGCCCGACGGGCACGACTGGGTTCGAACACAGCACCTCCTGTCTACCAGCTTTAAGAACAGAATCTTTCTGACACTGGTGGTGCTTTTTTGTATCAGGAACTGATTCAGATGATAAGCCAAAGCATCACTTACGTTTACTTTGACGACTTTATCTTGATCTCTGATCAATTAAAGAAGATGGATCTGATTCCGAAATCATAACTTAGCATGTTTTTTATCAGCCGTATCTTTGTGTATTGGGTAAAAGTTCTGTAACTCTATTAAAAACCTTATAGGAAAGCCATATAACCGCACAAAAATTAACAGATTAGGATTGTATTTTCAGGAGATATTAATGGAAATATTATAATGTAATTTAACATTAGCTCTCAATTTTGAATATTTATAATGCAAACACTTATCCAAATAAATTAAAATTTTGTTTCTAGGCATAGTTCGAACTGAAGATTTAAAATACATTGTCAAAATTGGTTTTTGCCATTGAAAGAACAAAGTTTGGTCTCGTATTGCTTTGTAGATAACACCCTAAGCAAATTTTATATACATCATTTGAAAGTAGCCTTTATTTCCAATCTTTTGATACCAATAACTTTGTTATATTATATTTAGTTGCAAAGTTAGTAGGGGCGTTTACCTTTTTTTCCACGACTGTACTGAAGCACAGGGGCGGAACAATTTTGAGTCCGGAAACATTCTTGATTTCGGAAATTGTTTTTTGTGTACAAGCAAATAACTTCAGTAGTAAAAAAGAGCTACTTTCATACTTATCACCAGCAACTTATGAAGACTTAATACATCTTATGGATAAGTCAGTGATCGAGAAAATATATAATGAAACCTTTTGTTATACATAAGTTTCAGTCATAATTTCCACCAGGTATAACCCGTAATGACCAATTAAATCTAATCGTGAAATACGTAATTAAATAAGGGCTCTTTGTTGCAAGGTTTTTTTTGTTTTATAAAAATGCAGGTCATACTGAGAAAAAACTGTCTGAAGCATTTTTAAATTTTGTATCGAAAGATGTTGTGTAACTTGAGAGTTGAAGAGCTCAATCAGATACCCTTTTTTTTTTTTTCATTCCAAGCTCACCCACTGGTTGAATCTAGTTTGTTCACGGAAAGCACAAAGATGCATAGCTGCAGTACGGTTGTTAATCTTATACAAAGTTTGTGCACTATTTAACTGATTGTATAGAGAGATAGGATAAAGTGCTTTTCATGCAACAAGTGAGGATGCGAGTTTCAAAACTCGCCTTATAAAAAATAAAAAGTTTGGGAAATCGCAGAAAACCTCTAACTGCGCCCTTTACTTTTCTTTGTGAACTACGATTTTACGATGGCAAAAATACGAAATAAAACTAGTTTTTTTGCAGATTGTTGTGTTGTTTCGTAGCAGGTTTACCAATAGAATAGATTGATGGAAAAAAAAAACTTTCTTTTAAATTTTGGATAAAGCGAGTTTTAAAACTCACGTTCTCAATTATAAAATTAAAATCATTTTGGATAAAGCGAGTTTTAAAACTCATGTTCTCAATTATAAAATTAAAATCATTATGAATAAGTCGATGGAAGGTAATACGCACCCCAGTGTGGTTGACAAATTAAATCTGATATTTAAAAGTGTATCGCTTGTACTAATAAACACTAAAAAATGCACACATAAATATATATTGAATTTGTAATTTTAAAATTTTTATATGATGAATTATGATTAATGAAATTAATATTATAAAAATGTGAAATGCTACCTATATTTTTTTGATAGATTTATATTTATCATGTCCTGCTTTATGCGAATTTTTAATTTCAAACTTTTCTTTCAAGTGGTTTTCGCATTATGATTATAAAACTTCAAAATGATGTTTCAAGGGTCCGGTCAATGATGTTCAGAAAATCACAATTTGAGAAAAATATGTTTTACTTATTTTATTGAAACATTTGGGCTGACAAGAGTCGAAACATATTAAATGAGTGAAATGGTCATATTGACAAAAAATAATACATTAATGGAAATGACATAGTACAACACTTTAAACAGTATCTCTAGCAGATTCCGTCGTTTTATGTATTCATTTTTTATACTTAACCGTTTTTAGATATTATAATAAATTGATATTTATTTTTCTGTTTAATTTCAATATTTCATTCTTCGCTTTGTATACGACCCCTAAAAGTCAGCTCAAATTTTTAGTTGAAATAACCCTCTTCGGTGATACCCCGATTTGGCGATACCTGCTAAAGGTGGTTTCAGCGTAAAAAGGACATAGCACCCTGATTTTGATCTCAAATTACTTTAAATCATCTTTTAACTGGTCCCTCAATGAAAGACAAAATCATGCGCAAAAATTTCAAAATTTAAAATTTAATAACTCTGTCAATTTTTTTAGAACAGATGTCAAACTTTTTGGTGTTATATGTGTTATGTTATGTGTAAACTTTTACTAAATATAACTATAGGGACTGGGGGACCGTGTAAAAAGTTAGATTTCATAATTTTTATAAAATTGATTTTATTACTTTAAATAATGCCCCCAACATGTATATTTACCTCATTCGAAACGTTTTTGTAATTGGAACTATATGTCTACGCCCAACTGTTGAGAAATTAAAGTTCGGCGTTAGATAACATATTGCACCCTGTATATGTGAGATCTTTTATATTAAATGCACCTTTTAAGCAAGTTTTTGTTTAATTTTATTTCAATAGCTTTATATAAAATTATACATTTTACATATCAATAAAATAGTTTACTTATTTATGTTTTAATTCATTTTGATAATTTTTCATTCTGTTTACAGCAGAAAAGCAATTACACTTACATTATATCCATTGCCATAAAAGAAGTTTTTACAAGAAAAATTCTTATACAGAAAGTCAGTAAATATTTCATTTATGTGTCTCTTTAAATATATATTTTTCGATTATGCTCTCCGCTTAATCATTCACAACATTGAGCGTCTGTAGTGGGTGTGTCACATTTTCAGGGAAGTGTTATATATATGTAAGCTTTATTTTGGAGTTACTTGTGGCATTTACAATATTAATAGCTGTACAGAAACGAGATGAAATTAATGGGTTCAATCATAGCTTTTACTGTAGCAGCTTAATCATAACAAAGGCGAAACTGATTTATGAGGGTTTTTTTTTTATACCAGCATATCAGTTTTCATGATGTCACAAATGGCGTATAAGTACTGACCTCTCATTATAGACGACTCAGGTTATAAAATTGTTATTAAGATAGCGTGAAAAGTTTTAACTTATTTAAAACATATTAATGGACTATACATAAGTATGTATTTTAACAGTATGTAAATACAGCTGTTTTATGTATACTTAAAACACATTCTTATCTTTCGAGTAAAATAAATTTTAGGAAGTGATATGTTTTTTATAAATGCCAGGCAATTCGACCCGCGTTAAAGGTGCCCTGTATATTCCCCGTTGCACATAACGCAGTTGAAAATTTTAATTCTAAACTCTAATAGTTTATAAGACGAAACGCAATATTTCTCCTTGATTCAACGATAAAATATACTATATGAATTTGGAAAAGTCCACTGTTTTACTTAAAAAGCGACTAAAATAAAAAAAATATGTTAAAATTGCGTATACTTATTGTGTATACTTAAAACACATTTTTATCTTTCGAGTAAAATAAATTTTTGGAAGTGATATGTTTTTTATAAATGCCAGGCAAGTCGACCCGCGTTAAAGGTGCCCTGTATATTCCCCGTTGCACATAACGCAGATGAAATTTTTAATTCAAAACTCTAACAGTTTATAAGACGAAACGCAATATTCCCCCTTGATTCAACGATAAAATATACTATATGAATTTGGAAAAGCCCACTGTTTTACTTAAAAAGCGACTAAAAAAAGATATTAAAATTTAAGAATTTATTTTATTTAAAACTTCTTAGTACTTTCGAGCTGTATTTACCAAGACAATCTTCAGAGAATATTTTAATAACTATTTGCTCTTTATTCTACTTTATTCTAAATCTACTCCAATCTCTAATAATTATTGGCTCTCTCATTTTCAAAACCAAGTGCCGCATTTGTATAAATAAACAGCAGTTAGTTATTAAAACATTCTCTGGTGATGGGCTTTGGAAATACAGCTTGATAGTACTAAGAAATATTAAATAAAATATATTTTCAACTTGTAACATAACTTTTATTATTTTAGTCGCCTTTTAAGTAAAACAGTGGGCTTTTTAAAGTTCATATATTCAGAGCTGCCAAGTCAACGGCTTTTTGGATACAGGTATTTTAATGCAGAAAATGTTGTTTTATTTAATTGGAACATTCTGCGTATTTAAAAGAACAGCATTTTCTCAAATATAATGCTGGTGTGCAAAAAGCCGGAGACTTGGCAGCTCTGTATATTATATTTTATGTTACTCTAATATTTTATGGCTTTTTTTTTTACATTTAGTACATTATCTTATATTGCCCAATTGATTAGAGCAAAAAGCTTTTTTGTGACTTCCCTATTAGCGACATGTCAGAGGTCAATTGCGAAACATTTAACCCTTTCGCGGGCGACCTCCTTAAAAAAGGACACCTAATTTTTATTTTACTGGCACCCAGAATATTTAATTATTATTAATTTTTTTTTTTATAACGTACGTGAAAATAAGCACGTTCGTATTTTCTCATAAATTTGTTTATAAGTTCTCGTATCAGTTTATCATCGACTTTAGGCGCATTTGACTATAGGTATTTGTATAATTACGAACACATCTAAAAACAACATTTCCGTATATTTAAGACATAATAAGTTATGCTTAATTCAGAATTGACCATTGATAAAAGAGATCATATTGCATTAGAAATGTAAGTATATGTCTTATCGAGAAAAGGAAAAATACGGGAATGAGTAAGGGAAAATTTTGAAGGTACTGCATAGGCACACAATATATTTACGGATTCTTTTGTATTATTCAAATTGTGGCATTATAATTATTTCATTTGAAAAAAAAAAAAGTTGCAATTCGTTATTAAAGTCAGCTCAGTTTCTCGGAAGCTTGTTCCTAATCACGAACGGGGTTTTTCTTTGTTTTATTTGCAATTCAGCTCTGTTTCTAATATTTAATCAAGTAATGTTTTTAATCATTTTAACACATTTTTCTCATACTTTTTAAAATCTTTCCACCGCCAGTGAAAAGTGATATCTTTTCAAGTTTTCAGAACTTTCTAAATACTTATTAAAATTACATAAATCTTTGAATTAGATTTAAGCCATATTTAAGGCTTCGTTTGTGTTTTGTTTTGTGTTTATGACGGCCAATTATCAACACGAGGGATATAGGCCCAAAGGGGGGGGAGTGCCCTTCGTGGGGGTCTTTCTAAGGGAACCTAACCCGTATTAACGCTTGGAAATCCAAGGTTCGAAGAAAACCACTTTAAGGCTTCGTAAATGTCAAAAATAAATACATATTGTAAAGTCTTCGCTTGATTAAAAAATCGATTAACAGAACTTTGCCTGTACCAAGACTTCATAACCTGACTAGGTTCCCACGGGTAAAAACCCATTCATCTTGAAGGTACAAAAAGAGAATATTTCGAGGTGACTTAGGTACAATGTCCCATGACGTTAAAAATTATTCACGGTACATCCCTTATAGATCGTTTTCTCCTACAAGCGACCTTTCAGGAGAGAAAATTTCAGCCTCTCGGAGACGCAAGATGGCAACGGCACCAGTGGAGAAACAAAGAGTCTCCTATGAGAATGCGTGGACTTAGCCAATTGGAGGAGGAAGATCCCGTGCGATTTGAGGGCAGAGAGAAGATGGAGATGACAGGGACGGATTTTTAGAGTGGAGAGGAGTCTTGTTTTGGATCGCATACGGAGAGGCCGGGAATAATTCCCAGCCGGAGGACTTGGAGTCGCTCGAGAGGAGCGACTGGACTTAGAGTGTGTGGACTTGGTCGAAGAGACTCGTAGATAGCCTATGCTAGTGAGTATCCTTCGAGAGACATCAGTCTCTGTTGAACTTAGAGAATCGATTAAAACTTTCTTCCAGAGACATCAGTCTCATATGTCTAGAGACGTTTATTCACAAATAGACTTTGTGGCTAAAAGCCCTTCATTATTATAATTTGAACACGAACCTGAAAACCCTTATGTATATACTCTTAATTATTCAAGAATAAAATAATTCAAAGGTTGGACAAAAGAGTTTTCCTGTCTCTTCCGCTATCAGATTAATCAGGAAATAGTGAAAACCTTACAGTGGTGGCAGCAGGTGCGATGAGTAAACACTTTGAATGAATTCAGAGAAAAACCATCAAAAAGAATAAGAAGGGCCGCAACCAGGCCACAAGATCAGTGACAGACGTCAGCGAAAGGAGTTCTTGATCCCAGAGCAGACCGAACAGCGGAGCCCCAGAACCGAAGCGGTGGAAACAGGGAGAGGAATTTTTGACCCCAACGGCAAACCGACCAACGGAGCCCCGAAAGCGGTAGACACCAACGAAGGATTGACCCCAGAATTGCTGAGAGAGGCAAAGTCACCGGGAAACATACGCCATTTCCAAACGGAGGATCAACAGAATCAACAAGAATTCTCAGGTTAACACTCTTTTTTTGTTCATTGCAGAGGTCTCGCTGTGTAGAAACTTTGATTTTTGAAAAAAAATTATTATTGATAACTATGTTATGTACAGGTTTTAAATTGAGGCTACGAAACCTAGAGAACTGAAATTTCAGAAATGTTACCTACTTAAATTCTAGTAAATTAATTGGATAGTTAATTCTTTAATGATAATTCTTTTGAATAAATTTAATTCCAGGTGAATTAGTATTTAATAAGTCAATAAAGATGGTCTAAGATTCCAAAATTAATGTACTATTAAAATGCTGTGAGGCTAGTAAGAGAAATGTTATTTTACAAGCGCATTTGATTTAAAATTCATGATTTTAGAATTTTATAATAATTCTTTTGAGTAAATTTAATTCTGCGTGAATTAATAGTTAAAGAATCAATAAGGAATTTAAGATTTTAAATGAAATGGTATTATTAAAATGCTTTGAAATGAGTAAGACAATTTTACCTTGCTAGTACACTTTTGTTAGTATTTTTGTTCATAATTTTGGAAATTCAGATAATATTATTCGAAATTAAATAAAAAGAGTTGGTGCACAAAGTGTACAATTGACAGTGTAATGATAAGGGTTGTTTATCATAGTGTAATATTGCTTTTGTGATTATATTTTCAGATTGCGAAATTTTGGAAATATTTAAATGGGGAGAGTAATTTAGAGGCGTTAATTTATGCAGGAAAATTTTGTGTAATTTTTGTGTAAACATTATTGGCTTTGGAATGGCAACGTTGGGAGGGAAAAAGAAGTGCAATCTAAAGGAGTTTGCGACTGAATTCGAAGCAGTCATTGAAGAGTCAGATAACATTTCTAAAATTATAAAAAAAAAAAAACTAATCGAAACTCCTGATTATGATGAACCTTTGGCATTAGCTCAGCTAAAAATTATACAGAAAGATAGATTGGAAAGAGAAAACGAAGAGAAATTGGAAAAAGACAGGAATAGGATTTTCGAAAGGGGAGAAAAATCGAAAACTTAAGAATGAGAGCATGAATTAGCAAAATTAAGATTAGAACGGGAACCAGATGCAATTAGTTTGGCATCTAACCAGAGCGAAAGAGAACAAAGGTATCTTTGAAATCGGTTCTACCCAAATTCGACCTTGAAAAATCCAAAATTTTAATTTATCTGAGTTTATTTGAGAGGCAAGCGCAAAAGGCTCAAATTGAAAAAAATCAGTGGGTCACTTATTTATTAGGATTGTTACCTACGGAGTTAGGGGAGCTTATTCTACGAGAATCGCCCGCGCATTCAGACAATTTCGATCATATCAAAAAAGTATTGCTGGAAAGATTTCAACTTTCGGCAGAAGATTTAAATTCGATAATAATAAAATTAAATAAAGATTAAAATTCGTTACGTCACAGAAATCCGAAAAAAACGTGGAAAGATTTTGTGTACGAGGCTTCCAATTTCTTTGACCAATGGTTAAGCGGTCTAGAAATAACGACGTATGACCAACTTAGGAAATTGATTATCACAGATCAATTAAAGCGTAAGGTTAGTGCGGAGACTAGGCTGCATTTTATAGATGTATGTAGCTCAATAACCACTCCATTTGAGTTAGCAAAAAAACTAGACGCATATGATTCGGCGAGGAAAGTCGTTAAGCGACAAGAGCCCTCTGAATTCCAAAACCCAGCAAAACCTTTAGAGCGAAATAAATTCTCGGGGCAATCAGAAACAGATATTAGAACAGAAGACAGTAAGACAAATTGGAGGGACAAAGACAACTCTAAGAATAGAAGTGCAATTTTCGATAAAAAGAGGGAAATTACTTGTTTCACGTGCAAAAAAAAGGGTACTATAGTTACTCCTGTCCCGAGTTAAAAAAAGAAGAAAAGGCCGAAGCAGTTTACCATATCGCAGGTCTCCAAGACCTGGAAAAAGCGTTTGGACCCTACGTCAGTCGCGGGTTAATTAATGGGAAAGAAATGACTGTTCTCAGGGATTCCGCAAGTAATCTTGATTTGGTATCTGCTCAGGATGTAACTGAGGACCAATTTACGGGTGAATGGGTATGGTTCAAACAGGCATTACATAATAAACCACGGTGTTTACCTGTAGTAGAAATAGAAATTAATCTGAGTACAGGTGATACTATACGGACATGGGCGGCCGCAGTAGATAAAGAAACGGACATTTTTCATTATTTTTTAGGGAACAAAACGCAGCAATTAATTGATAGGCAAAAACTAAACCCGCTTTCAATCAACGCAGTGCTCACTAGACAGAGAGCGCGCAAAGAGAAGGCGAGTATAAAAACCGAAACTAGATCGCAGAGACAGTCCATTCCCCCTACCGCGATGGAAGAGCAAATAACCAGCGCCGAGGGAGAGAGAGGGAACTTTAATTGTGACCCCCCGAGCGCGGAAAGCGAAAATGAAAAACCAGCCGTTTTCCCAAAGACGATTGAAGAGTCAATTCTCCGCACCGAGGTAGAAAGAGTGGCTTTTAATTGCGACTCCCCGAAGTCAGGGAGCGGCTCAGAGGAGGAAATCTTTGTCGAAGAGGCAAAAGGGATTTTTCTACCTGTAGTTGGGAGCGGGCAGCCGGAAGCGAATTTGAATCTCGGTAATGACCTCAGAGTAGAAGTCTATGGTAATGACCAGGATTTGAGCGTGTCTGAGGGGGAAAAGTTAGCTAGAAGGGTGGGGAAAGTTGAAACAGTGAATTTCAACCCTCCGAGCGCGGTGAGAGAAGCGACCATGGGTGCCGGTTTAGTAGAGGAGAAAGAGCAAGGGACTTTTCTACGGCTAAGCGAGACCGTACCGCGATATGAAAACTTGACCCTAGAAAATAAAGAAAATGTGGGTGACGCTCGAGAGAGTGTCAAGTTAGATTGTGTTAGGCGGAGAGCGGACGAAGTGAAACCGGATTTCAAAATGAAAGATAGTTTGGCGATTAGGAAAATAAAAGATCTCAGGGAATTAGGCCGAGAGAAAGTGGTAATCCCGTTGAAATTCACAGAAGGTATTTTATCCTTACGAAAGGAGAATGTAGGCGGACTTCTGAGTACAAAGACGTTAGTTTATAAATTCTTGAATTGTCATTTTTGGCCAAAAACCGTGAACAAAATTAAAAGGTTATACGAGAGAGGGAAAAGAGATGACCGTTCGAAGGGTTTAAAAATCGTACATGTGTGGGATTTAATGAAACGTATCAGGCGATTTCAGGAATTAGCAGTGAAAGCGGTGACGAAAACTCGTGATGTTAGGAAAAGGAGGGGTGTTTTCCCTATAGATCCGGGAGAAACCTATTTGAGTACGCCAAACTTAGATTTAAGCGCGAGAAGGCAAGACAATTCGGAATATGATTCTCCTAAGATTTTTGGTCTTTTGTATGTAAACAACGCAAAAAAGGTTTCCGATTATTGGAGTAACCATATGGGATAGAGAGGAATTGTATTAGACCGCATCAGAGGAGTAAAAATGAAAGTGAAACTATCTAGGGGCAAATCAGCGCAGTGTATCTATTTGAGTACGCACGACTTAGATTTAAGCGCGAGAAGGCAAGACAATTCGGAATATGATTCTCCTAAGATTTTTGGTCTTTTGTGTGTAAACAGCGCAAAAAGGGTTTCCGATTATTGGAGTAACCATATGAGACAGAGGGGAATTGTATTAGACCGCATCAGAGGAGTAAAAATGAAAGTGAAACTATCTAGGGGCAAATCAGCGCAGCGTACGAATAAATATTGGGTAAGGTTGATCCGAAAAAACGCCGTAAATAATCCAAGATTAATCCACTGGTCATTGATTCGGCAACCTTTTCATAACTTTGTCAATCACCGGCCCGCTACAGAAGCGGTATTCGTTGAGTATTAGCGTAGGGTTGAGCAAGCGTAAGCACTAACTAAACTTGTATATCAATTTTAATTGTTTGCATTGTGTATCATTTGTGTTTTGAAATTGAAGTAAAGTTTGTAAATGACTACCAGCCATAACCAGACTTATGGAATGTAAGTTTTAGTTTATTATTTTGTAAAATATATATATATATATATATAGGAAAACAGCGGCGAACCTCTGTAGTGAATGAATGTGAGTCTAACTTAGTCTCAAACGTCCAATATTTCCAGCTAGATTTAGTTAAAAAATCGATTAACAGAACTTTGCCTGTATCAAGACTTCACAACCTGACTAGATTCCCACTGGTAAAAACCCATTCATCTTGAAGGTACAGAAAGGGAATATTTCGAAGGGATTTAGGTCCAATGTCTCATGTTAGGTCCAAAATTATTCACGGTTCATCCCTTATAGATAGTTTTCTCCTACAAGCGACCTTTCAGGAGAGAAAGTTTCAGCCTCTCGGAGACGCAAGATGGCAACGGCGCCAGTGTAGAAACAAAGAGGCTCCTGTGATAACCCGGGGACTTAGCCAATTGGAGGAGGAAGATCCGAGGGCGGAGAGAAGATGGAGATGAGAGGGACGGATTTTTAGAATTGAGTGGAGTCTTGTTTTGGATCACATACGGAGAGGCCGGGAATAATTCCCAGTCGGAGGACTTGGAGTCGCTCGAGAGAAGCGACTGGATTTTGAATGTGTGGACTTAGTCGAAGAGACTCGTAGATAGCCTAGGCTAGCGATTATCCTTCGAGAGACATCAGTCTCTGTTGAACTTAGAGCATCGATAAAAACTTTCTTACAGAGACATCAGTCTCATATGTCTAGAGACTTTTATTCACAAATAGACTTTGTGGAAAAAAGCCCTTCATTATTACAATTTGAACATGAACCTGAAAACCCTTATGTATATATTCTTAATTATCCAAGAATAAAATAATTCAAAGGTTAGACAAAAGAGTTTTCTTGTCTCTTCCGCTACCAGATTAATCGGGAAATAGTGAAAACCTTAATATATCATATTAGTCCAGGCAATAGAGACCGTATATGGGCTCTACCTAGCAAAATTCATTGTAATTCTGGAAAATGGCTTACTATATGTTTTTTGGGTCACTGAATCCGAATTTTTAACTTCCCACCAAAATTTCCCCCGGCAACCCCCACCCCCTAAATTTTGGTAAAAAAAACCGAAAAAGTTTTTTATTGAAAAAATAATTTTTTTTCTGCGTCGGATCCTGCCTAGGAACATACGCCGCGGTGCTGCGTGGAATAAGTTGTGCAATTCCACTTAACCACTCACATCGTTTACATTCGCCCTCCCGTCTCCCCTCCGAACTTTAGGTATAAGGTTTACTTTAAGTTTTTTGGGTCACTGAATCCGAATTTTTAACTTCCCACCAAAATCCTCCCTCCCCCCACAACCTCACAAAATAGTTATTTTTAAATTATTTTTTTATTGTTTTAGGGGAAAAGTATGTAGAAATTCAGAAAGTAGACAAAATTTGCAACAAATAGGATATATGACATTGCGACGTAGGATGAACGGGGAAGGAGAGGGCTGCGTCGGAACACTCACTGCGACGGTATGTGCATTAAGTTATGCAAATCCAGGTAATAGGGGATTTTACCTGGCAAAATTAATGCTAGTACTGGATTTCGACTCAATTTGTTTTTTGGGTCGCTGAATACGAATTTGTGACTTCTCAACAAAATTTCCCCCGGCAACCCCCCCCCCCGCCCCCTAAAAATAGATTTTTTGAAAAAATTTGGTTTTTGAGAACAACGCGCGGGGAATGTTCCGAGGTAGTCCCCTCATCTCACCGTTTATCCTACGCCATAATGTCATATATCCTATTTGCTGCAAATTGTGTCTATTTTCTGATTTTCTAGATACTTTTCCCCTAAAACAATAAAAATTTAATTTAAAAACAACTATTTTGGGAGGAGGGATAATTTTGTTGAGAAGTTAAAAATTCGGATTCAGCAACCCAAAAAACTTAAAGTAAACTGTATAGGGAAAGTTTCGAGGAGAGACGGGAGGGCGAATCTAAACGACGTGAGTGGTTAAGTAGAATTGTGCAACTTAATCCACGCAGTACCTCTGCGAATGATCCGAGGCAGATCCCCCCTCCCCATTCATCCTACATCATAATGTCATGTATCTTATTTGTTGCAAATTTTGTCTGCTTTCTGAATTTCTAGATACGTTTCCCCTAAAACAATAAAATAATCAATTTTTTATTAAAAACCTTGTTTTGGTGGCATTTTACCAAAATTTGGGGGGTTTCCGGGGGGGGGGATTTTGATGGGAAGTTACAAATTCGGATTTAGCAACCCCAAAAATATAAAGCAAGTCAATTTCCAGAACTACCATTAATTTTGCCAGGTAAAATCCCCTATTCTCTGGACTAATATATCATAATAAAAAATCCAGTTTAGTTGTTTTAAAAAAATATCATTTCATTATTAAAATCGCACAGTTTCTCGCAGGCTAATTTGTGTTCACGCACGAATTTTTTGTCTATATTTTAATTGCAAAGTAGCCTTGTTTCTAATATTTAAAGAAAAATATTTTTTAAAGATTGAATAAGAAACTTTAGCTGATTTATTTGTTGTATTTACTTATTTGTTTCCCGTATTATGCCGTTCAATACCAGAAAACTAAACATTTGATTCGTTGTGTGTTACCTGTCGATTTAAAGCTTTATTTAAATATATTTGTTACACAATATTTTTAATCATGTTAACACATTTTTCTTTAAATCTAAAAATCTCCATCTTCAATTTGTAAATCATCCCTATCTTTACGGATGGAGCAACCTTTTGAAAATTATTGACAAGATTACATCATTAACAAATCATAATTTCTACCTTATTTTCAACGCTTCTGCAATTTACGTTACTTATTTATTAACAACAGATGAGAATTAAAAGAATAAAACATTAAATATTTTTGGGGCATCCTGAATATATTATCTAAATACTTATTAATGTCAAAAAGTACACAATATGAATATTAAAAAGCTCACCGTTTTACTTAAAAGTTGACAGAGATAATGATAATATAGATGTTACAAGTTAAAAATATACATGATCCCCACTACTTTCGTCCTGCAATTCCACGACCATCGTCAGGGAATATTTTTACTAAGGGGTCTCAGGACTCTTAAAGCTTTAAATTTTTCGAAATTTTAATTTTTTTTAGATATTAAACTCCTATCTTTTCTGGACATTTTGGTATAAATGTTTCCTTGAAACTCCTATTAGAACAGAGGTTATGACTTTTAGAATTATACCCGCTCAATAGCTGAAGCGGCGTTTCAGAAATTTTGAAGTCAATTTTCTCCAAATGACATTTTTGGGCATAACGCGCACGATATCTCAAAACTTCTGAATTTTTTTTCATGAAATTTTCAAAACATATGTTTCATGTTAGTCTGTATAAACTGAACCTAAAATTTCCTTCTTATTGTTCAGAAATATATTCTTTATAGGTGATTATACTGTTGAAAATTTCTATTTTTTGCATTAACTAAATACAACTTTGTATTAAAAATATAAAAATGCTTTAAATACAAATTTATTGAGGTTCAGAGTAATTATATTACAATGTGAAACATAAGTAGGATGCAAAATTTTCCTTCTACTGGCAAAATTTATTTCGTAATCGTGCGCATAATCTATTATGCCGATTTTCCGCTCGTCAGATGTCGGACATGTTGGAGCCCACTGTAAATTCTAATTCTGCATCTTATAATTTTTCAAATACATGAAATGAAAGAACATACTTATATCTTTCATCCCAATATAAAATTTTGTCTTAAAATCAATTATATTTTAAGATATTGTATGTTGAAAATGATCTTTTTTTTTCGATTTTTCCAAATTTAAGAGTCCTGAGACCCCTTAATTGTTTGTTCTATTGATTGAAATGGGGGAGTCTATAATTATTAAGATAGCTGGAAGTAGAAGTAGAAGTGCCTTGGATTGAATTTATGCAAAGAAAAATATTCAACTGCCGTTCCATTTATTTTAATACGACACTTTGTTTACATGCAGATAAACAAATGGAACGGCAGTTAAATGTTTTTTTCTACTGAAGTTTAATCCAAGACACTGCCACTTCTATTTCCAGCTACTCTAATAATTATAGAATTTTCTCACCCATTTCAAACGAAGTGACGTATTTAAATGTATGGGACAAAACTATTCCCTGACGATGGCGCGGTATTGCAAGCCCGAAGTATTAGAAAATTTTAATAAAATGCATATTTTTAGCTTGTAACATCTATATGATTATTATCTTTGTCGCCTTTTAAGTAAAAAGGTGAGCTTTTTAAAGTTCATATTCTGTGTTTTGTGATTGAATCAAGGTGTAATATTGCATTTCGTCTTATGATTTTATTTAGTTATTAACGTTTCAATAAATATAAATTTGCATTCTACGCAAAAACTCAAAGTTAAATCTATATATAGGGCATTCTCACAATCTTTTCTCTTTCGAGTATAAAATTCTGCTGAAATTAAACTTGCTAAAATAACATTTTAATCTGATAGCCTTAATAATTTAAAATATAGAAAAAATGGTCAGCAGCGAAAATTTTTTTTATTTAACTGAAGTTTATGTTAAATTTGAGAGTTTAATTTTCCTCACAATTTTACCATTAACTTTCTATTCTTCTATTTTTTTACTTATAATGAATTTCCATAGTACACACAGGATATTCAAATAAGAAATAATAACAATGTAATAAATGTATATAAAATTTTTGTATAACATTGTCTTAAAGGGGATTTAAAGAAGGGACTGTAAGGTAAAAAAAGAGGACAATATAGGAAAAAAGGGACGAAATGGGAAAAAAAGGGACGGTAAGGATGAAGCGGTAAGGAAAATTACCACTATTTTTAGGCAAATCATGTTAAAACTAAGTGATAGCCACAATGTTCATTGATTTTTAGAAACAGTTATTTACATTGGATTAAATTTAAAAAAAAAATAATTTACCTCGAAAAGTGCAGGAATATACCTTGAAGACGGTAAGACTACCAATAAAGCCACGGTACTTGAAATTGACATTTAAATGCTGATTTAAATTCTGCAGTAAATTTCCTGTTAAAGAATTTTAGACATTATTCCTCTAGCATACTTCTGCATGAGAAAATTTTAAAATAATTCTGTGGCTGTATCTGAAATGATTTTCTGTATAATTTTAGGAGAGGGATGGTAAGAAATCTAAAACCCAGGGACAGAGTTTAAAAAATAATAACAACCCTAAAAATGTGTGCAGGTTAATTTTTTGCTACATATTTACATAAAACAATAGTTCCGGTTCCGAATTAATTTTATTGAAACAATTTTATACAGACAGCTCCAAACTTAACTAGTATGTTGTGGCCATCACAAAACTTTCTTCTATATAAATCACGTCAATTAAATCATTTAAATAGTACAAGAAATAACAACGATTTAGCACCAATACATATCAAAGTATATCTAAATTTGAAGTTGGATGAAAAATCGCGCATTAGTTCTTGAGATATAGCTATAGCGGAAATTCTGAAAAATGTAGCATAGCAGCGCCACCTGTTGAGCGATTTACACCAAAAATAAGCAGCTCTAAATGATATCAAGGTATACCTGAATCTGAAGTTTGTTGAAAATCCAAGCATTAGTTCTTGAGATAAAGCTATTGCGGAAATCGCAAAATACAGCATATCAGCGCCACCTGCTGAGCGATTTACACCAAAAAATTAAACAGCACTAATTTATACGTCAATTCATGTCAAGAACTAACTAAATCTGAAGTTTGATGAAAATCCGTGCAATAGTTCTTGAGATACAGCTCTTGCGGATATCGTGAAAAATTCAGCACAGCAGCGCCACCTGTCGGGCGATTTACACCAAAACTTAAACAGCTCTAATTTATATCAGTTACTAACGGAATCTGATGTTTGATGAAAATTCGTGCATTTTTTCTTGAGTTAGAGCTATTGCGATAATCATGAATAATGCAGCATAGCAGCGCCACCTGTTGAGCGATTTTCACAAAAAAGTAATCAGCATCAAACTATGTCCTGGACTAACTAAATCCGAAGTTTTATGAAAATCTGTGCAGCAGGTCTTGAGATATAGCTATTGCAGAAATCGTGAAAAATGCCGCATAGCAGCGCCACCTGTTGGGCAATTTTCACCAAAAAACTAGTCAGGTCTCGTTTATATCAAGGTCTAACTAAATATGAAGTTCTGTGATATTCCGTGCATTAGTTCTTGAGATAGAGCGCCCACAAAATTTTTGTCACAAACAGACTCACAGAGTGACAGAGTGACAGAGTGACAGACAGACTCAGAGACAGACATTTTCTAAAAACCATCAAATCGTGTTCTGGGCATTCTAAAACGTATAAATCCGTCGAAAACCGGAAGTCGAAATTTTTCACGAATCCAATACTTTCTTCTTGTAAAGATAGAAGAAAGTAAAAATCAGCATCAGGGACGGTATATGAGTTTTCCCAAATTTGGACCCCCAGCATCGTCCAAAACTTATTTATATCGTTAATTTTGTTATGCAGTCATGCAATGGGATGTTCCCCAGTATATGAAAAAAAATACAAGAACATGTACTAAAATAAAACTTATTATTCAGGGACATAAAACTCAAAAGATTGTGAGAATGCCCCATATATACTTGTAGATCTGCAGATCAGGAGCCTCAACGTCAGCTCTGCAAGTAATTGTTTTTAGACACACTTTGGTAATATTTAATTTCCTGCAAACCGCAATTTAAAGTTTTTAAATTATGTAATTATTTATAAGAGTAAAAAATATGAAGTTTTCAGACATTAAAAGCGTTAAATTGAAAACTTTGTTATGGAAGGATATTTGAAATTTTCATGAGCTATTAATTCTGGTATTTTTTTTAAATAATAAAGGAGATTTCTTCAGGAGTCTCCGAACCCCCGAACCCCCCGTGGTCTCATTAATTTACATATGTAACTTTTTATTGATTTCGCTAATGGTTATCGTAAATCTTAGATTTCTTTTTACACTTCCGAGCCTTATTTTTCAATACCGGTGGAGCCTACCTTTTAAAAATAAAATAATTTTCATTCATATTTTCTGAAATGAGGCGGCATTAAAAAGTAACACTCGTCAAAAAATATTTTTTTAGCCAATCTAGTTAATGTTTGGTTTTTGAGAATGAAAATATTTATTTCACGATACAATGACGTCATTTTCGACAGCAATAATTTTGCGGTGCATAATTTTGACATTTACTATCTATTTGCTTTTCAAAAGTTTCTTTTTTCTCATTGAAATTTTCGATTAAAAATTAAACATGTCTGTTAGCTGTGTGCAGACGATAAACCATGAGATATTAGTAATTTTTTTTTAATAATAAGTATTAATATAACACAACCACCTTTTATTTCAACCTCAAAGTGTATTCGTTTTATTTTTTATATATGAGGTCAAATAAACCTTCTTTTCTTCTTTTCGTTTTATTTCCAATATGAAGATGTATACATGTCTATTTTTTATTAGCCCCCGGTACGGTATGCCATTTCTTTCTCCCTGCTTATTTTGTGTCCAAAAAATAACGTTACCTTACAGAAGCTAGCAATAAACAAAGCAGATGTATCATTGTACAATTAAATACTCTATAGCATTTTTTAAAAATTCTATGCATCGCACATTTTCAATTTTTATACCGTCGTATTGGGAAAAAAAGTACCTTTAAATGCAATTTGTTTGAAAACTGTATCAATACAAAAACCCTTAACGGGTTAAAAGTTTGTGACGCAGCACTTTATCTTATGCTCTAATAATTTAAAATATGGAACTTAAAAATAATGATATCAAATTTTGAGTGACGCTATGCTATCAATTATAATCTCTCTCTATATTATTTATTTCATCTTTTTATTTTTTTTATAATCGCATGTGCAAAAATTATGTTCAATTTAAAGAAATGTATAAAAGTTTATTCATTGATGCTTTATCATTTACATCTCTCATAAATTCAAAGTATGAGTTTTAAAAGATATGATATCAAAATTTTAGTGACGCTTTGATGTGGCTTTAAACGATTTGTTTTGAAATTAAATTAATTTTTTTTTTTTTTTTTTTTGGTTTGGCTAAGATATATTCACACATCTAAACAATAGTTTTAATTTTCCAATATACTTTAAATATGCCACTTTCACAGAATTTATATAATGCATTTAAATGTATTTATTTGAATAAATTGATTTATCCTTTGTCCAATGTTATTAAAAATTTAAAATAAGTTTTACGTAAGTAATTTTTTTCCGTCATTGTATCCAAACTAAGTGAAATGTATTCAAATGGGTACAATGACGCAAAAAAATTATTTACGTAAAACTTATTTTAAATTTTTAATAGCATTGGACAAAGGATAAATCAATTTATTCAAATAAATACATTTAAATGCATTATATAAATTCAGTGAAAGTGGCATATTTAAAGTATATTGGAAAATTAAAATTATTGTTTAGATGTGTGAATATATCTTAGCCAAACCAAAAAAAAATTTAATTTAATTTCAAAACAAATCGTTTAAAGCCACATCAAAGCGTCACTAAAATTTTGATATCATATCTTTTAAAACTCATACTTTGAATTTATGAGAGATGTAAATGATAAAGCATCAATGAATAAACTTTTATACATTTTTTTAAATTGAACATAATTTTTGCACATGCGATTATAAAAAAAATAAATAGATGAAATAAATAATATAGAGAGAGATTATAATTGATAGCATAGCGTCACTCAAAACTTGATATCATTATTTTTAAGTTCCATATTTTAAATTATTAGAGCATAAGATAAAGTGCTGCGTCACAAACCTTTAACCCGTTAAGGGTTTTTGTATTAATATCATTACTTTTTTAAGGTTATTGAAAATAAATAATAATAAAGACCAATACAAAGAATTCATAGGATTTCCATTCACCTTCAATCCTCCCCCTTTCGCCTCGCAAAAAAGAATGACCATACTTCAATTTTAAAGAGCACCGTGCTATGATATTTTTATAAGAACTCTTTGGTAAGATATGGAAGTAATGTACAACATGCATGTTTAAAGGGTATTTCTGTTGGTTTGTTTCAGAAATATGAAAGGGAATGTTAAATTTTACTATCTAAAAAATTTACTTTGTTAAGAAAAGTAACAAGAAATATTACTCTTTAAACCTTTATATGTATATATAGCAATCATCACTCACTTATAAAAGTAATTACATACATTTATATTAAATCCAAAACTACAAATTTCTGCTTCCCCCTTTTCTCATTCCTAGTGCAAAAAAAAATTAAACATTATAAATTCTTTAATTTTATATAAAATAATCTTTGACCATCCCTATTTAAAATTCTTTATTAACAATAATAATAAATCATATAAAATAATCCCCTGAGCTCCGAAGTTTCCACTTCTCCCTTTGCATCCACCTCTCCAGATTACCTAAATAATTAATCTTTCAAACATTAGTTTGAAAAGAAAAAACTCTTCAACATTTGTTGCACACTAACATAAATAAATAAATAAGCACTGACTTCACTAATGCACATTTCTCCTCTTCTCCCTCCCCCTACTCCCCAGCCTTAAAAAAAATTCAAATCTTTATTTTTATACAAAAAATTCTTCTATATAAATTATCCTCTTATTCCTCAAAATTACCACTTTCCCACTCCAGCCTAGAGATTCCAATCTTTAAAGCTTTTTAGAAAAATTGATCTGCAAAGTCTGTTGCTTAGTAATAAAATAAAATATATAATCATGTACACTTTTAATTATTTTTTCACACAATCAATTGATGTCATGATAATAGTTGTTCTGAGCGAATATTGTGTTGGCTGGGTTGTCGTACAGATAGCTCAATTGAGAGTACTGGCAGTTAAAGTCAAAGGTTATTAAAGTTCACTTTAATTCAAGATGTTTAAACCCCTCGCGACAAGAGCCCTTTGCTTAATTTTTAACCTTTTACTACAGGTTTCTAAAATCAGAAAATTTTCTGTAATTGAATCACAGAAATGCTCCAATTAAAGAAAGGTAAACTTTACAATTAAAAATAAGTGGTGAGAATAATGAAGGATTCTGAACACCTTAAGTGGAAAGTATACCAGTCGCTCATCCCCAAGGAGTTAAAGATGCTTTTTTGCTATTATAAACTTTAGGATTTACAATATAAAAAAATCTTAACCACTTCTGAATCAAACAAAGACAGTGGAAAAAATCAAGATGGCAATGTTTTGATTGGTAAATTCTAAGCTGAGTAATTTGTGCTACAGAATGAAACTAGTCGGATGTACCAATCCCAAAACTTTCTTCTATCTCATACATGTTAATACTTCAAAATTCGCTATCACACTGCCAAAATGAAATGGCAATCTATGCATCTCATGAGGATTCTAAAGATATGAAATTCCGTGCATTAGTTCTTGAGATATGACTATCGCTGAAATCGTCTAAATCCAGCAAAATGCTGCCTAGCAGCGCCATCTATTAGATGATTTATACCAAATCCTAATCAGCAACAATTTATGTCAGCGTCTGACTGAATCTGAAGTTTGGAGAAAATCCGTGAATTAGTTTTTGAGATAGAGCTATAGCGAAAATCGTGAAAATTCCTGCATAGCAGCGCCACCTATTGGGTGATTAACACCAAAACCTAATTAACAACAACTTGTGTCAACATACAACTAAATCTGAAGTTAGATGAAAATTCGTCCATTAGTTCTATAGATAGAGCTATTGAGGCAATAGTGAAAAAGGCAACACAGAAGCGCCACCTGCTGGGCGATTTACACCAACACATAATCAGTAGAAAGTCATATCAAGGACTAACTGAATCGGAAGTTTGATGAAAATCCGTGCGTTAGTTCTTAAGATAGAGCTATTGGGGAAATCGTGTAAATCCTACAAAATTCATCATAACAGCGCCACCTGTTGGGAGATTTACACCAAAACGTAATCAGCCTCAATTCATATCAAGGACTAACTTAATCTGAAGTTTGATCAAAATCCGTGCATTAGTTCTTGAGATAGAGGTATTGCGAAAATCGTGAAAAATGCAGCATAGCAGCGCCACCTGTTGAGCGATTTTCACCAAAAACTAATCAGCATCAATATGTATTAGGGACTCACTGAATATGAATTTTTATTAAATTCCGTGCATTAGTTCTTGAGATAGAGCGCCCACAAAATTTGTGTCACATACACAGAGACAGACAGACAGACAGACTCACAGAGTCACAGACAGACATTTTGTAAAAACATGTTTTTTGGAATCTCTGACCCCTAAAACGTGTAAATCCGTCGAAAACCGGAATTCGAAAATTTTCATGAATCCAATACTTTCTTCTTGTAAAGATAGAAGAAAGTAAAAGTCATAAAGTTATAATAATGCCCTCTTCAGAGCAGTCACAGATACTAAATCTTTAAGGTTTTTGACAGGGTTTGCACGGTTTAAACCAATTGGTTTTTTTTAGAAAAATCTAACATAATATTTTCTCTTTTTTGTAATTTAATTGTTTTAAATTATTGATAGAAGTAATTTCCACTTTTAACACTTCATCTCAGCAGTCAACATGAGACATAATGAGCCAAGGTTATGTCTATGCATGTAGAATGAAAATTAGCATGTGCTGATGAACATATCTCATACCCTAAAGATTTTTCTTAAAACATGTGAAATTAGAAAAGATAAAATAGATAAATAATATTCAATATTTAGCATAAAATATTTTCATTTAAAAAATGCAGATTATTTACAGCAGTTAATAACAAAATGCAATGATCATTAAGATTTTGGTTAAGTTGTAAAAGAAAATTTTCTGGATTGGGAAAGATTATCCTTAAAGAATTTAAAAGAGTAACTTAAGATATCAGATTGAACAACACAGCTTGCAAAAATTGAGTACTAGTTATAGCATTTCAATAATACCAATCAATCTTTTCTTTTAGTTGCTGAATCTAACGGCCAAAAATGTTGACTTGGACACTTGGAGTCATCACTCAGAAAACAAAATAACCAGAAGTATTTGGATATTAAAAAAATACTAATAATAATAACCACAGAATAATATATTATATTCATGAAACTGCATCAAATGTTTATTGATTGATTATTATATTATTAATCAAAGGATTCTTCATACGATTTTAAAAGGTATCAATGTTTCACTGTGTAGAGCAGTTTACTTTGAACATAAGACATAGCTGTTACTAATAATGTTTAAATTAGAAATGATTTCAATTTTCTATATAATTGACTGTAATTATTTCATTTAAATATTTTCGAAAGTTTATATAATATCTAAAAATTTTTATTTTATCAACAGATATGCATCTGTATGCAATAGGAAATTATATTTAAAAAAAACTGGTTTAAACCAAAAAAACCAGTTTTTTTGGCTTTTTACAAAAAAACTCGGTTTTTTATGTGTGAGCTACATATGAATATAGTAGAAGATTTTTATAACGCACACCTTGGTATGAGAAGTTGTGTGTATTATAGAATTTTTATTACATAGATCATATTTCATACATCATTAAATTTACCTTGTATACATGCTTTAAATTACATTCCTTGGAACGAGAAATTGTGCAAATTATAAAATTTTACATAATAGGTATAGATCACACATTATTAAATTACCTTAAAGCATGATCCAAATATGCTTGGTCAAAATAATTATAAACAGTGGTAGCTCATGAATGACAGTTTTGGGGACACTAAATGGATGGCTGGCAAATTTATTCCCTTTTTAGTACTTTTAATAATGAAACTTTTGCCTTATTTTTAGCAGAACTTTCTTCCATTAAATAAGGCAAAAATTTATTTAAAAAAAAAAACTTTGATAAGGCATGCATTTTAGTGCTGCAAGAAAAACCTGTCATGAGCTGCTACTGATTATAACACTCATTTACAAAAAAATTTAATATAATAACAATGTTTATAATTCTAAATTTGTTTGTTATTCCAAATTAATGTTTATAAAGACGATAATGAATCAAATTTAGTGTTCCAAGAAATAGCAATATTTGTGAAATACATGTGCTTCTTAACTGCAAAATTCATTGTTTACATCTCAGAAATACATTACATCTTCTGCATTAAAATTTTTTAGTGGCAGGCTTTTGTGATTGAACAAGGACTGCTTGCAGAGTGCTTTTAATGATTTTAGAATATAAAATTATGGCTCTTGAACTACTATTAATGAAATACAGTAATAGCGATAAAAAAATCTTTAACTAGTTCATTTAAAAAAAAAATACTTGTATTTTCATCAGATATACTACTGATTATTACTACCATATGTTATATGTAACATATTTATTAGAAAAGTTACAACTATTTTGATGAAGTTTTAAAATGTAAACAAAATAATGCTTAATAAACATGATCAAAAGTACCTCTGGACAAAATCATTATATTACTTATTTCAAATTTTTTTAATTTAATGATAGCAATTTTTTCATTAAAAAAAATCAGAATTATGGAGATAAAGAGGAAATAATGTTTTGAATTTAGCCCTCTAGAGGGTACCAATATTTCTACAAAATAGATTGCAGGCTCTTCTTAAATGTAAAATTCATTGTTTACATTAAAGAAGCTGTCTGTTATACAGAGAACTGCATTATAAAGGGCTTTCACTGCAACAATGTTTTCGTAACAGAATTCTAAAATAAGATTTTAAACATCCAACTACGTAAAATTTAGTGTTTTGGGAAATAACAGATATTTCAACAATATGAATCTGAAATACAGGTGATTTTTAACTGCCAAATCTATTGTTTACATCTCAGAAATAAATTATGTAGATAGTTGCATTATAAAGATCTTCAGCAGAATCCCAGAACAAGAGAAATACCCAGTGATTTTTTTTGGCACGCATAAACTTTCCCATGCAACCCAACTCAAACTAAAATATGGCAACCTAAAAACTGTTGCGATTGGTTTACATTTTTTATTGCTGCTATCATTTTCTACTATATCATTATTTATGAATCATGTAAATATAATATTTATAAATAACGGCATATTAGAAAACACAGGAAAGCTCATTTTAATGCAACAATCAAAATAAAGTAAAAAAACAAAACAATTTCAACATAAATTAATTGAAATATGTTATATCTTTTAAACAACTTTTCTAAATCAGAGTAATCATTTAACGATTGAAATTCTGATTTTTCAATAACTTCGAGAAAAAGTCATGTCATTTTAATCTTTAAAAATATCTACTTACAATAGAGTAAATATTCAACAATTCAAATTCTAATTTATGTATGTATGAACACTTTGCATTTATTAAAACCACAGTAACATCACTGGATATAGCAACTTATTGGAATGATTAATAATGCATGTAATGAACACTGCATGTTCATGAAAACAAACAAAAAATCATTGGATACAGCAATATGAAAAATGCACAAAACTCACAAATATCGTGTCTCGATCACTAAATGCATGCATTAAAGGGCAAAATTAGCACTAGCCACTGGGCATAGGGACACTAAATGATAAAAATTGGCTATTAAGAAATTGTCTGTCAGCGAACACTTTCCTACAAGGTCAAAAAAATTTATTTTTACCTACTATCAGGGATTCTACTTTTTTTGGTTATTTGTATGTTTATATTAATACAGTAGAAGATCTTTATAACACAATTCTCCATATAACGCACAACTTCTCAGATGTAAACAATGATTTTTGCAGTTAAAAAGCACCTGCACTTTCACATTGTAACATATTGCTACTCTCTAGAGGACTAAATTTGATACATTAGTTCAACTTTATCTTCTAATTTAAGACCTTTTTAGTGAAAAAATGCTATTATTACAATAAAAATTTCTGAAAATGTCTAATATAAGGGATGGTTGTGTCAGTTATATTTGGATCATGTTTATAAAGTTAATTTAACAATGTCTGACCTATATTATGCAAAAATTTATAATTTGGATAACTCTTGGTAACAAGGAATGCAGTATAAAGATATTCTAATGTATTTTGATGTGTTTCAGACATATTTGGCTATGTTTACAAGGTGAATTTAATGATGTGATCCATATAATGCAAAATTCTATATAACGCACAACCTTGCGTTTTTAGGTTTGCGCTATAAAGATCTTCTACTGTATATTTATTTGAGCTATTCCATTTTAGAACACACACAGATGAGTTGCACCCTCAAATGTCAGATTTCATCATCAATGATGTCAATAAAACTAGATTTCCAAATAGGGATAGCCAAAAATACAAAAAGTGAGATTACCAGAAGTAACGATTGATCACCTTGTCAAATTCAAAGTCGCCAAATGTCTCGCCTGTTCTGGTATGCCAGATCTTTATTTCAAATGTCATAACTATTTTCATAAAGTTTTAAAAGCTCTGACCCATTCAGTGATGATGAGAGTTCAGCAGGGTATAATCTGACTCCGGGAGCAAACTTTGAGATCAAAATAAAGAATTCTTTTTATAAACTGGTTATTATTGCAGCATAAGGATCCACAATCTTTGGCTTGTTAAAAGTCAGTAACATGACTCTATAATTCGAAAAAGCCTATAATCTGCAATACATTTCGGATATAAACAAACAATTAAATAATAAAATTTTGTATAAATCACCACTTGTTGGTGCTGTTTCTTCTAAATATAAACAAACAGTTAAGTATTTTTCTAAGCAAGATAATGCAGATTTTGACTGTAATAAAAATTAGATGATTGAATTTATAAAGAGGATTCTAAGGCATTTCTGCAGTCACTAAAAGATAAATGTTTGATTTATCTTGTAAATAACCATTAGACTGCTATATTCTGAAAACATTCATTGGCAAAGATCGTAGAAAACTAACTTTGAAGCTGAGTATGAAAAAAATCAGTTTATTTTGATTTAAATCATATAATTTTTTTTAAATTTAAATTAACCTACAACATTATTTTAAGCTTTGAAGGCTATAGCATGCCCTTTTCAATAGTTTTAAAAATGCAACTAATATAGAAGCTTGAATATATATATATATATATTTGGTATTACTTAGTTATCCTGTCAATCAAAAATCTATCGCCAAACTATAAGATCAAATGCCAATAATGGTTGATCGTAAATGTTACATTACTTGACTTTAAGCAAGTTACACGTTTTACATCATCAAGTGATTTTTATTTCGATGTTTTATTTGTATTTTTATTAATGTTATACTAATTTATTTGTTCTTTCGATATTTAAAATAAAAATTATGTCAATTTGTATAATTTGGCGAGTGGTTTGGCGATTTATATAGTTCGGTGAAATTGGTCGACAGGATAACTAATTAGTACCATATATTTTTAATGTAGAAGTATTTATATTTCTGTGAAGTGATTGTATCACTTACCTTAAGCCTAAGATGTGTTAAAAGCATTAATGGTACCAGTCATTGCCTTTCTGCTCCAACTCACAAAACAACCCTGCCATTATTACATATTATTTTAATGGCCAAGCAAACTTTAAGATCAAAATAAAGAATTCTTTTTATAAACTGGTTATTCTTGCAGTGTAAGGATACACAATCTTTGGTTAGTTAAAAGTCAATGAGTAATGCAAACAAGCTTTTGTTACAGAGTAGGAAGAGAATCTAAGACCAATAATCTCTTAAAAAAAAGTGACTGATTTTGAAGGGAAAGGCATTTTAGCTCTCAGATCTCCACCCCCCCCCCCCTTTTCCCTTAACAGTCAAGTCAATATACTTAGTTAGGTTCGCAAGACAATATCAACAGTTTAGTTTTTACATAAAATAAACTTATCTAGCTCGTTTGTTTTCTTTCAAAGACTTAAAATACATTTTGACTTTAAATAAAGGAGTTAATTCAGCTTTACCGAAGGTACAAAAACAAAGATACCTAAGAAAGTGGCCAGTGTCAAAACAAAGTTGGGTGAGGGAGACATAATATACAAACTAATCAATCATGTATTAGACGACTCTATAATTCGCAAAAGCCTATAATCTGCAACGCATTTCAGATGTAAACAAACAATTAAATAATAAAACTTTTTATAAATCACCAGTTTTTGGTGCTGTTTCTTCTAATGTAAACAAACAAGTGTTTCTCTAAGTGAGATAATGCAGATTTTGACTGTAATAAAATACTATTAGATGATTGAATCTATAAAGAAAATTTTAAGGCATTTCTACAGTCATTAGAAGGAAATATGTTGTTTATCTTGTAAATAACCATTAGACTGCTATATTCTGAACACACTGATTGGCTAACATGGTTATAGAAAATGAACTTTCAAACAGGGTATGAAAAAAATCAGATTATTTTGATTTAAATCATATAATTTTTTTTTTTTTTTTTTATTTAACCTACAACATTATTTTAAACTTTGAAGGCTATAGTATGTCTTTTTCAATAGTTTTAAAAATGCAATTAATATAGAGGCTTGAATATACATATATTTTTTAACGTACAAATATACTTCTGTAAAATGATTACATCACTTACCTTAAGACTAAGATGTGTTAACACCATTAAAAGGTACCATCCATTTCTTTACTGCTCCAACTCACAAAACAACCCCGCCATTATTACATATTATTTAATTGGACAATTTTATTTCGTGTTTTTTCGCGGCATTTTGATGAAATTCACATTTTTTCCTTGATCCTTTGATGAAATTAGTGATTTTTTTGCAATTCGTTGACACCCTTTTATGAAATTCTCATTTTTTCTGCAATACCTTGATGAAATTAGTGTTTTTACACGGCCCGTTCACACAATTTGCATTTTTTCCACAATCCTTTGGCGAAATGTGCATTTTTTTCGCAATCCATTCACAAAATATGCATTTTTGCATGATCGTTTGATGAAATTTGTGTTTTTTTGCGGCATTTTGATGAAATTCGCATTTTTTCCGAGATCCTTTGACGAAATTCTCATTTTTTCTACAATACTTTGATGATAGTGTTTTTTCATGGCCTGATCACGAAATTTGCATTTTGCTGTAATCCTTTGATGAAATTAGTAATTTCTTTACAATTCGTTGACAAAACAAGTGTTTTTTCGTACACTTGACAAATTACACACTTTTCTTGCGATTCTTTGACAAAATTTGCATTTTTTTTTCCAGGATCCTATGATGAAATTTGCGTTTTTGCAGCCTTTTGATGAAATTCACATTTTTTCTGCGATTATTTGTCGAAATTCACATTTTCCACAATACTTTGATGAAATGTGCATTTTTTCAGCAATCCAATCACGAAACATGCGTTTTCTCGCGAACGTTTGACGAAATTCGTGTTTTTTTGCAGCCTTTTGATGAAATTTGCATTTTTCCGCAATAATTTGACGAAATTAGTGATGTTTTTGCAATTTGTTGACACCCTTTTACAAAATTCTCATTTTTTCTGCAATAGTTTGATGAAATTAGTGTTTTTTCATGGCCTGTTCAAGAAATTCACATTTTTTCTGCAATCCGTTGATGAAATTTGTGATTTTTTTTACAATTTGTTGACAAAATTATTTTTTTTCACAGACTTTTGACAAATTTCACATTTTTCTTGTGATTCTTTGAAAAAATTTGCATTTTTTACAGTATCCTATGATGAAATTTGTGTTTTTGGAGCCTTTTGATGAAATTCGCATTTTTTCTGCGATCCTCTGTTAAAATTCATGATTTTTCTGCGATTATTTAACGAAAATCACATTTTTCATGATCTTGTGACGAAATGTGCATTTATTCCGCAATCCATTCATGAAATATGCGTTTTCTCATGATCGTTTGACAAAATTCGTGTTTTTTCACGGCCTTTTGATGAAATTCGCAATCTTTTAACGAAATCAGTGACTTTTTTGCAATTCGTTGACACCCTTTTAAAAAATTCTGATTTTTTTTCTGCAATACTTTGCGAAATTAGTGTTTTTTCATGGCCTGTTCACGAAATTCGCATTTTCCCACGATCCTTTGACAAAATTACTGATTTTTTTGCAATTTGTTGACAAAATTAGTGTTTTTTTTCTTGATCCTTTGACGAAATTCTCATTCTGTTGATGAACATTGTGTTTTCCCACAATACTTAGACGAAAATTGCGTTTTGTGAGATAATTTGACGAAAATAACATATCATCTGACGAAATTCGCGGTTTTCCTACAATCCTTCAGGCAGAGCAGGCGATAGTTGTGTGGGGGTGGCTATGTTTTCATGCTGTTCAGTTCTATACATGGGCTAAATGTGTGGTAGGTAACAGGAAAGAAAAGGTCGAAAGAGAAAGGGAGAGAAATTAACTAAATTTAGTACTGTTTGTACTCACATTTTTGTTGCATTTGATACCGCCACCTCCCACCCCTCCTAAAAATGTCAAAAAATTTTAATGCAGATTTGCACCGATCCCAGGGATGATAAAATTCAATGTGCCGAAAAAGCAGAATTCCACGTTTTTATACGTAAAAGTAACATATCTGCGACTTTTTTCATGCGAACATTGCATGAAGTTTTGGATCCCCCCCCCCCCCCCCTGACATACTGTCAAAACTCGCAAGGTTTTTTTTCCTTGTGATGTTCCTCCCACTACCGAGAATGTTGCGGGTTTTTTTATAATCAACTGATTAATTTTTTTTTTGCTACTTTTTATGTTAATGTGGTGATCTTTCAAATGCTATCGCCCAGCGGGCGATAAACGCATCTCTCTGTAAGTGCAGTGTTGAATTCAGACACTTTTCTCCGGAGTGGCTTCGGGAGGACTTTGTACAGTTCCCGGTGGGGCGGGGGGGGGGGGGATTGCGCTTTTTTACCATTGAAAACACAAAATCTTAAATTTTCCGGGGAGGGCATCTCATTGCTCCGGGGGGAACGTCCCCACCCGGACCACCCCCTGAAATCAACACTGTGTAAGTGGCACGGCAACCCACCAGTGTTCAGGTCGAATTGAAAAAAAGAGTTTTTGTAGTTTGAATATGCAGAATGTTAAAGAATAATGAATAGTTTAATGAAAACAGAATAAAAACATAATATTTAAATTAAGATGCGAGTCAGATTAATATTACGAAATAGTTACTGGGTTATTACTTTATTAGTTTATACAAAGTCTAATTATCATGACAGCTACAATGCAGCTGCTAATGTAATTTTGTGAAACCGATCTTTTCTAAAAAGTAACATGTTCTGAATTGTTCTTATTTACAATAATACTTGATTACAACAAATACCGGGAGCTGTCTACTTTTATATTTTTAAAAAGTAAATTATTTAAAGTTTTCTTTTAAGCATATTAGCTTTAAAATTAAATAAAAAGAAGTATCTTACTTTTGCAAAAAAGCTGTTTTATCTTATTTATCTATAAACTTTAATTACTAAATAAGGGAAAGTATCATGATGAAAATTTTTACTTTTAGGAGCTCAACACAAACACAACCAGTCAGGATAAAATGGTTCGTTTTGAGCTAATCGTGATAATTTAAGTATATAAGGTACAATTTAATATCAGTCAAAAATATGTCCTAGACTGAAATCAGTCCTGAGACTGAATGTCTTGCAACCATGGCTGTAATCAATTAGCCTAAAAGAAATGCTTCAGGTTTTATTTTGCTTTTTATTTTCTCCTGTTTTTCTTTTGTTACAGAAATAAACGGTAATAAGAATTTTTTTTCCCCCATTAGGTTTAATTTTATAAAAATAAAATACTAGGATGCTTTAATTTTTGAAGCTGAAAAGAGATATACATATATATATATATTTTAAAAAAAAATCAGCAAAAAATACCCATATTTCGAAAAAGAGGTCATTTTAAGTCAATTTTCGTTTATAATGTTATTAGAAACGATTCGCAAATGAATCATTTTATAAACGGTATTGGAAATCTGAATTTTGATTTCGTCATACCTTTTATTTAAATTGTGCGTTCTTTAAAAATGAAAGATTTTGTTTAATTTCTTTAAAAGAAAACCCAAAATTAAATTGGTAATTATCTGTATTACACTCATATGTAACAAGTAATACCTATGCCACACATGAGTGTTATTTTGTAAGAACAACAGTTATAATAAGTATTGATGAAAATAACAACAATTCAGAACATTATATTAATTAGAAAGGATCGGTTACAAATAATTACATTAGAGGATGTCTGGATAATTAGAAATTGTGCTCACTTTCTCGTTTTCAAGATCTTTGATATTTAATTTCTTATTTCTTCAGTCAACTTTGCGGCGTAGTGATACATGGCGAAGTCTTATGGCGGACGCGATGAATTTTCATTTCGATACGAGCATTTTCGATAAATATCGAATTTCGATACGAGAATTTTCGAAAAAATGGGAAATATTTTCTCCTTAAAAATTGTTTCCTTACTATGAATAACAATGAAATAAAATACATATAATTATAAAATACTGCTCCATATAAAAAAATCAATCTAAGTATTTTAAAGCACATAATAATCTGTTTTTGTAGTTTAAAAAAAGATTTATTGCCAATATTCAGATTTTAAACTGTGACCTTATCCGCACAAAACCGGTTTGCAACGTTGTGTCTGCTAGCCCATAGAATAACATGTAATCCGCGATCCTAAGAAGTCCAATTTTTTATGCGGATTATATAAAAATTAAGAGTTTTCCTAGATACTAGGTTAGTCTTATCCACTTCATCAAAAACGGATTCCTTTTATATATTAATGTTTTTAAAAAAATCTAGGCCGTTTCAGAGAAAAAAAAAGACAAACTTACACCATCGAAATTGCTTTCAAAATGGGTTTTCAGATCTCAAAATATACTGCTCGTAGAATTGTAAAAATTTCAGAATAGGATTAGACTGCATATATAAGACTGTTTTTAAAAAAATCAGAACAATAGGACCTATATTTGCTGAGTTATTAATAGGCGGCTTTTCGCGTTTTCTTTGATGTCGAGTTAGCTGTATATATGAGTCACGATTTTAGGCTTAAGGCTGCGTCACTCGGAATACTATCGTCTTCCATGATCTCCATTGATTTTTGAAATATTAACTTTTTTGTAGTTTTTAGCACCATTTGTTTAATTTTGGCAGCGGAAGTACTCCATTTATGTAGAAAGTAAAGGGAAAATAGTTGATAAATAGCAATTATATCTTTTTGTTGCCGTTTTCTTATAACAACCGAAAGAAAATGTAATTAAAATACGTGCTATTTTGAAAAAATATAAATGAATAATTTCTGTTAAAACATGGAACTATTATAAACTATGTTTAAATTTAAGTTATCTATATTAATGTTACAAACAATTGAAGGCCCATGAATCATTAGATAGCTGTTTTTTGTCAAGTTTCTTTAATGACGGCATATTTTTGCTGCATTTGTGTATTATTTTGTGATAGTGACATCCTATGCATGCTTTACTTTAGATGTTTAAGAGTGGATCATAAATGTGGAATTCTTAAGAGGATGCGAAAGTCGTCATTTTACATAAAATAAAAGCGTGTGCTGTAAGTGCTAAAATTGAAATATGTTTTGTACTATTTATATATACGTATATATTTTTTTTCGTCGGGGGCGACACTGAATTCCGAAAAAGCAGAATTCCTGTTTTCTAGTTTCATTTTCCTCTTGTACATGAAAATCTTTCAACTCAAAGTTAACTGTTTAGGATAAATTATTATTCCGGAGTCGGATTTTCTTGGCAACGGTAAAAGAAAAAATATATATATAGCAAAAGGTCAATTTATTCCTTATGAAAATAATAAACTTTTTAATTTAAAAGAAAAATATTTGAACAAAATCAATAGAACATAGCCTTTCATTATTTCTTGGGTAAATTCCATCTATATGTAAGGACACAAAGGCATCAATTCATCCTTTCGACTTTGATTTGACTTCAAACAATTACATACACTTTCACAGTTACGATATTTTTAGGTGTAGTTCCGTTGCTAGGTAACAGTTAAATGAAAATTAAAACAAGGAAATAAGTGCATTAAAAAAAAAGTACATTTATAAAAGGAAATATTTTATATTATTGGAACACACATATAAAATCTCTCCATTAGTTATACACCGAATTTAAAAACTCTGACAAATGTATACACAAAATTTCAAACTAATACGAATAATGTATGGTTCCAATTAGGAAATTTCATCATCCATAATTTACCATTTAAATCCTTCAATCATATGAGCCATTTTCTTTCAACAAATAAAAATGAAAAAAATCGTCTTAATTCCTATTGGAAAGCATTAAGACGCAAAATAAAATGTTCTATATATTCCGAACGAATGAACCAAATTTAACCAAAAACTATAGCGCTAAATCCGGGGACCTCACCAACATGCATCCTTAGTTTCAAACTAATTGGATGATTTTTACGGCAGTTATCGCGGGACAGACAGACTAACTAACTAACTATAAACAAACAGACGGAAACCAAAAACTTTTCGGGTCTCCACAGTAAGCCTTCCCTGACGTTTCGGCAAAAAAAAAAAAAAAAAAAAAAAAAAAAAAAAACTTTAAAAGTTTTTTGTGCGTGGGTAAAGACAGACTGTTCTCCATGAACACCTACTGTCACTCACACGCAGTTGGTGTGGTTAGATAGCTATTGGTCTCCTGCTATTAGTAAGGCAGTTTGGTCGCGGCGAGTGGAAGGAGGGATTAGAAGGACACTCAAAAGAATTCCATTACATTACGGCCTATAACGGAAAAATCGTTTGAGATAGTTTTTAATCTTTAGCTCCATATGTAAAAGGCCCAGCCCAAACTACTGATTCTAAAAGTATGTAAATTTGGGAGAAAAGAGCACTAAGGACGGATTTTTGAAAATTAAAAGGAGGGGGAAAGGGGGTCGAAAATTTTAGAGTATGTGGCCATATTCAGCAGCCGTTTTAGTTAGGAGCGTGAAATTCCAGAAAATAAATCTACTAAAAAAATAATCAAGCACGTATTTCAGCGATTTTAGACACCCCCCCCCCCCCCAAAAAAAAAGGAGGGTTAAAAAGGGGTCGAAAATTTTAGAATATTTGCCATTTCTCGCCAGCCGTTTTAGCTAGAAGCTTAAAATTCCAAAATATAAATCTATTAAAAAAATAATTAAGTACGTATTTCAGCGATTTTAGAAATTCCCCTAAAAAGGGGTTTAAAAGGGGCGGGGTCGAAAATTTTAGAACATTTGCCATATTTCACCAGTCGTTTTAGCTAGAAGCGTGAAATTTCAGAATATAAATCTATTAAAAAAATAATTAAACACGTGTTTCAGCGATTTTAGAAATTCCTCCCTTAAGGGGGCTAAAGGGGGATCGACACTTTTTGAACATTTGGCCAAAGCTCAGCAGCCGTTTTAGCTAGAAAAGTGAAATTTCAAAAAATAAATCTACTAAAAAAATAATTAAGTGCGTATTTCAGCGATTTTAGAAATTCCTTCCAAACGGGGATTAAAAGGGGCGGGGGTCGAAAATTTTAGAACATTTGCCATATCTCACCATCCGTTTGAGGTAGGAGCGTGATATTCCAGAATATAAATCTACTAAAAAAATAATTAAACACGTGTTTCAGCGATTTTAGAAATTCCCCCCTTAAGGGGGCTAAAGGGGATCGACACTTTTTGAACATTTGGCGAAAGCTCAGCAGCCGTTTTAGCTAGAAAAGTGAAATCCCAACAAAAAGTTTTCGGTAAAAAAAAAAAAAAAAAAAAAAAAGCGCCAAGTTCTCTTTAATGTTTCGGCCAGAAAAAGTAGTGATATCTAAAGTTCGCACAAGTTAAAAACCAAACATCCCAAATCTTTCATTGAAAATGGCTTCCTGCGACTTGGCCGTTAATGCCTTCTACAGCATTTCAAAATTAATGATTGGAAATTACGCATTTATGAATTATTTAAATATTAAAAGTAATTTTAGAATGCAAAGTGGCAAATTCACATAAAGACATTGTAAGTAAAAGATTTCTGATAGCTACCATTCAGTTTCAACAAACATTAGTTTTGATTACAGATCATTTAGTTCGGGGTGTCCAACTGTGGCCCGCCGGATACCACTAAAATTTTACAGTTATCTTTGCCTCATCTAATCGTCGAATTGCTGCGATTCAACTTGTCGACTATTTCTTTAAAATTTTAGTGGTATCCGGCGGGCCACAGTTGGACACCCCTGATTTAGTCCACTTGTGGTTTAATTGCCATTTTGTACGGTCTAAAGCTAATGTTATTAACGTAAAAACCAAGAAATAAAACAAATTTATTTACTTCAAATCTCACAATATGTTACATTATATTTTATTGTATAATATTGAAATCTTGTGTATTGACGAAAGAGATTTTTTTCGTTTGAACATTTATTATAGTTTGTTTGCATACATTAAGAGGTATTCGATTTTTAAACTGTTAAAAGCTGATACTAATTATGTTTTAGCAATTAGGGATATTATCTCCTGAATACAAGTATTTTGTTATTTTTAACTTCTAAGCATTTAAATAGACTGAAGTTGTTTAAATGCTTTTTTCAAATGTGTATTTTATTTCTGTACTCTGTGCCACAAAATGCTAAAATAATCAAAAAATGTAGTTGGCATGTAACTCATTTGTACATATTTGAAAATTTGAAAAACCCTCCCGAAGGCATTAACGGCCAAGTCGCAGGAAGCCATTTTCAATGAAAGATTTGGGATGTTTGGCTTTTAACTTGTGCGAACTTTAGATATCACTACTTTTTCTGGCCGAAACATTAAGGAGAACTTGGCGCTTTTTTTTTTTTTTTTTTTTTTTTTTTTTACCGAAAACTTTTTGTTGGGATATCATTACTTTTTGTATGTTTTTTCAAGTCTGTTATTCTAAACTATATTAAGATGAAAAAACTTAAATTTCGGTACTTTTATGTTAGCCGGGAGCAAATCTCCTCATTAGCCTTTTGTTTTTTCGCCAATAGCAGTTTTCATTTTTCACATGTGTAAATTAGAAACAATGCTTTGGTTTTCAAATAAAATATTTTGGTTTATGTTATTATTTCTTATTTATTTATTTATTTATTTCTATGTTAAATATTCTATTGAATAAAATCAGGGAAATGCATCTATTTTAAATGAGATGACTGAAAAGTATACATCTTTAAATGAAATGAATGCAATATGAACAATGGAGTTGGGAACAATATTTGGCGATTTGCCACTTGCGCCCGGCTAACATAAAAATACCTAAATTTATTTTACTGAGCTTTACAAATTTATACTTTATTTCTTTTCATATTAAAGTACTAGCCGTCTCTAGCAAGTAGTATTTACCGTATTAATTCCATGTTAAACGTTGCATCATGTTACTGTTATTCATAATTTAATTTACTTGCCCATTCTTTCGCCAAGTCGGAAGCTATTGATAGAGAAATCAAGAACTTTTTACGATCATGGAAGCACATCGTATATTTTGTGTTGTTATGTATTTCATCTTTCGTGACAAATATCTCTTAACTCACTTATGCATGTTTCCTTAGCAGTTACTATTCGTTCTCAAATGCGGAATTTTTAAACCTATTAAGTAATCTTTTCTAATTGGGCTCACTGCCAATTGTTGCATTTTAACTGATACACTGGGTACAAGTGAAATGGTTCTTATGAAATCCTTTGACAATATCTGCATTTGCATTAAACCATATTGATGCTAATATCTTTTTGTTTCACGTTAACCTTTTCAATAGACTCGATTACGGAAGAATAGAATGTCTACCGGCTCACTGCCATGATCCATTTGAAAATCTATCATTCTTTTCACCTGATCGTGTTGAAGAATTAGTCAGTGTGCCATCGTCTTAAGATTTCAGCTAATTTTATTCGAAACCTGAAAACTAAAATGCGAGGAACCGGATTATAGAAGATTCATTCTAACGTACATATCGATTAACAGGTTACATATTATAGAATTATAATAATCATAAGAACAACTGGCAGTTTCAATGCTTTAATAGTTTCCGTAAATTCTCTTTATATAATACAGAAGTTTTTGCGGTGTAAAGATTAACAACATAGTCACAGTAAGTATACTAACAGTACAATATAATAACAACAGCAGAGGTTTGGGGCAGTGACGAAACTATTAGCACTTTGGAAATATTAGTACGTTATATCATTTAACTATTCCGATGATATGCGGAAAAATAAAAATAGATGGCTCGCATTAATAATTAACTCTTTGAAAAATAACCACTACCGTCAAATATTCACCAAGCTTAGCTACATTTAGCAAAGTTTCGCCAAATTTGGTAATATATCTTGTCAATTCTCAAATTTGGCGACTAAAAATGTTTTGTTTATTCTGACGTCATAATGATGCATATGTATTATGTATTATACACATACCTATAATATGTATTATGCAAATGCATTACGTATTATATGCATATGTATAATATGTATGATGCATATGCATAAGCTCATTAACATCACTAAAACGCACTTAAAGGTATAGTGTTCCACAAATAGTAGGGATAATTGCCAGATTGACCAGAGTGCTATTGTGATTAGAATTCCGACATTTATAATAGAGCGGGAGGCGTCTGCACACACCATCACCTCATCGAGTTTACAGCTGAAATTTTAGGATTAGTTAAAACTAGATTAGCATATTTAAATGCAACTGGTCTGTTAAGTCATATCTTGGTAGAAACCACCTGAAGACCTAATTTCAGTGGTTAACTGATAGGTTTACTATTGTATTTTCCTACATCCAAAAGTTTGGAAACATGGAGGAATGGGTGCAGGAATACAGAATGGAAAATCCACCAATTAACCCGTAAAATCGGGTCTGTAGGTGGTTTCCACAAAATATGACTTGGCAGACCAGATACATTTCAATACGATAATCGATATTTAACTAATCCTAAAATTTCAGCCATCAACTCGATGAGGTGATGATCTGTGCAGACGCCCCCCGGTCTTTAATAAAATTTGTTTTAAGGGAGTAAAAGGTAGACAGATAAACTGAAAGATTTGCCTTATTAAGATTTTTGTAAAAGCATATAAAAATTCATTCAGCTTGAAATCATGTAACACCTTTATAACTCAGGCTAAATTTCTGTAATCGGGTTTTGGCGGCCAACATATCTTATCTATAACTATAATCTTTCTTTTACAGATTTAAAATTAACAATAAAATAACAGTAAGTAGGCTAATAATACAATATGATAACATTAGCAGCGAACTTCGGATGCCGTATCTGTCGCACATCGTTAAAGACAGTTTATTAGTTACACATTTCATTTAATTAAAAGGAGATTTTTAAAATTTCATATGGAATTAGGATATTTTTCCACTATAGGGACCTTGGCATGTTTTTAAATTCTTGGCGCAATTCGGACTTCAGAAACTGAGATATGTTGCCAAATGATATAAACAACTATGAAAACAAACCTGATGAACTTTTATGTTATTTATATACATATAAACATTTTATTTATACATGTATAAAATATTATTTTTTATATACAAATTATTTATGTTGGTATATAAAAATAAATAAACGGGTTCCTTACATTAAATAAATTGTATACATATGGGAAAAATTGCTTGTGTATATGACACAGTAAATAGGTTGCCAGAAAATACGTTATTATCAAATTTCTTTTCTCGTCAAGGCTATTTTCTGTGTTTCGTCAAGGCTGCTATATCGGAAACGTACAGAATTGCGGTTATATATTTTTTAATGTTTTATTGTTTTAATATCGTAAATATATCATAATCTATACTGATTAAAATTTTTAGGTATATTCATTTTTTCTATTTAACAAGCATCTTTGGAAGAGCATATATATTAAATGTTATTGTGTTTGAATCTCGTGACCCCCTTCAAAACTCTGTAATCGAGTTTTGGCGAACATTGGCACAATTGAATGTGTTAAGGAACTGTTTACGGCCAAATGAACACCCCCTGTTTGAAGGGTTTAGAGGCGGAAATTCTGTGTTTTCAGATTTTTCTTGTTAATTGTGCTATGAACCCGACTTACTTGTGAAATTTCATGATTCTACGACTTTTAGAAGTACCTTAGTTATTTGATGATGCGAAGTGTGTCAGTGACAAAAAAGCGCTTTTTCGGAATTTAATATTTCGAAAACTACTAAATATAGAAACATAAAATCGTGGAACCTTCGTTCAGTTTGACCATACGAACACGTGTATAAAAGAAAAATTTCTATATCTCACCCTAAAACGACGTTGTGAGGGGGTGAAAAGTATGCCGTTATGGTTCAGGAAAAGGTATCTTACGGCTTGTGCGAACTTGGCGGACGCACTGCCGTGCTCCCAGATTCCAAAAAATAAATCTACTAAAAAAATAATTAAGTGCTTATTTCAGCGATTTTAGAAATTCCTTCGAAACGGGTATTAAAAGGGGGGTCGAAAATTTTAGAACATTTGCCATATCTCACCAGCCGTTTGAGGTAGGAGCGTGATATTCCAGAAAATAAATCTACTAAAAAAATAATTTAATATGTGTTTCAGCATTTTTTCAAATTCACCCTTTAGGGGTTAAAAGGTGGTGTAGAAACTTTTAGAATATTTAGCCATATCTCAGCAGCCGTTTTAGGTAGAAGCGTGAAATTCCAGAAAATAAATCACTAAAAAATAATTAAAAACATGTTTCAGCGATTTTACAAATTCCCCACACTAAAGGGTTTAAAAGTGGGGGGGGGGGGGGGGGGGGTCGAAAAATTTAGAACATTTGGCATACCTCAGCAGCCATTTTAGGTAGAAGCGTGAAATTCAAAATAACAAACATACTAAAAAAATAGTTAAATACATTTCATCTTTGCTAGATATATTTCGTCTGATTCAAGAATCTTTTAGAGAAACCGCCCAGCGAAGCGGGCAAAGTCCGCTAGTTTTTAAATAATATGTTACAAAACGGGCATAATTTACATTAATAGAATTATTAAAAATAAACTTTCCGTTTTAATGAACGAGCAACAAAATAGAAACAATACTTTTGTTCTTCAATAAATATTTTTTTATATTACTTCACTTTTGTTCCTTTAGTATTTTATTTTTTTTTAAACAACCATCAGGTTGAAAATATTTAATTAAGTTAAAGTATTAAATGATATTAACATATTAACAAGGGTTTTTTAAATAAAGAATATGAATCAAAACAAAATAGCAAACAACTTTTATAATGATAATAAATTTTGGCTGACTGTCGTTTAAATGTTCTTTCAAAGTGGAAAATGGAGTGGTTATTTTTTTTCCTTCTCCTTTTAAAATAAGTTCTTTCGAAATCCCCTTTAATTAAAGGAAAGTATCTATTGTAAAATATATCAAGGACTTTCAAATGATTGTTAATTAAATTTTTACTTGTCAGTGTAATTTTTTTAATTTGTTGCTGTATAATTTATAATAAAAAATGAAAATGCTAATTTTACATAAAAGATTTATTTTGAAGAACATGTATACCAATAAACCACTTGAGGTATCTCTGCGTAGATTAAAATGGCCGTTTTGATGAAATGTTTCGAATTATATATATATATATATATATATATATATATGTGCATATAACTTTCTTCTATCTTTACAAAAAGAAAGTATTGTATTCGTGAAATTTTTCGACTTCCGGTTTTCGACGAATTTACACGTTTTAGGGGTCAGAGACTCAGAGATCCTGAAAAACTTGTTTTTACAAAATGACTGTCTATGAATCTGTGACTCTATCTGTATGTATGCATGTATGTGACACAAATTTTGTGGGCGCTCTATCTCAAGAACTAATGCACGGAATTTAATAAAAATCTATATTCAGGTAGTTCCTATATATTGGTGCTGATTAGTTTTTGGTTTAAATAGCCCAACCAGTGGCGCTGCTAAACTGCATTTTTTGCGATTTCTCAAATAGCTCTATCTCAAGAACTAATGCACGGATTTTCATCAAACTTGAGATTAATTTACTCCTTGATATGAGTTGGTGCTCGTTACTTTTGATGTAAATTGCCCAACAGGTGGCGCTGCTGTGTTGCATTTTTCACGATTCCAGCAATATCTCTATCCCAAGAACTAATGCACGAATTTTCATCTAACTTTATATTTAGTTAGATGTTAATACAAGTTGTTGCTGATTAGGTTTTGGTGTTAATCGCCCAATAAGGGGTGCTGCTGTGCTGGAATTTTTATTATTTTCGCAATTGCTCTATCTCAAAAACTAATGCACAGATTTTCCCCCAAACTTCAGATTAAGTTAGATCTTGACATAAGATGTTGCTTGGTGGTTTTGGCGTAGCATAGTTTTCGGTGTAAAGCTCCCAATAGGTGGCGCTGGTACGCTGCATTTTGCTGGATTTACACGATTTCAGTGATAGTCATATATCAAGAACTAATGGATGAAATTTCCCATCTTTAGAATCCTCATAATGGGCATAGATTGCTATTTTATTTTGGCAGTGTGATAGCGAAATTTGAAGTATTAACATGCATAAGATAGAAGGAAAGTTTTGGGTTTGGTACATCTGACTAGTTTTATTTGAGGCGTAAACTTTTATAATTTCAAGTCCGTTTTAATTTTATTTCTACGATTACTAGAACAAGAGTTATGGTAATTTCATAAATAGGAAGTAATGGGTTGAATAACGGAAGTGAGTAGGAAAGACAGAAGATATGTATACGATGTTCCTATGGATGATTTTCTTACTTTTTTTTACATAAAAACACTATTAAACCTTGACACTCATTTTATACATAGGAAATAATACAGGGTGATTCAAAAAAGATAGGAAAAATTTCAAGAGGTGATGGTATACACCCAAACAAACATTTTGTATCAAAGAATGCATGGTCGAAAACTAAACGTAAAACAGTTAGAGGGCGCCAAAAGTTATGTTCTTATACGAGGCAAAAACACACAATGAACGATTAAGTTAAGTTACGAAAACAAATTTAATGGCATTTGATTACAATAAGTGCTCAAAACATTGACCGGCAGCTGTTATGCACGCAGTACAATGGCGAAGAACAGATTGGCGAATTTTCTGAAACACACCAGGCATATCGCGAACTTCCCCTACAGCAGCCGAAAGCATGGCGACAAGTTCTTCTGCGGATTCAATGAGAGTCTCATACACAAGAGCCTTTAGCTGTCCCCATACAAAAAAAAATCGAGACATGACAGATCTGGCGAGCGCGGTGGTGCCTGGTGTGTTTCAGAAAATTCGCCAATCTGTTCTGCGCCGTTGTACTGCGTGCATAACAGCTGTCGGTCAATATTTTGAGCACTTATTGTAATCAAATGCCATTAAATTTGTTTTCGTAACTTAACTTAATCGTTCATTGTGTGTTTTTGCCTCGTATAAGAACATAACTTTTGGCGCCCTCTACTTTTTTTACGTTTAGTTTTCGACCATGCATTCATTGATACAAAATGTTTGTTTGGGTGTGTACTATCAACTCTTAAAATTTTTTCCATCTTTTTTGAATCACCCTGTATACATAAAAATATTTAAATGCTATTTCTGGAAAATCAATTTTTCCGCTATTTCCATGTATGATAAACTTCATTGCATAAAATGATTTAAACATATTTCAGTGAAAGTTTGTCAGAATTCTTTTCATATTACTCATATTGTTCTGAACTAGAGTCTAAGCTCTATGTTATAATGCGGCTATTTTATAGGTATTCGAATATAAAAAAGGGTAATTTTTAATAAAATCTATGTACTTTTTGACATATTTTGAAATATTTCAGTTAATTTTGAAGATATTGTAAAATTCCTAATTCAGTGCATATATTTAGTTGAATTGAGTGCATGTTGTCTGGCGGAATTTTAGATAAAAAAATGGAAAAACTCGCCCTCAATTTTTACTTTCCTCTATCTTTACAAGAAGAATGTATTGGATTCGTGAAAAATTTCGACTTCCAGTTTTTGACGGATTTATACGTTTTAGAATGTCCAGAACACGATTTGATAGTTTTTAGAAAACGTCTGACTGTGAGTCTGTCTGTCACTCTGTCTGTGAGTCTGTATGTGACAAAAATTTGGTGGGCGGTCTATCTCAAGAACTAATGCACGGAATTTCACAAAACTTTATATTTAGTTAGACCTTGATATAAACTGGACCTGATTAGTTTTTGGTGAAAATCGCCAAACGGGTGGCGCTGCTATGTGGCATTTTTCACGATTTCTGCAATAGCTATATCTCAAGAACTACTGCACGGATTTTCATAAAACTTCAGATTCAGTTAGTCCAAGATATCGTTTGGTGCTGATTCTTTTTTTGTGAAAATCGCCTAAAGGTGGCGCTGATATGCTACATTATTCATTCTTATCGCAATAGATCTAACTCAAGAAAAAATGCACTAATTTTCATCAAACTTCAGATTCAGTTAGTCCCTGATATAAATTAGTGCTGTTTAATTTTTGGTGTAAATCGCCCAACAGGTGGTGCTGCTGTGCTATATTTTTCAAGGTTTCCGCAATAGCTGTATCTCAAGAACTACTGCACGGATTTTCATCAAACTTCAGATTTAGTTAGTCCTTGACATGAATTGACGTATGAATTAGTGTTGTTTAATTTTTGGTGTAAATCGCTCAACAGATGGCGCTGCTATGCTGTATTTTTTGCGATTTCCGCAATAGCTTTATCTCAAGAACTAATGTTTGGATTTTCAACAAACTTCAGATTCAGGTATACCTTGATATCATTTAGTGCTGTTTATTTTTGGTGTAAATCGCTCAACAGGTGGCGCTGCTATGCTACACTTTTCAGAATTTCCGCTATAGCTCTATCTCCAGAACTAATGCACGAATATTCATCCAACTTCAAATTCAGATATACTTTGATGTGAATTGGTGCTAAATCGTTGTTATTTCTTATACTATTTAAATGATTTAATTGACGTGATTTATACGGAAGAAAGTTTTGTGATGGCCACAACATACTAGTTTTAAATGTTATGATGATATAGTTGAGATTTATTTTTTCATCATTCTGTATTACAATTTAACTAAAACATGTGTATTTACTCCATACTGCATAATATAAAAAACAAAACAGATTCCTTAAGTGATGTAATTTGTCAAACTGTGTGAAAAAGCTTTCCAGCGCGAGCTTCGAACGCAAGTTCTTGGCTTTAGCTGCCAAAGCTTTTCCAATTCAGCTATCCTGGAAGTAACAGAGTTATATCCATAGTTGTACTCTGTCTGTTATATATCGCACTTTTAGCTGTCCTTTCAATGATAATAATAATTATTTTTTACAAATTTAAAAATGCATTTGCTTTCATGCGTCCCCCCATTAGGAATGTAAGTTTATAAAATCAAATCGTATTAAAAAGATTTTTTGCTTCATCCCCTCTCCCTTCCATTGAAGGCAAAACTTAATTTCTGAAGAAAGTTATCACATATCGTTTTATTCATTACGATTAAATGTTACTTATTACATACGTAAGCGCGGATTCCCACTTCGCCTTGCGTCAACATTTTCCGTTCATCTCTTATGTGTGCAACCACTAAAATGCTCCTCTTACTACAGAAAGAAACAAAACAAAATTATACAGAAGCATTTATTTCGGTTAGAGGTCTGCACTGGCCGGAATTTCCAGGCCCGGGCCTGGTCCGGCCCAAACGAAAGCTATCTTGGCCCGGCCCGGTGTAAAAATTGAAAGTTCGGCCCGAGCCCGGCCCGAGCCCGGCCCGGCCCGGCCCGTACAAAAATCACTGAAAACAGGCCCAGGCCGGCCCGGCCCGACATAATTTCTACAAAAAAAATCCGTTTTTTCTCAACATACAATTAAGATTCTTTTAATGAATACTACATACATATTTATGGGAACATTTTACAGTATATTTTAGATTACTATGATGTTCTCAAAACAGAAAACACACAATAGTAAACATTAAGGATTACTTACAGTGTTTTAGCCATCTAGTCTACAAACATTTCAAAATTCAAATAACGATTTATTAAATGATTAATGTAGTTCAGAATAAAAGATTAAAAACATGATAACTTTTGAAGATGTATAATAAAAAGTAGATTTGTGAAAATATTTTTCTCATTTTTAAGGCTTTTCTAAAATTCAAAGGAGCTGTATTTCGACACATTTATGAATTCATTTCTTTTCGGAAACGCGTAAGATTGGCAGGTAATCTTATTCAGAAGCTATGTAAATTTCGTTTTTTTTTCATAGTTAAAAGTAATATATCTTTTTGAAAATACTGCCAAAGTTAGCGTTTTGAATCGAATTTCCGGAAGCGATAGCACAGGAAAGGAGAAGAACATACAGTCACATGACAAGAATCTCTGTTATCTCTGTAAGTAATTTATCAAATATGGAAAAACTATTCGTTTCCAAATGCCTACAATAATCAGGCCTGTCAATTGTATGCTTTTATAGTTAAAAATGAGTCAGAAAATGTGTCTGAAAGTTTCCCATTGTTGAACAGTGAATATGAGAACCACCTTAAGGTATATTTCCAAAGATACTGTTAAGAGAAGTTCATTATTACTACTAATACTACAAAACATAATGACTGTCCTACACATCCTGAGATCGATTAAGACCAGTTTCGTCCCGGCACGAGTCTGCTGAAAAAAATTAAACTCGGAATCAGACATCTTATTAACTGTACGATGCCGATCTCTTCGACGGACATGTTACATTTCTGTATTGATGTTGTTAAACTCGCATCGGCTCGTGACGCTCGATTATACGTCTCGTGAAAATCATATTCATTGAAAATGGCTCGTATTTTATCTGCTTCGCTTAAATTCTTATATCGGGCCGATAGGCCCGATTAATTTTTTTATCGGCCCCTCCCGGCCCTGCAGGCCCGTTCAATCTTTTCGCCGGCCGCGGGCCTGGCTAGGTACGGGCCTCGGGCCAAGCCTGGGCCCGTGCAGACCTCTAATTTCGGTTGCGCTTTTTGCATTTCCCTTTTTACTTTCTTCTATCTTTACAAGAAGTAAGTATTCGATTCATGAAAATTTTCGAATTCCGGCTTTCTACGGATTTACACATTTTAGGGGTCAGATAAACCCGAAAAACATGTTTTTACAAAATATCTGTCTGTGAGTCTGTCTGTCTGTCTGTCCGCCCGTCTCTCTGTCTCTCTGTATGTAACACAAATTTTGTGGGCACTCTATCTTAAGAACTAATGAACGGAATTAAATAAAAATTAATATTCAGTTAGTCCCTGATATAAATTGGTGCTGATTAGTTTTTGGTGTAAATCGCTCAACAGTTGGGGCTGCTATGCGCATTTATCCCGATTTCCACAATAGCTCAATCTCCAGAACTAACGAACGAATTTTCATCTTCAGTTATTGCTTGACAGGAATTGACATTTTATACATTTCGGTGTAAATCGTTCAACAGGTGGCGCTGCTATGCTACCTTTTTTGCGATTTCCGCAATACCTCTATCTAAAGAACTAGTGCTTGGATTTTCAACAAACTTCAGATACAGGTATACCTTGATATGAATTACTGCTGTTTGTGTTTTGTACTAATCGCTCAACAGGTGGTGCTGCTATTGCATTTTTGTGAATTTCCACTATAGCTCTATCTCCATAACTAGTGCACGAATTTTCGTCAAACTTCAATTTCAGATATACTATGATATGAATTGGTGCTAAATTGATGTAATTTCTTGAATTATTTAAATGATTTAATTGACGCGATTTATATAGAAGAAAGTTTTGTGATGGCCACAACATACTAGTTTTAATATCTGTCACTGTTTGCGAGATACTGAATTTTAAAATCAATCAGTCCTTTTTAGGACACCCTGTATATATGTATATATATATATATACACACGAAAATTGGATACAATCAAGAAACCTACACAATACTAATTTTGCATTAGTATTAGCATAAAAATGTAACTCGGATAAAAAGCTTGAATCCTTCACGTATAAACAACATAAAATATGAATATTTTGAACTACTTCTTTCAATTTTGGCAATTGTATACAATTATATAATTAATTGTATAAATTTTATGTCGTGCATACAAGTCAAATTCAATAATATTCTAATTCAATATGTAATATAAACATACATCTAAAATAATGAGCAAGCTGACCCTCATAGCATGCATGGTCACGGTTATGTCGTTGTGACGTCACTGTAAGTCACTGTGGTCACGTCACATCTGTGACCAAAATGCCACCACTCAGTGATGTCACATTGTGACTGAGATGTGAACTTCTTAGAAAACTTTAAAAAATTACGAAAATTCTTCAAAATATGTTATTTACTGTAAAATTATATTTTTCTGGCAATTAAAAAAAATTGTGACGTCACTGCTATGTCACTGCTATGTAACGTACGTCACGTCACATATGTGACAAAAAAACCACCATATTCTAAGTCACAGTGTTATAAAAATATGAGCTTCGAAAATCTTTGAAAATGAAGAGAAATATTTTAAACAGTCACGAGTTACAGCGGCATAAGGAATGAAAATATATTAATGGATGCAAATGGTAAATTCTGTCACTAAAGGGGAGGGGGGGGGAGCATAATAAATAAAGTACACGATACAAGCATTAATAAACTAAATTTTCAGGCTATATTTTATCAATTTGATATCTAAGACAGTGAATGTATACTTTTTCATGATTTCAATTTTATCTAGCATTTGGATAATATATTTAGAATTAGGAATATTAAATTTATACATTTTACATATTTAGTTTGCTGGGAGGAAATTTCTTTCTTTCTTTCCTTCTTTTTTTACCGACCAGGATTATTCGAAACACTTCTGTGGTTTCAAACTAAAAATTTTCTATTACAGTTAAATCTGCACCTTTTAATGAGCACGTAGAAAGAGTCTTCAGAGTTTAGTCATCTATGCATTTCTTGCTTTAGAATATTTTTATAATTTGTATACAGGTCATAAATTCTACTTCTTTCAGATTTTTAAATAAAATTAGCATTTTCCGAAAATAAAAGAAATATACAAAATTTGTGCAAAACAAACTTTACTTTAAAAAAAAAAGAAAAAAAAGGGGGGGGGGGTCGTTATTACCATTAAATTTATTTTTACACCTTTTAAAAATTTAAACAATGTTTTATCTAATAAACTCTAATTATGAATACTATTATTATAATTATTTAGAAAAAAGGAACTTTACAATACATTTTAACTTGAATTATTTGGTACGGATAAAAGAAAAGGTTAAATACGTTGGACATTTCTTCAAATACAAAATTTTAATTAACGATACTTTCAGAAAATTACTGCGCATTCAAGTTCTATATGTCTTGCATACAAAAACAAATAATCTGTAACAGACCATCTGCTTGAAAATCGTCTGCCCACACAAAAAGAAAGAAAAATAAATAAATAAATATGAGAAGACGCAGTAAATTGCTCACTGTTTTAAGAACATCACAACGTCTACAACACTTTAAGATAAGGAAATGACCATTTTAGGATACACGGATATTAATGGAACGTAATGGAATGTAAGTCTTATTTAATTTAAATATTTTATTCCAGATTATGAGTTAAATATTATGAGTTAAATAGTTTTATGTTATATTTGTAAGAGACTGATCTTTAACTGTCAGAAGCGATATTTTCCAATTCGATAACTGTAAAGAAAAATATCTTAATTTGCCATCGCTTGAAAAAAAAACTGCCCAAAGACTGGTTCATGCCTACATTCATACTGCAATTAATATAAACATTAATTTACTCTTACTTGAGATTGAAAATGTATGGAATGACAATGATTTGGAATTATTTTATCGGCTTCTTACTATTTTTTTTATTACTAACACTTATAGTTATTATTATTTTGGGGTTAAATATGATGTTTGATTACCATGAGATTACGAAACTGTTTGAGATTAGAAATTAACATTATACTGGGAAAATGTATTTTTACATATTACAGTAGTGAAAAATTTGAAAGAATTTTCTTTTAGTGCTAATAATATTTTAAATTATCTTTTAAAATCCTAAATCTTCAAACCAATGTTTTCAGATTTAACGTTTACCAAAATTATAAAATAATAAGAATTCCTTATACCATATGGAGATATTTTTGAGATATTGTTAAATCTAATAATGCATTTAATTTATCTATTGTAGTTTGTTGTTGTTTAATAGTACAATTATAAATACTAATTATTATTTTTAATATTTTTCAAATTGGTATATTTATTTTTTTAAATTGTATGTAAGCATTTTTTCTGTTTGTGATTTTAATCAAACATTTAATTATAGACATTCTGAATCGGTTATTAAATTTTCTTTTATTGTAAATTCCTTTTCTACGTTTATGATACGCGTAATTATTGGCACTAAAAAGTAAAATATGATATTTAAGCATTGAAATAAAGTGTTTTTCATGCCTGATAGGAAGTTATAGATTAAACTGCTTTAGCATATATTTTTTTTAAGTTTATATAATACAGGATACATAATATAGGACACAAGTTGAAAAGTGCTTATGACTTCGGTTTGTCTCTCCGTCTGTCCGTCTAGCAGTCTTTCTGCACTCTAACTCTCGAAATTATACTCGGATTGCCCTGAAATTTTTGGATGTTATTGACGTTTACCATAGCACGGTACCTATTTGTAATGAAGTTTGTAGCATGCTTTGTTCATTTACAGGGATAGCTAAAAGTTTTCCGTTACATTACGGCCTATGAGAAAAAATCGTTTCAAATGATTTTTAATGATTTTACGCACGCTTTCAAACAGAATAAAATTTATATGCATTTATGAAGTGCACTAAAATAAGCATTCTGTTGACTATGCGATACAAAGAATAGTTATTGTTCATTTAAAGGGCTAAAAAAGGAATTCAAATACATAATGATATAGGGGTGGAGGGAATTGTTTGCGGCATACTTTAATTATGTTAATCTATTTCATATATAATGAAATTGATATATGTCGCTGAGGTTTACATACTATAAATTATTTCATGTATAATACGAATAATACATATATAGCATTTACAGGGACACACAACATATTTCAGATACTATATTGTATTCGAAGTACTGTCCATTACTGATGATTGCTGGAAATTTATTTTTAATTATGATATGCGCTTTTATGATTAACTATATTTATGCATAGTATATGGTGTATATAAATGCTATAATTCCTATATAAGGCTACACAAAAGTATTCGTAAGGATTACTGGGTATGGGCGCAAATTGCTTAAAGGTGGTTTTTAAATGAGTTATGCTTTTTTTTTTGCTGAACTGCATTTAATTTACCAAGAAATGTTTGTAGAATATAGATAAAATGATGTACAGAGTCACGTAAAGAATTGGATACATGGCCGTCTATATATTATAATTTCTGGAAATGTGATTTCAGCAGTTTTAAGAGTGTCTGAGTTTTAATTAAATTTTAACTAAATAATGGCGTGTAATAAAGATTCTAGGTAAACTACACCTACAGGGTTGTACAAAAGTATTCAAGTATGTTTCCATACATTAGTATAAATTGCTGAAAAAAATTTCAACCTGTTAGGCGTTTTCTTGTTAAACTAAATTTTCCCATTATATAGTATATATACACTTAAAAAAATGGGTACTCAAAATTGAGTAAAAAGTATTCAATTTTAAATGCGTCACATACTCAAAATAGCTCCGATCCAAATGTACTCAAAGTTGTGAAACACATGTACTCATTTTTTATTCCATGGTTGTGATCAAATATGAATCGTTATGTACTGCCCCCCGCCCCCCCAAAAAACCTAAAATTTAAAGTAAAAATGTACTGACATTTATTTCCCGTTCAAAGTTCTTAACAAGAAATGTTTAATTGATTATTTATTAAGAAAAATAGCAAAATTCTTAACAAGATACTCAAATCGAATATTTTTATGACAAGAGCATTATTTCCAAGCACTTTTAAATTATTTTTTAAATGCTGTGCATAATTTAATATTTACATTAATAAACATCATTTATGCCTCCATAAATGAAATGAACCATTACAGGGTACACTGTAAACTGAAATGTCTGAAATTCAGACACTTAAGTGTCTGAAACGTAGTGTTCAATTTTCAGACGTTTTAAAATGTCTGAAAATTTTAAGACACTTCTTGCGTCTGAATTTCAGACACTTAAGTGTCTGAAACAGGAGTGTTCGATTTTCAGACGTTTTAAAATGTCTTAAAATTTTTAGACACTTCTTGTGTCTGAATTTCAGACATTTCAAATGTCTTAATTGCGGCCATCTTTGAGCCTTTTTTTCAACAATGTGAAGCCATCTTTGACCACTTTTCATTCTAAGCCATATACGCAGCTATATTTGACCACATTGAATCATTTTTTATAAATGGGAATAATTTGTTACCATAAGGCTAATGTCAGACGGACGTCTTTTTGCACGCTTTTTTCCTTGCGTATTATCCCTACACAATGCCGCTAGCATTGTGTAGGGATAATACGTAAGGATAAAAGCGTGCAAAAGACGTCCGTCTGACTTTAGCCTAAAGCAGAGCTGATTGCAGCGTGGTAAAACTGGGATGCTTCGGTACGAAGTTTTCATAAAGCTGATATTTCAAATCCTTTTTGACCTTATGACGATTGTAATCAGTATTTTGTAGTTTTAGAATAGGCTAATATCTATATATTTTCACCTAAATATGTATCTATGGGATATCATGTATGCCTTACGGCATCCAAAATGTTTATTACTTTTAGTGCGAAACTTTCAAAGACCTAATATTCATTTGCGCCCGTCCCCACAGCTTTGATATACTGTTACAAAAAAAAAAAAAAAAAAAAAAAAAAAAATTAAGCTTACTCGATGCTATCAATACATATTTGGATAAATATATCTTTTTCTTTAACCTAATCTTGCTCTAAAAATACAAAATATTTATTAAAATAAGTATAAGATCAAAACAAATTTAAAATGTCAGATTTATGGATATTGCATACCAAATTTGGGGGCCCGTAAAGCTAAAGGCCCATAGAAACAGCCCAGTTTGTCCATGCTGCAATCAGCTCTGCTTTATGGTAACAAATTATTCCCATTTATAAAAAATGATTCATTTCTTCAGAAAGAATCCCATCCCTGCTTTGTTGTACAATTTTTTCCCATTAAAATTAGATATTCCCAGTGAATTATTTTAAGCAGTTTTTGCATTTTCATTTCAAAATTGAGTATGAAATTCTTACTTTTTTTTTCTCCCTTCATTTTTATTATTATACTATTTATCATTACCAATAAATACTGAAAAATTTGACAACCACACATCGGTGGCTGAGATGAACAGTAGTTATAGGATTCTGGACGGACAGCATGTCTATTTGACACTTTTTAAACGATAAATAATATAGTAAATATAACTGGAAACAGAAATCCTTTATAATGAATATCTTTCATTTCTGCTCCCCACGAAGTTTGTAATCACACAAACAATGGCAGTCACTAAAGCCATTTCTTATCTACATGATTGGTATATTGTTAACTACATTGAGAAATAAACCAAATTAAAATTGATATAAAGTAAATATCTTGTACTATTCTGTTCATTTCTTAGTAGAAAGTACAAGTTTCTTTCCTTGAAGTGTGCTTTGAAATATTTTAACGTTTAAATATAATAATTCAAAAATAATACTATTAATAATAAATTAAAGTTTTTTCTTTCTCTGAATATTTTAAATTTGTCATACAAATATTAATATCTAAAAAAAAACAGGCTGGTGTTATGAACTTCCTTTTTTTAAGTGAGAAAAGAAAAAAAAGTAAAAGAAAGAATTTTGGGAAAATGTCCAAATATATTAAAATTTGCTAAGCAGTCTATGTATATATTTTACAGCATTTTTAAGCAGTCTAGTGTAAAAAGAAAAACAATGAAGAAAAAATCATAGAACCAGTTAATTCTACTCTATATATAGCGGATACCAGCAAATAGCGGATTAATTACGTGCTCCCGAAGCGTCCGCTATTCAGAGGTTTTGCTATTATATTCATTTATAGGCGCATTCTAATTAAATAAAAAGTTTTTTTACTACAGTGTAGGAATAATGCTCTAAATAAATTCTAGGTCTAGCGGTTGACATTAATCAATAATATTCGCAAAGTTACTTTAAAGTTTAAATCATATGAATCTAAATATCCATACATGCAAACCAACCAATTAATTACTTGATAAGTTACTCTATTTAATTTGTAGCATTACAATGTGCATTTATACATTTATTTATTTTTTATTTTTTTTTATCATATAAAGACAAAATTGAAATGCAACAAAGACAACTTGCGTTGAGATGCTACATTATCAAACACAAACATAAAAAATAGACTTAAAATCCTATTTCATTTTTTTTGAAAATTAGTTTCTTTTTATTATTAATTTTCATGATTTTTTTTTTTTTTTACAGTCAGATAAAAAAAATCTTTGAGGTGAAAAGAAACTTCTAAAAATATTTTTCCCTATAAACATCGTAATAAAAATACCGTATATACTCGCGTATAAGTCGACCCCCTAACTTTCGAATGCAAATTCTGTAAAAAATCAAAAACGCGCGTATAAGTCGACCCCCTAACTTTTTACTTCAATTTTGAACAAAATCAAACCATAGATTTCACTTGCCAATGAGAAGGTAGTAAGTAAACAAAAACAAATCATTGAATTTATTTAAATGATAAATTATTATCATTTATATATTTTATATAGTACTTTTTTTTATTCTTACACATAAAAAGAACATAATTTTGCAGTATTCGATGTTTATGTTTTTGCTTTTTAACTGACTCGCGTATAAGTCGACCCCCCAAATTTGCTTACCGAAAATTGTCAGAAATTTCTCGACTTATACGCGAGTATATATGGTAATTTATTTAAGCATAAATTAAAAAATGGAATAATATGAAAAAAAATATATACGTACACGGAGCAAACATAATCATAAGAATAATCTTCAAAGCACATTCTTTCACAGAATCTTAAATATCAGCGAAGTTATATAACTCACCAATCAGATGGTAAACAATTAGAAAAGTATCTTCCCCTGTCATGGGCGAATGGGTCTTGCTTATAACCATATAATTTTTTTTCTCATATTTTTTTTCATTTCTGTGTATGATACTGAACTTGATTTTTTAAATATTTTTTTAGCGCATATTGGATTAATTACACAGATTTTATTATTTGCTTAAAGCACCTTTTATATATGGCTCCATTTTAAAATTTAACCCAGGAGGACGGGCGCATGCCCAGGGTGTGAATAGTTTTTATTTTGTCACCAATAAATACAAATACTAATAATCGTCACTTTATTTAGTCGCAGACAATTGTTACAAATTCTGCGATAAAATAATTAGAAGATTATTTAACAAAAAATAGTGGTAACAAAAAAACCATACGCACTCTGGGTCTGTCAGGCCTGGCGTTAATCCTTCCAGGTTAAATATGTTATGTAACACAGTAAATATACATAAATAATTTTCTATTTTTAAACAAGTTTTCAAAAGATAATTAAAAATAAATAAATAAAAAAAGTCGTTCAGTTGAATACTATAGGAGAGATTTATTTCACATTGGAAAATTGAAACTTATAAACTATTCTGAAATTCATAAAAACTTTCATTCTTATGCTTTTGTGATTTCTTTTCATGCTCTTGTATCCACTGTATGAAGCAATGTATGTTCTTGTATCCACTGTATGAAGCAATATGAATTTCTAAATTTATCAATATGAAAAAAAAAATTTCAATGATAGGAGTACTGGTCCCAAGGGCCAGTAAGCATGAGAGTTTACTGGTCCACAGTCATCATCACTGGCCCGCTACATAAAATTCAATTAAGTACCTTTACCACTTTAAGTGACAACCACTCCCCCCACCCCTCCTGTTAGAATATAAACAAACCTTCCTTTGCAGTTACCCAAAATTTGGCTTAGGGGGTGGGGGGATGAAAAAGGTCTTAAGGCTCCAAAAACTTAGAGAAATACTGTTTCGTAAAAGAAATTCTGTTCTTTACTATATAATAATAATAATAATAATAATAAAAGAAAATTAATTTTAACACATGAAACATATATCCTTCCTCCCCTGCCCCGGCCAATACTCACATTCTGCGAGATAACAAGGACCATTATCTCCATATAAAAAACATATATATGTATATTAAAATTTAATCGATATAGGATTAAAATCTTATGGAAAAGTTGAAGGAGTACATGAACTTCAAACACAAAATTCACTTAAAATTTAACACACGAAGCATGGTTATAGAAAAAAGTTTAATTCTTATTAAACGCGTGACTGGACGGGAATAAACAAGTATAAATAATCATTTGTTAATACACATTATTTACACTAAATTACTAATGCGGAAATTCTCACTAATAATCAAGATATAGGTATATACTACTTATTTGCAATCATAAAAAAAAATTATCATTCAAGCAACACATAGGTAATTATAAAAAAAACTAAAATTGACACACTAAACATACAATTGTAAAATTTTAAAAGATTTTATTAATTCTCAAGAGATTTTTTAAGAAGAGACAGCGTCAGCAATTTAAACAAATTAGCATGATAAACTTTAATATTAAGAGTGCAATATATTATTTTAATATACCTATTAAATAATTACGTTCATTCTAAAATAGAAAAATAAAAACCAGTTAGGAGTTGCCTGTAAATACAATAATCCAATAGAAGAATTTTTAACGCATATTTTTATGCATTATCATTTTGTTTAAATTAAAACATTATTAATAAACACTGTGAATCTTTGATATTGATACCACAATATTAAATAATCAGGGAGGATAATGCCAAGCACAGTTATTAAGATTGTGGCGGTAGGGATCTTTACTTTATTATTGTATTGGAAAATGCTCGTCTTCAAAAACATTTACCCCTCACTACAAGTCCTAAATGATGAATACACCGTAATAAAGTTGCATGAGAGAATGATTAATATTACTGTTTCTGGAGATTGATATTTAATTAAGAAATCGTTGATTTAGGCTACTAGGTCCGATTTGAGAACTGATGATGGTTCCATTGAGGTTTTCGATAAAAATGTTATATCCTTAATACAGTAGGTTTTTTCATGCTTAAGTATCTCGGAATTAATGCACCGGAGTCGGATGTGAACTTGATTCGACGGCCATGCTTGTAAAGCTGGGCACATGGTAGGCTTAGCGGTTTTAAAACGTTCGAAATTAGAAGAAATGAACAGTGCGAGACCACGCAACAACCACGAAAAACACTGACAGGATGCAGAAAGGGTACAACTCCACGATTAAAATGCGGGGAATAATTATTCGAACAGAAAAATGAATAAAAAACAAAGTGCTAAGACTTGTAAATACTCAGAGAATTCTCGCTTCAACACTCCGCTGTTAAATTCGACACTGTCTCAGTTACGCATGCGCGGCTAATTCTACGCTTCTTCTTCTTTTTTTTTTTTTTCCTATCTCTGTCTCTGCGATATGGAAAGATTTGCCATTTAAGAAAGTTGTCGAATGTTCCACAATAGAAATTAGTAATAATAAAATTTGGGGTTTTTTGTTTTTATGCGAAACACTTTTTTACGAATAATATTATTAATAAACCTTTTCAATTTTTTTCTATTTTACTATTTTAAGCAGGTACATCTGTATCAAAAACTTTATTTTGCTACAAGCTTTTGAGTAGTAATGTAGGTCCACGAGTGTGTGTGTGTGTGTGGGGTTGGGGGGGGGGGGGTACGAAGGGAGATTTTGAAATTTAATTAATGAAATTTTCTTTATATTTGATTATTAAGAAAATATTAAAATGCATTCGTCCCAGTGCCTTAGAGAATAATCAAGCACCCCTAAAGCCCACATAGAAGAGAAGATTTAACTCTGCTCGCCTTTTAACGTTCACGTGTTTCTATTTAAAACAGAGGTTTTCTATTTGTGGTGCTATATTTCAAGGATCAGGAAGACAGAACCCCCACCTCCATTCCCCTCCAAATAAAAACTGCTTCAGTTCTTGATTTTGAAAAATGTTGTTACAAATTTATTTCCGAATATCTAATATTTCTTAATTGTAAATTTGTTCTATTGCTTTTATGTTTAAAAAATGTCTTGCATTGTTGTGACAAAATATTCTTAGTTTAGCTTATTTTATATTTGTATTCTGCATTTTAAAAAGCGAATTAGGTAGTAGACTACAGGCATATCTGTTCCTCAGTCTTGCTCCTCCCTACATTTCTTGCTCCACCAGTGGCAGAGATGTTCTGCTCTCGAAACTGGTAGACGGGAGGTGCTGGGTTCGAAACCCATCACTCCTGTCAACGTAATCGTTCGGAGTTTTCCGTGGTTTTCTTCGAACCTTAGATTTCCTTGTGTAAATACGTGTTAGGTTTCCTTAGAAAGACCCCCATGGGGCACTCCCCCCCCCCTTAGGGCCTATATCCCTCGTGTTGATATTTGGCCGTCATAAACACAACCAACCAACCAACCCTATATTTTTTTCTGCCCGCGTTCAAATCTTAGTATTTCAATTTTCAAGCTATATATATTACTCTTTTAGTGGTAGTTTTCCGCATTCTCCGGCGTAGACCCATGAGTGTAAGTAATTTTTGAAAAACTTTATAATTTTGTGAAAAGTAATAATTTAATAACTTAATACATCATAAAATTAACTTAGTCCCAAGACTTGATAAATGGATTTGTACAATACTGACACACGTTTTATGTTCTAATCAATTTTTTTCTTTTATAAAGTAATACCAAATTTTGTGTGCAGAAATGTATTTTAAACATTTTTCATTTATCCAAAATATTCTCTGGTGGTGCTGAAAAATGTAGTGACACAATCGTCATAGTTATGATGCTATTATATCATATCCAGACACTTAAATGTCTGAATTTCTAAATGTCTTAATTTCAGACATACCATCACAATTAAGACATATTTTCCTGTTCATTTACATCATGATCATATTAAGACACTTATGTGTCTTAAAGTAAGACATTTATTATGTCTGAATTTTCAGATTCAGACACTTAAGTGTCTGAAATTCTTTTTCAGTCACATATGTGTCTGAATTTAAGACGTCTCTATTTGCAGTGTACAAAACTATTCGTTTGTTTGGGTTTGATAACATGTGATGTTTCAAAATAGAGAAAGCATAGGTTCATTTTTGATCCAAAAATATTCAATTCGATATGAGTACGTCGGTTTACTCATTTTTGAGTACTTCATTTTTTTCAGTGTATCAACCTACAGATCAAATACAGGGCTGTTCAAAAGAATTGGAAAACATATTTGGCTATGGACGGTAACTGCTGAAATCAGTTTTTCAAATGTTTTATGCGTTTTCTAAAATGTTTACTGAGTTATCTTATTTACGTCATTTCCCTAAATTACGATATCTTGTTAAAGCATTCAGAAAGTGTTGGAAAGTATTTTATAATCTATGCTTAACATATGATTTTTCTTACTCGTTTTTTTTCCATTTCCCAGATCAGTCTTTTCCTATAAAACATACCAAATCTATTTAGCTCATATTCACAAAATACAATATGCACGGGAATAAAAAATTTAAATAAATACCGCTTATCATGCCGCTCTATAAATAATAGTTGTATTAATATCCGTTAGTCTCCATGTTCGTATTTAATAAAGCAATGACAAATCACAACAAATTAAAAACCTTACACATTCTAAATATCAACCTTGAACTCAATATCAAGCATAGAACTTAATAAAAAAATATGTCAGTTGATAAGCATTGTTTTTTAAGTGGAAAAATTTAAAATGTTTTAGAAGAATAGGACTCCAAAATAGCGATATTTTGCTAAAAATTACGGTAAAAAGATTAGATTTTATATTTACAGCAAAAGTTTATTTCAAAATTCATCGCTGTATTAATACTTAGAAATTTTTCCAGAGAGAATCATTCGCCTTATATACAATATTTCAAATGAAAATCAAATATCAAATTAATTGCTTAAAAGGCGCAAAGGCCAACATAGTGAAAAAGATTCCATGACGGGACTCGAACTCGGGCCATCAGTATAGCACACTGACATTCTACCGACTAAACCACATGGAACGACGCCCAGCCTGTAAAATTTCTCACTATTACATGTTGGCAAGGCTACAAACGCAGCACAAGATGGAATATTTATCGTGAGCCACCGAAATTGAGTAAACACGAAACTTAAATAAATCCAGCATCGATTGAAACTATATTAATAATTGGAAATTTTTCCAGGGAGAAATATTCGCCTTGCATACAACATTTCAAATTAAAATTGCCTTTTAAGCAATTAATTTGAAATTTGATTTTCATTTGAAATATTGTATGCAAAGCGAATGGTTCTCTCTGGAAAAATTTCCAAGTATTAATATAATTTCAATCGATGCTGGATTTAATTAAGTTTCGTGTTTGCATCATGTTGGTGGCTCACGCTAAATATTACATCTTGTGCTGCGTTTGTAGCCTTGCCAACATGTAATAGTAAGAAATTTTCCAGCCTGGATATCGTTCCATGTGATTTAGTCGGTAGAATGTCAGTGCGCTGTACTGATGGCCCGGGTTCGAGTCCCAGCATGGAATCTTTTTCACTATTTACGTCTTTTAAGCAATTAATTTGAAATTTGATTTTCATTTGAAATCACAGTGTTTATGACAAGTTCGTCACAAATGACACATATTTCACAAATAGGTCACAGTGTGGCTTCAAAGCATTGTCGCTTTTGTCACAGGTTCGTCACAAAGTTAATGCCAAAATAGTCACAAATGACACACTTTTCACAAATTTGTCACACCGTGACTTCACAGAGTAGTCACAATGTGACGTCACAAACGACCTCTAAAACGGCCATAACGACCTCGCATTCTAGTCACTATGACGTCACATCGACGTCACGTGACGTCACATCGACGGTCACAAAATCACAGTGTGATTTCACAATGACGTCGCCGTGACGTCACCATGCCTTACGGGAAGGAATTGTGATTATGTGATTGAAACTGATCTATTAGTAAAGTAACGTCTTTTAAGTAAATAAATATTTCTAATATACTTTTTTGACTTTTACGTTTGGAATATACGTTATTATCATATGATTATTAGTAGATGTAGTTATTGCTGTTATTTAAAAAATTTTGATTTTACTGCCAGTCAATATTTATGAAAACACGGCATGAATTAAAGAATTTTAAATGCAAAACTACACTTGGGTTTACAGTTAAAATTACAAAAAGGCATAAGCGTTTAATAGCGCTTATTTAAAAGAGTTTAGATATCATTTGTGTATATTTAGGAGATGTGGTTGCATTTGAAAAATAAAAAAATTCTAATTATGAAATTTCCTTAGCATATGTTTTGTTTCTTTCTTTAGAAGCTGCAGTAAATTGCGAAGAATGGCTTTTATCCCACAATGCATACTAAATTAAAATTCATCTTTAAATACGAATCACGCATTAAACACCAATACTTATCTTAATTATTTACATTTTTGTATGAAACAGAAATACATTAAAAGATTAATTGAGATTCTTGCGTACGAATACAAATAAATTTAAATAGCAGAATATTTGGGGAAATTAAAATTGACTTCCTTATACTTTATAGAAATTCTTTTAACATAAAAGTTGGCTTAGAATCAAAACCCTTTATCAAATATTTATAAACTTTAAGTATCTCAAATTCTCAGATAAATTAAAAATGCAGATGAGTGTAACATGAAGAATTTCTTCAATTTTCCTATCCCTTTTAGATTGTTTATTTTATGGAAATTGAATATTCATCATTGAAGTGTAACAGCAAAACTGATTAAAATTAAAATATCAATTTAAAATTTTGAATTATTCATTTATATCAATTGCCGAAAAAATATTTTTTTTACTCCATTTTTGTTTTCAAATGTCAATGTAAAATAATGTAAGAAAATCCCTGTTATTACTAAATAAAATTTGTAAGGTGCTAAAAATGAAAAGAGTATATTTTAAGCCATATACCTTTTAATGTGATGTACATGTTTCGTACGCACAACGGCGACTTTGTCAAGAACAATTTTCATAAAAATTACCCCCGCAAACATTTTAAAAAGATTAGAAAAATTAAAAAAAAAATTAAAATATTTGTGGAAATAATTTTTATCAACATTCATCTTGATAAAGTCGCAGTCTGTGCGTACGAAATATATAGATCAGATTAAAAGGTATTTAAGGGGCAATACGACAAAATATGGAAATTTCAGTCCGCACAATAAAATTTCTATATTTAATGTTAAATAATGCAATTTTCTTTTTTGCATTCTAATAAGAAATATTCTTAGAAGTATTTTCAAGAGATACTATATTCATAATAACACAAAAATAAAGCAATTAATAGACTTTAAATTTCAGATTGTTATTTTCCTGGCATGTCGCACTGTGATGTGTGCAAAGTAAAAGGCTTTCTGATATCATGTACAAATAGCTTTTTCTAGTTTTTTTAATTTATAATTAATAATCATATCTTATATAACACATATCTGTAGAAGGTAACAAGTTCTGTATTTTACAAATAATTTTCCATAATTAAAATATGATTGTCATTGTCCTGGCCTGCTCATTTTAGTTCTTTATGAAGTATAAAGATGGTGCTGCAGAGAAATTCTCCTTGTTCTTGACATAGTTCAAGTCAGAAGTACGAAAATCATTGCTACCAGCAAGATCTATTATATATTTCTTTGAAAATAATGTGTTTAAAGGTTTTGTAAAAATTGAGTAGACATTTATTGTGTCATTTCCCTGGCTTCTATAAATTACAAGTAAAACTCAACATTACACTGAATTTGAGGCACTACAGAGGACACATTTTCCTTTAAATAAAATAAATGTTAGATCTAAAAGTAAAAAAAACAAGAATGTGAAAAATGTTTTAGAATGATATTGTCATTATTCTGGAGATTATTATCCTTGCATACATATGCCAAGAAAATGACACATAATTATAATTACATAAAAATGAACTTAAGCTCTTCAAACTTTAACAATTTTACATATAAATTCCTTTATTCAGCTGTTCAACCAACATTAAAAAAAATGAAGCTGTGAAATTATTTAATTTTTCAAAGTCTCACATTTTGTGATATTCACGCTTATATACTTTAAAAGGTACTTTTTTCACTTTCAAAATGTTATAAACTTATTTAAATGTAAATATATCAATTTTTTTCTTTTAATTATTCCTGTTGTTTTTTTTTAGATTGTGTATGCTACCGTGTCTTCTAACATTTCAGCCTTCTCTGTTGTATGTTGCAATATGGAAATAACAATTTTTCTGTTATTCCAAGATAAGAACAACGGAAAGTTTATAAACAAAAATGTTTGTTAGCATCAATTTCTATTATTTACTAGTTAGCGGTGAAAACAAATTTCTTTAGTTTCGATGCATATCTGTGTGTTATTAATATATGTAACATTTTGTGTTATTAATATATGTAACATTATTTATTAAAACACTTGTATATAACCCCTGTAAAAATGACGGAATGTTGATCTGCATTTTATTTTCATAAGACACAAACAAACATAATGAAGATTTTATTATTGAAGCGTTTGTATTGTAGAAAAGTACATTTTAAAAATGACAAATGCTTTCTACAAATGCAAATGCTGTGGATATTTTTGTACTTAACATTAAATTTCTGAAATAGTTCAACAATTGGACATAACAAACAGTCGTGTTTATTGCAACAATAATAATAATTAGCAAAGTGAAACACAATTTCTGAAGATTTCACAAAACATTAAAATTAAATATTCAATGCATTAAAAGTTTTTTTTAAATATTATTTTTATAAAAATAATTGAATCTCAATAATGAATGGCTCAATAAACCGCTTTCCATTAGTGGTGGATCAGGTCACGGAGTTAAAAGATAGAGATATTTTATTAGAACGCTGTGGGATTACTCATCTATGGAGCTTTACATTTCGTTTCTAATTATGGATTTGGTGCCATTTATCGTCAATCAATATAAAGGAACTTTTTGTTAAAATTGTAGTTTTTTTTATGCAGGACGCATTCATTTAATTCAAGATAAATTTTTAAATGCTCCAGCTATATAACATTAAAATTACATTCGTTATAAATAAACCAAAAGTTACCAATTATCATTATTTCTTTCGTAAAATTTTAATCTAAATTTTCAATTTTTAAGAACTTAGCTTATAGCCCTTTGAACTCCGCTTGCATTGTAAATAAAATTTACATTTCATATCAAATGTAATTAAAATGTAAGGAATAATACAATACAATGTTATGTACTACATATATTAATAATATCAATGCTGATAAAATTTCGATTTTTAACATAATAACATTTGAGCATAACTTTGCAGTGAAAACAAAATTGTAATTTAATAAGCGGAAAAATAATTTTCGGCCAAACTAATGCAATCATGAAAACCTCTCATATTTCAATTACATCTAGGGAAAAAAACTCATTTTTAATGTAAACAAAATAAAAAAAAAAAAAGTGGATAATGTTAAGCTCTTAAAAATTAATAAAACTAAATTAAAATTCTATCAAAGAAATAATAATAATAATAATACTCATTTTATTTATATTGAATGAAATTTTAAAATTATATAAATGAATCTTTTAAAAAATAATATCGAATTACATCATTAAGTCCTGCAGTTTTTTTGCAAGAAACTGAAATTGTTATCAAAAGTTCTTCATTTATATTGATGGCAGTGTTTAAAATTAATGGCATATAAAGCTAAACAATGTTTAAAAATAGACAGAATTTTCTCTAAAGCTCAGCTTTTACTTCCAGTTTGTATGAAAAAGTGAAAAACGCATTTCAAACTGTTTAAAGGCTTAAATAAGCTTTTACAAATAATTTAAATAGCAGAATCAGATGTTAACCTTCAATTTTTGTTTTTATGAAACGTTGTAAGAGTTGTTCATTTGCTTCTAGGTTCGGAATTTGTAGTTCTAAATGGCAACAGTCTTCATTTCTTTATATCTGATGATCCCGGGCTATCCGTTGCTTATAATAGCTGGTTATTCGATATTTTTAATTTATAATTTAAAACATTATGGTTAGTTTTTGAAAGTTTTAAAGAAAATGAAGAAGAATACATATCATACAAAACAGCTTATATATATTTCCATAACTTGAACAATCGGTAAACTTACAACCTCTTAAATATTTATGACTAACATGTACGCGATGAGTTGCTTTTCTCGAGGATGAGTCAGAACCGGAATGTCGTCTCGTGATTTTATTTTCTTGTTTTAAAAATTTTTGCGAAGATACTTGTATCAACAAAAATTTAGAGAATGTCGCCGTCTGAGCGATGAAACCTATGTCGATGTGAATATAGGTACTGATATGCCTTTTAAGTTTTTATCGCTTTTAGCAATTATTAGCTTAGTTTGTATTTTATATTCTGTTAAACTGTTAATAGTTTATAACTTACATTAGAAAATCATTGTATAAGGGTCGCCCAAATGAAAGTTGCATTGCTGTAATAACCACACTTTGAAGAGAAAGATGACTACGCACGCTTCTATAGGGGCGCAGAGTCCTGGGAATGAATGCAATATCGTCAGTTCCCGCCAGATGCGCGTGTGATAGCGTGGGGGCACGTTAAAAGGCACCGTTCAGAATATAGATGCCTCCAAACGGTGTCAACGCGCGATCGCGCAATTTTTGACAGCGGAAAATGTGAGTGCTTATGAACTCTATCGTCGAATGCAAAATGTATATAGCACGAAGTGTATGTCCCGCAGATCGATATTACGATGGTGTAGGGATTGTCGTAATGGAAGAAGACCATATGCGCTTTACCAGGTCGTGACCTGTCGTCAGTACTGCTTACCACCCTTACTTTAAGACTTACCAGCATATATGTAACAAGGGTGCTAGGCTACGTATGTCGTTCCAGATGGCTTAGTTGGCAAATGTTGATACGCTGAACCAAAGACTCATGTTCGAACCCTAACCTGGATATTTTTTCACTCTGTTGTTTTTACGCCTTGTTAGCAATGGGAACAAAAATTTACGTAATAAAAAAAAGAAAATTTTCTGAAAAGAAAAAAACGAATTTCTATTCAACACGTAAACAAAAAAAGCAAAATACTAATAAACATTTACTAACTTTATTTGAACAATTTATATAAAGTTGAACAATATTCATTCATAGCGTTCTAAGAAGGTTCTTGTGCTACTTTTGCTATAGTGTTATGTAATTTTTTTTTTTTTTTCAAAATCATTTCTTCTATAAATCTATATTTCTTTATACAATCATCATGAAAAATTTGTATATATTCAAAAGGCTTTCAGCCCAGACCAAATGCATTTCAAGCAAACATAATTGGCAAACACAATATTGGCTTCAAATTACATTAAGCAACATCAAAATGTGGTGGTCTATATAAAAAAATGTTTAGTATCACGTAATATGTACCATATTGCAGTAATCTTTAAACATAGAAAACAATTTTTTGATAAATTTTGCTTGAACTGCATTAACACTTCAGAAGATTAAGTTGTGCTAGATATAAATTTTTGTGCATTTAAGAAAAAACAATTTTTCGTGATAGTGCAACATAGAATAAGTCACATGAAGTATTAGGAAAGTGTAATGATAACACAAAACGTAAAATAACTTTTAGCTTACTAATACTACTAAATGTTTATTAAGAAATTAATTTTTTAAAAAGGTTAATTATATTATAATATATATAGTTAACATATTACAATATAAAGTCATAAATACTACGAGAAAATATTTTATACGATACTTGACACGCTATATTATTTAAAGTTAATATCTTTTTTATAACATTTCTACTATAAATACTATCAAAGAGCTCAAGTGACCTGTAATAAGAACAATAAATGCTCCTTTTAAATCTACAAGTGTCAGAGATTTAAGATGTGTACCATCAGAATCAACAGTTTTTGTTTTGGAGTGTCGCAGCTGGTATGTGAAATCACCATCTCTGAGAATTTTGGGATAGAGATCAGCTACAACAATGCGATGGATAACACTTTCTATTTTTTTCAGGTAACAAAAGTGCTTTGAATAAGCTACTGCGAAATGGCTTATAGAGAAACTATCTTCAGAGATGAAGTTGTCTCTACGGAACTTACTTATGTTCGTTATCTCTGCTACGAATGCTTTTTCAAGCGGATATTTACAAAAATGTTAGTGGGTATCAATATTGAGATTCATTTCGCTATTAGGAAAGTCGGATGGTCAACACAAATAATAAAATATCTTTTAGCTGACTAATAATACTAAAAGTGTATTAAGAATTTTTTTAGAAGGTTAATATTGTATAATACAAATTTATACTTAACATATTGCAATATAAAATCATAAGTACAATGAAAAAATATTTTTATACGATACTTGACACTTTATATGATTTAAAGTAATAGCTCTTTGATATCATTTCTACTATAAATATCACCAAAGAGCTCAAGTGACCTGTAATAAGAACAATAAATGCTCCTTTTAAATCTACAAGTGTCAGAGATTTAAGATGTGTACCATCAGAATCAACAGTTTTTGTTTTGGAGTGTCGCAGCTGGTATGTGAAATTACCATCTCTGAGAATTTTGGGATAGAGATCAGCTACAACAATGCGATGGATAACACTTTCTATTTTTTTCAGGTAACAAAAGTGCTTTGAATAAGCTACTGCGAAATGGCTTATAGAGAAACTATCTTCAGAGATGAAGTTGTCTCTACGGAACTTACTTATGTTCGTTATCTCTGCTACGAATGCTTTTTCAAGCGGATATTTACAAAAATGTTAGTGGGTATCAATATTGAGATTCAATTTCGCTATTAGGAAAGTCGGATGGTCAACACAAATAATAAAATATCTTTTAGCTGACTAATAATACTAAAAGTGTATTAAGAATTTTTTTAGAAGGTTAATATTGTATAATACAAATTTATACTTAACATATTGCAATATAAAATCATAAGTACAATGAAAAAATATTTTTATACGATACTTGACACTTTATATGATTTAAAGTAATAGCTCTTTGATATCATTTCTACTATAAATATCACCAAAGAGCTCAAGTGACCTGTAATAAGAACAATAAATGCTCCTTTTAAATCTACAAGTGTCAGAGGTTTAAGATGTGTACTACCAGAATCAATAGTTTTTGCTTTGGGGCGTCGCAGCTGGGATGTGAAATCGCCATCTCTGAGAATTTTAGGATAGAGATCAGCTGCAACAATGCGATGGATAACACTTTCTAGTTTTTTCCTGCAACGAAAGTGCTTTGAATAAGCTATTCCGAAATGACTTACAGAGAAACTATCTTCAGAGATGAAGAAGTCGCTACGGAACTTATTTATGTCCGTTATTTCTGCTACGAATGCTTTTTTATGGGAATATTGAAAAAAATGTTGGTAAGTATCGTAATACTGAGATTCAATTTCGCCCTTTTTCAAACATGCTGATATTGGCTTGAATCTATTCACTGAGGAATTAAACCAAATATCTGCACATCCTTTGTGTGTCATGCACATAATAGAATTTTCCTTTGCAGCCTTAGATAAGTCTGATATATCGCGAATTCCAACCATCCTAGGAAGAGTTATAATTGACAATATGACGGCTTTGTAACTGGTAGTAAGAACCGTGATGCCTATAAACCAGTGAAAGAGCAAAAGTACGGTATTTCTTTGTCTTGCATCAAAAGAAAATGATTGTTCTAATAGACATCCAATACTATTAATTAGTAAAGTAGAATAAGTTTCCCTTCTGTTCAAAAGAAAGTACAAGAAAAGTGATATTAGAATAAGACATAGGCCTGTGGCTATCCATACATTAAAGGAGAAAACATTAAATATAGCAAAGCTATTTGGTTGCGGTTCCGGTTTATCTGTCATGAAAGTAGCATACGTCACGTGCAATGGGTAGGTAAAATTTACTGTTTCTCTTCTTTCTTCAGTTATAGTTACGTCACCGATTGAAAGATCAGCTTCTCCTCTAGCCACCATTCCTACAATTCCAGTCCAGTTTCCATCAGGAGTCTTGTAGCCAGTGTCACCATCTTCAGGTATTACAATATTAAAATTCACTCCAAGACCTTTGGCGAGCGCTCGAATTAATGGAGCATGAAAAACATTCATAAAAGTTCCATCATGATTCCGTATGCTTGTATCTTGTTCGTAGTACATAGGCCTGAGAGTCGCAAATTTCCATATTTTTGGTGAACTGCTGCTGTTCATTTTCTTCCTAAATATAAATTTCAAAATAATTTTAATCAAAATAACTTATATAAAAGCAATACGAGGCCTGTCTGATAAGTATCCAACCTTTACTTTTTCCGAGCACAATAGTGACTCAATTGGCGCCCCTGTACACATTGGAAGGAGACAGCTTAATGCGCATGCTTGAATTTTTCCCCCTCGCTTTCCAGTGAGCCAGTCGTTGTCTGCTTTCCACCGAGTGAGGTGTTGTCGTACGTATTTATCTGATTTTGATTTCTCTCAAGATGACTGAATGAGTTGAGCAAAGGTACTGCATCAAATTTAGTCAAAGCTTGATGATTCTCAAAGCGAAATAATTCATAAAATCCATCATGTGTCGTTAGATTCCTCAATTCTTCACTTCATTCGTCGCACCTCATTCAGGCATTCTTGGCAAAACAAGGAATTCCAGTATTTCGCCAACTTCCCTACATTTTAGACTTGGCTGTTTGCGACATATGGTTGTTTTTGAAATTGAAGTTCCGAGAATTGGAAAGATTCCGAGAGTAGAGATGAGATATGCAGAATGCGACGTTAGTGTTGAACACCACTCCTAAAAAAGCCTTCCAGAAGTATTTTCGGCAGTGAAAGAAACGGTGGGCTAAGTGTAGGGAAGCGCAAGGGGTCTGTCACCTTGAAGTGGATTAGGATACCAATCCCGTCTAGTAACTTATATATTTTTTCGGACAAAGATTGGATATGTTTCAGACAGACCGCATATAGAGAAGGTGTTCCACACATTGTTTAAATGGTATTGACTTTCTTTATGATTTAAATTTAAATGAAAAAAAAACATATTTCATCAATTTAGAATGGGGTTTAATTGTTTAAATCTGCATTATAATAAATATTCTGTGCTGTAACCTCCTCGGTTCTGAAGTATCACAAGTGATACTTCCGAATCGAGGGGATATAAATAAAACTATTTGATTATTTTTTTTTTACATTTTTACTCTATAGCTAAATATTTTTGGCTTTGGATCAAAACCAATGGCAGCAGTGGTGCTCATTACCTCATAAAATAAGTGTTGTTATCATCTGAGTTTTCAAATTGCATTCCAGACAATGTGTCCAAGAAAGTAAGAAATTTTCATAATTAATTAACTTACACTCTAAATAAAAAAGAGTGAGTATTAACTCCGGAGGAGTGAATATTTACTCTATCACAGAGTCAAAACATGCCCAACCTCTTTAGAGTGAGTATTCACTCTGAGCAAAAGTGGAATAATTGACTCTGTGAAAGAGCGGATACTCACTCTTAATAGTGAATAATAACCCTAAACAGGAGTAAATAATCACTCTTTCGGAGGAGTAACTATTCACTATTGCAGAAGGAGTGTGTTTTTTCAACCTTGGTAGTAGTGAATTGTCACTCTTCGATAGGAGTGAATGTACCCCTTTTTAAAGAGTGAAATCTTTTTTATGTTGCTTTCAAGGGCATTTAAAAAAAATTATATATTTTAGAGAATGCAATGAAAATAGATATAAGCGGGGTAAATCTTGGAATAAAATACTTTATTGGAAAGATTTATTTAATTCATAGTTTGTATCACTAATTGAACTTTTAAGGAAACATTCAATTATAGTTACACATAAATTAAATTAGATTACTGACAGAAATAAAATATTTTTTTCCAATCTTATCACTTGTGTTTGCTTTCATTGTATGCCGTATAAAGATACCATATTTTCAAAATGCCCATAAAGGCAAGTAATTAACCGAAATCTGAAATCTTTCTTTTCAGATAACCATTAAGTTGTATTTCGTATTTTTATAATTCCCGTAATGAACGCTAATTACATCTTTTTTTTATGTGTAATTCAAATTTTAAATATTTAGATCTCAGTATTCATTGCTAATGAATTTAAATCGAATCTAAGGTTATTGTTTACTATATTTTAGTTACTCTTAAAGTTTTATTAATAACTTTATAATAAAAAATGTATAAGAATTTTTTATGTGCTGTGATTTGTCATCGTTTTATTAAATATGAACATGGAATCTAAATTTTAAATTCTCTGGAATATTTTTTCTTTTAAACACATTCCTTAACTTAATCATGATTTCGAATTTTTCTTCCTCTATTGCTGAAAAATGGATATTAATACAATTTTTATTTATAGAACGACATGATAAGCCACTTTAATTTAATTTTTTTATTACCCTTAAATATTGTATTTTGTGAATATGAGTTAAATAGTACAGCGCACTGACATTCTACCGACTAAACCACATGGAACGATACCCAGTCTGGAACTTCCTCACTATTACATGTTGGCAAGGCTACAATGATGGCCCGGGTTCGAGTCCCGGCATGGAATCTTTTTCACTATGTTGGCATTTGCACCTTTTAAGCAAAATAATTTGAAATTTGAATTTAATTTGAATTATTGTATGCAAGGCGAAATTTTCTCTCTCTGGAAAAATTTCCAAGTATTAATATAGTTTCAATCGATGCTGGATATAAATAAGTTTCATATTTGCCCCATGTTGGTGGCTCACGGAATAATATTCCATCTTGTGCTGCGTTTGTAGCCTTTCCAACATGTAATAGTGAAGAAATTCCAGGTTGGGTATCGCTCTATATGATTTAGTCGGTAGAATGTCCGTGTGCTGTACTGATGGCCCGGTGTTACTGATCGTAATTAAAATCTCCCGTACGAGGGCGCTGTGTCAGCGCCGTAATTTTATTTATTATTCCAATCGTCTGCGTGTTGACGATAGATTGTAATTTAGTTACTAGTGAGTGGAAACACTGAATTTTTGTTGTTGTTGTTATTGAGATAATGGAATGTTTGATTTGGAAACGGCCAGAGAGACTGTTTCACTCTTAACAATTATTGTTTTAAAATAAAGAAATATACAGTTCACTGCGAAGAGTTCCTTAAAAATGGTGTCATTGAGTAACCTTATGTTTTATTCTTAACATAAATTGGTCCTTCGAGGCCAAAGTAAACGGATTTATCGTTTGCTTTTAGAGTCAAGAATCAGCGACGAGACTTGGTTTCTTCGAATAAGGTAGGACTTTTTCTTTAACATGTCTACTGAATTAAAAAATATTTTGACAAAAAAAAGAGTTTTAAAATGTAAAATTACTAAATTTGTGAGTGAAATTAAATTAAGTGACTCTGATGAATGTTCTTTAGAACTTGTAAATACGAAATGTGATCAATTCAATACAGAATTGAAAGAAATGTTTGATAAAATTTATTCATTGTGCGATGAGGAGGAAATTGATAAATATATCGATGAACAATCATCGATTGAAAAAGAGTTAGATGAAACTTGGTTAAAAATTAAAAGAGCGAAACAAAAACAAATAAATGTTCTTAATGAATCAAAGCCGAAACAAGAGAATAGTGTAACGGAAGTTCGACTTCCCACGATTAATCTACCTTCTTTTAGTGGAAACGTACAGGATTGGATATATTTTAGTGATCTTTTTAAATCTAGCGTTCACAATAATAGCGCACTTTCGGGTGCTCAAAAGTTATCATATTTGAAATCTTCGCTTCATTCTGAAGCTGCAAAAGTTGTACAAAGTATAATGATTTCAGATGATAATTATCAAACAGCGTGGTCCTTATTAGAGGAAAGATATTCCAATAAAAGACAACAAGTGTTTGCTCACATTAAAAAATTAATGTCCATTAATTCAATACAAAGTGAAACACCTAGTGCTATTCTTAATTTAGCAGATACCGCCAGTGAATGTATCAGATCTCTAGAAATTCTCGATCAAAAAATTGAAGGGTTTGCGGATACAATAATAACTTATATATTGTGGCAGAAATTAGATGGGTCCACAAAATTATGGTTTGAACGTGAACAAAAAAAAGACGAGCTACCAGAATTAAAAGAATTAATCGAGTTTTTAAAAAGACAAGCGAGAACACTGCAAGTTTCCAAACCTCTTATAAATAATGTAACTCCTAAACGCAATGCTCAACAACGAATCACTAGTATGGTATCTACATCTAATGGTAAAAACTCAAAAACATTTAAATGTGTTAAGTGTCAGAGTAATGAATTCCACGGTTTGCACAAATGTCCAGAATTCTTAAATCTTTCAGTGGCTTCTAGATATGAATTCGTAAAGAAAAATAATATTTGTTTTAACTGTTTGAAATTCCACTCGGTTAGAAATTGTAAATCTACTTATTCTTGTCGGAAATGTATGAAAAAACATTCGAGTTTACTGCATTTCGAGAATGAAAATGAAAAGCAAATTCAAAACAGCGATAGAAAAAATGAATTTATTTCAAAACCCGAGGTCAGTGATTGCAATACCCAAAACCAGAATCAAATCGTAGTGCATTCAAATCTAGACCCGAATGCTGCAACATTTCACATTTCTAACGAAAGAGTATTTTCAGGTACATCTGTTTGTGAGATGAATTATTTAAGTTCTGGCATCTTATCAACTGTCATTGTTTATATTAAAAATAAATTTGGTGAATTTAAGCCGTTAAGAGGTTTGATTGATGTTGGATCAATGAGTAATTTCATTACGATTCAGTGTGCTGATTATTTAGGAATTAAGAAAGAAAAAATAAAAGTTGCGGTTTCAGGATTAACTGGCATCTCCGTGAATATTAACTCCAAGGTAAAAGCATTAATTTCGAACAATTCAAATTTTAAGGCGGAAATAGAACTTCTTTGTGTACCAAAAATATCGGATACTATTCCAGTAAATCGGATTAACGTTCCAACAGAACATTACTTTAATAACATTAAATTAGCGGATCCAGAATTTTACAAACCTGGAAAAATTCATGTTCTTTTGGGAGCTCAAATATTTTATGATCTTTTAGAAGTCGGTCGAATTGAAGTCCCCAATTCTAATTTAAAATTCCAAAACTCGGTATTTGGATTCATTGCCTGTGGAAGCGTATTAAATCCTGACAATCAAATCACGCAAAATACTCATTGTGGGCTTGTTTGTAACTATGAAGATTTGACAAAAGAAGTTCAAAAATTCTTTCAGTTAGAAACATTAGGGATAAAAGACGATCCCACATGTACTGACGAAGATAGAGCATTAGAAATAACCAAAAAATCTGTATCTTATAAAAATAAACGTTACGAAGTTACCTTACCATGGAAAAAAGATTGGCGAGAAATGAACGACAATCTCAAAATAGCCAATAATAGACTAAACTGTCTTAAAGTGAAAATGAAGCGAAAATTAGAGCTTCGTGCTCAATATTGTGAGACTTTGAAAGATTATGAAAATAAAGGAATCATAGAAAAAATAGCGGAAACGCACAAGCCAGTGGAGAAACCACTTTTTTATCTTCCACATCAACCTGTCTTTAGACAAAGCCTGACAACAAAAATGAGAGTAGTCTTCGATGCCAGCTCACACGATGTTGGCGAATTATCGTTAAATGATTGTCTTTGGCCAGGTCCAAATCTTAATCCAAACATATTCGATCTACTTATCAATTTTAGATTAAACAAAATAGCATTGATAGGTGATATAGAAAAAGCCTTTCTGCAGATATCCCTAGCGGAGAAAGACAGAGATGCAGTGAGGTTTTTATGGATTGGAGATAGAGGTATAGAAATATATCGCTTCAACCGAGTTCTTTTTGGTATGAATGCTTCCCCGTTTCTTCTTGCTGCTACTCTAAGAAAACATATCAAGAAATTTCAAGTTAGATATCCTACAACAACAAAGTTATTAGATAGGTGCCTCTACGTTGATGATTTCATCGCTGGTACTGACAACTTGCAAGATGAGTTAGAAATCTCTCGAAATGCTGTTTATATTATGAGCGAGGCAAGTATGAAACTCAGAAAATGGTCAACTAATGATAACGATTTGATGGAGCAATGGAAACAAGAAGGGTTTGATACTCAGCCTCTACACAACCCAATTGAATTAGGATTTGACTCAACAAAGGTTCTAGGAATGTCTTGGCATACGAGTGAAGATTGCTTTATCGTAGATGTAAAAGGCTTATTAGAAATGTTATCAAAAAATGAAAACACCAAGCGCTTCATCCTGCGTGCTATTGGAAAAATATTCGACCCTCTTGGCTTGCTCACTCCTTATACTATTCGCATGAAATGCCTATTTCAAGATCTGTGGTTGAGGAAAATTGCTTGGGATGAAGATCTACCAATAGATGTTAAAGAAAAGTGGCTTCAATGGTGTTCTGAGATCCCACGCCTCTCCGACCTAAAAATTCCAAGAATTGTGCTAAATTCAACGAAAGAAGAAAATTCAGATGTGGTAGAGATTCACTGTTTTTGCGATGCTAGTAAGAAAGCCTTCGGCACTGTCATATACCTCAGAATTGTAAAAGAAAATGCTATTGAAGTTAACCTTGTGACTTCAAAAAGTAGAGTTACACCTCTTAAAAAAATCACTTTACCAAGATTAGAGCTATTGGGAGCTTTACTTGCTGCCCGACTAGGCAATGCAGTCAAGAAAATAGTAGATCATAAGAAGCCATCAGATGTGTTCTTCTGGACAGACTCGAAAATCACTTTGTACTGGATTAGAGGTTCTAGTAAAAGATGGAAATCATTCATAGCGAATCGTGTCAACGAGATTCAATCTTTGACTGACTCCAATTCGTGGTTTCATTGTCCGGGAAAGTCTAATCCAGCCGACCTCCTTACCAGAGGCGTCAGTGTTGATATGCTCTTAGAAAAGGATTTGTGGTTTAAAGGTCCCTGAAAAAAAAGAGAAACTGTTCTCCCAACTAATGACTGCAACATCCAAAATTCGCCAGATGACTATTCTGATGAACTAAAGAAAACAGTTAAATGTGAAAATGATAACTCTTTAGTTACTCTAGCTATTTATGATCAAAATTATTTATTAGATTATATTATTAGTGTTAGTAATAATTATATAACTATCATTCGTATTTTATGTTATGTGCTTAGATTTATTCATAACCTTCGAAATGTTAATAGAGTGAAAGATCATCTTACTTCTAAAGAATTGAATGCTGCAGAATTATCACTGATAAAGATGGTTCAACAAAGTGAGTATCAGGAAGAAATAAAATGTCTTCAGAAAGGTAATTCGGTACCAAATAAAAGTAAACTAAATTCTTTAAATTGTTTCTTAGATGAAAGTAATATTTTAAGAGTTGGGGGTAGATTGGGTAACTCATATTTGACAACAAATGAAAAACATCCTATGGTTCTGCCAAGTAAGCATCCCCTTACTTTAATTATTGTAAGATATTTTCATTTAAAGTATTTACATGTAGGATCACAAACATTGTTGTACCATATTCGTCGTAAATTTTGGATAACTAATGGTAGAAACATCTGTCGCAAAATAACATATGAATGTGTCACTTGTTTTAAAAACAAGCCTGTATTAGCGAGTCAAGTTATGGGTGACTTGCCCAAAGAGCGTGTTACACGTTCATTTCCATTTTCCATTATTGGAACTGATTATTGTGGCCCTTTTTACATTAAATTCAAAAATCAAAGGAAAGGTACATATAATAAAGTGTATGTATGTATATTCGTTTGTCTCTGCACCAAAGCTATTCATCTAGATTTCGTTTCAGATCTCACTTCTGCAGCCTTCATTGCTTGTTTTAAGCGCTTTGTTAGCAGAAGGGGAAAGTGTTCAAAAATATTTTCTGACAATGCAAAAAACTTTGTAGGGGCAAACTTAGAATTGAAAAGGCTTCACAATTTGGTTAGACACCCAGATGAAGCATTAGCTGATTATTTTGCAAGGGAAAATATCGAATGGAATTTTATTCCTCCGAAAGCGCCGAACTTCGGTGGTCTTTGGGAGGCAGGGGTTAAATCATTCAAATTCCATCTAAAACGTGTAATTGGTAACGCGCACCTCACTTTAGAGGAATTTCTGACAGTAATTCTAGAAATTGAAAGTGTTTTGAACTCAAGACCTCTGTCCCCATTGTCATCAGATTTCGACGATTTCGAGACTCTGTCACCGGGTCATTTTCTTATAGGTAGGCCCTTAACGTCTATTATTGAACCCCAGCTCACTGAAATTTCGGAAAACAAACTTAGCAACTGGCAAAAAATAACAAAATATAGCCAGCAAATATGGAAATTATGGAAGCGAGACTATCTGAACACCTTGCAGCAACGTAATAAATGGCAAATAAATAAAAACAATATAAATGTTGGTTCTCTCGTATTGATCAAAGATGAAAATATGCTCAGCACAAAATGGGCAACAGGTAGGATTTCCGAGATATTTCTCGGTAAGGACAAAAAAGTTCGAGTAGTGAACATTCGTCTACCTAACGGTAGAATAATAAAGAGAGATGTGAGAAGTATTTGTCCCCTTCCAATTAATGGAAACTAATTTCTTTAATGTATATATTTGGTATATTTTGAATATATTTTGTTGTTTAATTTCTATAGTATGTTTTATTGTATTCAAATGTAAAGTAATTTAGCCATTTTTCCTTTGTTATTAATTATATCTTTGCATTGTTATATGTAGTATTATGTAATTTTATATTATATATTAGAGTAGTTTTGAAACCTGCAGGTTTCAACGGTCGGGAGTATGTTACTGATCGTAATTAAAATCTCCCGTACGAGGGCGCTGTGTCAGCGCCGTAATTTTATTTGTTATTCCAATCGTCTGCGTGTTGACGATAGATTGTAATTTAGTTACTAGTGAGTGGAAACACTGAATTTTTGTTGTTGTTGTTATTGAGATAATGGAATGTTTGATTTGGAAACGGCCAGAGAGACTGTTTCACTCTTAACAATTATTGTTTTAAAATAAAGAAATATACAGTTCACTGCGAAGAGTTCCTTAAAAATGGTGTCATTGAGTAACCTTATGTTTTATTCTTAACAGGAGTTAAGAATCCAATAATATTAACGTTCGAGTCCCGGAATGGAATATTTTTCACTATGTTGGCCTTTGCGGCTTTCAAGAAAATTAATTTGAAATTTGAATTTCATTTGAATTATTGTATGCAAGGTGAAATTTTCTCTCTCTGGGAAAATATCCAAGAATTAATGTATGTAATTTAGTTATCTATATTACAAACAAATGAAGTCATACGAATCATGAGATAGCTGATTTCTTTTTAGTTTCTTGAGTGACGATATCTGTTTTTTTTTTATTATTTGCCTGTTATTCAGCGATAGTGACGTCTTATGAATAGTTTACTGTGGATGGGGTTTAAGACTCAATCGTAAATGAGGAATTCTTCAGAGGATGCGAATGACGTCATTTTATATAAAATAAAAGCTTGTGTTTTAAGTGATAAAACTGAAATATGTTTTGTATTAACTATATTTATATACATATATTTTTTTTTGTTATCGGGGGTGACAATAAATTCTGAAATAGCAGAATTCCTGTTTTCTAGTGTTTCAATATTTCTTTTTCCAAAATCGTTATATAAGTGTGTGAGTACCTTCTGTATTTACCGCAGTTCAATTATTGTACATTACACAATACAAAATCCCGAAAACAATGCATAGGTCTAGATTTAAATTTCTCAGGATAAACTGTTTGATCAACAGTCCCAAATTTATACTTATTTCGATGCCAGTTTTTTTTATTATTATTTTACTTCATTTTGTTTTATTTCTTTTGAGAAATCAAAAACGTTACTTGACAAAAATCAACCGAAATGAACTATAATTCGTCTTGACATACTATAAGAACATGACATACCATAAATGACATACCATAAGAATAAAATGCTTCTAATTTATACAAATGTTTTCTTATTACTTTTATTTTTTAGAAACAAAATTTGCAAAGTATACAAAGTGCAACGGTGTCTTATAAAAAGTAACAAATAAAGTCACAAAATCATAATAAGGATTTTTATAAAACGTTGCACTATGTCATTTTATCTACAGTGCTGTCCTGAAATGACACACCCATAAGTTTCTATTAATTTTATTTGCATACATCACAAACAATTTCTTTTTCACACCGAGAAACACTGTCAAATTCTCAAATGTGCTCACTTTGAATAACTAACATATTTTATCCGCTTGTCTTGCGGTTTTGAGTGACTGAATAAATCATTGTAATAAAGACAGGATTTATCATCAGCAGCAGAAAGATCCATGTCTTTCTCGTCATCATTAGATGTAACAAAACGAATTTTCTTTTTAGCCTGTAGAACTGCGCGTCTTGACAGGGAATTATGTTTCTCAGCAGCTTTTGTCTTCACTGTCTTCACTTCTGCAATATTAGGACTGCTAGCCACAGCTTCTGCACCTTCATGCTCCCTCTGTTTAGAGGATGATTTAGCATTAGGTGCACAAGATAGTGGAGATACATTAAGTTGTCTGATAAATGAAATTGATGAACACTTAGATGCTGCCTGTTGAAAAAATACACATGCCTTCGGAGTATCGGAAATACATCTTGTTGGCGATGGGATTGGAGGAGGTGACATTGAAATTGTGAAAAGTGACTGACTAGGGCTAGAAAGATTGTTATCTGTAGAACTTGTGTATGCTGTTATTGCTTTCCTTATTTTTCAGTGGGCTTTATGTTACAGCTGAAGCACAGAAAATATCATCCGGAAAGATGTCTGAGTTTATGGGATAGATTCCATTTTTCAAAAATCGGCATGCCATTTTACCTACAATTGCCATATTTCATATACAGAGGCCGTATTGGAGAACACACGTATTTATAATTTTTTTCATATGGAGAAAATAATCTAAAAATAACTAAGTACTCACCGTATACTTCAGATATGAAACACTGATATGAAAAAGATGTGAATTGGACACAAAATTAGTCCCAAGAAATTTCTTACGAAGGTGTAAACAGTTTCTTTGTAAACAATGAAGGATACAAACTTGCAACCTTGGTCAGAAAGTGCTTATCGTTGCTAATCGGTTCCACAACATGCGTCTCGCTTAGTGCTGACCGCCAGCGACAATATTAAGAAACATAAGGTATGTCATTTTACCTATGCAGTGATGAAACAGAGGTACAGAAATTGGGCAATTGTTACCACTAAATTTTAATAGTATTCTTCACCTTAAAAAATATCAGTAATTCTGTTCTGAAATTAGCGGACAAATACCGATAAAATTTTGCGGTGCCAATTAATTTTCCGCTGCTACACTGTTCCATCACTGCCTATGTCATTTTTGGACAGTTTCCCCTACATATATTCATTGCAATGTATCAATAATGTTTACAAAGTATCCATTGTTCAGAGATTAACATACAAGATCGGACGTTGTCGAAGAGCGTAATGGTAATGCGATTGCGATCGCGGTGCCTTTAGTGACAATGGGGAAGAAACTTCGCATCCTTGTAATATTTTTGTTATTGAGCGTCTACTTTATTGTAATCTTTCTTTTTTTAATGTTGCATGTTTACTTTTTCAACAGAATGTTATACCGATACATGAACATAGAATAGATATTCTATTCTGTATAATTTAATATCTATTCTGTGTTCATCCACGGATCTATATCTATATATATATTTTTTAGTACATGATGGGTGAACGATTTATGTGAACTAAAAACAAGCTAAAAATTTCATCTTGGATATTATACGTCAAGTAAATATGATAAAATTGGATCAAGCAGGACGGTCGTTCTGCCAAGCCAAGCTGAAAAAAAAAATGCTAACCTCGCCAAACAAACAAACGCCAAGAATAAAACGCAAGACACCGTAACTGCTTATTATACTGATGACAACTTCTCCATGTAAAATCAACCAAACATGCCAGCGTAAAATTTCCCATATCAAAAGAACCAATCATCGCAGAAAAATAAAACCAAAACCAGAAGGACCTAATGGAAAATATCTTCAATTTGAGACCAAATGCATCCTCATAAATTAATTATAAACAGAGATATAGATTTTTTAAAATAACGTCGAGATACTGAAAATGATCGATTTATTTTCTTCGTCAAAATTTATGGTTCAATCAAGGTAGAGACTTAAATAATGGACATAAAAAAGAAAGGATTGCATTTTTGGACAGATATTTACTCAATCTACGTGCTTTTGTAAAATTCAGCTTTTAAAACACAAATTTTCTTTTCTTAATTAGCGAAAAACTGTTAATTAATTTTAAAGTTTATAAATTATGCCAAATAGCGATAAACCCGCCAAATCATTTTAGAAGTCTTTTAAAATTTTTTATATTATCCTTTTGCATTGATTTCATCGAAGAGAACTATGGCCGAGATCCAGATAGATTTTTCGCTGTTAGCGAAATGAGTTTGACCAATCAGAAGCCAGAATGTTTGAGAATTTTTGCTGCTTCTGGATCCCGGCCTATGTCATAAAAGTTTTGAGTCATTTTCTTAGTGCCATGGATGAAGTGCAATGTTTACAGAAATTTAGGCTGGGATCCAGATGGATTTTTCGCTGTTAGCGAAACGAGATTCACCAATCAATAGCCTGCATTGCTGCAAACAGCGAAAAGTTCGCAAAAGTGCAAGCTTCTGATTAATGAATCTCGTTTCGCTAACAGCGAAAAATCTATCTAGATTGCGGCGAATTATGTTGAACACAATTTGCATTTCCACATCCAGGAAGGGTATTGATGTCATAACAACAGTGCGTATTCGAAACTATTTAAGGCATTGATTCTGAACTCCTTTGCTATACATTTCAATATTAAAGAAGTTGTTGTTTCAATAGTTTTAGTACTTTTCTCTATTGCTCACTCTAAAACTCGAATATCGAAATTTAACCAACAGCGCTCAGAAACTATAGCGCCTAGAATATATAGTGTTGAAATCGGCTAACCCTGTAATACTTAAAAAAGCGCTAAAATATTGTATCACTTAAATGTGCAATGATACTGCTGTAATATGCAGATCGCAGCGGCATCTGCAGGATATTTTCTACAACTGCAAGAAATTGCTAGTCTATACAATGTAATAATAGTAATACGAATATCCCACAGATGTCGCTGCGAACGACACTTGAAATTTTAGCAGTATCGTCGCACATTTAAGGGATACAAATTTTTAAAACTGTTTGGATAGCATATTTCCACACTAGCTATTCTAGGCGCTGTATCAGAAACAACACCATAACAGAGAGCCTTTATACATAAGAGTGGTGATATATGCACAGGAGACATGCTCATTTCAAGATTTTGTCGAAAGTACGGCAATTCGCTTTCTTGAATAGAGGATATTCAATCTACGTTATGATCACATGGTCAAGGCATGAACGTCTAGCGTAAAGAAGGGAAGGCTCCGTCTACGTAATGTAAATCCCCGCTAGCCAATGAAACAGTTCATGGGAGAAAGCAGTAGTACACTGTTAAAAATATCGTGAAAAATTACCTCTGTTTTTAAAGGCTATCTGTATTCTGCCCAATTAGAACGCTTCACAGGCGTTTATGTATCGTTCTCATTGGTCAGAAAATAGAGAACCTGTAAGAACCGAGGTAATTTTTCACGATATTTTCAACAGTGTAGTTTCCTGTTTCCCTTCTATCAGTAAGAAATTCTTTGGGTAAATTACCGGTACCACGTGACTTTTTCAGCCTCGAACCCATATTTGGAATATCCTCCATTAGAAGATACGCGCATGGACGATCTCTATTAGACTAGGGAAATAATTCAGTATGCATTAACCTGGCGATAATGGCATGCTCGCAAAGAACTTTAACGATTTGTTTTTATCATTTTTACCAATAAACATTTATTGGCCGCATGTCGCTACTTCGTTATAGAGACACACTTGTTCCTAATTAGATCCCGGCCTTAATGTATCAAAATACAGAGTTTGCTTTCTGTACTATTCCTGAGCTCAGTTATAGCGTCTAGAAATATAGGCCGGTATCCAGGTACAATTTTGCAAACAGTGAAAAGTTAGCAAAAATTCTGGCTTCTGATTGGTCAATCTCGTTACGATAACACAGAAAAATCTACCTAGATCACGGTCACAGTGTGGAAACCGGCTATTCCAGTAATTCTTTAAAAAGTGCTAAAAATTGAATCCCATAAATATTGAAAAATACTGAATGACAAATGTCGATAGGAGCAACATTTTCTAGATCTTCTCTGAGCGAAACGTTTTCTTTCGAAATAGTTATGTGGAATTACCATATGTCGCTATAATCGACATTCGTCGTTCAGCCTCGTTCAACATTTATGGGATACAGTTTTTAGCACTTTTTTAATAAGCCGATTTTTAAACTATATCTTCTAGAAACTATAGCTCCGTTATAGCGTCTAGATTATATGTTGTAGAAATCGACTATCCCAGCAATACTTAAAAAAGCGCGAAAGTATTGAATCCCTTAAATGTACAACGATGTCGAATTCCAAACAGTCATTTGCATCGACATCTGCAGGATATTTTTTAAAAAAGAAAGAGACATGTGTAATGCACCGCTACAGCGTCTAGAATACATAATGTGGAAATTTGCTATCCAAGAACCGCTAAAAAGTGTATCCCTTAAATGTGCACAGACGCTGAAATCCAGGGAGATTATCGCCGCGACATCTGCTATATATTTTCAAATTTCAAAGTAAACATCGTATTATTACAGCAGGTTTGACGCCAAGCACACAGGTCAAATGTAAGTTAATAAAACGTTTAAAAAAAATGTTTCAGCGTCTAGACCAAATTGTCTTGGAGTTTTGGGAAATATCCTGCAGATATCGCTGTGATCGACTGATTGGGTTTCCACACTATAAATTCTAGACGCTGTAGCGCCGCGGTAGCCTGTCCTTTTTCATTTGCCTCGAAGTAGATGACGTCATTTGAAGCTGTTCCTAAGTGTGGCCAGCTCATCACGTCACACGGAGTTGATTATCTGTACATGGCAATGGACACAAAAAAAATCGGCGCACCGCTTTGTACTAATCATCGTGTAAAGATGATCCAACTCCGTGTGACTTTTAAACGTCATAAATTGTCCTAGTATGTCATTGGTCACGCTAACACCCTCCCCTTTGCGTCCGCCATATATAGCTGCATCTTGCTATGGAGACTGCTAAATGGGCTGCTATCGGTCAAAATCAAGAGAGAAAAGGGCAGAAGAGGGGGAAAGAACTCGTTTTCTTTATGTAGTTTTTCACACGGGAAGATTGACATGTCTGCTCCTCTCCTTTCATAGCTTCATGGTGGTGAAATAAACAAACGCCCCTTAAATATTTGAGAAAGTCTTGACACGCGTCACAAAAACATCACACAAAGCAGGCAAAGCAAAGGAACAAAATCATTCATTGGCTCGTGGATATGAACGAGCCAATGAATGATTTTCTTCTTTGTTTTGCCTGCTTTGTGTGATATTTTCCTGACTTGTCAAGGCTTTCTCGAATATTTAAAGGACGTTGAATAGACCGGGATCAAGATAGATTTTACGCTATTAGCGCGATGAGATTGATCAATCAGAAGCCTGCATTTTTGAAAACTTTTTTTGATGTTTGCAGTAAACACTCTGGATCCTGGACATTAACTTTGGTTGGTTAAGACGATTTTGAATAAAATCAAATCAGAAAGCCAATGTTTTTAAACTTTTTTGGTTAGTTTAATCGAAATCTTCCACGTCTATTAATGAAAACTGAGTTACTGTACTTTGGACAAAAACTTGAATATGAGTACACGACTTGTGCATATGTGTCACCACTCTTACATATAAATGTACTCTGTTATGAGCATGATTCTAAGCGCAGCTGGTTAAATTTGAGTATCTGGGTATTAGATAAAGTAATAGTGGCCCACCGTGGCTGAGTGGATAAGACACCACGCCGCTAATCGCTTGAGAACGTAGGTGGGGGCGGGTTCAAATCCCGCCGTGATCCTCACGTGATCTGATATATATGTGTCCAATAAAACAAACAAACAAGCAAGCAATAGTGAAAGGTACAGTTGCCATGGAAACAACGACTTCTTTAATTCGTATAGAAAATTAATGAATAGTTGTAAATAATTTAAGTTTAAAATGTAGGCAAATGCTCTGAAAATATCAATGGCTCCCATCTAGTATTTTACAAAAGTAATTTAATATATTCACATGATGTATAAGTTGATGCAACTCTTACCTAATGAAAATTCTGCAACAAGACTTATGTAGGTAGATCTTTTCAATGATTAATTCAGAATTCTAAGAACAAAACGAAGTTCTTAAGCGCCCTTCCTCACCCCTCCCCCCACTCAAAAAAAGAAATACGATAGAAAGGTATAAGTATTTGGATAATTTCAGTATTTCTGTGATCTTTTGTCAGAGTTTAGAAAAGGTGTCTGGGTATTAAAAAAAACATATAACAAATTTGACGAACGATAAGACTATAGATTTCAGGCAATTTTTAACTGCAAAAAAATTTTATTCTAATGTTTATGCGGCTTTAATTATAGACTATTAAATATAATCAATTTACGGGAATTTTTATACGAAATTATATTCTCACATTTATGCAAATAAGTATGGATAAACAGACTTGAGTAAAATACATATTTATTCTTTCTTCTCTATAACACGATCTAAATGAAGATGAAGTTATATGTACAGTTTATATCTTTAAATTTTTAGATTTTTTTTATCAAAAATGTTTCATCATCATGTCTAGAATTGCTAGATTTACTTCTTTAGACAGATCTTCTATTCTTTAGATGCCTGCGGTGCTTCATTCTCGGATTTTCCGTAGGTATTTGTAAAGATAAATTTATTTTGCAAAACCGTCAGCAAAAAAATGTTAGAACAAACAATTAACTGACAGACTAACTGTAAATATATATTTTATTTTGACTCTATTTGATTTTTACTAAATTTTCATCCTTCATAGAAAATTTTAAGGCGATATAAATTGAGAAAGACTGATACTTTGAAAGAAGAAATTGACTTTCCTTATTTTTAAATTATTAATTACTCTAAAAAATGAATGATAGGTAAACAACGTGTATACTATTGTGTTTGTTCCCTGCTTATAAAGGCTATACAAGGACTAATTTTAGCGAGTAGAATTATTTCAATTATATATAATCTGTTTAAAAAAAAGAACTGATATCTACTAAAAAACAACTTTTCAAAAGTAAAAAAAAAGCCAAGCAAAAAAAAAAAGCAAAGAAAAAAGGGGAAAGTTGTAGCTAAAAAATAGTGTGATATCAAATTTCCAAGCTAATATTATGGTACTTATTTAACATTTTTTATTAAAAATTTACCATATGTAAGTCGAGTACCTAAGTATGCGTTGATAGAAAGCCTTTTCTCCTTTACTAAATACATCATAACGTGTTTCTGAAAATTAATTTTTTTTAATTATGCATGATGGGCTTGGCGGCCATCTTTCCATATTTTACACAAATTTCTAAGCAGACAAGCTCGTAATATGTTTGCATTATTAAGAATTTTGAACTTCTAGTTTTGGCTACAGACAGATAAATTAAGAAAGTCTTTTATTTTGAAGAAAAAAAAACAAATTGATTTTTACTGCTTTAACTAATTAATTAACCCCTCCGAAAAAAGAGAATCATAAGATAAAACCTGAAGTTACTTCAACTTTATTTTAAGACACAAATTTCTAGGCACTCATTTCCATAAATTAAAAGCATAAAATGTTTGCTTTAGCAACAATTTCGAATTTCCGATCTTAACAATGTACTTGTGTGCTTAGAAAATTGTGTAAAATATGGAAAGATGGCCGCCAAGCCCATCATGCATAATTTAAAAAAATTAATTTTCAGAAACACGTTATGATGTATTTAGTAAAGGAGAAAAGGCTTTCTATCAACGCATACTTAGGTACTCGACTTACATATGGTAAATTTTTAATAAAAAATGTTAAATAAGTACCATAATATTAGCTTGGAAATTTGATATCACACTATTTTTTAGCTACAACTTTCCCCTTTTTTCTTTGCTTTTTTTTTTGCTTGGCTTTTTTTTTACTTTTGAAAAGTTGTTTTTTAGTAGATTTAAATCTACGTAAAGCGATGGTGTGATGTAAAAATATACGAAATATTGCACTCTACAAGTCCCAGAAAATTTCATAAATATCCCCATTTGGTAGAAAAAATTTTACAGGCGATGTTTTATTGGTTTATGAAGTTTAATGTATTAAACATTCGGTACAATAATCTTTTAAAATTTACGCATTTTCACTTCTCACAGATAGAATAAAAAGATTGTTTTTAATGTAAATAACGTACAATCAGTTCAATAATATTTATGATATTAACATATAAGAAATAATAATAAAATTATAATTAGGGAAAATTTCCTTTTTACGAATTTTTAGAATTATACAAATATAAAAGTTAAAAAAAGCAAAACATAGATATACTGATATTACACTTGATAAAATTGTATTCGATGTGAATAAATTAACACTATACTCGAATATAATTTCTTACAATTTTATCTCATTAATTTACATATTTACGTTTTCAACAGAATTTTCTAGGGCTTTTCTTTTATATTATTTTTATAATTATCATTTTGTAAATTAAAGGGGAACGAACAAGTACGATAAAAAAAAAGCTAAATAAATCAAACATATCGTCTGCCTATTCTCCGTATAGGAAAGAATAGATATTCAAAACATAGAGCGTAAACACATTTCATCAACATAGCCAAATTTCGGAGGCTTGTTAATTCTTTCCCCTTGTCGGTAGTGACTCTATTACTACAATCGAACCTCGTTATCCCGACACTCTAATGACCAGAATAAAGTGTCGTCATAAGCGGAGTGTCGCGGTAACCGGAGTTGGAAAAAAATATGTTTATAATAAGCTGCATTTTTAATTAATGAATGAAATGTTAAATTCATAACTGTTCTTGCATTTTTAAGTAACACAACATTATTATTAAACAAAATAAACACAAAAGCAAAATTGAAAATAATAAAAATCAGATTTATGATGATATCTTTTTATCGTTACATGAAATGTTGATGAATTAAGGTTTGCTTGTCCCTAGATGTGCTTCCTACAATTTTATGTTCAATATTATACAATGAATTGCAATCAATATTCGTTGTTCAGAAATGGATGTTAGATAATTTCTGATTGCTTCAAAGTAATGCAATACTTCGGTTTTAGTCTGATGAAAAACGCCGTGTAACCACAAGAAAGCACCGCTTGACCAGAAGAAAAAGACCGCGAGTAGACTGAAACGTCTATCTGGAGAAATAAGTTGGTCATTCATACTGTGAGGGTTTATTTATTCAGATAAAGGATTGAAGTAAAATTTCTCAATTATCTCAATGGGTATTTTAGACATTTTTGGGAAAAAATTTTCTAATACATTTCTTACCGCTTAATTACCGTGCTCATAAGATGGAATTTGAAAAACGGTCAATTTTCCTAAACCGTCGGGTTAGTCGGAGTTGAAAATTATTCAACGACGTAAAATCCGGAGTTTATTTACATTACAATCGTATACAGAAAATCGAAACTTTGAAAAACTGACGTGATAAGCGGAGTAACGTGAAAACCGGGTGTCGGGATAACGAGTTCCGACTGTACTTCCATTACAGATTTTGCCGTAAATGTCCTATCTTGTATGTTAATCTATACCATTATTTAACCGGAAGACCACACTCTTTTCTTCCGTAACCAGAATCCAAATCTTGGGCGTCGTACACCCCGAGAGTTTTTCAAATCAATGCAGTATGTATAATTACTATAATATTTAAAAGATTTTTTTTTAATCACATCTAAAAATCCTCATAAAAAGTATTATATAAGCATACTTACATTAAATAAAATATATGGTGTTTTTGAATAAGGATGTAATTGGAAAATATAAAACAATCAAACATTAAGAACTGCTTGTGGTATGGAATACCCTTAAATACGGCACTTGATTTTGACGGCCCTTAAACCTTTTTCGGAAGATATTTAGAGTTACATAAAAATGTTTCCTCGCTCTTTAATCGAAAAACTCTAGAACTTTTGCTAAGTATTAAAATTGAGCATCTTAAGCACAACAGAGAGAGATAATTATATCGGAAATATAAAATAATATTTTCCATTTTCCGTTCTGGGTCATTGGAAATAGCATCTGAGATACGCATATGATAGATAGCTTTATTCCCGAGAGATCGCTAAGGCATTAAACTTTAAATTAATATAAAGCACTTAACACAATCATTCATTAAATATTTTTAAAGGTGGATGAAAAATAGTGTGAACTCTTGCTGTATAAAAAAAAATCAACCAAGTTAATTTTGAACCTTCATCTCTTAAAAAATTGAAATAGCAGATACAAAATCATACCTTCCATATCATAATTTTGGCAACAAGAAATGATTTTTATTCACTTTCAGAAGTGTAAAAAAAGCTACGTACCTAACTGTTTAAGCCCCGGCTATCACAATCTTCATGTCAAAAGTGCTAGCTATATTATCCGATATTAAAATCGGACTTCTTAAATCTTATTATAACCGATCGTCATGGTGACTCCTATCTGTACAGTTTAACCTTTTATCTGTGAAGATTACCCTTTATGCAGATTTCTAGGTTCTCAAGGCTTTTGTTTTCATTATGTATTGATTGATCGAAAAAATTCTTATGACTGAATTTGACCATTTATGTTTATTTACCAGTCAAATATCATTAAAATCAAAATAAATAAACAGGATGCCGATTGGTTCTTCGATCTTTATTTACTGTTTCCTTTGAATTTTACTTCATAAGCAATAATCGTTTTTGAAAAATGCTTTTCGAAAACAATAATTAAATGAATTGAATTTATATTCTGCATGAAATTCCTTGAATTTAATTCGAAATACATATGCAAATAATTGTCCATGTTATCATTTTTATAGAAGAGCAAAAATCAAAAGTCTATGAGCTAAGCAAACATTATGATTAGGGGTTTATTTTATAGCAATTTTACGGCTGCATTTGTTTATATAATTTTTCAAATTCGCTTTTTAAAAATAAAATTACTTCCATATTATTCTGGATTTACTTTTCATAACTATCTCCAAACAAAAGGAGTATTTTTCATGTCAATAATGTCCAATTTCTGATGATTTTAAATATTAGTGAAATCAGACTTAAAATTCTCAGGATCTTGTTCTGCGACATTTTCTAATTTAGTGCTTTATGAGAAGAACACTGTGGCGCACTCTCACGGTATATCGTCAACCATGGACATTTCATCTATAAATTAATTACAGTCGAACCCGGTTAAGTAGCGCACGGTTAATACGCGATCCCGCTTAATACGCGGATTTTTTCAGATCCCTTGAACATTGCCCATACGACTAATGCAAAAATAAAGCGTTTAATACGCAAACGGTTATTGCGCGATCCCGCTTAACGCTTTCAGGGGCAAGGCATTTCTGCTCCAAAAATGTTCAAATAATTATTTCAAACCTCAATTTACGAATAAATTTATTTGGAAATAATCATAAGCTTTTCTTCACGTATATTATGAGATCGAAATTGTGCTAAAAAATTACTGGTGCCATTTGTCAGTTTGGACATTAAAATTAAGCGTTTGCAGACTGCAAACGGCGCCCCTGAAAGGTTTAATACGCAATAGATTTTCGGTCCTTTGATTCATCATACTTCATACACGATTTCATTGATCCCTTGATCCCCATTGATCCCCAACCAGTCCCTTCTTTTTTCTCCAGTGTGGATCATTTAGAGGATTTTTTTTATTCGAATGTAAAACACTGTTTCACAATAGTAATATTTATGTTACTTAGTAACAGATTAATTAAGGAGAACATTACTAATCGGAAATAGTGCTAGATATCTGAATTAAAAAAACTTAACTAAATTAGCAACACAGCAATTCTTCTTTGATCCCGTGTCCTATCATTATTTGTCTCTCGCTTCCTGAATGTTTTTTAAACGGGGTTGAGAGAGAGGCCAATTCAGGATACTCAGATATGTCATAACAATTTTAATTGGAGATGATTATAGATGTTGCTAATAAGGTTTAAAATGTACAATACACTGTAAAAAAATCCGTCAATATACATAAATTTTTCCATAAAATCTCACGGAATATTTTCATTTTTCTAAGAAAACAGTACAATTTCTGTAATTGACATTTTGAGATTATAAATCCGTATAAATCCAGTAAGTTTTCTTTAAATTTTACTAGGTATTACTGTATTGCTTTCAAAAGAGTACAAGTTCGGCAAATGATGTTTTGAAATAGCTGCTTTTGTTTGGAAAACAAAGTAATTAATTGTTGTATATACTTGTCTTACAGTGATATTATTTTTATTGAAATCCCATTATCGGCTAAATATGGCTGCATATTGAAAATATATTCAATGATTTTCCAAAATGGCTAAACAGTATGTTTTACATGATATTTCAAGTAAAACCGATAAAAATTATGACGCCATCTATAATATGTATTTGTAAACAACTCGCTATAATATATTTCTTTTAATAAAAAGCTAACGTATTTTTACGGTATTTAAAAAAAATTAAATCTATTAATATCTTTTTAAGTTTGAGACTGTAAACAAGGAACAGTTACAGTTTATTTTTCATTATGATTTTAAAATAATATTTGATTTATTCATAGCAAGCTGTTAATTTTTTTTTTTAAGTTTGTGCTAGGAGTTTTAAAAGGAAAAAATCAATTTTTAATTTTAATATTTTTTAATCTATTCACTTTAACCGATTCGCATAAAAAAATTAAAACATATCTGAAATAGAGAAATGAAATTATTTTAAAATTGACGTTTATCTAACAAGTACTACTATAGTCTGTGGTGGCGAATTTCGATGTTTATAGCTCATTCGATTCGTCACACCGAGCTAAGTAATTTGGTACCTCACAAATCGGCTATTGAGTTTCAATAATGACAGGGGGCCGGGTCAAAGTTCAAAATTTCGTTCATTGAAAATCAGTTGCCGTCAAAGAAATAAGTAAGATTTAAATTTATTTATGGTTCTTACACTGACATGCGTTGATGACAGTCAATTTTTGACACATTGTTCATTCCGTAGAAGTAATTAACCCATATTGGACCACACCGATTAAATATTTTTGAAAAATCTTAAAACTTCAATTATATCCTTAATATGGTGTAACTAAGTAGATACTAGCAAAATTTTGAAAAAAAGTTTTTAATTTTTAACTAGCTGTCCTATAAACAGGACATATTAGTAGGGCACACATTAAGGACATATAAAATGCATACATAAACTAATTTTATGAGCAAATGTTTTATTTTGTTTTAAAAATCCTGTTTATGTTGTACAAACATACTCTATGATTTCTATAATAAAAAGATAATAATAACGGTAAAATTCTAGATTATAATATCACAATTCTTAAAAAAAATTAAAATAATTTTTTTTCAATTAAATTTTAATGGCTTACTTGTTTTTTTTTTTTTTTTTTTTTGTTTTTTGTTTTTTTTTTTTTTTTGTTTATATGTTATACGTTTATGTATTTTAAAGACGTCATAACAAAATGCATCCAAAAAATCCTTACCAATTTTATTTAAAAAATGTTTTATTAGCTGTCCTATTTATAGGACAGCGGTCCAATATAGGTTAAAACAAAAATATTTCTCACAGTGCGCCGAACGAGCAAAACCTTCTTCAGCTGACTTGACGACGCATTCTAAACAGCTCTGCTTTCTTTCATGAATTTTAACCCTTTCGACTCGTGCGTCTCTTACACAAATTTTATTCGGTTGACACCACATTTTAAAAAGAAGTTTCCTTCAAGTACACAATTTCAAAAATATTCCAAGTAAACAAGGTAAATTTTATTTTTCTTTATTACTAGTGCCAAAAACAAATTTTGCAAAGAAAGATGGTTTCCAGTCAGACTGGACTTACAAGTGCAAAGTGTTAGAAAAGTAGTCTGTAGGGTTGACGAAGTTTTCGTCTTTATTTTCTTATAATAACCGCATTAATATAGCCTTATAGTAGTTATTGGCAATGTATAGGACTGTAAAAACAATAAATAAACTTAAATCGCACATATTTCTTTAAAGGCATCTGTTTTTCAATGAATGAAATTTTGAACTTTGACCCGGTCCCTTGTCATTATAAAAACTCAATAGCCGATACGCGAGGTATAAAATAACTAAGCTCGATGAGACGAATCGAATGAAAATTTTCAAAAAGTACATGTTTGAAAAAAATATGTTGATATTCTTGCAAAACTAAATGAATAAATAAATAAATAAATAAAATTTTAAAATAAAAATTAAAAAATCTTGTAAAAAAGGAGAAGTCATTACTCTTAATATATTCTTTCATACCTGTAATATTAAGAGTAAAATTTATCGATTATAAAGCATGAAACTAAAAAACTAAATATTCAAAATTATAGGTAAAAAATATGTGAAATATTCAGAATTTTATACTCAATTGAAAAATATTATATCTACGAAAATACCTTCCTTGTTTAACATGTAAGCCTTTGCTTTATGAAAGACATCTGAAATAAGTAACGACGTTTGAACACGTAGTTTGTGCGTCTGTGGTGTAATGGTTAAGGGAGCTGTTCTAGAAGAGGACAGTTCCCACGTTCGAGTCCTGTCAGAGTAATTGTAGTTGATTTAGTGTTGTTTGAATTAAATTGTCATTTTCTGACATTGATGTAAACGTGCCCTTGAAAATTGAAGCGTCAGTTTCATAAATATGTAAGTTTCTCCTTGAAAAATTATTATATTTTGTCTTTGAGACGGAAATTTTTAAATACGGAGATATGAAAAATACTTTTTTATTTATTTATTTTTTTTTTTTTTTCGTGGGATTTACGGAAAATAATTTCCTTTAAAACACGGAAATGGTCCTGGCGTCTTGACTGCCAGTACGATTTCCGTATTTTAACGGAATTTTTTTTTTTACAGCTTACCATGTTTTTTATAATGCGAATTATAGCAAAAAAATAAATAAATAAATAAACTGGTAAAGATTAAACAAATAGGACTGTGGATTTTTTTTAGGTTTTCTATGTTTCTTTACTTTTTGCTCTGCTAACAATATTTTTTATTCAAAAGGTTAATAACGATAGTTTTTTTTTTTTCTTATATTGAAAAGAAGGACAGATTATAATGGTACTCAATATCACCTCTGATTGTGCTTCAAAGATTTTTTTTTTTTCAAAGAGATCTTTTTTTCTTTCTCTTGAAAAAATTTGCCTTGCAGGAAAATTATTTTTTCCCCTTATTATTGGCAATAATCAACAATAAAGTCATCTTTGAATCCATATTTATTTTTCACTTATTATTCCAGTCGGTCCTGTAACAAGAGACAACTAGTATGTTGTGGCCATCACAAAACCTAATTTTATATAAATCACGTCAATTAAATCATTTAAATAGTAAAAGAAGCAACAACGATTTAGCACCAATTCATATCAAAGTATATCTGAATTTGAAGTTGGATGAATATTCGTGCATTAGTTCTTGAGATAGAGCTATAGCGGGAATTCTGAAAAAATGTAGCATAGCAGCGCCACCTTTTGAGCGATTTACATCAAAAGTAAACAGCACTAAACGATATCAAGGTATACCTGAATCTGAAGTTTGCTGAAAATCCAAGCATTTGTTCTTGAGATAAAGCTATTGCGGTAATCGCAAAAAATACAGCATGGCAGCGCCACCTGTTGAGCGATTTACATCAAAAATTAAACAGCACTAATTTATACGTCAATTCATGTCAAGGACTAACTAAATCTGAAGTTTGATGAAAATCCGCGCAATAGTTCTTGAGATACCGCTCTTGTGGAAATCGTGAAAAATGCAGCACAGCAGCGCCACCTGTTGGGCGATTTACACCAAAAATTAAACAGCACTAATTCATATCAGGGACTAACTGAATCTGAAGTTTGATGAAAATTCGTGCATTTTGTCTTGAGTTAGAGCAATTGCGATAATCATGAACAATGCGGCAGAGCAGCGCCACCTGTTGGGAGATTTTCACAAAAAAGTAATCAGCACCAAACTATATCCTGGACTAACTGAATCTGCAGTTTATGAAAATCCGTGCAGTAGTTCTTGAGATATAGTTATTGCAGAAATCGTGAAAAATGCCTCATAACAGCGCCACCTGTTGGGCGATTTTCACCAAAAACTAATCAGGTCCAGTTTATATCAAGGTCTAACTAAATATGAAGTTTTGTGAAATTCCGTGCATTAGTTCTTGAGATAGAATGCCCACGAAATTTTTGTCACATATAGACTCACAGACAGAGTGCCAGACAGACTCACAGATAGACTTTTTCTAAAAACCATCAAACCGTGTTCTGGGCATTCTAAAACGTATAAATCCGTCGAAAACTGGAAGTCGAAATTTTTCACGAATCCAATACTTTCTTCTTGTAAAGATAGAAGAAAGTAACAAGTTAAAGTTGACGCAATTAAATTTTACTTTAATATGCGTAAAAGAAACAATTTTCGACCGTAAACATATAAATGAAAACTCTAAAGTTCATTTAGACGATTAGATGTGTAAATAAGCCGAGTTCCTGCAACAATATACAAATCACGTTTAATATGCGACTTCTGTCAACACCCCTGAAACGCTTCTAAACCGAGTTCAACTGTAATTTGTAAAAGTCATTGTCGTTATTTATCCTTTCAGAATAAATCCACGTATTTAAAAAAGGCCATTTATCCGTTTAGTTAAGCACTTACAGTCTTATAAATACACCGAGCTGACTTGCTATCTAATAACGAAATCTGGTAATATTTTTAGTAAAAAACTCAATATATTTTTTAAAAGGTAAAGGATATCAGAGGAAAAAAGCAATGGACGGTCAAGTGCGAGTATTACTAGCGCTCAGTGGGATCCGTACAATAAATATATGAATTATTAACTGCATTATTAAAAACATCGTTGCTAAAAGAACAGCAAATATTTGTAAAAAAGTATACAACATATATACTAGAAAAGTATGAATGGGTATACTATAAAATTTCAAAGACATATGAAGACTAAATAATATCAAATATTGATATTCTGTATAACAATTTTTTTTATCTTATCCTAATCTTTTTCTTTAATGAAATTATTTCAGTTATGACAATAAAAGTAGTGCATAGACTTTATTTGGCATTTCATAAAACTAAATTCAGCGTAGTAATATTCTTTTCTTTTTACAGTGCAGTTAAAACAAAACCCTTGTTTAAAGTTTAAACTTGGCCTTGTGTAAGCGTGTTTCGAAAGAAGGTCGCAAAGTTGAAACTTCGTCTTGGCCCGTGCCGCATTTTTCAGGATAGGTTTTTAATTAACATTTAAAGACACGGGAGGCGTATTGAGAGATCCCCTCAATGCAAACTAGTCGTGAATCCCATAATATTTATGTGATTAATTGAAGTTAAATGAGTCTGTTTTTAACAATTTAACGTTTATTGCTTTTATACTGCTACTGCGCATTGCATTACACAAATATATCATTAAAAGTTATCTAGGCTTTAACAGCTAAAAGTACATAGAGCACGTGCTCCTGTCATTATGTACGTCCAAATTGTCCGTGTCTTTAGATTAATTTCTCGGCTAATTACCGACGATTTTTTTAAAATCCTTATCTACAATGCTTTTGTATCTCTGCTATGATAGGTGCCTCCAGTGTTCCTCAACACCTTTGCCGAATGTCCGTAATCAAAATATGTGTGTAACGGGAAAAGCGCTTTTCTCAAAAACTATGCGACCTAGGGTAATCGCTATAGTTTTCCAGCAAGGTTTAAATTAACGCCTCATACCTCTAATTTTTCTTAATTTTAGTTTCAGTAGATTCGGAGGGGGGGGGGGGTCATATTTTACAGTACATTTTCGACTATGTCTCAGAAACTATAATATCTAAAATTAAAAGAAATGTATTTTTGAGTTCAGCGTTACGAAGCTTTCACACGATACCCCACATGAGATACAAAGAAAAGATTTTTTTAAATAACTTAATTAGTCCTTCTACATTTTTACTTTCTTCTATCTTTACAAGAAGAAATTATTGGATTCATGAAAATTTTCAAATTCCGGTTTTCGACGGATTTACACGTTTTAGGGGTCAGAGATTCCAAAAAACATGTTTTTACAAAATGTCTGTCTGTGACTCTGTGAGTCTGTCTGTCTATCTGTCTGTCTGTGTGTATATGACACAGATTTTGTGGGCGCTCTATCTCAAGAACTAATGCACGGAATTTAATAAAAATTTATATTCAGTGAGTCCCTAATACAAATTGATGCTGATTAGTTTTTGGTGTAAATGGCTCAACTAGTGGTGCTGCTATGCTGCATTTTTCACGATTGTCGCAATAGCTCTATCTCACGAACTAATGCACGGATTTTGATCAAACTTCAGATTTAGTTAGTCCTTGATATGAATTGATGCTGATTACGTTTCGGTGTAAATCGCCTAACAGGTGACGCTGTTATGATGAATTTTGCAGGATTTACACGATTTCCCCAATAGCTCTATCTTAAGAACTAACGCACGGATTTTCATCAAACTTCATATTCAGTTAGTCGTTGATATGACTTGCTACTGATTATGTGTTGGTGTAAATCGCCCAACAGGTGACGCTTCTGTGCTGCCTTTTTCACGATTGCCTCAATAGTTCTGTCTATAGAACTAATGGACGAATTTTCATCTAACTTCAGATTTAGTTGTATGTTGACACAAATTGTTGTTAATTAGGTTTTGGTGTTAATCACCCAATAGGTGGCACTGCTATTCAGGAATTTTCACGATTTTCGCTATAGCTCTATCTCAAAAACGAATGCACGGATTTTCTTCAAACTTCAGATTCTGTCAGACTTTGACATAAATTGTTGCTGATTAGGATTTGGTATAAATCACCCAATAGGTGACGCTGCTAGGCAGCATTTTGCTGGATTTAGACGATTTCAGCGATAGTCATATCTCAAGAACTAATGCACGGAATTTCATATCTTTAGAATCCTCATGAGATGCATCGATTGCCATTTAATTTTGGTAGTGTGATAGCGAATTTTGAAGTATTAACATGTATGAGATAGAAGAAAGTTTTGGGATGGGTACATCATACTAGTTTCTAAATATATTTGTAAATGTTTAATAATCTGCAAATATGTGGGTCAATAGTCTTTATTACTTCCCCCCACAATTTGAACTTTCCACGTTCTATAGTTTATGAGTAAAATGGCTGTGAGAGACAGACACAGGAGTGATCTTATAATGGCTCCGTTTTTACTTTTTAAGTACGGAACCCTAAAAAAGGCAAAACCTCTCTTATACCTCTGTAACATGTAACAAAAGTGTTTTTGAATTTTATTTAAATCTGCACTAACGTGATTAAACTCCTTACAATTCCAAAGAAGTATGGCGCGACTATTTCTGATTAGAAATTTACTGTTTGAATTACAAGTTTGTCTTTTTCTGCGACTAAATAAGATAAAAATTCTATTCAAAAATTGTGATAGAACTGAACATTTTAATGTTTGGTAGCTGTAGTTTCTTGTGTTTAATAAATGTTACTTTTCTTTCTTTCTTAAAATGGTTCACTAACTTAAACTTGCGGAACATTATTGATTAACCATTTGCCTGTTATGGATATTCCTTTTTCTAAAAAAAATATACATTTATAAAATTATATTTAATATCAAATAAATTGCAGTCATCCAGGGTAACTTTGATCCGCTTTTTCTCTATTTTCAGATACCCCACTCTTATTTTAAGAATATTGTTGCAACTAGTGGCATAAAAGTGAAGAAATGAAGCTAAATTATTGTATGATAATCAGAAATTAAGGAATAATAATTATATAAACAATAAAAAATGTATTTTTATTCTGGTTCAAAGTTATCCAGCCATATAGGTTAATTTTGCAGCATAATATAATTATCATATAAAATAAGACATTATAAAAAAAAGTATTATTGTTAGGAGAACTTTGAAGCAAAAAAAGATTTCTTTCAGATATTTAATTTACATTTCCCAACATTACAAGATTTGTATAATTTATGATGTTACAACGAATATTATGCATAAAAAGAGTGGAAGAAGAAAACCATGAATATTTAGCAAAAAGAATCATTTATTGTTCACATAAAACATAAAAATGCAGTGAAAAACAATTTTCAACGTTTTAACTCAATAATTTAGCCATAGTTACAGTAGTACGTACTAGTACTAGTATTAATCAAACAAGAATAAAATATATCGAATGGAGAGTTGCCAGTTTGGCCTCTATTCTTATTCAGAAATTTAGTGTCCATACCAGAAATAAAAAATAGTATTTTATGCTTTATTTAATAAGAGAGGTTTAACAATTATACAGAAAGTAAAATTCTTCTTTGTAAATTTAAGTATATCTCTATATCCCTATTCTAAAAAAAAGTAACTACCGCTGTCACCGCCGCCGCCGGTTTTGAATTTTTTGTGACCGGAGGTCTTTCTTCGTTAACATTAAGCAAAATATTACATACAAAAATATGAAAATCGGTAGTGTTATACAGAAATATTTGATAAACACGCTGATGCAGACAGTTTTCAAATCGAAGAATTATTTTAAGAGATATTTAATGCGAAATTTGGACAAAATCGTTCCACTAAAAAAGTTTTATAGGAGCAAAAACTATACATCGGAATTTAATAGTTTTTAATTCATTTTATACGTTATAATTTCCCGGTGTGCAGAATTGATTTATTTTTTTAATTTGACTCATTTTTCGAGGTTTTATATCTATTTTAAATTCAAATTTTCAGCATTTCGAGAGATATTTTTTACAGATTTTAGAAAGTGATATTAATTTAAACTGTTGCCAACTGTATAAATAGCGGAAACAATAATGTTTGCTTTAAAAAAATATATATTTATACGTGTAATAAATTAAAAATTTATTTACACGTGACTAATATATACAGAAAAAATCATTTGGAATTAGAATTAAATAATTATGTACAAAAAGCAGGAACTTATTAAAAATTACGTCATAAAAACTATAATTACACGTGAATTTTAAGAGGGAAAGGAATTTGTAAAATAATAAATTTATTAACATGCGTTAGAAGTCTTAAATAGGAGAAATTACGTCATATTTACGTCACATTACACTTATTACATAAAATGAACACAAAATAATATTGCAAAACGATTTATATTTACAAATTGCACTAGACATTTATTTGATATTTTGAGAGGATACTTTTCAACTATTTTTCTTAGGAAAGCGCAAATAATATTTTATTTCTATATTTTCACGTGAATATTAAAAAGAGAAAGAATAGCTTTGTCAAAATTACGATTAAAAACGATTAATTTAAAATGTCTCATTTAAAAGAACTGTCTTTTCGCTTTGTTAAAAAATACCAGGAGACAAAGATTCTGTTTACTTAATTCCTTTTATATTACCTTATTTTGAAATGTTGTTACACGCGTCTACGTCATCAAGTTATTTTTATTTCGACGTTTTATTTGTATTTTTATTAATGTTGTACTAATTTTAATAAAACACGCATACTACAATATATATTAAAGCACACATATACACATAAATAACGCCTGCATTCAACAGTTAAAGGTATATATAAATATTATACAGACATATAAACAATAAATACAATAAACCCAACTGGAGTGAAAAATTAGCCAGAGCCAGGAATCGAACCCGGGACCACAGTATACAAGACTGATGCTCTAACCACTGACCTACTTCGGCCGATGCCTGAGTCTGCAATTTCTCACTAATAAACCATGTTGGGGAAGTCACCAACAATCTATACGACAGCCTTGGATGACCGGACAACGATGAATAGATTTTACTATTACATCGATCTACAATAATTATAATAAAACACACATACTATATTACCCTCTTCGTTTCTTCTTTCAGTTAAAGGTATATATGTATATATGTATGAGTGTTTTATTATAATTATCGTAGATCGATGTAATAGTAAAATCTATTCATCGTTGTCCGGTCATCCAAGGCTGTCGTATAGATGGCTGGTGACTTCCCCAACATGGTTTATTAGTGATAAATTGCAGACTCAGGCATCGGCCGAAGTAGGTCAGTGGTTAGAGCAGCAGTCTTGTATACTGTGGTCCCGGGTTCGATTCCTGGCTCTGGCTAATTTTTCACTCCAGTTGGGTTTATTGTATTTATTGTTTATATGTCTGTATAATATTTATATATACCTTTAACTGTTGAATGCAGGCGTTATTTATGTGTGTTTTAATATATATTGTAGTATGAGTGTTTTATTATAATTATCGTAGATCGACGTAATAGTAAAATCTATTCATCGTTGTCCGGTCATCCAAGGCTGTCGTATAGATGGCTGGTGACTTCCCCAACATGGTTTATTAGTGAGAAATTGCAGACTCAGGCATCGGCCGGAGTAGCTCAGTGGTTAGAGCAGCAGTCTTGTATACTGTGGTCCCGGGTTCGATTCCTGGCTCTGGCTAATTTTTCACTCCAGTTGGGTTTATTGTATTTATTGTTTATATGTCTGTATAATATTTATATATACCTTGTACTAATTTATTTGTTCTTTCGTTATTTAAAATTAAAATTATGTCAATTTGTATAATTTGGCGAGTGGTTTGGCGATATATATAATTTGGCGAAATTAGTCGACGGGATAATCAAGTAGTACCGCAGCGGATTTGGCGTTAAAATTTCCCCAATCAAAGAGAAATGAATAGAAATCCGTTTATAGGGAGATCGCCACTGTTTTTTAAATTATAATTCAATCTTTCGAAATATTTTTAAAGCCGATCACATTAGCGTGCATTTAGAGTCTGCGGTGTCTGGACGGGGGTTGGCGAGCGTAGCTCGTAGGGGGCCGAGGCCCCTAGTGAATTTAAAATGTCGGATTAAAATTTGAGACGAAACTGGCATCCCTGGTTGAATATATGGGATGTCAAATTTCAGTAGCTCAGCCCAAAATAACGTCTTTAAATGAATTTTATGTATTTTACACATATTTTTAAAAGTATTTACATGTTATATCCAATGCACACTTTAAGCATTCATATATAATATACTTGCACATAGGTGAATTTTTGACAAGAAAATGGTATTTTCTTATAACCATAAGGTACAATTTTTATTTTTGTAATCTTTTAATCATTATTTCACATAGTTTTAATGAACAGAAAATTATACAGTATTTGTCAGTAAACAATAAACCTATGCCTAACTTTGAGCCAGCTCAATGTTATACTAAAAATAAGGTAAAATGGTAGTGCCTTCTAATTTTACATTTTACTGACTATTGGTAAATACATAATCCCAAAATAATAACACATTTATAACAATTAGATAATAATATGTCTTACAGATGACTATATTGTTACTTACTATAAAAATTTAATTGGATTACGACAGCTTCAAAACATCATTCAAAATTTAACTTGAAAACAGTACTTAACATTAATAGTTGGATGATGCAATTAATTGTGTATAATGTTGCCAATTTATATTCTAAAATAAAGAGTAGAAACCCAGTTTATAACCTTGCCAACAGAGTGTAGCACTGGAGTTTTTTCAGCCTTTTGAAGTCAAACATATTGAAAATTAGTGCGTGGCGCAAAGTTACACACAATGGATCAAAGTTACCCTGAATGACTGTATCATAATCGAGTACAATTTAGCATAGTCTACATTAATCATTTTGTTGTTTCTTGCTTTACTTTTCTTTTCTTTTCTTTTTTTGTTAGTGACATCTTGAGCAAAATGGATCACCTTTCTGATAAAATTTTCTATATGCAACTCGATTATATAATTAAAATAATAATAGTAATAATAAAAATATTGTATTTAATAATTTAATTTAAATTTTCATTTTCAGCGAAAAATTGGCATTTTTACAAAAACAAGGTGGAAGCCTTCAAATTCAATGAAAGGAAATATTTTAAAAAGGAACTATTTGATTGAATTTATAATAAACCTACAAAAATAATTACTATAAAAAATAAATGTTACTTTGACAAGTCTAATTCTTATAATGATAATAAAAAGAACAATAATAAGAATAATAATCAAAGTAACAAAATACTAAAATAAATAATCATTGTTTAACGTCTGATATACGAGTTAAAAATAATAAATATATTACAAATCATCAGACATACAAGTAAAATTACATAAATACATTTAATACAATTAAAAAGCAAACGTTTCAAGCTAAATTTTAGCCCCTCATCAGTGCAACAAAACATTCAAATGACAGAAAACTATATACCATGTTTACAGTTAAAAATTATTAGCAGTTAAAATTAAATAAAGTATAAAAATTTTTTTAAACAATGCTGAGTATTCAGGAGGAAGTGCACATGATTCATTTATCGGCGACGTTTGCTTACGAGTGAACACACCTTCCAGAAAAACTCTACTTTTAATATTATTGCAACCGGATCTGATAACTTTCATATTCGTGAAATCTTTACTAGTTATACTTTGAAGTTATACTTTATTTAATTTTAACTGCTAATAATTTTTAACTGTAAACATGATATATAGTTTTTTGTCATTTGAATGTTTTGTTGCACTGATGAGGGGCTAAAATTTAGCTTGAAACGTTTGCTTTTTAATTGTATTAAATGTATTTATGTAATTTTACTTGTATGTCTGATGATTTGTAATATATTTATTATTTTTAACAAAATACTATTTATTAGCTTCAAAGTTTTAAATTTTCAAAAAGTTTCTCCATACAAATGACAAGTATAATATGTTCAATATAAATAATTATGATGATTAACGGAATGCAACACCAGTAAAAATTACATCACTTGGACACAATCAGATTTTTTTTCAGTGAAATCATATGTAACACCATTTCATTCCATTTTCATATATAACACCGTTTCACAGTTCATAACACCATTTTAAGTGTCACAAAATTTACATTGGACATTTCATATTTATATTCACCATTTAAAAAAATTATCGCGCAATAAGTTTAATAATAAATACATTCTCAAACTTGATGTCACATTTTCCAGCTAAAACTTCACATGTAACATTAGCACTGTTGGCTTCTGAGTTGAGGTTCTGATCTCAGCACCTGGAAATAAAAAGTCCAGAAATTTATCTTTTAGATGCATTCATAGTGAAATATTAAGTTTTTTAAAATAAAATTATAATTTTCTTTTAAATATGACGTCATTTTCTCTCACTGAAGCATTTCTTCCTCTGCGATTAGTGTCTCAAATCAGTATAAGATGAATGTAAAAACATCACAATGTAATAGCATGGAATAAGTGAAAATATGCGTTTTTTGAACTTGCGGCCATTTTTTGTTTGAAGTTTTAAACAAGGAACAGAGCAAAAATAGAAAGAACATTTAAAATCGGTTCCGTAGTTTCACTGTCTTTTTCCAATAACATACATTTTTTTCTATTTTTACAGTATCGGTATATCTTGATTCACCATAAAAATCATAATACGATAGAAAACATTGTTTTAGTATATTTAACAGTCCTTTTTGTAAGCGAAAAGTAATTCCTTATAACGTCCTTGATTTTTTATACATTTGCCGTTTGATAAAATTACTTAAAAAACAACTTGATCGGGCGCATCTATATCTGGTAAATTATCTCTATGCCAAACGTAAAGTTTTTAGGATGGAAGTTTAAAGAAATCATAGTGTAAGAATAACTGCAGAACGTTTTTCTCCCAGTTCACAGATTTGTAATTTGAATTAAGAAAAATTCGTTGTATTGTTACAAATTTAGTTCCCATAATAGAAACCTACATGTCAAATTCAAATTATCTGTCTCCCCATAGTTTCAAATAGCATACATGAAATTAACACAGTTCATGATCATAGAGCGTTTTCCAATCTTTAAATACTTGTAAGAGGTGTTCTTATGAAGCAATTACGTCTTAAAAGAAATCATCATATCGACTTTCATGTTTTTATTCAACTTATTCAATGAATTCGTAACTTAACCCTTAAATGCCTGGGGTTGCTTTTCGGCAACATACCCAATTTAGGCTCTAGAATACTATTAGAATAATATTGAAGCTATAATGCCTAATGTTGCCAATAAAATACATTCTGAAAATATTATTAAATCTATTTTCAACGTGTAGATGGCAACACTTGTGCTGTTTAAGAATAAAGATAGATTTATTTTTTCAATTGTTGCTACTTGTTCTTTTTGTTTTGATCGGAAGCTTCCGAAATACCCTATTTTGTTCTGCAGTGAGCAAGTAAAATTTATTTCTTATTACACCTCCTAAAATTCTTGTGTGTTTAATATTATAGAATTTTATCAAGGAAAATTATTTTTTCAATTAAAGACCAGTATTGCCGATTAGCAACAAACTGTTCTTTAGCCGTAAACCATACTTAAAACAAAATACGTTTTTTTTAATATTTTTCCCATGATTTATTTAAAAAATGAAAGCCGAAAAACATTATTACAATGGTTTTTAAAAAACCAGGCATTTAACGGTTAACATTACCGGGGGGAATTGGGAAGCTGTTTGGCTAGCAGCCTTAAGAACATTTTTCACTCTTGCATCCCTTGGGGGCAGTTTGTACAGAGATAAAATATAGCCTATGTTTGTGCAAAAATTTTTATCCCGAAAGATGATTTTAAATCAGTTAATTAGTTTCAAAATAATCCTGATTTTAGAATGCTGTTTTTCTACTCTTAGATCATTTTGAATTTTAAAGTGTTCTGAGCAAGAATGTGTATATTTAAAGTAACAGCCCTATGGAATTTGAAATTTCTAGCCCTAAAATTTAAAAAAAAAAAAAAAAAAATACAATATTAATACAACTTTAGAACTTTTTTTGTTCATTTCCAATTTTTAAACTCTAATTCTTGAAAGTAACAACCATGTAAAATACCATGTTTCTTCCTTCAACTTATTTAAAGAAATCAAAATTGCAGAACGTTTGTGGCTTCTATACCCCTTTGACGACTGTTGCACAGGGATAAAAAGTGGCCTAATATTAATTAGTGACTTCCAAATGTATTATCCTGAAAAACAAAATGGACTTAGAAATGCTAAAGTAATTATAAATTTACAATGTTTTCCGCTTCTTTCACGCATTCAAATTTAAAACTGTTTTGTTTGAAAATTTACGTCTTAACAGTAACTGTCATGTAGAATCCTAAATTTCTAGCCCCAACCGTATCTTAAAAATCACCATTTTAGAACATCTGTTTGCTCCTGAACTTCATGTGAATTAGTAATACAGACATCAAATTTTTAGCCTATGCCCATTATCATTTTGCCACGATTATTCTTGAAATCGGTTGAGCAGTTCCAGAGATTTATTCCTACAAAGAAACAAACACCACCCCCCCCTCGAAAAATAACATATTTTCTTCATAATTTAATGTAATGTAAATGTTTTATTAATATTTAATGTATTAAAATGATCCAGATCGGTCCCTAGTTCGAGACAATTCATTTTGACAGAATAAAACAAACTCAGCACTGAAAATGCTGTGAAAAAACGAAAATCCTTTCCATTATTTGCATGAAATGAGACATGTATTTTATGAAAACAATCTAACTACAGAAAAATTTATTTTGATTAATTTCAGCCATTTTTTGTTTTTAATCTTCCGTGCTGCGAATTTTTTTTTCAAAACTATGGTTCATTGGTATGTAACTCGATTATGGATGATCTCCAAGATGGCGCTAACATTTTTCTGGAAATTCGCTTACTCTGTAAATTAAAAAAAAAAAAAAAACTATCTTGCGATATTTTTCTAAATATTTCCTTCATATCAAGATGTAAGACTTAAAATTGGATGAGATTTCAAATAGATATCTTTAAAAAGGAAAAGACAAAGCCTTGGCAAATGGAAACTTTAAATGAATTCCCAAGAAATTTAAAAAAACGCTATATTAATACCGATTAAACTTTAATAGAAAACAGATTATTTTTTTTAATCACCGCAAACACGAAAAAAACCATTAAAAATAGCGTAAACATTATCTAGAAAAATTAATAAAATTTTTGAAAAGGTGTTTTTGATATGTATAACCTGTCAAATCGTTTAGCTCTGTGCGTAGAAGTCTCTTTACAAATCAATACGCATACACACACAATGTATAATCTTATACAAATTTTAGGTAGCTTTCATTACAAAAAGCTACCTATTGCAGCCGTTCGGAGGAAAGCGATTTCAAAAAATTTTGGTATATTTTCATCGATCATGACCCCCAGACACCGAAACCACCCTCCGTTCAAAAGTTGATATATATATATATATATATATATATATATATATCCATATATATATATATATATCTGACATTTGTCATACTGTAACTCTCGAATTTATGAACCGATTTGGATGTAATTCGGTATGTACATAGTACATACAAATGTATCGACCGAGTTCGTTGGCCAGCTTCATCCGACATTTTGTTTCAAAATGGCGGCTATTTAAAATTTTTTTAAAAATTTGAAATTTGAAATGTGGTACCAAAGAATTGAAAATGGAAAAATATTTTTTTCTTATGTATTTGGCCTTTATACAAAGATTCCGGAGCAGTTTTTGTTTCGTCTATATCTTAAAAAATGGCTGAGTTATAGCATTTTGAATTTCTAGCGTGGCTGACATTTTGAAACGTCCTGAATTTTGTCACGCGATAAAAGGCATATTTATGAACCGATTTGGATGTAACTTCATTTGTACATAGTACATACCAATGTCTCGACCGAGTTCGTTGGCCAGCTTCATCCGCCATCTTGTTTAAAAATGGCAGCCATTTAAATTTTTAAGAAAAATTTAAATTTGAAATGTGGTACCAAAAAATTGAAAATTGAAAAAATATTTTTTTCTTATGTGTTTGACCTTGATACAAAGATTCCGGAGCATTTTTTGTTTCGTCTATATCTTAAAAAATGGCTGAGTTATAGCATTTTGAATTTCTAGCGTGGCTGACATTTTGAAACGTCCTGATATTTGTCACGTGATAACAGGCGTATTTATGAACCGATTTGGATGTACCTTGGTGTGTACATAGTAGATACAAATATCTCGACCGAGTTCGTTGGCCAGCTTCATCCGCCATCTTGTTTCAAAATGGCGGCCATTGAAAAAAAATTTAAAAATTTAAAATTTAAAATGAGATACCAAAAAATTGGAAAATGAAAAAGATTTTTTTGTATGTGTTTGGCCTTAATACAAAGATTCCGGAACAGTTTTTGTTTCGTCTATATCTAAAAAAATGGCTGAGTTATAGCATTTTGAATTTCTATTGTGGCTGACATTTTAAAACGACCTGATTTTTGTCACGCGATAACAAGCGTATTTATGAACCGATTTGGATGTTACTTGGTCTGTACATAGTACATACCAATGTCTCGACCGAGTTCGTTGGCCAGCTGCATTCGCCATCTTGTTTCAAAAGGCTTGCCGTTTAAAAAAAACTAATTTTAAAATTTAAAATGAGGTATAAAAAAATTGGAAAATGAAAAAGATTTTTTTATGTGTTTGGCCTTGATACAAAGATTCCGGAGCAGATTTTGTTTCTGAAAATTTGTTCTTTTGTTTATATCTTAAAAAATGTTTGAATTATAGCACTTTGAATTTCTAGTATGGCTAACATTTTGAAACGATCTTGTATTTGTCACGCGATAACACACGTATTCGCCTATTTCCATGTAAGAAGGCATGTGGATAGTATACATGAACATCTCAGCCAAATATAAGTTACTTTAAATAAAAGCAGCTTGGATAAAGCTGACTAATTTCGCGAAATTCTCATTCATAATGATTTAGTATTGATAAAAATTAGTATTGAATCTCCTATATTCGGTTTCCACTAAATTGAGCTTCGTGTGTTTGAATAATATAAGTTGGCTTTTTTAAAATAAGGAATTTGAAAGCTACCTCTTCCTCCCGGCACTGGCCGGAAGGACTTTTTATAGATTAAATCTTGTTCTGATAGCCTACTGATCAATATATGCTACTAAGCAGTACTTTTTTCCACCAAATAGCATAGATTTTTTGGAAGAATTAAGATTTTTATTAAACATAAAATTTCATAAATTATTGACGCTATTGTATTACGGTACTCTTATATGCGTTCTGTATGGAAAGCTTACTATAAAAGAGACAGTAATAAATCACTTAATAGCAGCAATTATCTGCAACAGAAAGAACAAGATTTCCGAACACACATAATTGGCCCAAATAATCGTAATATATGAAAATTACTGGAATGTTTTTAAACGCTCCAGAGAGGGAAATTTCATATGATGTTGCATAAAAAAAAGCAAATTTTCATTTACAAATTTATGAATATTTAAGAAGGATCAACAATTCCTTATAGTCCAGGCAATAGGGAATTTTACCTAGCAAAATTAATAGTAGTACTGGAAATCGGCTTTCTAGATGTTTTTTTGGGTCGCTGAATCCGAACTTGTAACTTCCCACCAAAATTTCCCTCGGCAACCTCCCCAAATTTTGGTAAAAAGCGCCCCAAAAAAGGTTTTTATTAGAAAAATCCATTTTTTATTGTTTTAGAGAAAAAGTATCTAGAAATTCAGAAAGTTGACAAAATTTCCAACAAATTAGATATATGACGTTATGACTTAGGATGAAGGGGAAGGGGGGATCTGCCTCGGAACATGCTCGCGGTGCTGCGTAAACTAAGTTGCGCAATTCCACTTACCATTCACACGTTTACATTCGCCCTCCCATCTCCCCTCCGAACTTTCTCTATGAGGTTTACTTTAAGATTTTTGGGTCGCTGAATCCGAATTTTCAATTTTCCCCCCAAAATTCCCCCCCCCCTCCAAAATTTCCCCAAATAGTTGTTTTTAACATAAATTTCTTATTGTTTTAGGGGAAAGCATTACGAAATTCAGAAACTAGACAAAATTTGCAACAAATAGGATATATGACATTATGAATTAGGATGAACGGGGAGGGTGAGGGCTGCCTCGGAACATGCACTGCGGTTCTACGTGCACTAAATTATTAAGTTCAGGCAATTGGGGATTTTATCTGGCAAAATTAATACTAGTTCTGGATTTCGACTCACTTTATGTTTTTTGGGTCGCTGAATCCGAATTTGTAACTTCCCACCAAAATTTCACCCGACAACCCCCCCCCCCCCCCCAAAAAAAAAAAAAAAAAAAAATTGATTTTTTGAAAAAATTTGGTTTTTGAGAAAAGCGCGCGGGGAATGTTCCGAGGCAGCCCCCTCTCTCTCCGTTTATCCTACGTCATAATGTCATATATCCTATTTGTTGCAAATTTTGTCTAGTTTCTGAATTTCGTAATGCTTTTCCCCTAAAACAAAAAGAAATTTTAGTTAAAACCAACTATTTGGGGGGGGGGGGAATTTTGGGGATAAGTTAAAAATTCGGCTTCAGCGACCCAAAAAACTTAAAGTAAACTTTATAGAGAAAGTTCGGAGGAAAGATGGGAGAGCTAATGTAAACGTGTGAGTGGTTAAGTGGAATTGCGGAACTTAGTCCGCGCAGCACTGCGGCGCATGTTCCAAGGCAGATCCCCCCTTCCCCTTCATCCGAAGTTATAATGTCTTATATCTAATTGGGTGCAAATTTTGTCTACTTTCTGAATTTATACCTACTTTTCCCCTAAACCAATAAAAAATGGAATTTTTTAATAAAAACCTTTTTTCGGGAGCTTTTTACCAAAATTTGGGGCTGTTGCCGGGAAAAATTTTGGTGGGAAGTTACAAATTCGAATTCAGCGATCCAAAAAACATCTAGAAAGCCGATTTCCAGTACTACCATTATTTTGCTATGTAGAGTCCCTATACGGTCTCTATTGCCTGGACTATTAGCCATTTTTAGAATGTTTATTACTCGAAAAGTAAGGGATGCCATTTCTGTAATTAGTGTTATTGATAAGCTGCGATTTTTGCACCTTAAACGGAATGTGATTTTTGTGTCATTATTTAAATGTTTCTATATAACGCAAGATATACTAGTAATAACGGTAAATATTATTAGAATAATTGCCATTATACTTTCAAACAAAAGGGAAAAAAATTCTGAAAATAGTATTCGAAAATAGAGATATGTACTACTCATAACATAGCTTTAATATTTTAGATGTCATTATTAAGTTAAATATAATATATGGAATCAGTTGCATTGAAATCAGAAAGGTAGTTGTCCAGTTACGGAAACGAGGCACAGTCAGGGTAATCTTGAAGGAGAGAGGGTGAGGTGGGATGAGACTGCTATTAGACAAATAACTAATTAAGGCTACTCCAGTACTCGGTCAGCAAATCGGACAAGTGGCTAAGCTTGGAAACGAAAAACATATTTTTTCCAGAAATTATAATGTAAAAAGGGGTATGTACTAGCCACAAATTTAGTTTTAAGTTATAGAGGGTGATTATTAATAAGAACTAAAAGATCTTCTTAAAACACCATTAAAAACTTTTAAATGATCTTGGCCTTTCAAAAGATCTGAGTCTTTCTTCGTCAGGTGAAAAGAAGACATACTTCTACTATGAAAGCAGCAGCAAGACTGAAGTGAGAGATAAGGGAAAGAAAACAGCTGAAAAAAAAATCCAATAGGAAAGTAGAAATCAACTGCGAATAGGAAAGCAGAAGACAACAGCCAATCACAGAAGAGTATAAACAAAACAAAAGAACACAGAGTAGAAAGGGAATAAGGAATCAAATTGGTGAAAAAAATAAAAATTTAATTAAATTATAATAGAATGAAAACACACACATATATTAAAATATGGGAGCACATGAAATAAAAAAATAAATGAATAAAATATAAAAAACAGACTAATATTAATTAATACAAAAACATTAATTATATGGTAGTACTGAAAAGGTTTTTCAAGCTGCAGAGAGCATTGTGGAATCATGAAATTGATTCCATTGCATTGTGGAATTGATTCAGAATGAAAGGATATCAAAATAAAAAATATCAGAATGGACTTACATAATTATGTATTAGTTTTTATTCCAAAACAATATATTTTACGAATAATAAATATTACTGATGGCAGCACTTTATTGATTCCTTTGATAACAAAATGGAATTCATTTTTAAATGTTCTATAGAGGGCGCTGGTACCATATATTGAGGTTTGTACCTGACTATAATGTACGTACTCCATACTGTATGACTCCTTGGTCATCATCATTTAAAAACTTTTTTGGAAACACGTGCAAAACGTCTCCAACCCTTCTTTTTGTGCAGCATCATTCAAGGTAAGGAAGGCTTTCAAATTGGTAATATGTTTTTTTTTTCTTTTTAATCCATTTTAATCATAATTATTTTTTTCTTATTTGTTTTCTTATATTTTATTTCTGGATTTATTGGGTGTGTAAATCCTAACTTCATGTTCTATAGCTTTTTATGGCTAATATGAAGATGAAACCACACACTTTATTTGTGGAACTGAAGGAATTTAGGGCCTGCTGAATCTGTCTTCTTTCTACAAATTTCCATTATTCTTTTTATCTTATTTTTACTATGTTTTGTAAATCCATGTTGCAAATGTTAAGGGTATCAGTTTTATAGTCAATGAATAAATTTCCTTATTATTTATACTTTCACAATTTTTTTTTGGTAATTCGTAATGCTTTTTAACGGTTATATATATATATATATATATATATACCCATGTATGCTGTATGTTGATTAACCCCTTCGGGACGAGCCTGTTTTACCGAATTTTTAATCTTTTATCACCGGTTTTTAAAAACGGAAAATTTTGCCTAATTAAATCGGGAAAATGCTCGGATTAAATAAGGCAAAATTTTCAATAAAAATTTACTGGTGAGAATAATCACGGATTCTGAGCCCCTCACGCGGCGGCCGTATGCGGTCGCTCGTCCCCAAGGGGTTAAAAAATCCGGCTCTTTTCAATTAGTATACGACGCATACAAATCTAAGGATAATATTCGTGGATGCAGAAAATTATTCGAGTTTCAAACTATGTTTGGTTATATTACTGAAATTAGATTTTAAAATGTGGTATGCGTTTTCTAAATTGTTTACGTAGAATATCATCTTTCGCTATCTTTTATAAAACGAAATTCCCTCACAGTATTCTAGAAGTGTTGGGAAGTGTTTCCTCTGCGCTTGACGCATGTCTTTTTTTTTATAATTTGAAAATTAATTATTTTTGTTTGTTTATCAGGTATAGTTTGTAGAGAACTTAATTTCCTTTATTTAAAAAAAGAGACCACTAAATCAGTTAACTTGTTCAATATTTATTGTGGCAAACAGCTGAAAAAATGTCTTTCGAAACAATTGAGTTGAAAGTTTTACCCTTAGCAGGTATTCCCTGTTTGCGGTGCCCATCATTTACAGCTCGGTCGGTCCGTAATGTTAATAATTTTGCTGTCAGTCCAATAACGCGACATTCTTAATAACAATAAAAAAAAATACTTAATTTCGTTATTGCGTTCATAACATCTTAGGAACGAAATTAACTCTTTGCAGGAACATGTAAATATCGCCAAGTGGAAAATTGCTTTCTTAGACGTTGTTCAGTGAAGCAAAGAAGATAATTATTAAACAATTATAGGGTGTCCCAGCACGTACGTAGCATGTGATTTCTGCAGATTCCAATATTGATCAAGAAGGCCAGAAGTTCAATATGTACTATGAAGGGTTTCCGAATAACAGCATTATAGTTTAATTACAAGGGTAGTCCCAGAAGTACCCGACATGACGTATAGATGGTGGTAGTTGCTTGAAAAAAAATCCCTATGTTCGGAATTAACAGACTTATTCAGCTAAGCGTGAAGTTTGAAGACGCTACTTCATTTAGTATTTGTTTGAAAGCCATGAATATTGAACGATCTCAGTGAATTTCTAAACATGAAAAGACTTTCATATTTATGTCATTATTATTTTTCATATTATATGAAAAGTCATATTTATGTGATACAATAGTTTCATTTGGAAGGACTAAGTTTAACCAATATCAAAGTCGCACTAGATTATATTCTGAGGAAGTCTGTTGCTTTGTTTACAACAATAAAATATTGGCAGGCAGAGTTTAAATGAGGCCATACGATCTGCCAAGACGAACATCGCAGTGATCGACCAAATGAGGTGACCAACCAGAAATGGTAAAAAAAAATACACAAAACAGTATTGGATGACCCTAGACTGAAGTGCACGAGATATCCGACATGGTAGGTATTTCCGAAAGCGCTGTACATTTCATATTGACTGAATATTTGGACATAAGACAGCTGTGCGAATGATGGGGACAGTGTTTGCTTAAAATGGAACAAAAACGGCGTTGTGAGAATATTTCAGTCGAGTGTTTGGCATTGTTTCACAGCAATAAAGCCGGATTTCTGCATCGATTCATAAACATAGAAGAAACATGGATCCATAACTTCATACCTCAGAGGAAGGAACAGCCAAACCATTGGACTGAAAGTTGAGAATCGGCTCCAAATAAGGCGAACACAATTCCATCTGCTGGCTAGGTCACGGTTCCAGTTTTATGGGATGCGCATGGACTAATTTTCATTGGTTATTTTCAAAAAGGAAAAACAATCAACGGTGAATATTATGCGAACTTAAAGCACTGTTTGAGGGATAAAAGCAAGAAATAATGGCCGCATTCGGCACACCTCGAATTTGCAAGACCTTAGAAATTCGGAAGAAAATGAGACTGGAACTGAAATTGGTTTCAATTGTTTAAAATTGAAATTGGAAGAAACTGAGTTTATAAGGTACCAGTAACTTTGTTACAGGGGCTGTCTATTGGTTTGAAGGTGAACATGGTGTAAGACGTAACTCTGGTCTAAAAGCACTCTAATTGTCCACGGTGCATTTTTAATTAGGAGTTCACTGTTCCGCGAGTTAGCAGTAACCGTATGCAAATTTATTTGCAGTCTGACAGAGTATAAATAGGGGAGCGAAAATGTGTTAAGTGGTTAGTTGATTCGTTAGACGTTGTAGAGAGTGTGAGTTGGCGTAAGTAGTTTTGGTGTGGAGAAACTGCCTGTATGGCTAGAGCTTAGCCTGGGAACAAGAACAGATTTAGAATGAGATGAAATCTAGATGTGGATTTGACATGAACCTCGCCGTCGCAGCTTAAACACGCTCCGGAAAAATGAATTTACGTGAGTTAACTTTTGACTTTATATTTAATTAAGATTGTTTTATTGCTATCACGGAGTGAGGGCAAAATTTATGAGATCTCGTCTGCCAACCCTTTGCCAGTTGTTGAATATAAGCTCTATATTTAAAGTATATAAGACTCCTCATGAACTCCCACCACTATAATTACGCCACAAGTTTTGAGTAATTATGCATTTAGGATATAATCGCGATTTAAATTGTGAAAAAGCAGTATTGTGCTGTAAATAGGGATGTGAATATACCCTACTTATATTTACTACGCCAAAAGCATGTCAAAATGTTTAATAATATGTAAGAGGGATTTTTCTAAACGCGAAATTCATCATTAATTTTCGTACTGTGAGCGTGTGTAAATAAAGTATTTTCCTAACGCAAATAAAATAAAGTTTTCGTTATTGGAAATTCTCAATAGTACAAATACAGAGTTAACACACTACACACTTAAGAAGCCAAGAGAGATTCGACGGTAAAGAAAATCTTTTCCTGTTGTCGAGTGTGCAGGTGAAGCTCAATAAGCTTGTTCTATGTGACAATTATTATAGTCATGGTAGGCAAATGTTACTACTTGATTTGACAATGATTTATATTATTTCTCGAGAAGGATGCGCAGTACGCCAAAATCGCAAAATGTTTACAAACACGAAACGAGCCTACAGGGAAGATGTAAGAATGAAAACATTCTCTTATTTTGGCGTACTGTGCATCCTGTCTGTGTAGAAATATCACGAATTGACCGATCAATTGATAGCTGTTTTTTTTTTTTCAAATACAAACAGGAAAAGTTAGGCATATTTTAACAAGTTATTAGCATTATTTTCGTAATAACTCAAAAAGCGCATCTTCGATTTTAACGAATTATTTTTGGTTAAAGTACATACATTCAGCATTATTGTATAAATTTTGGTTGGTGTAAATATACTACTACATTAATAATTAAAAAAAAATATTTTGTTTATTTTTTATATTAAAAATTGTGCAAAATAGTGCAAAAATACATAATATGCACTAATATATTCTTCAATAATTGGCGTTGGTTTCTTTTTTTAACTTTTATACTTTTTGAGGGAGCTTATTTCAAAAATAGTGACGCCGGCGCATACTTTCCAGTTTATCTCAAAGACAGTTCAAGGTCAGGGACTAAAAACACTCTATATTGTATTCTATAGTAAGCCTTATTACCATACGTTATTTCAAACACAGGCCATGGGGGAATTTCTCTATGCTTATCCGGCTAGATTCTTTGGCAAAGCCTTTGCTCAACTAAGTTTTCCATTGCAAAAATAGCATAGAACACTAAAGTAGGTCTGACAAAAAAACAGGTTCAGGTAACACAATAAGTCACAGATGACGTTGTAACTCAGTTGTAACTCACACGTTGTAACTCAGTACAGTTGTCTCAAACTATAGAAAAAGATATCTTCGTGATACTTTTTAAATAATAAATTCCGGGTATTTTTGTATAGAGAATGTAATCTCCAGCAGGTAAAAAATAAAAAATTGTTTCAAATGTTTTGATGAGTTCTATGTAACTACTTTTATCATATGTAATGAGTTGTTTTTGAAATATAATTTTTATTAAAGGTAGCATATTTTCAGAAAATCACTTAAATTTATTTTTAGCTTACATAGAAACCAATTAGTAGCACAGAACGCTCCAAAACATTCACATTTTCTACAGAATTTATGTCTACAACTAAAAGTATTATCAGTAAAGTTTTACAACTCGATATTGAAATACACAGAACAACATGATCATATTTTGTTACATATAATATCACTATACATCAAATAGTAATAGATTTTCAACATTCTGACAAAATCTTTCGAAAATTAATTTCATATGATTAGTGTGTGATTTATGTACATTTCCCTAAATTGCATTGTTAAAAGGACTGTAAAAGAGAGTGCCGTATCAAGAATTTCTTAAAATAAATCACTCGTTAAGTTAAACAAATGCAATGACCGTTGCAAAAAATCGTTTTTGTAATTTAAAGAACACAAAAATAAGGAGGTTTTGTAACATCATGTTAAAAATTGTACGATAAAACATCTTGCCATAAAACTAAGAATGCTTTATCAAGAATTTTCTAAAATAAGACACTTGTTAAATTAAGAAAATGCAATGACCGTAGCAAAAAAAAAAAAAAAAAAAAAAAAAAAAAAAAAAAAAAAATGCTCTTCTAATTTAAAGCACACAAAAGAAGGATATTTTGTAACATCATCTTAAAAATCGGACGACAAAACATCTTGCTACAAAGCTGGGAGTGCATTATGAAGAATTTCTTAAAATAAAACACCTGTCAAAATAAGAAATTGCAATGACCATCCTAAAAAAATGTTTTTGTAATTAAAGAACACAGTAAAAAAGAGATTTTGTAACATCAGCTTAAAAATTGCACGACAGAACATCTTGCCACAAAACTGGGAGTGTATAACAAGAATTTCTTAAAATAAAACACTTGTCAAAATAAGAAAATACCATGACCATTGAATTTTTTTTTTATAATTTAAAGAATACACAAACAAGAGGGTTTTATAACATCATTCATCTTAAAAATTATACGACAGAATATCTGGCCACAAAACTGCTAGGCTGAAAGTGTTTTAATGCATATTGCACATAAAAGAATGTCCATGATATAAATTTTAATAATGTCAACTGTAAGTGTGTATAGTTTTATTTCAAGGTTACAAATAAAGAGTAAGTCAAACAGTTTTAGTAATGCGCATGCGCGAGTACTGCTTCGTTATTTACTCGCTTGCAATGCAAATGCGCAAAATTGCGACTATTGAGTGTAAAGTGTTATTGCTGGGCTGAAGATTTAAATGCCGTTAGAGCCAAGAGATTTTTTTCCTTTGAGGCTTTATAAAAGATCGTGTCTACATTCCACCGCTAGCTAATGATTTGTCAGAGATAAGACACAGAATTGAAGAGGCTATTGCTTCATTACTCCGAACTTGTTAACCAACGTGTGGCAAGAATTGTATTTTAGGTAGAATATGTGCCGTGTAATTAAAAGTGCACACCGAACATTTGTAAGAAATTCTAGGTTAATTTACATTCAAATTGACGTATGACATGCTGTAAATAGTTTCAATTAATCTATTATAACTAGCCGCCCTTGGCGACCAGTTTGGCCTCCTTTAAATCTATGCTAAGCATTGTATCAAGTTACTTTTATTCATAATTTAATTTACTTGCTCAATTCTTCGCCAAATCGGAAGATTCTGATACAGAAATCATGAACTCGGTATTTTTATGTTAACCGAGTGTAGGTGATAAATCGCGAAACTTTGTACCCGTCGTATTTTTTCTTTCATTAATTTTATTTAAAATATAATACTTTCACTCATTTTATTTAAAATACATAACTTTAATTTAAAACTGAATTACTTAAAATTTATGACTCTCAATTTTATCTTATTTCTATTTTTTTTTTTTTTTTTTTAAGAAAAGAAAAGAAAGGTAATAAATAATACTCTAAACTATGACATTTAATTTCAACATCAAAGCTTTGTTTTAATTTACCTCGCGAAAAATTGTTTATGAGATGTTCCGCATGAGATGAACTATTATAATACTTATGATATGATAGCGATGGAACAATATTTGGCGATTTATCACCTGCGACCGGCTAACATAAAATTACCAAATTTACTGTTTGGCATGTAAAAAGTGAAGCGGTTAACCCGGAACTATTGATGACAGTCATATGACTTAGGCTATTATTATAGAGATATACCATTGAAACTGGGACATTCTTTTATAGACACCCTGCATAATAACTATTTTTATGTAAATTAAAATGACATAAGATGATCTATAATAAGAACAAACAAGTAAGAAAAACCATGCGTTAAGCATAGATTATGAAACACTTTCCAACACTTCTTGAATGCTTTAGCAAAACTTTGTTATTCAGGAAAGTAAGGTACATAAGAGAACTAAGTAAGTATTTTAGAAAACGCATAAAACATTTGAAAAACTTATTTCAGCAGTTACCGTCCATAGCAAATATGTATTCCAAATCTTTTGAACAGCTCTGTATTGGATCTGTAGGTTGATATATATATACTATATAATGGGTAAATTTAGTTTAGCAAGAAAACATATGACAGGTTGATATTTCTCTTTCAGCAATTTATACTAATAGATGGAAACATACTAGTATACTTTTGTACAACCCTGTAGTTTACCTAGTGCCTTTATTACACGCCACTATTTAGCTAAAGTTTAATTCAAAGTAAAACACTCTTAAAACTACTGGAATCACATTTCCAGAAATTATCATTTATAGACGGCCATGTATCCAATTCTTTGCGTGGCCATGTATATCATTTTATCTATGTTCTACAAACATTTCTTAGTAAAGTAAATGCAGTTCAGCGTAAAAATGCATAACTCATTTAAAAACCACATCAAGAAATTTGCAATCATATCCAGTAACCATTTCGAATTCTTTTGTGTAGCCCTGTATATAAATTACAGCATTTATACACACCATATACAATGTACAAATATAGTGAAACATAAATGCACATAACATAATTAAAAATGCATTTCAGCAATCATCGCTACTGTACAGTACTTCGGATACAGTATAATATCTGAAATCTTTTGTGTGTCCCTGTAAATACTACGCACTTCGTATTATACATGAAATAAGTTATAGTAAACCTCATCTACGTATATCAATTTGATTATGCATGAAATAATTTAACATAATTGAAATACGCCGGAAAAAATTTCCTCCACCGTATATCATTATGTAACGGAATTCTCTTGTGTGGCCCTGTAAATGAATAATAACTATTCTTTGCGCCGCATATTCTATAGAATGCATATTTTAGTGCACTTGATAAATGCATATCAATTTTATTATGTTTGAAAGCACGTAATGTCATTAAAAATCATTTTAAACGATATTTTCCCATAGGCTGTAATGTAACGGAAAACTTTTGACTGTCCCTGTAAATGAACTAAGCATACTACAAACTTCATTTGAAATAGGGTTCGTGGTATTGTAGAGGTCACTAAGATCCAAAAATTTCAGAACGATCCGAGTATATTTACGGGAGTTAGAGCGCGGACAGACGGACAGACTGATAGACGGCCAGACAAACCGAAGTCATAAACACTTTTCAACTTTGTTGGAAAGTGTTAAAAACGTTAACACAGGAAAAACAGTCTTGCCAGCTTTTTTTTTATAATTCCTGTAAACATTTCAAAAGAACAGGTTGCGTTATAACTATATTAACTTTTTTTTTTTTTAAGTAATTATTAAAAAACAAATAACGAAGAAAGAATTACACAAAAAAAGAGAGAATTTTGCTAATATTCGAAAATTCAACGGACGACGTTGAAACGTATTAGTTAACACAACACAAAAATAAACAAAGTTTGTAATATAACATACTTCAGATGATAGAACATGTTCACGAATTTCTTGCCAATTTAAAAGTTTTAAAGTAATGATGTTTCACTATAATTTCTGCTATAAATAGCAACAATGCACAAAAATGCCCGATAAATAGAACAAGGAATGCCCCAGTAAAATCCTTAAGCGTCAGTGGTTTGACAGTTGAATCATCGTAATAATCAATATTTGGTTTAAGCACAATTAGCTGGGCTGAAAAATCTCTATCTCCCTGAAGTTTAAAAAACAGACCTGCTTCAACAATGCGGTGAACAACTTTTCCCAGTTTATCTGGACAGCAAAATTTATGGGAATAAAGTACTGAATGATGGCTTACTGAGAAACTGTCATCAGAGAGGAAGTAGTCTCTGCCGAATTTGTTTATATCAAGTCTAGTCGCTATAAATGCTTTTTTATGCGGATACGGAAAAAACTCTTCGTAGAACAGTTTTTCAGATTCACCTCTTTTTAAACATTCGCCTATTGATTTGAATCTCTCATCCTTTGAATCAAACCAAACATCTGTAGCACAATCTATGTATGTCATGCACATGACAGATTTTTCAGCTGCTGCTTTAGACAAGTCTTTTATATCACGTATTCCAACCATCCTAGGAACAGTTATAACAGATAATATTACAGCTTTGTAGCTGGCAGTAAGGACAGTGATTCCTACAAGCCAATGAAGCAACAGCAATGCTGTATTTCTCTGTCTTACTTGAAAAGAGTATGATTGTTCTAACAGACATCCAATAGTCTCTAATAAAATAGTGGAGAACGTTTCTTTTCTCTTCAAAAGGAAATATAATAACAGTGACATAAAAAAGATACACAGCCCTATGGCTACCCATACTTCGAAGTAGAATACCTCAAATATGGCAAAATGTTTTGAATACGGTTTCGGTTTTGTTGCCATGAATGTAACATCTGACACATGCATTGGGAAGGTAAAATTTACTGCTTCTCTTTTATCCTTGAATAATGTTAATGGAAAACCTGATAGATCAGCTTCTCCTCTTATCAAAATTCCCGTTATTCCAGACCAGTTTCCATCCATCTCCTTGAATCCAACAGAATTATCATCAGGTATCACAATTTTGAATGTTGCTCCAAGTCCTTGGGCGAGTGCTCGAATTACTGGAGCATCATGAACACTGATAAGCGATCCATCATAATTCCGTACGACATTTTCAATCAATTGTTCATCATCTAGAGTATGGACAGTCGCAATTTTCAAAAATTTTGAGGAATTGCTTTCAGCCATTTTCTTCCTAAAATTATAAATTTTAAATCAGGTTTTTTTAAATAACTATATGTGTGAAGTTTGTTATCTTCTAATTATGGGAACCCGGGGCAGAACGGGGTACCAAGTTGAAAAAATGTTTTAAAATTAGAAAAGGTTTAATTAAGAGAGCTGCAAAATTTTCCATGAACACATTATAATGTAATCACAGAAATTTAATAATATTGTAAAAAAACAAAAGAACAATATATTTTTTTTCAGAGACTCAACATTATGTCATTTGCCCCGGGTGTGGGGCAAAACGGATTGCTAAGGACATGTAATTATTAAAACGTATAAAACTATTAAAAATCCAAAAGAAAAGCAAGTTTGCTCTATATTTATTTAGTTTTAAGTGACTATAAATGTTTAATTGCAGTTTTCATTGATTGTGTTCTTTTTTTAAGCTTATTGACAAAAGAAACACACACTAGGTCAGTATCATCATCTTCGCTATATATTGCCGCAATCGTATGCCCATTTTTTGCACATGTAAAAAATCGACTTCACTTTCAACTGACTTTGGGTAAAATTCACCGCAGTATAAGTATTCACAGTCAGAACAAGTTAGTTCAAAACATTTCGGGCCAGAATAAGGCAATTCCCCATTCCACCCCATCTGTTTCGCCGCAGGGATACTATTTAGATTAGGGAGGTAAGGTCACTCGAGAAAGATACGTAAACAAACGTTTAACTGCACGAAAATAAAGATAATTAAACGTACTTCAAGCACGAACTAACTATGTATGTATGCATTACCATGGTTACAAAATCATCAGAAATTACAATACAGGAGCAAAAAATCACACAACGAAAAATTGACACACCAACGCTCGAGAAAACTAGACTAACATGACTGCCAAAGTTGAACAGAAACAGGTTTTATACTTCTGCTTATTGCCGCTTGCTGACAGCACATCCTTGACACCGAAAAACGTCAAACTTCATTCCTCCCCGATACCCCGTTGTGCCCCGGGTTCCTGTACACTGGTTTACAAAATAAAACTTTTTCTTGCCTTTGAAATAAATGATATATTGTTATGCTAATTTGGGGTCACAGAATATGAATTAACCAATAAAATATTAATGTTAGCTCTCGGTGTAAAAAGACAGATGCGCAAAGTTAAGATACAAAGATAAGTAAAGTTAGTACAGAAAACTTTTTCTAGAAGCTTCAAATATATGAAACTAAAATTACAGCTCATTCCATCAAGTAGTTATTAAGTTTTGTTTAAAGAATTAAGGTAGTAATATAAACGTATAAACGTGTGATGAACTCGTTTGGAACCGGCATCTCTTACACGAATTTTATTCAGTTGTCACCACTTTTTTTGTACCAATTTGACTTGTACTTTGACAGTGTTTGTAAAAGAAATATATATAAAAAATATTTTAAAAATATAGTGGTACGAACAGAATAGAAAAATAATTGTCCGTGACAGTCCTGTGAATATTCACTGAATACAAACAACCTAAATGCGAAAATCATGTATAAAAAGCTAACGTCATACAAGGGTTGAAACCTAAATTTGACATCATATTTGGATTCTTCAATAAATTCTATTTTTAGATATGAAACGGGAAATTATTTGGTCAAGTAATTTGGATATATGCAGATGCAACATCTGAAGATTTTAATGTTAAATGCCTTTTTAATATTGTAATAAACCAAACTGTAATGCGGGTAATTTTTTTTAACATAACTGAGAAATTACCTGATGGAATAAGCTGCAATTTAGATTAACATAATATACAAGTTAGAGCCCATAGGTGTAAATAATATAAGACTTTTCGAAATTTATGTGATTTGTCGTGTGATTGCAAATGATCAGCTACGATTTCAATGTTAACCCTCGGTGTACAAAATACAGATGCGCAAAGTTAAGATTTTTCCAAAACTATGTACAGTGAGCAAAAAAAAGTATTTGCACACCAGGTAAATTAGTTGTAGCATATGTATAAATAAATAAAAAGCAACTAAGAATTAAAAATACCAACACTTTTACAAAACAAATACAAATATTTAATATATGACTTAATAATTATATTTAAAATATGAAAACATAAAAAAGTAGCATTTGTACTGTCAAAAAAATATTTGCACACTAGCAATAAAAATAGAACTAGAGGAAATATTTATAAGTTAAAAACAGTGCTAATATTTAGTATGCATGCTCTTTGCTTCAATTACAGCTTGTAATCGTCTGGGCATTGATTCTATTAATTTGTGACATGTTTCACTGCTGATTTGCAGCCATTCTTCCCTACGAGCTTGGTTAAGTTCTAATTTGTTAGAAATTTTCTTTTTCCTTATTTTCACATCCAAAATATGCCATAAATTTTCAATCGGATTGAGGTCTGGTGATTGTGGTGGCGTTTTCAATTGATTTTTTACATTATAAAGCAACAATAAGCTCATAATATATGCAGTGTGTTTCGGATATGAACTAGGAATTCCTAATTTCAGAGCACTATTAGATAAATGATCTCGCAATATATTAATATATTGTTTAGCATTCATATTGCATTCAATAAAGGTCATTTCGCCAACTCCGTTAAAAGACATGCATCCCCAAATCAACACATGACCACCGCCATGTTTTACAGTTGGTTTCAAGTTTTTAATTTGAAGAGAAATATTTGGCTTTCGCCATTCAGTTTTTTTACCATCTGAGTCAGAAACATTGAACTTGCTTTCATCGGAAAAAATAAGATTTCCAAAACTCTAGTGGTTTGCTGACATAAGATTTTGAAAATTCAAATCTTTTCACCCTATTTCTTTCACTAATAAATGGTTTTTTTCGAGGGGCTCTTCCTCGAATATTTGCATCATGAAGAATATTTCTAATTGATTGTGGTGTAACTATTGTTCCCGACGTTGAAGCGACATCAACAGACAATTCTCGAGCACTTAGGAAAGGGTCTTTTGAACATTATTTTATGATGGCTCTCCTTTGCCTGGTATTTAGCTTTCTTGGACGCCCAGTTCGCGGCTTATTTATTGTCGAACCAGTTTCTTTTTTCTTCTTAATTACATAACGAACACTAGAAAAGTTTAGATTTAATTTTTTACCTATTCCTCGGTAATTTAATCCAGAATTGTGAAGAAATATAATCTTCTCACGGGTAGCAACAGACAGTTCACACGTTTTCGGCACCATTAGAACAAAATACAACGTGAAACATTAACATTAACATGTGAAACATTAGCTGCTGTCGTTTGCATTAGGTCGGGCTTAGTCTCTTTACTGTACCGTTACCTCACTTGTATAGCTGTAGATCTCTCCGTTCGTAAGTATTTTCAGGTTAAAGGGACTTTCCTTTGCACCCTGTATACTATACAGCTATACACAACACTATGTTGTATAGTTTTTAGAAAGTCTTAGTATTATTTTAGCGACGGTATTTTTTTAATAATACACTTACTAATTCATATATTATTGTTGCGAGTAGTACTCGCACTTGACCGTTTATTGATTCATACATTACCAAAACCAACTGGTTTTAGATTGCTACAATGAAATTTAATGCAATAGAAGGAGAAAGCAAAACATCCATTTAAATGGACGACGGGTCTCAGGAGAATAAATTGGGCGTAAAGTAATGATAATTAGTGGCGAAACGATCATTAGAGAAGCATTTGTTTTCGTTAATTCAAAAAAATGCCTGTAGATGGCAGCATCAAAGAAAAACCTTAAAAGATTTATGGCGAATATTAAGCAGATTTAGAAAGGCTATTTAGGGATTTTTCCTTCTTATTTTTTTGAGGGGGGATAACACACAATACTTCTCAAATTTACTTTAAAAACGAATTTCCGCTAAAATTATTTTATTATTTTAGCGGAAATTTAAATTTTAAAAATTTCAATGCTCTTCCGTTTTCTAAATGTTTATTCGTTTTCTTCTTATTTTTTTGTGGGGAAGGGAAGGAGGAGCACTTCGCAAATTTATTTCTATAATGGAATTCCACAAAAAAATTATAAATTTAAGTTTTGAAAAATTTGAACTTTAACTACCGTGATTTGAACACACAACCTTTGTATACGAAACCAGCGACCTAAGCAACTGTGCTATAACTTCTCCGAATGAAAAGCTGAAATTAAGAATACACAATATCGCAGAAAAGATCGAATTCCTAAAAAACCTTAATAATATAAAACTTCTTAAAATAGTTTATGATTTATCGTGTGATCTCACGTGTCCATACGTGCGCAGAATTTCAGGTCTTCAACTTATACAGTTTCTGAGAACGGGCTATGTGACGGATGGACTAGCAGACAGACAGCCGGAGAGATAGAGGAGTAAGACAAACAGGGTTTCGTCAGATGAACGAAACCCTAAAAAAATATGGAAACTACAACGCAAACCGGTTCCAGCCGGTTGCAAACCGGTCCAAGCCGGTTCTTGTATGTTACAGAACAAACTGGTTCGGGTCGGACCAGCCCGACAACGTCCGGGTCGAGTCGATCATCACGTAGCAAAATGTTCCCCGTATAAGTAAAGACATGGAATCTACAGCGACGTTGCGCGATTACTGCAGGTGGGTCAGTAACTCAGGACACTCCAGTCTTGGGAAAACGGAGCTAGTCCGACTGATCGGGGAAATCAGTATTTTTACCGTTCAGTGGAGATTTGTTAGCGGAGTCCAGGAGGGCGAGAGAGCGAAGGGTGAAGTACGAAGTGCGCGGGGACTACTTCCTGTAAGCCCATATCCATTCCGAAAGGATCCTACTTTCTCGCACCGTTCCAGAACTTCGCTCTGTGGGTAAGCAATCAGGGCTCCACGGTTATTAGAGACTAAGAAAATCAAAGCTCCTGCACATTCTTAGCAACGAGCTATCGAGGAGAGCGCTATTCCAGCTCTACGGGGACGTTATGGGAACTTCTACTATGTAAAGGTCCAGGAGTCCAGGAGGTGTAAACGTAGTTCCAGACCCCGGTTTGAAACCTACGACATCCCCGAATTCCCGCGCTTTGACACAGCCGAGCTTTTCTGGCCCACTTGTTACCAGGGGTCTTATAACAAAGTACATCAAGACGCTGAGAGGTCTGAAGGTCGACCTGTTGTTACTGTGCGTCTATAGAAAGGGTGAGGAGGAACAGGAATTTAACTTTAAGACGCAGAACTTTGTGATCACGGAAGGTAATAAGCTCAGAGAGTATTATCGGGGAGAGATCAAGAGATTTGTGAAGGATATGGACGAGTTCCAAGCTAGGGGATCGGAATGAATTTTCGCCAGGATTAAGATCCTAGAGATGCGGATCAACAAGTACAATCCGCTAGTAGGTTATTCCTACGTAGAGCTACCTAAGTGGATCAGGGAAAAAAGGCAGTCATTAGAGTTAAAAGCAGTGACAACAAGTGCTTCCGTAGGGCAGTTCTGTCGGCTCTCAATCCTGTTGATAAGCATCCCCCAGAGAATGGGTAAGTACTTCCCGGGAGGAGTTGGATTTCTGGGATATGCCATTCCCGGTCCCTCTCAAGGATATCTCGTTGTAGTGGGTGAACTCCATCACCGTAAATGTCTATGGGTATGAAAAGACCTATATCTATCCTCTGAAGATCGCGGACTCCAAGCGAGGCAGGCACGTGAATCTGTTGAAGGAGGCCATTATCGCTGTTTCAAGTATCTCTCCCGACTTCTAAAATCCTAAGTTACAAATCACGAGCATGCAATCTCCATCTGCGAGATGTGCTTCTCCTACTACTATTCTGAGAAGAAGCTGGACGTACACGAGCAGGATTAGCGCGATATCGTGAAGATCCAGATGTCGACGTACACCAAGATCTTCCATTGCTCGAGCTGTCGGATCTATTCCAAGAAAGAAAGGTCATATCTGGAATGTGGTGCTGATGTGGCCTAAGAAGTCTGGGTGAACCCGACAGTTGAGTTTAAGAATTATAGTCGGTCGATGAGGGTGTCGTTCGCCATATAGGCGGACTTCGAGAGTGTGACTGGGAAGATCCACATCTGCCAGCTCGACCCCTTCGAATCCTACACAAAAAGGTACCATAAGCATGAGACCATGAGCTTCTGCTGCTACGTTAAGTAACAGCACGATGAATTCAAGCCACCGGTGATGTACCGAAAGCCGTACGCTCCCGAAAATTTCGTGGATATGTGAAGGGGGAGATTAAGGAAATAGGTCTGTTGGACAAGAACTCAAGCCTATGGAGCTGAAAGAGGAAGACGAGGCACATTACGAGGCTACGGAGCTGTACCACACCTGCGGCTGTCCTATAAGAGAAGACCGAGGAATGATCAAGGTCAGAGACTACGATCATCTGACCGGAAGGTACAGAACCTCCGCCCATCAGAGCTGCAACTTGAACTACCAGTTGTCCGATTTTGTTCTGATCTTCCTCAAAAATTTGTCGGGGTACGACGCCCACGTCTAGGTACGATAGTTGGAGAAGTACGAAGAGAAAAAATACGTTATCCCCAAAACGGAAGCGAAGTATATCTTCTTCGAGCAGAAAGCAGGCGGTCTGAGGATGCGGTTCGTGGACATGTTCCGGTTCATAGCGTTGAGTTTTGACGCCTTGGCTCGGATCTTGGCGAAAGACCAGTTCCGGGAGACCGCCAAGTTCTTTCACTCTTCCACAATGGAAATGCTGTTGAGATCGGGGTGTACCCCTACGACTGGATGGATTCGTTGGAGAAGTGCGTGTAGACAGCAATTACAACGGAAAAGACTTCCAGGGCTCCGACTACGAGTATTCCCAGAGAGTCTGGAAGACTTTCGGCATCCAGGACATGGGGCAGTACTTGGAACTCTACGTAAAGTCGGACTTCCTGGTCCTGAAGGTTGTCTTCGAAAACTTTGGAGACGCATGCATGCGGAATTACGGACTGTACCCGACATGGTACTTCACGGCACCCGGACACCCATGGGATGCCATGATTAAGAAGACCGACTTCCGAATCCGGCTGCTGAAGGATTATAACATGGTCTTGATGCTGGAGAGGGTGATGAGATAAGGCATCTTCCAGTGTTGTCGCAGGTACGCGAAGGCGAACAACAAGCTCGTGAACTGGTACGATCGGAGCCAAGAGTCCAACTACCTGGTGTATCTCGACGCTAACAACATCTACGGCTGGGCAAAGAGTCAACCACTCCCTATGACTGGCTGTAAGTGTCTGACTAACCCATACATCCTCGTACAGAATGTTCCGAACGACAATCCGAAGGGGTATATTCTTGAAGTGTATCTGAGGTACCCGAGGGAGCTCCGCGATAAGCATGCATTCAGATTTACCCCACCCCTCGCTCCCGAAAACCAAGCTCTGCCAGGATCCCACCAGACAAAGCTCTTCACTGCCAAGAAATATTTTTAAATAGATGAAAAATAGTGTGAACTCTAACTACAGAAAAAAATTAGGTCAGCGTAACATAACATTATAGGCAGTTGGAAGGCGAATTCTAGAAAAAAGGCATTTTTTTTATTTTTTAAATATATAACAACCAGAAGTAAAACTTTTTAAGTAACTGGATGTTTTTGCATCATACATAAACATTACATACATACATTTTAAACCAAGTTTTCTCAAAATGTTGTGTTTTGCACATCGATGTACCTTTTAATAGAAATTACTATACATTATTGTTTGTAATCTTACCTGAATATTTTACAGAAATCCCTGATCTATCTGAAGTGATTGTTTTTTTACAAACATATGTACATAATTTTTATTAAAAGGTTTTTTTGTTTTTTAAAAGTGGTTTTTATTCCAGATTAAAAAAAACAACAACTAAAGAATATCTGTTGATAAATTTGACTTGTCTTTATTGGAAATTATTATTATTATGCATATAAACAATTTGAACTTAATATATTTGGTATTTTCTGAGAAAAGGTACATTAAAGTAACATGGTAGGTATAGGGAATTCCAACTACCCTTAAGCTCTTAACCCTTTCCGGCGCGGCGTCCTTAAAAAAGGACACCTAATTTTAATTCCAAAACTGACAAACGGCACCAAGGATATTTAAATAAAATTTTCCTATCATAATGTACATGTAAATAAGCAAGTTCGTATTTTCTAATAAATTCGTTTATAAATTGCGGTGACAGTCCATTATTTCATCAGTTTATAAACAAAATTACTCCGCGCCGGTAAGGGTTAATGCAGTTAAAAACAGGTATAAAACATATATTTTACTTTCTACATTTCTGAACAAAAAATTATTTACAAACTCTTTAAGAAACTTAACAAAAACTACATACCTATCTCTTTAAGCTACAGCTTTTACAACTTGATGTCTATAGAATAACCTATATCATCAAATTCCGACTGTTTAAATAGTTGTAATAAAGATCGTCATGGTGACTCTAGCTATACCGCTTAATTTGTTCCTGTAAACCCCCCTTTGTGCAGATTTTTAGGTTCACAATGCTTCTGTTTTGACTATGAATCAATTAATCGAAAAAAATACTTAGGTTTTAAATCACTAAATTTGAAGATTTATTTTTTTAACACTCAAATATCATACAACAAATAAACATGATTGGTACCGATTGGTGCTTAGGTCTTAGTGTATTGTTTGCTTTTTACTTTATTTTATATGCAATTATCACTTTTGAAAAATGCATTTCGTAAACAATTATTAAATGATATTAATTTCCATTCTGCATGAAGTTACTTGAACTTAATTCTTAATAGATATGCAAATAATTGCTCATATAATCATTTTCCTATTAAAAAAAAAAAAAAAAAAAAAAAAAAAAAAAAAAAAAAAAAATTAGAAGTTTTGAGCTAAACAAACATTATGATTGGGGGGAGGGTATTTGATTGCAATTTTACGTTCAGCATTGGCTTATATTCTTTTAAATTTGATTATTTAAAAAAAAAATTCTTCAGTATTAGTATGGATTTACTTTACGTAAATATATCAAACAAAAGGCACATTTTTTTTTTATCTTGACTATAGAGCACAAACGTGTCCGTTCGTAACTCTGACGCCATTTTCATGAGACAAAAGCATACGATTAAATTTCCTTTTTAATGCAATTTTTTAAACTTCTAAACATCGCACATTTTCAATTTTTACACTGTCGAATAGAGAAAAAAAATTATTTATAAATATAATTTGTTTTAAAACTGTATTGCTATTTGTTTGAAAATTGAGACTCAATTTACTCAATTTTTATGGTTTTTAAAATAGTTTTTAAGCATGATTAAAAAAAAAAAAATTATCTCTAACGCATGCAAGACGATTATGAAAGATAAATCCGTTTGAACTATAATCAATATAAATTATTCAGCATTTATTTAATGGCTTACATTACATTCAAAATTAAAACTTCATAAAATAAAATAATATAAATAAAACAGACATTAAACAGATATGTAATAAAACTACGCGTTTAAAAAACTGAAATGATTAGAATTAAAATGGTCTGCTGTAATAAACGAAATCTTTTGCGATTTATTTCAACCTTTGTTAGCACATACAAAGCATCACTTTTAATAAATTTCAAAACTTTATTTCAGTACAAAATTGATACTCCCAAATAAAAATACTTTTTGGATTTCTTAGAGTACAATCTAAATAAATATATATATAATATAAGAAAAATGCTTTTCCTATATATTCTACAACCTGGGAGGTCCATGTTGTATTCCCTAGTCTATATTATAAAGAAAAAATGCGTCTGTGCGTAACGCTGACGTCATTTTGATGGTGGCAACAGCAGACGATTAAATTTAACTTTTATTAATTTTTATTGCAATTTTTTAAACTTCTAAATACCATACATTTTCACTTTTTACACTGTCGAATAAGGAAAAAAATGTTCTTTCAAATGCAGTTTTTTTGAAAGCTGTATCGCAATTTACTCATTTTTTATTGCTTTTAAAAAATTTTCAAGCATGATTTTTTTAAAAATATATCTTTCTAGCGAGTACGAAAGATAAATACGTTTGCACTTAAATTTATAGGAATAGTTCATCATTTGTTTGCAGCTTATGTTCTATAACGAAATTAAAACATTCATCAGTCAATAAATAAAACAATAAAATATAAATAAATCACGAATTTAAGACATATAATTGACCTTACGAACTTAAACCACTGAAATAAACATAATCACAAATGCTGAATGTAAACAGCGATTTCTTCGTTTGTTAACTACTGGCTCGAGGTCAATATTAAAAAGTTTCAAAATTTTATTTGAGCGCATTATTGCTATTTTTCATATAAATATGATTTTTAGTGTTGTTAATGGGCATGCTAAAAAATATATATATATCATGTAAAAAATCGAGTAAAGTTATCATAAAAAAAGTATAAACCCGAGCGGAACTTTCTCGCCACAGTCTTTGAGATTTGTTGATAAGTTTTGAACACCTTCCAACAAAGTTGAAAAGTGTTTATGCATTCAGTTTGTCCATCTGTCCACGCTCTAACTTCCGTAAATATACTCGGATTTTCATGCAATTGATAAAAGTTATTTAGGGTCACCAAAGGATGTTTGGTATTGTATATGAAGTATGTAGGATTAATATTTCCTTTACAGGGACACTCAAAAGTATTCAATTTCCTTATGGTATATGGGGAAAATTTGTTTGCAGGGTATTTTAATTCTGTTATGCTATTTCAAATGTATTGAAACTGATATAAATCCCTGAAATTCACTATAATCCCGTCAGAACAGGGCATTAAAAGCATTTTTTAATAATATAGAGGGACTCACAATAGAAATCGGTTACAGTACTGTCTTTGAGTAATAATTGCTGGAGTGTACGGTTTAAAATTCGGTATTAAATTTAATTAATTTTTTACATGTTACTCGTTATATATAAGTTTTATACCTCATATACAGGGCTGCACAAAAGTATTCATATACCATTTTCCTTATTAGATGAAATTACTGAAGGAGAATTTTCAACTGAAGTATATGTATTTCTTAGGTGAACTAAATTTTTGCATGCATGTAGTTAATAGATACCAATCTATATATCATATACAGGGCTGCTGAAAAAATTCCGATAATTTTACGATTGTAGATGGGAACAGCTGCAAATGGGTTTTGGAAATATGTTATGCGTTTCCATATGGTTGAATCAGTCGTAATATTTTAATTTTTTAAACTTTGTAGTTTTGTTACATAATTCTGAATGTGTTGGAAAGTGTTTCATAATCTATGCTTTTAACGCGTGATTTTTTTTCTTGTTTCATTAATTTTTGATTAGCTGCAATTGTTTCCTATCCAACAACGTGTTTTACTGAATACAAGAACGTTTCAAAAATACCTCATTCATTGCTCTGCCTTTAGTGTATTCAGAGAAAAAAGAATGTTTACACCAGAAATAATATATGAGGACCCCAGAAGCCAAGGGGTATAAGTGACAAAATTGAAAAAATTGAACTAAGTGCACAGACGACCGGGAAATATTCTTTTTTCTTTTCAGTTAAAGAAATATAAGCGATTTTCTAATTATGTGTTGTGTTTTAGAGGTCACCCACTTTTGCCGAATAATGATCAATATTCATTAATTATAAATTGAAAGAAAATTACACTCTACTTTTTTCACACTTATTGAAATAAGAGTTCAAAGACCACTGTGAAACAAGCAGCATTTTCCTATTTCAATTCAGTCAATTATTATTGATATTCAACTTTAACGTAAATTATCTTTGGACTCAATTTACTCCAAATCGAAATTTTATCACTTGTACCCCTTGTCTTCTGATGTCCTCATATATGAAGATATAAGTTTCAAAACTCGCCTTATCGAAAATTTAAAAAATCGAGTTTTCTCTATCAATCTATTCTATTGATGAACATGCATCGAAGAAACACTACAATCAGCAAAAAAACTAGTTTTATCGAGTATTTCTGGCATTTTAAAATCTTGGTTTGCAATGAAAACTAATGGACGCAGTCAGAGTTTTTTCGCGATTTCCCAAAATTTGATTTTCTGGATAAGGCGAGTTTTGAAACTCACGTCCTCAATTGATGATTTTCACTTATGTTCTTAAATCCGGGAAGCCCGGGTTTATGCCCTTGTGTCTATAATCAACGCCCCCTGAATATAGGCCTGAGCGCCGACACAAAAATGGCGGCTGCCGAAGGCGAATTTTTTTTTTTTTTTTTTTTTTTTTTTTCAGCGTGTGCACGGTTCCTTGAATTTTGGTACAAATAACATTAAAAAGTTTTTTCCTCGTTAATTTCCTAACAAGACAGAGAAATCTTTTAAAAAATACTGGTGTCTAAATTTACGGGATCGTACGTACGTTAAAAAAAATCCACCTTCGGAAGCCGCCATTTTTGTGTCGGCGCTCAGGCCTAGTATTCAGGGGCTTTAATGTCCAATAAATGATGATAAAACTCATGTTTAAATTACAAGAGTAACAAGTTGGAAATTGCTCGTCAAACGTGGCAAATGGGGTTCGTTCGTACTATAACTAGTTTTATAATTATTTTTTGCACCCTATATTGTACTGAATGTATATTTTTTTGCGCTTCATAAGTGCATTAGTCTGTAACATCATTAAAATGCACTTACAGTAATTTTTTTCCCATTCCCCGTACTGTAACGGAAAACATTTGACTGTCCCTGTAATTAAACTATACATTCGATTTTCATAAAATTTGAAATGGCTCGACAAAATTTTGCAGCAATTATATATTTAAAATTTCAGACCATTCGGAAGGCTGTAAAATCAATAAAATGCATTTGCAATAATTTTTTCCCATTGGCCATAATGTAACGGAAAACGTTTGGGTGTCCCTGTAATTAAACTATACATCCGATTTTCATAAAATTGGAAATGGCTCAACAAAATTTTGCAGCAATTATATATTAAAAATTTCAGACCATTCGGAAGTCTGTAAAATCATTAAAATGCATTTGCTATAATTTTTTCCTATTGGCCGTAATGTAACGGAAAACTTTTGGGAGTCCCTGTAATTAAACTATACATCCGATTTTCATAAAATTGGAAATGGCTCGACAAAATTTTGCAGCAATTATATATTAAAAATTTCAGACCATTCGGAAGTCTGTAACATCATTAAAATTCACATGCAATAATTTTTCCCATTGGCCGTAATGTAAAGAAAAATTTTGAATGTCCCTGTAATTAAACTATACATCCGATTTTTATAAGATTGGAAATGGCTCGACAAAATTGTGCAGCAATTATATATTAAAAATTTCAGATCATTCGGTCGGGTAGTTTTTGCTCTGTTACATGCGGACAGACGGACGGACAGACGGACGGACAGACGGACAGACAGACGGACTGAACGACGACTATAGGTGCTACGTATTTATATAATTACGAACGCACCTAATAAGTGCATAGTCTGTAACATCATTAAAATGCACTTACAATAATTTTTCCCCATTCCCCGTAATGTAACGGAAAAATTTTGACTGTCCCTGTAATTAAACTATACATTCGATTTTCATAAAATTTGAAATGGCTCGACAAAATTTTGCAGCAATTATATATTTAAAATTCCAGACCATTCGGAAGGCTGTAAAATCATTAAAATGCATTTGCTATAATTTTTTCCCATTGGCCATAATGTAACGGAAAACTTTTGGGTGTCCCTGTAATTAAACTATACATCAGATTTTCATAAAATTGGAAATGGCTCAACAAAATTTTGCAGCAATTATATATTAAAAATTTCAGACCATTCGGAAGGCTGTAAAATCATTAAAATGCATTTGCTATAATTTTTTCCCATTGGCCGTAATGTAACGGAAAACTATTGGGTGTCCCTGTAATTAAACTATACATCCGATTTTCATAAAATTGGAAATGGCTCGACAAAATTTTGCAGCAATTATATATTAAAAATTTCAGACCATTCAGAAGGCTGTAAAATCATTAAAATGCATTTGCTATAATTTTTTCCCATTGGCCGTAATGTAACGGAAAAATTTTGGGTGTCCCTGTAATTAAACTATACATCCGATTTTCATAAAATTGGAAATGGCTCGACAAAATTTTGCAGCAATTATATATTAAAAATTTCAGACCATTTCGAAGTCTGTGACATCATTAAAATTCACTTGCAATAATTTTTCCCATTGGCCGTAATGTAAAGAAAAACTTTTGACTGTCCCTGTAATTAAACTATACATCCGATTTTCATAAAATTGGAAATGGCTCGACAAAATTTTGCAGCAATTATATATTAAAAATTTCAGATCATTCGGTCGGGTAGTTTTTGCTCTGTTATATACGGACGGACAGACAGACGGACGGACAGACGGACGGACAGACAGACGGACTGAACGACGACTATAGGTGCTACGTATTTATATATTTACGAACGCACCTAAAAAGGCTTAAGGGGACCGGGAAAGCCCTGTCTCCGCCATGTTAAATTCACCAACTTATGTACCTTTTTCTCAGATATGGTGAAAGATAGAAGTCTAGATTTTTTAGAGTAGTTAGAATAACATGTTTTACGTATTTTAACGAGCCATTTTATTTCTAACAAGTGAAACTGAAAATTAATTATTATTTATTTATTGAAAGTCATTTTTAAATTAGCATTTTTAGTAAGATTTGACTACCTAAAATAAATAATTCTTAACAAATCATTAAATCTCTTTGTTAAAGCATACAATAAAACATAATATAAGTATTAAAACAAATCTGAGTTAATAAGTTTAATAGATGTTGAAAAAAAGGAACACAAACATGAAAAATCCAAGTTTTTTAGAAAAGTCAGTTAAAGATTTAAATGGGCATTAAGCTGTGAAGTGCTCTTAGAAAAAATGAATAATTCCAACACTTCTTTTTTTATAAATAAACATGTGTGACACATCGCTGGAAAGATAAATGTTTAAATTATTTAATGATATAAAAAAGTAAAAATCCATTTTTTCCCAAAATTTCGCCCCTTAAAGTGCTAAGAATTGTGTTCAGCTATATTTTTTAATTTCAAGCTTTATGAGAAGAACTGTTGAGCACTCTAACAGCATATCGTCAGCTATGGATGTTTCTTCTAGAAATTAAGTATTTCTATTTTTTTTTCTTTATTTATGTATTGAGGAAATATGCACGTATTTTAAAAAAAAGGTTACTTATCGTCTTATTTAAGGACTTATAGTAGATAGGGTGACCCAGTCAGTAGTTGATCAAATAAAGTCAGTGCTACGGGGTTTTTATTATATTTCCTTCCTTTTAAGTTTAAGAAGTAAACTACCATAATTGCTACAACTCTTACTGAATGTCCTATAATGGACAAAAATGAAATTCGCTGAAATTAAATAGCAACAAAATTATAAATAAATAATTTTTTTTAAGTGCCATTTTCCAATGGTTGATTAGTCAAAAGAAGTCAATCGAAAATCTAAAAAATAATCTTTAAAATATCATCCTTGGGATGTGATTAACCCTAAATTCCTATAAAAATATTAGTTTGAAATAAGCTAGGTGGAAGTGGATTATTTTAACTTACCGTATATGTCTACAACTAATCAAAAACTAAATGTTCACACTTTCTAATAAAACTAGTCGGATGTACCAAACCCAAAACTTTCTTCTATCTCATACATGTCAATACTTCAAAATTCGTTATCACTTTGCCAAAATTAAATGACAATCTATGCTCATCATAAGGATTTTAAAAAGATGAAATTCCGTACATGAGTTCTTGAGATGTGACTATCGCTGAAATCGTGTAAATCCAGCAAAATGCAGCATAGCAGCGCCACTTATAGGGTGACTTACACCAGAACCGAATCATCATCAAATTATGTCAACGTCGAACTGAATATAAAATTTGGGAGAAATTCGTGCATTAAATGTTGAGATAGAGCTATTGTGCAAATCATGACAAATGCAGGATAGCAACGACACCTGTTGAGCGATTTGCACCAACACATAAACAGCAGCAATATTAATCAAAGTATACTTGAATCTGAAGTTTGATGAAAATTCGTACATTAGTTCTTGAGATAGAGCTATTGAGGAAATCATTCTAAATGCAGCACAGCAGCGCCACCTATTGGGCCATTTACACCAACAAGTAGTCAGCATAATTTCATATCAAGGACTAACTAAATTCGAAGTTTGATAAAAATGTGTGTAATAGTTCTTGAGATAGAGCTACTGCGAAAATAGTGTAAATCCTGCAAAATGCAGCATAGCAGCGCCACCTGTTAGGCGATTTACACCAAAACGTAAACAACACCCACTCATATCAAGGAGTAACTGAATCTGAAATTTTATAAAAAAACCCGTGCAGTAGTTCTTGAGATAGAGCTATTGAGGAAATCCTGCAAAATGCAGCATAGCGGCGCCACCTTCTGATTGATTTACACCAAAATCTAGTCAGCACCAATTTATATTAGGGACTACCTGAATATAAAGTTTTATTAAATTCCGTGTTTTAGTTCTTGAGATAGAGCGCCCATAATATTTGTGTCACATACCGACAGACAGACATTTCGTAAAAACATGTTTTTTGGAATCTCTGACCCCTAAAACGTGTAAATCCATTAAAAACCGGAAGTCGAAAATTTTCATGAATCCAATACTTTCTTCTTGTAAAGATAAAGAAAAAGTAAAAATGTCATAAAATGGCTTCTGTTACAGCTGATAGCTGACAACAATGTGACAACAGGTGCACTAACATTCAAACAAAAATGTTACGTCTAGTGCTATGTATAAAACTCATTTCTGCCTGAAATGGCGCAACTTTTTTTCAAAAATATTCAAAATTGCTTGGATTTTTTATTTGTTGCTTTTAAATTAAGGTATCCGAACACCTACAAAACGTAATTTTCGATCAAAATATCGATTTTTCATTTTTGAAATTATATTAAAATTGAATCTTTTATCTATCGAAATCTACTTAAAACTTGTCTGTATCTAAAATAGAACCCGAGTTACAGCCCTTTAAAGTTACAGCTATTATATCTTTTGAATTGCGTTTAGAAGTTATCTTTAGCTTTTTCTCAAAATGAAGTTTTTCAGATTTTCACTATACGTAAAACATCCTAAAACAAAAAATTATACATGAAATACCACGAAATTATCTCTACTTCTTTTACAAATGTCTTTTGAGGGAATAGACTACACTCATGATTATATATTAAATAGCTTTGTATTTACACTGGTATAAATGTTAAACTTGAGACAAATTTGGGGAATTTTTCATTACATTTGTACTTTAACTGCCATATCATCTGAGATAGAGATGCGATTATAATGTGTGTAGTCTAAGTCCCAGAGAAAGTTATTCTGTTTATTATGCAATTTACAAACTGTCAATACATTGTTTTATTTTTGAGTTATCATGTTTTGCGGAAATGTCAATTTTGACGTAATTTTGACTATTTTTCTCTTAAAAAAATATTTCTGGGTAATTTTTATAGTTTTTCTGAGTTTTAAAGTAAATGTCATTATAAAAAATGGATAACAAGAGAAATTTTCAAAAATTTCAAACAATCACTTCCGAAGGTGTGCGGATACCTTAAGTATTGAAAATTTGATGAAATTTCGGATACTTTAAAGAACCTTGAATAAGTTCCGAATAAACTTTATCACTATTTCTACCGATGTCAAATGACATCTTTTTAAAGTTCTGAATTATTTTTATTTTTCTTGTAGTTTTTTAATGGAAGAAGCATAAAAAAGTCTTCAATGTATAAAAATGACTGGTAATTGTTTCAATCTAAAAATTATAAATTAAAAGCCATAATTCGAAATCTTTTCATAGGTGTCATTTGACACCGGTAAAAATAGTGTAACAGAAAACGGATTATTTTTTAAATCACCATAAGATCCCGAAAAAACTCGGCAATAAACTTAAAAAATATAATAAAAATCCCAAAAGTTATTCTGAGGTGCATAACTTGAGGCATACATGAACCTCTTTGCGAAATCGTTGAGCTCTGTGCGCTGCGCACCGGTCTCTTCACGAAACGGCACACATACATACAAGAATTTGTCTCGTTGTTATAGATATTTTTATAGATATACAATTATTTTTTTTTTCAGATAGCTTATTGATCAATAGGGGAGAGTAGCCATATTTGGACCGCGGCTTCAATTGGGCAGCTGCCATTCTGCCGTTAATTACAGAAGGAGATGCTATCTACCGCTGAAATTCTACTCATCAGAATGACGCCTTTTATGAGTAGAAGAAGCACCCGTCTTCAACGTGCTGTTTTCAGACAATTTAAAAAAACCTAAAATTAGCTGTTCTGATCTAATTTTTCCCTACTAAACGTAAAATATTACTTTAAAACTAATGTAAGTTGTTATGTTTTCATATACATATCTAAATTCATGTGTATATTGCGCATATTTTTCACGCGGATTTGTTTGCTTTTATTATTGTTCTTAGTCTTCATATTATCTGTATTAAAAAATGGCGCAATTGCCTTTATTGGAACAACTTGAGTTGCTTAAATTGGACCCAGATATACGATCATAAATTTGAAAAGTAAGTAATGAATTTCGAAGTCTGAACGCTTTGGACGCTATTTTTTATTTTTTAGTATTTTATATAAGGTATTATATTCATGCAAGTTTTTGAATATTTTCATTAATTTTTTTTTTTTTTTGTATCTGGATCATTTTCTTTATCCAGTTTAGGCCTATATAAACATAAAAAAATATTTTACACGTTTATGTAATAAATTTTGTTTGCAATTTCTTTTAATATATATGTATCTGTATTTATTTTCTTTGAATTCTTTATTCCTACGTAGTATTTAATCTGCAGTGTTGATTTCAGGCATTTTGCCCTGGAGGATATTTCGGTTCCGTGGGGGGGGGGGGGGGGGGGGAGCAGATTTTTGCCGTTCTGGGGGATTCCATTTTTTAAAACCGAAAGGAAAGTGTAAGTTGTGAAGAGATTGACCCGTAAGAAGGCTGCAGCATTGGATAAGTATTGGATAAGTATTGGATAAGTATTGCATTCGTGAAAATATTCGAATTCCGGTTTTTAACGGATTTACACGTTTTAGGAGTCAAAGATCCCGATGTTTTTATAAAATGTCTGTATGTGACACAAATTTTGTAGGTGATCTATCTCAATAAATAATGCACGGAACTTAATAAAATTTAGTACCTGACATAAATTATTGCTGATTAGTTTTTGGTGTAAATCACACAACAGCTGGCGCTGTTTTGCTGCATTTTTCATGATTTCCACAATAGTTATATCTGAAGAACTAATACACAGAGTTTCACCAAATTTCCGATTCAGTTATACATTGATATAATTTTGTGCTGATTACGTTTTGGTGTAAATTGCCCAACAGGTGCCGCTGCTAGGCGATATTTTTCACAATTTTCACGACACATCCAAATTGTTTATATATATATATATATATATATTTTTTTTTTTCATGGATTGAATATTTTAATATAACATAAAGTGTTTCTCTATTCTAAAAAAAAAAAACAATAACTACCGCTGTCACCGCCGCCGACGCCGGTTTTGAATTTTTTGTGACAGGAGGTCTTTCTTCGTTAATATTAAGAAAAATAATGCATACAAAAATATGAAAATCGATGGTTTTATACAGAAATGTTTGATAAACACGCTGATGTAGACAGTTTTCAAATCGAAGAATTATTTTAAGAGATATTTAATGCTAAAGTTGGACAAAATCGTTCCACTAAAAAAGTTTTATCGCAGCAAAAACTATACAATACATGGCGGTGTAATCATTTTCAGATCATTTTATGCGTTAGAATTTGCCGGAGTGCAGATTGCATTATTTTTTTTTATTTTGACTCATTTTTTGAGGTTTTATTTCTATTTTAAATTCAATTTTTCAGCATTTCTAGAGATATTTTTTACATTATTTTAGAAAACTAGGGGCTCGGCCCCCTACGAGTTACGCTCGCCAACCCCCGCCCAGACACCGCAGACTCTAAATGCACGCTAATGTGATCGGCTTTAAAAAGATTTCGAAAGATTGAATCATAATTAAAAAAACAGTGGCGATCTCCCTATAAACAGATTTCTATTCATTTCTCTTTGATTAGGGAAATTTTAACGCCAAATCCGCTGCGGTACTACTTGATTATCCCGTCCACTAATTTCGCCAAATTATATAAATCGCCAAACCACTCGCCAAATTATACAAATTGGCATAATTTTTATTTTAAATAACGAAAGAACAAATAAATTAGTACAACATTAATAAAAATACAAATAAAACGTCGAAATAAAAATAACTTGATGACGTAGACACGTGTAACAACATTTCAAAATAAGCTAGTATAAAAGGAATTAAGTAAACAGAATCTTTGTCTCCCGGTATTTTTTAACAAAGCGAAAGGAAAGTTCTTTTAAATGAGACATTTTAAATTAATCGTTTTTAATCTGACGTAATTTTGACCAAATTATTCTTTCTATTTTTAATATTCACGTGAAAATGCTTGTGTTAGAAATGAAATATTTTTTGCGCTTTCCTAAGAAAAATAGTTGAAAAGTACACTGCAAATATAGGCGTCTTAAATTTAGGCACATAAGTGACTGAAAAAGAATTTCAGTCACTTAAGCGTCTTAATCTGAAAATTCAGACACAATAGATGTCTTAATTTAAGATACATAAGTGTCTTAGTATGATCATGGTATATACGAACCGAGAAATATGTTGGAATTATCTACGAAGTGTCTTATTTAAAACAGTAGTTGAACATTTCTTTTTTGTACTTTTCTGAACAGCCAATCAGAGCATTGGTTTCCGCGCATGTCATCTATGGCTCCTTCATGATATAGAAAGAATCACATTTTAAGCGTCGCCATTGCTTGGATTAAAAGAAATGCGTAATTATGGAATATTTATCGAATGAAAGCATAAGTCATATTTAATTTTAAATTTTTATCCCAGTAGGTTTGTATCTTATGAATATAAATTAAATAGTTTTTAAAGATTGATCTCTTTTTTTGTAGTTTAATGTTAGTTTTTTGATTTCACAAGCTGTCGTCTGTTATACCTTCTTAATGTAACGGTATCGAATATAATTGTTTTGATAATTAAATTGCAATGCTTTAATTCAGCGCGCTTGTCTCCTGTGAATAAACGAATGAGTGATAACTTGTTTAATCTTCCTTTTCGATCCTGTGATCGGATATATCCTAATTTGTCGTTGCCCAAAAGCAAAACGTGCAACATAAACAGATTTGAAAAGCTGAATGATTCATAGTTCCATTAAAGGGAGATAAAAACATTAAATTGAAGCCGTTTGAAACTGTATTTATTCTATGTTCTGTTTCTTCTGATTTTTACTGTTTATTGATTATAAACTCTTGCAGTTTATGTATCAGCACTTATTGTATTTTTTTGTGATTATTATTTTGGAGCTAAATATGATATTCATTTATGATTATGATATTCGGAAAAGTTTTCAGATTGAAAAAAAGCATTAATACTGTGAAAATTTTCTTTACATATCACCGTTTTTAATCATAGTACTGAAACTTTTTAAAGATTTATTCTTATGATTGATGCTTTAATTTATTATTGAAAATCGGAAATTTTGATAGTCAAAGTTTCATATTTAACATTTACCAAATTTCTAAAAACATAATAGGTATTTCTTATACTATCATTCTGTAAGATTTTTTAAACATAGAACAAATGCAGAAACATTTTATTCATTAACTGCAATTTCTGTTCTTGTTTAACGGTATATTTATAAAGTATTCATTAATATTTTTTGAGTTTTTTTAAATTGGTACCTATATTATTTTTTTATTTATATGTAAGCCTTTTTCTGCTATGTTTTGTTCATGATTTTAAATTTTCAAACCTGAGAAATTTCAGAAACAATTATGAAATTTCCCTTTATTGCAATCGCATATGCAACGTTTCTGATACAAACAATTATTAGTACGAAAAAAATTAAACATGATAATTTAGGCATAAATAAAAAGTTGTTTATGCTTGATATAAAGTTTATAGATAAAACTGAAATAGTATATATTTTTAAAAGTTCATATTTACTTATATATTATATATTTTTAAGCGATTAATAACTACTTTTTTTATATTCAAAGTATTTTCAAACAACTAAAAAACAGTACATATTCTGTCATTTCTTTTCCTTTTCTTCTGTTTTCTAGGTTAATTTTTTCTTTTCAAATCTGTAAAATTTATATAACTCATATTCATAAGATACAAAGTTTACAGGAATAAAAAAATAAATATGACTTATATCCTGTTGTTCCATAACAGCTAAGGAATATGTTTAAAAGGAAAACTTTTACATATTCCACAGAATGTATAAAATTAGACACCAAAGTTAATTTTTAATTAAACTGACAAAGCACCGCAAATGCAAAAAATATATATTACACATGTTCACTACTTACAGTGACTAAACTTGTTTATTTATATGTACTACTTGAAATGCATATTTGAGGCAAGTTTTGAAACTAGCAGTAATTATTTTCTGAATGTTATTAAATTAGAGTATTTATTTATTATTTTCTATTTATAGTTAAATAGATCTTGTGATTATCTGATCTGTGTAAAACAATGTATTTGCCAATATAAATTTTTAAAAGATCTAGTTTTTAAATTGCATGATTTTTTTTTTTTTTGGAGGGGGGGGGGGGATTTTCTTTGCAATTTTCGAACATCTGATATTATAAATATCTTTATTTTTATCCACTGAGTATAATGAATATTTGAACTTTTAGAGTAAGACAAGATTACAAATATTTATATATATTTATCCATGTACCGTAAAAACCGTCAATAGGGAACACTTTGGGGCTGGGGAATTTGTCAGATAATCGGAGATGTTTCCTTTTGTGAGGTAAAAATATACAAATATGCATACATTGTGTATTAAAAAAGGTATTAGACGTCCATTTTTCGGAAATGTTCATTAACCTTCACAACGGACACTTCCAAATACCGGACACCCCTATTTAGTAAAAGATAATGCAGAGTTGCATTTTTTTGCAAAAGGACCTGATTAAAACATGGGCATGCTGGACAGTGTCCCGTCCCCCTACGATTTTAGGACTCAAAAATTTGATGTGCAATTTTTGTAAAGCTTATATTTTAAATCCATTTCGAAATTGTACTGATTATAATCAATATTTTGAATTTTTAAAGTAAAATAACATTAAAAACTAAACAAATAAAAGAAATCTAATATTTAGATGAATATCTTTTTGTTTTTAATCTTGTTCTACTCCTGAAATTCAAAATTTTTAATATAATCAGTACAATGTCGTAAAAGATTTAAATTATGAGCTTTACAAAAATTGCATACCAAATTTGGAAGCCCCAAAATCAGGCTGTGTGGGGTGGGGGGGACAAGACCACAGCTAAATATTTTTCTAGGATTCACCGTGGTCAAATATGGCTGCGTATAATGCTGACAAAAATTGGTTGCGATTAAGACGTTTGAAGTGTCTGAAATTCAGACGCAAAAAGTGTCTGAAAAAATTAAGACATTTTAAAATGTCTGAAAATTGAACACACCGTTTCAGACACTTAAGTGTCTGAATTTCAGACATTTCAATTTAGAGTGTATCCGCTCAAAATATCAAATAAATGTCTAGAGCAATTTCTAAATTTAAACCGTTTTGCAATATTATTTTGTGTTCGTTTTATGTAATAACTGTAATGTGACGTAAATATGACAATTTCTCCTATTTAAGACTTCTATTGCATGTTAATAAATTTATTATTTAACAAATTCCTTTCTCTCTTAAAATTCACGTGTAATTATAGTTTTATGACGTAATTTTTAATAAGTTCCTGCTTTTTGTACATAATTATTTAATTCTAATTCCAATGTTTTTTTCTGTTTATAATAGTCACGTGTAAATAAATTTTTAATTTATTACACGTATAAATATTTTTTTTTTTTTTTTAAGCAAACATTATTGTTTCCGCTGTTTATACATGGCAACCGTTTAAATTAATATCACTTTCTAAAATTTGTAAAAAATATCTCAAGAAATGCTGAAAATTTGAATTTAAAATAGGAATAAAACCTCAAAAAATGAGTCAAAATAAAAAAAAAATTAATGCAATCTGCACTCCGGCAAATTCTAACGCATAAAATGATCTAAAAATGATTACACTGCCATGTATAGTTTTTGCTGCTATAAAACTTTTTTATTGAAACGATTCTGTCCAAATTTAGCAGTAAATATCTCTTAAAATAATTCTTCGATTTGAAAACTGTCTGCATTAGCGTGTTTATCAAACGTTTCTGTATAAAACTACAAAAATTTTCATATTTTTGTATGCATTATTTTTCTTAATATTAACGAAGAAAGACCTCCGGTCACAAAAAATTCAAAACCGGCGGCGGTGACAGCGGTAGTTACTTTTTTTTAGGATAGAGAGATGGTATTAATTTATACTGTTGCCAGATGTATAAACAGCGCAAACAATAATGTTTGCTTCAAATTAAAAATTTATTTACACGTGACTATTATAAACAGAAAAAAATCATTTGGAATTAGAATTAAATATTTATGTACAAAAAGCAGGAACTTATTAAAAATTACGTCACAAAAAGTATACGCGTGAATTTTAAAAGAGAAAGGATATTGTAAAATAATAAATTCATTAACATGCGTTAGAAGTCTTAAATAGGAGAAATTACGTCATATTTACGCACATTATAGTTATTACATAAAATGAACACAAAATAATATTGCAAAACAGTTTAAATTTAGAAATTGCGCTAGACATTTATTGGATATTTTGAGAGGATCTTTTCAACTATTTTTGTTAGGAAATCGCAAATAAAATTTCATTTCTAACAAAAGTATTTTCACGTGAATATTTTAAATTGAAAGAATAGCTTGGTCAAAATTACGTCAGATTAAAAACGATTAATTTAAAATGTCTCATTTAAAAGAACTTTCTTTTCGCTTTGTTAAAAAATACCAGGAGACAAAGACTCTGTTTACTTAATTCCTTTTATATTATCTTATTTTGAAATGTTGTTACACGTGTCTACGTCATCAAGTTATTTTTATTTCGACGTTTTTTGTATTTTTATTAATTATTTATCGTTATTTGTATTTTTATTAATGTTGTACTAATTTATTTGTTCTTTCGTTATTTAAAATAAAAATTATGTCAATTTGTATAATTTGGCGAATGGTTTGGCGATTTATATAATTTGGCAAAATTGGTCGACGGGATAATCAAGTAGTACCGCAGCGGATTTTGCGTTAAAATTCTTCAATCAAAGAGAAATGAATAGAAATCCGTTTATAGGGAGATCGCCACTGTTTTTTAAATTATACTTCAATCTTTCGAAATCTTTTTAAAGCCGATCAAATTAGTGTGCATTTAGACTCTGCGGAATCTGGATGGGGGGTTGGCGAGCGTAGCTCGTAGGGGGCCGAGCCCCGTAGTATTGTAAAAAAAGGAAAATGTTTCTTAATCGGGGGACAATATAACATAATCGCAAATACAAATATACAATAATCTTTTCCGAGTTACCCACGATTCCGAAAAGCATTCTTTATATTTAGAAACATCCGAAACCAATATATTTTCGGGAATTAAAGAAACATTTATAAAATCAAAGTTTATATTCCTGCCACTGATTTTTGGAAACGTTTACGAGTAGCTTATACGAGGGCTGTTCAATAAAGAATGATAAGGTTTTTCTATATCAACGTATCCTGAATCACCGTTTAAATTTTAATTTGCTTTTCAAAGTAGTTCATATTCAATGCAATGATCACCTTCAATTTTTAACACAAGGGGGCTCGCCAACCCCCATCCAGACACAGCAGACTCTAAATGCACGCTAATTTGATCGGCTTTAAAAATATTTCGAAAGATTGAATTATAATTTAAAAAACAGAGGCGATCTCTCTATAAACGGATTTCTATTCATTTCTCTCTGATTGGGGAATTTTAACGCCAAATCCGCTGCGGTACTACTTGATTATCCCGTCGACCAATTTCACCAAATTATATAAATCGCCAAACCGCTCGCCAAATTATACAAATTGACATAATTTTTATTTTAAATAACGAAAGAGCAAATAAATTAGTACAACATTAATAAAAATACAAATAAAACGTCGAAATAAAAATAACTTGATGACGTAGACACGTGTAACAACATTTCAAAATAAGCTAATATAAAAGGAATTAAATAAACAGTCTTTGTCTCCTGGTATTTTTTAACAAAGCGAAAAGAAAGTTCTTTTAAATGAGACATTTTAAATTAATCGTTTTTAATCTGACGTAATTTTGACCAAACTATTCTTTCTCTTTTAAATATTCACGTGAAAATACTTTTGTTAGAAGTGAAATATTATTTGCGCTTTCCTAACAAAAATAGTTGAAAATATCCTCTCAAAATATCAAATAAATGTCTAGCGCAATTTCTAAATTTAAACTGTTTTGCAATAGTATTTTGTGTTCATTTTATGTAATAACTGTAATGTGACGTAAATATGACGTAATTTCTCCTATTTAAGATTTCTAACGCATGTTAATGAATTTATTATTTTACAATATCCTTTCTCTTTTAAAATTCACGCGTATACTTTTTATGACGTAATTTTTAATAAGTTCCTGCTTTTTTGTACATAAATATTTAATTCTAATTCCAAATGATTTTTTTCTGTTTATAATAGTCACGTGAAAATAAATTTTTAATTTGAAGCAGACATTATTGTTTGCGCTATTTATAAAGTTGGCAACAGGTTAAATTAGTACAATTTTCTAAAATAAGTATAAAATATGTCTCAAATTGCTGAAAATTTGAATTTAAAATAGAAATAAAAGCTCAAAAGATGAGTAAAATTTATAAACTAAATGCAATCTGCACACCGGGAAATTATAACGTATAAAATGATCTAAAAATGATTAAATTCCTATGTATAGTTTTTGCTCCTATAAAACTTTTTTAATGGAACGACTTTGTCCAAATTTAGCCTTAAATATCTCTTAAAATAATTCTTCGATTTGAAAACTGTCTGCATCAACGTGTTTATCAAACATTTCTCTATAATACCGCCGATTTTCATATTTTTGTATGGAATATTTTTTTTATTATTAACGGAGAAAGACCGCCGGTCACAAAAAACTCAAAACCGGTGGCGGCGGCGGTGACAGCGGTAGTTACTTGTTTTTAGAATAGAGAGAAACTTCCACGGGAACATCCTGTTGTTGGGATAAAAGGAGCTCTTGCAACTCATAGCGTACAAACACGTCTCATGTTCACTTTTCTGTTATCAACGTGTATTTCGCACCAAATTATAACTGAAATATTTTTAATGTCCTCATATATAACGATATTCTCCATAGTAGTTACGCTATTAATGTTGTCTTCTGTAAGATCAGTTACAGGAACTCCGGGTCCATTATTCTCTGACGATGATATCTCAAACAAGGTTCTTTCTAACCGTGTTAATGGGAAAAAAAAGACTCTTCATAAGTCTCCTATAACATACGCTTTGACTAAATTTCTTCAGGCAAAAGCAAAATTTCCAGTAGGCGAGAACATATTGCACATTGCGTGTTGCCTACATCGTTCCCATAGGCGATACTGAAATCATCTGAAATTTCATGGCTGTCGCTGACGTACTACTGGAAAAATAAAAATACTACGTTTTCATTACACATAATTTAACAATGAAACTTAAAATTAATTTTGTGTGCAATACAGTATCTCTCTATTCTAAAAAAAAGTAACTACCGCTGCCACCGCCTCCGCCGCCGGTTTTGAATTTTTTGTGACCGGAGGTATTTCTTCGTTAATATTAAGAAAAATAATGCATACAAAAATATGAAAATTGGTAGTATTATACAGAAATGTTTGATAAACACGCTGATGCAGACAGTTTTCAAATCGAAGAATTATTTTAAGAGATATTTAATGCTAAAGTTGGACAAAATCGTTCCACTAAAAAAGTTTTATAGGAGCAAAAACTATACATCGGAATTTAATAATTTTTAGATCATTTTATACGTTATAATTTCCCGGTGTGCAGAATTAATTTATTTTTTAATTTGACTCATTTTTCGAGGTTTCATTTCTATTTTAAATTCAAATTTTCAGCATTTCGAGAGAGATTTTTTATTTATTTCAGAAAATTGTACTAATTTAGCCTGTTGCCAACTGTATAAACAACGGAAACAATAATGTTTGCTTCAAATTAAAAATTTATTTACACGTGACTATTATAAACAGAAAAAAAAACCTTTCAAATTAGAATTAAATAATTACGTATAAAAAGCAGGAATTTATTGAAAATTACTTCATCTATAACTACACGTGAATTTTAACAGAGAAATGATATTGTAAAATAATAAATTCATTAAAATGCGTTAGAAGTCTTAAATATGAGAAATTACATCACATTTACGTCACATTATACTTATTACGTAAAATGAACAAAAAATAATATTGCAAAACAGTTTAAATTTAAAAATAGCGCGAGACATTTACTTGATATTTTGAGATGAACTTTTCAACTATTTTTTTTTTTTTTTTTTTTTTTTTTTTTTTTTTTTTTTTTTTTTTTGGACAGCGCAAATAATATTTCATTTTAAAAAAAAGTATTTTCACGTGAATATTAAAAAGGGAAAGAAAAGTTTGGTGAAAATTACGTCAGATTAAAAACGATATATTTAAAATGTCTTATTTAAAAGGACTTTCTTTTCGCTTTGTTAAAAAATACTGGCAGATAAAGACTCTGTTTACTTAATTTATTTTATATTAGATGATTTTGAAATGCCATTGTATCTTTTAACAGCAGCTGATTTTTCCGTAAAATTCCCCAATCAAAGAGAAATGAATAGAAACCCGTTTATAGGGAGAACGCCTTTGGTTTTCGGTAGTTTCGTAAGAAATACCACCTATTGCAGTCGTTACCATGATGCGACTTTTGAAAAATTCCTTCATAACTTTTCATTATATGACCCTAGGAACCCAAAACCACCTCCACTTAAAAAGTTTATATATATATATATATGTATGTACTAAATTTTGTCCGCACGATAAAAGTCGCAATTATGCACGGATCGTTTTCAAACTCGCCAACAACTTTGAGATGGCTAATATCTCGGCGGGGATTGAAAATGGGCAAAATCGGCCCAAGGGAATGGAAAGGGGGGGGGGGGTTAAAAATTTTGAATACCGTCTTAACAAGATTCTGATAAAACCAGCTCTTACACAACAATGACAGGAAAAAATAAATATTTTTCGTTATAGCAGTTGCCAACAATTATTAAAAAAACAATAAAATTTTCACCACAACAATTGCTTTTGTATTGCAAGATTTTCTCGTGAAAAAATAAATGAAATAAATAGTTTGACAAATTGAAAACAAATTGAATATTACGTCATATGTTTTCTAGAGCAAGATTTCAGCATGGAAACTCAAAATGAAATAAAAAGTTTGAAGATATATATATAAAAAAAAAAAAAAAAAATGCGTCATATTAGAAATATAATGGACCTCAGCAGGTGAATAGGTAACGTCATGTGAGTTTGAAGAAACGTATTAAAACATGATAAAAAACCGACTATGGAAATATTAACATATTTTAACAATTTGAGGTTCTCTGAATTTGTTTTAGCCATTTTTAAATCTATCCCATATACATGCGTGCGTGTATTGGTGTATATTAGAATTTTCACAAAATGTTTAGCTCCCTAAAGTTCATTCTTAGTGAAGGAACTTGGTTTATCTCTAATCTTGATTTAAGTTTTGTTGGTGAATTTAGTCCTTAACATCGAAATCTACCTCCGCCTGTAGGTCAGAGGCGGCAGGGATTTTTTTAATTATAATTCAATCTTCCAAAATCTTTTTAAAGCCGATCAAATTAGCGTGCTTTTAGAGACTACAGTGTCTGAACGGGGGTCGGCGAGCGTAGCTCGTAGGGGGCCGAGCCCCCTAGTGCTAATAAAAAAAATAATGATCATTCGGCACAGATATCATATACTCATATTGGCGCGATTTTTTTCCGTCGCCAATTTGGCGAAAACATAAACAGCATAAACAACTACATCCGGTTTACCATATCAAGCAAAATAACGACAGCGCCAGTTAAGTACACGTTGCATATGTGACATTGGTGTCAGAAAAAAATCGCGCCAATATATGACACCTGTGTCGATCATTCTTTATGGAACAGCTCTCGTATAATGATTTAATCAGTTCTCTAAACCCGGCAAATATCTTTTCCGAATTCTATCAACTGTCAAATAAACCTTTTATGCTCCACACATATTTTTCACAGATAACTGTGATAAAGTAGCAAAATTAGCATTAACGTTAAAATTAATATTATTATGCTACTCTAGTATGTATAAATTCAATTACGAAGTTGAAAATCTTTAATTATAATTGATAGCATTCTGAAACCCGATATTCCAAATTTAGAAAACGGATTAATACAATATAAAAACTAATCGGCAACCTTTCAGAAAATCCGTGGCAACAAAAGATGTTAAATTATAAGCAGAAGTTCTCATATACGTCCATTAAAAATATTTCAAAAATATATATTCTAAAAACACACTCAAAATATATATTAAACATTTAATTGCTAAAAAGGACGTCAAACGTTAATAAAATACATTAAAAGATCTTAATAATTTGACATGTTTCGATTGAATTTACTCAATCATCATCAGAAAAACAAGCACAAAGATGGAAAATGACAATAAACTTTACAAATGAAATTTAAAAATAAATAAATAAAAATCACGCGCGTAATATTTTAACATGTTTCACGTTGCCCTATTTTATTTTCAAATTATCTAACAATTCAATCCAAATATTTGGGATTTGAAATGACAAGGAATCATTGCAGACCATTGAGTTTCTGACGTAAATTTCAATAGATTCTCTAATAAAAAGTTGCAAATAAAAATCTGACCTATAAATTAATCTACTTTCATTAAACAAAATATTTATGTTTTCTATTTTATTTAGCCTAGATAATGCGGTTTTACCTCTATTAAATTTTATGTCTGCAATGTGCTCTTTACATCTCACTTGGAATTTTCTCTGAGTCATGCCAATATAATAATTTCTATAACCACCTTCTTTAAGAAAAGGAATGATATAAACACCGGAAAGGTCAAATTTATCAATAGGGTCAATTCTAGTGGTTAAAATTGATTTTAATTTAGGAGGGGGTCTAGCAATTAAATTTACATCCAACTTTTTAAGTTGAGTTTTAGCGGATTCAAAGAAATTTGGATAATAATTTATAACCACCCTTTTCATGTTATTTTCTCTGTCGGTTTTATTCTCAAAAACTGCATCGCTCCTTTTGTTAATAAACTTTTTAATTAATTTATTAACTATCTTAACATGATATCCGTTGTTAATAGCTATTGTTTTAATTTTATCTAATTCATCATTTAAATATTCAGTGGAACAAATTCTAAAAGCTCTGTTAATAAGGAATCTAAAGGTAGATAATTTATAAGAATATCGAGTGCAAGCATCAAAAGGTATAACATTTAAGTTAGTTATTGGCTTACGATATATTGAACGAATTAGTTTATTATTTTCTCTTTTTAATTCAACATCTAAAAAAGGTAATTTCTTATCGGTTTCAAGTTCAAAAGTAAATTTAATCTTATTACCTAAATCATTTAACTGTTGAATAAAAACTAACAATTTATCAACTTCTCCTTGCCAAACAATAAAAATATCATCTACATAACGTAGCCATACTAAAGGTAATACTTTAAAAGTACTGAAAATTTTTGATTCAAGGGGGCGTAATTTAAATTCTGCTAGGAGGCCTGAAATTGGAGATCCCATTGGGGCACCGTCTGATTGTTGATAAATTATATTGTTAAAAATAAAATAATTACTATTAATTATTAGGTTTAGGCCACTTTTTAAAGTGTTTTTCATTGGTATGTCAAAATCTTCTCTATTGTCAATGAACTGTTCGATGGTTTGAGCTACTTCTGAAGTATCTATCGATGGATATAATGACACAATGTCTAAGCTTGCTAAAATGCAATCATCTGTAATGTCGATTTTCTCTAATCTTCCGATGAAGTCAATACTGGAATCAACTGTGAAAGTGGAGGGAGGCAATAATTGTTTCAGTAATGGAACGAATGCACGCTCTAAGTAATATGTTGGGCCTTGACATTTAGTGACAATCGGACGAAGAGGATAATCTTGTTTATGGTCCTTCAATCTTCCAACTAATCTTGGAATAACTGCAACTTTATTTAACTTGAGGTTAACTTTCATAAAATCTGGCCATTTACCTTTCTCTATTATTTCTTTCGTTTTCGCACATATTTTATTTAGTGGATTATGTTTTACTGCTATACATTCCATCTTATCAGTACAATCCTGCATTTTACTAATATAGTCTTCTCTATTGAGGACAGCAAGGCGATTAGATGTCTATAACCAATGCTTACTAATCGCCTTGCTGTCCTCAATAGAGAAGACTATATTAGTAAAATGCAGGATTGTACTGATAAGATGGAATGTATAGCAGTAAAACATAATCCACTAAATAAAATATGTGCGAAAACGAAAGAAATAATAGAGAAAGGTAAATGGCCAGATTTTATGAAAGTTAACCTCAAGTTAAATAAAGTTGCAGTTATTCCAAGATTAGTTGGAAGATTGAAGGACCATAAACAAGATTATCCTCTTCGTCCGATTGTCACTAAATGTCAAGGCCCAACATATTACTTAGAGCGTGCATTCGTTCCATTACTGAAACAATTATTGCCTCCCTCCACTTTCACAGTTGATTCCAGTATTGACTTCATCGGAAGATTAGAGAAAATCGACATTACAGATGATTGCATTTTAGCAAGCTTAGACATTGTGTCATTATATCCATCGATAGATACTTCAGAAGTAGCTCAAACCATCGAACAGTTCATTGACAATAGAGAAGATTTTGACATACCAATGAAAAACACTTTAAAAAGTGGCCTAAAGCTAATAATTAATAGTAATTATTTTATTTTTAACAATATAATTTATCAACAATCAGACGGTGCCCCAATGGGATCTCCAATTTCAGGCCTCCTAGCAGAATTTAAATTACGCCCCCTTGAATCAAAAATTTTCAGTACTTTTAAAGTATTACCTTTAGTATGGCTACGTTATGTAGATGATATTTTTATTGTTTGGCAAGGAGAAGTTGATAAATTGTTAGTTTTTATTCAACAGTTAAATGATTTAGATAATAAGATTAAATTTACTTTTGAACTTGAAACCGATAAGAAATTACCTTTTTTAGATGTTGAATTAAAAAGAGAAAATAATAAACTAATTCGTTCAATATATCGTAAGCCAATAACTAACTTAAATGTTATACCTTTTGATGCTTGCACTCCATATTCTTATAAATTATCTACCTTTAGATTCCTTATTAACAGAGCTTTTAGAATTTGTTCCCCTGAATATTTAAATGATGAATTAGATAAAATTAAAACAATAGCTATTAACAACGGATATCATGTTAAGATAGTTAATAAATTAATTAAAAAGTTTATTAACAAAAGGAGCGATGCAGTTTTTGAGAATAAAACCGACAGAGAAAATAACATGAAAAGGGTGGTTATAAATTATTAACCAAATTTCTTTGAATCCGCTAAAACTCAACTTAAAAAGTTGGATGTAAATTTAATTGCTAGACCCCCTCCTAAATTAAAATCAATTTTAACCACTAGAATTGACCCTATTGATAAATTTGACCTTTCCGGTGTTTATATCATTCCTTTTCTTAAAGAAGGTGGTTATAGAAATTATTATATTGGCATGACTCAGAGAAAATTCCAAGTGAGATGTAAAGAGCACATTGCAGACATAAAATTTAATAGAGGTAAAACCGCATTATCTAGGCTAAATAAAATAGAAAACATAAATATTTTGTTTAATGAAAGTAGATTAATTTATAGGTCAGATTTTTATTTGCAACTTTTTATTAGAGAATCTATTGAAATTTACGTCAGAAACTCAATGGTCTGCAATGATTCCTTGTCATTTCAAATCCCAAATATTTGGATTGAATTGTTAGATAATTTGAAAATAAAATAGGGCAACGTGAAACATGTTAAAATATTACGCGCGTGATTTTTATTTATTTATTTTTAAATTTCATTTGTAAAGTTTATTGTCATTTTCCATCTTTGTGTTTGTTTTTCTGATGATGATTGAGTAAATTCAATCGAAACATGTCAAATTATTAAGATCTTTTAATGTATTTTATTAACGTTTGACGTCCTTTTTAGCAATTAAATGTTTAATATATATTTTGAGTGTGTTTTTAGAATATATATTTTTGAAACAAAAGATGTTTTTAAAAATACTTCTTAAATCTGGAAATTATATATGGTTTCATCCGATAGGACATCGGACATAGATTATGAAACACTCTCCAATCGTAAAAATACTATTAGCTCCCGATATGCAATTTCTTTCAGACAACAATTAAAGTATCTCAAAAAAAGAAAAAACCTAACCATATGCCATCCGTAGAACGAAGCAGGTATATCATTGAACTGTTAAATACTGATAATTTACTGCAATTTTTTTAGCTTCAAAACATCATCAGTAAACTGTTCTATAAAAACCTGTAAATTTTCGGGAAATATGGCATGCCAGATATTTTAGAATTCCTGCATAATCACCAGTCTTTGATGTTTTTATTCTTGAAATTGATTTTAAGCTTTAAGTTCTTATTATAATACCGTTATAATCTCTCAGTTAATTCCATTTGGAATTGGAAACTAACACTTAACGGTCCTCATTATTTAAGGATTTATAAATATAGATCCATTTGCCCGATTATTCTACCTTTGTATAAAGTGAAGAAATTCTAAGCTGTGTTGTGTAGGGTTAAACACATTATGTTACTTCACTCGGGATGCTATTATTTTGATATTCGCTTTCACTCTTCACGTATTCCGTCGTGGAATCCTTTCATTTGACGCTATTGATTCCACATTTTAAGAAAAGTGAATTTATGCATTAGAGTGCAAGGTGTAATCGTTTTCCAATACATTTTGTAGGGAGATATAAAATCTGCCTTTAATTTGAATATCATACCTAAAAGTTTCTTAGCTCTACTTTTGAAGCTAAGGGGAGTGCATTTACGAAATTCAAAGCTAAATCTTTAGAACGATTCGAAGTACAGTTAAGGTAATGCAATTTTGAATTGTTTCATTTTACATGGATACTAATAGCGAAAAGTTATCCGAAGTCCAAGGATGTATAGTGGTAAGGTAATTCCTTCTCACTTACCTTCTATAAACTGTTCATTTACAATCTGTAAGTTTTCAAAATATATGGTGTGCCGGATATTTTAGAATTCTTCTACAGTATAAGCCTTTCCCATTTTTTAGTCTTGTAACTGATTTTAGGCTTAAAGATCTTCTCTTATAACACTGATCAACAAATTTGAACTTTTGAGCTTTCACAAAATTGATGTTTCTTAGGTGGTTTTTTTCTGCTGATTCGGAATCTAGTTTTAGATTTACTCCAGCAGGTCATCCGGTCATGTTTTTGAGATAATTGCATATTTCGATTTATGAAAATTTTGTGCAATTATATGCAAATTTAAGGCTTAAAGCATTACCCAACTGGCTATTGTGTTTTATGTTAGGGATACTGTCTACTTTATTTTACAGAAACGTTGTTTCTGAGATTATACGGAGATGTGACCGTGCAATATTGTGCCTAATTTGCATATTTTTCGTGTTTTTCTGATACCGTTTCTTGATCTTTAAATATTTTTGCCACACGAAATTGGTAATATGTTTCTAAACCAATTTTTTGCTCATTTCAAATCTGGTATTGTTTTCTTCTATCACGTCTAGTTTGAGAAAAAAAAAAGAAATTTTATTTTTTGATAAAAAAAAAAGCCAGAAATCACTTTTTATGCTACTTTATGATGTACTTCAAATAGTTAGGCTAGGTTCTGCCTTTTTTTCGATTAGATAAATTATTGTTTATGTCACTGATAAGAATCTGACTCGGTTCACTCTTTTGAAAATGAGGTACACACCCCTAAAAAGAATCTTTCATCAAACTTGTCTCAATAGAGTACATACGTAGAAATTCATTTTACTCAAAAACTAGACATGATATAAGGAAGGAGATTGTAGATTTGAAATCAGCATGACGGCTTACAGGCTAGTCAAAAAAATATTACGTCAATTTTGTGAGTTGATAGTAATTTAAACATTATACCATTGAAAAGTATGCAAATTAGGCTTAAGAACTGACAGATAAATCTTAAGAATATGCAGATCGTGACATTTATCTGAAGCAAATAGGCAGGCAGTCATTATCTAGAAAAAGTAATCCAATCTGACATTTATTTTATCTAAAGTTTGCATTAAAAACCAAAAAAAAAGCTTAAATTTGCATAAACTGAAATATGCAAATTTTTCAAAAACTAGACCATCTAGAGAAAAAGGGAAAGCATATTCGGAATTAGCACGAAAACACAGATCTAGAATCAACTAATTTCAGTTCTGTGACAGACAAATTGTTGTCCAGCGTAGTCAGTAATTTAATTTCATTAGTAATCTGGAAATTATTATTTAAATATCCACAATATTTAATGATTTATAAATATAGATCTCGTTTCCCGATTATACTACCGTTATATAAAGTAAAGAAATTGTAACCTGTGAATTCATTAAATAGATTTTGTTACTTCACTCGGCATACTTTCAGTTTCATATTCACTTCACGAATTCCTTCGTGAACTTTCACTTGACAGTATTGATTCCACTCGTCAAGAAAAGTGAATTTATGCATTAGACTGCAAGGTGTAATCGTTTTCCGATAAATTTTGCAGAGAGGTGTAAATAGAGCCTTTTAGCTGAATGTCATGGCTAACAATTTCTTAGATGTACTTTTATCACTAAGGAAAATAAAATTCACAATTTCAAAGTTTCATTTTCATATTTTAATTGATTCGCGATTTGAAAAATATTTAATCAGATAATAATAAAAGAACTGGACATTTACACCATGAAAAGTTCAATATTAACGTGCAAATAAAAAATCACAAATTTAATAATTGGTGTATGCAAAATGTTCTAAAGTCAAAAACTAAACAAACATTAAAATAAAATTATAACAATCGACGTTTCGGTCGTCATCTATGACCGTCTTCAGGAAAGAGTTGTTACATTCCTTTTAAAGTTTAAAAAAAAGCCAAGCCGTCTTCAATTTGAAAAGTTTGTTAGGTATTCAATCGATAATCGCTTCAACCAATCATAAGAAAGAGAATATGCAGACCAAAAACAAAAAAAAAAATAAAAACGATTTAACGATGGGGTATACAATGGCGCCATCTACCAGATGAAAACATAATAAAAGAAAAATCAAATAAACGAAATGGCTTGCAGTGGCGACATCCAGAATAAAATGATGAAAATAAATGCCGAAGAGAAACAATAGAATATAAAGATACAAACTCTTGACATTAAAATGATAGGATGAATATAAAAATAGTTGCATATGATTATTTTAAGATGCACATCCAAATTGCTCAGATGTTTGAAAACATCATTTTAAGAATGTACAAATTAATTAAAAAAATTATAACATAAAAATAAAAATGTACTAACTAAAACATAATTTTTTCATATCTGCAAGAAACAGAATTTCAGTTCTGTGACAGACACATTGTTGTCCAGCGTAGTCATTATCCTGTGATTATCCGACATTCGTCGGATAATCATTGTCAATTTTCTACACAAAATTGTAAAGTATACGAGCATACCTTTGTAAAAAATCTATTTTGGGGCATCTTCAGCCTTTTGAATATTCAAAATTTGCGAAGTTACTTTTAGCAATAAATTTGCGAAAATGCTCAAATGATGAATAAAACTTTGGTGTGAAACATTAACTCAGTATCGACGTCTGTTCCTAATTCTATGAACAATTCTTATTAACTGCTGTGTTTCAAGATAGCAGCAATGGATACAATCGTCTTTTAAAGATCACTGTATAGGTAAGTTTGACTTTCGGTTATGTTGCAAATATGCAACACGGTGATACAAAGGGTTAATGCAATTTTGAATTGTTTTTCAAAACACGAACGTAGGTACTAAAATAAATTTTCCTTTAGAAAATATTCCCCTTTTGTGACATTTTGATCAGACTTTTAGCATTATCTAAGAAATGGAGTGATACTCAAGCGTCACTTATTTTTGTATCACTAAATAATATCAAAAACTTTTTTAAATACCAGGAGTTTCAATCCGTGTCTCCCGGGTTATAGGACATATTGCTTGGTGCAAACAACTTAGGTGAAAATAATTTTTTATTCAAAACTCTAAGAGATATTTTACATTTAACTTATTTTTTAGAATACTTACTAACAACATCCATTTTTATTTGAAAAATATCAGTTTTATTAATTTCAAAACATAGAATCTACTTAGTAACGAAATTGTAACCTGAAAATCCAATTAAACATGGTAAACATGTTTAATGGTTTTAATGTTTTAATTTATATCTTTTAGAAATTGAAATTAGTATATTATTACAAGGTGTTAATTTGTTATATATAAAACTGTTTAGTTAATTTAAACTTTAGTCATCATTTTCAATCTTTAGAAATTCCTTACAGTTCAGAAATTCTTGTAAACTTTTCCCTTCACAATATTGATTTTATCCTTCGATAAGAGTGAGTTTATGCATTAGACTACAAGATAAAATCGTTTATCGAAAACTTTTATCAGTGAGGTACAAGGAATACCTTTAAGCTGAAAATCACGTCTTTAGCTCTTTTTAACACTTTCCAACAGTGTTGAAAAGTATCTATGATTTCGGTTTGTCTGTCCGTCTGTACGAGCTCTAACTCTCGTAAATATACTCGGAATGTACTTACTTTTTGTATGTTATTGATGCTTAATATCGCGTGAACGGTATTGAAAATGAAGTGTGTAGCATTTTTAGTTCATTTACAGGGACGGTGAAAAGTGTTCCGTTACATTACAGTCTATGGGAAAAAATTAATTTCATAGACAATTTCAAACACAATGACATTGACAATCATACATGAAGTACACTACATTCTGTGGAATATGGGTGGCAAAGCATATACTATTCATTAACAAGGCCATACAAAATTATTCTGTTGCATAATGGTCTACAGTAGTGCTGCACAACCTTTTTGCCAGAAAATTGTTTGCCACCACAAAAAATTTAAAAAAAAAAACATTTACATTATTTAATAGCAAAACTTCTGTCAATTAATAAGGAAACTTATTCTGCATAAAAATAGTAGTAATCTTGATGGCCCGCGAACCACAGGTTGTGCACGCCTTGTCTACACGGAAATGTTTGGAGTGTATTTCAGTTCTGTTACACAATTTAAAATACAATGAAAATAATAGACATTACTGAGGCTTAGTGCAAGATGCTTGTTCTATAACATGATGTGCATAGCATTTATCGTTATTTACTGGGACATGCAAATGATTCGGATAAATGTATTTGAAGTACACTGTCTGTTAACTATAAGTGCTGGAAAAGCGATTTCATTTATGGTATGCGCATTTAACTAAATTTTTGCTTAGTATGTGGCGTGTATAAATGCTATAGATTATTATACAGGGCTGCACGAAAGAATTCGCAAGGATTGCGGATTATCAGCGTGAATGGTTTAAAGGTAGCTTTTAACTGAGTTATACAATTTCAAGTTGAATTAAATTTAGTATAAAAAGATTTATTTGTATAAGTAAAATTACATACAAGGCCACGCAAAAACTGAATACATGACCTTCTAAGGAAAGGATGAAAATATTTGGAAGTGTCATTTGAGTAGTTTTAATTATGTTTTAACCTGAATTACATTTTAGCTTAATATGTAGCGCATATAAAAATTTGTTGTCAATAAACAGGACAGCGTTGTAAAAAATAATTCAAGTACACTCATGTCCAAAATTAAGGTCACAAACATGAAATCTGTGAAAACTGATGAACTATTCACTGTGTTGCTACAAAATTTGGTACAGAGATATATTACAATGAGAGAAAGAATATAGCAACATAGCAACATAGCAATGTGGAAAAGATTTTAATTGTGAATTAAGAAACAGGTTATATCAAAAAGTGTTAAATCACGAATTACATATAAAGCATTTATCTCGAGAAAGTCTGTCGAATATGGAGTGTGATCACCGTGCACGGCTATACAAGGCTCACAACGAGCTCTCATACTGTTTATGAGGGTGTCAATAAATGTTTGTGGCAACAAAGCGCTTTCTTACAAGGCGCGGCTTTTAACTCCTGGCGGGTTCTGTGAGGGGGGGTTATGCTGTGCAGTGACTCATCGTAGGCCATCCCAAACATGTTCAATAGGATTGAGGTACGGAGACCTCGAGGGCCAATTCATATGGCGAATATCCTCTTCTTCAAGAAAATCATCAGCAATGTGAGTTCTGTGTGGCTTCGCTTTATCGTCCATAAACATGAAGTCCGGGCTTACAGAACCCCGGAACAAACTCACATAGGCTTGAAGGACCTCAATCCGATAGCGATGTGAGTTGACAATGCCCGCAACAAAGACGTGCAGTGGTGTACGACTGCCCAACATTTTGTCGCTCCAGACAAGGATTCCTTTGCTATCAAATCTGTCGATTTCTTTTGCGTAGGAGGATGATAGCGATCTCACCAGATGAAGATTCGACAAGAACCACACTGCATGGTGAATCTCGACTCATCACTGAAAAGAACACGCCCTCATTCTTGTTATGTCCAAGACTGATGTCTTCTGCTCCACAGCAACCGGGCTCTCCTGTTGGATGCAGTGAAAGGGACACACACGACCGGACGCCGGGCGTTAAAGATGAGGTCCTTGAAGCCTATGCGAAGTTTTTCCGGGGTGCTGGAGGCCCAGACTTCATATTTATTAGACGATAATGCGAAGCCACACAGAGCTCACATAGTTGATGATTTCCTTGAAGAAGATAATATTTGCCGTATGAATTGGCTCTCGGGGTCTCTGGAAATGTATCCTATTGAATATGTTTGGGATAGTCTAGGAAGAGACATTGCACAGCGTAACCCCACTCCCAGGACCCACCAGGAGTTAAAAGCCGTACTTTTGAAAGAATGGACTTTGTTGCCACAAATATTTATTGACACCCTAATAAACAGTATGAGAGCTGATTGTCAGGCTTTCATAACAGTGCACGGTGACCACACTCCATATTAGAGAGACTTTTACAGAGATAAATGCTTTATCTCTGATTCATGATTTAACTCTTTTTGATATACCCTGTTTCTTAATAATATGGAAAAGAATTTAATTGTGAATTATATTGCTATATTCTTTTTCTCATTACAATAAACCTCTGTGCCAAATTTCGCGGCAAAACAGTGAATAGTTCATCAATTTTCACAGATTTTATGTTTGTGACCTTAATTTTGGACATGAGTGTATATTTTTGTATATTTATAGAAAATGCTGACGGGGAAGTTTCAGCCTATTATGCATTTTCTTACTAAACTAAGTTTTATCATATTATGTAGAATATGTACAAATTGCAGATTAAATGTGAATTTTCAACCTATTATGCAATTTCTTATTGTACTAAGTTTCAGCATATTATGTAGAATGTGTACAAATTGTAAAATAACTGCAGAGCTGCACAAAATAATTGGATTACTTCACCGCTATGGACGGTAATTACTGAAATCTGGTTTTCAAATGTGTTCTGAGTTTTTGCAAATGTTTACTTATATATATTTTTTGTTTTTACGTTATTAATCAGCGAAGTTTTGGTAAAAAACTCAGGAAGTGTTGGAATGTTTTACATAATCTATGCTTGAGGCTTGATTTTTCTTTCTTGTTAGCTATTACTTTGAAAATTAACGTGAAATAAATTAAGAAATTCAAAGTTAAATCTTTTTAATTTGTTGAAGTATATTTAAGATAATGTAATTTTCAATTATTTTTCTTTAACCAAAAAATGAATTACAATCATCATTCTTTCATAAAATATTTGATTTTTAATATTCTGTCAGAAATTTTGCCATTATCTACGACTATTGAGTGATGTCAAGCAACACTGCCAATATATCAAATCATTTTATTCAGAAATTTCAAATTCATACTACAAATTCCAAATAGTAACTATTCATTTGTTTAATGATAGACATTCCTTGAATAACTGAAGGGAAATTTACCTTTCAAAATTTCTGGAGTGTATTCAGAATTTTCGAATTAAAAAATTCGCTAAATTAAAAATACTGGTATCAAAGGCGTCAGTACCTTTATCCACACTAAATGACACCAAGTCCTAAAACAAATTTACAAGAATGAAATACACAGAAACAAATATCATGCAGTTGTGGCTTTTCTTCTGGGGAGAGATTTTTAGCTTTTACTAAACTACTTTCTCAGGGATTAATTAACATTAATAATATTGACATTATAATTTAATGATCTTAAATATTTAATGATTTAAAAATAAAGATCTGTTTGTAAATTTTTTATAAACTATATAACACCATATAGAATATATTTTTCATTTTCTATACGATTCTATAATTCACTAATTTATGTAATAATTCCAAACTGCGTATCCTACTACACATTATTAGTTCATTTAGACTTCAATCACAATAATCTCCTTTTGATATTTGTTTTCATACTTCAGGAATTCTTTCATATAAGTCTTTTCTCTTGACACGATTGATTTCGTTTTTCAACAAGAGTGAATTTATGTTTTTGGCTTCAAGGTAAAATCGTTTACCGATAAATTTTGTCAAAAGGAGTTTCTTTAATTCCAAAATAGTAAAAGACACTTTCTCTACTATATTCATAAGGTTAAAGAAAATAAAATTACGAAAGTCTAATAAAATGCTTTAATCGATTTGAAAAATTACTCTGAAATTCTAATTTTATGAAATGATATTTTATGTTGACGAAAATAATAATAAAAATGCTTATTATATTAAAATTTATCGCCATTTTCCTTCGTTAGAAATTCCTTAAATTTCAGAAATTCTTGTAAACTTTTCACTTCACAATACTGATTTTATCCTTCGATAAGAGTGAGTTAATGTATTAGACTGCAAGGTAAAATCATTTATCGAAATTTTGTGTCAGGGAGGTGCAAGGAATACCTTTAAGCTGAAAATCACGTCTCTAGCTATTTTAGCTATGACTTTGAAAATTAACGCGAAATAAATAAGGAAATTCAAAGTTAAATCTTTTAAATTGGTCGAAGTATGTTTAAAATAATATAATTTTGAATTATTTCTCTTTAAACAAAAAATGAATTACAATCTCTATTACTCTTTCATAAAATATTTGATTTTTAATATTCCGTCAAAAATTTTGCCATTATCTACGACTGAGTGATATCAAGCAATATTGCCAATATATCAAATCATTTAATTCAGGAAATTTCAAATTCTTACTAAAAATTCCAAATAGTAACTATTCATTTGTTTAATGATAGAGATTCTTTTATTAACTGAAGAGAAATTACTTTTCAGAATTTCTGGAGTGTATGCGCTAAATTAAAAGCACTTTTACCGAATGCGTCAGTTCCTTTATTCACACTAAATGACACCGAGTCCTTAAACACATTTACAAGAAAAAAATACACAGAAATAAACATCATGCAGTTGTGGTATTTCTTCTGGTGACAAATTGTACCTCTCATTATAGTTCTCTACCACGGGCTAACCACTTCTCTACCAGATCCTAATTTTTTAATGACTTAAAAATAAAGTTCAGTTTTCACATTTACATAAACTATAGAATTGTATATAAAATATAGTGCATATTTTCCATACGATTCTAGAATTAACTAACTTATGTAATTCCAAACTGTGAATCCTACTTCACATTATTAGTTCATTTAGACTTCAATCACCATAATCTCCTTTTAATATTTGCTTTCATAACTCTTTCATGTAGGACTTTCTCTTCACACTATTGATTTCGTTCTTCAACAAGAGTGAATTTATGCTTTTGGCTTCAAGGTAAAATCGTTTACCGATAGATTTTCTCAAAAGGAGTTTCTTTAATTCGAGAATTGTAAAAAACACTTTCTCTACTATATTCTTAAAGTTAAAGAAAATAAAATTCTGAAGGTCTAATAAAATGCTTTAATCGATTTGAAAAAGAACTTTCAAATTCTAGTTTTATGAAATGATTGTTTATGTAGACGAAATTTATAATAAAATTGCTTATTATATTAAAATTTATCGCCATTTTAATCACCATTTTCATTCTTTAGACATTCCTTAAAGTTCAGAAATTCTTGTAAACTTTTTACTTCACAATATTGATTTTATCCTTCGATAAGAGTGAGTTTATGCATTAGACTGCAAGGTAAAATTGTTTATTGAATATTGTTGTCAGGGAATGAATTACAAGGAATACCTTTAAGCTGAGAATCGTGTCTGTAGCTCTTTTTATCTATTATTTTTAAAGTTAACCAAAAAGAAATTAAGAAATTCAAACTTAAATCTTTTAAATTAGTTGAATTATATGCTAGTTACTATAATTTTGAATTATTTTTCTTTAAACAAAAAATGAATTTCAATCATCATTCTTTCAGAGAATATTTTATTTTTAATATTCTACCAGGAATTTTGCCATTATCTATGACTGTTGAGTGATGTCAAGCAATGTTGCCAATAAACAGATCATTTTATTCAGAAATTTCAAATTCATACTAGAAATTCCAAATAGTAGCTTTTGATTTGTTTAACGATAGACATTCTCTGATTAACTTAAGAGAAACTTGCCTTTGGAATTTCTAGCTTGTATTCGGAATTTTTTAATACAAAAGTCTACTAAATTAAAAACATTGATGTTGATGGCATCAGTTCCTTTATCCACAGCAAATGACACTAAAGCCTTAAACAGATTTACTAGAATGAAAATTAAAACACAGAAACAACATCATGCAGTTGTCGTTTTTCTTCGGATGACAATTATTGTACTTTACCAGAGATTTACTAATAATCTTGACATTACTATTTAAAGATCCTAATTATTTAATGAATTAGAAATAACAATATGTTTGTGCATTTCTATAAATTACAGAATAGTATATAGAATATATTCTATATTTTCTATACGATTCAATAATTTGCTGTTTTATGTAATCCTAATCTATTAATCTAAACATTATTAGTTCATTTAGACTGCAGTCACAGTCACTTTTAGTATTTGTTTCCTTACTTCAAAAATTCTTTCGTGTAAGTCTATTCTCTTGACACTATTGATTTTATTCTTCAAAAGGAGTGAATTTATCTATTTAGTTTCAAGGTAAAATCGTTTACCGATAAATTTTGTCATGGAGGTATAAGTAGTGTCTTTAATTCGAGAATCGTACCAAACACTTTCTCTGCAATACTCTTTAAGTTAAAGAAAATAAAATTCTGAAGGTTAAATTAAATTCTTTAATTGACTTTAAATAATACTTTCAAATCCTAGTTTTATGAAACGATTTTTCATGTAGACAAGAATTATTTAAAAATAGCTTATTATATTAAAATTTATAATTTATTAAATCCTCAGTAGGAAAATAATCTTGCGTTGTTATTTACATTAGCTATATATTGGTTACATTTTGGTCGGTATTGCCAATATTGGTATAAAAACATTGCGGCAAAACATGTGCATACATTGTGGTATCTCCATTTTGCTAATGCTGCATAAACATTGGTAAGACATTGTGTCTTTCTTTGAAAGTATAAGCTCACCAGAAAAAAAAAACTAGGTACCCTTTCGAAGTATCTCGTAATACTATATTATGGAATAAAACCTCTGATGTTGCATACAATTGGCGCTACTCTTTCATGAGTATCACGAAAATGTAATAACTTCTTTATGCAGTGTATTTGCCAAGTCACAAAATATCATTGAAAAGGTTAGAGTCAATAAGAAAGCCAAACTTGGCAGCGCATTATCTCGTAGCTTTTAAAGTTAAAGAATCACGAGACTTGGCTACAATTTTGATATGTGATGTTTCTGATTTGATTACTCTTTTAGCCAAACAGAACTTTATAAAGCTATTCTCATATCAAAGTAGTTCGGGTTGCCAAAAAAGCTAGAAACAGCAACATTAAAATTTTTTGTGAACATAATTCATTTTGACAAAAAATTGTGTTTTAATTTATGCCAAAATTTTATTATTTATAAGGTTCTCCAGCTTTGCGGTATGCAGCTGACGCTACTCATTCATGAGTAGATTTCAAAGACGTAATAACTTCTCTGTGCTGCGTAACAGCCAAGTCAAAATAATAATTGAGACTGTTAAGGTTAGCAAAAGAGCCAAACTTAACTGTCAATGATCTCATGCTATCGAAGTAGATTGTGTTGCAAAAAAGCTAGAAACAGTAAGATTATTTTTTGTGAACTTAAGGGGGTCCGGGACTAGAACTTTTATGTGTAAAGAATCAAAAGACTCGGCTACATTTTTTTACATTAGATGTTTTTGATTTGATTACTCTTTTATCCAAACAGAAATTTATGAAGCTATTCTGATGTTATCAAAGTAGTTCGTGTTGCAAAAAAGCTAGAAACAGTAATATTATGTTTTTTGTGTGAAGTTGATGTCACTCATTTATGAGTAGACCACAAAGACCTAGATTTTGGCAAAAATTTGTGTTTTAGCATATGCCAAAATTTTATTCTTTATAAAGTTCTTCAGTTTTTCGGTATACAGTTGACGCCACCCAATCATGAGTAGTTCTCAATGACGTAATAACTTCTCTGTGCTGCGTAATTTCCAAGTCACAAAATAATCATTGAAAATGTTAGGGGTAACAAAAGAGCCAAACTTGGCTGTGCATGAGCTCGGAACATTTAAGGTTAAATAATCACGAGACTTGGCTAAAATTTTTACATTAGATGCTTTTATTGTGATTGTTCTTTTAGCCAAACAGAAATTTGTGAAGTTGTTATCATGTTAACGAAGTAGTTCGTGTTGCAGAAAAGCTAGAAACAGTAACATTTTTTGTGAACTTAAGGGTATCCGGGGCTAAAACTTCTAAAAAAAAAGCAATTTTTTTTATTAGCTTAAAATAAATATTGAATTTTTAACGTTAAATAACGCAAACCGCATGCTTTATCTTCATTAGATCCAGAGATATAGCACATTTTGCCTTGAGAAGTGACGCATCAGCTGTCATCTGACGAGAACTTTAACTTCATTTATCTCAGAATGAATTTTTCCACGATTTGTCAACTTTAAAAGAATCTATCTAAAATTCTTTGCAAGATATATGTGTGAAATTTTCAACAGAGATTTTATGCAATATTTCCAACAAATTGTCTTCAGGATTGTTAATTTTGAGTAATAATTGTGATAATATGCTAATTAATGCAAAACTCCCTCATAAAAAAACTTCATTTTTTTACTTAATTTTTTTTTATAAAATTCATAATAAATATTTTAAGAAATCCTGAAAACAAATTAAAATGACACATTTTCTGTAAGCAAAAGTATAAAAATTTTGTAAATCGAGTATATACTTCCAGAGTTATATCAAAAGTTAATATGTTTAAAATTTTAAAATTTAATTTTTTTTTTTAAATATTTAAAATTTTTCAGATTTTTTTACGTGCAATATTCTTATTATATTAAATCCTATTTCCGGAAAAAAATTCATAACAAATCTCTATAAATAAAAAATATAAAATTTTGATCCCCGTACCCTCTTAATTAATTTTGGCAAACATTTGTGCTTTAACTTATGCCAAAATTGCATTTTTTATAATGTTCTTCAGCTTTGCGGCATACAGTTGACGTCACTCATTCACGAGTAGATAACGAAGACGTAATAACTTCTCTGTGCTGCGTAATTTCCAAGTCACAAAATAATCATTGAATATGTTACAGTTAATAAGAGAACCAAACTTGGCTGTGCTGTCCACGATCTCAGAGCTTTTGCGGTTAAAGAATCACGAGACTTGGCTACATTTTCTACATTAGATATTTCTGATGTGATTACTCCTTTAGACAAACAGAAATTTACGAAGCAGTTCTCATGTTATCAGAGTAGTTCGTGTTGCGTCTAGAAACAGTAACAGCAAAGTTTTAGTGAACGTAATTAATTTTGGCAAAAGTTTGTGCTTTAGCTTATGCCAAACTTTTATTCTTTATAAAGTTCTTAACGTTCTTCAGTTTTGCAGCATACAGTTGACGTCACTCATTCATGAGTAGATAACGAAGACGTAATAACTTCTCTGTGCTGCGTAATTTCCAAGTCACAAAATAATCATTGAAAATGTTACAGTTAATAGGAGAACCATACCTGGCTGTGCTTTTAGAACTTTTACGTTTAAAGAATCACGAGATTTGGCTACACTTTTTACATGAGATGTCTTTCATGTGATTACTTTTTTGGACAAACAGAAATTTATGAAGCTGCTCCCATGTTATCGAAGTAGTTCGTGTAGCAAAAAAACTAGAAATAGTAACATTAAAGTAATATGAATGTAATTAATTTTTGCAAAAATTTGTGCTTTAACATATGCCAAAATTTTATTCTTATTATTTGTAAGCAGTGCAGGCATAATGTTATATGTTTTGAGTCTGCTGAGTAAATCATATTTAACTTTTTCTATTCCACTTCATTTAATCAGAAATCCAAAATGTACAGTCGTGGAAAAAAAAAGTAAACACCTCCTACTAACTCCTTAACAAAGTATCGTAGAAGAAAGTTACTGGTACCGAACGATTGGAAATAAAGTCTACTTTTAAATGATATAGATAAAATTTGCTTAGAGGGCCATCTACATATTAAAACGAACCTAAACTTCATTTTTTTTTTCAATTGCAGTAGACAATTCTGACAGCATAAATGAACTCTACACCCTTCAATTGGCCTAAAAATAAATTTTTATGCAATTCGTACCATAAGTTTCTGAGAAATTAATTATTTTAAAACGAGCATTTTTTAAGGGCTGTATCCAAATTGAAGTTCGGTACTCGATTGTTAACCGAGAGAGCCCCCATCTTGATCAAGGCACTATAAGAAGTCAATGAAGCCTGATAGATTACAGGACAGCAGAAGAAATTTCAAAATATTTAGTCCCTTCTATTATAGACGGCCCCTTAAACCATCATTTTGCCATTTTTTAAGCATAATTTGAAAACTACTTGGAAGAGTTGGGTTGGGTTGATTTTTGACGGCCAATTATCTACACGAGGGATATGGGCCCGGGGGGAGTGCCCTCCGTGGGGGTCTTTCTAAGGGAACCTAATCCGTATTAACGCATGGAAGATCCACGGCTCGAAGAAAACCACGAAAACTCCGAACGATTTGGCCGACGGGCGCGATTGGGATCGAACCCAGCACCTCCCGTCTACCAGCTTCGAGAGCAGAACCTCTCGGCCACTGGTGGGGCACTACTTGGAAGAAAAATGTGTAATTTTGGATTTCATAAAGCGGAACTTAATAAATCTATGTCCAACAAAAAAAAAAAAATTGTAGGTTGCAATTCATAATTTTTTCGAATATTAATTTCATAATTCATAATTCATATAATAAAATTATAAAAAATTGCAAATTCAGTGTATTTATGTTTGGGTATATTAGTATTATTACTACACAAAAAATTAACACATTAGGAGCTTAATTTCCGGAGATATAAATAAAAAATATGAAAATGTAATTTAACATTAGAAGCACCAAAATTTTGAATGTTTATAATTCAAAAACTTATCATTCAAATGACTTGAAATTCGGTGTCTAGGCATAGTTTGAACCGAAGATTTGAAATATCTCCTTAAAATTGGGTATTGTCATTGAAGTTTGGATTCGTTTTAATATGTAGATGGTCCCCTAAGCAAATTTCATATACGTCATTTAAAAGTAGACTTTATTTCCAATCGTTAGATACCAGTAACTTTCGTCTACGATAATTTGTTGAGGAGTTAATAGGGGTAGTTTACTTTTTTTTCCACGACTGTACATAATGCCATACATGCTAAAATATCATTGATCGTTATGTGTTTACAATAAAGTTCAATTCACGAAACAAACTAAAGGACAGCATAATAAATTCTATTTTTTATAAAAGAAGCGTATAATCAATCTACTTACTATATTCTCTTTTAATATCATTTCAACTATAACCTTATTCGGATTTCCTAAGGGATTTTTATATTTTGCCCAACATGCAATTTATTATGGTCGTGCGAAGAGAGCGATTCATATCAGCACGCTTTACTTGCGAATGTATTTCAACTAACTTTGCAAGGGTAAATGGCAAATGAATAGAACTGTTTTTCTAAAATTCTAAAAAGGGAGTAACATACACTTGTCACGTAGCAGAACAAAAAAATCACGTAGAAGGTATTAGAAAGTATAAATATCTTATGCCTATGATGTGTTTAATTTTATGAGGACGTGCTTTTTTGATTTAGAGGTGTAAAAACGTAACATATTATTATCACGTTATCTTCAAATAGAATTCTTTTTTTTTTTTTTTAATTAAACAAGAGAATTTCTTTTGTTTATAACATTTGTTACATCAAATACCAGAAATAATTTAGAACAAATATACAATTTAAAAAAATATTTAATGGAACATATCCATTGCTTTTAAAAGATATCTCAACATATTGTATACTTTAAAGGATTTAGTTATCTCTATGTAAACTGAAATCTTGTTCCTTCATCCTAAAGAATTTTTCATTGTGTCTACTCTGCAATTAGTTACGATCATACGAAAGAAACCATTGATAAGCAGCACGTTTCATTTGCGAATGTATTTCAACTAACGTTTCAAGGGAAAGCGGCAAATAAAGGAATCTGATTTTTAATAAGTAAGCTAATAAGGGAGTAATATACATTTGTCACGAACCATAGCAAGGAATCTTGTAGTAGGAATATATATAAAAAATATATATAAATATCTTATGCTTATTTAGAGTTTAATTTTATGGGAAAGAGTTTTAGGTAGATTTCGTATGAAATACTACCTATTACATTCTAACCTATGTTGGAATTGCTGAAAAATTTTTGCAGATCTACACCGATCATGACCCCAAGAATCAAAAACCACCCTAAGTAAAAAACTTTATCTATCTATCTATCTATATATATATATATATATATATATATATATATCACTTTCTTCTGGCCTCGATAACTTCAACAATTCTGCACAAATCTCTTTCAAACTGATACATAAAATCAAGGGGCATAAAATCTCTGTCAAGTTCCTTAATGGGCAAAATCGGACCGAGGGGATGGAAACAGGGAGGGGTTTTGTGAAAACCGAAAAAACCCCATAACTTGTTAATTTTTGTACATATCAAATCAGTTTAAAGTTTTCATTACTTCTAAAAATATGGCCAAAAATTTATGTATCACAGATTTTTGATAAAATTAAAAATGGGTTCAAGGGCCGCAAAAAATAGGGATTTTTGGGGAAAAATTCATAACTTCGTCAATTCTCAAGATATCAAATCGCATTAATTTTACTATAGATCTCCTTAATACGATCTACAACTTGTATATTCACAAGTTTTTGATCGGACCAATTCGTACCAAAAAAAAAAAAATTAAATAAAAAAAATAAAAACAAAAACAAAAAAGGGGGTTAAAGAAGAAAATATCCATAACTCCTTCAATTCACAAGATATAAAATCCCCACGAATTTATCATATATCTTCTTAATATTGTCTACAGCATTTATATAGACAAGTTTTTGGTAGGACCAATTCTTACAGCAAAAACAAATTAAAAATACATAGCGGTTGAAGAAAAAAATTATCTTATTTTACGGGTGTATTCAAATCCAAATTGCTTATTTTCTTACTCATTTTTAAATTCTTATTTGCTCTCAAACGCATCCAATTGGTAAATTCTCTTATTCAGAAACTATATAATGTACCGTAATGATCGATTTTTTTACAGAGGCAGAATATATTTCAAAAAATGATGTCGAAGTGGGCATTTTGAACAGAATTTTCCGAAGCGATTGTGTTAGAAACAAAAAATATTGTCCTACTAGGAAAATGTTTATAAATCAAGTTTTAATTAATAGAACGAAAAATAGAAACACAGGTCGCTTGTAAATCTTTTCAAAAATCACATCAGCAAGTTTAATATTTTTTCTATTAAAAATGAATCTGAAAATGTGCCAGAAAATTTCGAGTTGTTGAGCATGGAAATGATTTTTTTCTTTAATACCGCCTTAACATGATTCTGATAAAACCAGCTATTATATGAAAATGAAATAAAAACTCCACAAAAGCGGCCATATAAAATTGCTAAAGAGGGTTTATCTCTAATGATGATTTAGTTTTTGTTGGTGAAATTCTTATACTTAACTTCGCCTAGGCCGGGCCGTCAGGGATTTTTTGTGATACAGTGGTGTAAAAACATAACATAATATTACAACATTATACTCAAATAACATTCTCTTGGATTTGAAAAATACAAAGAATGTCTTTTGTTTGTAACATTCGTTACATCGTATTATTAGAAATAATTTTTAAGAAACATATAGTTTTTTTAAATAATTTGTGGAACATATACATTGCTTTTAAGAAAAATCTCAACATAGCATATGCTTCACACGATTTATTTATATTATATATACATTTCTATGTAAACTAAAGCCTCGTTACCTCATCCTAAGCGATTTTTTATTGTGTCCAACTTGCAATTAGTTAAGATCATGCGTTAAGTACCATTCATAGCAGTACGCTGCACTTGCGAATGCGTTTCAACCAACTTTTTTAGGGAAACCTTCAAAAGAATTGAACTGTTCTGTAATAACTAATGGAACAAGGGAGTAACATACGTTTGCCACGTACCATAACAAGGAATCTCGTGGGAGGAATATAAAATAAATAAATACCTTACGCCTATTATGTGTTTAAATGTATGGGAACGGGTTTGTCTGATATAGAGTTGTAAAAACATAACACAATATTATCACTTTATATTCAAATAGATTTATTTTGGTTTTGAAATTCAACCAAGAATATCCCTTGTTTATAACATTTCTTATATCATAATACCAGAAATAATTTTTAACAGCTATACGATATTTTTAAATATTTAGTGGATATGCATCATATCATCATATATAGCAATGGATATGTATCCATTGCTTTTAAGAAAAAAAAAATCTCGACGTAGGGTATGCTTTACAGGATTTATTTATATTATATGTACAGTCGTGGAAAAAAAAAGTAAACACCCCCTACTAACTCCTCAACAAATTATTGTAGAAGAAAGTTACTGGTATCGAACGATTGGAAATAAAGTCTACTTTTAAATGATGTATGTAAAATTTGCTTAGGGGGTCACCTACATATTAAAACGAACCATAACTTTGTTTTTTTCAATAGCAATACCCAATTCTGACAGCATAAATGAACTCTACATCCTTCAATTAGCCTAAAAACGAATTTTTATGCAATTCGTACCATAAGTTTCTGAGAAATTAATTATTTTAAAACGAGCGTATTTTAAGGGCTGTATCTAAATTGAAGTTCCGTACTGGATTGTTAACCGAGAGAGCCGCTTCCTTGATCAAGGCACCTTAAGCGCCACTCAAGCAGTCAATGAAGCATGTTAGATTACAGTACGGCAGAATAAATTTCAAAATGTCTACTCACTTCCATCATAGACGGCCCCTTAAACCATCATTTTGCCGTTTTTTAAGCATAATTTGAAAACTACTTGGAAGAAAAATGGGAAATTTTTGAATTTCCATAAAGCAGGACTTAATAAATCTAAATCCATCAAAAAAATTGTAGGGTGCAATTCATAATTTTTTCGAATATTAATTTGATAATTCATAATTCATATCATAAAATTATAAAAATTGCAAATTCAGCTTATTTATGTTTGGGTATATTAGTATTATTACCACAAAAAAAAAATTAGCACATTAGGAGCATAATTTCGGGAACTATAAATAAAAATATGAAAATATAATTTAACATTAGAAGCACTCAATTTTGAATGTTTATAATTCAAAAACTTATCATTCAAATGATTTGAAATTTGGTGTCTAGGCATAGTGTGAACCGAAGATTTCAAATATCTCGTTAAAATTGGGTATTGCTATTGAAAAAAATGAAGTTAGGATTCGTTTTAATATGTAGATGACCCCCTAAGAAAATTTTATATACATCATTTAAAAGTAGACTTTATTTCCAATCGTTCGGTACCAGTAACTTTCTTCTATGATGATTTGTTGAAGAGTTAGTAGGGGGTGTTTACTTATTTTTTTCCACGACTGTATATATATATGTGTGTGTGTCTGATTAATTTATATGTCATACCATCATCTTAAGGGATTTTTAACATTAGGTCCAATATGAAATTATTTACGACCATACGGAAAGTGCCATTGTTATACAGCACGTTTCACTTGCGAATGTATTTCAACTAACTTTTCAAAGGTAAATGACAAATGAATAGAACTGCAGGTCTAAAATTATAATAAAGGAATAACATACATTTGTCACGTACCATAGCAACAAATCACGTAGAAGGGATATAAATATAAAGCATAAATATCTCATATTTATTACGTGTTTAACTTTATGGGAACGTGTTTTTGTGATATAGGGGTGTAAAAACATAACACAATGCTATCACGTTACATTCAAATAGAATTCTTTTAGTTTTGACATTAAATGAAGAATGTCACTTATTTACTATATCAATTAATGCACCGTAATACCAAAAGTAATGTAAAGTAGATGTACAAATTTATTTATAAGATCTAGTAAAATACGTCGACTGCTTTTAAGAATAATCACAAAATAGTATATGCTTTAAATAATTTTTTTATGTTATACACCGAGTGATTTACTATCGCGTATTCAAACTTCTGACAGGCATGGGCTATTCAAGGTCGAATCAAAATAATAAAGTAATGTGGGGGAGGAAACTAAAATCAGTCTTTTCGATTTGGTGGAATTATTATTAAAAAATTCATAATTCATACAAGAAAATATCCAAATAGCAATTTTTACTTTTGTTAATGACAAACATTTGGAGATTAAATAAAAGACAAATTAATAATTTGGATTTTCTGGTAAGAATTCGTTATATTTTATTCAAAATTCACTATACTTTGTGATTCTGATTCATCTTTGAAAAACCTATTCCTCCGAGAAGTTTGTACTGGTGGTAGCGAATCGCCCTGTATATGTATTATATATACAGAGAGTGTTCACAAATATTTCTATCATTTTTGAAGTTATATAAAGAAGTATAACTATTTTATTTTCTAATGTGTTCAATATAGCCCTTTCGTTGAATTATATTACACTGGCCTCTAAAAGTTAAGGTACAGGGACTGGATGCTTTCGATTGCACACGTTTTGTCGAATATCTACAAAAATTATTGGCAAATTGTTCTTGAACTTCTGGGATGAAAAGAACATGTTTGATTTCATATTTCTCTGTGAGGATTTAGTCGGGGGTACAGTTAGGGGGCTAATAATAAATTTAATGATAAAATAATATTTGCGATCACCTATGTAACAGGAAAGGCTGGAAATGGTTTGTCACTGTGGTAAATGACTATTTGAGTCCTGTTCAATATTTGTATGCATTTGTGTAAGCATAGCACTCATATTCGTGAAGATGTTAACGTTTTTGTGAAAAATTCAAACGTTGTTTTGTTTATAACATACAGAGTTTTCAACCAAATTTAACACAACTTTCCAAAAGCCTGATAAAAAACAGTAGAAACAGTATACTGCAATTAAAACATGAATATATTGAATATTTGATAAGATATGGGCGTTTTTATGAAATAATTTTTAACTGCGCAAGCGCGGAAGATTTCAAAATTTTTATTTCATAATTTGGTACTCAGTATTTTGGGGCAACTTCTATAAAAAGTCTAGTCAAATGTTGTGAAAACTTAGGACGATATAGTGAGCTGATTGAAAAGTTGTGGAAAATCCCTTATAATAAAGCTATTTTTAGGAAGCAACTCACTATATCGACCCCATCTTTGTAAATTTTCGCGATACTTGACTGGTCTTTTTATATAAGTTGCCCTAAATAGCTGACTACCAAATTATGAAATAAAAATTTTGAAATCTTCCACGCATGCGCAGTTAAAAATTATCTCATAAAAATGCCCATATCTCATCAAATATTCAATATATTCATGTTTTAATTGCAGTATACTGTTTCTACTGTTCTTTGTCAGGTTTTTGGAAAGTTTTGTTAAATTTGGCTGAAAACTCTGTATGCTATAAACAAAAAAAAAAACGTTTGATTTTTCACAAAAACGTTAACATCTTCACGATTATTAGTGCTATGCTTACACAAATACATACAAATGTTGAACAGGGCTCAAATAATCATTTACCACAGTGACAAACCATTTTCAGTCTTTCCTGTTACATAGGTGATCGCAAATACTATTTTATTATTAAATTTATTATTAGCCCCCTAATTGTACCCCCGACTAAATCTTCACCGAGAAATATGAAATCAAACATGTTCTTTACATCCCAGAAGTTCAAGAACAATTCGTCAATAATTTTTGTAGATATTTGAAAAAACGTGTGTAATCGAAAGCATCCAGTTCCTGTACCTTAACTTTTGGAGGCCAGCGTATTACAATTTGATTTACAATATAAAAAAGCTGTTCTTAAAATATGAAGGTTTAATTTGTTCCACGTCTCGACCACAATCTTCCGGAGATGACTTCACTCACAGAGGAATCTTCCTTGACAATCTTCCACAATCTTCAATCCACCCTATGTTTTGGGATGCTGCTTATCCCAAACAGTATCCAATCTCTTATCTGCACAGTAATCGTAGTACTCATATCGCGAGACTTAGGCGGGATTCATTTAACGGTAATATCCTTAATTTCAGTTTCATTTCTTATTTTTTCTTAAAATACAACAGTAGATTTAGAGCTATGGCTAATAGCTTTATTATGATGTAACTTAACACAATTTAGATTGTTTGGGTAAAGTGGTGAAATTTATATATATATATATATATAACATGTGTTGAAACATATTTCTGATATTAATGATAGTTAATTTTAACTTTTTTTTCTACTTTCATCTTCTTAAGTTTACCATTTAAAAAAAAATCCAGCAAATATCATAAAAAATGTAACAAAACGTTATTTTTTTTCTGAATCAACAATTCAGGTATTTTTCCCATCTGAATGCACTTTTGCTAGGTATGTATTTTTTAAATTTTTTAAAGATTTTATGATTGTTCTTTCAGGCATTGGATTTTCTTTTCAAACATGAGATGCGACTTTAGTTATGGATGGAGTCCCACCATCCGGCCCTGAGTCCTCATAAACACTTGTGTCCCTTCTCGGAGATGAACCGGAGGCCATCACCCTCAACGCGTCCTGAAGGCCGCCGCCAGGGTCGACCAACCAAAGTCGTCCCTCACAAAGGCTCCAGCTAGAGACTGCGCACTGCCCAGCTCACGTCACGCAGCTTATCGCCAAAGCAAAGACGAACTGATCGAAAACGATAGCCTTCATTACTCAGCAGATAAGAGTCAAGCGGTCCCTTTGCTTGGTGCCCTACTCGGTTTACCCTACAAGACCACAGGAATCAAACACCTATAAAGGCCCATGAACCGTAGCCGAAGATTCCCGAGCAGGACTTGCTTTACGGAGGGTCCTCAAGATCAGATACCATTTTCCGACAGAGATATTTTTGAGGACCAACCGATAGGAAGGGGAGATGCTCCTAGGTAGATGCCCCGGAGGGACAGGGAAAACCCCTTCCGACGTCACAGGCAACGTCTCACTCAGGGGATCATAAAAGGTGCCTCTAGCGAACCCCGAGGAGAAAGGGAAATTCCTTCTCTGACGACAAAGACATCACCTCGGTAGGGGTTTTCACCCAATCTCTCAGCTACAACTCCGGAAAACCCCGCGTGGCTCAATACAAGAAGACGTGAGAGACCAGACCTGGTGCCGTTAGCGACCCCAGGAGGGCACGGAAAGCTACTCCTAGACGAGTTAGACCTCGCCTCGCTAGGGGGTTGGTGGGTCCGGAGTCCCGCCGACCGTCCACAATTCGACTCCAACCGAAGGCGGAGAAACCGCGCGAGACCGGCAAAAGCTCGTGTCCCCGCTACCTTACCTCAGTGCCGCCGAGGGTTCCTGAGCACAACTGCGCCCGACCCTGGGTAGTGGCAATCGCTACCTGTTAATGTGTTCGAAAATTAGTTTGAGGCACCGCTAGATTTTCACCACTGGGCGCGGCAACTTCCAGTAGCGCATAGACACGTAGGATCTGAGTCGGACCGAGAGTTCATATGGCATTCGAAGCACCGTTCCGTTAGCCAGCGAGCCTCCGGTCGGTTTTCTGCGGGGAATGAGCACAGTGGCGGACCTGCTGGCCGACCCTCTCCCACGGGAAACGCACGACATCGAATAGGTCTTTGAAAATGAAGACGATGTTTCATTGACTATTTTACAGCTAGAAGCTCCGTTTAAATATTACACAACCTGGAAGTTATGTAGGTAGGATCTCTAACTTTACTGCAACTCCAACCTTCATAGACATCTATAGGCCTCATCAAAACAGTGTTTATAGATAGGAACTAACAATTAAACACAACTTAAAAATCCTCAATACAAGTAAATAAAAAAAATAGGTAAGTAATATAAAAAATAGTTTCACATTGATGAGAAATAATTAATTAGTTCACTTTTTACGCAATCGGGATTTTGGTTTTTCAAATTTAATTTTTTACTTTGTTAATGATGCAATCGATAATTATACCTCCAATTCCAAATTGATGCTATATAGGTTTTTATTATTATTTTTATTTAAATTTAAATAACAGAGAAAATCTAAATTGTTACAAAAATGTGGGAACACCATCTGTTTATATATGAACTAAAACCTTATTTCATCATCCAAGGGGAATTTTCACGCTATGTACGACATGAATTTGAATGCGATCACGCGAAAAGAAACATTAATATTTGCACGTTTTACGTGAGTATATATTTCAAGTACTTTTAAAATAAAAACAGCAAATTTATTTAACTCTTATTCTAAAACTCTAATAAGGGAGTGACATACATTAGTCACGTTTATTTCAAGGAATAACGTCGAAAGAATATAAATAATCGGGATAAAAATATTCTGATTACGTGTTTCTGTTTAAGCGAACTTATTGTCGTGACACACATTTGTAAAAATATATCTGTTTATTCTATTATGTTCACATTTAATTCTTCAGTATCAAACCTAGGCAAAATAGTTTTCTTGTTTCTTGTGGGTATTATATCGTATTACTCAGAGTAATAAAAACTAAATAAAAAAAATATAGTTGCATCTAGTGGGATATGCCCATTGATTCAATGTTAAATCTTATAAAATGATGAGCCTTTATTATGGATATTTATTTATAATATAGAAGTGCAATCGTGGAAAAAAAAGTAAACACCCTATACTAACTCCTCAACAAATTATCGTAGAAGAAAGTTACTGGTACCGAACAATTGGAAATAAAGTCTACTTTTAAATTATGTATATAAAATTTGCTTAGGGGGCCATCTACATATTAAACCGAACCCTTACTTCCTTTTTTTCAATGGCAATACCGAATTTCAACAAGATATTTCAAATCTTTGGTTCAAACTATGCCTAGACACTAAATTTCAAGTCATTTGAATGATAAGTTTTCGAATTATAAACATTTAAAATTGAGGGCTTCTAATGTTAAATTACATTTTCATATGTTTATTAATATCACCTGAAATTATACTCCTAATGAGCTAATTTTTTGTGTAGCAATAATACTAAAATACCTAAACATAAATACGTTGAATTTGCAATTTGTATTATTTTCTGATATGAATTATGAATTATGAAATTAATATTCGAAAAAATTATGAATTGCAACCTGCAATTTTTTTGATGGATTTAGATTTATTAAGTACTGCTTTATGAAAATCCCAAATTTCGCATTTTTCTTCCAAGTAGTTTTCAAATTATGCTTAAAAAACGGCAAAATGATTGATTAAGATTGATTAAGTCTATAATAGAAGTGACTTGATATTTTGAAATTTCTTTGCTATCTTGTAATCTAGCAGTCTTCAATGACTGCTTGACTGGCGATTAAGATGCCTTGATCAAGAAGGGGGAATCTCTCGGTCAACAATCGAGTACCGTACTTCAATTGGGATACAACCCCTAAAATACGCTCGTTTTAAAATAATTAATTTCTCGGAAAATTATCGGACGAATTGCATATAAATTTGTTTCTAGGCTAATTGAAGGGTTTAGAGTTCATTTATGCTGTCAGAATTGTGTACTTCTATTGAAAAAGCAAAGTTATAGTTCGTTTTAATATGTAGATGGCCCCTAAACAAGTTTTATATCCATCATTTAAAAATAGACTTTATTATCAATCGTGTGGTACCAGTAACGTTTCTCTACGCTATTTTTTTGCAGAGTTGGTAAGGGGTGTTTACTTTTTTTTTCCACGACTGTACATGAATAAATATCTTGAATAAGATCATGCGAGAAGATATATTAATTTCTGAGAGATTTACTTGAAAATATTTTTCAAATACTTTTATGTAAAAATGACAGATGAATGAAACTCTGTCTAAAACGGCAATGTGTGAGTGAAGTACACTTGTCAAGTGCCATTGCAAGCAGTAGCGTTGAAATGGTATAAATAACTAGTTGGACGTGCCATTCCCAAAACTTTCTTCTATCTCATATATTTTAATGTTTCAAAATGGTGTTTCAAATGACAATATTTCATTTTTATTAGTTCAATATACTCTATCAACTTTGACTTTCATCTTAAATTTCTGCTTCAGTCAATTAATCGGAGTAAAACGAATTAATGTCTATCATGATAATTATTAAAATCAACAGTTATCCGTTATTCTCTTCGCGATATCTGTTCGCGAATAGTCGGCTTATCAGAATGGGAAGTTCCCGTCGTTTCACGAGACGCGGTGTACAATAGAACTACGAAAAATCAAGAAAATTACACAGAAATCGCTATTATAGTGCCACCTTTCGGCAGAATATTTTCAAATTCATGGAGGATCTTCTTGCCATGGCCGAAAACAACCATAAAAAATTTGACTCAATTCTATGCATAACTTCATACACTTTTGGATGGTACAATATTGAAAATGGCTCAAAAATCGCTATTACAGAGTCTCCTGGCGGAATTTATCCAAATTGAGCGAGGACCTGCTTACCATAGCCAATTTTTTTTTTAATGGTTCAATTCTATGCATAACTTCATACATTTTTATGGTACAATGGCGGCATACGGACACACGGACAGACAGACAGACATTTTTTATAAACATGTTTTTGGGGATCTCTGAAACATAAAGCTTGTAAATCCGTCGAAAATCGGGAGTCCTAAAAATTTTAGATTACAATACTTTCTTCTATTGAGGGTAGAAAAAGGTTAAAGTATAAATATCTTATGCTAATTACATTTTTAACTTTATAGGTAAGTGTTTAATGACGCACTAATATAAAAACAAATTATGAGATTATAACGTCGTATTTAATTAAACATTTTACAGTTTTAAAAACCGAATAAGGTTTATTACTTTCTTCTATCTTTACAAGAATAAAGTACTGGATTCATGAAAATTTTCGAATTCCTGTTTTCGACGGATTTACACATATTAGAGTCAGAGAACCCGAAAAACATGCTTTTACAAAATGTCTGTCTGTGAGTCTGTCTGCCTGTCCGTCTGTCTGTCTGTGTGTGTGCGACACAAATTTTGTGGGCTCTCTATGTAAAGAACTAACGAACGGAATTTAATAAAAGTTTATATTCAGTTAGTACCTGATATAAACTGGTGCTGATTACTTTTTGGTGTAAATCACCCAACAGGTGACGCTGTTATGCAGCATTTTTCACGATTTTCCCAATAGCTATACCTCAAGATCTAATGCTCGGATTTTTGAAAAATTTTAGGTTCCGTTAGTACATGATATAATTTGGTGCCGATTAATTTTTAATGTAAATTGCCGAACAGGTGGTGCTGCTATGCGGTATTATTCTTGATTATCGCAATAGCTCTATCTCAAGAACTAATACACGAATTTTCACCAAACTGCAGATTAAGTTAGTCTCTGATATAAATTAGTACTGTTTAGTTTTTAGTATAAATCGGCCAACAAGTCGCACTGCTAGGCTGCATTTATCACGATTTCCGCAAGAGCTATATCTCAAGGACTAATGCATGAATTTTCATCAAAGTTCAGATTCAGTTCGTCCCTGATATAAATTGGTCGTGATTTGTTTTTGGAGTAAATTGACTTGGTGGCTCTGCTATGTAGATTTTTTTACGATTTCTGTGGTAGTTCTACCACAAAATCTAATGCACGGATTTTCATCAAACTTGACATAAGTTGTTGCTGATTAGATTTTCTTGTAAATCACTTAACCGGAGGTACTGATATGCTTTATTTTTCAGGAAATATTAACATGTATGAAATAGAAGCAAGTTTGGGATTGACACATCCGACTAGTTTCTATCTGTATTTAGGATCAATTTGGGTAAGTGTAAATAGAGGATAATCGTGAACAATCGATACTGACACTTACCCAAGCATTGGTAAAACTAATATGTAAGTGAACTCGTATCTGTCCATCACCTAAAATTAATGTTGTTATTTGACATTTTTTGGGCTAAAGTTGGTTGTGTCGATACCAAAATAATTTGGTAAAGCTGGAAAAAATATGAAATGAAGTTTAAACTCCCTATTTCTAGGTGCGTTAGTAATTACATAAATACGTAGCACCTATAGTACCGTTTGGTCCATCCGTCTATCTGCCCGTCTGTCCGGTGATAATTGTTCAAAAACTACCAAACCGAATGGCTTGAAATCTAATATATATAATCAATACAGAATTTTACCGAGTCATTTAAAATTTTATAAAAATCGAATCAAAATTTAAAAAGATATTTAAAAAAGTTTTCTTCATCTTATTAAATCCTATCATACTTAATTAATTTAATGATGTCCCATGATAGATAATGATTCTAGGTTGTCATGGTGATTAGGTCCTATTTAAGATGAAGCCATATTATTTACGTATTACTGAATTTAATATATATATAATCGTAATAAATTTTGTATTTATGCATACGAGTGCAACAGCTATTGTACCAAGATTTGAATATTTATAAAACTAGTTATAGCGCGAAGCATTTGCTACGTTTGATGTACGATTTCCGACTTGTTTATTCAGTACTAGTTATTACTTTTATCTTGTGATCTTTTATAGTTAAGGAAAAAGTAAAGCAATTACGAATATTTTTTTTTTATTATTGAAAGTATTATTTAATGCGCTGAAATACAAAGAAAATTAAAAACTAGAGATAGGTAATAAAAATAACCAACTAATATGAAAGTTTAATTTATCTAATGTATCCCCTGAATACACGATTATTTTCAAAAGACTCTCCCCAATCGTAAAATCGAAGTTTGACAGTATATAGTCTTATATCAATTGTTACGTGAATTATAATCTAAAATAGTGAAAGTCACTAAAGATTGCGAATTAAATGTGTATTGAATGTTAAATTACCAAAAAAATTATGTTCAAACATAATGTAAAATCATAAAAAAATGCAGTAACAATTGCAATTTTTTCAATTTCTTTGAAATGAATACTAAAAAAGTCCTTCCGGCCAGTGCCGGGAGGAAGAGGTAGCTTTCATATTCCTTATTTTAAAAAAGCCAACTTATATCATTCAAACACACGAAGTTCAATTTAGTAGAAACCGAATATAGGAGATTCAATACTAATTTTTATCAATATAATGAATGAGAATTTCGCGAAATTAGTCAGCTTTATCCAAGCTGCTTTTCTTTAAAGTAACTTATATTTGGCTGCCAAATTCGGCGATTTCTTAAAGTGCCTGCCATTTTAAGACAACATGGTGGATGAGGCTAACCAATGAACTTGGTCGAGACCTTAGTAATTGCTGTGCACATGCTCACTCACATCGGAATCGGTTGATATATACGAGTGCTGTCGCATGCAAAAAATCCGATTTTTCAAAATGTCACCCACAATAGAAATTGAAACTGCTATATCTGAGCCATTTTTTAAGGTAAAGACAAACAAAAAATGCTCCTGAATCCTTATATCAAGGTCAAATACTTAAGAAAGAAACCTTTTTAAATTTCTAATTTTTTTGCACCTCATTTTAAATATATATATATTTTTAATTTAATGGCCGCCATTTTGAAACAAGATGGCTGAGGAATCTGGCCAGGGAACTTGGTCGAGGTTTTGATGTATACTATCCACATGCCTTCTTACATCAAAGTAGGCGAATACGCAGGGGCGGATCCAGATAATCGTTTTTTTTTTTTTGGGGGGGGGGGCGAAACCGAGTGACATATAATCAACGTAGCCATAATTTCTGTTGCTCAAATCCTTCCTTACAGTTAATTATTAAATGAATATGAAATTAATGCGATTTAAAAATATTACAGACTCTCGATTACCCGACATCCGATTCACTTGGTTATCCAACACTCTTATTTTATAATCCCGCCCTCTCCTCAAAATATCGTTTAATGCTACTTATTAGGTCGTAAAATTTAAAACGTTATAACAGAATTTATTTATTAAATGTCTTTTTTTTTCTTTTTCTGTTTATTCTATACTATGGTAATTATTTATCTTATTTTTTGTTCTTTTAGTTATAGTGAACAACGTTAATAACACAAGCCTACGATGATTGTCTTTTTTAACTTCTGATAATTGATTTTGATGTAAGACTTTTTGAAAATTTCTGATTTATGGAAAATCCTGACGTGATGGCATGGTAAACAAGTGGGCAAGTGTGATCACAGATCGCACAGAGTGTTTCGTTTAATATTTCTTTCAAAACACTTAATCCTTTTGAAAAATCTGTTTATTCCACATTTCGCAACCAGGGCCGCAATCTATTCTAAACAAACCTCTATCCGAACGAAACACCGTTTTACATACTATCCGTACATATATTAGTCGAGGGGATTGGGCCCATAGCACTCGAGATAAGTAGGCGCCCCTGGCAGTAAAAAGTGGAACTAAAATATGTAAGGCAACGGTGCATACTATGAAAGAATGGTCAAATGGGTGTCGGTAAAAGTTGGAAAAGTGCTCCCCCTGTGAAAAGGGCGAAGGTTAGAAAAATTGCTTAAAATAAACAAGTTACAGCCCCGCGGAGTAAATAATATAAGGCTTCTTGAAAAGTTTATGATTTGCCGTGTGGTCTGAGGTATTCAGCTATACGTATGCAAAAATTCATGTCTCCAACTTAACTAGGGGCTCTCTTTGAAAGAATTGCTTAAAATACATATGTGGTAGCTCAAAGGGTTAAACGTAAGACTTTTTCAAGATTTCATGATTTGTCGCCTAGCCTCGGGTGTTCTGCTATAGGTATGCAAAATTTCAAATCTCCAATTTAATAAGGGACTCAGTTAGAAAGAATTGCTTAAAATGCGCATGTGGGAGCCCAAAGGGTTAAATGTAAGACTTTTTCAAAATTTTATGATTTGTCGCATGATGGTGTTCAGCAATAAGTATGCAAAATTTCACGCCTCCAACCTAATTAAGGGCTCACTTAGAAAGAATTGTTTAAAATACACATGTGGGAGCCCAAAGGGTTAAGTGTACGACTTTTTCAAAATTTTATGGATTGTCATTTTGTGTGAGGTGTTCATCTATAAGTTTGTAAAATTTCACGCCTCCAACCTAATTAGGGGCTCACTTAGAAAGAATTGTTTAAAATACACACGTGGGAGCCCAAAGGGTTAAATGTACGGCTTTTTGAAACAATTTTGATTTGTAGTTTGATGTGAGGTGTTCAGCTATAAGTATGTTAAATTTCACGCCTCCAACCTAATTAGGGGCTCACTTTGAAAGAATTGTTTAAAATACACATGGTTGAGCCCAAAGGGTTAAATGCATGACTTTTATAAAATTTTATGATTTGTCGTTGGATGTGAGGTGTTTAGCTATAAGTATGCAAAATTTCATGCCTCCAACTTAATTAGGGCTCACTTAGAAAGAATTGTTTAAAATACAACTGTGGGAGCCCAAAGGGTTAAATGTACGACATTTTAAAAATTTTATGATTTGTCATTTGATTTGAGGTGCCCAGCTATAAGTGCGCAAAATTTCACGCCTTCAATCTAATTAGGGGCTCACTTAGAAAGAATTGCTTAAAATACACATGTGGTAGCCCAGAGGTTAAATGTGCAACTTTTTCAAAATTTTATGGTTTGTCATTTGATGTGAGGTGTTCCGCTATAAGTATGCAAAATTTCACGCCTCCAACCTAAATAGGGGGTCACTTTGAAAGAATTGTTTAAAATACACATGGGGAGCCCAAAGGGTACGACTTTTCGAAAATTTTATGATTTGTCGTTTGATGTGATGTGTTCAGCTATAAGTATGCAAAATTTCACTCCTCCAACCTAATTAGGGGCTCACTTAGAAAGGATTGTTTAAAATACAACTGTGGGAGACCAAAGGGTTAAATGTACGACTTTTTGAAAATTTTATGATTTGCCGTTTGATGTGAGGTGTTCAGCTATAAGTATCAAAATTTCACGCCTCCAACCTAATTAGGGGCTCACTTTGAAAGAATTGTTTAAAATACACATGTGAGAGCACAAAGGGTTAAATATGACTTTTTCAAAATTTTATGATTTGTCGTTTGATCTGGGGTGTCCAGCTAAAAGTATGCAAAATTTCAAGTCTCCAACATGTATAGTTTCTGAGAACGGGCACTGTGACGGACAAACAGACGGACGGACAGACAGACAGACAGAGGAGCGAGACGAATAGGGTTTCGTCAGATGAACGAAACCTTAAAAATGAATGTCAAAAACTGTTGTAAGTTTTCGTAAAAAACTCAAACAAATTTTACTTCACCCTTTCATATCATATAAATAAAAACATACATTTATTTTACTTAAATAGGTGTCACAAATAAAAATCAAAATATGTTGACATGTTTCGGTTTAATAGTAAAAACCGTATTCATAACATACACATAATCAATAGAAAATTATCACATAAGAACACATAATCAATTTTTAAAGAGGGGTGTTAATATTTGTTTCAGGGATAATAGATTAGTGTTCTTTCGAGTTTATACCGCAAGTCAATCATCCGTGAATCTATTGAGATATATTCTAGGAGGGATACTGTGTGTAATGATTTTTTTCCTTTGATATTCCAATTTTATGGTTGGAATTCCTTAATAAATACTTAAAAAGTGAGTCTGGTAGAGGGAGCCGCGGTAGCGGAGTCTATTTGAGATCATAGAGTGCGCAGTGTTTGCATTTTTATGTTTTTGGTTTTTAGAGTATTTTTTGGTACCCAGTGTCATTCATTTTCTATTGATTATGTGTATGTTATGAATACGGTTTTTATTATTAAACCGAAACATGTCAACATATTTTGATTTTTATTTGTGACACCTATTTAAGTAAAATAAATGTATGTTTTTACTTAAAAATGAAGGTCATTTTTGGATTCAGCACTAAAAATTAGATAAGAACCAATTACAGAAAGCTGAAAAACATAACCATCGCATCCATTTTTTAATATCAGATTTCTGAAAGAGGATAATCTCTGAAAAAGGATCCCCTTCTGAAATCTGACGGGCCTTTAACATCCTAGATAGTCAAAATGTGTCATCTAAGTGGTGCGTATACCTCTTCACTGGCGCGGATCAAAGGAAGGAGGGGAGATCGCCCCGATCGCTCCCTCCATTTGGATAAAAAAAATATAAATCCACGGATTATCGCGAATTTCGACAAATGGTCGCCGAAAAAAATCAATTTCGTCAATCGTTCGCAGGTCAAAAAATCGCGCAAAAAACGCGAATTTCGTCAAAGGATCACGCAAAAAAACGCAAATTTCGTCAAAGGATAGAGCAAAGACTTGAATTTTATCAAAGAAGCGCGGAAAAACGTGGATTTCGCCAAAAAATCGGACATCTCATCAAAGGACCACGAAAAAACGCGAATTTCGTAAAGGACCACGAAAAAAACGCAAATTTCGTCAAAGGATAGCAGAAAAAACGCGAATTTCGCCAAAGAAACGCAGAAAGAACGCTAATTTCGCCAAACAATTGCTCCCTCCCTTTGGATAAAAAAATGTAAATCCACGGATTATCGCGAATTTCGACAAATGATCGCCGAAAAAAATCAATTTCGTCAATCGTTCGCAGGTCAAAAAATCGCGCAAAAAACGCAAATTTCGCGAAAGAATTGCGCAAAAATCGCTAATTTCTCGAAAGAATCGCACAAAAAATGCGAATTTCGTCAACAGATCTCGGAAAAAATGCGAATTTTGTCAAAGAATCGCGAAAAAAACACGCGAATTTCGTCATAGGTCCGCGGAAAAAACGCACAATTAGCACCAGGAGGAGATTTCCCTAGGTGCGCATCCACGGGGTGTGGCGGTCGCCCCCCAAGATATAAATCCAATGTCTTTAACGGCAGTTTTCGCGGAAAAAACAGACAAGCAAACGAAAACACTTTTCGGGGGTAAATGGTAAAACTCACTGACGTTTCGGCAATTAGTGAACAAAATAGGATTATGTCCTGTCAAAAGGCATATGGCGCCATAATTTTTGACACTAATGGGTTGAAGTGAGGACGATGCCACTTCGTGTACCTTTTGTTGAATCTGTACAACAGAAATTGACAACGTTATGCGGATCCCTTTAAAGTGTTGAAACTTTTTCGTTCTTTCAAAGAAGCTGCAATTCTAATTTCTGTATAACGGTATTTTTGAGGAGTGCTTTATTGTTTGAGAAAAGAATGGGATTCATAGCAATTTCCAAAGAAAGAAAGAAACAAGAAAAAGAAAGGTCCTTTGAAAAATTCAAGCATCTTAATGTTTTCTGAAGAAAACCAGTAATGTGTAAAAAATATACTGTTATTGCCACCCACATTGGTAAACTTCAAGGGTATTTCATGAATGGAAAAAAAAAGGATTATGTCCTAATCCTAGTCAGTTAAAAGCTAAAATGCATATGGTGTGTTGATTTCTGAAAAACCAACTTGGTAATTTGTTCTTCCCTTCTTTGCCCCGATCTAACCCACCCCCCCGGTGGATGCGCACCTAGGAGAATCTCCTCCCGGTGCTAATTGTGCGTTAATTTTGGCGACCCTTTGACGAAATTTGTGTTTTCTCAGCGATTCTTTGGCGAAATTTGCGGATTTCTTTCGCGATTCTTTGAAGAAATTCGCATTTTTTCAGAGATCTGTTGACGAAATTAGTGTTTTTTGCGAAATTAACGTCTTTTGCGCAATTCTTCAACGAAATTCACGTTTTTTACGCAATTCTTCGACAAAATTCGCGTTTTTTTGACGAAATTGCCGTTTTTTGGGCGATCCTTTGACGAAATTTGCGTTCCTTTTGCGATCCTTTGATCTGCGAACGATTGACGAAATTGATTTTTTTCGGCGACTATTTGTCGAAATTCCCGACAATCGGTGGATTTTTGGGGGGTGGGGGCGATCCCCCCGATCGCCACCCCGTGGATCCGCGCCTGCGAATACGTGTGTTATCGCGTGAAAAATACAAGATCGTTTCAAAATGTTAGCCATGCTAGAAATTCAAAGTGCTATAAATCAACCATTTTTTAACATATAAACAAAAGAACAAATTTTCAGAAACAAAAACTGCTCCGGAATCTTTGTATCAAGGCCAAACACATAAAAGAAATCTTTTTCATTTTTCAATTTTTTAATACCCCATTTTAAATTTTAATTTTTTTTAAATGGCAACCCTTTTGAAACAAAATGGCGAATGAAGCTGGCCAACGAACTCGGTCGAGACATTGGTATGTACTATGTACAGACCAAGTTACATCCAAATCGGTTCATAAATACGCCTGTTATCGCGTGACAAAAATAAGGTCGTTTTAAAATGTCAGCCACAATATAAATTCAAAATGCTATTACTCAGCCATTTTTTTAAATATAGACGAAACAAAAACTGATCCGGAGTCTTTGTATTAAGGTCAAACACATACGAAAAAAATATTTTTCATTTTCCAATATTTTGGTATCTCATTTTAATTTTTTTATTTTTTTTAAATGGCCGGCATTTTGAAACAAGATGTCGGATGAAGCTGGCCAACGAACTCGGTCGAGATATTAGTATGTACTACGTACACACCAAGGTACATCCAAATCGGTTCATAAATACGCCTGTTATTACGTGGCAAATATCAGGACGTTTCAAAATGTCAGCCACGCTAGAAATTCAAAATGCTATAACTCAGCCATTTCTTAAGATATAGACGAAACAAAAACTGCTCCCGAATCTTTTTGTCAAGGTCAAACACATAAGAAAGAAATTTTTTTTCAATTTTCATTTTTTTGGTACCACATTTCAAATTTAAATTTTTCTTAAAAATTTAAATTACCGCCATTTTTAAACAAGATGGCAGATGTAGCTGGCCAACGAACCCGGTCGAGACATTTGCATGTACTATGTATAAACGATGTTACATCCAAATCGGTTCATAAATACGCCTTTTATCGCATGACAAAATTCAGGACGTTTCAAAATGTCAGCCATGCTAGAAATTCAAAATGCTGCAACTCAGCCATTTTTTAAGATATAGACGAAACAAAAACTGCTCCGAAATCTTTGTATAAAGTTCAAATACATAAGAAAAAAATATTTTTCCATTTTCAATTTTTTGGTACCACATTTCAAATTAAATTTTTTTTTTTAAATTTTAAATGGCCGCCATTTTAAAACAAAACGGCGGATGAAGCTGGCCAACAAACTCGGTCGAGACATTGGTATGTACTATGTACACACCGAATTACATCGAAATCGGTTCATAAATACGCCTTTTATCGCGTGACAAAATTCAGGACGTTACAAAATGTCAGCCACGCTAGAAATTCAAAATGCTATAACTCAGCCATTTTTTAAGATATAGAAGAAACAAAAACTGCTCCGGAATCTTTGTATAAAGGTCAAATACATAAGAAAAAAATATTTTTCCATTTGTAATTTTTTGGTACCACATTTCAAATTTTAAATTTTTTTTTAAATTTTAAACGGCCGCCATTTTGAAACAAAACGGCGGATGAAGCTGGCCAACGAACTCGGTCGAGACATTGGTATGTACTATGTACACACCGAATTACATGGAAATCGGTTCATAATTACGAGAGTTACAGTGTGACATAGGTCAGATATATATATATGGATATATATATATATATATATATATATATCAATTTTGAACGGAGGGTGGTTTCGGGGTCTGGGGGTCATGATCGATGAAAATATACCAAAATTTTTTGAAATCGCTTTCCTCCGAACGGCTGCAATAGGTAGCTTTTTGTAATGAAAGCTACCTAATATAGACCGGAAGCCGGCAGCACAGACAATCACCTGATCGAGTTCAGGGATGAAATTCTAGGATTAGTTAAATCTTGAATCGCATATTAAAACGCAATCTCTTTGCCTTTCTTGGAGGAAAATCCCTGAAAACCCGATTTTATCGGCTGATTCGTAGGTTTACCATTGTGCTTTCCTGCACCAAAAGGTATGAAAACATGGAGGACTGGGAGCAGGAAGACACAGTGGTAAACCAACGAGTCAGCCGCTAAAATAGGGTTTTCAGGTGTTTTCCACCAAGATATGACTTGACAGACCGATTGCGTTTTAATATGTGGGTCAAGATTTAACTAATCTTAGAATTTCATTCGTGAACTCGAAGAGGTGATTGTGTGTGCTGCTGGCTCCCGGTCTAATATATTAATACAGTCGGACCTCTATTTAGCGAAGTCGCTAAATCGCGAAAAAAAGTTCGTTATATGGAAAATTCGTTAAATAGAGAGTCACTTTTTAAAATGGTTTAAACTACATAAAACTGTCATGCAAACTGTCAAACATTTGACGAGCAGAAAATTGGCAGATTACGCGCAGGATTACAAAATAAATATTGCAACTAGAATAAAAATTTTGGTGCTTACTTATACTTAGGATTGTAATAATTACGCTGAACCTAAATACACTTATATTTAAAGCATTTTTATATTTTTAATACAAAGTTGTATTTAGCAAATGCAAGATTTTGAAAATTTCAAAAGTGTAATCACCTAAAAAAATAATATTTTTCTGAACAATAAAAAGGAAATTTTACGTTCAGTTTATACAGACTAACATGAAACATATGTTTTGAAAATTTCATGAAAAAATATTCCGTTATGCCCAAAAACGTCATTTGGAGAAATTGACTTCAACGTTGCGGTTGGGTTGATTCTTGACGGCCAATTATCTACTCCAGGGATATAGGCCCGTGGAGGGTGTGCACTCCGTGGGGGTCCTTCAATGCTTCGGAAACCCCGCTCCAGCTATTGGCGAGTATAATTCTAAAAGCCCCAATTTCTGTTCTAGTGGGAATTTCAAGGAAACAATTATATCAAAATGTTCAGAAAATATAGGTGTTTAACACATAAAATAATTAAAATTTCGAATTTTTTAAAGCGTTAAGAGTCCGGAGACTCCTTAATATCTTAATCTTTTATATCTGTAGGTATAATGTTCGAAATCATACACGCTTTGACCAAATTAAAGGGAACAATAACCTAGAACTAGTGCATTCTATCTTTAAAATATACATAATTTGTTGAGACGATCTTTAATTTCATCTGCACTCAGGCGGAAAAATGCCTTTTTCAAAATGACGTCTAATGCTTTTAATGTAGGGTATAAGAGGGATTCATCCTTCCAGGGCTCGTGTTTACATTATTGCACTAGAATTTGAAATTTACACCGATGTCAAAAATGGTAGTTACTTCCTTTGACAATGCTTCTAATGGAGGGTATAAGAGGTATTCATCCTTCCTCCAAGATTCATGTCTACATTATTACAAAAGAATTTGAAATTTACACGGATGTCAAAAATAGCAGTTACTTGCTTTGATAATATTTCTAATGGAGAATATAAGAGGGATTCATCCTTCCAGTGCTCAATTCTACATTATTACACAATAATTTGAAATTTACACCAGCATTAAAAATAGTAGATACTTGTGAAGCATGTAGTAAAAGTGAATAATTATGAATTAAAAAGATATCTTATAATAAAGTTTAAAAAGTTAAAAAGCAAATCAAATTTAATTTGAAAAGTTTTCAACTATCAGTAAATCATACATTTTATACCCTAAAAAAAATGCTAGAAAAAAAAAGAAACTGGTATTTTTGCTTTCACTTTCGGTAAATATTTTGTTCATAAGGAAAATTATGTCAAACGAAATATATTTTTAATAAATGATAAAAAAGAGAGTTGTTCCCTCTAAGGTGTAGGAGATGTGGTAATAAGCAATTAATTTATATTATTCTTAGAGAGCTTTAACAGGTATAATAAGTCAAATCATCCTTGCAGTCTATAAAATATAAATTAAAAACATTTTGTTGTATTTTTTGTTAAATAGCACTACTGTTATTTCATTGTTTGACCTATAAAACTATTTCAGAAGCTTTTTAAACAACAACAAGCAAACATATAAAATTTATTAGTTTGCTAGAACTCGTATTTTATAACTATCGTAAATATCGGTATGCAATGCGATAAAAATAACAAAAATGACGTTAACTGGAGATAAATTAAATACAAATTTGGATACAGCTGAAAACAATACTTGTGTTAAACTATTCTCTCATATAATTTGATCTTACAGACTTAAAAATAATCTGTGCTGCATGGGGAGTTCTATGTCATAAAAAACTTAGAATATAAAATATCCCTATCGATTGCAAAACTAACTTTTTACAGCACATTTCGTTTTATTTCAGTTTATTAATTGCCGCGAAATCGTATTTTATAACTATCATAAATATCGCTATGGTCTGCGATAAAAGGTAAAAAAAAAAAAAAAAAAGTTAACTGGCGCAAAACTATTCACTCATATAACTTGACCTTATAGACTTCAAAATAATCTGTGCTTCAGAGACAATTTTAATTCATAAAAAAAACTTAGAATATAAAATATTCCTATCGATTGTAAAACTAACTTTTTATAGCACGTTTAGTTTTATTTAAGTTTATTAATTGCACAGAAACCGTATATTATAACCATAATAAATATCGCTATGTTCTGCGATAAAAACAACAAAAAAGAAGTTAACTGGAGATAAATTTAATACAAGTGTAAGGAAATCTAAAAAATTACAAATGTTAAATTATCGTCATATATAACTTGACCTATTAGCATTCAAAATATTCTGTGCTTCGTGGAGAATTTTATGGCACAAAAAACTTGGAATATAAAATCTCTATCGATTGAAAAACAAACTTTTTACGACACTTCTGGTGGAATTACAAGAGATTGTGAATGGCAATAAATTTAACATGTTAGCATGTCGAGTTTTTATTAGAAGAATACAAAACACAATTAAATAATAAGTTTGAACTTATTAGAATTTTATGTGACAAAATTTTTTAAATATAAAGTATCCCTATCTAGTCTAAAAGTAACTTTTATGACACTTCTGTAGAAATTACAACAGATTGCAAACAGCAAAAAAATCACTAAGGTTTTGTTTCGGCAGCTGATAGAAATTTATGTGCAATTCATCTCTCGTAAAGATAATCATATAATTTTTATAGTCATTAAAATTTTATTAGTTTTCAGTACACATTTTATCCTTGTTAAAAAATCAATTAACTTTTTTTTTATCACCAATTTTCTCTTTTAATAGCTTGCAAATACTTTTTACCCGACTTCCAAGAAGGGTTATGTGTTTCACGCGTATCTGGGTATGTGGATTTCTTTATACCCTCGAAACATCCCAACGGCTGGATTCTTTTTTGTAAATGAGGTCTCTATCGATTCGTCTTAACTGTCCGATGGTTATAGGCTAGGTTTTGTTTTTATAAATTCAAATGACGGACGTAAAATACAAAATGGCGGTAGAGACGAAAAAACATTTTACGCACACTATTAAGTGGCATATCATTGGATAGGACTTTCAAAATGAAGACGATGTTTTATTGATTATTTTACAGTCAGAAGCTCCATTTAAATATTACACGACACGGAGGTTGTCAGGTAGGATCTCTAGCTTTACTACAACTCTAACCATCATAGACATCTATAGGCCTCATCAAAACAGTGTTTATAGATAGGAACTAGAAATTAAACACATCTTAAAAGTCAAAAAATAGGTAAGTAATATAAAAAATAGTTTCACATTGATGAGAAATAATTAATTAGTTCGCTTTTTACGCAGTCGGGTTTTTTGATTTTTTAAATTTAATTTTTACTTGTTTTAACTGTAATTATGTTGTTAAATTAAATATGTGGAAGAGTGATTAGCTTCTATTTTTAGGGGTACTCTAGTGGGCGAGAAAGTTTTGAGATTTTGAGTGTCATCTTGGTGTCCTAAATACAAATTGTGTTTGAATGAGATCTATTCCGTCATTTTTTTAAAGTTTGGCAAAGTAAGTATGTATATCCGTGAATTTAGTTATGAAGGTAATTTTTCAAATGATACGTTAATTAGTTAAATTTGATTGGGTAGTAGCTATATACAGGGTGTATCTGAAATGCTTCAACAAATTTAGAAGGGTGATAGTAGTAATCAAGACGAACAAAAAATGCAATGGAACATGGGGTCGCAAATCACGTTTAAAGGGTGAAAATCGCAAAAGTAATAAAAATATCGAAATCTCGCATGCTGCTTTTCTGCAGAACTGGCTAGTAACACGTAACTGGTTTTCCTTTCATTTTTTGCATATCCGGTGAGAAAGAGGTAGCAAAAACTTGGAAGAAATCCAAACAAATCTGTGAGCAAGAATCCACGTTGCAAATTTGAGCGTGTCAGCCAGTCGTTCCTCCGTAGATGTACTTACTCTGTGTAATAATGCCCGCGGTAGACACTTTTTTCTCGATTTTCATCCTTGAAACGTCATTTGCGACCCCATGTTCCATTGCATTTTTTGTTCGTCTTTATGAGTACTATCACCCCTCTAAGTTTGTTGAATCCTTTCAGATACACTTTATATAGAGAGGTAGTAGGTTTAATTAGGGGATTTGGAACATATATCTTCTCCTTGTGTTTGCGAGATCTCTCGTGAAATTCGAGTCACGTGTTGTTTTTTAATCGAGTTTCTGATTAACAATTTGGATAGAGTCTCCAACTGTGAGTTTTCACGAATTTGGTACGAAAATGAGATTTCTACTTGAATAAAGAGTCATCGGAATCCACAAGATTCCATTTACAGTCTCGAATAATCTTACATAGATGTTTATTAATTCTATATAATACAGATTTCTTGTTTTAATCCACGGAACAGATAATACAGCACAGAATACGCTGCATGAAAAATCGGCAATGCCACCAAACATCTTCTCAAGGACTCCTGTGTAATCGAACCACTTAACCCATAATCAGCAGTCGATGCTTTAAGACTCAACGCTGTGAACTCATCTCTTTATAACTCATCTTTAATAACTAATCTCTTTAAGAAACAACGGAACTACATACCGGCTTGCACGAGTATGACGATTTCTTTTTTGTTATATAAAGATTGAACTTTTCCTCTTCTTGATGATCGATATTACAATGATTGAATGTTAATCTGACACGAATTCTAATCTAAAACAAATGAATCTAACACGCGGTTGTCCAGAGTTTGATACTAGTGATTATGTTAGTACTCAGGAAATGTTTTACTATATTCTTAACATTACGAGAATCTTTGACGTGAGTGACTAAGAAATATGAACAAAATTATATTTTTCTGTTGTAATTGGGGACGTTTGTTTAAGGCTTCTTTATGCCAAAAGGAATTATGAGACTTCTTTTCAGCTCATTATATCTCATGCTATTCATTCTGGTTTGTATGGACAGGCATAGTAGTAGCTAAAATTAAGTAAGCATTTTTCAAAAGGTGTTTTTTTTAAGTTTCATGGTTCATTACACCATAACACCATAAAGTTATACACCAATGGAAAGAGAATTTAATCAAAAATATAATGAAATAGATTTCATGAAACAATGTTTATTATAACAACAGTCTTAAAGAAGTAAAGTTAAATATGTCGGAAAAATGAGATATACAATAATTATTGCAATGTCAATTAATACTTAGTTGAGTAAACTTTACCGTTAATTATGGCCTTACAAGCCTTTAAATGGGTTGAACCTTTTAGTTCTGAAGCTGTTGTAAAGCGGTACTAATATTGTACTATTGCTTTTAATATTTAGAACTTATTGTTGGGCTGTTCCTGGTAAACAAATTTCTTTAGTTGGCTTCATATATTTATAATTGGGTTAAGGTCTGGGTTATACCCGAACCATTCCAACACTGACATATTATTATCTTGAAGACACTTCTTGCACACTTTAGCTATATGCAATGGAACTAAACCTTACTAAAATATAAATGCTTCATTATCATGGAAAAGATCACGTGCGAAAAGCTTGAGTTGGGATTGAAATATTTCATTTATGTGTTTTGGGGAACAACCTCATATCATAAAACTGACTGGATGTTTTACGGTGTGTGTAATGCATTTAGTGTGCAAATCGTCTCAGATTCTTCTTCTAACGCATTTTATGCTGTTACTATCAAACACAGAAAGTTTTGTTCTCGTTAGACAAAATAACACAGTCTCCTTGTTCCACTGTCAGTTAACACGAGTTTTAGCACAATTTAACCTTTCCAATCTTTGTTAGAAAGATTAAAATGGTTTTTTTTTTTATAGAATTATAGAATTTAAACTAAATTTTTGCAGTCTGCGACGAAAAGTTCTTCCACTCAACTTCACATTGGCTTGTGCAAGGCACCTTGTATACATCCAGATGATTTTTTTCTGTCTCCTATGCACAGACTCTTAATTCTTCGCTTGCTGTAATAAACATTTTTCTGCTTTTTCCAGTTTGGTTTTCTAACGGCATAGTCTCCTTATACCACTTCAACAATTAGAAATGACACAATTTTTGTTATATTTCCACCAATTTGTCTTCTAATTTCTTCATAAAAGTAAACTTATTCACTTCATAGCATTATTTTATATAGCTTTCTAGGTGATCAGTCAACTCTTTGTGCTATTTCTTTAATTTTTTTTAAAAGTTTTACATCCAATTCTAGCAAATGTCCTCCTCAAAGTTGTGAAATGTCCTCTAAAACATGACAACACTTGAATCCTACTATTGCCTCACCTACTCACTGCCAAAACTGGATGGCGCAGGACTTTTTCTCTGAACAAACATGCTCATTAGCTTCATTCAAATTAAAAAAGCTACTTCATGTTAACCTAAGCAAGCTGTTTTCTCTTTTTTGAATATTTGACACAAAATTTGATTAAATATTAATAATTGAAGAAAATTTATTTCATTACGTTCTTTATTAACTTATCTTTCCACTTATATATAATTTATGGTACAGGGTCATCGAAAAAGGTGTCCCTGGTTTAAAAAATAAATTACACTAGAAATATGTAATCAATCGGTACGAAACCAAAGTGAAAATGTAGAACATCTGAAGGACTTTTGGTAGTGGCGATTGCGTTGACCTTGACGTGCGTACGCGCATGCGCCGACGCCACTTTGTGACGCGATGTCATTTCACTCATCAGTCAATTCACAGAAACTATGGTGAATGTACAGCAGAAAGCGCATTGCTTATTATGGTAAGCCGAGTTTAAATCTGTTATTGTTGCACAACATCATTTTCGCCGTACGTATGAAGGAGAAAATCCACCTACAAAAAAAAAAAAAAAAAAAAAAAAAAAAAAAAAAAAAAAAAAAATGTTTATTGTTTTAACCAGTTTAGAGCGCACATGGAAACAGATCAACTACCACTTAGATGTTTGCCGGGCAACAGGGAGAGCTCATACAGAAGTTTTCTAAGTAAATATCTTTATTAAGGCTTTAGTTATTTTAATTCGAAATCAGGGGTAATTTTTTTCTATGCCCCTGTATTACTTACACAGAAAGTGATATTATAAACTATTAAACTTCACAAACATGCATTTTCAAAACACTTTTTTGCTTGTTTGTTTCCTTTCTTCTCTTACTTTTGCGAAAACTTCCGTTTACACAATTTGTCTACTACTGTAAGTCTAAAATCTTACAAAATTACCAAACAGAGTGCAAAAACAATTGCTTGTAGTACTAATTGGTTATTTTTATTCACATACTCTTTACTTTAAAAATGATTTAAATTACTCTAAAATGCACTAACTGTCGTTTTATATAACTCTATTTCATTTAATTTTTTTTTCTTGTTCTTTTTGAAGTGACATTTTATGGAAATTACATTGTGTTGCATTATCGAAAGTAATAAATATCAGCGAAAATAAAATTAAAGCTATAAGAAGAGAAAAAATATAAATTCTTTAGTTTAAATATTTCATTAATTCAAAAAGTGACAATATCAAACTATCACATAAGTACATTCATATTTTCAACAGTTTTGATAATGCATTCTTCGAAATAAAGCAAATATCACTTTTCATACCTACATTTGTCATATTATAATTTGAATTACATAACATTATAAAAAAGGGATTTATTGTTTGACACAAGGTGACAAATGCATTTGAAATGATAAATGATTTAAACAGTTTTCCTAAAAGAAAATTTAAATATCGTAAATCATGTTGCTTTTTCATTACTTCTCTATTATGAATAATTCATATTGTTGTATTTGGAAAAGTGAAAAAGAAGAAAAAGAAGTAACCAATTTTATTATCATTTTCTACGAAATGTTTGTTCTTGAGTAAAATCTCTCTATTCTAAAAAAAAGTAACTACCGCTGTCACCGCCGCCGCCGCCGCCGCCGCCGCCGCCGCCGCCGCCGCCGCCGGTTTTGAATTTTTTGTGACCGGAGGTCTTTCTTTGTTAATATTAAGAAAAATAATGCATACAAAAATATGAAAATCGGTAGTATTATACAGAAATGTCTGATAAACACGCTGATGCAGACAGTTTTAAGATCGAAGAATTATTTTAAGAGATATTTAATGCTAAAGTTGGACAAAATCGTTCCACTAAAAAAGTTTTATAGGAGCAAAAACTGTTCATAGGAATTTAATCATTTTTAGATCATTTTATGCGTTAGAATTTGCCGGAGTGCAGATTGCATTAATTTTTTTATTTTGACTAATTTTTTGAAGTTTTATTTCTATTTTAAATTCAGATTTTCAGCATTTCTAGAGATATTTTTAACAGATTTTAGAAAGTGGTATTAATTTAAACTGTTGCCAACTGTATAAACAGCGGAAGCAATAATGTTTGCTTAAAAAAAAAAAAATATTTATACGTGTAAATAAATTAAAAATTTATTTACACGTGACTATTATAAACAGAAAAAAACATTTGGGAATTAGAATTAAATAATTATGTACAAAAAGCAGGAACTTATTAAAAATTATGTCATAAAAACTATAATTACACGTGAATTTTAAGAGAGAAAGGAATTTGTAAAGTAATAAATTTATTAACATGCGTTAGAAGTCTTAAATAGGAGAAATTACGTCATATTTACGTCACATTAAAGTTATTACATAAAATGAACACAAAATAATATTGCAAAACGGTTTAAATTTAGAAATTGCGCTAGACATTTATTTGATATTTTAAGAGGATACTTTTCAACTATTTTTGTTAGGAAAGCGCAAATAATATCTAATTTCTAACACAAGTATTTTCACGTGAATATTAAAAAGAGAAAGAATAGTTTGGTCAAAATTACGTCAGATTAAAAACGATTAATTTAAAATGTCTCATTTAAAAGAACTTTCTTTTCACTTTGTTAAGAAATACCAGGAGACAAAGACTCTGTTTACTTAATTCCTTTTATATTAGCTTATTCTGAAATGTTGTTACACGTGTCTACGTCATCAAGTTATTTTTATTTCGACGTTTTATTTGTATTTTTATTAATGTTGTACTAATTTATTTGTTTTTTCGTTATTTAAAATAAAAATTATGTCAATTTGTATAATTTGGCGAGTGGTTTGGCGATTTATATAATTTGGCGAAATTGGTCGACAGGATAATCAAGTAGTACCGCAACGGATTTGGCGTTAATATTCCCCAATCAAAGAGAAATGAATAGAAATCCGTTTATAGAGAGATCGCCACTGTTTTTTAAATTATAATTCAATCTTTCGAAATCTTTTTAAAGCCGATCAAATTAGCGTGCATTTAGAGTCTACGGTGTCTGGACGGGGGTTGGCGAGCGTAGCTCGTAGGGGGCCGAGCCCCCTAGTTACATAAAATAAATGAAAAAAAAATTAGAAAAAAATTAGATAAAAGAGAAATTATTTTCAGATTAATAAACATTCATAAATATATTTAGTAAAGTGTAGAGGAGATAATTATGGTACTTGAAAAAAGAAATCTTTTCTTTGTATATCTTGTGAGGTATCGTGTGAAAGCTTTCGTAACGCTGAAATCAAAAATATATTTCATTTAATTTTAGGTATTATATTTTCAAAGTTATGGTGGAAAATGTAGCGCAAAAATATGTTCCCCCCTATCTAATTCCGAATCTACTGAAACTAAAATTATGAAAAAATTACAGGTAGTAGACGTTAATTTAAACCTTGCCGGAAAATTATAGCGATCAGCATGGATCACATAGTTTTTGAGAAAATCGCATTTTTCTGTTACACACAAATTTCAATTTACGATCATTCGGAAAAATAGTTGAGTACCGCTATATGTACCTACCGTAGCATAAGTATAAAAGCATTGTTGATAATGAAGTTCGAAAAAAAAAATTATCGGTAATTAGCCGAGATATTAACCCTTAAAGATACGGCCAGTTTCGACATACACAATTACAGGGGCGGCGTACTCTAAGCCTAGTTAACAACTTTTAATGATATATATGTGTAATGTAATGCCAAGTAACAGTATAAAAGCAATAAGTGTCAAATTGTTAAAAGCATACTAATTTCAGGTGTCTCAGAACTCTAAAAATTGAAAAAAAAAGACCATTTTCAACATTTAATGTCTTAAAATGTATATAACATAATTTTAATTGGGATGAAAGATATAACCATGTTCTTTCATTTCATGTATTTAAAAAATTGAAAGATGCAGAATTAGTATTTATATGGGGCTCGAAACTGTTAGATATTTGTCGAACAGAAAATTGGCATAACAGTTTGCAGAATTACAAAATAAATATTGCAACAAGAATGAAAATTTTAGTGCTTACTTATACTTCAGATTATAATAATTACCCTGAACTTAAATAAATTTGTATTTAAAGTATTTTTATATTTTTAATGCAATGTTGCATTTAGTTAATACAAAATTTTTAAACTTTGAAAAGTATAATCACCTCTCGTAAGGCATGGTGACGTTACGGCGACGTCGTTGTGAAGTCACACTGTGACTTTGCGACCGTCGATGTGACGTCAGGTGACGTCGATGTGAAGTCATAGTGATTAGAATGTGAAGTCGTTATGGCCGTGTGACTGTGAATTCGTATACCCAGGTTCACAATATGAGTAAGAGAAAAAAAATACTCCAACACAAAAGTTTACAGGACTTGCATCTTTGTTATGAAACACCTTTAATGACGAGCCGTGAACAGTATAGCGGAACGGGGAGAGTTTCGAGAATTGCCGAATTGGCAGACGCTCACAGCGGGGCTTGATTTTTGGTTTAAATGGCTCTCGGTCAGGAGCAAGAGTGAGTTAGATTTTGTTACTATTACATACAGATTGGCGAACACTAGATAACCATATGTAAGATGTTTGGCGAAAAACAAATTGGGTAGACAAAACAATCCATAAGTTTTACATTCAATTGAAAACTATGCCAAGGCGGGCTCTTTAGGGTTACTATAAATAACATTCCAGCGGTAAGTGAGAGTGGCTTAAAGAAAGAGCAAACACGTGATTTTACATGCACGTTACAGATTTAACGACAGCTGCAAATTAGTCAGCAAGGAGCATATGGTTTGTATCCGACAAAGTACAAGGGTGAGAATTGAATACGAATGCAAGCCCAGAGGCTGAGAAACTATGCATTACATATCGTCGGCTGCGAAGCGAAAAAGACATTCACTTGTATTTTATTCTTTTATTTTATTTCGGCGGAAAACGCTGCGATTAAGATCTTTTTCTATCTGTGTGAACTTGAAAGAGAGAAAAAGGAACCGAGATAAATGATGTCTCCATTTAAAAAGAACTTTAAAAAGTAAAAGTGAAACTTACAGTGGTGTGAAGGGGGGGGGGAGGGGGAGAGAATGACTAAAGCCATATGAAATTAACTATAAAATGTCAAATTTTAACTAAATATTTTATTTGAAGGGCGGGGGGAAGAATAATGACAATTTATAATGAACCAGTAAGGTTAAAAGTTGATTTTTGAGGGGAGAGGAGGAATGATGAATATATAACGGGAAAGCCGTTATAGGCCGTTTTAGAGCTCATTTGTGACGTCACACTGTGACCAATTTGTGAAGTCACGGTGTAACGAATTTGTGAAATATGTGTCATTTGGGACGAAATTGTCATTAACACTGTGATGGTTCTGTGACGACAGTGGCAATGTTGTGAAGTCACATTGTGACAATTTTGTGAAAATTGTGGGATTTGTGACGATTTTGTCATTAACTTTTTGACGAACATGTGGCTACAATGACAATGTTGTGACAGCGTTAAAATGCAAGACATTTAATGAAAAATGGATTCGCTATTCGAGTCCAGTCAATGAACCTAGATAATGGAGGCAGGAGTGATTATGAGTAAAAGAAAATTCTGAAGTTCACAGAGAAATGTATTTTTCACGATACTTTTTCGAAATTTGCGGGTTTTTTATTCGCGATCCTTTGGCGAAATTCGTCTTATTTGCACGATTTATTGCCATTTCACGATTTATTAAAATTTCACGTTTCTTCGCTATACTTTGATGAAATTCGCTTTTTTTCGCGATCCTTTGATGAAATTCACGTTTTTTCTTCAATCTTTTGACGAAATTGCGATTCTTAAATGAAATTTACGTTTTTTCCCACGATGTTATAAAGAAATTTAGATTTTTTTCGCGATCATTTGACAAAATTCTCCTTATTTGCGCGATTTATTGACAAAATTTGGACTTTTTTCACAATCTTTTGAAAAATTTGCGTTTTTCTCGGTCCTTTGTCGAAATTCACGTTTTTCCTGCGATTCTTAGATGAAATTCGTCGTATTTGCACGATTTTACTGACACAATTTCTCGTTTTTTTCGCTATCCTTTGACAAAATTCGCATGTTATTCGCGATCGTTTGACAAAATTCGCGTTATTTCTGAAATCTCTTGACAAAATTTGCAATTCTTAGATGAAATTCGCGTTTTTTTCCATGATCTCTTGACGAAATTCGCGTCTTTTGTGCGATTTATTCACAAAATTTTGCGTTTTTGCGGTCCTTTGACGAAATTCACTTTTTTCCGCGATTATTAGACGAAATTCTTGTTTTTCCGTGATTTTTTGACGAAATTTAAGGGGTTTTTTTTTTCACGATTCTTTATCGAAATTCATGTTTATTCCGCGATCTTTTGAATTAATTTGCGGGTTTTTTTCGAGATCTTCTGGCAAAATTAGCGATCCCTTGAAGAAATTAGTTTTTTTTCCCGTGATCCTTAGACGAAATCCAAATCTTTTTTAGGATTCTTTCTCGAAATTCGCTTTTTCCCCAGTGAATTCCTTAGTTTGAATTTGAGTTTTTTTTCCCAATTCTTTGTGAAAATTAGCTTTATTCCGCGATCTTTTGACTAAATTCGCGTTTTTTTTCACGATCGTTTGACGAAATTCGTGTTTTTTTAGCGATCTTTTGACTAAATTGGCGTTTTTTCACGATCGTTTGGACGAAATACGCGTCTTTTTCGGTTACTATTTTCCGAAGGTCGCGATGTTTTTCGGTAAAATTTTGGCGATCTCGAAATACTTTGCGATTTACGGAGTTAACGAGCTAATATATATTTTTAGGAACAAAAAGAAAATTTTAGGGAGTAAAATAACAGTTAAGAAATTTATTTATTTGCAGTTTTTATTAATTCTACAATTACTTACTGGTTCCTCTAGGTCATTTTTTAAAGTTTCAGCACCCTGCTCTTTTAAAAATTGGCGAAATACACCCTTTAAAAAAACTGAAATTCACCTTTAGTTGCAATCAGAGTTTTCTTATAAAAAACGTCCCCATACCACAGTATTTGGTAAATCAGTGTGCCCAAGACCTTGCAAAAATTATAGAACTTTATTTCTTTTAAAGATACAAGATACTGTTAAATCATGTCGTTATTTAATTGTATTTTTCAATTTGTAATTCATAAAATCCTTAAAAATTAATGCCCCTTTATTTATCATATTAACAAATTATATAATTTTTCCTTATAGTATTACTAAACACATTACTAATACATTTACTCATGAAGTAATGCTCTGTTTTTACTGAACTAGCACCTCTTTTTTCTATGAATATTAAATTATCATTTTAGGAATTAAAACATAAAAAAATGTTTTTTTTTTCCTAATTAGAGAGTTAATTGTTGGAAAAATGATTAATTTCAAACATTGTCAACAATTTGATATTAAGTGCAGAGATTAATAATTTTAATAACTGCAAATATCAACAGTATTTAATACATTTTTAGATAAATATTACAAAATATCAATGTATGTAACATTATTGCATACTGCTAATGAAAATGATTGGTGTTTTATAAACACTCTAATTACACTAACTAATAATTATAATTAAAGCTTGAAACATAGATTATCTTATCAATTACAGGTTTAATTGTTTTAGAAACCTAAAAGTATTAAAAGCTAATCCGCGTTTTAATGCAGGGAAAAAAATCATAAAAATCCTATTTAAATTTTAAAAAATCAGATTTTTTTAATCATGATTTTTTTACACTCTATGTATAACTCACCTTAACTTTGGGGTATGTTGCGAATATGCATAACGGTGAGGTGATACAAAAGGTTAATTCATTTTATATCAAAGTCTGCCGTCAGTAAAACACATATTTAAAACATCTTTTGGTTATTCAAAAATAACTTTAAAAAATGATTGCCAAAATTACATTTTTATTTATGAAATTATATAGTAACAGTAATAACAACTCTTACTGCCTATGATTTTTAGGAAACAACGATCATTAAATGTTTATACACCGCAGCTACTCTATTCGGAGTCTAATGCGAAACTTTTTCTACAATTTGCTGAGGATCTATCTGGCCGGATGTGTGTTGCCAAGGCCACTATATCTCTGATATTATTAAGAATAGTACAACTTCTCGGATTATAGAATACAGGAGAAAAGCATTTTTTTAATTATTGAAATCTCCATTATATATTTACAATTTATACGTTTGACTAGTAACCCCAAAAAGCATTTTTATATGAAAAATATCAATTATGTATTCAAATAAAATTTTGAAATTCGATACTTATTCGAATAGCGATACTTTCATATTAGCAACATTCCAAGAGTTAATAGTCGAAGAAGTCGCCAAAGATTTTACTACCAATAGCAGTTTTTTTTATTATTATTATTCTAATAGTTTTAGTAGTTTAAGCGAGCAGTTCGATTACATGTTTATTAAATTTGTGTTTTATTTATGTACATTTTTTGATGAAGTTTTTAATTTACTATAAAGGTTTTAGAATAACGTGCTGTGAAAATTTTATATATACAGTCTGTTACAAATGCAGGTAATCATATTTACTTTTAAATGACACAGTAAAAATAAAAAATAATTAAAATAATATAAAATAGTTAGCCATTTTTATGTGAATAAAGTATAAAAATTCAAACCATAAGCACAAAATAGAAACACACATTGGTTCATTATTATTATTATTATATTATTTACAGGATTAGATGATAATTATAAATAACAAGCCCACTTTTATCAGTCTGTTTTCTAATAGAGTGTATAGTATAAATATTTTGAAGTTTATGAGTATAAAATCATTCAGGAAATAAATTATTAAAAGCATCCAGAATAAAAAAAAATAAATAATTAAATATATTTTACATTTTAGCTTCATTCATTGAAGTACATGGATATGCTTTTTAATAATTAAAATCTTTCAATAAAACCATATTTAAATTCTCACTGAGTCACATAATTTCTATATTTGTCAACAAATTGAAACACCGGTTTACTTTGAAAACTTTTCTTTCATAATGTTTAACAGAAAAGTTCTTACCAGCTAAGGATATCTCTTTATAATTTTTTCTCACATCGAATAATACTCATTGACATTGATTTTTCCCCTTAATGCTACATATGCGTGATATCCTTTAAATAGTACTTGTACATTATGTAAAGAAAAATCTTACTTTTTCTAAATATATATGGGGGCGAGACTCCATACTTAACTCACAACTCACTTTTAGGACGAACACTGACATTTATTGAGACGAATACATACACAAAAAATACAGATATAAACACGCTTCTCGTTCTTTAATTACTTAAAGGCATAAACGTCGTTGAATACTTCTATGATTTTCTTACGTCGTGTAAATATTCAATCTTATTTCATCGAAATATCTTCTGTTCTTTAATAAAAAAAACCTTCCGTCGTAGAACTCATTTCGTTCTCTTTACCTCTTCTGTATCTTCACTTCACACAGCTTCGTAAAAGCTCGTTTCCTTTTTAATCTCGAAGCGGAAAATACGGGAGACACTCAGTCGAATGCAGGCGCTGCTTGCGAAATCTCCACAAGCGGCCGTCCTGACATCTGGAGCTGCCGCAGCGACATGTGGTAAAATAGAATCTGAAAAACAAAAAACAAAAACCAGTAACTGTTCTTAGGGGAAAAGAAAAAAGAATTAATCTGCACATCATAGTTGAAGTAGCGTAACATCATATAGGGATTTCTTTGAAAGCAGTGACTTGTAAAATGTTTATAGGACACAGAAAGAAAAGATTTAAAAAAAAAAAATTTTTTTTTTTTTTTAAGTTTCAGTTTTCGTCAGGCCAAGGTTTCATGTATTCAGCACAGGAGCTAGTATTTATCGGTCCTTCAGTTGATGAGATTTTCGCTACGTCGTAGGTGTCATTAGACTTCACTTTGATTACTTTATACGGACCTAAGAATTTAGGTTTCAACTTTAAACCTGGTCCTTGCTGGGTTCTCTTAATTGCTACAAGGTCACCAAGCTTGTACTTACGGGGTTTCTTACGTCGTAAATTATAGTGCTTGCGATTTTCTTGTTGAATTTCCAGAATATTTTTCTTGGCTTCTTTACGGAGCTCTTCTCTGTCTTTCATAAATTGTTCTTCGACTGCACTGTTTAAGAGGTCAATAATTTGTACATCTTCTTTCTGTTTCATTTTTGTACCAAATAATATTTCAAACGGTGTTCTCTTAATGCTTCTTTGGTAAGTTGAATTAATGACTTGTTGAACTTTAGGAACATGTTTAAACCATTTGGTCGGTTCGTCTTTGGACATTTTAGAGATTACAGAAATTATGGTGGAATTAAGTCGCTCTACTTGACCATTGGCACGGGGAAGGCCAGTTGTAACTGTCTCGTGCTTTATATTTTCATCTTGACAATAATCAGCAAATTCTTTGCTTGTAAATGCAGGACCTTTATCGCTAATGATAATGGAAGGATTGCCAAAAGTGTGACTTTGTTGTCGTAGTTTTGATATAACTTCGGTAGCAGAAGTACTTTTACATGGATACAACCAGACGAATTTAGTAAATGCGTCTATTAAAGACAAGATATGTTTATAATTTTTGTTGGTTGTTTCAAGAGGGCCTAAATGATCAATGTGGTAGGTTTGGAGAGGAGTCTCTTCTTTAGGTAAGGGATGCAATTCACCTTCTTGTTTGCCACGTTTGCGATTATACAAAAGGCATGTTACACAATTTGCTATAATTTTATCAATTTTATTTGACATATTAGGGATGAGAAATTCTTCGTTAAGGAGTTCTTCACAGCGTTTATGGCCAAAATGTCCTTTGTCATGAACGTGTTTAATGACATTTAGCTGCATTTCATCCGGCACAACTATCAGATCGATACCTTTATGATTTTTATAGAGAACGTTATTTTTAAGGAAATAGTTGTCATATGGCTTTGTTTTCAAAATTTCTTTGATGGCCTGTATGTGTTCGTCAGTGTTCTGTGATTGTATGATTTTGGTAGTAAAACTATCTTGAATGATCATACATATTGGATTTCTACTTAAAGCGTCGACATGGCGCATGCGTGTACCTTGTCTGTGTTCGATTGTATAGTTATAGTCAGCTAACATTAAAGCCCATCGAGCAATCTTGGTGCAAAGATCTTTTTTATTCATAGTAAGGGCGAATGAGTTGCAATCTGTGACTATCTTGAAAGGAATACCTAGAATGTAAACGCGAAATTTTTTAAGGGCTTCTATGACAGCTAAAACTTCTAATTCATAACTCGAATATTTACGTTCGGCATCTGTGGTTTTTTTGCTCATAAAATAGACAGGGTGAAATTGATTGTCAATAGAAGACTTTTGAAGGAGGACTGCTCCGTAACCGTCAATAGATGCATCACAGTGAACTTCTGTTTCGTTACTAGGGTTATAAATGCTTAAAACAGGACCTGAAGAAAGGATGTGTTTCAGCTGATTAAATGCATTTCGTTGCTGGTCGCCAAAGTGAAATTTAGTGTCCTTTCTAAGAAGATCTGTTAAAGGCTTAGCTATTAAAGAGTAATCTTGAATGAATTTACGAAAATATGAAGTTAGTCCGACAAATGAATGTACATCTTTTATACTTTTAGGTTCTGGGAAATTAAGGACAGCTTTAGTTTTTAAGGGGGATGGGTGCAGTTGACCATTTTTAATGTGGTAACCCAAAAAATCAATTTCTCGTTGTAGAAAGTGGCATTTTTTGAGATTCAGTTCTAAACCATATTCGGATGCAGTTGTAAGGACGCGTTGTAATTTCTGGAGTCCTTCGACTTCGTTTTCAGCTGGTATTATGAAGTCATCCATATAGACAATGAGTACTTTTTCATTAATGAGGTCTCGAAAAACGTTATAAATATATCTTTGAAACACTAACGGTGCATCGCTAAGGCCATAATTCATATATAAGAATTCAAATTGACCAGAATGTGTTACGAAAGAAGTATATTTTCTACTATTTTCTTCTACTTCGACATGAAAAAAAGCGTTTTTAAGGTCAAGAGTAGTAAATACTTTTGCAGAATGCAACTGATCAATAATGTCATCAATTACTGGGAGGGGAAAACGTTGTTTATGTGTTTTAGAATTTAACTTCCTATAGTCAACACACAATCTATATGAACCATCTTTCTTTTTTACTAGGACAATAGGTGATGAAAAATTACTAGTGCTTTTACGAATAATTCCTTTTTCGAGCCACTCAGAAATTTGTTTTTCGACGAAGTTTTTCTCTATTTGCGCCAAGCGCCTGGGAGGACAAGTAACAGGTTCTTCGTTTTCCAGATGAATTGATAATTTAACATCAGTTGTCTTTATTTTTTTAGGAGAATAATTTTGAATAAGTTCTGAAATTTTTGAACGTATTGTTTCATCGGTAATATAGGATAAATCAAGATTAAGATCGTCTAACACATGAGCAATATTAATCAAAAAATTATTGGACGTATCGTCATTTTTCTCGATTTTTTGCATCGAAATATTATTTCCAGAAATTGTTAAAATACTTTGTTGAATGATATCTGTACCAATAATAAGATCAAAAGATATGGAATAATCTGGGACTACATAAACATTAGTTGTATAATTAAAATCATCTATCATAATGTTGGTAGAGAAAAAACCTAGGGGTTTGATTATAGTATTTCCTAATCCAGTTAATGTGATAGTTGAATGTTCAAGGTTCGAAATTGTAGGGAGTTTGCGATAAATACTTTCCTTTAGTAAACTTCTTTCACTACCTGTGTCTACCAATGATGTAACATTTACAGACGAAATAATGACTTGTTTGGTCATGAAAGTGTTCGACGTGACAGTGGAAACATTGGAGGGTTCTGACTTAACTCTAGACCTCCTTGGTTGATCACATTGAGCCGATTTATGGCCAAAATTCGAACAATTAAAACAACGAGGGCCTTTATCTTTATGTCTGCATTGGCTACTTTTATGATTCGACAAACCACAATTAAAGCAAAAAAGATCAGATTTTGGTCGAAAGGATTTCTCTTTCATTGGCATTTCAGGTTTGATTTTACGAAATTTAGTGTTCTCAAAGTCATGGCGAATTTTGTCATAAATTTTGAGCTTTTGCTTGAATTCTACAATGGATTGGCATCCATATAACATTGATTTTCTGAAAACGGGGTCGGGTATGCCGTTTATGATGTATTGCATTAATGCGGAATCCTCGATTTTACCACGCGAGCATATTTGTTTCATGATAAGAAAATATTCTTCTATTGATTCATTTTCTTGCAATTTTCGTTTATTTAATATATCATGCAACTCGGCAGAATTATAAGTGGTGCTAAATTCTGATATTAAGAGTTGTTTAAGTTTGTCATATGAATTAATATGAAATTCTGTTTGTGCTAATAACTGGGCTTTTCCTCGTAATGATCTTTTACAAAATATGAATTTATGAAAGTCAGATAAATTAAACATATTAGTAACATCCTCAAAATTATTAAACCATACCTGTATATCACTAAAAGAACTACCATCGAAAGGAGGTATTACACTTTCAATATCAGTAAAATTTATAGACGATGGCATAAAACTTTGAACTGGAATTTGCTGTTGTTTGTCAAAATTTGATAATTCAGTGTTATTACTTGAAGCCATATTATTTGAAGGCAGTTCGGGTTCCGAGTCGGTGTCACTTTCATTTTGTATAATATTATTTTGTAGTAAGGTCAAGTCTGAAAGGTATGTCACTAATCGGGTTGCGAGATCGTTTAAAGATCCCTCATTATCAATACAAAGTAGATTGCACACTGTAATCAGATCATTTAATGAAAAATCAGTTTGAACTTTAGTTATTTTATTTTTGAATTCGGTGCTGTCGGTTTGAAAACCGAAACCAGTAAAATCACGTATTCTCTTTCTATTAGAGCGATCACCGTCAGCATCAAATAGGAATTTATGCAGCAATTTAATTTTATGCGTTCGTTCGTTTTTAAACGCAACTTCCAGTTCTGGTATTTCAACTAACTTCATAATAAAATAATAGCAATGAACTCACCGTTAGAAGAATATCCGGCTTGAATATGTAGGATGAATAACTCTAATTAATCATATTGGTGGGTTAACTGTCACTTCTGACTCCAATTTATGGGGGCGAGACTCCATACTTAACTCACAACTCACTTTTAGGACGAACACTGACATTTATTGAGACGAATACATACACAAAAAATACAGATATAAACACGCTTCTCGTTCTTTAATTACTTAAAGGCATAAACGTCGTTGAATACTTCTATGATTTTCTTACGTCGTGTAAATATTCAATCTTATTTCATCGAAATATCTTCTGTTCTTTAATAAAAAAAACCTTCCGTCGTAGAACTCATTTCGTTCTCTTTACCTCTTCTGTATCTTCACTTCACACAGCTTCGTAAAAGCTCGTTTCCTTTTTAATCTCGAAGCGGAAAATACGGGAGACACTCAGTCGAATGCAGGCGCTGCTTGCGAAATCTCCACATATATATTCTGAACAGATATTAATTTTTAAATAAAAATGTGCAACGCAAATTGTTTCAGACCATCAAAAAATTTTATTCCATAAAAAGGCCTTTTTATTTAGTACGTTAAATACATTTAAATATTAGCTAATTATGTTAAACTTCGATTATAATATTTTTCTACGTCATTTTAATGTTTGAGAAAACATGTGATTTTAACCTATAATATTTTAAAAGAAAACAAATCTGATTAAAATAAATTTATATAATTGATTTTAATCATCTGATTAAAATTGTTGATAGGCAGTTATTTAATTCAATAAATTAAATAATAAATCTACTAAACTTTATTAGGTTAATGAAATGTTTATAAGAAAATACTGAAATCTTTATAATTAAAAGAAAAGCAAACTCTGGAATAAAATATTTTTTCATACCTTTTTTTCCCCTTAACGTCATTCTTTATGTTCTCGTGTAATCCATGTTTTAGAAAGAAAAAAAATTTTGAAGTACAAAATATGTCCAACAATAAATACCATAGCAATGATGGGAATCATTTTAAACCACACCAAAGCTAGTGTAATTATCTCGGACAAATACTTTCGTCTAAAGTGATATCTTGGAATGATTATTCCAATGAATTTTTTAGGTTAAATATTTATATCTGACAGACTGCACGTTCACAACACTACCTATTGTCCAGCAAAAAACTCTCTCAGCCTGTTCCAAAGACTAAACGCAATATGTTGTCTTTAATAGTTTTTATCGTCTGCGGTTTTTTTCGCGCTCTTTTGTTTATCAAGGCACAGAACAGGAGCAGGTGTCTGTTCCGTTCTTATACATTTACATGACGTGATATTTTTATAAGCATGGTTCTAATTAAAATTTCTTGTTTCAAAAATTGTTTGATGCATTTAATTTTTTTTCGATATGTTTCAAAATAGTTCAAGTTTTAAGTTTTGTAAAGCTACTTTTTTGTCAAATATGACAATAATTATACTAATACTGGGAGTATAACAAATTAAACAATGTTTGAATTTTTAGAGTATTTAAAATTAATTTTAATATGCAATAATCCAAGATCTTTTGAAAATAGAAATGCCAAATTTATATTATACGTAGTAAATGTAATTATGTTCGTAAAAAAGAAATAAAATAACTGGCGAAATAATCTTCTTTGTGCGGGAGTGGGGCGGGGATCAGGCAATTCTCATATTTTTTCTATTTTAATTTCCTGTATAGTAAAACAGCTTGTAAAATAACAGTATTTTTCAAAATAAATTCTAGAAATAATATATATATATATATATATAGATATGTGAATAATTAATTACGCCATGCGTTTTGCATACATTTTGTATATTTTATTTGATATTCGGAAAAAGTTAAATTTATTTAAAAATTGTAACACATGTATCGAATTTCTTTTTAATTGAATTACTTAAAATAATTAAACACTAGCCGAAACATTTATTACTGAAAATATGCAAGTGTTTTTATTTATTATAATAAAGCATTGCTTTATTACAAAATTATTACATTTTTCTTTGTACTGTCCTTAAAATATGCCTCGTTTTTCTTAGTTCTCAAAATATTTCTAAAATCTAGGTTTAATTTAATATTTTATGGGTTTTAAATTACGCTGCCGAATTACGAGTAAGATTTTAACACGTCATATAAAATTAAATATATACATAGTCTGTTCATTAAGTAATGAGATTGAATTTTTTGGTCCAAGCAGAAAAGCGAAGGGATGGGATTTCCAAGAGATACGTGCAGTGGGGTTGCAAGCTACAAATTCCAGCACAATTCCGTTAGCCTTGAGCCTTTGCACGCACGGATTACTCATGAAGCTTACACTTGTTTGAAAGGGACGTTATTGTTTCAGAATGAAGCGGTCTGTCAATTAGAGATCCACCATAAAGGTTTGTGTAAAACTAAACAAATTGGCTACTGAGAGACTTCCCATGTTTCAAGAAGCCTACTGGCAGGATTTTTTCTCCAAGGCTCAAGTGTTTAAGTGGCAAAGGTATAACGCCTAGAATATATAGTGTGGAAATCGGCTATTCCTTAAAAAACGCTAAAATATTGTATCCCTTAAATGTGCAATGATACTGCTGCAATATGCAGATCACAGCGACATCTGCAAGATATTTTCTACAACTGCAAGAAATTGCTAGTCTATACAATGTAATACTAGTAATACGAAAATCCCGCAGATGTCGCTGCGATTGACACTTGAAATTTTAGCAGTGTCGTCGCACATTTAAGGGATACAAATTTTTAGCACTGTTTGGATAGCATATTTCCACACTAGGTATTCTAGGCGCTGTAGGCACAGGGCCTTCAAAGGCGGAAGAAAGGACATCGATGATGAACAACACGCTAGGCGTCCATAAAGTTCTCAAAATTCAGACAATTTGGTTAAAATATAATGACTTTTGGTCTCTGATCATCGCATGAGTGTTAAAATGATTGCAAAGACATTGTGATTTATGAAATAGATTGTGCATCAAATTGTGACAGAAGAACCTCAAATGCATAAAATTTATGAGAAGCTGGTTCCAATACATCCTTCAGAGTGACACAGTTCCTGACAAAACGCAGCGTCGCAACGCTGCCCAACCACCGTACAGCCCCAATCTGTCATGGCTGAACTTTTTTTTTATTTCCTCGGATAAAATCCAGCTTAAAAAGTCACTGTTTTGGCAATCTGGGGAACAAACAGAAAAACGTATCGCGCGTTCTGAACAGCATTCCCGTTGAAGACTTCCAGGCGGGCATAATGGAGGATATTCCATCTACGTTTTGATCACGTGGTCAAGGTAAAACTTCTAGCGGAAAGAAGGGATGGCTCAGTAGACGCGTAATATAAATCCCCGCTAGCCAATGAAACATATCATGAGGCAAAGCAGTAGTATCTTTCCTTCTTATCAGTTAGAAGTTCCTTGGGTAAATTAACGGTATCACGTGACTTTTTTCAGCCTCGAACACAGATTTGGAATATCCTCCATTGGGTGGCAGAGTTGTCGACAACGGTGAAATAATGCTGAAGGAGCTTTTTGGAAGAATAATGAGTGCTTGTAAAATTATCTTCAACTGAATGAGTTTTATGGAATCAGTCTCATTACGTACTAGACAGACCCTGTATTTTAGAAGTATTTTGAGAAATAAGAAAAAAAGAGACATCCTTAAACTTTTTCACTAAAATATATTATATCTTACGGTCACCTTATAGTACAAATAAGAGAAAATTAACTCGCTGATACAGGTAAAAGAAAAAAAAAATCTTTGTTTCACATTTCAGCTTAGTTGGTAAACAATATTTTGGAAATTGATTAGATAGGAAAGAAGGACTCGTTAAACAATTTTGTAAAGATATGATCATATATTTAAAAATACATAATTTACTTCTATTTTATATTATGAATGCGGATTTTTAATTGTTTAGGGAAACAAGAATTCAACTGCAACCTTTTAAATCTATGAACATAGCATCATTTATGTTATGACCCGTTTCTTAATAAAATTATTACACCTTTAATTTAATAGTAAAACAACAATAACAAGAAAAATCTATTCAATTCAAAAATGATTAGCAATTTTCTCCTTCTTATTGGTGCTCTACTTAATGGAAATTATCTGTTTTTTATACTGATGCTCTGCAAGAACTGAAAAAATGATAAAATGATAAAAATATACATTTATTCAGAATAAAATTTTATTGCAATATTTTTATTTCTCGTATACTTACGATATATCAAAACGATTTTTACGCGTTTATTAATCTTAATGAAAAACTAAAATTCAAGGAACTATTTCAACAATTTATAACTTGATTAAAATTAATCTGAACGGTGAGATCCTTTTCCGAACATTTTTAAACTATCACATTCTAAACTAATATGTTATGTTTTATAATTATTTAATGACATATAGATTTAGAAATTTATAGTCAGTTCTAAATTATTGTATAATTACAGTACAGATTCTTTTTAATTACTTAATAGGTTTTTAAAACGTATCATTAAATAACGACTTTTCAATCAACCTCTAAAAAAATAAAACACACGCATCTTAAACCAGCTGGTAATGTTTGTCAAAAAACGTTCTTGGTTATTTTTTTATTTTTGAAAGTGCACAGCAGGAAATCTGTGCAATTACTGTCATTACGAAAAAAAAAAAAACCATTTCTTTAAAACGCTCTTTTTATATTAAGATTAAATCTTCTATCTTAAAGTACATTGAAAAATTAGCTTGCCTTCATTTTACGTCATTTTAAGTGACAAACTAAATTAAAGGACAAAATATTACGGCTAATTATTTTTCGTTTAATTTCTTTTATGAAATATGCTATATGCCAAAACTACCAAATAAATATTATTAAAACAGCTGACTTGAATTACATTCTACAAATTTATTCTTTTTTTTCTGAAATTCAGTAAAAAATTGAAAAAGAAATAAAAATTCTAGATTCTCATTTAATTAATAAGTTATTCTTAGGATAATTTTGTTTCATTTTGCTCATTCAACAAATAATGAAAATCATATTATTTAGAACCCTAATTAATTGGGAGTTTTTATATTTAAAGACTCCTTTTTTTTTTAATCCATTGCTTTTCTTCCATACTTTTTTTAAATCCAAAGCTAATTATGTCGTCAGAAGGAGTAATAATAACAATTTCAATATATTTTTTCATCTGCATTAGTAAATATACAATTAAATGTATACATTATTTGAACTTTTTAGAGAAAATGGAAAAAAATTAGATATCAAATTAAATTGTTTAAAATATGATTTGAAGACAAAACTGCAGTTACAAATATGTATAATGATATTACAAATACTGAGGAATATAAAAAATATTTATAAAGTAAAAAGAAAAAATTCTTAAAAACATGCTGTCATTAAAATTCATAGAAATGTAGAAATATGGATTAATTGATTTAAATTGGAATTTCGCTAAATTAAGAAGCTATCGCTAAGCTGGCTTCATATATGACAACTTTAATTTTATCGCCAAATTTGGCGATATTTCGCCAAATTGGCCAAAAATTGGCGCTATTTTGAACCCTGCCATTACTACAACAAATATTCATTGTTGAAGCTGATACTGATTTCTCCATAGGAAATCAAGCTATAATATAGTAACCATTAAGTTTAAGTAGTATTAACCTTAGTAGTGTTAGTTTAAAGATAAGTAGTGTTTTTGTGATGTCTTTCGAAAACGAAGGGCTCTTGGTGGAAACTTCCCCCGTTTTCCCATTTAGGGGTCGAAATTAAAACTAGTATGTTGTCGCCATCACAAAACTTTCTTCTATATAAATCACGTCAATTAAATAATTTAAATAGTACAAGAAATTACATCAATTTAGCAACGATTCATATCAAAGTATATCTGAATTTGAAATTTGGTGAAAATTCGTGCATTAGTTCTTGAGATAGAGCTATAGCGAAAATTCCGAAAAATGTAGCATAGCAGTGCCACCTGTTGAGCGATTTACACTAAAACATAAACAGCACTAATTCATATCCAAGTATACCTGAATCTGAAGTTTGATGAAAATTCGTGCATTAGTTATTGAGATAGAGCTATAGAGAAATTCTGAAAAAGGCAGCATAGCAGTGCCACCTGTTGAGCGATTTGAACCAAGACTTAGCACTAATTCAGCACTAGTTCATATCAAGGTATAATTGAATCTGAAATTCGTCAAAAATCCAACCATTAGTTCTTGAGATAGGGCTATTGAGGAAATCACAAAAAATGTAGCATAGCAGCGCAACCTGTTCAACGACAAAATGCATAAAACGCCAATTCCTGTCAAATACTAACTGAATCTGAAGTTTGATGAAAATCCATGCATTAGTTCTGGAAATTGAGCTATTGTTGAAATCGTGAAAAAGGCTGCATAGCAGCGACATCTGTTGAGAGATTTACACCAAAAACTAATCACCACCAAATTATATCAGTGACTAACTGAATTTTTATTAAATTCTGTGCGTTAGTTCATGCGATAGAGCGCCCACAAAATTTGTGTCACACACATACATACAGACAGACAGAGTCACAGACTCACAGACAGACATTTTGTAAAAACATGTTTTTCGGAATCTCTGACCCTTAAAACGTGTAAATCCGTCGAAAACTGAAAGTCAAAGATTTTCACGAATCCAATACTTTCTTCTTCTAAAGATAGAAGAAAGTAATAAAAATTATGAAACACGCGTTTATCATTTTTAGTTATACTATAGGCATGTCAAGTTTCAAGATTTTATTTCCATTGGTTTATGAAATATGGTGATATTTTTAGTATTAAATTTGCCCCCCCCCCCCCAGTGTCCCCGTCAGGGATCGAATTTTTAAAAATTCAATGTCCATTCCATATATTGCCATCAGGAATACATATATATTCCAAATTCCAAAGCTCCGAAAGTCGGTGAAAAATGAGTAACAAGATTTAACAGTTATATACAAACAAAATTGTAAGTTAAAAGAAAGCGCGTAAAAAGTTTTCGGTACAAATCCTTGTATGCCTGGGATAGAACTGTTTTGAGATTCGGTTGGTTGGTTGTATTTATGACGGCCAATTATCAGCACGAGGGATATAGGCCCTGAGTGGGGAGAGTGCCCTCCTTAGGGGTCTTTCTAAGGGAACCTAACCCGTATTTACGCCTGGCAAACCAAGGTTCGAAGAAAACCACGAAAACTCCGAACGATTAGGCCGACGAGCGCGATTGGGATATAACCCAGCACCTCCCGTCTACCAGCATCGAGAGCAGAACCTCTCGGCCGCTGGTGGGAGTTTGAGATTCGGTAAATTGCTGGTAGAAACCGCGGTAATGTAATTGTAGACCTACAGCATACCACGCATATCATATAGATGTTAGATGGGGGAAATCTTGAAGCTTTTGCTTGTTGCCTTTACTTGCCAAAAAGCCATTGGCAATAAAGAGCAATGTGTTATCACATTATCGTCAACTCTTAAGCGACAGGATAAGTCAAGATATTTGTGGTAAAAGACAATAATATAAGACTGGAAATTCAGGTAATATTTCTCTTTCGCGATTGATAATTTCGAAATGTACATGCTTGTGTTATGAAGATTTTACTGTATTTGCAATAGCATACACCTAAATACGTTATGTACAACAATATTTTTACTTGTAAATATCTTCGTGTTAACCAAGGGTTACATATAGATTCATAAAATATTATTCAAATAGTTAAATAATGGCCAAGAACTGGCAAAAGTAAAAAAAAAAAAAAATAAAAAAATAAAAAAAAAAAAAAAATAAATAAAAAATCACTAAACAGCGAATAAGCAATTTCGAGAAAATTTTTGGCAAATGGATCACCACCATTCGGCGATCTGGCGGATATCTCCAAACCACCAGGAGACAAAAAAAACCTTAAACTATGTACTCTTTCTCGCAGGTAAGGTACTCGGTCGGTTGGTCTGCTGTAAAGGACAGTAAAAGGCGAGCTTTAAAGGTAAGCAAATTTAAAATAAATTGTCAGTAATTACCTAAAACAATATATATATATTTTAGTTTTATATCATATTTTAGACCGTCAGTCATCGGTGAATGCCGCGTTCTAAACATAATTTTCAGTGTCAGTCATCGGTGACTGACGTGGCGCTTAACGTGTTAATGGACCACAACGAGCATTAACTTAATTTTTATATTTTTATTTAATTTAATTTAACAAATATAAATATAAAACTGTACAGCATAAATATTGTTTCATTAAAAAGGAATATTCTTTTGCTAAAGACAGTATTTGATGGTTAGATAAGTTATTTAAATTAGTTTAATCCATAAAATAATAATTTTGGCAGCCGAGATTAGCCAAATGTTCCATTATAAATCGCGTCATCTCCTCGCAGATGTTCAAAGACTGGAACTTAGTCTGGGAGATGATTATTAAAAGTTTCAAAGTGATTTCAAATAACATAGATGGAAGTGAAGACGATATGATTTATAAAGATATAGATTGTGTCGGTGTCGATTGCAGCAAAAATATCAATAGCGGATATGACTTTGATTAATTATAAGCTGTATACAAGGAATTTAAGAAATACGCTTATTGTTAGTTTTTACTGTTTTAGTTACAGCCCAGTGGTTAGGGGGTTGAATTCAGAATTAATTAGGGGAAAGCTGTAAATTGTTTTAATTCTTTCAGTTTAGGTCTAGAAGAAATATTCTATATTTTCCCCCTCGTACTAGGTGAGCATTAGGAAATATGTATAAATTTATTGTAAAAAAACCCGTTTTTTTACTTACCATAACAGTATCACAAAACAGCTAACTCTGTCAGAAACATTGTCAATTCAAATGTTGTAGAGCTTACAATTCTGAGTAAAATGAGTACCTACACTTAATATTTTTGTTGTACATTAAGGTCACCCCGTGGTCAGGTGGTTGAACTCAGAATTAATTAGGAGAAAACTGAAATTTTTTTTAATCCCTTCAGTGTAGGTCTAAAATGAACGTACTATGTCGTCTTCCTCGTACTTGGGTGAATGTTAGAAAATATGTACATATTTATTTTCGAAAAACACGTTTTTTTTATTACTTTAACAATATCTCAAAGCAGCTAACTCTATAAAAAACATTATCAATACAAATGTTGCAGAGTTTAAAATTCTGAATAAAATGAGTAGCATCATTAATATTTTTGTTCAACATTAATGTCGCAATTCTATTTTAAAAATTTTCAAATCAAGAGCTTGAAGCCAGGAGAGACCAACTTAACTTAACAATATCTCAAAATTGCGGCCTTAATATTGAACAAAAATATTAAGTGTAGGTACTCATTTTACTCAGAATTTTAGGATCTACAACTTTTGTACTGACAATGTTTTTGATAGAGTTAGCTGTTTTGAGATATTGTTAAGTTAACTTGGTCTCTCCTTGCTTCAAGCTCTTGATTAGCGATTAAGGCAAAATTTTGAAATAGAATTGCGACCTTAATGTTGAACAAAAATATTAATTATGGTATTCATTTTATTCAGAATTTTAAGTTCTACAACATTTGTATTGACAGTGTTTTTTATAGAGTTAGCTGTTTTGAGATATTGTTAAGGAAATTAAAAAAAAAACGTGTTTTTCAAAAATAAATATGTACATATTTTCTAACATTCACCCAAGTACGAGGAAGAAAACATAATACATTCATTTTAGACCTAAACTGAAGGGATTCAAACAATTTCCAATTTTCTCCTAATTAATTCTGCGTTCAACCCCCTGACCACGGGTCTAAAATTTTAAAGTGGAATTCCGACCTTAATGTTCAACAAAAATGTTAAGTGTAGGTACTCATTTTACTCAGAATTTTAAGTTTTACAACATTTGTATTGACAATGAATTTGACATATTGTTATGGTATCTAAAAAAACGTGTTTTTTTACTATAAATCTGTACATATTTTCAAACTTATCCACTAACTTATTCACTTACTGCGAGGCGGAAAACTTGGCATATTCATTCTAGACCTAAACTAAATGGTTTAAAACAATTTCCAGCTTTCCCCTAATTAATTCCGAATTCGATCTTTTTTTGCTCCGCTACCACCGGGCTATTATGCAAAGCTAATTTAATAAATATGTCATTACATGATTTTATTTTATGAGGGTCTTTCTTGGTTAATTTGGTTTTATTTTGTAAGCTTTAAGCATGTTCAATAACGATAATTTAGAATAACATAAAATACTATATTTTTTAAGTCATTTTGGCAGTTAACGAAGAATTGAATATTTACTTTGCATTTGCACATAACGCACAAGTAACTTGACATACAAATACAACTTTTAAATTTATTTTCCTACTTTTAGAGTGATACAACTTTATGTCAATATCTACGAATTAGATAAACTAGCTTGTAAAAGCGCACTTGTTTTTATGTCTGTCGGAATCATTTCGTGTATAATACGCAAACACAATTTTTAGACCTAAAATTTTTGAAAAATCGTACATTATACAAAAGTAAATATGGTATCTCGCCTGGGAAGTGTGGTACAATACTTAGTAATCAAATTTTCTGAAGCATGATAATAAATAGTTTAAAATTTAAGGAAAGTTAGAACCTACTCCTCTGATTTAAAATTTTATTCAGATAACATTATTATTATTATTATTTATATAGAAAGGGTTAAAAATAAACACTTGATTGTTTCTGAGTACGGTTGTTTAACAGGTGTAATTTTCATAATTTAAATATCCTTGACCATTTAAGTTACTCTTCGGTTTATAATACAATCAATTAAAAGTAATAATTACAAGAGCAACATGTTTTATTATTATTCGTAACAACACTGTAATAATGATTAAAAAAAAAAAACAGCTTTGAGTATGATGCAGACAAGCATCACAAGAAGTGTAACACAATATAACAGGATTAGCCTAAATGATTCGTCGTGTTTCAAAAGACTGTTCATTTACAAGCTTAAGAGCTACAAAGATGGGCGATACATGAAAAGATACATAAACTCACCAAGTTTCTGGTACATACTAGAAATGTTCAATGTGTGTGCCCTTACACATCGCAACGGTAATGCATTTACGACCATACGTTCAATAGCATATTACTGTCAATGTCCGTCACCGCAGCAGTGATATGTTTGTGCACGCGAGCCACGAGGTGGCTTTTTACCCGACTGCTAAGAAGGATTATGTGTTTGACGCGTAACTGGGTATGTGGATTTCTTTATACTCTCGAAACATCCCAACGGCTGGATGGATTTTACTGAATAAAGTCTCTATTGTTTCGTCTTAACCGTCCGATGGTTATAGGCTAGGTTTTGTTTTTATAAATTCAAAATGGCGGCCGTAAAATACAAAAGGGTGGTAGAGATGAAAAAAAATTACGCACCATACTGAGTGGCATATCATTGGAAACGGTCTTTCAAAATGAAGGCGATTTTTCATTGACTATTTTACAGTCAGAAGTTCCGTTTAAATGTTACACAAACTGGAAGTTGTGTAGGTAGGATCTCTAGCTTTACTGCAACTCTAACCTTCATAGACATCTATAAGCCTCATCAAAACAGTATTTATAGATAGGAACTAACAATTTAACAGAACTTAAAAATCCTCAATACAAACAAATAAAAAAAAAAGGGGGTAAATAATATAAAAAATAGTTTCATATTGATGAGAAATAATTAATTAGTTCGCTTTTTATGCAGTCGGTTTCTTTTTATTTTTTAAATTTCATTTTTACTTGTTAAACTTGGTGGAAGCATTTATCTTGTCATGTATCACCCGTTCTTGTTGGTTGTATACCTCTCAATACACAGTGTTTTGAAACCCAAAGAACCATTTACGCTAACCCTGCATTTTAGTGGAAAAGTGGTAAAAAAATACTTCAGTCTTCCTAACAAAAGTAATAGGGCAGTTAGCAACTTGTTAGGAGTGTTAACCCTTTAGTGCGCAGCTTTGCATATATGCAAAAAACAGTGTTTTGAATTTAATAGATTTCTTTTATTCATATATGCCTAATTCACACCAGAAAATTAAAATAGCAATATGTGCTTTAATTAATAACAGACATTCCGTTTTTAAATAAAGCGAAATTAACCACTGAAACTTTCTGGTGTAAAGTCAGATTCTCTGAACTAAGTAATTTCTAGAAAGTATCTATCATGGGAATTAAAGGGTTAAATATTAAGTTTTATAAAATAAATAATAATATAAAATGAGGTATTTGGAGACATACTTATTAAAATATTTTCTAATTCGCATTATTTTAGCATAAAAAAGCCACACGACAGTAGTTTTTACTTGTATTGCAGGTGTGCAACAGAAGAAAAGATTGGAGTATTATACGAAAAATGTATCTCTGATTTTTTTCATTATTTTTCCTGCATAAGAAAGCTTTCAGAGAATCATATATAATTTTTTCGAAACAAAATAAAAAATCGCGCACTTAAGGGTTAAAAATTCCTAGTAAGTAGAACGTAATACATTGTTCATAGTTTAAGCATCCTTAACTATTTTTTTGTTACTCTTTTATATATATAAAAAAAATAATAATTATACATTTTTTTATTCTTAATAAAAAAAAGTTTTGAATACTTTATTAGTACCTGTTTCTTTTTCTTTTCTTTAGATACTCTTAGATTTTAAAGGCGATATTTTCTGAGGTAATGATGATTGAATTCAGAAGTTAATGCGTTTGTTAAAGCAATCTCCAGACTTATTAATGCTACTCATTAATTAATAGGAATTTTCTTATAATAAACATAAATTAACCATGATAATTTCATTAGTATGAAATAATAAATCATATTTTCCATGCATGACGTAATTACGAGAAGGGGAACTTTACAAAAGTGCTAATTAGTTATTGTTGCTCAAAATCTCATTTACTGAGTGAAATATAATTTGTATAATCTTGCATTTAATTTATCAATACTAATGTATATATGATCAAATTTACTTAATCAACACTTTATTATGGTTTGTAAATTACATTCTAATTGCATAAATTTGCAAAATGTTCGATCAAACAATGTTTTAATTACACGACTAATTTGCAATGAAATTGTTCCTAAATTAACGAACAATGTATACAGAGTAATTTAGGTTCAATGCGACGTACTTTAAGAGGTGATAGAATTCACTGAAGCAAACATTTTTTATGTAAGAAAGATGGTTCGCCATCCACTTTTTTATATAAAGAACTTTTACACAGCATGCTTTGCGTTAACGGTACATTAAATGCAAAATAAATAAAATACATTTCTTAAAGATTAAATAAGTTAACGCTTTTAAGAGCAGATAATTGTGTTTCTGTATTGTTGAATTCGCACCGGAATTTTCGAAGAATTTTATTTCAAAGTAGGGAAAAGCAATTTTATAACATTTTTCCACCAAAGTTATAAAAGTAAAATATAATTAAAAGTTTTTGGTACGAATCTTGATTAAAATTAATTTGGGTATAATATATCCCACTGCCCCCCAATGGGTTAAAGAAAAGGTATACTTGAATGCAGTATTTGCTACGGCCGATTATACATGCAAGGGACGTAGGTCAAAAGGGGGGGGGGGATCAGATTGCTGTCCGCGGGGATCTTTCTATGGGGACCTAACCAATAAATATGAATTATAAAACAAATAAATTGTTGAAAGAATCATTTGTTACGAGAGTATTAATTAAACTAGATGGCGAGGAATGTTCACTTGAAATAAACATCCAAAGAAGCTGTATTCTAGCTCGATTAAGTAATTTTTTAAAATAAAGGCACATGTTCTGTAGTTTGGATTTTCTTTAAGTCACATGGAAATCTGTCTGTATCGCAATCCACTTATACATTCATAAATATATAGTGCAGATGGTGGCCGCGCAAACAATCACCTCATCGAGTTCATGGCTGAAATTCCAGGGTTAGATAGAACTCGCTTATATGACATGACAGAACAGCTCCATCTTAATATGCTAATCGAGTTCTATATAATACTTGAATTTCGACCGTGAACTCAATGAGGTGATGATTTGTGAGGCCACCACCCGGTCTAATAAGGGGAATGTCATACCGGGTTCACTTAAAATCAAACCCGGTTTTTCTACCATAACTTAAACTGTAATGAAGATATATGACCGATATTTTCAACATTCTTACTTTATTTAGTGTGAAATGTGATGCTACCACAGGAGCTGCATTGTAATTAAATGAATGATCCATATTTCCTGTGAAATACATATCGGAGTAGTTGGAAAAAATAACGCACATTTTTTTATTGTTTGAACTTCACTTAAGTCATACTGATATATGTTTGTATCGCAAACACTTATTTCCGGACAATGTGCGACTGGCTTCACTCAAATACAATCACGGATTATCTTTAATAACTTAAATGAATATATCTTACTGATGTTCTCGACTAACTTACTTTACTTAATATGAAATATGATGATATGACGGATTTTGCGCTGTAATTAAGTCACTAATTCATATGTACTGTGAGACACATACCTAATTATGCAGCGTGTGTGCTGTGTGGATACAGATCGTAGACATTTCCGACAATTCTCGGAAAGATACATATAAATAAAATTAATTCTTTTGAAAATAAGAAAAATATTTTATTTTTATTAAAGTTATGCTCGACTTGAAAAAAGACCCCTGTATTTATGATTGAATAATACTGTAAAAAAAGTTGTGATTTTTCCTGCACTTTATGTTGTAATAAGCCACAGCACCGATGCTGTGAAATCAAAATTAAGCACCGATGCTGTGAAATCGAAATCAAGAATCGATGCTGTGAAAGCGAGTTCAAGCAACAAGTGAAGTAAAAATCGAACTCTTTCTGTCACTTGCATCATGCAAGCCAATAGAATGTGACTTTCCCCAACTTACTTTTTTTTTTTTTACAGCACTCTTAAAGACAGCACCTTGTAAATTTTACAGCAACTGTATTAGCAGCCGAAGTGCCAGTACCTTTTATTGTAAAATACAGTGGTTTTCCTTACACTTTATGTTGTAATGTTTCAAGCACCGATGCTGTGAAAGCGAAATCAAGCAACAAGTGAAGTAAAAATTGAATTATTTCTGTCATGTACCCCACGCAGCCAATAGCAGTGCGACTTTCCCCAGATTTGAGAAATTTTACAGCACTCTTAAAGACAGTCGCATGTAACTTTTACAGCAACTGTGTTGGCAGCCGGGTGTTACACTGTAAAAAAATAATCCTGTAAAACAACAGAAAATGTCTGGCAGCAAAAGTTGCCAGAGAAATCCTGTAACTACGAGAAATATCTGTGCATACAGATATTCCGTATGCACAGATATCTCTCGCACATACAGAAATTCTCTGGCAACTTTTGCTGCCAGACATTTCCTGTATGTACAGGTATTTCTCGTACGTACAGAAATTTTCTGGCAACTTTTGCTGCCAGGAATTTTCTGTATGTACAAGAAATGTCTGTGTGCACAGATATTTCTTGCTCAAGCAGAAATTTTCTGGCAACTTTTGCTGCCAGAATTTTCCTGTACATACAAGAACAGTCTGTGTGCACAGATATTTCTTGTGCAAACAGAAATTTTCTGGCAACTTTTGCTGCCAGAATTTTCCCGTACGTACAAGAACAGTCTGTGAGTAGAAATAATCAGTACTATTTTTATCCCAATTATTGTACTGGGTGTCCTAAAGCAGACTGATTTTAAAATTTAGTAACTTGCAAGTGGTAACTTTTTTTTTTCAGGATGATTATGTATGTCATCTTACATAATCATCCTGGGAAAAAAAAAAGTTACCACTTGCAATTTATAAAATTTTAAAATCAGTCGGTCTATTTTAGGACACCCGGTACAATAATTGGGACAAAAATAGTACGATTATTTCTGCTCACAGACAGATGACATAAGTTTTGTTTACTGTGATTACCAGTTTTAGTTCCAAATAGCAACGATAGATTGCTGCAAGCTATAGGTGCTAAATGAAACCCAATTTTTTGAACATTAAATTAAATCTGAGATTTAAAAAATTGGCAAGTACGGTAACACATTGAATATCTCTTATGACAAATTTTGTTTACTGTACATAATTTAAAAGTTAATTAAAAAAAAACAATAACTTCCAAACTCATTAAATATCTCCAGATAATGGCTGTATATATTAGTAGTGCAAGTTTCTATTGTGATAAGGGAAGATACTGTTTCAAAGAATACTACTTTTTAAGTTCACTTATCATACCAGAAACTTATGCTGCCAAATCCTACATATTTAATGAATTTTGTAAACAGTATTATTCAATTTCATGAACGAAATTAATTAGCTTTTATTTGAATATTAATGTATTTTCAACCTTTAAAACTTGTTAAAATCTAATTTTTCCAACAATATGAGAAACGACAATGCCATACTTCAGTTACAAAATGGCAGACTTTGTTTTGTAAATGGTCTGCATATATTTTATTTTTCAAAAATACTTGGATATATGGCCATCTATTGCACACAAACATAAATGATGATGGCAATAATGTGGTTTAAATTAAATGCAGGATTATATAGGAACTGAGGGAAGAAGTGAATAATTTTGTAACAAAAGACCAAATCTAATTTCTCAAACACGAATTGTTTACTGTTAATGAGCTTACTTTGTTTCAAATTATAATTTCAAAGGAAATCCTTACAAGTTCGCTAAGTTACTAGTACAAAATATACTGCTGGGCGAAACAACACTTGTTTTGTAACAAATTAAAATAGAAACATAGTCAATTTCAACAATAAAAGAAAAAAAATTAGTAATTTGCTCAGGATAAATATTACTTATTTAATGCAATGTGTAAGAGTAAATAAATATACAATGCATATCTTCCAAGTTTGAGTATGTTAAATAAAATTGAATATTTGAAAACAAAGACAAAAAAATATACTCTGAAAGATTATTAAACATAGTGGTCTACAGAAATTAAAAAAGTTCCCTCATTATCTTTATCAGACTTCCTTGATTTTCATTATTAACAATATACAAAAAGTATTTTTTAATATATGCTGCTTCCTTGTATTACACACTTATTGAGCTTGCCAATATCTTGATTGGGAGAAAACCAAAGACAAAAAAAAAAAAAAAAAAAAAAAAAAAAAAAAAAAAAAACTGTCTAATATTCATAAAGTATTGGTTGACAATTTTATAAATCTGAACTCCAAATTTAGTCCAACTTCATTTAGTGACTAATAGATATATGTTGGCCAGAAAATTCCCTCATTTTCTGAAGAATGTTCAATCCTAAGACATATCTATATCTGACGGGATAGGTAATTGGTTATGCTAATATATAATGTAACATTTTAAAACATGGGTAAATAGTTTTCAATAGTATAACAGCTATCCACAGAAAATGAGAACATACGATCACCTTAATTTGAGTTAAATATAAAAAATTCATACCATGTACATTTTTTTTCTAAATATTGAGAGCGACTAATCAGCATAAGAAAAAATGTGATACATAAAACAGATGAATCCATCTTGTTTGCAAGGCAAAAGGGGAAATATTTTTGCATATAGACGAATTTCCCTGATTTTCGAGTATTTTTACAAAATTCCCCGACTTTTCCAGATTGATAAACCTCCCTGATTTTCCATGATTCCCCGATTCTGTATACACATCCTGTAAAACTTGTGTTAAACATCTTACCTGATGACATTTACCCCCCTCCACAAATTGCAAACACATACTATTATAGATAAACATATGAATTTCAATAAAAATCACACAAGAAAAAAAAAATCATAGCAAATTACAGAAAATAGTTTTATTCTTAATGAATGCATAAGTAACTTAAAAATATATGCATGCAACTGAAATCACTCTATGTGGTTGTCCACGTTTTACACTTTTATTTATTGCTCGTTTGCTACTTGAAGAATCTGGAGGAATTCACATCAAGCCCCTACAAGAAAAAAAAGCAAAAAAATTAACATTTCAATCAAACTTCACCCATTCAATTTTGTGGAATACAATATCAACAGGATGCTACAGAGCAGGAGTGGCCAACATTTTGTCATGGCAGACCAAATTTTAAAAGCAAAGTTGTTTTGTTTACAAATTTTAGCAAACCAGAGAATTTGTTTTGTATTTGGTGGGTAAAAAGAGTTATCTGGTGTAAATATATGCATAAAAATGACTTCAAATAAATACATTGTAAAATTCAATCCAGGCATTCATTTCAGATTAACTGGCTTCTCACCCAAAAGTGAGTAGTAAGAACATTGTTTAATACGGAAACATTGACATATTGAAAAATTTCCTATAGTATTGAACTTTTCTGATTATTTTTCACAGCTGCAATAAGAGTTGTGTATACGTAAATAATATTCTAGCACTGATGCCAAGCTCATAGGCATTTAATTGGTCACTAATTGCTACTAACACATCATTGAGCAGTAGGATAAAACTATAATTTTTCATACCATGCATTAAATACAGTTGCTGCATTCTGCTACTTAAGCTATAAAAATATTTGAATTTAATCATTTAACTTGCTTTGTGACAAAGACAAAATGTAAGAACAAAACTTTTCATCCTGCAAAAAAAAGAAAGTTATTTGCCGATTTGTGTTTCTAAATAATGAACATATTATAGTGACTGCTTATACAGCAATGTAAGGATAAGTTTTTCTCTAATTGTTATTCTAGCTACACCTGGTTAATTCTTAAGCGATAAAACTCAAAGAAGCCTTTCTAAAATTTTTGTTACAAATTATGACATTGTTAACAAGTGTCCAGTGTGCAAAAGATATTCTCGGCTAAAGTTGCTCCAAAAATCGAGATATATTTCCTTGATTGTAGCATTTTTGCCCAAGAGCAATCCCAGATAGGAAGTTACAAATAAAACTGCCATACTGCTATACGGAATTATTTACGACATTAGTAGGCAAATTTACAAATTTCATATATTTTAATAGCATTAAAATTTAAGATATTTTTGCTATTATAAAAACTAAATAAGGCTATCCAAGTAATGGACTGACCACACCTGCTGTAGAGAGATTTAAAAAACAATTTGAATTAAAAAAGATATAAGACATTGGACTGTTTTTCTTACTTTTAAAAATATTAGTAATTTCTCACAAAGTCACCAGTAAACAAGACAAGCAGGCAATATTATATGCAAATATGGAGCTGATTTTTCATGTAATTATCAGTTTTGTATGAATACAGTAGAACCATGATCCATCATTTTTCAAGGGGTGCTTTTAAATAATATTTATTTTAAAAAATCACTAATTTTATGTTGGGTTTTTTTTGTTCATTTTTTAAATTAAAAACAAATTTCCAAGTATGTAAAACATGTTTCTGGTCATTTTCTGTAATTTCATGTGCATATATAAAAGTTCGTACAGTTTCAAATGCTGTAATTGCATCAGACAGACTTGGCGCTGGTGTAGGCTCAGCTTCACCGGAATGAACATTTTCCTTTGCTTCTTCGCCATTATTTTATTTTTTGCATTATCACACATTTCTTCCATGCTTAGGACACTACATGTCGCAACATCAATGCAAATTAATTGCTAAATTTCACACCAGATACATCCTCTGTTACACGCAACCACTCTTCATCTGCATTATCATCACCATCATCATTATTTTCTTACCTTTCTGTTGATCATTCTTCATGATTTTTTGCACAAAACCGCATTTTACGAAATAATTCTGGACGACTGAAAAGGTTACTTCATGCCATACTGAAAAAATGAATAGCCTGCAGAAGCTCTATTTTTGGGAGTAGATTCTTTTGCTTGTTCATTGAATAATAAAGATCTTTTCAGTACCTTTTTCCTGTAAAATTGCTTAAAACAGTTGATTATTCCAGCATCCAGATTTACGACAATGTACAATTAGCTGGGAAAAAACTGACTTTTATATTTTCCAAAGATGACGTATCTGGTGAATGAGCTGAATAATTGTCAATAAATAGAATGATTTTCCTTTTTTGACCGTCGATTAATCTAACAAACATATGAAACTGGCAGGTACTTTTATTCAGAAACTATGAAATCAAAATATATTTTCCACTTTTTGAGGCAGAAAATCTTTCAGAAAACACTGTAAAAGTCAGCATTTTAAACGAGGCAGCACGAAAACAGAAAAAAGGTTGTCACATGACAAGAATCACTTATAAGTAATTTTATGGAAAACGTGTCTTGATTTCAAATATTAATAGTCAGGACTCCCAATTTTATGCCTTTACGTTTAAAAATGAGTCAGTTTCCTGTTGTTGAGCAGGGAATTTGTGAACCACATTAAAATTTTATCTCTTATATTTAAGGCATGCTCCACAATATCCCATTAGTGTTGACTCTATGACAATTTGGCAGGGTGCAGCACCCGCCAGCCCCTTCTAACTACTTTATGCACCTGACAGGCTTTTAATTACTTTAACAGGCAGTCGCTCTTACTGGCATTTTTTATGCATCCTCTCAATCGATTTCTTTTTCTGGTCACAGGGGATAAAAAGCTCACAGAATAAGAATATATCGATTGATTGCAGGAAATAAATCGTAAAATGCGTCATTTAGTCCCGGATAAGTACCATAATATTTGTCAAAAAGTTTTGAGAAATTCACCAGTTGGTTATGGAAAAAATCGTGAAATTCTTCAGTTAGTTGTGGGGGAAAAAATTGCGAAATACCATGCTTATTGATTGCATGGGGAAAAAAAAATACGAGTTACTAGCAAGATGTGGAGAAAAATATAGAAATTCATTAACTGTTCACAAGAGAAAACAAAGAAATTTCTTGGTTGGCTGCGGGGGAAAAATCAGTGAAATTTGTCTACCGACCATATGGAAAAAACAAAAAACACAAAATTCATCAATTGGTAAGAAATAACGTATCACAAAATTCATCAATCGAGATAAAAAAAAAAAAAAAAAAAAAAAAAAAAGTTGTGCAAATCGAGTTAAGTTGTCATAAAAAATTGCAAAATTGATCAAGTCGATTGTAAAAAAAAAAAAAAAAAAATTAGAGATTTTTTGCTGGAGCGATGGATTGAAATTTTTACTGTACCATCAAACTAAATTTTGCCTTAGTGAAATAATTGAAAACACAAAATTCTTTGAAAATTGCTGTAACTTCTTATAGATTCGAAGGTTACCTGGCATTCTTCTGGATAAAGAAGACTGAAGACGGAATAAGAGGCAAAACATATCTTTAAAGCATCTTAAGTTAAAGCTTTTTCTTTCGATAAAAACTACTGGCAATTTGGTTCCTATAAATACACAAAAAATTCTAAGTACAAAATTCTAAGTACAAAATAGCACCCCTCTTGCCCCTCATTTAAAAAATTAGCTCCCTTGGTGCCCCCACCTGAAAAAAGTGCCTTTACTCCTTTGTTTATTAAGAAAATTACTTGCATAGTAAAAATTGACTCATTGCTGTGTTTAAAATAGTGTTCTGTCTATTAAATATTAAAAAGTAGTTTTAAAAATCAAAAGAATGTCTTTAAAAATTTCAAGAAATGCCCTTAAAAATCCAAAACATGCCCTTCAGAATCCAAAAGTGCCCTTTTCCCACAAGCAGCTCCCTGCATTTTTTTTAAACCTGGGGGAAACTGAGAATAACTTCAGGCAGATTAGACTTTCGATTAAAGAGAAAAAAAAATGTAAACTGCAAAAGTGGTCCACTGTACTCCAGTCTCTCCTATATGTATAGAAGAATAGAAAGACAACTTTAGCATATAGGTATCATAAAATGAAATTTATAATTCAGAAAAAAATTAATCATTAGCAATTATTAAAAACATAGTACCAGAGTGTAACAGCTCTAAGTATAAATTTTTCAAACGTAAAATAACGTATAAGATTTTAATCATTGTTACTGTCAACAGATAAAAATGTAAACACACCTACATTAAATTGCAAAACAAACTACCATATTTTATGGAAGAAACGCCGCGGCGTTTACGAGTTTAAAAATTAATTTTTTTCCAAGTGCGGCGTTTACGATTTTTTAAAAATGTCCACTGAGTTTCCTTTAATTTAAAAATTCATAAAAATATTTAAAATAGGATTTAAATATCTTAAATAAAACTTCAGACATCTTAAGATATTAAACACGAAACATCCTACACTGCTCAGAAAACTTTTATTAAAGTTAGGTCAATGTGACGCTGTCGACAAATTAGCGTTCCCACGGATGCGGCGATTACGATATTTTTAAGCTTATTCAGGCCAAATTGAGGAGTGCGGATTGCATATTATCTTCCATAAAATATGGTACTTTTAAAACATTTAACAAAATTGTTTTTAAAGAAATATACACATAGTGCATTTATACGACAACGGCTGAACATAAAATCTTGAGATTCTTTTTAAGTGATCATTTAATTAAATATGCGATTGAAACGAAATTCACAATTTATTTCTCCACTTGTTTTATAAAATTTGAGATTTTTTTACACAGCCTCGTGGCAAAGTTTACGATTTTTTCCCTGTGATCGTTCGACAAAATTCATGATTTTATTCCTTGATCACTCGATAAAATTAGCATGTTCATCGATCGCTCGACAAAATTCGCATATTCCTCAATAGCGCGACAAAATTCGCATATTCCTCGATAGCGCGACAAAATTCGCATATTCCTTGATAGCGCGACAAAATTAGCATATTCCTCGATAGCGCGACAAAATTAGCATATTCCTCGATAGCGCGACAAAATTAGCATATTCCTCGATAGCGCGACAAAATTAGCATATTCCTCGATAGCGCGACAAAATTAGCATATTCCTCGATAGCGCGACAAAATTAGCATATTCCTCGATAGCGCGACAAAATTAGCATATTCCTCGATAGCGCGACAAAATTAGCATATTCCTCGATAGCGCGACAAAATTAGCATATTCCTCGATAGCGCGACAAAATTAGCATATTCCTCGATAGCGCGACAAAATTCGCATATTCCTCGATAACGCGACAAAATTCACATGTTCCTCGATCGCTCGACAAAATTCGCATGTTCCTCGATCGCTCGACAAATTTTGCATATTTCTTAATTGCCAGACAAAATTTGCATATTTATCGCTTGCTCGACAAAATTCACTTATTACTTGATTGCTCGATATAAATTTGCAATTTTATTCCGCAATTGTTCGATGATGTACTATTTAAAGTTCATTTTCACATCCCTTTCTATTCTATTATGTAATGTAAACATGGATTCTCGCAAGTTTTTTTCTTATTACTGACTTCGTTCTTTCGTGACACTTCTAGCATTTGTTTACGTTTTCATGTCACGGCTCAGCAGAGTTGCAAATTTTTTCCATGATGAAATTCGTGAATTTTTCTTTTAAGCGATTGACAAAATTCACAATTGTTTGATGAGATTCTCTATTTTTCACACGACTGACTGACGGAATCCCCCTCCCCACGCCACCTGCACGAGTGATGAAATTTGAGAGTTTTTGTGTCACCGCTTCATGAAAGTCGTGATTTGTTCCGAGTGGTTGACTGAATTTTGAGATTTTATTCATTGCTGGATCAGAAAGGACACCTACAATTAGTGATACATCATACAAATAATCTTTTTCTTGGAAACATTATGTGATTTTTTATTCATTTTGATATTTTCAATATATTACAGTAGACTCTCACAAATACGTACAGCTTGGAACCAGGGGTTGCGCAGATTTTAGAATTTTGCAGATTTCTGGTCATTGCTTTGTTTACATTTTTAAACAGTAATTTCATTGTAATAATGCTACCAAAATTATAATGAATGCTTACAATTAAGAAAAATATTAAAATAATTAAGTAAAGTAATATACTAAAATAATAAAAATTAAGATAATTTTTAAAAGGATTAAAAGTAAAGACCAAGTAAATTGTAATGTATAATCAAGTATGCATAATAAAGATGAGATACGTTTAACTTAAATTATTCAATGATACTTGCCTCATAAAGGTGCCCTACCAATTAACATCAAAATCCTAAATTAAGGAAATTTTAATTCAGGTTTAGCCAGACTTTAACAACAACAACAAAAAAAGCTTATTTGGTTAAAAAAAAAAAAAAAAGTCTAAAACAGTGATTTGACAGTAAAAATTGCTAAAACAGTAATTTTAGCAATATATATATATATTTCTTTTGTGGAAAAGCACGAGTTTAGTCATATTAAAAAATTAAAAAGAATTTCCTATTAAAATACATATGGAATGATATAAAAATAAAAGTATTTTTATCCCTACAAAAAGGAGAATTGTAAAAAAAGATTTGGGGGGGAGGGGGAAGGGGGGAAACTCGTAATGAGCAAATGGTACAATAATAATAATAATAATAATAATAATAATAATAATAACCTGGAGGTAAAAATTTTCAAAACACTAAAGTTCATTTTTAAAAATATAAATTGCAAAATTACAGCCATAAAATAGAAAAATAGCCATAAATGTATAAAAATACTGAGATTACAAAATCAAAATAATGAAAAAAATTGTTTTAAAAAACATAAATTGTAAATTATTTCAAAAATTGGTTTTTAATCCAATGCATAGAAATTCCGAGAATAATATATTGCAAATATCAAAATGAATAAAAAAAAAATCACAGTTTAAAAGATAAATTGTTAATTTATTTTCAAAAATACAGTTTTAAAAGCATACAATTTTAACAAAATAATTAAACATTCCTTAAAAATAGAAGGTAAATATACATAAAAATTCTAATAAAAAAATGCTGAAACCCTCAAAATAAAGCAAAAATGTATGCTTCCAAAGATAAATTACTTTCAAAAATAGCGTTTTAAAAGCATAGAATTTAACATTCGTAAACAATTATTTTTAAAAAAAGGTAAATACATAAAAACTCAACAGTGTTTCTATATTATGTTTAACTGAAATCCCCATTCGAATTTAACTTAAACTTTTATTATTTTGATTTAATTTGCTTTATTTTGACATTTTAAACATTTTTTTAAATTAGAGTTTTTATGTATTTACCCTTTTTTTACGAATATAAATTATTGTGTAAGCATTTTTTTTTATATAAATTGTATGCTTTTAAAACAGTGTTTCTGAAAATAATTTAACAATTTATCTTTTATAATGTGATTTTTTTTACTATTCTCGGTATTTCTATGCATTGAATAAAAGCCAAGCCTTGTTTTTTAAATAATTTACTATTTAAATTTTTAAAAACCCATTTGTTCATTATTTTGATTTTATGATCTCAGTATTTTTATACATTTATGGCTAAATGTTAATTTTATGGCTGTGATTTCGCAATTTATGTTTTTTAAAATGAATTGTTTGCACTTTACCATTTCAAAAGTTTTTATCTTTGTTATCTATGTATTTACAATTTGCTCATTACAAATTCCCCTCCTCTATCTTTTATTCAAAAATTTTTAAGCCTAATCTTCCTATAAATGACCACTTGGTGATAATTGCTACTTGGCAAAAGCTAGTTTTTTGTGCCAAGAAAAAAAAGATTTTTCAACATTTTCAATTTTCAACAAGTGGTCATTTATAGCAATGTTATGCTTAAATTTTTTTTTTAAATACAGAGATTAAACATTAAAAAATAAGACAGTATAATATATTTAATAATATTGGGCTAAGTTCAAGACGGGAGACGAGTGTCTCAAATATTTTTTCTCTTTTGCAGATTCTTTTCCATCGAACCTTTATTTTCTTTCATATTACGCTTTATTACTTACTATACAAAAACTTAAAATTATTACTAATAAAAATGAATAAGTGGATAAAGACACCACAGGTAAATGATTGTTTAATTAACACTTTAGTTGTAAAATATTTTACCTGCAGATTATTTTCTGCATCTGAAGTATCTGTTACAGACATATGGAAAATTTTCTGCTACTGGGTCCCCTTCCCCTCCTGTCCAGGTTGCTGTATTAGATAGAATGTATATGAGTAAAAAGTGAATGAAATATAATAATAATATGAAATTTACAATATATATACATATGTTTTTTTTGCTTAATGGTTGGAAATACATTTCTTGGAAACAAAACTAAATTCTTTCAATAGTGCCTTTCTGTTCTCAACATGTTTATACCAGAATAACAGAAATATATCAAAATTCCAGTAATGGACACCCCACAAAAGTAATAGATATAATTGTTTTTATGACAATATTTAGAACCAGAAATTAATGAAAACAGACTAAAGGAACAAATAGTTATTTTCAAATAAATTTAACAATTTAGAATATCAATAATTAATAAAAATTTTGTGAGAATTATTCACTGTTTAAATTAATTATTGCCACAAGATCAAAATTTTAATTATTTTAGATAGATGGTTTAAAATATTAAACGTCAGGTAATTATAGTTATAGAATTATTCAGACAGTGGGGGTTTAGAGGAGTATAATAATAAAAAAAAAAGTTTTTGACTTATTGCATGGATTTATACATTTCCCACTATTTTTAAGTTAAAATCTCAAACTACTAGATATATTACTAATAGTAATTAGTACAGCAGACTCCCTCAAATCGCACAGCCTGGAACCAGACGAGCAGATTTCTGGTCATTGCTTTGTTTACATTTTTTAAACAGTAATTTTAATGCAATCAAAATTATAATGAATGATTGTAATATAGTAAATTATTAAAATAATTATGTAAAGTAATAAACTACAACGAAAAAAAGTAAAAGAATTTAAAAACTCAATAAAATATTAAAAGTAAAGACCAAGTAAACAATTAATAATGTATATTTAAATATGCATAAAGATGAGATACATTTTCCTTGAATTGTTCAATAAAACTTTCCTTATGCAAAGTACTCTCTATTAATTTAATTCACATCAAAATCATCATAATAATAACCTCATAAGCTTAATTAATACATAAATATATTTGGTAAAAATATTGTAATTACCAGTGATATCAGCCATATCTTGATTTTAAAAGAAATTATACTCCTTTCATGGAAAAACACAAGTTCAATCATATTATTGAAAATTGCATATTAAAATACATATACAGGATGAAATAAAACTAAAAAATTCTGTAATTTTGCCCTACATCTGAAATAAAAATTTCATTGTTTACATCTGTAAAGATATCCGGATTTCAGGTGTTTGCAGATTTGAGGGAGTCTACTGTATTACAAATGTGAAAGAAATAATACAGCGGGTTGAATGTTTTAAATATTAAATAAAATAATTTCAAAATAAAACTGCAGATTTGATGTTTGAGACCACTTATCTGCAGATTTACTAGTTTCATTACTATTATAAATTTAATTAATTTAGTTTTTCTTCTTTTGGATGAATAAGCAAACATTTAAGGCAGAAAATACCATAAGTACCGAAAGCAAGACCCCTTTAGCAAGTAATTTTTAATTCAAATGATTTTAAGGGGGGGCTTATTATAATTAGAACTTTAGTTAAAAGAATAGGAAAATTGGGAAGGTTGGGGGGGGGGGATATTTGGAATTTAGGAAATTCCACAGAATTTTTACAATTTGCAAAATAAAATTAGATCAAATTAACAATTTTGTTTTTAAAATTCCCTTCTATAGAAGATAAGTAGTTTCATTAATAAAAATAATAAATTAATGAAACAAACTTACATAAAATAATTAAATTAGATATCAAAGAAATGTGAACAAATATAATAAAACTTAAACCCAATATAAATATCTATTAAATCTTTAGCGCATAAAAATCAAGGAAAACATTAATATAGTAGTACCCTTTGAATATTCCTTTCAAATAATGTTGACTCGAGAAAAAAGGGCTGTCGGGCGGGAATTTTTCAAAAAGGGAACGCTGTTCTAAAAAAGGTTACATTTTTTTCAAAAAGGGAACACTATTCTAAAATAAGGGCATATTTTTTTCAAAAAGGGCATATACTTGTACCTTGGTCACAAAACATATTTGAACTGGTTTGTTTAGAGTCCCCAAAATTTCCGATATTTTCCCAGTATCAATTGAATTGCCACGTGGTGCATAGGAAGTGTTAAAAAGGGCAGCCGGGCGCATCGGAAGGGTTTAAAAGACCCGCCAGGTGCAAAAAAGAAATAAAAAGTGCCGCCGGGCGTTGCGCCCTGCTAAAGCGGCTTAGAGTCAACACTATCAAAGGTCTGGCAATATGCATAGCAAAGTATGCAATTATATGATATATTTACAATATGTAAACAGATTAGATAAAAATAAATTGCATAAGATATTATTCATTTTGGAGATATGGAAACAAAAAGGAATTTTCAGGAAACAGAAGAATTCAAAGCATTAGAAAATAAAACTGGAAGTGGAAGGCTTATAAATGGCACTATCTCAAAAAAGGAAAAATTCACATATATGAGAGAGGCTTACTTTCGGTACTTTACAGTAATAGATTTATTTTTAACAACCTCTGTAACTTGTTTTTATTTAAATGGGGAGGAGGGAGGGGGATTGAGCTCTGTGAGCCTCTCTTTTCCCTATGCCCTTAACTCTTTTCGGCACAATGGTACCCTGTCGAAACCACCTAATTTTAATTCAAAACTTACAAACGGCACAAATAATAATTTTTAAAAAATCTTGCTTTTACAATGAAAGTTTAAAGTAACAAGTTTTTAATTTCTAAAAAAGTTGTTTGTAAATTCCGGTGTCAGTCAATCATTTCATCATTTTACGAACAGAATTGCTCTGTGCCAGAAAGAGTTAAACGATATTCTCTGCTTCCTGATTTGTTTTATTGATTGCCAGATCATAAAATATGCAAGGCAGAGTTATAAAAAAAAAATATCATTAAAATATTGAACATTTATTAACCATGTGAAATTAATTAAAAGCAGCTGTTTATAAAAATTTTGGTGTTATTAAATTCTGGTAAGTGCAATTTAAAAATTAAATATGATTACTTAGGTTTTCAGTTAAGTTTAAAGAATTTATGCACTATGAACATTACTGAAATTGCATTTTTAGCAATGTATACACATCGGGTGTCCATTACTGGAAATTGACATCCTTCCGAAACAAAAACAGCAAATTTCACAAGAAAATTAAGAATTTCTAAATTAAGCATCGCTCATTAAGATTTTCAGTGAAAAACAGTGGTCAAAACATTATTTTCTGGTTCCTGCTTGGTTTGATTAAGAATGTCAACAATAATCCAGATTATAAAACATGCTCATGGAAGGGGGAGTTATAAAAAAAATAATAAAAGCTAACTTGTTATTGGTTACTTTTTATAAACCAAAAATAGTAAAGGGTACTGGCACATCTACATTTGCAAAATGTTGAATGAGAAAATAAGAGATTTGCTACCAAGTGCGAATCGAAGGGGTGGGTAATGGGGGTCATGACCCCCTCTAAACGAAGAAAGATGCAAAAATACATATTAAAAAAGTTTAAAAAATCTCACGGAACACCCCAAATATTTCTGACACACAGAAAGTGGAAATAAAATTTGTTCTTTAAGCGCCAAAAATCGAACAACATTTTTCCTTTTTTTATATATGCGAAAGCTTAAATTATAACTGATTGCACCGTTTGATAATCTTTTCACTACGGTTGAGTCATGAAAATCCAATTAAAATGGTAGCTTTGACAACAAACTTATGTACCTCCAAATATTATGCTTTTACGAATATATCTGCAAATTGTAGCAAACTTAAGATATAAGAATTGATATTACAGTTGTGATCCCCTCCCTTTCCTAAAGAGAGACATGACACCCTCTAAATGGAAAGCTGGATCCGCCCCTGTTTGCTACTTAATCTTATAGAAATTAATATTTGCTGTTTTTTTTAGATAACAGGAATAATTTGATTACTCTAAGGGAATTATGACATTGCTAATTAAAATTTTATTAAACATCATTCTTAAATGAAACACTTTTATGCTAGATAAAAACTTGCTTTTTAGAAATTTATTGTAGTTAAATTTTTTACATGCCAAAAGCGTCAAGTTTATAAACAATTCTTTAAAGCTTTTATTCTTTATTAACACATGCAAAATAGCAAAATACCTATATAAACTTTCAAAACCAGGTTCATCTTAGTTTTAATACATTCGTTATTTATTTATTTTTTTAAATCGATAACTAAAAAAAAAAAAAAATCATTTGATTAAAATCTTGATTTAAAGCAATAATATTAAAAACAAGCAAAAAGTTTAGATTCTGTTAGATATCGACAAACACACCCTTGATTTGACAAGTTATCCTTTAAATGCTGCATATAAATTCGGCATGCAATCAATATCGCTGCTAGCACGTGTGAGTGTGAGTACATAATTGAAAATAAAACTAGGAACAGAAACTACATTATAAAACAAAAGTATATACTTACAATTATAAGGAGAAATCATCTTTTTGTTCCTCGTTTAATGAAAACTAAAAAGAAATCGCTAAAAGATATAAAAACTAGAAATACAAGACAATCGCAAAATAGGTAAGTGCTGTACTAACGCTAATCAAAAACAAACATGGCCGACTCAAGCCGCTTCAGTTCGTTCATTCGCTTTTCGTTGCGGTCGCTACAGACTTTCCTTGTATGCAGGTGCAATGGGCGGGCCTGCAATTCTCGCAAGCAAGGAATAATTGTCGGAAAACAGTTAATCTGTGGAGTACAGATTGAAGCTGATAAAAAACACACATGTTTGGAAATCGGGCTGTTTTTGTACAATTATTTTTTACAGTGTAGCACCTTTAGTTGTAAAATACAGAATTTGTTTACACAGTGAAGTAGATTGTGTCGAAGCTTTCCCATACAAAAAATGTTTGTTGCAGTATGGTGTATAACCTCTTAAAGTATGTCTCACTGGTGCATACTTCCTCTGTATGCATTGTTCGTTATTTTAAGTTTTGAAAAATTTCGTTAAAACTACGGCTTCTATTAAAAACATTTTTTTCTAATGCATTTTGCATTTTCTGGTAGAATCATAAAAATAATGAGACAAATAAGAAATTAAATACATTTCTGTAGATTTCTACATTAATATGAAAATAATTTATATACAGGGATCACTGAAAATGCCGAAAAACGTTTAAAATGTTTTAACTTTTGGAGATAACTAGGCAATGTAATAAATGATCTGACAGTGCCGGAGGGCTCTCACGTTTCATAAAATTCAAAGCATTATAACTCAGTGCGTTTTATCCATAAAAAATAAAATTTTTGTTGTTGGGATTCACAATGCACGGAGAAAGTTTTCTTCTAAATAGTCGAACCCGGTTAAGACTGGTTTCACGGGAGTGGACAAAAGTCGCGTATTAAGCGGGATAGCATATTAAACGTGATTTGTATAATGTTGCAGATAACTGGCCTTCTTTACACATCTAATCATATAAATGAACTTTAGAGCTTTCATTTATACGTTTACGGGCAAAAATTGTGTCTTTTACGCATATTTAGATTAAAATTTAATTGTATTCAACTTTAACTCATTGTTTCTTGTTATAGAACTGGCTGGAGTAGCAATTGAAATTAAATATGGATTCAAACACGGCTTTACGTGATTTTGTGAAAAAAGAAAATTTTATGCACTTCAAGCTGGGCACTTTATTGTATCTGTAAACTAAACCTAAACAACTTAATAAACTAGTCGTTGGGGTCCACCGTAATACTTGCCCATAACACAAAATATGACACATGATATAAGTATGATATTTATATGATATTTTAAATTCACTCCTTAAAATAAACAATTTCTAAAATTTTTATATACCTTTTACCCCAACGAATATTTCAAGAGACCGAAAAAAATAGTTCCAGATAATCGAGGTTACGGATATTCAATAGACTTTTTCCCATTGTCATATGCTAAGTACACACCAAATTTCAAGTCTCTGTCTCAATTTGTTCGGGAGATAGAGCATTTACAGACACACACACAGACATACAGAGGCGGACGGCAGAATTTTCTTTCTAAAAATATGTTTTCGGAATCTCCAGGGTCTGAAAACTGCATTATGATTTTTTTTTAAAACTATTACAAGACTTACCCTATACTACCTATGATGGTTAAGTAAAAATGAATAAAGTTGGTGCCTAAGTTGGTATATTGTCAAATATCTGCTCATAAAAATTCATTCATGTCACAAGAACGTAAGATAAGACTCATGGCACTTATAATTTAAAGTTTAAGTTAAGCAGTTTCATACACTATCCACTTAACTTAATACGGCCAATTACTTCCCTCCGTTTAAAAAAAAAATTTAGTTCTCAAAATAACTCGACCGTACATAACACGTGTCTTTAATTTTTATGAAACTTAAAAGCTCAGAAACACGAATAAATGGATCTATTTAAAAAGGAAGAAGTTAAATCTAATTACATGGTTGAACTACACAGAAATATTCAAGAAAATAATGGAAGTTATAATCTTGTGATGTGAAAAAGAACAAAGAACTGAGTACATAAAATGCATCTAAAAGAGACTATTTTAAAAATAGAAATATTGAATAGCTTATGTTTTCTGTAACTTTGAAAAGACTACTCAGTTACATTTTTCTTTTTTATGCACTTAAGTTTCATACATTCATAAATTTGCTTAATTTCAAATGCATATTACTTGAAACATTTTTTTTAATTCTAAAAGCACATGAAAATTATTAAATACCAAACTTTAGTTTATCATTTTTAAAATCTTCTATATAAGGTAAACGCACTAGTAGTGGGCCACTTAAAGACATTTATCTAATTATTATTAAAGTGTTACTGAATTTAAAAAAATCTTAGTCCTAACCTTCATGTATGAGAATAAACATTCGATATTTCTAAATATAGTCTTCGGAAAAAAATGAAAAATAAAAAGTGTTGCGTTCCTCTATGCTCTAGTAGCGGCCATAGTAAATTTCTGTGGCATGAACTTTTAAGTTTTTATCTTATCCAACAAATTATTTAAATTGAAATACAGTATATTAACAGGAATTTAATTCAAAGTAAAACGTAATATTAAAAAAAAAATGTTTTAGATAGAAACTTAACTCTTAATGAAATCTCTGAGAATTTGTCAAAAAATCTGCTTTTGAAGACATTCTAGAATATAAACAAATGTAACAGAAAAAAGTAATTATTCCAAACAGTTTATGGAAAGTTAACCTTTAAGGGTGTTAGTCAATGAGATTTCTTTAAGTCGTTTTTCAGAAATGCATTTTGGGCTTGTTTTTAAGCTTTAAAAAGAAGTGTTCCATAATAGATGCATTTACTTTATAATCTGTCTACAATAGTAATTCATTTTCACGTGCACTCTAAATTAAAATATCTGAAATTCAGACACTTAAGTGTCTGAAACGGAGTATTCAATTTTCATACGTTTTAAAATATCTTAATTTTTTCAGACACTTTATGCGTCTGAATTTCAGACATTTCATGCGTCTAAATCGCAGCCATTTTTTGTAAGCATTATACGTAGCCATGTTTGACCACGTTGAATCCTGGAAAAATATTTGGTCGTGGTTCTGCTCTCTCCATACCCTCCATTTTAAGGGCTCAAAGTTGTTACGCGATTTTCTTAAACCTGATAATTTTTTTTTTTTTTTTTGACATCGTACTCATTACAATCAATATTTTAAACTTCTGGAGTAGAAGAAGATTAAAAACAAAAACAAAAAAAATATTTATCTAAATACAATAAAACCTCTCAATAGGGGGCACCTAGAGAATTTGTCCTCAATTCGAAGGTGTCTACTGTTTTTAGTTAAACACATGTATTATACATGTTGTGAATGTAAAATGTGTTTCTTAAGTAGTAGTGTTCTCTAATTAGGAGTGTCCAATGGAGGTTTTACTGCAAAATCTTCATACAGACAACTTTATTTAGCGAACACTCATCATTTTCAACATAAGCATATATTTTTACCCCAGAAAAGCGAACACCTTCACATAGCAAAAAAATTCAGTGTTACAGAAGTGCTCCTTATTGAGAGGTTTTGCTGAATTTAGATTTTTTTTTATTTAGTCAGTTTTTAGCTTTATTACACTTTAGAAGTTTAAAATATTGATTATAATCAAAACAATGTCGAAACAAGTTTAAAATACAAGCTTTGAAAAAATTGCACATCTAATTTGGGGCCCCTAAAATGGTAGGAAGAGGAAAAGGGACACTGTCCATTTTGCCCATGCTTCAAACGATCCTTTTTCTGCAAAAATTCCAACCCCGCATTATGCTTGCTGAATAGATGTGTCCGGTATTAGGGAGTGTCTGTTATAGAGGCTAATGTACATTCCCTAATTCCGGACAACTGTGTTTAGCAAAAGCCCCTTTTTATACAAAAGCCATGCATAGAGTAAACTCTATGTAAGACGAAAATCTGTCTAACTCGGAAAGATTTTCAAGTCCCTGTGAATCCATAGACGTAGAATAAAATTTGTCTAAGGCGGAATATTGTGTACCACGGGAAATTTTCTTGGTTTCGATCGATTCCGCCTTAGACAGAGTTTATTGTATTTGTTTATTTTTACCTCACAAAAGCAGACACCTCCGATCATCGAACAAATTCAGCAACCCCGAAGTGACCGCTATTGAGAGATTTTTCGGTATTATGTTAAATATATTTTGGGTTTTTTATCTTGTCCTACTCTAAAAATTCAAAACTTTCATTATAATCAGTGCAATGTCGAAAAAGATGTAAGATATCAGCTTTACGAAAATTGCATACAAAATCTCACTCTCCGCGGGTTAAAAAAATACTAGAAACTCATATCATTTAAAAATTATATTAAAAAAAAATTATATTGCCATATATGCAGGTTTTTATGTGGATCAGAGGATAATCACAAAAGCTACTTATCTATCAATAAAAATAAATAAATATTATATAATAACATGAAGAAAAAATTACTTATAGTTTCCAAACTTCTTTTGTCTTAAATATATATCTTAAAATCTAATTGTCATTTTTGTATTTTTCGTATAAGTGCATATAAATAAAGTTATGAAAACCACAATTTTAAGAGTGAAATCTTGTTATAGCTTTTTACTTTTTCCCATTTTAAATTTCATATTACTTTTTTTATTAAAAATAATCAAAGAATCAGTATTAGAATTGATTTCAAACCAAATATGTATGTATATTTTACTAACAGTATTACAATTACGCGTAGATTAACATCACATGAGTCTTATGTCAATGTCATTCATTTTCATGTACTTTATTTATACTACTTTTATTCTGCGGTTTGGGATACGATTAAATAGCTGATTAAACCTTAAGTAATATACGTTTACTTCATGAGAAGACAAAGAAAGAAAATATCAGAAGTTTTAAAGCTTTTAAAGCTCTTTTTTTTCTTTAACTTGTGGATGGTGAACGGCAGATAAAAATTAGCAAAACAGGAGAATAAATTTAACGTAAAATGCTTTTCTTTTTCAGATATTATTACTTTAAATTCGGGGAAAAAGTTTAGAATATATAATTTGTAATACAAGACAATGTCTTAAGTCGACAAATATATACATCTGGAATTTATGTTTTTGTTTTTTTGTTTTTTGTTTTTTCAAATAGATTAAAAACTAATTGCATGTCGTGTAAGATTTTGTTTGGTGCAACGTTCGTAAGCATCAAATGATTCGGAGGATTTTAGATGTTTTAGTACCAGGAATTTTGTAAAGTAACTAGCCGCTATAACAGAAGATAGAATTTATTTTCATTAAATAAGACAAATGTTGCTTTACAAAAATTCTGTTAAAAGGTGTTTGAAAGTCCTTGAAACGTACGAATCCTGTAGTGCTATAACAAATATCATAAAAGACACTAGATTTAGAACTATAAAGATAATTTTGACACTTACTTTAATCGCTGTTGCAAGAGGTAAGAAAAATTCCTCGATTTGAAATTTTAAAAACTATCACAGTGAGGGATAAAGACTTGCATCATTTTAGAAGGAAATCCTTTAATATATACGGCTAGCCATATTTAAAGATTGAAATGTTTCATCCTCAAAACAAAACCCGCCAAACAAAATTTTTTTGTTGTTGATGTCATTGTCAGCTTTGACAAGACGAAGACAAACAACACAATATTATCCATATAAATTAATACAAATTAACACTAAGTCCGTTGCACACACATTTGTAATGTTCCCGAATGTAATCTTCAAGTGTTGCCTACTTCTGTGTCTATCCCGCCTTTATATTGACGGCAGCTTATGTGCTAAGTTTCAAGCACACAAGTCAAATGTATGTATTCAATAAATAAATAAACTAAGTAAATACGATTCAAAATCACAGAACTTCACATTCCGCAAAAAACGATATAAAATATACGCGTACATAAAAAAAAACCTTTCAGTTTGAATTGCAACGTATACCAAGATCGAACGAATAACATCTAAAACGAATGCGCAACTGAGAGTGACACCTGGTGGTTATTACGTAGGAAGAACAGAATAAAAAAAACGTCTTAAATTAAGACACGTTTGAAGCAATTAAGTGTCTTAAAATAAGACATTTTCAGATATTTTAGACACTATTCTCGGTTCATTTACACCATGATCATAATAAGACACTTATGTGTCTTTAATTAAGACATCTATGATATCTTCATTTTTAGATTGAGACACTTAAGTGTCTGAAATTCTTTTTCAGACTCATATGTGTCTAAAATTAAGACTCCTCTATTTGCAGTGTGATTTTGTACAAAATTAAATTTTATGTACTTCAAACAGAACACTATATTGTATTTCTGAACTAAAACTAAAGAACTCCGAAAAATAGCAATGAAGATGCTGTCTAATTATAATATTATCAAATACATGACTCGTAAAATTTCATTCAGGTCGCAAGAACGTAAGATAAGACTCCTGGCACATATAATTAAGTAGTTCCATACACTAACCACTTAGCTTAATACGGTCAAATACATCCAAGAGTTATAAAAAAAGTTTAGTTCTCAAAATAACTCGACCGCTCATAACACGTGTCTTTAATTTTCATGAAACTTAAAAGCAGAGACGCACGAATAAATGGATCTTTTTAAAAAGGAAGAAGTTAAATCTAATTACAAGGTTGGACTACACAGAAATATTCAAGAAAACAATGGAAGTTATAATCATATCTATTTATATAATACGCTAAGGTGACGATTCCTGCTCATACTCATTCTCCAGAAAAGCAACATATCGCGACCATGCTAGGCATAAGTATTCAAGAGACCGTAAGTTTGACGATTGTTCAACTTATGGAAATGCACACATAATCTGCTTTGTATCACATCTATTCTTCTTTATTTTCTCTAAAACCTTAAAAAATATATCAAATTATAATGTTTTAAATTATAAATTAAAAATAACTGATAGACAGATCTATTATAAACAACGGATAACTAAATATAAAAAGAAAAACAGACTGTTGCCATTTAGAACTGCAAATTCCAAATCTAGAAATAAATGAACGACTCTTACAGCGTTTCATAAAATGATAATAATAATAAGATCTGATTATGTTCTTAAAATATTTGTAAAAGCATATTAAAACTTTTAAATATTTAGAAATGCGTTTTCACTTATTCATACCAACTCATGATTTTGTGAAAAATCGAGTTAACAAGGCTTTTGGCGCCATCTATCGGCAATCAATATAAATGAAGGAAATTCGAGATCAAGTTTTTTAAACTTCGTTTATATAATTGAAAAATTCCCTTCAATATAAATAATATGATGAATAACTATATATCATATAATAATATGAATATAATTAATATGAATAATTTCATGCAATATAAATGAATATTACTATTATTATGATTTCTTTGACAGAATTTTAATTTAGTTTTATTAATTTTTAAGAGTTTAACATTTATTCTCTTATATTTATTTGTTTATTTATTATTTTTTGTTGCATTATAAATAAAATGAGATATTTTCCCTAGATGCAATTGAAACATAATACGTTATCATGATTGCATTAGTATGCCTAATTTCCCCCCCCCCCCCACCTAATAAAATAATTTTCTGCCCAAAATCATGTTCAAATGTTAGTATGTTAAAAATCGAAATTTTATCTGTATTTATATAATTAATATGTAGTACATAACATATTACTGTAATATTCCTTACATTTTAATTTCATTTGATATTAAATATACATTTTATTTACAATGAAAGACAATTTCAAGTGGATATAAGCTAAGCTCTTAAAAATTGATAAAATTAAATTAAAATTTTACGAAAGAAATAATGATAATTGATAACTTTTTCTTTTATTTATACCGAATGAAATTTCAAAGTTATATAGCTGAAGCTTTTAATTTTTTTCTTGAATTAAATCAATGCGTCCTGCCTCCTTCCTAAAAAAAAAAAAAAAACGTAAAATTTGAACGAAAAGTTTCTTTGTTTGTATTAATTGACGATAAATGGCGCCAAATCCATATTTAGAAACTAAACTCCATAGATGAGTAAAATCGCTGCCTTGATCAGAGTTCTGGATCCACCCCTAATGGAAAACAGTTTATTGAGCCTTTCATTACTGAGATTAATTCATTTTTATAAAAATAATACATAAAAAAAATTTAACGCATTGTATATTTAATTTTTATGTTTTGTGAGATCTTTAAAAATTGCGTTATTGTTATTATCGGAGCTTACGCTCGGTTAAGAGGATTTAGTTACACTCAATATGTGGCTTTATACCTCTATTACTCTTCTCCTAGGTTCAAATACAATAATTTTTCCATGGTACCGTGTGTACCCAGACACACCAAAACGTAGATGTAGTGATCACTAGAGCTACGAAACCTCTCTTGGTATCTGAATCCATGATTAAGGGGGTCCGGCCTTCCCGCCCGACTACCGCACCCGGGAAGGGGGAATGGCGCTACAACTTCTTTTCTGCCTGGTCTGGGTAGAGGAAAACACCTGTAGATATCTGACTGGCAACACGGGGTCCAGCCACTCCTGTGATCTGGCTGCTGTTGCGTATTCTTGTATCAGTCCTTTCGTTGATGTATCTAAAGATCTCTGGTGAACTAAGTTATGAGCATTCGTGGTCGGTGGAGAGGGAATCTGGGTTTCTCTAAGTAGCTGATTGGATTGGGAACTAGCCTGGTTCTCTGTTTTCAATATTTTTCTAGCGGGGCTGCTCGTTTTGTGAGTAGTGGGGAGTTCATTTTGCTCGATAGAACTTTGGTCTTGGTGCATTCCTTGGGCTATAGATTGAATCACTGAAAGAATTTTAATGTTAATTTCTTCTTGGGCTTCCCTCGTGGTTGTTATCAGGGCTGTGAGTGTAGATAACGTCTCTGACTTTTCTGTAAAAATGCTTGCCACCATCTGTGATATTGCATACTCGGCATGAAGATAACCACGCTGTGTTGGTTCTACAGCAGCTTTCGCGTATCCGGATAAAAATTGCGTATCACTTTGATAATTAGTATTATTGTTGCAACAAATACTACTGTTTTCTTTATCCAATTTGTTGAGCTATTTCAGAACTTTAATAATGAATAACAAAATATTCTCATAATTTGTATTTGTAGAAATCATTTGTCATTTTTTAAATGTACTTTTCGACAATACAAACCCTTCAATAATAAAATTCATTCTGTTTGTGTGAAGTGTTATGAAAGTGAAAACGCAGATCAATATTACATGATTTTTGACGGGGGCTATATGTACTTGTGATAAAAGAAAGAACAAAGAACTGTGTAAATGAAATGTATCTAACATTTAAAAAAAAAATAGAAATAGTGAATAGCTTGCCTATTTTATAAGTTTGAAAATACTGCTCAGTTACATTTATTGTATTTTTTCCCTTTTTTTACCCGACTGCTAAGAACGGTTATGTGTTTCGCACGTACCTGGGTATTTGGATTTCTTTATACCCTCGAAATATCCCAATGGGTGGATGGATTTTAATGAATGAGGTCTCTATCGATTCGTCTCAACCGTCCGATGGTTATAGTCTAGATTTTGTTTTTATAAATTCAAAATGACGGCCGCAAAATACAAAATGGCGGTAGACACGAAAAAAAAAATTTACGCACCCTATTGAGTGGCATATCATTGGGTAGGTCTTTGAAAATGAAGGCGATCTTTCATTGACTATTTTACAGTCAGAAACTCCTTTAAATATTACACAACCTGGAAGTTGCGTAGGTAGGATCCCTAGCGTTACTGCAACTCTAACCCTCATAGACATCTGTAGGCCTAATCAAAACTGTGTTTATTGGTAGGAACTAACAATTAAACACAACTTAAAAGTCACCAATACATGTAAATAAAAAAATAGTTAAGTAATATAAAAAATAGTTTAACATTGATGAAAAATAATTAATTAGTTCGCTTTTTACGCAGTGAGGTTATTTAATTTTAAAAATTAAATTGGTACTTCAATTTCGTATAGGGGAGACTAGGGAGGGTTGACCCACTTTTTACAAAAATATTTTTAATTTTTTAAATATTGATTGTAGAATAACGTTTTATATATCATTTTATTCGTTATATAATCAGTTATTAAAATAAAATTGCTACATAAGTGTAATATGTAAGAAATTTGAAAAATGATCGGTTTTAACCGTGAGCAAATAATGGGTCAAGGCTCCCTACATATGGGAGGGTTGACCCACTATATGGGAGGCTTGACCCACTTTGTTTTATATTGAAATATTTGTGAAGAGAAATAAAGTCTGTTTAAAAAAAGGCAATAAAACGTTATGCTACATGCTTTAGTTATTATTAAAAACATTTTTGAAAATATGATGCTTAAACAAACCCGTTTTGACGCAATTGCAAATCAGAGGAGAAAAATTTTGTTTTAAGCAGAATTTCGTCTGAGCAGGTATAATTGTACAGCAGGGAAAATGAAATTTTAACATTTAAGACAGTACTCCTTTAGAGACAGGTTCCGTTTTCATGGATTATTATGCCCGGATTTTACAGCCACTGTCCCGCTCTTTTTTGTCTCCTTTTCCTACTTTTTGTGACACTCGACTTGACAACTCTAATTGTCACATAGTTTGGCTTCATCTCACTGTATTCATGCTGGTGAAATTTGTCTACATACCTTCCAAAAGTTTTTCGATCAATTCTATGTTCTTTTACCGCCGTATGTGTAATTATCTGATCATTATCTTCTTTATCCCTTTCAGTGGCAAAGCACTTTCAGTACTAAAATGTTAAAATAAATGACTGGCACCGCAATTTACGAAGACATTTATTTGGAAATAAGAAAAGGGGTATATTTCACATACATATTAAATGGAAAAATTTTAGCAAATTTCTGATGGCAATGTGGTGTTTGGGAATTAAAATTAAGTGGTTTCAGAAGCATGCCACTGCCCCTGAAAATGTCAAGATTGCTGCTTTCATATTTTCTAGTCTTTTACACTGTTTCTATTTACCTATTTAAGTAATATTTAAATGGAAAAAGTTCCTATCAACTTTCCCATTTATATCTCATTAAATTTTTTCTTGCAGTGGATACTGTAGCGATTTTTCACAGCTTTCTTTAATCTAAACATTTTCTTTTCCATCACCCTAGTTTACCGTGGCTTTTGCAGAATAAATTTTTATGTATTTTTTATATATAACCATTAATCTTTCATTATGCGTAGTGTATAATAAAAAGATTTCATCTGGTCAACCCTCCCTCACATTGACTGGGTCAAGCCTCCCCACATAGCCTTTTATTAAAGAATAGCACATTGTTATGTTAAGCCTAAGTTACTGTACAATCTTTATGCCTGGAATGAAAGCTCGATAAATCTGCATTACTTAAAACCTACTTACTTAAATTTCTATGATATATTTTATCTGAAAAAAGCTTACAAAATATTTCTAAAAAAACACAACTTTTAGGTTAAAAACCCTCACAAGGGATTTTTTCCACACCTATTTTGATTATCTGTATGAAACAAAGACTGTTGTTTGAGCATTCCAGTGGCTTTTGTTGACACCTAATGATAAAACTCTGAAATTCTTTTAAATATGAAAACTGATGGGTGGGTCAAGCCTCCCGTATGGTCAGCCGTCCCTAGTCTCCCCTATTTATAAGTTTTCTAAATTTCAAATGCATATTACTTGAAACATTTTTTTAATTCTAAAAGCACATGAAAATTATTAAAAACCAAACTTCAGTTTATCATTTTAAAAATCGTCTATATAAGGTAAAATCACCAGTAGGGGGCCAGTAACTGGGACACTTTATTGTATCTCTGAAATAAAACTAAACAACTTCATAAAGTAGGAATGAAGTTGCTACCTAAGTATAATATTGTCAAATATCTGACTCATAAAAATTCATTCACGTCACAAGAACGTAAAATAAGATTCCTGGCACTTAGAATTTCAAGTTTAAGTTAAGTATTTCCATACACTATCCACTTAACTTAATACGGTGAATTAATTCCCTACGTTTTTTAAAAGATTTTGTTCTCAAAGTAACTCGACCGTACATAACACGTGTCTTTAATTTTTATGAAACTTAAAAGTAGAGATATATGAATAAATGGACCTTTTAAAAAAGGAAGAAGTTAAATCTAATTACATGGTTGAACTACACAGAAATATTCAAGGAAATAATGGAAATTACAATCTTACGATGTAATAAAGAATAAAGAACTAAGCAAATAAAATGCGACTAAAATTTTTTTTTAAAATAGAAATATTATATAGCGTTTGATTTCTGTAACTTTGAAAAGACTACTTACATTGGAACACTTACATTTTTTTCTTTTTTTTATATACTTAAATTTCGTGAATTCAAAAGCTTGCTAAATCTCAAATGCATATTATTTAAAATAATTTTTTATTCCAAAGGCGCATAAAAATAATTAAAAACCAAACATCAGTTTCTCATTTTTAAGGGGAGTCAGCACCCCCCCCCCCCCCCAAAAAAAAAAAAATTGTTTTATTAGCAACTTACAAAAAAGGTATTAGTATGTAAATGTAAAATACAAATAATTTAATCAAAAAAACTTTTTAAAATTAAAATTATTTTTTCACACCATATAAAAATAGTTCACTTGTAACCACCGAATTTAAAACGCTAGAAACATTCAATTTTTTAAATAATTTCACCCGATTTTGTTAGCGCAGGTCAGTAAAGGTATTTTGAATGGATTTGAGGATAAATTTTTTTTCAATAGTTTAAGAGAAAAAAAAAAACTAAATACAGGCGGGAAAATGTAGAGAAAATGACTAGTTCCAGTATATATAAAAATTCTTTTCTTATGTTATCAAAATATTAAATATCCGAACCTTAAATTTCTTATACAGGGTATTGCCGAATTCGACCGACAAATTCAAAGGAGAGAAGAGTACGCGTCAGGGGGTAAAAAATTACCATAGAACATTGGGTCGAAAACAACCCATTTAATAAAAAATACATGTCGTTCTACCCTAACCCAAATTTGTTGGCTGTGATAACGTTGAGAAAACGGAAGTATATTATAATGAAACTTTTAATAGACATATTCCCCTTTGTTTGAAATAAGATAATACCAAAAAAAGTGGTAGAAGTTTCCATTATACGCGCCATAGTTCATGCGATATCATCGATTGCGTGAGCACCCTGTTTTTACAGAGCATTTTCAGAAAATAAGGTACATATCGTTACATTTTTATTGTAATATTTTTATTTTTCGAAAAATTATTACCGGCAAGTCGACTTCAATTAGGGTGAAACACCTTATATTTGTGACCAAATAAATGGTTTCAGATCCCATGTTCTATGGTAAATTTTCCTCCTCTTGATGCCTACACTCACTCCTCTGAATCTGTCGATCGAATTCGGCCACCCTCTGTATATACTATCATTATCAACCAGAAAAACATTCAAGCTCTTTCATTCATATTTAAACAACTAAGAAAAAATTATGCGTCAAGCATAGATTATGAAACACTTTCCAACACATTCAGAATAAGGTAACAAAACTGCACTGTTTAAAAAATTAAAATATTACTTCTAATTCAACCATATGGCAACGCATAATACATTTCAAAATACAATTTCAGCTGTTCCAGAGATGGGCACTATCGGCCCAGATCCTTCATGGAATGTATAGGCACAGAGTTTAGTTTTATGCATATTAATTTCAATACGTTCTTGTAGTGTCGTTTTATTTCGCACATAAAAATGTAAGTTTTTAAAAATTGTCGAATCAATAATCTATTGACATTGCTACAGATTTAATAGATAAAGTTTAATATTAACATAAAATTTGATAACATAATGAGACATGTTGGAAATACATAGTTTGTAATTCAGTAAGTAACATTGCAAAATCCGTGAGGTACGGTACACTCCGAAGTAATAGTTTCGATTAATTTTGTTAGACGTAAATGGCATTCATTTCAAGAAATTCTTGTAGGTTCTTTCCGTTTCACATGTAACAAGGTAAGTGTTTTATAATGTTTGATCCACTATTCTACTGGAATTGATACAGTTATAACAGATAAAGTTTAACCCGAGAGTAGTCGCGACATTTTTTAGAACGTTAGTAGTCGCGCTCGGTCCATTTGCCGCCGTTACCAGCAGGCCGAAAACGAAGGGGAAACTTGCCGGTGTTATAAGATGATCGAAAACGGATAACGTAGGGGGGAAATGTTGACTGAACTTTAAAAGATTACAGCAATTATTCATTTTACAACCTTTTACAGCAAATTACTTATTTCGCTTAAGTATATATTCAGTTGGCATCTAGATAAATGTTTTTAATAACTCTTAAATACTTAAAATTAAATAGTAAATCATTTGATTGAATTTCTGATGTTACTATGAATCAATAATTAGTAGGAAAACATTTACGAATATGAATCTAAATTCGTGATAGGGGTATATATATATATATATATATATATTTGGAAGGACAGAATCAGAGTCAGGTAGATTTTCATGATACTCCGGCACTCTATATCCATTTAATAAAATAAAATTAATAAATTTAGCATCACTATATTACACGGACATTAAATTAAACAATTAAACTGAAAATAAAAATGGAACCTATGACATGCAATAGAAAATCAAATAGAATACCACTAATTCACCAGCATATTATATATATATATATATAATAAAGAAAAATGTAAAAAATACTTAATTTCGAAATTATAAATGTAAATGTTGTAACTACGTTTTATTTATTTATTTATTTTGTGGGGTGTCTGTGTGTGCATGAGGGGGGAGAAGAGGGGGGGGGGGTCTCTCGAGATTTTATGATTAAATCCATTTTTCAAATGAAAATGTACGATTTGTAGTTTTTCTACTTATTTCAGGGTGGGAGCAGCGCCCTTGAATAAAAACTCTGGATACGAACTTTGCTTATATAAAGCAAATAATAAGTTATTGAAATTATATATTTAATTTAAATACATTTGCAATTGTAGATTTAAATCCTAAGATGGATAAATTATTTTAATTAATAGAATCACTGAAAGGTTCATCTTAATAGGGATGTATTTTACAGCAACTATTTAATTAAAATAAATATTCAATTCTACATTTCATAATAAGGTATTAATGTTATAATTGATTGTTTTATAATAACATTCTTTAAAATAATAAAAACAATAAGAAAATTTTCTCCGAAATTATAAATATGCAGCAATAATTTTATTTAAATGAATTTTCTCTCGTATTCTGGGAAACATTATTCTGAAAAATAGTTTGAACAATTGATGAAGGACAACAAATTTACATTTGTTAGTAACCGTGATAATAAAAAAGAAACATTTTCTGTGGCATTAAAAAAAGAAAATGTGTTTTTACTTACAGTATGAAAATTTAAAAATTAATAAATTTGTGAGAAAAACTTAAAATATTTTTTAAAATCCTTGTATAAACATTCACTGAATTATCCAAAAGAGATTTTTATTTGCGTAATTTCTAACCTACATTATAAAATTCTCATTTTTTTCTTATTGTACAAATAAATTATTTGTATGTTCTTCGCAGATATACATACTATATTTCTGAGAAAATTGTTTAATCTTTCGAATTTGTTTTACTGTACAAAAACGATACTTTTCAGATTTTGGAGATACGGCAATTTTTTTACTGATTCACACAAAATTCTCTTCTCTTTTTTTTAATGGTTTAGCAGTGTTATTGTCTTTCTTTTATTTATATGTTCCGGTAATAAATGGAAAGCAACTTCTTTCAAATAATGATGATGAATTTCCCTTTTTTTCCATATTTAAACGATTATCAATTTGAGAATTTATTCCCGCAATGTTTGACAATGAAAAAAAAAAAAATTAAGTGACCATCCATCAGTTTTTTGTGCGAACTGACTTCACAACTAATATAATAAAACAATTTTAAGTCACATTCTAAAAGTAAAAAAAGTATTCTATGAACGGGTAAAATAGCAGAAGGAAAGAAAAACGAAATAACAACAGGCAGAGAGTCCGTACTTCGAAGAAACTTTCCCCCACAGATTTCGCGGAAATGGGAAAGGATGAACACGAGGGGGAAAATTCAACTAACGCAAGTGGTCGCAACGCGGTCATTTAGACCGATTGAAACTTAAGAATGCTATAAAATGCTAAGAAATAGCAGGAATGACTTGCAATTTTACTACGCAAGAGTGTGAACACTCAAGGTCAGCTACACGGAATTTGGCTATCGTAACTTTAACGGGAAATGAGTTACATGAAGATAACGAATTTCGGGCGGGGAAAAGACCAACGCGCGACTATTAACGGGTTAATATTAACATAAAATCAGATAACATAATGAGACCTGCTGGAAATTCTATTTATATAATACGCTAAGGTGACGATTCCGTCTCATACTCATCCTCGAGACAAGCAACATATCGCGGCCATGTCAAGCATAAGTATTCTAGAGACCGTAAGTTTGCCGATTGTTCAACTTACGGAAACGCACACATAATTTGCTTTGTATCACATCTATTCTTCTTTATTTTCTCTAAAACCTTCAAAAAATATCAAATTATAATATTTTAAATTCTAAATTAAAAATAACTGATAACCAGCTATTATAAACAACGAATAACAAAAACAAACAAACGAGACTGTTGCCATTTAGAACTTCAAATTCCAAATCTAGAAACAAATGAACGACTCTTACAGCGTTTCATAAAATAATAATAATAATAATAATATCTGATTCTGCTCTTAAAATATTTGCAAAAGCATATTAAAACTTTTAAATATTTTGAAATGCGTTTTTACATTTTCATAACAACTCATGATTTTGTGAAAAATCGAGTTAACAAGGCTTTTGGTGCCATCTATCGGCAATCAATATAAATGAAGTAAATTCGAGGTCAAGTTTTTAGAACTTCGTTTATATAATTAAAACAATTCCTTCAATATAAATAATATAATGAATAACTATGTTATCAAATAATAATACAGGGTGCGGAAAAAGTATTGATGCAGTATTAATGTATTACAGTATGAAAGTATTAATTGAAGCTCTACTACAACGCCATAGATACAATTATTTTAATAATTTTTATGGAGTAAGTTTAACAACTAAGTAACAATTGATATTCTATCATTCATTTTCGCTTCGGTCTCCTTTTGCCTTGATACACTAGCGGAGACGGCGCGGGAAGACATCCACGGTGCGCCGCAAATAGTCCGCACCGAGACCGTTCCATTCACGTGTCAGAGCAGCTCTTAAAGAAGCTATATTCTTGTGAGGTTTAGCACAGGCTCTTGCTTGCAACACTCCCCATACTGAGCAATCAAATGGATTCAAATCCGGACTATTCGGTGGCCAGTCTTGAGATAAAATGAAATCGCGAGATTTTGCTTAGCACCACTGTTGCGTTTGGCGGGCCTTATGCGTTGGTTCTGAATCTTGTTGGGACGCATATGGATTGTTTCCAAATTGAGAATTTAGCCATGCAAGGACCTTCTTTATCAGAATATCGCTGAGATAATTGTTCTGATTAATCTTGACACCAGCATAAAAAAAAATAAAGGGGATTTCCCATTGCTTCTGATGCAGAGAAAAACCATCGCGCTGACTGTATGAGCATTTCTGGCTATTATTCCACCACTTGAATTAGCAGTTTTACGATCTTTGGCTAATATGCAGTCATTCTGAAGGCTAACAGATTGTTCAATAGTGAACAGTTTTTCGCCGCAGAAGAGAAATGCCGGTGAGCATTTCTTGCCAAAATACTTAACAAGCAAAAAATACTTATAATACAATATTTAGATTATAAAGAGAAAATATACACAAAAAATAATTCTATACTATTTAAGAAACGCACAAAAACATTAAGAAATAATTATCGATACTTTTTCCGCACCCTGTATGAATATAATCAATATGAATAATTTCATGCAGTATAAATGAATATTACTATTATTATGATTTCTTTGACAGAATTTTAATTTAGTTTTATTAATTTTTAAAAGCTTAACATTTATTCTCTTATTTTATTATTATTATTATTATTTTTGTATTATAAATAAAATGAGTTTTTTTTCCTAGATGCAATTGAAATATAAGACGTTATCATAATTGCATTAGTATGGCTAATTTTTTTTTCTCCTAATTAAATTACAATTTTGTTTTCAGTCCAAAATTATGTTCAAATGTTATTATGTTAAAAATCGAAATTTTATCTGATAACATAATCAGACCTGCTGGAAATTCAAATGTAATTGAGTAAGTGACATTGCAAAAGCCGTGAGATACGGTATACTCCAAAATGTAATAAGTCTGATTAATTTTGTTTAGACATAAATGGTCTTCCTCTCAAGAACGTTTTGTATGGTCGTTTTATTTCAGACATAACAAGGTAACTATGTTCAAGTCAATATTCTACTGGCGTTGATAAAGTTATAATAGATAAGTTTTTAAATTCTTAACAAAAATAACAAATATAAAAGAAAAATAAAGTATTGAATAAAAAATAAAGAAATAGAATTTTCTCAAGCACAGCATATTAAATTTATTTTTATATTACTTCATATGATTCTTCAGTGTATTTAATTTTACTAAAATATCAATTATAGAAGAAAAATAAAATACTAAATAAAAACTAAATAGATAGAATTTTCTCGCGTATAGAATATTAAATTTATTTTTATATTACATCATATGGTTCTTCAGTGTATTTAATTTTACTAAAATATCAATTATGGAAGAAAAATAAAATATTGAATAAAAAATAAATGGATAGAATTTTCTCGCGCATAGAATATTTAAATTTATTTTTATGTTACATCATATGGTTCTTCAGTATATTTAATTTTACTAAAATATCAATTATTGAACAAAAAATAAAATATTGAATAAAAAATAAATAGATAAAATTTTCTCGTGCATAGCATATTAAATAAATTTTTATCTTACATCATATGGTTCTTCAGTATATTTAATTGTACTAAAATATCAATTATAGAAGAAAAATAAAATATTGAATAAAAAATATAAATAGATAGAATTTTTTTGCACATAGAATATTATATTAAATTTTATATTACATCATGTGGCACCTCAGTATATTTATATTTACGAAATTTGCATTTTCATTACTATAAAAATATTTGAGAGCCATTTAAAATTTTTAAATACAGATTTAAAAAAAAATCATGCGTCAAGCATAGTTTATGAAATACTTTCCAATAAATTCAAAATATTGTAACAAAAATTCTCTGTTTAATAAGTTGAAATAATGAGGTCTAATTCAACCATTTGGAAACGCATAACACATTTTAAAACCCAATTTCAGCAACTCCTATCTAAAGTCTGAAAATTATCCGAATTCTTTGAGCAGCCCTGTATATATGACATATAGATTTGGATCTATAAACTAAGTTCAAGCTAAAATATAGTTCATTTAGGAAGTACATACCACAGTTGAAAATCCCTTCAACAATTTCTGTTAATGAGGAGAGTGGTACGTGAATTCTTTTGTGAAGCCCTGTATACGAGGTATAGAATTTATACACAACCAGTAACATGCAAAAATGAGTGCATACCAAAAGCGCATACCGAAATTGAAAGCACACTTCCACCAATTATTGCTAAAATACAGTACTAAAACCGATTTCTTTTGAGTGTCCTTGTAAATGAAAAATAAATGCTATAAGCACCCTATTCTATAGTAATCACCTTGCAGTAATATACAGTGATTTATATCAGTTTCATTTGAAATAGCCTTATATCATTAAAATACCTTAGAAACGATTTTTCACTATTGACCATAATGTAACAGAATTTTTTGAGTGCACCTGTAGAGGCACTAAAAAAGCTATACTCTTTATATTCAGTATCGAGCATGCCACTGTAGACACAATTAGCATATATCAATTGCATAAAAATCCGAGTTTATCTACGCGACTTATAGCGCGGAAAGACAAACTGACTGACGAACAGACAAACCGAATTCACAAACAATTTGAACTATGTTGGAAAGTTTTAAAAATGAAATAGAACTCTTTTCAGAGTACATTTCGTCGCATTCTACCCGCTGTTGAATAAATATCTTTCTTTAAAAGTCATACGCTGTCATATAACTCCAAATTGAAAATTTTTATTAAATTGAAGAACAAATACTTCAAGAAAATGCTGAAATATTTCTTCGAAAGTCTTTTTATGGTTCCATGATACATAAAACTGTTAAAGGCCGTTTAAAATTCCTTCATTCATCCACAGGCATTTTTTTGAGCAGTTGATCCTGTCGAAGCCGACCGAAAAAATGATTTCGTAGCAAGAAATCTCTATTCATACTTTCTAAGGTTAGGTTTTATGTGCACGATATCCCTCTGCTCTAGAATCTAAGTTACCAGAGTGCACTTCCATTTTTGGTCATGCTCTTTCAGGATTCCGACTACTGAGCTAAATCACTATTATGAGATATTGTATTCATCTAATATTTTTAAATTGTAAAAAAGAAAAAAAATAACAACAAAAACCCTAAACATTAAGGTACGCAAATATAAATTTTATAGAAGTCTCAGTCGTAATCTTCATGTCGAAAAAATAATAAAATTAAATTTATTGAATGAATGTTTGCTTAATTTTTACATTTTTAAAATTTTTACTTGTACTATTTGTAGAGTTTTTAAATAATTTATTAAATATAATTTTTCTCAAGAAATTACACTGTGAAATAGCATTTTCAAATTTCTTGTATATATTTTGTCTAGGTAAAAGATACGTCTTTAAAACTTTATACACATATATATAAAAAAAACAATTTTTACATTTTTAATTTTTTTTATTTATAATGCAAGTAGAGCTATTTCGAGAAAATAAAGTATTTTTATGTAAACACACGTGTCTTTGTTAATGTATAAGCTTATGTGTCATCCCATACAAAATGAGCAAATCAGCTGTGGCTTCCATATCACAGATTTTAGTGAAAATCAGTATATAAGTAGATCATATTTATTTATGAGTAAATGGAAAATAGTAAATTTCAGGATTATTTATTTAAGTATTAAAACCTACATTAAAAGTTGAAGCCAAATCGAGGTTTTGTCTACACGCTTGAAATTTCAAATTTGATTATTAGCGTTAAGAATGGAAAAACTATATTAAAAATTATTTATAATTGAGACTGAATAATAAGTAACAGATTAGCGTAGCTTAGTAATTCTCTTTTTATTCTGTAATTAGAAACAAAATAAATAATGAAAAATTTTGCGGGGAAAATGCAATATTTCTATCGCTTGTTTGAACATGAAGAAAAGCTCTTAAAATTTTTAAAATTTTTGACATTATAGATAAAAGTGTATATTTTATATACAAAAACTTTTATTCTTGCTTTCAGTTTCTTTTTGCCTCAAGAATATTTTAAACTACAGTAGAAAAAATACTGAGTTGATCAAAAAATTATAAATTAATCCTAGACCAATATAGATAACAGTACTATTTTTTTTCTTCAAATCTTTTACAATATTGTAAAAAACGTGAACAAATTTGATGTGGAATAAAATAAATATTACATTTTCGAACCCAATGCAAAATAGTAAAATTTGTTATGTTAGGAAGCAAAAATCTTAAAAATTTTTAAGCATATCATAGTTTTATTGACGCCTATTCATTGATTGATGCCTATTCAATATTATTAATGTCTGACTTTTCCTTTATTTAAATTTTTGCGCATACATAAGGAGGGAAATTGTGATTTTGTAATTTTTTAAAGTTTCTAAGCTATTTTGAAAATGAAGGAAATAAATGGCAACTTACAAAATTCAGCAATTCGATCTTCATATGTAACACTACATCAGGCACCAATTTCACAGATTTCTCTGAATTACGTTGATTTTTATAACGTTTTTAATTTTTCTCAAAATTGACAATTTTTCAATTTTTACAACGAATTTAAAGTTAATCACGATATTACCAAATTATTATTACTAAATAAATATGAAGATAATTTTACAGGCGTTGCAATATTATAATTTTTTTTTTTTAATTTAAGTTAAATAGTTTTCAAGATACGTAACTTCAAACATGCAACTTTGAACGATTTCACACTTCCCATTCTAGGTCACAAGTTTTTTAAAGTCCAGAACTGCCAAAATATTTTATTTTTTGTCAAGATACTTTGTAAAGATCTATTTGAATATGAATGGAATCTGTACTATACCAAATTTTATTAAAATCGGTTACTATGTGTCCATGAGATTTTTCACATTTTTGCTCATTTTCTGTGAAATTACCCATATGCGATTTATCTTTTTTTTTTTTTTTACTAAATTACAAAATAGTAGTTTGGATAACTCATGTGCTATTTCGGATTTCATTTTATATATTCAAGCTTTGATATTAAAAAACAAAAGTTAAGTGAAACACATTGCAAAATTTATTTCAGTTCTTTCAACCGCTGTAATAACTTCTTTGAAATTATATGCTACAATAAAAGTTCAAAAATGTTAGGGAAAAAGTACATAATTTTTATATTTTTAAAGTTTTTATTTGTAAAATTTGTAGAATTTATTTATGTATAATTTATTGAATGCAATTTTCTTTAAGGAATTACATTTTTTGCAGCATGTAAATTTTTATTGTATGTATTTTGTAAAGATAAAAGATGCATCTCCAAGGTTTAGAAATAAAATTACACAATTTATATATCTTTCAAAATTTCAGCAATAGAATTTTTAGAATTGTTGTTGTATAATTTAATAAAGGCAATTTTTCTCAAGAAATTACATTTTTTATAAAATTTTCAATTTTTTTGCATATTTTTGTCAACGTGTATCAAAGTATGCGTCTAACTTTAGAAAGGAAAAAGAAATCAAAATTTGAGTACATTTAATTTTTTTTTATTCGTAATACAAATAGAGATATTTGGAGAAAATGTAGTGTTTTATATGAATACATGTAAGGATTTAGGTGTTTCTTTGTATTGTATATGTATCAGCTATTTCAAACTCTATTTTATATTTTCAGGTTCTGATGTAAAATAAAGTGGAATGAAAATATCTATATATACATATTACGCTATCGTACTTAGCACAGAAATCACGATTATGTCTTAATTTGTTTAATGGCAATGTCCGAACGAAACGCATCTGATTGTTATTGAACAGCATTTAATGCACCTCCATACCTATAAGGAGGTTACCATAGGGGGAACCCTGTTCTGTCTCCAAATGCCGATAAGTTTGTCACCAACTATGCGATATATCGCCAAATTTGACGACCAAAATTAGTCGCCAAAAGTGACGCCAACTTGGCGATATCTCTAATATTTCGTCAAATTCCCATAGACTTCCATTGTAAGCCAATAGGGTATTCATGCTTACAGAAAATCAACAAATTGTGATATTTTAATGCAACTAAAACTAATATTAGCTTAAAGGATTATATTAATTATATTTAAGGGAGTCCAAGTGAATTAAATCATGAATAAAAGTAACATGATACAATACTTAGCATACTTTCCTAAACGTAAGTTTTAAGGGAGACCAAACTGGTCGCCATGGGCGGCTAGTTTTACAAAATTCATTACAATTCTTTCAGCCGCTATCTGAATAAATATCTTCTTGGAAATCATATGCTACAATAAAAATCAAATTGAAAGATTTTATTAAATTGACGAAAAGATGTTCCAGGAAAAATTTTGAACTGTTCCTCCAGAAGTATTTTTATGGTTCCATGATGCATAATATTGTTTAAGACCGTTTAAAATTCCTTCACACATCCTCAGGCATTTTTTTGAGCATTTGAACCCGCCGAAACCGGTCAAAAAAATGATTTCGTAGTAAGAAAATTCTCTTCATACTTTAAAAGGTTATGTTTTATGTGCACGACACCCTTTTGCTGTAGAGCCTAAGTTATCAGAGTGCACTTCCATTTTTGGTCATGTTACTTTAGGATTCCTACTGTTCAACAAAGTCACAGTATTGTGATGCTGATTTCTCTATATCAATTTTTGTGTGAAAAAAGTTTGAAAAAATCTACCTGAACATTAAGTACATAATAGCCAATTTCACTATTTTATAAAACTGGTGGGAGTCAAACAATCTGAGTAAAAGACGCAGCCCGAGAATATGACGGGAGCGAGAATTAAGGGGTTAAAGTGAACAAGCATATTTCATGACTGAAAGTGGCGCAGGTGTTGTTCAATATGAATAAGCACAGGTAGATTAAAAACTTTGAAAATTCTATTTTTATACTTTTAAATATGTACAATATTTACAGCGAAACATTTGGATAATATTTGTTAAATATATATATATATTCCACACGGGGAATCCAAGATATTATCTTCTTAAAATTTCAGCAATTATTTTCTTCTATAAAGAAGCCAAGAAAGAAACATGATTTCATATTCGAAAATAAATTTCCTTTTTTAAAATTAAAACATCATTTATTCTGTTAGAACACCAAGACAAAAAAGCATATACGCAGTCTACCTGCTGCGTTCAACTTTTGTCATTACTATTTCAAAACTAAACTAAAAGAACAAGAGAAAAAATGTTTTTTAATATTAATTCTCTAGTCAGACCACGTGATCTGGCGCCTACTGTCTGGTCGAGAGAGGAAGGGGTTTGCTAAATATTCCACAGGCGTGCTGACCACTACGCTACTGGCCTTCATTTTTATATAAATACATGTAAATACTTACGTGTGCCCTTTGTAATGTATATGCATATACAAGAAAAATGTGTAATTTTTTCACTAAATTATAAAATAGTAGTTGTGAGAACTAATAAGCTCTTTCAAACTTTATTCTGTATTTTGAATCTTTGGTATTAAAAAAAAGTGAAGTGAAAACATATTGTAGAATTTATTTCAGTTCTTTTAGCAGTTGTCAGAATAATTAACTTCTTGGAAAACATGTGCTACAGTAAAATTTCTAAATAAAAGATATTATTAACTTGAAGAAAAAATATTCCAAACTCATTGTGAAATATTCCCCCAGAAGTATTTTTATGGTTCCATGATACATAAAATTATTTAAGATCGTTTAACATTCCTTCAGACATCCTCAGGCAGTTTTGTGACCATTTGATCCTGCCTAAACTGGCCAAAAAAAATGATTTCGTAGTAAGAAATCTCTCTTCATACTTTAAAATGTTATGTTTCATGTGCACGACATCCCTTTGCTCTAGAGTCCAAGTTATCAGAGTGCGCTTCCATTTTTGGTCATGTTACTTTAGGATTTCTACCGTTCAGAAAAATTACAACATAGTGATGTTGTTTTCTCTATAAGGTTTTTTGTGTGAAAAAAGCTTGATAAAAGTCTACCTGAACATCTGGGTACATAAATATAAATTTTATGGAAGTCTAAGCCACAACCTTTATGTTGATAAACAATTTAACGTATAATTTATTAAATGCAATTTTTCACAAGAAAGAATTTTTTTAAAGCATTTTCCAGATTTTGCTCCAAAATGTTAGGGAAAAAGTACATAATTTTTAAATTTATAAAGTTTTTATTTGAGAATTTGTAGAATTTTTTATGTATAATTTCTTGAATGCAATTTTCCTCAAGGAACTACATTTTTGCAGCATCTAAAATTTTATTGTATGTATTTTGTAACATCTTCAAGGTTTAGAAATAAAATTACACAATTTATACATCTTTCAAAATTTCATTAATAGAATTTTTAGAATTTTTATTGTATAATTTAATTAACGTAATTTTTCTAAGAAATTACATTTTTTAAAAACTTTTTCAATTTTTTGCATGTTTTTGTCAACGTGTATCAAAGTATACATCGCTAAAACTTTAGAAAGAAAAAAATCTAAATTTGAGTACATTTAAATTTTTTTTTATTCGTAATAGAAATAGAGCTATTTGGAGAAAATGAAGTATTTTTATATGTAAGAAATACATATAAGGATTTACGTGTGTCTTTGTAATTTATATGCATATGCAAGAAAAATGTGTAGATTTTTTACTAAATTACAAAATAGTAGTTTTGATAACTAATAAGCTATTTCAAACTTTATTTTATATTTTCAGGCTTTGATATATAAAAAAAGTGAAATGAAAACATATTTCAAAATTTATTTCAGTTCTTATGCCGCTCTCTGGAATAAATAACTTCTTTTAAATCGTATGCTACAATAAAAAATCGAAATGAAAGATTTTATTAGCTTGAAGAAAAAATATTCCAGGAAAGTTCTGATATATTCCTCCAGAAGTTTTGTTATGATTCCATGATACATAAAATTATTAAATACCGTTTAAAATTCCTTCTCTCATCCACAGGAATTTTTTTAACATTTCATCCTGCTGAAGCCGGAAGAAAAAATGATTTCATAGCAAGAAATCCCTCTTCACGCTTTATAAAGTTAGGTTTTATCTGTCCCTCTGCCTTTAAATAAAAGTTACCAGGAGAGTTCTTCCATTTTTGGTCATGTTATTTCAGGATTTCGACTGTTCAGAAAAATCACAATACTGTGATGTTATTTTCTGTGTAACATTTTTTTATATTTTGAAAAAAGTCTACTTCACCATTTGTATAAATAAATCTAAACCTTATATATTTATTAGACGTGTTAAAGAAAATAACGTGTGATTTCTCGAATTTATTTTTCAAAAGTAATTACGTTTTATTTTTAGTATTTTCTACTTATTTGTGTATATTTTCTGAAGGTAAAAGATATAGCTCAAAAAAAAAAAGGGCTTTTTTTAAACAATTTTCGTTTCAACATTTGTTTGTAATACAAATAGAGAGATTTTACGGTAATGAAATTTTTTTATATATGAAAACGCACAGCACATGCGAAAAAATTCTGTACGTTTTTACTAATTTACAAAATTAGAGATTTGACAACTAATGACCTAAATAAATATTTCATTTAAAAATGTCAATCATTAATGAAAAAAAAGTTAAAATTAAAACATTTCAAAATTTATTTTGGTTCTTTCTAGAGGTTGCTTGAATAAATAACTTTCTTGAAATTATATACAACCATAGAATTTCAAATTGAGAGATTTTTCTTGAAGTAAAAGATATTCTAGAAAAATTCTGAAATATTTCGTCGACATTATTTTTATGATTCCAGAGGATACATAAAATTATTAAAGACTATTTAAAATCGTTCCCATCGTTTGTAAGGAGTTCCTTTACATGCGGTTTATTCTGTTGAGCTGTCAACATGATAGACCAGATATTATTACGAATAAGGTTATCTGAGCGAAATATAATCGCTAGTTGTCAGCCCATTTAATTTAAACGGTAGAGCAATCCCCCAGTAAGCCAAGGCCTGGGTTCGATACCCGATCTGGGCATTTTTTTGCTCAGTTGGAAATATCCAGTTTGCATTTAAAACTCCTTCACTCATCTCATGTACAGACATTTGATAAAGACGAAGCTGTCCGACGATAAAAAGGCGCCACCAGTGGCTGTGAGGTTCTGCTCTCGAAGCTGGTAGACGGGAAGTGCTGGGTTCGATCCCAATCGCGCCCGTCGGCCTAATTATTTGGAGTTTTCGTGGTTTTCTTCGAGCCATGGATTTACATGCGTCAATACGGGTTAGCTTCCCTTAGAAAGACCCCCACGAAGGGCACTCTCCCCCTCGGGCCCATATCGCTAGTGTAGATAATCGGCCGCCAAAAATCAACCAACCGACGAAAAAAGGTTTCGAATCTAATCTAACTCTTTATACTTTAAAAGATTATTATTTTTTGTTTGTTAAATTTATAAAATATATCGAATATGTGTAATATTAGATATTGTATATAAAGAATATGTAAATCAATAATTTATTTTATATTACGTCATACGGTTGTGCAATATATTTAATAATTCAAAAGAAGAAGGTGTAAAAAAAATGTATTTTGATTACTAATTTAAATAACATTTTAAATTTTCAAATAATAATAAAAAAGTAAAATTAAAGTAAGCTCTTTCCAGAATTTATTTCGCAGCTTGTTATCCATTGTTGAATAAATATCTTGTTTGGAAAGTCATAGACAAGCTGGAATATAACTTGAAAACGAATTTTTTTTTCTTTTAATTGAAGTAAACAAAATTCAAGAAAAGCTTAAAATATTCCTCCAGAAGTATTTTTATGGTTCCATCATAAATAAAATTGTTAAAGATCGTTCAATATTCTTTCACTCATTCACTGGCGTTTTTTGAGCATTTGATCCTGTCAAAGCTGACCGAAAAAATGACTTCGCAGACAGAAATCGCTCTTTCTACTTTATGAGGTTAAGATTTATGTTCACGATTTTCCTCTGCTGCAGAATCTAAGCTATGACAATACAGTTTATATACCTTAAAGAAGTCTAAGTCATAATTTTTATGTTATAAAACAGTAGAACGTTTAATTTTTTAATGTATTTTTCCTAACGTAATTTCATTTAATTTTTAGCATTTCCAATTTTTATACGTATTTTGTGAATGTAAAAGATAGGTCTCTAAATATTAAAAAAAGGAATTTTTTTACACAATTATCAGAATTACATTATATATATATATATATATATATATATATATATATATATTTTGTAATAAAAAAAGAGAAGTTTGGAGAAAAAAAGCATTTGTATTGAAATTTATGTGGGGACCTGCAAGTTTCTTTGTTAAAATACATGCACATGCGAAAAAAAATCTGTAGGTTTTTTAATAAATCACAAAAAAGAGTTTTGAAAACTAATGACCTCAATAAAAATTTTATTTCAAAGTTTCAAGCATTGATAAAAAAAAAAAAAAAAAAAAAAAAAAAAAGAAGACTATTTCAAAATTTATTTCATTTCCTTCTATCCGAATCCCGAATAAATAATTTCCTTGAAATTATATAATTTTATAAAATTTCAAATTGAGAGATTTTATGATCTTCAAGAAAAAATATGCTAGGAAATTTTTGTCTGAAAATTTCGTCTGAATTATTTTTATAGTTCCACGATACATTAAATTGTTAAAGCTAATTTAAAACACCTTCAATCATCTAACGGGCATTTTTTAAGCATGTGATCATGCCAAAGCTGCCCGAAAAAATATTGATTTCGGAGCAAGAAATTTCTCTACATATTTTAAAAGATTAGGCTTTAAGTAGATTTCGTAAGAAATACTCACTATTACATTCTCCACTACGTTGGAATTTTTGAAAAATTTAGGCAGATCTACCCAAAACCATCCTCAGTTCAAAACTTTATATATCTGTCTGTCTATCTATCGATCTATATATAGATATACATCACTTTTTTATGGACACGATAGCTTCCATAATTCTACACAAATCTCTTCCAAACTAAGACATAAATCAAGAGGTCGAAAATCTCGGTCAAGTTCGTTAATCCGCGAAATCGGACCAAGGGGATGGAAATAGGGAGGAGTTTTGTGAAAACCGAAAGACCCCATGACTTCTTTAATTATAATACATATCAAATCAGTTTAAAGTTATTATTACCTCTAGGAAAAGAGCCAAAAATTTATGTATGACAGACTTTTCATAAAATTAAAAATGGCCTCAAGAGGCGCAAAAATATGGTTTTAGAGAGAAAAAAATTCATAGCTTCGTCAATTCTTAAGATACTAGATTAATAATAACACAATTATTCTAATTGGTAAACAAATCATATTAGAAGTAAATTGCTAACTGGGCGAAAAATGTCCGGACCAGGATTCGAACCCGGGACCTTCTGGCTGAAGCCGCCAGTGCTCTGCCATCTGAGCTATTCCGGACGACTCTGGTCGAACCTTTTCACCCAGCTAACCTTGATGATTCCAGCATCTGGTCTGAAACCTGGTTCAGCTCAACAGAATAAATCTCAGGTAATGGAACTCCAGAAATCGCTGGATACAAAATTACACTAGATTAATATTAACACAATTATTCTAATTGGTAAACAAATCCAATTTTTGTTTTGGATTTGTTTTTTTGGATTTGATATTTTGCTTTTTTAAAAACTGATTTTATTTATCTTCACAAATATTTCAATCTAAAACAAAGTGGGTCAAGCCTCCCATATAGTGGGTCAAGCCTCCCATATAGTGGGTCAAGCCTCCCATATGTGGAAGGCCTTGAGCCATTATTTTCTCATGATTAAAATCAATATTTTTTCAAATTTCTTATATATTACATTTATGTAGAAATTTTATTTTGATAACTGATTATATAACGAATAGAATGATATATAGAACTTTATTCTACATTCAATATTTAAAAAATAAAAAATCATTTTGTAAAAAGTGGGTCAACCTTCGCTAGTCTCCCCTATAACGTGCGTATTAGTCGATTTTTAGATATAGGCAGAATATATTTCAAAAAATGCTGTCAAAGTGGGCATTTTGAACCGAATTAACCGAATCGACAGTGCTGAAAAAAAAATGGTCGTACAGAGAAGATAATTGTTTGTAAATTGAGTTCTAATTAATTGAACGAAAAATAAAAACATAGGTCGCTTGTAAATTTCCTCAAAAATCACGGCAGCAAGTTTCATGTTTTTACTTTAAAAAATGAGTCTGAAAATGTGTCAGAAAATTTCGAGTTGTTGAGCGTAGAAAAATATGTTTTGAATACCGCCTTAATATGATTGTGATAAATCCAGTTCTCAAAGAAAATGGATTTAAAAATTCGCAAAATGCGGTCAGATAAAATTGTTAAAATGGGTTTATCTCTAATCTTGATTTAGTTTTTGTTGGTGCAATTAGTACTTACTTCGAAATATACCTCCGCCTATAGGCCGAGCTGGCAAGGATTTTTTAAATGGAAATTATAAAATATATCATACATATGGAATATTTAATATTCTACAGAATAGTACGTCATACGGTTATGGAATATATTTAATATTACAAAAGATGAAGCTGTAAATATTTGTATTTTAATTACTTTGAAAGTATTTAAAATGCCATTTTAAATTTTCTAATACTGATAAAAGAAAAGTAAAGTTAAAGGCATCTCTTTGCAGAATTCATTTCGTAGCATTATAGTTGCTGTTGGGTAAAGATCTTGCTTGAAAAGTGATATGCTGTCATATAACTTCAAAACACAAAACGCAAATTTCTATTAAATCGAAGTAAGAATATTTCAAGAATATTCTAAAATATTTCTGAGAAGTATTTTTATGGTTCTTTGATACGTAAAATTGATAAAGAGCGTTTAAAATTCCTTCACTCATCTGCAGGCATTTTTGAGCAGTTGATCCTGTCGAAGCTGACTGAAAAAAATGATTTTGTTGCAAGAAATCTCTTCATATTTTCTAAGGCCCGATTTCCCTTTTCTGTGCACAACATCCTCTGCAGCAGAACCTAATTTATCAGTGGACACTGCCATTTTTGGTCATGTTATTTTAGAATTACGATGGTTGCGGAATCTCATTATTGCGATTTTAATTTCTACATAAATTTTACAAAACAGTTTACCATAATATGTATATGGGTCAATATCAGAAAATTGGACAATTTGCGTCCACTGCCAATAATATTTCATTAATTATAACAAAGCCAAAAACTAAAAAATGTATTGTAACATTTGTTATAACAATTACCAATGAAGAATGGGCATATAAGGATGTATAAATAATTAATTTTAAGCTTTAAACAAACGAAATCATCATTTCAGTCACCGTCCCCAGGTACAAATATTCAATATTAAATTTATGCTCTAAAATTTTCTATAAATATTATTAACTTTCGCTATTATCATATATATTAAACGAGCAAGCGATTTTCCCGATTATGAATGATATCGTAAACTACTTGATCGATTTTCATGAAACTTGCCTCCTATACTAAATCGAGCACGAGAAAAAGATCTAGCTAGGTCCTGAATTTAAGAAAATTCGATTTTACAGGGTAAAACAAGATCTTAGCTGAAAATTTGCTTGCTATAAATCGAAAAAGTCTCATGCAATTTACACTAAACGTGTTTTCTATACTAATTCAAGCACGAGAAACACATCTAGCTATGTTTCGAATTCGAAAAAATTCGCTTTGATTGATTAAAACAAACTCAGCACTGAAAATGTTGCTATATATCGAAAACGGCTCTAACGATTTTCACAAAAGTTGACGCATATACTAAATCGAGCACGAGAAAAAGATTTAGCTAGGTCCCGAATTCATGAAAATTCGCTTTTACTGGGTAAAACAAGATCTTAGCTGAAACTTTTGCTTGCTATAAATCGAAATATTCTCATGCAATTTACATGAAACGTGTTTTCTATACTAATTCGAGCACGAGAAATACATCTAACTAGGTTTCGAATTCGAGAAAATTCGCTTTGATTCATTAAAACAATGTAAGCACTGAAAGTGTTGCTATATATCGAAAACGGCTCTAACGATTTTCACAAAACTTGACGCATATACTAAATCGAGCACGAGAAAAAGATCTAGCTAGGTCCTGAATTCAAGAAAATTTGTTTTTACAGGGTAAAACAAGATCTTAGCCGAAACTTCTGCTTGCTATAAATCGAAAATTTTTCATGAAATTTACATGAAATGTGTTTTCTATACTAATTCGAGCCCCAGAAACAAATCTAGCTAGGTTTCGAATTCGAGAAAATTCGTTTTTATCGATTAAAACAAACTCAGCACTTAAAATGTTGCTTTATATCGAAAACGGCTCTAACAATGTTCTTAAAATTTGACGCTTATTCTAATTCGAGCTCAAGAAATCGATTTAGCTAAGAAATATACTTTATTCTAATATGAGAAATCTTCCAACTAAGTCTCGACTTATAGGTAGGAAAAAAAGTAATTTTAAGCAATTTTTTTATATTTAATCATCCGTAATCGGAATCCTCGCCAACACAATGAAAGGTAATCTCGAAAGTGGCTCTAAAAGATTGCCTTCTACACTTAATCGAGCACTAGACAACGACTTATGTAGATCAAAAATACGGTAAAATTTGTTTTAATTGGCTAGAACAAAAAAAATTGATTGATTATAATTATTGGTTAGGATTATATTTCGTGAAATTAAATATTTTCATAAACATTAGTGATATTTCTTGATAAATAACTGTGCTTATATTTTTGCTATGTTTAAAACAACTGCCATATTGATACAAACATCTGTTGTATAGTTTGTTGCCATGGCGATATACACTGGCGCAAAATTAGCAACACTTTTAAAAGCAAGATCATTTTTCTGTGTCAATCTTTCCACATAGCTCATTTTTGTCGCCAAATATTCATTTAGATAATTAATTTATAAAACATGTAGTATAGCACTCAGGATATGCTTGATAATGGCATGCATTTTTTTCCCTTTTTTTTTTACTTTAAAATATATTATTTACTCGAATAAATGCTTCAGAATACAAATTTAAATTTTATATTTCTTCCCCCCACTGAATAAATGACACTATATTTAAAAGAAAAGAAATATTTTCTTCTATTTAAAAGTGAAATATCTCAACTTTTGCCCATCTATGACATCACTTTCTCTGACTTTTAGTTTCTGACCTTGTTAAGACTAGGAGCCGTAAATACAAACGTTAACTCCATGACTTATTGATATTCTACTATTAATATTTAGTAACTATCACTTTTCTATGTTTATTGAAAAAAAATAAATATTTCTAATACTGTGAAGTTAGAACTAAAGTATTCGTTTTTCTTTAAATTTAGTTAGTATAATTGCAAATTCATTATGTCTGCAGGACGGCCCAAAAAAAACGAGAGTTCAACTTTACCGACAGAATGCCGAGTCCGATTAGAAATACTGAAATTGAAAATGAAATTTCAACGTCTAGACTAATGCGTGCTGCTAAACAAAGAAGCCGAAAAAAGATCGCAGGTATGATGTATTGTCTTAATGAATTTGGATCCCAAGAATTAGATCAATTGTGTACAGTAAGAAGACGGAAAAGAGTTGGCAAAACAAACGAAAGCCGCATTCGACCCATACGTGAAATGCAGCATTGTTCCATTCAGCACATAGCAAATGAAATAAATATGCAACAAGATCAAGATATAGAAGAACAAAGGCGCCGTAACATAAGACGCCTGCAAATTTTAGTAAAGGAACGAATGCGAACATGGAAGCGCGCAGTTAATAAAGAAGCAGCATATCAAAAATTGGGTTCTTTTAACATTTAATGTATTCATTGCAAAGCAATTTTTTTCTAGAAGAACGTGTGTCTAATAAAATTAACCCGGACTCATTTGGCGGCTGCTGCTTACATGGACGAATTAAGCTTGACTTCCCCATTTTTCAAAATGATTTGGTACGTCTCTTTTTAAAATGCCATCCATTTGCTGAAAATTTCCACAAAAAAATTCGCAATTTAAATCGGTGCCTTGCTTTGGCTTTATTTAAGGCACATGATGATCGAACAATTAACAGCCATGGTATTTACAGCTTTGTCGCCGCGGACAAGTTTATCATAAGATGAATATGGCAGCTCATCCAACACAAAACAGTGAAGGCGAATTCGAACGGCCGCAATATGGTCAGATGTACTTTTTAAGTTCAGAAGATGCTGTTAACGAAATACTCGAATATCCTCTCAACCATGAAATATTACGAAATTTAATTGAACTTTTAGAGCATATTATTCGGTCTCAAAATATGTTTGCATAACCATTTATGATGATGCAAGAAGTTGAAGAAGAAGTGAATCGGCATGCTAAAGCAGAAGGAATAAAAGCTCCATATGTCAAACTTCTGTTTTCAATGCAAGAAAATGCTGATTACAGAAGATTCAATGTCCCTATGACCAATGATGTATGCGCCGTGCTTACACTCAACGCCGATCAAAGCTTTCCAGATAACGAAATAGTGGTACATCAACGTGGAAAAAAAAATTGTCAATTTGCGTAATATTGATAAACGGATAGAACCATTCACGTATCCACTATTTTACCCTAAAGGAACATTTGGCTATTCTGTGGATCTACAATTGCAAACATCTTATACAAGTCGTCAGCATCTTACTCGACTAGAATTAGCACAATATAGAATTGCTTTTCGACTTGAACTTACTAAATACCTTTCTCTGGAATCAGCTATTATAGGTGCAGATTTGCGCCAAATACACTTCAATGCTTTACATTTTGGTAGTCGGCTTTTCCAACAATATCTCATTGATACATACAGCAGAGTAGAGCGCGATCGCACCCAATGGATCAAGGCTAATTAAAAAAAAATTCTTGCTGACCAATATTCTGGGGTTACCCACATTATTAAGGCACTCGCTGAAAAGAAAAATGCCGTTGTTGGTGAAAAGATAATACTACCATCTTCATTCATTGGATCGACGCGATACTATGTTGAACAGTTCGAAGATGCGATGACCTTTGTTTACAGATATGGATCGCCAGATTTCTTTATCACTGTGACATAAAATCCTGAATGGCCAGAAATTTAAAGAGGCGTCAAGAGTTGACTTGAAAAATGGAATAATACATGAGCAACCTGCTCAAGATAGACCTGATCTCGTCGCTAGAGTTTGTAAAATTAAATTCGATGACATTATTGAAGAATTGGACAAAAAAACAAGTATTTGGAAAGGTTGCCGCTTACGTTTATACAATAGAATTCCAGAAACGTGGCCTCCCACATATGCATATGCTGCTGATTATGACTCTTGAAGATATAATCCATTACTCAGAAGAACTTGATGACCTGATTTCAGCGGAAATTCCTATTAATAATGATCCTGAATTACGTAATCTGGTGCTAAAATGGATGATTCACAATCCATGTGGGAAACTAAACCCAAATGCACCGTGTATGATTAATAAAAATGGGTGCATGAAATGTCGCTTCAAATACCCTAAAATGTTTAACGAAATCACTTCTTTAGCGGACGATGAAAAACTAAGTTATCGACGTAGATATAATCCACAGTTGGACCAACATAGTTTAGAATTTTCGCACGAGCATGTTGTTTATCGAAAGGATATAAATGGTTGCAAAATAACTAGAGATAACCGTCACGTAGCTCCATACAATGCTTATCTGTTGAAGAGATACAAGTGTCATATAAACGATGAATATGTAGGAAATATTCGTGCTGTAAAATATCTCTACACATATATCTACAAAGGGCATGATTGTGCAACAATAAAGATCGTTGAAAACCAAAGAAAACTTATGTACAAGGAAGTAGATACCTATATTGAAGGTCGATGTATCACTCCACCAGAAGCATGTTGGCGATTATTTGGCAACGAGATTCAAACGAAAAGACATTCTGTTCAACGCTTAGATATCCATTTACCAGGTCAATTTCGAATTGCAAACATTGATCTAGCACAAGAAGATTTATCAGATACGGGTCAGAAAGGTTCAATATTAGAGGCATATTTCCGGCATAATCGAGGCCTAAAACAAACAGAAGAAAATAATCTTCTGAACGGAAATTCTCAAGAAGTTATGCATCACTACTATTGGCAAATTCCTGAATACTACAAATGGGATGGAAAATCCAGTGAATGGATTCAGAGAAGTCACCGTTTACGCGTTATTGGTCGAATACATAACGTAAATTTTATCTCCCAGCCAGAGCCCTACCACTTACGACTGTTGCTGTACTATGTTAAGAATGCAACAAACTTCGAAAGTATGCTAACAGTTGATGGCATTACATATGCATCATATAAACAAGTTTGTTTAGTTCGTGGACTAACTTACGATGACCAACAATGGATTGAAAGTCTGCGAGAATCTGCTATGTCGAAGATGCCTAAAGACATGAGAACGCTGTTTACACAGATTCTCATTTTTGGATCTCCTGAAAATCCAAGACGCCTATGGGAAATGTTTAAGAAAAATTTGGCTGAAGATTTCATCCGAGAAACAGGATGGATGGTTAATTCTGTCGAAAAAGCGCTTAAGCGTGCTTATCGAATTATCGCATTCAATTTAAATACAGAAGCTACTGAAGATAGGAATTTCCTATACTGGGTTCATCAACTTTGTATGGACGATATTGATAGATACCAGAATGTGTTAAATGAAGAAACTATGAACACAAATGAGTCTATTTCTATTGGAGAACATATGTATCAACTTCTTAAAGGGAGATAAATTGAAATTGTTGATACCATCTTACATTCAGTAAACGATTCAACCTTTCGATCAAATTGTTTCTTTATTGATGGACCTGGAGGCACTGGAAAAATTTTTGTATACAAAACTCTTTATTGGATCCTTTCAGGACAAAAGCATAAAGTAAAGTGCATGGCATTCACTGGGATTGCTTCTATTTTGCTACCTGATAGAAGTAATTCACGCAAGACTTTTGGACTTAAAGTTTCATTAACATCGGATTCAATTTCCAACATCAAACCTAAATCCGCTATAGCAGTCGAAGTCAGCAAAGATGATGTATTTTTGATGGATGAAGCTCCTTTGCTGCCAAAATACTGACTTCACAACATAGATCAATTGCTGCGCTCTATTGGAAATCTAATTTTGCCATTTGGTGGAACGATTATGGTCCTAGGAGGGGACTTTCGTCAATGTGTACCCGTTCAACTACGAGCAAACAGAAGTGAAATATTGTATTTATCAATCAAAAAAAGTGAGCTGTAGCAAAACTTCAATTGAATTTCATTAACAGATAACATGCGCGTTGATCTGGAGCAAAGAAAATTTGCCAAATATTTTTGAAACTTGGAAATAGGGAGCTACCTGAGAACTCGATGGGTGAAATAGAACTACCCGTAGATATACTTTCAAATGGTCATCTCATTGATGAAGTCTTTGGAAACTGGTTAATGAAAGGAAGTTATGAAGAAATGAAGGATCGAGCTATCCTTGCGCCATTAAATAAAGATGTCAGCTAGATTAACGCCGAAATTATTGAAAAGCTTCCTGGAGAGTATAAAATCTATCACAGCTACGATTCCGTCAAAGATCCAGTTTACGATGGCATTTCTCAATTCCATCTAAATAGCTGATTTGCCACCTCATGAGTTAAAGCTTAAAAATAACTATTGCGCAATTTAGATGTTTCAGAAAGCCTTTGCAATGGAACAAGGCTAATTGTTAAAGATTTTTACAAAAACATAATCAAAGCAAAAATAATCACCGGGGAATATTCAGGTATCGAAGTATATATTCCGCGAATAACTCTCGATTCAAGCAGAGGTCAACTTGGATGCACGATGCAAAGGCATCAATTACCTGTGAGGCCAGCATTTGCAATAACTATACATAAAGCTCAAGGTCAGACATTTGAATTTGTTGGCATCGACTTACAGACAACTGTTTTTATGCATGGGATGCTCTACGTTGCTTTTTTCAGGGTTAAGAGGCAAAACAACTTAAAGATACTTCAACCTACAGAAAATCCTCATTACACTCATAATATTGTATAGAAAGAAGTATTGAATATATCAAAAACCATTCAATTCAGTATTTAAAAGACTGCAGAAATACGTAACAAAATGGTTTACTAGAAAGTACTAAGAAAGGGATATAGATTTGTAAATAAATAAAAAGATCCAAAAACGAATATTTAGTATGTGTCATTATTCTTTTTAGAAAGTAGAAATGACATTTTCATGTAGAAATAAATACGCTTAAATAATAAAAAAAAAATAAAATTTTTTCAATGCAATATGATCGCAGAATAAAAAAAATCACCGAGTTGTGCTCGGTGTACCGAGTACTATATCTTATACTATAATGCGAGCAAAAATTGTGTGTATGTGTGTGTGTGTATGTAAATTTTATCTTGAAAACGGCTCTAACGATTTTGATTAAATTTTGCACCCTACCGTTTTCAGGAACGAAAAGACCATTGGGATTGGTCACGTGTTCGAGAAAATTCGATTAGTGGGTCATTTTGGGTAATAATGGGTCAAGGTCGAGCTAATTATATCTAAAGAACGGCTGAATCGATTTTGACTAAATTTTGTATCCAACCATTTTCGGGTACGAGAAGACTATTGGGCTAGGCCATATGTTCAAGAAATTTCGATTTGTGGGTCATTTTTGGGTCACTCTGGGTCAAGCTATTTTTATCTAAAAAATGGATCTAACAATTTTCACTAAACTCTATATTCTACAGTTTTGGAATACGAGAAGACCATTGGGCTAACTCACATGTTCGAGAAAATTCGATTAGTGGGTCATTTTGGGGTCACCGTGGGTCAATCTAAGTTTATCTAGTTAACGGCTCTAACGATATTGAGGAAATTTTGTAATTATCGTTTTCGGACACGAAAAGACCATTGGGATGGGTCACGTGTTCGTCGCATTAGTGGGTCGTTTTGGGTCAGAATGGGTCAGGGTCAAGCTAATTGAATCTAAAAAACGGCTCAAGACATTTTCACAAAATTTTGTAATATTCCGTTTCTGGGCATGAGATGACCATTGGGCTAAGTCACATGTTCGAGAAAATTCGATTAGTGGGTCATTTTGGGTCACAATGGTTTAGAGTCAAGCTAATTGAATCTAAAAAAATTCTCAAAACATTTTGACCAAATTTTGTATTATACCGTTTCTGGGGATGAAAATAGAATTGGGCTACGTCACATGTTCGAGAAAATTCGATTAGTGGGTCATTTTGGGTCCCAATGGATCAGAGTCAAGCTAATTGTATCTAAATAACGGCATAAACGATCTTGAATAAATTTTGTATTCTATTGTTTTCGGGCTCGAGAAGATCATTGGACTAGGTCGTATTTTCAAGAAAATTCGATTAGTGGATCATTTTGGGTCACAATGGGTCAGGGTCAAGCTAATTGTATTTACAAAGCAGTACAAAACATTTTGACAAAATTCGTTTTCGGGCATGATAAAACCATTGTGTAGGATCGCACGTTCAAGAAAATTCAATCAGTAGATCATTTTGAATCCTAATGGATCAGGATCAAGCTAAATGTATCTAAAAAACGGCTCAAACGATCTTGACAAAACTTTGTATTACACCGTTTCTGAAAAGATAAAACTATTCGGCTGGGTCGCATGCTCAAGAAAACTCTATTAGTGGGTCATTTCGGTGATAATGGGTCGGGGTCAAGCTAACTGTATCTCAAAAAGGTTCAAACGATTTTGACAATTTTTTTTATTATACCGTTTCACAGTACAAAAAGGCCATTGGAATAGGTCACATGTTTTTCGTAGGTCACATAAATTTCGGTTAGTGGGTCAATTTTGAATTAACGTGGGTCAAGCTTATTTTATCTAGAAAACCATTAACGATTTTCACTAAATTTTGTATTCCATCGTTTTCAGGCTCTAGAAGAGCATTGTGTTAGGTCGCATGTTCGAAAAAATTCGGTTAGTGGGTCATTTTTGGTCACTATGGCTCAGGTCAAGCTAATTGTATCCAAAACAGCAAGCATGATTCAGTGGGAATAATATATCGAGATAACACAAAGTTAATTTTGACCGAGCTCAGCTCGGTCATTCCTGCTAGTTTATAACTACATACATATACAGCACAGGGAAATATAATTATCCTTTATTAGTTTAGATTATGTAGTAACATAGTGTAGTAAATATATCTTTTCCAGAGGTTGACCATCATCTCAGTCCTTCTAAACACACATTTACGTTAACAGATACTAGGTGGTGCTGGCAAAAATATTTCCATTGCAACAACAGCTAAAGTTCACCTAGCCACCATGGATGAAGGTAAGTTGTTCTTCTCTTTGTTTCATATTTCGAAATATTTAGCTTTTCTTCTGAATAGGGATGAGTATCTTTTATAGCGCCATTCAGTCCCCATATTTTTTTATCCTTCTATATATAAAAAAAAGTTTTGATTTGGAAATGGACCAATGAAAATCTGCGTAGATATTCCCGGGAGATCGGCATCCAATTTGAATGCTTAATCATGGCATTTCTTCGTTAATATTAAAAACAATTCTGCATACAAAAATATGAAATTCGGTAATATTATAGAGAAATGTTTGATAAACACGCTGATGTAGACAGTTTTCAAATCGAAGAATTATTTTAAGAGATATTTAATGCCAAAGTTGGACAAAATCGTTCCATTAAAAAAACTTTATAGGAGCAAAAACTGTACATAGGAATTCAATTATTTTTAGATCATTTTATGCGTCAGAATTTCCCGGTGTGCAGACCGTATTTAGTATTTTAATTTGACTGATTTTTTGAGGTTTTATTTCTATTTTAAATTCAAATTTTCAGCATTTCGAGACATATTTTTTACAAAATTTAGAAAATTGTATTAATTTAAACTGTTGCCATCTGTATAAACAGCGCAAACAATAATGTTTGCTTCAAATTAAAAATTTATTTCACACGTGACTATTATAAACAGAAAATATAAAAAGCAGGAACTCATTGAAAATTACGTCATAAAAACTATACTTAGACGTGAATTTTAAAAGAGAAAGAATATTGTAAAATAATAAATTCATTAACATGCGTTAGAAGTCTTAAATAGGAGAATTTACGTCACATTACACTTATTACGTAAAATGAACAAAAAATAATATTGCAAAACAGTTTAAATTTAAAAATTGCGCGAGACATTAATTTGATATTTTAAGATGATCATAATATTTCATTTCTAACAAAAGTATTTTTACGTGAATATTAAAAAGAGAAAGAAAAATTTGGTGAAAATTACGTCAGATTATAGTTGTCAGATTCAAATTATAATTCAATCTTCCGAAATCTTTTTAAAGCCGATCAAATTAGCCTGCTGTTACTCTGCGATTTCTGAACGGGGGTTGACGAGCGTAGCTCGTAGGGGACAGAGTCCCCTAGTTTATACAAAAAAAAAACTTATTGCAACTTTATTTATGTAACATACAAATGTCACATGGCATATTTAATAATTTACATGTGTGCAAAATGATTTAACAAAATGGCTGTGCAGCTGTTAAGACAAAAAAATCCCCTCATTCTTCAGTCCCAATTATTAGACACTGATTATGATGTTAACAGACACTTTCTTCCATAAAAGTTTATCCTACGCATAAAATATACATCCTTGATCTCAAAACACCACAAAATTTAAATGACAAAACATGTATCATGGTATGTAATTATATGTGGTAGTTGGTACATTAATTTCAAAAAAGTATTAATTTTGTAATGAAATTTTCCGGTTTTCAGATGTTGTCACATATATATAATAAACTAGCAGAACTACCCGGCTTCGCCCGTGTCAGTTATAAGAAGAATTCCAAGTAAAATAAATTAAAACGAAATAATACGGCAATCACAATAACTGAAATTTGTGCATTCCCATCCACAAATCGTCATAAGGACAATAAAAAAACATGGCGTTATTGTCTTGCAACCATAGTAAAGTCCCTGAGCTTTAATAACAGAATGCACGTTTTCTTTGGCGGGTATAAGAGAAAAATATGTGATTTTCCTGACAATATGAAAAAAAGAAATTCCTCCAAATCGCGCAGCACTTAGTGAAATTCTCGTTTGTATGGTATTATCTACATTATAAAGTAAAAACACTATGTCAGTGCCCATAAATTGTGCCCCATAAATTGTAACCCATAAAATGTAACTTTACTGCAATTTTTCTAACTTTTAAACATCACACAATTTCATTTTTTACAATGTCGAATAGAAAAAAGTTCTCTCAAATGAAATTTGTTTGAAAATTGTACCTCAGTTTTCTGATTTTAATTGATTTTAAAGTAATTTTTAAGCATAGATATTTTTAAAATTGAGTGCAACCCGATTACGAAAGATGAACCTGTTTACACTTAATGCAATAGTATAAAGAAAAGACATGTCTATGAGTAACGCTGGTATTATATTTTCGGTGGCAACAACCTAACACGACAAATTTCACTTTTATTGCAGTTTAACGTCTAAACATTGTACATTCGATTGTTCCAACGTATTATAGAAAACAAAAGTACTTTCAATGATATTTGTTTGTAATGTTTATCGCAATTTACGAATGTTTTATGGGTTTTAAAATAATTTTTAAGCATGCATATTTTTTAAATATGCTTGCAACCCAAATACAAAAGATTAACTCAATTGTTCAAAAACATTGTAAATAATTCAGAATTTGTTTGCTTTCGCGTAATATTCAATAACTAAATTGGCAAACGAAATTAAAACGCCAAAAATAAAATAAAATAAAACACGAATTTAACAGATATCAAATCAAACTACTCAAAATAACCTGATAAGTATATAAAATTCAAATGGGAATTTCGTTCCGGGTGCTTATAACTTGAATTCTTCAGAACGGATTTCCATGCGACTTGATCTATTAGTTTTTTAGGGAAGATTTTAGTGCGTAACATATTGCTTTCCGTTGCTTAGTCATAGAATTATAGGGGAAAGTTATATAATCATGTGAACCCAATTATGAAAGATTAGTCTTATTAGCTGAATGAAAAATGCAGAAATATTTTTATCTCTGAGTATATTGACGGGTTTATCTTCAGTAATGGGGCTGTGCGCTAGGGTATTCTTATTTTAGTGAGTGTGAGTGACACCTATTATGGCATGCACCTTTGTTTAAAACAATAAAGAATGATGTTTTAAGCGGCTACCTGGCATGCAACTTGATTACAAAATACAAACCTGCAAATGCTTATGGTGCTTCTCCAGTTCCCTGCTCAACAACGCGAAACTTTCTGACACATTTTCTGACTCACTAAACGTAAAGGCTTAAAATTTGTAGGCCTGACTATTAAAGCAATTTGGAATTGAAATGAGTTTTTCCTTTTTTCATAAATAAATTACTTATCGAGTTATGAGCAATTGTGGTTGCGTGACGGCCACTCTTTATCCTTTATTGCACTGTTGCGTCCGAAATTCAGTTCAAAAAATCAACTGAAAGATCTTATACCTTTACCAACAAATGGAAACTATCTTTCGATTACATAGTTTCTAAATAAGAACTGCTGGCAATTTCATGCGTTTCTGAACAAAAATTAATTAAAAAATATGTCAGAAAATAGCTCCTTTAGATTTGAGAACAGCCTTAACTTTATGAACAGCCTTAACTTGAAGTTTATGAAAAAACTCACATTTTTAGTTTTAATTTTGGAACTCGCAAAATTTAAATTCAGAAAAAGGATGTTCTTTTGACACATTGTAGTAATTTTTTTAACTTTTAAAATTAAAATACATGTTTTCTTTGGCGCGCGTAACAGAAGTATACAATAGCTTCACAATACGCGGGGAAATGCAAAAAAAATACATCCAGATGAGGTAGTAGCTTCTAAAATTTTAATTGAAAAATTTGAAATTTTATTGAAATTAAATCTACAATGATTAGATGAAATGATGTCATTTTCCATAAATTTTAAATCAAGACATCTGTCAAGATTTTTTTTGAAAATGTAAATAACCGCTCTCTTTTTGCTATAAATCACAGAAAATGTTAGCACTGAATCTAAACCAATACAGCACTTAGCGAAAACGTATAGCTATAAGATATGGCTGTATTATACAATCGAAGCAGTAAGCAAAATATAGGAGCGATATGTTTACAATGAGTTGGATTATGCGTTGAAAAGATTTGATAGAATGTGACGTCATATCTAGCCTTTTTTTCTTTTTCTTAAAATGTTTTCATGAAATTTGGCTGTTTGTATTAAAATAGATGTTTTAATTAAAAAACAAAAACATTCAAATTGAGGTGCCACGTTATTTTCCCGCTCTTATAGTTAAAGTTTTAATTTTATATACAAAAAAATGTAAATTTTCTGTTTAGAATGACGTCAGTATCAAACACGCAGAAATATAGCAAGAAAATCTGAATTTTTATTGGCAAATAGAAACAAAATACACGTGTTATCCTTCTTTTTTTTCACATTATTGTGTCATTTTTTAGGGTTTGGCAACAGGAAAGAAACGTTTGAATTAAAAAAGATTTAAAGAGATATTTCTATAATGTTAAATTATGGAAGTGGTAGAAAAATGGGATAAATAGTGGTCTGGTGATTTTTTAAAGTAGACAGGGATCTTTTCCATGTTTTAAAACGCATGTACATCGAGTTTCGTGCAAATCGGTCAAAAATTAAAGACTTGTATAAAGGACATACACACAGTGAACGGCTTTTATATATCTTAGGGGATCCCGGGCTTCCCGGATTAAAGAATATAGGTGAAATCATTTTTTGTAATTAAAACTAATAATTTTTTTATATGCAATACTAGGGGGTGCTGCCCCCTACGAGCTACACTCGTCAACCCCCGTTCAGACACCGCATACTCTAAAAGCATGCTAATTTGATCGGCTTAAAAAATATTTCGGAAGATTGAATTATAAGTTTAAAAACAGTGGCGATCTCCCTATAAACGGGTTTCTATTCATTTCTCTTTGATTGGGGAATTTTAAAGCCAAATCAGCGGCTGTTAAATGATACAATGTCTGTTTCCGTCTTTGATTAAATAAAATCAGTTGACATTTCAAAATAAGCTAATATAAAATGAATTAAATAAACAGAGTCTTTGCCTCCCGGTATTTTTTAGCAAAGCGAAAAGAAAGTTTTTTTTAATGACACTTTAAATGTATCGTTTTTAATCTGACGTAATTTTCACTAAACTTTTCTGTCTCCTTTTACTATTCACGAGAAAATAATTTTGTTAGAAATGAAATATTATTTGCGCTATCCTAATAAAAAATAGTTGAAAATATCATCTTAAAATATTACATAAATGTCTCGCGCAATTTTCAAATTTTAACGGTTTTGCAATATTATTTTTTGTTCATTTTACGTAATGTGTAATGTGAGGTAATTTCTCCTATTTGAGACTTCTAACGCATGTTAATGAATTTATTATTTTACAACTTTATTTCACTTTTAAAATTCACGTCTAATATGTTTTTTATGATAATTTTCAATGAGTTCCTGCTTTTTATATTTTCTTGTTTATAATAGTCACGTGTAAAATAAATTTTTTATTTGAAGCAAATATTATTATTTGCGCTGTTTGTACAGTTGGCAACAGTTTAAATTAATACCAATTTCTAAAATGTGTAAAAAAAATCTCTCGAAATGCTGAAAATTTGAATTTAAAATAGAAATAAAACCTCAAAAAATGAGTCAAATTAATAAACTGAGTGCAGTCTGCACACCGGGAAATTCTGGCGCATAAAATTATCTAAAAATGATTAAATTCCGATGTACAGTTTTTGCTCCTATAAAAACTTTTTAATGGAACGATTTTCTACAACTTTAGCATTAAATATCTTTTTAAATATTTCTTCGATTTGAAAACTGTCTGCATCAGCGTGTTTATCAAACATTTCTCTATAATTCCACCGATTTTCATATTTTTGTGTGCAATATTTTGCTTAATATTAACGAAGAAAGACCTCCGGTCACAAAAAAGCCCCACCAGTGGCCGAGAGGTTCTGCTCTCGAAGCTGGTAGACGGGAGGTGCTGGGTTCGATCCCAATCGCGCCCGTCGGCCTAATCGTTCGGAGTTGTTTGGTTTTCTCCGAACCTTGGATATCCAAGCGTTAATACGGGTTAGGTTCCCTTAGAAAGACCTCCACGGAAGGCACTCTCCCCTTTGGGCTTATATCCCACGTGCAGATAATTGGCCGACATAAATACAACCAACCAACCGGTCAAAAAAAATTCAAACCCGGCGGCGGCGGCGGTGACAGCGGTAGTTACTTTTTTTTAGAATAGTGAAAAAATTTTTAGATTGACCGCTTACATCAAAAAACCATTTCTCATTATGAAAATACGAATTATACAATCAAATAAATTTTTGAAACTTATCAAAAGCTATATTTTCTTATTAGCCGCATGCTAAGAATTATTTGCCAAGAGTTTGCTACTTAAGGGATCCTTTTATATTCTGATAATTTCAGAGCTTATACATGTCTGGTAAATTTGTGTTTTATTTATATTATATTATTTATTTATTCATGGGGAAGTTTTTTTAAGGATATTAGCAGGAAGAAAATTATGAACTCTTTATTTTGTTTTAAGGGTAAACGGATTAATCTTTCGTAATCGAGCTCCGCGCGATATAGATAAATTAAAAAATATTTCATGCTTTAAAATTATTTTTTAAACCATAGACAATCAGTAAACTGAAATGAACTTTGCAAACAAATTCCATTTAAAAAAAAAAATCCTATTTTGTAATCTAAAAATTTAAATTGTACGATTACAAATATGTTAGATTTGTGTTTTTTCAATATTATTCTTTTATTTGTTTATAAATGAAGTATTAATTTCGTTAATATGTCTTTCACAAATATGTTTGATTGATGTTTTTTTTAATATTATTCTTTTATTTGTTTATAAAGGAAGTATTAATTTCGTTATGCAAAAATAGTGAGAAACAAATGCTGAAAAATGTTGCTTAGAATAATAAACAATATAGGAACTTTAAAACAATATAGAAAATTTATGAGGAAAAATGCGTGTTTACAAAAGCAGTCTGTCATTTTCCGCTATTATGCCCCTAATGTAATATTCTGATCCTAATGGAATTTTGCGCCATTAAACCCTATACAACAATTTTTATCAAAAATTTTGAAATTTTTTCAGAAAATAGCATGAATAAATTTAAAAATACCTCATTATTTCTCTCTTGTCTGCAATAATGAAAGCTGTCTAATTTTCATCATTTTGAAGAAATTTCATTAAATGCTTTAAAAATTAAAATATAAAAATGGGGATATTTAAAAAAAAAACAGATAGTGCGATCACATCTTCAAAGGAAGAACTTTCAATTTTTAAAATAATATTAGTAAAATTGGTTCAGCAGAAAGATTAGGGCAGATGACTAAAACACTCATTTGTGTTTTAAATTTATAGATAAGAAAAATTACATTAAGCAAATTGTGTTATTTTGATAAAATCATAGTAGAATGTCCTAAGGAATAGCGGTAAAATTTTATTATTCGAGATAATCTTTGATAAAAACTTCAGGAACACGATATTATTTTAAACCACTAATTATTTGTTCGCCTGTCTAACTCGGCGAAGCAAATCCACCCATGCGAGAATCACCAGTTTTTGTAATATAAATCGCTATTATTTGCATGCCACCTCTCTTTTATAAAGACACTCTAATTTTTTGTAAAACATTGCGTTTTATAAGTGTGTGATTTCGATTACATTATTTTCAAAAGTGAAATATTTTCACCTGTGAAGAATTTCAAAGCTGCTGGGCTGGGAAAATGACGCACTTCTAAAAAACATAATTCAGGTTTAAGAATTAAAATACATGTTTTTTTATAAAATGACGTCATTTGCATCCGCTAAAGCAATTCACTTTTACAATTCAGTCTTAAACTTCGTCTATAGAAAAGAGTGCATATGACGTCATTATCATGGAATAATAGACAATATTCTTGACATAGCCCATATTTTAATTTGAACTTTTTTTCAGGTTTTATGAGAAAATGGCAACAAAAAGATACAGTATCTACTATTTCCGACTATTTTCCATTTATTTTCAATGACTTTCAATAGAAATGAGGTACTTTTGTTGCCACAATAAGAAAAATGGTATTAAAAACTACAAAAAATTAATATCTCAAAAATAAATTGAGATACAGCTTTCAAACAAATTGCATTTAAAAGTGCCTTTTTTCCCTTATACGACGGTGTAAAAATTTAAAATGTGCGATGTTTAGAAGTTTAAAAATTTGCAGTAGAGAAATTTGCAAAACCAAAATTTTATTTCAAATCTGAAAGTGTTGCCATTCGCAAAATGACGTATGCGTTACGTACAGATATGTTTGTCCTTTATAATATAGATATACGACGATGTAAAAATTTAAAATGTGCGATGTTTAGAAGTTTAAAAATTTGCAGTAGAGAAATTTGCAAAAACAAATTTTTTTTTCAAATTTGAAAGTGTTGCCATTCGCAAAATGACGTATGCGTTACGCACAGATATGTTTGTCCTTTATAATATAGATAGATATAAATCTCATTGAAGAGTTAACCATAATGATGGAAAAAAAATTAGTTATTGGATGCATCTTACGTAAATGATTTAGTATTTGTAATTTTTTTGTACATATTTTATGAAGATAAAAGATAAATCTCTAAAAAATTAGAAAATACAAAATTTTACTTAGTAGAACCTCAATTATCCGAAGCAGTTGGGGTCGTCTCTCTTTTGGAAATCGAAATTTTCGGATAATCAAGAATGCTTCAATTTTAAGATTAAGTAGAAATATATGCGCTATTTCTTATAGTAACAAGTGCTTAATAAAAATAAAGCTATAACAAAATTGAAACAAGAATGAATTACCGGAATTTTAATTTTGAAATTAATTACCTTTTACATATTTTACAAGGGTTTGAAACAAGGTTTTGTTTGTCGCAGTTTCGATTGCCTTTGCTTTGAAACCATATCACGAATTTTTTTTAAATTATTAGTTCATGAGTACCACAGTCTTTCTGCTGCTTCAGCTGTGTCAAACCTTTTGCAAAACATTCAAAAGCTTCACAATTGCTAATTTGCTCATTTTCTTCGTTCCACTGCGCAGTTTACGGGAGCTCAAGTTTAATTCAAAGGAGCTCTAAGAAGGGGGATAGAAAATATTTATTTGTACGCGTGGTTTGGAATGGACCGCTTGCACACAAGGAATATAATAGTTTAAAAAGTTAAAGAAAAAAAATTAAAATGGATTTTACACACAAGGAAAATGATACTTAAAAAAAGCTTTAAAAGTGGATTTTGGTTAACCGAGAGTTTCGGTTAAAAGAGTTTCGGATAAAAGTGGTTCCACTGTAATTATAAAAATTGTTGTCAATTATTTTGGTAATAAACATATAGTCACATAAGCTATTTTTATATGATGTGTAAGGATTTGTATATGGTGTGTGTATTTATGTGATTATGTAAGGACTTCTGTTAATGTATATGCATATGCAAAAGAATATATATTTCTTTACAAAATGCCAAAATTGATATTTTGGTAACCCTGCAGTTTTGGCCTAATCGAAATTTTATTTCAAGAATCAAGGATTGATACGAAGAGAAAAATGTTGAAAGAAACGCAATCCAGAATTTATTTAAGTTCTTTCTAACTCTTGCTTGAATAAATAACTTACTTCAAATCATCCTACTACATTAAAGTTTCAAAAAGATAAATTTTATTACCTCGAAAAAAAAAAATCCCTTGAAAATTCTGAAATATTTTGTTACCTTGGAATCTATGGTTCCGTGATAAATAAAATTGCCAAAGGTCGTTTAAAATTCCTTCCTTCATGCACATGCATATTTTGAGTATTTGAGCCATCCGAAACCGTCCAGAAAATGATGCATAGCACTTATCATTCAGACACAAATAACTGAAAACGCAATTATAGCAATTATCCCTAATCGGCTATACTTCGGCTACAGTGCTACATGAATCACTATCACAAAATACGGAAATTGCAGTCCGCACAATAAAATTTCTATTTAATGTTATATAATGCAATTTTCTTTTTTACATTCTAATAAAAATATTATTAGAAGTATTTTCAAGACATATTATATTCATAATAACACAAAAATAAAGCAATTAAAAGACTTAAAATTTCAGATTGTCATTTTCCTGGTATGCCACACTGTGATGTGTGCAAAATAAAATGCTTTCTGCTATCATGTACAAATACCTTTTTCTAGTTTTTTAAATTTCTAATTAATTATTATACCTTATATAACACATATATGTGGAAGGTAACAAGTTCTGGATTTTACAAATAATTTTTCATAATTAAAGTATGATTGTCACTGAAAATAAATGTCATTGTCCTGGTATGCTAATTTTAGTTCTTTATGAGGCATAAAGATGGCGCTGCAGAGTAATTCTTCTTGTTCTTGACATAGTTCATGTCACAAGTAGTAAAAGCGTTGCTACCAGCAAAATCTTTTAGATATTTCTTTGTAAATAATGTGTTTAAAGGCTTTGTAAAAATTGAGTAGACTTTTATTATGTCATTTTCCTGGCTTCTATAAATTACAAATAAAACTGAACGTTACACTAAATTTCAGGTACTATAGAGGAAACATGTTCCTTTAAACAAAATTAAAATGTTAGATCTAAAAAAAAAAAAAAAAAAAAAGAATGTGTAAAATGTTTTAGAATGAAATTGTCATTATTCTGCCATACATATGCCAATAAAATGACACATAATTATAATTACATAAAAATGAACTTAACTCTTTCGACTTTAAAAATTTTACATATAAATTCTTTTATTGAGCTGTTCAATCAACATTTAAAAACAATCAGAAGCTTTGAAACGATTTAAATTTTCAAAATTTTTGCTTTCAAAGTCTCACATTTTGGGACATTCACCCACATAGTGTATCAGGATTGATCACGCAGATTTGTTGGATAGTAGAAAATAGCAAAAGAAGACAATATCACATAGGAAAGCATAAGTACAAACGAACGCATGAAGTTATAGATGGCGCTGTATATCCACAACTTCTGATAACACACAAAACTCCCTGACAAGTCCAGCCTGTCGTCATTCGACAAGGTGACTTTGCAAAAGTTACATGAATCAATATACGTTACCCTTTTGGGCTCTGGGATGAATATCTTCAACAAGCCCAAATAACATATTGGCACCAGTATTTTGTAAACATATTCGGCTTATTTGATACACGAAAAAATGCATTAATCTATTTTCAAATAAATTTGGTTGAATATTCCGGTGCCATTTGGAGATTAAAATTAAGTGCGAAGAAATTCACCCATCATAGCTCAAAGGGTTTAAATGAATACCCAGATATACATCTAACTTACGATGCAGTCGAAGAACTGCGCAAATGTATGCAGAACGTTACTTCAACCGGCACAAATCTCAGCGTCAAATGTTTGCACGTGTTCACAAACCACTGTGCGAAACTAGATCGGTTACCAGTACCTGTGATGATAGTGGAGGCAACTGATCGACCAGGATAGTTCCATTCGAGGGAGCTATCTTACAATCTGTTAAAGAACAACCAAGTTTCCGAGCACGAGATATTGCTCGCCGGTTTGGTTTTCCGCGCTCAACAGTGTGGCGGATATTGAATGAGAAACGTTTGCATTACTTTCCAGTTGTTGATGAAGACGTGCAAACATTTGATGCTGAGGTTTGCGTTGGTTGGGATAGCTTTCGGCATACATTCGTGAAGATCTCCGACCATTTTCCCTGAAGCACGGCAAGCTATATGCATATCTACATACTCATTTAATGTGTAATGTTACTTCTACAAAGTAACCTGGTCGAATGACAACCGGATAGACTTGTCAGAGAGTTTTGCGCATGATCAGAATTTGTGGATACACAGCGTCCTCTTCAATTTCATGCGTTCATTTGAGCTCATACTTTCCTATGTTTGTATTATTTTGCTATTTTCTACATCCTCAACAAATTTGTATGATCAATCATGATACACCTTATAGTATTGTATCCGAAGTTTTGTCGATTAGTGATAATTGCTAGATTTGCGTTTTAAGTTATGGTATGTGTTTTTAAGTTTAATTAACTGGTAACTAAATGTTTGCATACTACGTGAAGAGCTACACAAAAAAAATCGTAAGAATTACGGAGTATATGCGTAAACTGCTTAAGGCTCCTGTGCCTGCCGGCGAAGACACTCACGATTTAATGCTAATCCTATGTGGAGTGATTTATCTAATATTTCGTCTGCATTTCGACATTTAATTTTTTTTTTTTGTATTCGATATCCAAGGTCCGTCTCTACATCGCACCTTTTTTGCTTTTTCGATTTTGGACGCAGATATTTTTTATAAAGTTAATTTCACTTTCAAAACCGGTTCTGAAATTGAAAGTATCATTCTAAAAAATATCTGCAACCAAAATCGAAAAAGTAAAAAAAGTGCAATATAGAGACGGATCTTGACTATCCAATGCAAAAGAAATTATTTAAAAATGTCAAAATGCAAACGAGATATTAGAAAAATCCCTCCCCATAGGATTAGCATTAGCTCATGAGTGCCTTCGCCTGCAGGGAAGAGTCTTAAGGGTGGTTTTTAATTGAGTTATGCATTTTCAAGCTGAACTATATTTAATATACTACAAATTTAGTGTGCTGAAATATATTTAGTAACCTCCTTGGCGTAATGAGTTGTAATTTCGGATTAGCATATTTGAAGCTTCCAAAAATCGACACCAGTTTAAAAAATCATATATTACAATCATTATTATTTTCGAAAATTAATTAAAAACGCACATATTTCTGAAAAATATAAATCGTAACACATAATTTTTACATAAAAAGTTTTCTAAAAGCTATAGGTATCCGAATCCAAAATTAATGCTCATTTTGTTAAGTAGTTTTTGATTATGCTTAAAAATCTACGTGCATTGCAATTTGTTTCGCAAAAATTACAAATGCATTTAACATTAGGAGTTTCAGATTTTAAATATTCGTAATTCCTAAACTACGAGGATGGTTCGAAAATTATTGTCTCTAGTGTATATAAAATATTTGTACTGTGATGGTTGTTGTGGAATATTGAAGCCTAATGTCTTGGATGCCTATATGCTCAATTTCAGAACCGTGGCTGCTATATTCATATAGTTTTGGAGGAAAGTGTGAAAGGGGAGGAGTGGGGTTGACAGTCTGATTTCTAGCTTATGAGGCTAGATTTGTGACAGTGGATGAGACGTAATTACTGTCGTTTGGACTCGGGATCATAGTGATGTAGCCACGTCTCATCCACTGTCCAAATGTAGCCTCATAAGCTCCGAACCAGCATTTTACCCTCATCCCCCTTCTTAAAATCTCCCCCAAAAATAGGTATTTAAAACTTCACCCCTCCCTCCAAAACTATGTTAATATAGCAGCTACGGTTCCGAAATTGAGCATACAGGCATATAAGACATTAGGCTTCGATATTCCATATCAACAGTTGCAGTACAAATATTTTATATATATTAGGGACAATAATTATTGAACTACCCACGCACTAGATCAAATGACTTCCTGTTTGCTATCAGTATTGCCGGTGGGCTGCTTTTTAAAAATTCAGATTTATTGATTGGCACCACTCTTTTGAAATGGTAAAATTTCCCTTGTTTTACCCTTTATTAATGTGTCATTAAATAACGCGAATTTTAAAATTTCAAAAAAGTGGTGCTAATCAAAAAATCTGAATTAAAAAATAATAGACCACTGGCAACACTGTTTTCTATCCTTAGGTAAAATTTATCGAAACTGCCATATATGATGTCAAAATTAGGTGCTCATATCGAAATTTTCAGAGTGACATTTTCACTATGAATACGACACCAAAAAGTTTTTTTTTTTTTAAATAAATCGAAATTTTTAAATAATTTCCAAAAGAATGACTATTTTAATTTTTCTGCGACAATTTGGTAATTAAAATGTATGGTGTGTTTTTGTATTTTTTACCGACGGTACGTGTATTAAATGTAGAAATTTTATGTCATATATCTGTAACATGCAACATATGTAATTGACGTTTTCCTTGGTAGAAAAATACTTTAGACACAATTTTTAGATTTTAAATATTGATAAAAATTTTCAAATTAAACAAAACTCATGAAAAAATTGTTTTGATTTAATCTAGTTGCTTTTGATAAACAACATGATTGGAATCTTATTCTGACATACAAATTCAAAATGAAAGTTTGTATTATCTCGGACCAAAAATATTGCTGTGAAGTTCTCAAACATTTCACCAAAAGTATTTTTACGTTTCCACTATATGTAAAACTGCTAAAGTAAGTTTAAAATTCTTTCACTTACCTACAGCCACTTTTTCAGCATTTGATCTTCTTGAAGTTGACGGAAAAAATGATTTCGTATGAAGAAATCCCCCTTTATACATCATAAATTTGAGTTTTATGTTTGCAGTTTTACCCAACTATAGAATACAAGCTACCAGAGTACAATTTCATTTTTGGTCATACGGACAGTGGAATCAAACTGTTCTGTAAAGGTCAGTATTGTGTTGCGGTTGCTTCCGTAAAATTATAACATAATGAGAATAATCTTATTCGATTTTAAATAACATAAAATAAATCATAGAAGCCATTGTCATAATCTTCAAGTTTAATCTTGTTTTGGACAATATAATCAAGCTGTTCTCTAAAGGTCAGTATTGTGTTGCATTTGTCTCCGAAAAATTACGATATCATGAGTAAAGTGTTACTCGATATTTATGTACATAAAATAAATCATAGAAGCCATTGTCGTTATCTTTATGATTAAAATATTTCTTTAAAATATGTAGAGGAAAGTAGGGTAATCCTGCTCACTAAATATCTCTAAACAGAATAGAATTGAAAACCTGCTTTCGATACCGGCACCTAGCGAACTTTATCCTAAGTTCCCAGTAAGGATTTAGTGCCCGTCGGGAGGAAAGTATTTTTGTGTCCTCACGTTATTAGTTTGAAGTTGTTTTATTATAAAATTCTACAACATCTAACTTGAAAGTAAGTGTACACTCTTATTTTCAAATAGTAATTTACTCATTATGTCTACAAAATATATACATTTAGCTGTAGTTTCATGCTTTTATTTATTTAGGTAGCTTTCATTACAAAAAGCTACCTATTGCAGCCGTTCGGAGGAAAGCGATTTCAAAAAATTTTGGTATATTTTCATCGATCATGACCCCCAGACCCCGAAACGACCCTCCGTTCAAAAGTTGATATATATATATATATATATATATATATATCCATATATATATATATATATATATATATCTGACCTTTGTCATACTGTAACTCTCGAATTTATGAACCGATTTGGATGTACTTCGGTATGTACATAGTACATACCAATGTCTCGACCGAGTTCGTTGGCCAGCTTCATCCGCCATTTTGTTTCAAAATGGCGGCCATTTAAATTTTTTTTTAAAATTTTAAATTTGAAATGTGGTACCACAGAATTGAAAAAGGAAAAATATTTTTTCTTATGTATTTGACGTTTATACAAAGATTCTGGAGCAGTTTTTGTTTCGTCTATATCTTAAAAAATGGCTGAGTTATAGCATTTTGAATTTCTAGCGTGGCTGACATTTTGAAACGTCCTGAATTTTGTCACGCGATAAAAGGCATATTTATGAACCGATTTGGATGTAACTTCGTTTGTACATAGTACATACCAATGTCTCGACCGAGTTCGTTGGCCAGCTTCATCCGCCATCTTGTTTAAAAATGGCAGCCATTTAAATTTTTAGGCAAAATTTAAATTTGAAATGTGGTACCAAAAAATTGAAAATTGAAAAAATATTTTTTTCTTATGTATTTGACCTTGATACAAAGATTCGGGAGCAGTTTTTGTTTCGTCTATATCTTAAAAAGTGGCTGAGTTATAGCATTTTGAATTTCTAGCGTGGCTGACATTTTGAAACGTCCTGATATTTGTCACGTGATAACAGGCGTATTTATGAACCGATTTTGATGTACTTTGGTGTGTAGATAGTGCATACAAATATCTCGACCGAGTTCGTTGGCCAGCTTCATCCGCCATCTTGTTTCAAAATGGCAGCCATTTAAAAAAAATTTAAAAATTTAAAATTTAAAATAAGATACCAAAAAATTGGAAAATGAAAAAGATTTTTTTCGTTTGTGTTTGACCTTAATACAAAGATTCCGGAACAGTTTTTGTTTCGTCTATATCTAAAAAAATGGCTGAGTTATAGGATTTTGAATTTCTATTGTGGCTGACATTTTAAAACGACCTGATTTTTGTCACGCGATAACAAGCGTATTTATGAACCGATTTGGATGTTATTTGGTCGGTACATAGTACATACCAATGTCTCGACCAAGTTCGTTGGCCAGCTTCATTCGCCATCTTGTTTCAAAAGGGTTTCCATTTAAAAAAAATTAAATTTTAAATATAAAATAAGGTATTAAAAAATTGGAAAATGAAAAAGATTTTTTTATGTGTTTGGCCTTGATACAAAGATTCCGGAGAAGATTTTGTTTCTGAAAATTTGTTCTTTTGTTTATATCTTAAAAAAGGGTTGAATTATAGCACTTTGAATTTCTAGTATGGCTAACATTTTGAAGCGATCTTGTATTTGTCACGCGATAACACACGTATTCGCCTATTTCCATGTAAGAAGGCATGTGGATAGTATACATCAACCTCTCAGCCAAATATAAGTTACTTTAAATAAAAGCAGCTTGTATAAAGCTGACTAATTTCGTGAAGTTCTCATTCATAATGACTTAGTATTGATAAAAATTAGTATTGAATCTCCTATATTCGGTTTCCACTAAATTGAGCTTCGTGTGTTTGAATAATATAAGTTGGTTTTTTTAAAATAAGGAATTTGAAAGCTACCTCTTCCTCCCGGCACTGGCCGGAAGGACTTTTTTGTAGTGCATTGTTGCGCCAATTATAATGCATTAAAACCCAACATGGCGATAATGGGTAATGGTGCTCACGTAGAATTACAGAAAAAGTGTTGCCAGTAGGCAATTTTTAGGTAGCTTTCTTTACAAAAAAGCTACCTATTGCAGCCGTTCGGAGGAAAGCGATTTCAAAAAATTTTGGTATATTTTCATCGATCATGACCCCCAGACCCCGAAACCACCCTCCGTTCAAAATTGATATATATATATATATATATATATATATATATCTGACCTATGTCACACTGTAACTCCCGTAATTATGAACCGATTTCGATGTAATTCGGTGTGTACATAGTACATACCAATGTCTCGACCGAGTTCGTTGGCCAGCTTCATCCGCCATTTTGTTTCAAAATGGCGGCCATTTAAAAATTTTTTAAAAATTTAAAATTTGAAATGTGGTACCAAAAAATTGAAAATGGAAAAATATTTTTTTCTTATGTATTTGACCTTTATACAAAGATTTAGGAGCAGTTTTTGTTTCGTCTATATCTTAAAAAATGGCTGAGTTATAGCATTTTGAATTTCTAGCGTGGCTGACATTTTGAAGCGTCCTGAATTTTGTCACGCGATAAAAGGCGTATTTATGAACCGATTTGGATGTAACTTCGTTTATACATAGTACATACCAATGTCTCGACCGGGTTCGTTGGCCAGCTTCACCCGCCATCTTGTTTAAAAATGACGGCCATTTAAATTTTTAAGAAAAATTTAAATTTGAAATGTGGTACCAAAAATTGAAAATTGAAAAAATATTTTCTTCTTATGTGTTTGACCTTGATAAAAAGATTCGGGAGCAGTTTTTGTTTCGTCTATATCTTAAGAAATGGCTGAGTTATAGCATTTTGAATTTCTAGCGTGGCTGACATTTTGAAACGTCCTGATTTTTCTCACGTAATAACAGGCGTATTTATGGACCGACTTGGATGTACCTTGGTGTGTACATAGTACATACAAATATCTCGACCGAGTTCGTTGGCCAGCTTCATCCGCCATCTTGTTTCAAAATGGCGGCCATTTAAAAAAATTAAAAAATAAAAAAATTAAATGAGATACCAAAAAATTGGAAAATGAAAAAGATTTTTTTTGTATGTGTTTGACCTAAATACAAAGGTTCCGGAACAGTTTTTCTTTCGTCTATATCAAAAAAAAAATGGCTGAGTAATAGCATTTTGAATTTCTCTTGTGGCTGACATTTTAAAACGACCTGATTTTTGTCACGCGATAACAGGCGTATGAACCTATTTGGATGTAACTTGGTCTGTACATAGTACATACCAATGTCTCGACCGAGTTCGTTGGCCAGCTTCATTCGCCATCTTGTTTCAAAAGGGTTGCCATTTAAAAAAAATTAAATTCAAAATTCAAAATGAGGTATTAAAAAATTGGAAAATGAAAAAGATTTTTTTTATGTGTTTGGCCTTGATACAAAGATTCCGGAGCAGTTTTTGTTTCTGAAAATTTGTTCTTTTGTTGATATCTTAAAAAATGGTTGATTTATAGGCCTTTGAATTTCTAGCATGGCTAACATTTTGAAACGATCTTGTATTTGTCACGCGATAACACACGTATTCGCCTATTTCGATGTAAGAAGGCATGTGGATAGTATACATCAACACCTCGACCAAGTTCGCTGGCCAGATTCATCAGCCATCTTGCTTCAAAATGGCGGCCATTAAATTAAAAAATATATATATTTTTAAATGAGGTGCAAAAAAATTAGAAATTGAAAAAGGTTTCTTTCTTAAGTATTTGATCTTGATATAAGGATTCAGGAGCATTTTTTGTTTGTCTTTACCTTAAAAAATGGCTCAGATATAGCAGTTTAAATTTCTATTGTGGGTGACATTTTGAAAAATCTGATTTTTTGCATGCGACAGCACTCCTATACATTAACCGATTCCGATGTGAGTGAGCATGTGCACAGCAATTACTAAGGTCTCGACCAAGTTCACTGGTTAGCCTCATCCACCATGTTGTTTTAAAATGACAGGTACTTTAAGAAATTGCCGAATTTGGCAGCCAAATATAAGTTACTTTAAAGAAAAGCAGCTTGGATAAAGCTGACTAATTTCGCGAAATTCTCATTCATTATATTGATAAAAATTAGTATTGAATCTCCTATATCCGGTTTCCACTAAATTGAGCTTCGTGTGTTTGCATGATATAAGTTGGCTTTTTTAAAATAAGGATTATGAAAGCTACCTCTTCCTCCCGGCACTGGCCGGAAGGACTTTTTAAATTCAGATTTGTTGATTGACACCACGTTTTTGAAATGGTAAAATTCCCCTGTTTTCGCCTTAATTATAATGTCATTGAACAAGGAGAATTTTATACGATTTTTAAAAAAGTGGTGAAAATAAAAAAACCTAAATATAAAAAAAGTAGCTCACTATATGTCTAACACAATAAGTGTGCAAAATATGTGTAATGTGGCTGCAAAACGTCTGCAGTGCTGTGAACAGCCCACACAACTACATATGTGACTTTTGTCTTACTTAAATGTTGTATCCAAACTCTGAGCGCAATAAATCATATTAGATGTAAATTTCCAACTGGGCGAAAAATGTCCGGACCACCTAATATGATTTATTTACCAATTAGAATAATTGTGTTAAAATTAATCTAGTGTAATTACGCATCCAGCGATTTCTGGAGTTCCATTACTGTGATTTATTCTGTTGAGCTGAACCAGGTTTCAGACCAGATGCTATAATCATTAAGGTTAGCTGGGTGAAAATGTTCCACTACATTCGTCCGGGATAGCTCAGATGGCAGAGCACTGGCGGCTTCATTTAGGAGATCCCTGCTTCGAATCCTGGTCCGGACATTTTTCGACCAGTTGGAAATTTACATCTAATATGATTTATTTATCAATTGGAATAATTGTGTTAAAATTAATCTAGTGTAATCAGATTATAATACTACTGCAAAAATCAATACTTGTTCTTCGATTTGACTTAGCCAGTCTCAACTATTACCAACAAATTCATGTAGTTGATTGGATTTGACGACAGCCAAAGTAATACAACCTGTCATTAGCGGCATTATTCTATGAATTTAATGCATCGAACTTCAATCTTTCACTAAGTTGATGAGTAATTTATGCAACGTTAGATATACAGGGTGCGTCAGGTATTTGAGAACACACATTATAAGTGAAATATCACCCTGTATATCATAATTACAAATCCTTTTCTGTTACTTATAAACACGTCAGATCCTAGACTAACTAAGAAAAGGAAGAGTCATGCTGTTATTGGCTCATTAATTGCTGAACACCTCGATTTAGAGATAGCCACATTCTTGAAATTCGCCGGTCTCTTGTCTTTAATGTAAGGAGATAAATGAAGGTTGACAGGTTTCATGTGACATATGTTTCATGCAGGAAACAACATTGTCATCAAGGTGAAATCAGCAAAACATCAGAATTCGTTAGTTAACCCATATTAGACCACACCGATTAAATATTTTTGAAATTTTTTAAAACTTTGATTATATCATTAATAAGGTGTAATTAAGTAGATACTAGCAAAATTTTGGAAAAAAAGTTTTTAATTTTTTAAGTAACTAGCTGTCCTATAAACAGGACATAATAGTAGGACACATAGTAAGGACATATAAAATGCATATATAAACTAATTTTATGAGCAAAAATTTTATTTTACTTTAAAAATACTGTTTATAATGTGCAAAAATGCTCTATGATTTCTCCAATAAAAAGATAATAATAATGGTAAAATTCTAGATTATAAGATCACAATTTTTAAAGGATTTTTTAAATAGATTTTTTTCAATTAAATTTTAATTGATTACTTGTTTTTTTGTTTATATGTTATACTTTTATTTATTTTAAAGACGTCATAACAAAATGCATCCAGTAAATCCTTACCAATTTTATTTTTAAAAATGTTTTATTAGCTGTCCTATTTATAGGACAGCGGTCCAATATGGGTTAAGTCTATAAAAATCTTACGAAGTCGAAAAGAGCACTCGCCAGTGAAATGATTGAGGGGGTTACAATCTAATTCGTGATTCCCAGATATCTTCGCTAGAGGTCGTGCAGGATGAGGAGAATACAAGTCTTGTCAAAGAGAACCGGGAACAACTCCCTGATCAGAGAAAAGCGCCTCCTTTACAAGCTGAAACATCAGGAAGAGCCAGGAATGTCTTCTTTCTTTCCACTGAGAAAAACTTTGCTCTGTTCAAGAAAATGAAACGCAAAAAGAATGGCGATGATCTAAAATCTCAAGAGGTTCTCACAGATACGTACAGAAAGTTCCAGCCTCACTGATGATTCTGGCGGTTCCTACTAAGCGAAGACAATCTGATGAATCCACATTTCTTTCTTCAAGGTGCCAAAATCGACGTCGTTGTTTATACTGATGTGTTAAAGCACTAAATTACTTCTGTAACATGTGGGAGACCGTACTGTTTTTAACAAGACTTTGCACTATCCCATACGTCCGATAGAAACCAAATGTGGATGGCTGAAGTATTCATGACGATGTCATCCTCAACTGTATAGGATACATAGATTTGTATCTATTAACTACGTGCATACCAAAATTTAATTAACTTAAGAAATACATATACTTCAGTTGAAAATTCTCCTTCAGCATTTTCCTCCAATAAGGAGAATGGTACGTTACATTTGTGCAGCCCTGTATATGAGGTATAGAATTTATATATAACGAGTAACATGCAAAAAATTAGTTAAATTTAAAAGCGCACACATATTTTAAAACGTACACTCCATAAATTATTACTCAAAGACAGTACTGTAACCGATTTCTTTTGTGCGTCCCTCTAAAAGAATAAAAAATAATATTAATGCTCTGTTCTAACATGATCATTGTGATATTCAGTGATTTATATCAGTTTCAATACATTTGTAATAGCATAATATCATTAAAATATTTTGCAACAATTTTCCCCCATATAACATAATGTAATGGAGTTCTTTTGAGTGCGCCTGTAAATGACCTACATAGTAAATGTCCTACATAGTTCATATACAATACCAAACATGCTTTGGTGACCCTAAGTAAGCTTTATCAATTCCATGAAAATCCGAGTATATTTACGTGAGTTAGAGCGTGCACAGACGGACAGAAGGACAGACAAACCGAATGCATAAACCCTTTTCAACTTTGTAGGAAAGAATTAAAAAGTCAGATAAATATTAACTCAAGATTATATTTCTATTTTCTATTCTCTTTCATAAAAATCGTATATATAATCTGCTGTCTTGAAAGTTAAATTCATTCTTCAGGATGTGAAATAGCTTTCCATCCTTCTTTTAATTCGTTGATGAAGAAATATGAACCTTTTTTTTTAATCTTATTAAAAAAATAAATTCTACTACTTATTTCACGCTTGGTTGACAGGAATTAGGCATGGAGAAAGTGGTTCATTTTTACCACAAATCATCGAAATAAAAATATGGTTTTTGAAACATCTATAATGCCTGTATATCCTTCTAAATAATTACCTTCAAGAAGCAGAGTATAAAATATAAAAACAAGTTATTGGGTTTTCTATTGCTTTCTATTTTCGTTGAGTAAATGATAGAATTTGAGATATATGGAGGATTTCAGATTTTTTTTTTTTTAAATCAACAGTTTGTTAAAAATGACGTTTTATTTCTTTATTGTATTAAAAATATAATAAAATATAAAAGTTGTTATTTCATTATAAACTAAATTTCATTGCATATATTTGTTTATTAAACCAGAAGCTAGTATTTTTATTGTTTTGGAACTTTGTATAAAAGAAAATATTTTATGAAAAATTAAAGTATTGGAGCGCTATACTAAGGATCCAGGTTCGATTCCAGCATGGACATTTTTCACTCGGCTGGTTTTACACTTAATTAGCAATGTGATAATTCACGTATTTAACATTCAATTTTATCTTAATTTGCTGATTATTTTGTGGTTAATAAAGTACTTTTCGAGCATGAATTTTTTAACAATCTATCTCTATCGCATGCAGTCCGATAACAAATGCTTAATCTGTTTTAATTTAAAACAATATAAATAGTTCAGCATTTGTTTTTTAATATTCGATAACAATATTTAGACGTCACGAATAAATAAATATAATATCATAAATAAAACACAAATTTAACAGACAAGTAATAAAACTACACGCTTAAACCACTAAAATTATCAGAATCAAAGAGGCTGCTGTATATAGCGATTTGTTGGACGATAGTATCGAATATTGACTCTTGGTACGAGGCTAAAACGAAAGTATTGCTTTTTAATAAATAGCAAAACTTTAACTGAATACATATACAGTAGAATCTGAATTATCCGAAGTAATAGGGACCGACCATCTTTCGGAAAATCGAAAATTTCGGAAAATCGAGGTTGATTCAATTTTATGATTAAGGAGAAATATATGCAATATTTCTTATTATGGTAGCAAGTGCTTAATAAAAATAAAGCAATAGCAAAAAAGAAACAAGAATAAATTACCTGAATTATAAGTTTAAAATTATATACCTTTTACATATATCACAAGGGTTTGAAAAAAATGTTTTGTTTGTCGCAGATTCTATTGCCTTTGTTTGAAGCTCTATCACAGAGTTTTTTAATATTAATAGTTCACCAGTATCACAGTCTTTCTTCTGTTCCAGCCATGCCAAACTTTTTGCAAAACATTCAAAAGCTTCAGAATTACTAATCTGCTCGTTTTCTTCGTTCCACTCGCCAGCTTACGGGACCTCAATTTAAATTCAAAGGAATTTTAAGAAAGGGGATAGAAAATATTTATATGTACTCGTAGTTCGTAAAGGACCGCTTGCACACAAGGAATCTGATAAAAAAAAAAGCTATAAAAATGGATTTCGGTTAATCGAGAGTTTCGGTTAAAAGAGTTTCGGATAAAAGATGTTCTACTGTAGTTTAATTTAAAGGGTTCAGTTGTCAAAATTTTTAAGAAAGCACATTTTTATATTTCCTTTTAATGAAATACTACACTGTTAAATAAATTAAATCAAGCAAACCTCTTATGTACAGGGTGTTTCAAAATTTCTGAGCAAAAGTAAAACGTGATAAAAAAGAGTTATTGTATACAAATCTTGCGTTGTGCCAGGAATATGGAATTTTTTTATGGAATTATCTGCAGCAGCACCCTCTGTTGTCGAGATTTTGAACTATCTTTTTTGCTTGTGCCATACAAAATCCCGTACTACGCTGAAAATTTATCTACAAACTGCGTGTAGCTCCGACCCATATATCTTTTTTATGGCGTTTTACCTTCGCACCGAACTTTTAAAACACCCGGTATATGATGATGGCATGACCAGATATATCGACTTTTGTGTTGTGCTATCATATCAGCTCTGCCCTGCCAAAATCTAAAACTAAGTCCAATTTAATCTCAGAACGGGTTTTCTCATAATTTGTCATATTGAAGAAGATACATCTAAACTTTTAAAAAATATATATGTATGGAATTTTCCACAGAGATTTTATTTTATGTTTTTAATAAATTGTCTTCAAGATTTTTTATTTTATGTGAAAATTTTGAAAATTTATTCCTTGTAGTAAAGCATTCAAAGTAATATAGACAATATTATTATTTTTGAACTATTGACACGATTGACCAAGATATTTCCCAGTAATACAGCATTTTTATCAGACAGGAAAAGCTTTTAAAAATGCAACTATTATTTCATTTAAGTGGGTCCGGGATGGGGGAGGGGAGGGCAAAGAATTACTTTCTTTATTTATATTTTTTTCTTTTAGTTTTTTTTTTTTTTCATTGAATGTATTTTTCTGTAAACTATGCTTTTCAGTTATCTTTTATTTTTATTTAAAGCTTTGTTTTAAAAAATGTGAAATTTTAAACTTAATTTTTTATATAACTCACGAACCACTTTTCGGATTCCATCCCTGTTTCCACTATTGTGTGCAGAAATGGTTCAAGTCACTCTCAAAAATCCGCTTTTTTTTACTTTCAATTAATTATAAATTTTATAAGAAGTATTTTTATAAATTTTTAAGACAGATTAAAAAGAAACCATTTCTACACACAATAGTGTAAACAGCGATGGAATCGGACTCACAAGTGGTTTGTGAGTTATATCAAAAATTAAATAAGTTTAAAATTTCAAATTTTTCAAAAAAAAATTAATTAAATGTTTTCGTTATAGAAAAATACATTTCATGAAAATCAAACGCTCAAGTGCGAGTATTACTCGCGCTCCCAGGTTTCCGTACAAGATATATATGAATTATTAACTGTATTATAAAAAAAAATCGTTGTTAAAAGAATAATAAGACTTTGTAAAAAACTATACAACGTAGGGTTTGGTATAGCTGTATATACTAGAAAAGTATGAATGAGTATACCATAAAAGTTTAAAGAGATATGAAGCCTAAATAATAGCAAATATTGCTATTCTGTATAACTCCTTTTTTAATCTTATCCTAATCTGTTTCTTTTTATGGACTTTATTCGGTACTGACAATAAAACTAGTGTAGGCATTTCATAAAACTAAATTGAGCATAGTAATAATCTTTTCTTTTTACAATGTAGCTAAAACAAAACCCTTGTTCAAAGTTTAAACTTGGCATTCTGCTAAGCGCACTTCCAAAGAAGGCGGCAAAGTTTCAACGCCGCCTTGGTCCGTGCCGCGTTTTTCCAGATAAAATTTTAATTAACTTTTAAAGACATGGGCGTCGTATTGAAAGATCTGCTCAATGCAAACAAGTCGCGAATCCCATAGTATTTATGTGATTAATTCTAATTTAATTAGTCTGTTTTTAACAATTTGACGTTTATTGCTTTTATACTGCTCTGGACAATGCATTATACAAATATATAAATAAAAGTTGTTATCTAGGCTTTAAAAGCCGATGGCATATAGAGTACGCCGCCCCTGTCGTTATGTATGCCCAAACCGTCCGGGTCTTTAAGTGTTAATATTTCGGCTAATTAACGACGAATTTTTTCGAAAATCATTATCAATAATACTTTTATACTTTTGCTGCGACAGGTACCTCCAGCTCTCCTCAACACCTTTTCTTAATGCTTGCAAATCGAAACTTGTGCGGAACCGAAAAATGCGTTTTTCTCAAAAACTATGTCACCTACGGTAATACTTTTCCTACAAGGTTTAAATTAACGTTTACTACTTCTAATTTTTTCATACTTTTGGTTTCTGTAGATTCGGAAATAGAGGGGGGGGGGCATATTTTTGCACTACGTTTTGGACGGTATTGCTGAAAATATAATACCTAAAATTAAAAGAAATGTATTTTTGAGTTGAACGTTACAAAAGCTTTTGCGCCCTACACCAGACGATACACAAAGAAAATATTTTGTTTTTTCAAGTAACTTAAATCCCTCTACATTTTTCCTAAATATATTTGTGAATGTTTAATAATCTGTAAATATGTTGGTCAATAGTCTTTTTTACCTCCCGCAATTTGAACTTTCCACGTTCTATAGTGACAGGCTGTGACAAACAGACACAAGAATGATTTATAATGGCTCCGTTTTTGTTTTTTAAGTACGGAACCCTAAAAAAAAAAAAAAAAAAAAAAAAAAAAAAAAAAAGATTACAAATAAACATGTTTTTACCATCTCCCCCACCCCCGGGACACACTTAATTGAAATAATAATTGCATTTTTAAAACCTTTTTCTTTCTGATAAAATGCCCTATTACTGGGAAATATCTTGAATAACAGTTTCAATAGTTCAAAATTAATAATATTGCCCATATTGCTTTGAATGTTTTACTTCTTTTTATTTAGTTTTTTAAAGTAGTCTGCTACAATGTGTCAATTAAATATGGGATTATTTTATTAAAGTTTTCAAATTTCGTATTTCAAAATAAAAAATGAAAAACATGTTAGTTATCTAAAAAAAGAGTTAACGGTCGAAATTTGTTATCTATTGAAAAAGAAATGAGAGAGTTTCATGTGCAATCCAAGAAACAATCTGGAACTGATTTTGAACAAGAAATAAAAATTATGAGTCAAGTATAGATTATAAAACACTTTCGATTACATTCAGGATTTTGTAAGAAATCTACACTCTTTAAGGAAGTGAAAGATTAGGTCTAAGTATGGTATTCAAAAAATACATAACACATTTGTAAACCAAATTTCACCAATTACGATCAATTTTTTTGTGCAGTCCTGTTTATGATCTGTTATGTTACTGATTTGTATGTATGCTACATATTATGCTAAAAGGTAGTTGAGTTAAACGCATAGTACAGTTGGATATTTCCTTTCAACAATTGCCGTAAAAAAGCGAAAATGTTTTCGAATTTCTTTTTGCAGTCTTGCATATGATGTATGGAATTTATATCCACCAAATAATAAGCAATGAATTGTTATATTTAAAAACGCATACCATGATTGAAAATGCACTTCCATCATTCATTGCTCGCAGATAGTACTATAACTGAAATCTTTTCTGTGTCCCTCTAGATGTATGATAACTGGTATAGACCGTCTCAAAAATTTATGCACTCTTCAAATATGGTTAAAAATAATTGAAGAAGATAATATATGTAGCCAATTTACACTAAGTACTCGATATTTAATTAAAATCAAATAAAAATTACATTTGATTTTTATTGAATTTACCTTTTCTCTGGAAGGAACACTGTCTCAAAAGTTTAAGCTCTTTATGCAATTTTTTTTAGAAACACGGGATTGGATGGGTGTAATGAGGTTGTATGACGTCATTTTCCAATTTAGAAAAATATAAAAGTGAAAAAATGATTTCCACTTGTTTTAAAAATGCCGAAGGGTAAAGAGTTCACAAAAGGTGAGATTTTAAAAGTTTTTAAATTGAATTCACAAAATAAAACTGTTTCTTAAATGTCAAAAATTTTAAATTGATGAAAGCAATGTATCTAATTGAAGTACTCTCTAGAAATGATAATTTCAACCGGAAACCAAGATGTGGACGACCACGTATGACGTTTGTTGAGACGGATAGGAGAATACCGCGATTCCTGTTTAGATAAAATATGCCCATACAGCAAATTAAAAATAATCTCGGTGTACAGGTGTTCAAAGATACTGTACATAGGCGTATTAAGTAATGTGATTATATTATACTAAAGAAAATGGCTTGCAAGTCATGTCGAAAACTACACCACAAACGAACAAGAATGAACTGGGCTAAAAAACAAATGACCTGTATTGGACAAGTGACTTACTCTTTATTCAGTTATGGTAAAAAATGGAACTTAGATGTTCCTCACTGGTGGAAAATGCATTAGCATGATCTCCGAAAGAACCAATGAGTTTTTTCAACCGACAGCAAGGCGGTAAGCCTGTTATGTTTTGGGAGTTATTCGGTTTCAACAGCCTGCCCTCTCTGGATTTTCTAAACGGATGATAAAATTCCAAAAATATCAAGAGACGCTGAACCAACAATTCCTTCCACTCGGTGTCATTTTTTGGGGCCCTAAATGGATCTTTGAACAAGTTAATGCCTCAATGTACATATTACATACTACATAACAGTGTCTTTCGCAGAATTTTTTTTAATTCTTGACTCGCCAGCTTTAAGTCCTCACATAAACACGATTGACAATGTCTATGGCATTTTAAACCGTCATGTTTACAGCAATGGAAAACAGTATGACTCTCTTGAAGAATTCAAATGGGCCATAGAGGAAGCATGGTACTCTTTGCCACCAGAAACCCTACAAAAAATAATGATTTCGATATATGCGCATTTATTTGAACTAATCTGAAATCACGGAAGAATAATTTGTATGTAACAGTTTTGTAAAAATAATAAATGTAGTTGTTTTTGCCATTGTGCATAAAATTTTGAGACAGTTTTGTTTAAAAAAAATTTAAATTACATTCTTTATAAATATGTAATTTAAAATTTTCTAATTTTGATATTATTTATTTAAATGAATTTGAGAAATACACATATATAAAAAATGCTATTTATTTTAACTTTTTATTGTTCATTAAAAATCAGTATTTTATGCTTGTGCTTAAATTTTTGAGACAGACTATACGCTTACATTATTCTATAGTCAGCATCTTTTAGCGTAAATCAGTGACGAATATTAATTATGATATATATTAAATAGTCTAGCATCATTAAAATAAACCGCAAACATTGTCCAACTGTTCCTCTAAACGAACTAAAGTGCTACAAAGGATCTGGGACAATAAGCCGCGTTTTTAGCCCACGAAATAGTCTATAATTTGATTCTGTTATACTCACTTAATTATTTCACTTTTTAATGCTAGCAAGTATATATTGTATGATTTTATCATTTTCCTTTCCTCAACCTTTCATTTCTAATTCTGAACACACCATAGTAAACCTCAATAACATACAGGGTAATTCAAAACTAGAGAAACAAACAGCTAGGAGAGGTGGAGTGCATCTAGATGACTGGCAACCACATAGTCATGCAGGGTCAGAAATGGAATCCAAAAGATAGGATGGGAGGGTTGTTAGGGCTGAATCATTGTGATAGCAAACTGACATTTAAAGACCATAAGCTTAAAATAAGTCATGACTTTCCTGATACTGAAGTTGGCCGATGTTTCGTAACGTGAGAATGAAACATTCGTAACGTTGAATCTCGGATCTTTTGATATACCGGGCGGCCGTCGGACGTTCGCGGTAGTAACAAAGATGTGCGATTTCACAACACTCCTACCTCAAACGTGCAAAACTGAAGGTGGCAAGAACAAGACCCGTAGGTAAACATCGGGAAACTTCATTATCAAGAAAGTCATGACTTATTTTAAGCTTATAGACTTTAAATCTCAATTTGCTATCACAATGATTTAGTCCTAAACAACACCCGTATCTTGTTAGGATTACATTTCCGATCCTCCATTACTATGTGATTCCGTGTCGTCTAGGTGTACCCCACCCCTCCTAGAAGATTGTTCCTCTAGTTTTGAAACACCCTGTATATCTATTACATACCAATATGAGTATATTTATGCGAGTTACAGAGCACTGACAGACAGACAGACGGCAGAAAAACAAACCGAGTACATAAACGTTTTTCAACTTTCTTGAAATGTGATAGAAAACTAAAAAGTTAAGGTTTCACGAGAAAAAACTAAAAACAAAGAAAAGAAAATATTCTACAAGATGAAAGTTATATATAATTAAGTTAAAAATATATCTATATACTTCTTTGAATCATAACTTTTTTTTATTCTACTGTTGAAGAGATAAATTCCCTCGCCTGAACATAAGGTAGCTTTTTTACTTTTCTTAATTCGTTTATAAAGAAATTTCAACCATTTTTTAAAGTAAAAAAATCATATTAAAAAGAAGATACATTCTCCCACTTATTTCACGCTTCAGCGATAGCGTTGACATCACGAAAAAAGCTTATTTTTACCACAAATCATCGAAATAAAAATAAGTTTTGAAACAGACATAATGCTTGTTTATCCTTCCAGATAATTACCTTCAAAAAGCAAAGTAAGAAAGAAAATATTTGGATTTATATACTTTTTATTTACTGAAAATATGATAGGAATAAGGAGAAGTACGTGTATCTTTTCTTCAAATTTATTTAAAAAAGATTTTATTTTCATTTATGGTATTAACAAAATAATACGAAATAATTTTGGAAAGTGCATATTCCTCAGAGAGTAAATAATATCACAAATGAATGCGATAAAACTATGTACCGCTTTCTTATAAGTTTCTGGGACGCATCTTTTGCACAAAAATAGTAACTTTCGCAAATGATTTCAATTGCAACGTGTTTATCGTTTTGACAAGAACAGTACATGGCGAACAGATGGCGAAAAAAAAAGAAAGGAACAAAAAGAAAATATTCTAGAAAATGAAGGTAATATATAGTTAAGTTAAAAATATAATTATATTCTTTTTTGAATCATAAATATCAACTTATAGCCTACTGTTCAAGAGATAAATTCACTCGCATGAGCATAAAATAGCTTTATTTTAGGTAGATTTCGTATGAAACACTACCTATTGCGATCTCCCTACGCTGGAATTTCTGAAAAATTTTTGCAGCTCCACATCGATCATGATCCCTAGAACCCAAAACCATCCTCAGTAAAAAACTTTATACATCTATCTATCTATTAAGAAATTCATATATTCATTATTCTGCAATTAATCTATGATCTAAACAATGTATTGTAGGGTGATTTTTTGTATGTTACTATTCACATTTTGCGTATAAAATAAAAATGAATAAAAAAATTACAAAAAATAAAAATAACCCCAAAAAAAATTTAAAAATATAAAAAAATATATAAAAAATTTAAATAGGTTAACTGGGTGGGTAGATGTTAAATTAAAGAGGAGGGTGGAGTTGTCTGGATAATTTATACACAAATGTTGATTTAATATAAATTTATTTAAAAAGAAAAACTAGTAAGAATTGTACGTTGAATATACGTGTTTCTATATTTATTTTGGTCCTTGTGAGGTTGCTGTCCTTTGTACTGTATAAAAATATTTAAATTAAACTAATTTACATCACTTTAATTTACTTTTATTGATTTATTTCTATATATTTTGCTTCGTAATGATATACGCTTATGCAGTTTATGTTATACGTATTTATCAGTTTGTGGAAATGTTTTAATCTGTTAGTATATTACCCCCCCCCCCCCCAATCAGCAATGATACATTAATTTTATTAAGTGATTAATATAAACAAAATTTTATATTATTAATAAAGTTAATTATTCGAATTTATTATTTATTTGCTTAATATTAATGTAAATAATAAAAAATAAAAATAATTATAACCAATTATAAAACATTATATTAAAGATGTTAATTGATTATTATCAATATTCTGATGCGCTGTTTTAGAATGATATAGTTGTGCCGTCTAAAAGTGATATTATAGGTTAAAATATTAGCAATTCTAAAAAATGCAATTTTTCTACCGTTATATTCGGTAATCTACATTAGATGGCAGCATTAAACATTATAACTTATGATTTTAGTCCTTAACTTATTCATATATAGACTATCTTAATTTAAATTTCATATAGTACAGCTAGATTGCAGCATTAAATAATTATTTATTTTGCTCTAATATAATAAGGTTGTCATGGACTATTATAATAAATATTTTCTCTTAATTATTAATTGTTTAATTTTAAACAAATACTTGTTATTGTATTTTTAGTATTCATTTATTCCAGGATCATTTTAATAGCATGTAATAATAATGTTTGTCTATAATGTTTGTAATAATCTATTGTATGTTTATGATACGGCTTTTTCTGATTCAACATTATTTAGCTGGATATTGTATCTTTTGTCTTTAATAGGATTTTATCAAAATTTGGAGGTTTTTTCATATGTTTTATATGGATTTATCGCCCGCAATGTACTAGTGAATTAGTGGAATTTAGCATGATTCTGTGTTACTAGTTACAGGTTCCATCTTTATTTTGTATAATGTCAGTGTTATGAATTGTAGCTAATTTATTAATTTAATTTTAGTAATTGGAAATCGATGATGATTTGTAATTATATAATGGTTATATATATATATATATATATATATATATATATATATATATATATATATATATATATATATATAACCATTAATTAAACAATACCGATCACCATCAAAAACCGCAATATTGTGAAATGACAATAAAAATGGATACCACAAACCTATAATATAGAACTGTATGTATAACATAAAGTGTCTTATACATAATTTCAAGAATTAATATGGAAGAAAGAAAGAATAATATGGATACCGAAAAAAAAATTTAAAAACTTATATATTGAATTACGTTTTCAAGAGTACAGAATTCAATGATATAAGCAAATTGGTGTTTTCTGTGAGAAAAAAAAGTTAAAAGCTGAATTTTTTTTTCTCCTGTACCCAAACAACTAATATGATCAAAAGAATAGTTTCAAGATGAAAACAGAACATTATCAAATGGCATGAAATGGAAAAAACAATACAACCCTTTAAATACTTAATTTATAGCATAAAAAATAGAAATATTATACAACATACCGAATAAAAACCCAGTTGATTTTCAAAATATCCTCCTGCACATGGAATCCAAGCATGATCAGATTAAGGTGAATAAAACAGTTAAGTTAACACAGAAATTAAAACTATGGATTCAGTTAATTCATTTTGAAATACCGTGATAAAATCAATTAATATAATAGAAATAGAAAATAATTACATTATTTAAAATACCTCAAAAACAAATTTTTAAATTGTTTGATTTCAATTTTACAATATTGCCAATATGCAGCGTTTAATACCACCTGGTGTAAAAAATTAAAATTATTACTTTAATAGAAGCTTTAAAAAATAAAATTTTTTAGTGCTGCCATCTATTATATTATTTTAAAAACAATTATTATTATTTAAATGTCGCAATAAGAAAATAATAAAAGCTAATGAAATTAAAATATATCATCTGCATTACCACACTAATCCTAATATATAAATAATAATCTACTATATATCATTATTGAAAAAAATTAAATTAATTAAATGTTAATAAAATGCTTTCAATATATTCTATTACCAAACCCATTTAATCTACACTGAGAAAGTAAATAATTTTATAACATTGATAGTATATAGCATATAGCTATATGCTATAACTTAAAATAAATTATATATAATATAAATATAAAATTTTAAGAATTACTATTAAATTTAAAAAATAATAAATTAATAAAATGAACAGGAAAAAAAAGAAGAAGAAAAAGGATGTTTATAGAATATTGTCAGATTCTAAAATTCCAATAGCCTAAAGATTACAAATATAGTGTGTGGATTATCTTCATATTAGCCAAAAAAAAAGCTAAAAAAATATGATTGTGACAATCAAACACAATAAACCGATCATAGAATACAAAGTTGAAATTGAAACAATATTAAAAAGTATAGAGGAATAATAATAAAAATCAATTACCCAATTTTAATACATACAGTGTAACATTACTTATATCAAATAAACTTATATGCATATTAATTAGCTATAAAGATGGCATACTATTATCAATTAATATGATATTGTCCTGAGTAGACTAAAATTTAAGAACAAGTTAATTATGAATTTGATTAAATAAGCTAAATATAATATGAATTGAAATAAAAAAAAAGAAAAAGAAATGTCACCAATTACATATAAAACATCAAATCAACATCCATATAAAATGCGTAATAGAAATGTCGTTATAATACAAAAGCCCCATCATTTATATATATATATATATATATATATATATATATATATATATTACATCATTTCAAAATGCTAAAACACTATAACTTCAAAAGGAGTGTGTATATCTGCAGAAATTTTTTAACTATAAAATATTAAAAAAAAAAAAACAAGAAAGACAGGTAAAAAAATAAAAACAGTCTGTTCTTCATCAGTGGGAGGACAGACAGAAAACTAACTCCACCCCCCACTTTTAAGATTTGCAGGTTTCAGAACACATGTTCCCCCCGCATTCAATACTGAAAAACTATTGTCATTTTATTAATCAAATTCCATAAAAAACTAAAACAACTCAAATTAAAACTAACAAACATAATATTAACCATACAAAAACAAAAAAACTTTAATAAAATGTCTTTTAGAGGAATGCTTAAATTATCATTAAACTAAAAACAAAAGAAAAAATATAAGAAAACAAGCATGAATGCAGAATAAACATGCGCCCCCCCAAACCCGCAAAATGAAATTTCTCAAAACATGAATACCTGTATAATGTTTTTCACCCGTCAACAATAAACAAATAAATTTTTCTTCCAAAGCCATTATCAAAAACCAGAAATTCCAGGTCTGCAACTTTCTTTCGTTTCAATTCATCAATACACACCCGTTCTTTTAACAAGACTTTAGGATGCCTATTTCATACAGAAAGATCCAGAAGGCTGCCATCACATGTTCATGCCGCCAGTCCACATCGTTGCCATTCACTTTTTAGAACTGTCTTTAAATAATATTTCAAAAACTTAATAGGGTAATTATTATTGTAAAATAAATTAGCCAATAACTTAAAGATCTGTTTATAAAAATTATTGTCTCTGCCACAAATTTTATTGAAACGTATCAATTGATTAATGATTATATTTATGTAAATTTTTTTATGCAAATTTGAAAACCAATGTGGCATGCTTCTAGTAAAAAAATTAAAACTATTTCTTTTATCGTACAAATCTAAAATCAAATTATTATCAATAATTTTGAATAAAATATCCAAAAATTCTGCATTATAATCATCACTGTTTGCTCTATTCAATTTTAAGCAATTTGGATACATAATATCATATTCATTAGAAAAATCAAAATTAAAAATTAAAATATCATCAATATACCTAAAGACCTTTAAAGACCTATTATATTTCATAGTATACTTAAATTCATAATAAAATAAAAATATATTTGCTGCTGTACTAGAATAGTTTGTTCCCATCCCTATACCACATATCTGATTAAAGGTATTATTGTTAAAAGTTACATAATTATTATAAAAACAGAAATGACATAAGCTTGAAAATAAATCTCTATTTATATTTAATTCATCATTTATACAAAAAACATCAAAAATACTCATTAAAACTTCATAAAGTGAATCAATAGGTATTAGCAGCCTTCTGGATCTTTCTGTATGAAATAGGCATCCTAAAGTCTTGTTAAAAGAACGGGTGTGTATTGATGAATTGAAACGAAAGAAATTTGCAGACCTGGAATTTCTGGTTTTTGATAATGGCTTTGGAAGAAAAATTTATTTGTTTATTGTTGACGGGCGAAAAACATTATACAGGTAATCATGTTTTGAGAAATTTCATTTTGCGGGTTTGGGGGGGGCGCATGTTTATTCTGCATTCATGCTTGTTTTCTTATATTTTTTCTTTTGTTTTTAGTTTAATGATAATTTAAGCATTCCTCTAAAAGACCTTTTATTAAAGTTTTTTTGTTTTTGTATGGTTAATATTATGTTTGTTAGTTTTAATTTGAGTTGTTTTAGTTTTTTATGGAATTTGATTAATAAAATGACAATAGTTTTTCAGTATTGAATGCGGGGTGAACATGTGTTCAGAAACCTGCAAATTTTAAAAGTGGGGGTGGAGTTAGTTTTCTGTCTGTCCTCCCACTGATGAAGAACAGACTGTTTTTGTTTTTTTACCTGTCTTTCTTGTTTTTTTAAATATTTTATAGTTAAAAAATTTCTGCAGATATACACCTTCCTTTTGAAGTTATGGTGTTTTAGCATTTTGAAATGATGTAATATGTTTTATTGCATTTGATATGTGCTGCTGTAGCGCCATTCATGCAGTAATTTTTCATTAATTTTGAAATAAAATATTGCTATATGTGACTCAGATAAGCTGCATTATTGCGCTTCTGGCATATATATTTATTCAATTTCATTACGGCTTTGAAGGTTGGTGTATATCTTTGTTTATTTTTGTTGTTTGTTGTTTATTGGCATATTAAGCCTAAGTGCTTACAAAATTTTTTTTGAATAAATATGTTACGATATATATCTAGATAAAAATATGAGATATTACAAATGAAAAGATAAACGGTGTAAAACTTGTATTGTTGCTCATGCTGACAGTTCACCTCAAGTAAATGATTATATTCCTTTTTGTAAATATAATAACGTAATTTATAAAATTAATTGTTTAACTTGACAGCAAAGTTATGTAGGGCAGACGGAAGGTGAATTACATGTTAGAATTAATGAGCATAGATCAGATGTATATAATGATAATAAGAAATGCCCCACATTTGAAATTTTGCGTTTTAGAATTCACAGTTTTAATAATATTAATATTCAAATTTTGGATCATATTGAAGCTAAAAATAATAGATTGGATAAAGAAAATGATTATATGTTGCAGTTCAAAACTATATATCCATTTGGACTAAATTCATTGGTTAATAAAGTTAATTTATTGAAGGTTAAAAATGTATATGATTTATTTTATAATTTTAATGATAAAGTTGATATGAAAAGAGGAAAGAGGGGGTCTCGTAAATATAATAAAGTTACTAATCATATAATTCCTAATATATGGATTCAGGATATGGAATTTGTTTTTGATAAAAATTATAGTGTTAAAAATGTTAAAATGGAGGTTTTTAAATTAAAGATTAATGTGCTTAAGAAAATTAAAAAATGTTTGGATGTTTTCAAATTTAAAAATTTACAGTATAAAGATTTATTATATGATTTAATTAATTTTAAGTTAATGAATAGAGATAAAGTTAATAAAGAAGATATTTATTTTAATATAAAATTTCAACAAAAATCTTTTGATAATTTGAATTTAAATGCAATATGCAAACAGATTTACGACCTTTTTCCTCTTAAAGAATGTATTATTTCAGTTGCATATAATTATCATAAACCATTAAGTAATAAGATTTTCAATTACAGACAAATAGCTTTTTCAAATGTTAATACAGTTTTAACTTGTTGTTGTAATAATATGGAATTTAAAGATTTTATAGATAATTATCATGGACATATAATTACAGGTAATCTTGATATAATCAAGAATAAAAATGTAAAATATCTAATGAATTTTGGTACAAAATTTAGAATCATAGTAAAATTAGTAGCAATAAGGTACTAAAAATTTTTAAGGATCATGTCAATAATTTTATAAAGAAATATAGTTATAAATTTAGTATGCCTTTGGAACCTTTTTGCCCCTTTTGGAATCCCTCAAGGATCCCGTATCTCAGGAATTCTTTTTAACCTTTTTATTAATGACATGCCCCACCACCCCTTTACTAATTTGGCTAAATTCGCGGATGATACTTGTGTGTTTGCATCCCATAGAAACCGTAAATTTGCTATTCTTTCAATTTCCCGCCATCTTAAAATACTGTCAAAGTGGTTCCAAAAATGGCGTATTAAAATTAACGTTAGCAAAACACAAGCCATCCTCTTTTGTAAATTAACTGAAAATAACCTTAATAAATATAAAATTAACTTTAACAATACCGAATTGCCATGGTCAAACACTTGTAAATACTTAGGTATTATTCTTGATAAAAATCTCACTTTCAGACAACACATCTACTACGCGCGTAACAAGTTTCGAGTAGCTAAAAATCTAATTTATCCCTTATTAGCTCGAAACAATGATTTGTCAATTAATAATAAATTGCTCCTTTACAACTCCTTTTTAAGACCAATTTTAACTTATGGATGCCAAATTTGGAGTTATGCTGCTTATAGTCACATCAAACTTCTTATACAATCTCAAAATTCTACCATCAGACTAATTTATGATGTGCCTTATTATATTCGAAATTATCATCTTTATAAAGATATTGACTACCCCAGATTAAATACTCACATTCAAGATTTAAATATTAACTTTCATCTTTCTTTGGAAAACTCTGAAAATAGTGCTTTAAATACTCTCCCAGTGTACGATATTTTTGATATCCATAACAGAAAAAGACCTAAGTTAGGTATGATTTTAAATGCTCTGCATATCTTTTAAATTTAATCTTAAAACCCTTAAAATTCTCTTTTTTTTATAGTTGTTCTGTAATTTTTTAAAGTTTTCCCTTAATGCTCTGCTCAGCAAACTAAAAAGATTCCAATAGCAACTTCTCTCAGCCAGTTAAATTCTTTCGTTCTAAGCTAAGCTCCTCCTCTTCTCCCCTGCATCAATAAATTGACCCGCTTTTCGAGCGGATCGCCATTATTCCCCCAGGCTCAGCTGTGGACGGTGCTCCCAATCCGTGGTGAATCGATGTCTCAAAGGGCCTTTTTCAAGGCCAGATGACTGCGAACATCTGTGCAGCCGTGGTAGCCTGGACCCGCGATGAAGTGTGGGCTAGGCGCGGGAGTTACTATCCTTTGAGTCTTTTAATTATCTTATGTATTTTAAATTTTTAACTGTTAGTATTTTTTTTAATTTATTTCTTTTTACTTTTCATATTGAGCTCAGGAATTACTTGTTTGTTCCCCCCCCCCCCCATTTTTAAGCATTTTTCCCAGTACTGCCAAGATTCAGTTCCTGTTAGGCTTCCATTGTGTTACTGTCGGGGATGCGGGGCAGTGGCCCCAGGCTCCTCGGTAAACCGTCAGAAGTAGTAGTAGTAAGCATTTTTTGAATGGAAGTCTCAAATTTTGGGGCATTTCAATAATTTTTTAAGAGATTATTTAAATTCTGATGAATATGAATATCAAAGTTTTAAAGATGAAGATGTAAAGTTTATTGAAAGTTTACAAAATAATTTTGTTATAGTCCCTGTGGACAAAGCAGCTAATAATTATGCAATAATATGAAAAAAGTTTTATATTGATAAAATAGAGTGTGAATTAGGTAATGAAAATTTTTATTCAAAAGTTAATATTGACAGAAATCCGGTGGTTAAAAATTTTTTTGCATATAAAAAGAAAGTTAAAAGTATGTTTTCTTATAATTTTGATGTTTCTAATCATCACTGTTTGCTATTTATTTTCTTAACGCCTAAATTTCATAAAGATGCGATTAAATTTAGATTTATTTGTAGTACTTCTAAAAGCATTAATAAAAATTTTAATATTGGTTTACAGAATTTATTAAAAAAGATATATGATTTTCTAAAGTATAAATTTAAGAAGTATAGTTATTTCTGGTCAATTGATAATATTGTTGAAATTCTGAACAAAATGCCTTTGACTCCTCTGAAAATGCAGGTATTCGATTTTGAAAATCTCTCCACCAATATAGCTATTGATTCACTTTATGAAGTTTTAATGAATATTTTTGATGTTTTTTGTATAAATGATGAATTAAATATAAATAGAGATTTATTTTCAAGCTTATGTCATTTCTGTTTTTATAATAATTATGTAACTTTTAACAATAATACCTTTAATCAGATATGTGGTATAGGGATGGGAACAAACTATTCTAGTACAGCAGCAAATTTATTTTAATTTTATTATGAATTTAAGTATACTATGAAATATAATAGGTCTTTAAAGGTCTTTAGGTATATTGATGATTTTTTAATTTTGATTTTCCTAATGAATATGATATTATATATCCAAATTGTTTAAAATTGAATAGAGCAAACAGTGTTGATTATAATGCAGAATTTTTGGATATTTTATTCAAAATTATTGATAATAATTTGATTTTAGATTTGTACGATAAAAGAAATAGTTTTAAATTTTTTACTAGAAGCATGCCACATTGGTTTTCAAATTTGGATAAAAAATTTTACATAAATATAATCATTAATCAATTGATACGTTTCAATAAAATTTGTGGTAGAGACAATAATTTTTATAAACAGATCTTTAAGTTATTGGCTAATTTATTTTACAATAATAATTACCCTATTAAGTTTTTGAAATATTATTTAAAGACAGTTCTAAAAAGTGAATGGCAACGATGTGGACTGGCGGCATGAACATCTGATGGCAGCCTTCTGGATATTTCTGTACACTGCAAATAGAAGCGTCTTAAATTTAGACACATATGTGACTGAAAAAGAATTTTAGACACTTAAGTGTCTTAATCTGAAAATTCAGACATTATAGATGTCTCAATTTAAGTTACATAAGTGTCTTACTATGACCATGGTGTAAATGAACTGAGAATAATGTCTAAAATATCCGTAAACGTCTTATTTTAAGACACTTCATTGCTTTAAACGTGTCTTAATTTAAGACGTTTTGATTCTTCCGACGCAATAACCACCAGGGGGCACTCACACTCCCAGTTGCGCATGCATTTTAGATGTCTTCCTTCGAAGTGGTATACGTTGTAATTCAAACGAAGTTTGTTTTTATGTACGCGTGTACTTAATTCGTTTTTTGCGAAATGTGAAGTACTGTGATTTTAATTCGTATTAACTTGGATTATTTATTTATTGAATATATACATCTGACGTGTGTGCTCGACATCAAGTGTCTCTTAGAAGCTGTCGTCGATATAAGGGCGGGATAGACACAGAACAGAAGTAGACGACGGTTGAAGATTACACCCGGAAATTCTACATAGCGTGTGCAATGGGCTTAGTGTTAACTCATATTAATTTATATCAATAATATTGTGTTATTCATCTTCGTCCTGTCGAAGCTGGCAAAAAAAAAGAAACTTTTGTCTGGCGGCTCCTGTTTTGAGGATGAAACATCTCATTCTTTAAGTATGGCTAGTCGGATGTATTATGGGATTACCTTTTAAACTGGTGCAAGTCTTTCTCCCTCACTGTGGTTGTGGTAGTTTTTAAAATTTCAAATCGAGGAATTTTTCTTACCTCTTGCAAACGGCGATTTAAGTAAGTGTTATAATTTCTTTATAGTACTAAAATTAGTGTCTTTTATGATTTTATTTATTGTACTAAACAAAATCTTACATGAAATTTAATTAGTTTTGAATCTTTTTGCAAAAAAAAAAAAAAAAAAAAAAAAAAAACTAATTCTAGAAGTATATATTTTTTAATTTATGACGTTGTCTTTTATTACAAATTATTTTTTATTTATTCTCATCTTTTTTCTCAAATTTAAAGTAATAACATCACTAAAAAACAGACATATTTAAAAGTTAAGTTCATTCCCTTGTTTTGTTTTGTTTTCAATATGGCAGTTCTTAGTTTCAATGACTAATGCTTATCTCATACTAACCGACCACAAGGAAATATAAAAAAAAAACTTTGAAAGATCTCCTAAAGCTTTCTTACTTCCTAGCTAGGGATTACAATCCCGGATTGAGATCCCGAGATCCCGCTTTAATTTTAATCCCGAAAATCCCGGGATTTTTACTGGAAAATTCCGGGATTTTCGGAATTGCCTTTTTTTTCAATTGAACAATATTCAGCTGAAATTAAAAAATATATTTGTAAACTTTCGCTTTTGGAAAAAAAACAATTGATTTTTATGAAATTTATATATAATTGAAAATTAATATTTATCTCAAGTATTTCTTAGATATATTTCTAAAGCTATTAAATCCTTCAATGTGGAAATCTTTTCACTTGGAAACATAGAAGTAAGCCAGTCAGGAAAAAGGAAATCATTTGTTTATTTCAATTTCGCTGCGTGTGTGGATTCGAAGGTCATTTTCCAATTAGACTTTACTGATAAGCATCGCAAGTGTGTATCATAGTGATATCATGAGCTAACTTTTTTTTTGGCTTTATTTTGCTTTAAAGATGTCTTCTTTAGTAGCTCATAGGAATGATAACAATAATCCCATGTGGAAATACAAATTTTAAAAAAATCTAATTTTTTAATGATAAGGATTTTCATTTTTTTTTCGGGGAGGAGGGGGGGAATTTCTATGCAATTTTCGTAAAGCTGATACCTTAAATCTTGCACTGATTATAATGAAAGTTTTGAACTTTTAGAGTAGGACAAGATTAAAAAACGCAAAATATAAATAAACAAAATACCGAAGTAATTTTTTTCTCAATATTAACGCTTTGCACTCGAGGGCTCCGGAGCGGAGCCATTTAAAATTTGTCTTCAAACTCGACATTGTCTCCGCTACGGAGACAATGCAAATAATTTTATGATACCATGTAATCTTGGCTTTTCTAGACAGGTATCACAAAATTATTTGCATTGTCTCCGTAGCGGAGCCCTCGAGTTTGAAGACAAAATTTAAATGGCTCCGCTCCGGGGCCCCCGAGTGCAAAGGGATAAAGTACAATATTTATTTATTTATTCATAGTAAAATAGCTGTTGTGATTATCATCTGATATATATGTAAAATTGCCTATGTGGCAATATAAATTTTTAAAAAATCTATTTTTAAATTATATGAAGTAGAGTAGGACAAGATTATAAGAAATATATATATTTATCCATATACTTTAAAAGCCCTCAATAGCCCTTGCCGTTGAATTTGTCCGATAATCGGAGATGTCTGCTTTTGTGAGGTAAAAATATACAAATATGTATGCCATGCGGATTAAAAAAGTATTCGCTAAATAGATGTTTCAGAATAGCTACTCCGGAATGTCCATTAACTTCCACAACGGATACTCCCGAATACCGGACATCTCAATTTAGATAACAATAATGCAGGGTTGCATTTTTTGCAAAAGAACTTCTTGATTAAAGAATGGGCATACTGGGCCATGCCCCCCCCCCCCTACGATTTTAGTGCCCACAAATTTGATGTGCAATATTTGTAAAGCTTATATATTAAATCTGTTTCGAAATTGTATTGATTATAATAAATATTTTGAACTTTTAAGTAAAATAAGATTAAAAATAAAACAAATTTTAAAAATCTAATATTTAGATAAATATTTTTTGTTTTAATCTTGTTCTACTCCTGAAGTTCAAAATATTGATTATAATCAGTAAAATGTTGTAAAAGATTTAAATTATCAGCTTAACAAAAAATGCGTACCAAAATTGGGAGCACCCAAAAAATCAGGTTGTAGGGGGGGAGGGGGGGGGGGCAGGACCCCAGCCAAATATTTTTCCAGGATTCAACGGTCAAATGGTCAAACATGGCTACGTATGATGCTTACAAAAAAAATGGATGCTATTAAGACGTTTGATATGTCTGAAATTCAGACACGAAAAGTGTCTGAAAAAATTCAGACATTTTAAAATGTCTGAAAACTGAACACTCCGTTTCAGACACTTAAGTGTCTGAATTTCAGACATTCTAATTTACAGTGTATGAAATAGGCATCGTAAAGTCTTGTTAAAAGAACGGGTGTGTATTGATGAATTGAAACGAAAGAAAGTTGCAGACCTGGAATTTCTGGTTTTTGATAATGGCTTTGGAAGAAAAATTTATTTGTTTATTGTTGACGGGTGAAAAACATTATACAGGTATTCATGTTTTGAGAAATTTCATTTTGCGGGTTTGGGGGGGCGCATGTTTATTCTGCATTCATGCTTGTTTTTTTATATTTTTTCTTTTGTTTTTAGTTTAATGATAATTTAAGCATTCCTCTAAAAGACCTTTTATTAAAGTTTTTTTGTTTTTGTATGGTTAATATTATGTTTGTTAGTTTTAATTTGAGTTGTTTTAGTTTTTTATGGAATTTGATTAATAAAATGACAATAGTTTTTCAGTATTGAATGCGGGGTGAACATGTGTTCAGAAACCTGCAAATTTTAAAAGTGGGGGGTGGAGTTAGTTTTCTGTCTGTCCTCCCACTGATGAAGAACAGACTGTTTTTGTTTTTTACCTGTCTTTCTTGTTTTTTTAAATATTTTACAGTTTAAAAATTTCTGCAGATATACACCTTCCTTTTGAAGTTATGGTGTTTTAGCATTTTGAAATGATGTAATATGTTTTATTGCATTTGATATGTGCTGCTCTAGCGCCATTCATGCAGTAATTTTTCATTAATTTTGAAATAATATATATATATATATAAGCTCAAAAAGATCAAAAGTAAAACTAAAAGTAAAATATAAAAATAAAAATAAAATCCATGCGATAAGCGCTACAGCTGCATATAACCACACAGATTATATATAGCACATTATGTTTTAAATGCGTTTGTCAGACCCAGAATCCTGCACCATAAATAAACTAAGTATAACCATAAAACATCCAAGAAATTTAAACAGATATAACCTGAACAAGAAAAAACAACAAAAGGCTGTGGCCTCTTCAATGGTGGGCATTTTAGAAAGCACAGCAATGTTTCAGATTAATTACAATTTACAACAAACTATTATTCAGTAGCGGCAGTGGGTTTCGGCCAGAGTGTCGCAAAGCATAAATCAAATGCATAAAAACAATTGAAAGCATATAGCGAACACTCCCCCACCGGACCCGACGCCACAATAAACAGTGCATCTCGAAGATACAACTGATTCAGAACGTATGTGTAATGTATACTGAAACAATAAAATTATTTTACCCAAATCCGAGCAACACAGCCACAAAAAACAATAACTAAATTCCAGTGATCCATAATCTGTCCATAAACGTTTCATGTCTGTTGCCACACAATTGCAGACATCCTTGTAAAACCGTCCAAAAAAGGCTTTAAGTTATACAAATCATTAACTGTCAATCGCATAGCAACTCCTCAAAACTGAAGACTGCCTGTAAAACTAGTATATTTATTAATGAAATTCAAAGGTATATAGTTTTTATAATACAAAATGCTGGTTAAATTAAAAAGTTCTTTAAAAAATAAATTTTTATTCGAACAGAGTTTATAGTAGCGAAAAATCTGACCTATTATGATATTGACGTAAACGCGTTTATGGATATTTGAACTCCAATTAACTAAATGGTTAACTTCAAAATTAAAGTTATCCCGTTTATTATAAATTGATATGTGTATACCGTTTGAAATGTTTATTTTCAAATCAAGATAATCAGCAGCACTATTATTTTCATTTGTTTTTTTCAAAACCAACATATATGTTGTCGATTTAATTATAGCTGACACCGATTTAGATTTTAATTTATTTAAATTATTATGTAATTTTTGTTTATATAACAACTATGTTTATACATGTTCAAATATATATTTACAGAATAATGGAATAGGAATGGGAACAAGTTATTCTTCAACGGCAGCTAACTTATTTTTATTTTATTATGAATTTCAATTTTGTAGTGACAATAACGATGTTAATTTTCTGGCTTTCAGATATATCGATGATTTGATAATTTTGAACTGTGATCGCGATTTTTTGGGGATATCATGTAACATTTAACCTGATATGCTGGTTTTGAAAAAAAACAAATGAAAATAATAGTGCTGCTGATTATCTTGATTTGAAAATAAACATTTCAAACGGTATACACATATCAATTTATAATAAACGGGATAACTTTAATTTTGAAGTTAACCATTTAGTTAATTGGAGTTCAAATATCCATAAACGCGTTTACGTCAATATCATAATAGGTCAGATTTTTCGCTACTATAAACTCTGTTCGAATAAAAATTTATTTTTTAAAGAACTTTTTAATTTAACCAGCATTTTGTATTATAAAAACGATATACCTTTGAATTTCATTAATAAATAAACTAGTTTTACAGACAGTCTTCATTTTTGAGGAGTTGCTATGCGATTGACAGTTAATGATTTGTATAACTTAAAGCCTTTTTTTGGACGGTTTTACAAGGATGTCTGCAATTGTGTGGCAACAGACATGGAACGTTTATGGACAGATTATGGATCACTGGAATTTAGTTATTGTTTTTTGTGGCTGTGTTGCTCGGATTTGGGTAAAATAATTTTATTGTTTCAGTATACATTACACATACGTTCTGAATCAGTTGTATCTTCGAGATGCACTGTTTATTGTGGCGTCGGGTCCGGTGGGGGAGTGTTCCTATATGCTTTCAATTGTTTTTATGCATTTGATTTATGCTTTGCGACACTCTGGCCGAAACCCATTGCCACTACTGAATAATAGTTTGTTGTAAATTCTAATTAATCTGAAACATTGCTGTGCTTTCTAAAATGCCCACCGCTGAAGAGGCCACAGCCTTTTGTTATTTTTTCTTGTTCAGGTTATATCTGTTTAAATTTCTTGGATGTTTTATGGTTATACTTAGTTTATTTATGGTGCAGGATTCTGGGTATGACAAACGCATTTAAAACATAATGTGCTATATATATATATATATATATATAAATTAACCATTGCGTATTATCCAGACAACTCCACCCTCCTCCGTACTCTAATATCTACCCACCCAACCATCCTACAGTAATTGTTTATTATTATTTTACAATTTTTAATTTTTTATATAAATATTTTTTTATTTTATTTTATTTTTTTTTTGTAATTTTGTTTACGCGTGTTTTTTTTTTTTTTTTTTTTAAAGATCATGCAAGTACTAATTGTACATTAATGAATATATGAATTTTTTTGGAAAACCATGATTTAATGCTTCATAAATTAGTTTTTTAATATTATTGTTAATTAGATTAGAAGAACATAAACATTTTATTCTATATAAATGATTAAGTATTATATGTCGATATACAGAATGATGAAGACAAGATTTAAAATTTGTAATTGTATTAACTTTGAATTTAAATTCTTTACGTTTATCATATAAATCTGTTATTGTTTTGTTGTCTTTTATTGTAATTTTAAGATCTAAGAAGTGAATTGTATTGTTAGATAAGAGGTTTTCCGTTAATTCCAAATTAGTTGGATAATCAACTGGAAATTGAGAAATTTTAGATTGATCAGTGGCAATTAAAATTATGTCATCAATATAACGATATAAATGGAGATTATTATTAGTAAAAGTACGTTCATAGTGATATAAGTCTGATAATAAACTGGATGTACAACCACCTTGTGGTATACCGACGTGCTGTAAATATAATGTGTTATCTTGCAATATATAATTATTACAGATAATGAAGTTTGTTAATGATTTAAAATAAGCGATATCAATATTAGATGATAATTCCAGTTTTTTATAATACTTTTTGAATAATGCATTTATAATATTATGTAAATCTAATAAGTCTATATTATTAAAAAGATCTTTGAAGTCGTATGTAGTTATATTATATACACAGTTACGATTTTTTTAAATATTGACCAGTTGATAGCTATTTTTTATACAATGTGTATTATCATTGTTTGTAGTAAGTATATATAATTGATTAAGAATTTTTAATAGAAGTTTATTGGCTTTATTATTATATGTATTGCAACCAATAGTTACAGTCCTAAATTTAATTGGAGTTTTATGAAATTTGGGAAAAAGAACTAAATAAGGATAATTAAAGTTAGTACATATAATATTTAATAGTTTATAATAACTTTGAATTTTACGATTATTTACAATTACATTTTCATTAGTTTTTGAAAAGATTTATTAGAAGAAATACAGGTTATACGAAGTTGGTGATAATAAGATTTACATATGATTGCATAATTATTAGGCGATTTGTCTACATATGTAATTACGTAGTTTTTTTTGTAATTTAGTAATTTGTTGGAAAAATGTTTGTGTTAATAGAAACCAAATCAGAAATATTATTTTTTAAGCCATAGTTAATTTTTCAATTACTAATATTTTCCATTGATTAAAATATTCAATAGTTTTATTGTAATAGATTGAAATTTTATATATAAAAATATCTATATCATATGTAAATTGTTTGATAATAGATTTAACAGTAAATTTAGATGAAGGTCTATAATTAGTACCATAAACCATTAGTTTTTTCAATTTAAAATCATTAACAATATTAAGATTTCCAGCAATTATATGTCCATGATCATTGTTTATATATTTTTTAAGATTGGGGTCATTGCATTTACACGGAAAATTACTTGCAGCATATGTATTTTTTGAAAATGTATTGTAGTTAAAAATCTTTCTACCAATTGTATTAGGATATTTAAAGGATTTTGATATATGAATATTATTAATAGGAAAATAACAGTTTTTATCATTAATTATAGAATTGATATTAATTTTATTAAATATATGTATTCGTGTTTTGAATTTTATGTTTTTTTGTACGCTTTTTTATAGACAAGATAACTTCCGTAATTCTGCACAAATTTCTTCCAAACTGATACATAAAATCAAGGGGTAGAAAATCTCGGTCAAGTTTGTTAATGGGCAAAATCGGAAAATTAAAAATGGGCTCAAGGGGCGCAAGAAAGAGGGTTTTAGGGAGAAAAATACTCTTAACTTCGTCAATTCTTAAGATGTCAAATTCACTTAAACTTATTATAAATCTTCTCAATATTATCTACAACTTTAATAGTGACAAGTTTTAGATAAGACCAACTTTTACTGCAAAAAAAAAAGTAAAAACGAAAATAAAAGGGGGGGGGGATTGTTGAAGAAGAAAAAAATTCATAACTTCTTCAATTCACAAGATATCCAATACGCTTAAATTTATTATCTACAACATTCATATTAACAAGTTTTTGATAGGGTTAATTTTTACAGCAAAAAATAAATAAATAAATAAATAAATAAATAAATAAAAAATGAATAAATAGATAAACAAAAATGGGGGTTGACGAAAAAATTATCGTAGTGAGCGTGTACTGAAATACAAACTGCTTATTTTCTGACTCATTTTTAAATTCATTTTCGCTCTCAAACGCATCCATTTGTCAGGTTCTCTTATTCAGAATCTATATAATGTGCTGTATTGGTCGATTTTTTGATAAAGGCAGGATATATTTCAAAAAATGCTGTCAAAGTGGGCATTTTGAACCTAATTTCCCGAAGCGTTAGTGCTGGAAACGAAAAAAAAAATGGTCGTACTGAGAAAATAATTGTAAATCAAATTCTAATAAATTGAACGAAAAATAAAAACACAGGTCGCTTATAAATCTCTTCAAAAAATCACGTCACCAAGTTTCATGTTTTTACTTTTAAAAATGAGTCTGAAAATGTGTCGGAAAATTTCGAGTTGTTGAGCGGGGAAAAATATTTTTTTTTTATACCGACTTAATATGATTTTCATAAAACGAGCTCTTACAGAAAAATGAAATTAAAAATTCGCCAAAGGAGGCCAGATAAAATTGTTAAATTGGGTTTATTTCTAATCTTGATTTAGTTTTTGTTGTTGAAATTAGTACTTAACTTCGAAATCTACCGCCGCCTGTAGGCCGAGCCGCCATTGATTTTTTTCTTTTCTTAATTCATTTATAAAGAAATTTCAACCATTTTTTAAAATAAAAAGATCATATTAAAAAGGAGATACATGCTCCCACTTATTTCATGCTTAAGTGCTAGAGTTGACATGAAGGGAAAACTTATTTTCACCACAAATCAACGAAATTAAAAAAAAAAAATTAAACAGACATAATGCCTTTTTATCCTTCCAGATAATTACCTTCAAATAGCAAAGGAAGAAAGAAAATATTTGGATTTATACATTTTTTTATTTGCTGAAAATATGGTAGGAATAAGGAGAAATAATTATATATTTTCTTTCAACTATATTTAAGAATGTTTATATTTTACTTTGTGGTATTAACGAGATATTATGTAATAATTTCGGTAAGTAGTTATTCATCTAAAACTGAATAAGTGAAAAAATAAATACGATAAAAATGACGTGAAGGTTTGTTAAAAATTTTTGGGACGCTTATTTTCCATAAAATTTGTAACTTAGTTACTTAGTAATCACAAATGATTTTAGTCACAATGTGTGTATGCATTTTAGCCCTTAACGGGAAACGTGAAAATCTTGTGTACAAACAGAAATGTCTGTGAAACTGCTAAATTAAAAAAAGAGCTATAAAATTTTAAAAAGACTAGGGGACTCTACCCCCTACGAGTTACGCTCGTCAACTACCATTCAGACACCGCAGACTCTAACAGCACACTAATTTGATCGACTTTAAATATTTCGGAAGATTGATTTATAATTTAAATCTGAGAATTATAATCTGACGTAATTTTCCCCAAACTTTTCTTTCTCTTTTTAATATTCACGTAAAAATACTTTTGTTAGAAATGAAATATTATGATCATCTTAAAATATCAAGCAAATGTCTCGCACAATTTTAAAATTTAAACTGTTTTATAATATTATTTTTTGTTCATTTTATCTAATAAGTGTAATGTGATGCAAATTCTCTTACTTAAGACTTCTAACGCATGTTAATGAATTTATTATTTTACAATATTCTTTCTCTTTTAAAATTCACGAGTAAATATAGTTTTTATGACGTAATTTTCAATGAGATCCTGCTTTTTATATTTTCTATTTATAATAGTCACGTGTAAAATAAATTTTTAATTTGAAGCAAACATTATTGTTTGCGCTGTTTATAAAGTTGGCAACAGTTTATATGAATACAATTTTCTAAAATATGTAAAAAATATCTTTCGAAATGCTGGAAATTTGAATTTAAAATTGAAATAAAACCTCAAAAAATGAGTCAAGTTAAAAAACTAAATGCAGTCTAAACAACGGGAAATTCTGACGCATAAAATGATCTAAAAATGATTAAATTCCTACGTACAGTTTTTGCTTCTATAAAACTTTTTTAATGGAACGATTTTGTCCAACTTTGGCATTAAATATCTCTTAAAATAATACTTCGATTTGAAAACTGTCTGCATCAGCGTGTTTATCAAGCATTTCTGTATAATACTACCGATTTTCATATTTGTTGTATGCGACATTTTTTTTAATATTAACGAAGAAAGGCCATGCTTAAGCATTCAAAATGGATGCTGATCTGCCTGGAATATCCACGCAGATTTTCATTGGTACATTTCCAAATCAAAACTTTTTTTATATATAGAAGGAAAATAACGCTTAATAATTTACCAAATAGATAATTTAACGCTTAATATTTAATAATAATGCATTAACAGAACAAATTTTTTAATATAACAGCATAAAAATAAGTTTCGAATGACGGATACAAAAAATATTTAAAATTACACATTATTGTTCAAAATATTACATTTTTGACATAATAATTAAATAAATGCTACTATTTTTATACATTTTGGAACAATATGAATTAGAAAAAAAAATATTAAGCAGTAAAATTAACAAAACCTTTAATAGTAAACATTGCAGCATGTTCTAAATATATGCATTTTTTATGCATTTTCTGACAATGTTGAGTCACTTTCGTGTTCTTAATTTATTATTCATGATCTGAAAATCTTTCAACATCGCTTATGTCACTTCCTACTTCATCAAACCATCGCAAAATAGTTTCTTCAAAGTCTTTATCACATTAGCGTACCCGCTTTGACGGCTTCTCCATTTCAATATCCCAGAGCAAAAAATTACATAAACGGAAACGCGCTATCTAACAGACTGCGTTGAAAATAAAATATTTTTTCTTTCAATAACTAAAAATGCGCAGGTGTTGCAAATGGGAAGGGGGGGGGGGTGGCAGAGGAGCAAGAGCATAAGAATTAGATTGCGTGATAAAATTTGGAACGCTTAACTTTTGTGTAAAGGGTAGATAATGTAGTCGCAACCATCCCACAGACGGTACGTTTCCGGTTAAGGGCTAATAAGAATAGCAGGTATACTGGTTGTCCCTGATCTCATAGACCAAAGAGTCAGGGACTGTAAAATATACATACAGAAGTAATTTTGGTACAGCAATGTGTGGTCGGAAATTAAAAGTGTTGGCGAAAAAGAAGAAAGGTGGAGGAAATTAAAACTTTATTGACATTAATCACAGTAAGTGCTCAAATGTGCCACCACCAAGATTGATATAGGCCTTGCAGCGTCTACGCTGTGCAAAAAATATCTGTAATTTTTACAAAAAAAAAAAAAAACTGGGTTTTTTTTTTTTGAAAAATTACAGATGTTTTCTGTAATTTAAACGGTTTTCAACTGGCATCAAAATTGACAGCTTTTTACTGTCAATTTGAAAGTTTTTTTTTTTTTTTTTTTTTTTTTTTTTTTTTTTTACAGTGTAGCAATTGAATGGCAAACCCCTTCAAAAATTCCAGGTGTTTTACGAACAGTTGCAGCAGCAACTGATATCTTGCAATGAGGCAGACCTGAGCACCTCATCAGAGTCAACTGGCGTCTTGTAAATGAGGCATCTAGAATCTTCAAACGTGTTCGCCAGTTAATTGCTAGATGCTTCTGTATTGGTGTCAGTGGTGGTACCTGTCAACAATTACTGTAAATTTATGCCAATAAAAACTCTTGTTTTGATTTCCTCCGCATTTCTGTTTTTTCCTCAAAACTTTTCATTTCCGACCCCACATTGCTATACCAAAACTGATTCTTTATGTGTAGTTTTTCTTCCTTTACAATTTGGACCGTGAGTTAAGGTATACCTTGTATACACGAAAATATAAATGTTCATATTAAAATTGCCGCCTCAGAGCAACATCTAGTAAGAATCGAAAATGAGATGTCTGACTTACTGCTATGAAAAACTGTGTCTGAATCTAGTGTAATAGTAGGGGGTTTCTATAAAACACATTTGAGATATAGCATTAAACATAACTTTGTGTTTCAGAAGTTGTTCCACTAGATGCAAACACAGTTTCTCTTAGCAGTAAGGGAGACATCTAATTTTTTCTTATTAATAGATGTCCTACTGCTGCTCTGAGGCGATGAAATATCCAGCTTTCTCATATTTTTTTCTCTTATACACAAAGAGCTCTCAAACAAATTGCACAAAATGTACAGAGAATTCGAAAGCGTATAGGAGAGCTCTATACTGAAATTTTAAGTAACAACATTGTATATGTGAGGGCCATTAAAACAATTCCTTTTTAACTGGGTTTGCGCAGAAAACGGCATTTTTCCTCCAGATGTCCAAATGAATAATTAGAAAGGTATCGGTGATATGGTGGAATTCATTTGATTTACCTTCTAAAAGTTGCTTAATAATAAGGGATTTCCAAGAAATTGTGTTTATCCTAACTTAAATCACCGGATATTTAGGCTAAATGAAAAAGTTTCGAATACACAAATGATAGAGATATTTACAAACGTACGAAGTCCATGAACATTCTTATAAATTAAGTAAATTTAATCACCCAAATCGCTTTAAAATGATTTTCATATATTATAATAAGTTTTGTTTCATAAATGACATACATCTATTTACATTTTCTGAATCAGAAAAACTCAGCGCGCTGTAAAACCTTTGTTGAAATTTAGACCAATACGGATGGCCTTCACTAAATTTAACAGCACGTATGGTGAAAAGAAAATTTGGAATTTTGTTGCATAACTGTGTATAGTTATTGTTAGCCAGTGCACTCTCCTTTTTCCTTATTAATGAAGAAAACTAAGATGTCATGTATAGATTATGAAATATTTTCTAAAACTTCCGAATACTGTAAAGAAACTTGATCTTCAGATTTGGTAAAAAGATACGTTTAAAAAATCAATTCCAAAAAACGCATAGCTCCATAGAAAATTAAATTTCAGCAATTACTGCCCATATGTGGTATAAGATATTCAATTTCTTTTATACAACACTATTTACACTGAAAAAAAAATCTGCCACTGGCATCTAGAAAATTAATTGTGCCTCTAGAAAAAAATAGTTCCATGTCTTCCTTATAAATTCTACTTCCCTTTGCTAGAGATTTCTAGTTATCTCTATTGAAATTCAAGGACGTTTTCCTATATTGTCGTGGTCAAATTTATTTAAAAATCTCTTCAAATAAATACGTACACCAGGGGTGAGTTTAGTAACTCAAATTCTACTTTATGAATTAATTCTAGAAATCAAATGATAATTTCTCGCAATTCAAACGATTTATAATATAATGTATTGTTTCATCACTTAGAAAATTATAGACTAGAAATTCTCGATCATTTTGCCTATTCAGTTTATTTGTTTATCGTATTCGTATAATTCGGAAATCTTTATTCTAGTTTAATGCTTTAGAAAATAACTACCCATATTCGTTCTAGATGAAGGCGGTATATTTTTTCTTTCAGTCTACGATCTACACATACACGCGATGTACTCTAATACAATAATAAAGCATAAAAAATATAAATTAATAAATAAATATTAGAAAAATAATAAATAATCGAATGCATATAATACAAATCAAAACGCACTGCCAACAATTGCCCTATATAGATGGAAGTGAATCCAATTTCTTTTATGTATCTCTCCATGTAAATTTAATTATATTCACTGTATTCCCTTTGTACTCTCTTTATTTGTTCTCTATCTTTGTATAGTAAAATATTGTTCAGTTGGAAATGCATAACATTGCTAAACCCCTTCCTCAGCAATTGACGGCCATAGTCAACTTTAATAATTATTTTGTGAAGCTCTGTATATCGCTCACCCGCAAGAAAAGTGACGCATCTCGACAAAAGTAAATTGCACAGGAGAGACAAAAGGGGAAAAATTGCATGATTTTACTGTAACATGAAATTATAGCATTTAGCTCTGCATTCAGGAATAAATACGTGTATAAAAGCGTAAAACCCTTAAAAATGGAGACGTATGATGAGGTTTGGAAAGTTGGGTAATTTTACCTCTTCATACAATCCACTCCTCTTCTGAGATCAAACTTGGACATATAGTGTAATAAAGTGATTTTTCGTATAACTACACTTATGAAACTGCTTGTGTAGAAAGATGTACCTATGACAGACCTATTTTGGAATAAAATGCTAAATGAATTTTTGCGACATGTGTCACTTTTCTTGTGGGTGAGCGATATGATATGTAAAATTTATACATACCACTTAAAATAACTGAAAGAAAACTAAACTTAGAAACGCATACAACTGAAAACGAACTACTAGCAATTATCGCTCATGGACAGTACTGAAACTTATTTTTTTTTTCGGTCCCTATAAGGAAACAATAAATGCTTCAGGTAACAGATTGAAGAACTATACTAAAATTCACCGATTCATTCCCAACTAAGATACATCAACTTTGCGCTAGTCTATGGACCATACAATTATATTTATATCAAAACCAATAGCAGGGTACAACGCACTAAATATTGATCTATAACAAGCAAAAAATAAATTACTGTAGGATAAACTTTTAAAAATTGATTTTTGGCCAGCTAGAATCGGTAAATTACCCAACGGGGAATGGCGTGGAATTGTTGTTAGGTGATTGAAATTTTGATGTGGAGTTCAAAAGGTAAAAACACACTGCAAACAATTTTTCCCCATAGACCATAATATAACGGAATTATTTTGCGTGTCCGTGTACAGAATTATATATACTACTCAGCCCTGTTAAAAAAAAATCCTCAACAACTATGTAGGAATTCGTTAATAAAATTACTTTTAAACATAACATTGGTATGATCAAGTAGTTAATTTCAACCAATTCAAAAAAAAATCGTATCGGACCATGTTAAAATAGTTTATATCGATTACATTTATAAAAAAATGTGGATATTTTAAAAATTGTTGATTTCAGTTTTAATCACACAAGTGTTTTAAATTGTACTTCATAAATTACGATAATTCGCATCGCATATATAAACATTATTTACTTTTTTTGCCTAAATCAACTCAAAGTGGGGTAAAACTGTCCTTTCCGTTCGATTTTAAATCTTCACTGAATTCAAATACACATATACTGCAGAAAATTTGGAATTTAGTTGCATAATGGTTTGTAATTAGTTATTGCTAGCAGATCCAATTTATCTTCTTAATTTGTATGACCAGTAATGAATTTCAATTAAATCAAAATCAGCCGGAGCAGAACATGTTACAATGTTTTATATTAATCACACAAGTGATATTGGTGATCTAAAAAACACAGAGTTTAGTTATAAAAGATTTATATGATAACTTTGTAAATGTGCCTGATAAAGTGTATTATTGTAAAACACTATTTCTACCCTATATATATATAATCCTAATGAAACGAATTTATGAAACGGAAGTATGAAACGAAAGTATGAAACGGAAGTATGAATCGACTGATTAAACAACTGATTATGTTTCACGGCGATTTCTCCTAAAATATGGAATACTTTGCGATGAAATGAACACCAAAAATCAATATTGATCCGCAGATTTCAAAACTGGTATTAGAATTTTAAAATTCGAATTAGTTTTCGAAATATTAATTTTTTTCTAATTTTAAATACTTTTTTCTAATGATGGCAGCTCAGATTTTAATCATAACAGATATTTTTTTTCATATTTTAGAAAAGGTTATTTTAATTTAATTTAGCGACGAGTTTGGCCTCCCTTAAATGTATGCTAAGAAATGTATCATGTTACTTTTATTCATAATTAAATTTGTATTTCATAATCATTTTATTTAATACTAAACTTTTATTTAAAATTGAAACCTTTAAAATAAATGGCTTTTACTTTATTCTTTTTTTTTAAACGAAACGAAAAGAAAAATATTAGGCACAGATGTCACATACGCAACGGGGTACCTAATTTGCGCCAAAATGGTGTTATTTTGCCTGACATTGTAACCCGGCTATTGTTGCTTATTTATTAATAAATGTTTATTTAAATTTATTTCCTTTTTATTTACAAAAAATGTTATAAATTGTTTTGTTCTATAGTTATTAATTATTTTTTTTATTGTTATTTCATTTTAAAAATATCAGAAAATAATTTAAAAATACATATGTAATAGGTATTTAAAAACGAGATTTTCACCAAATTTTCGTAAAAAAATCACGCCAAACCCGGTGCGTGTGTGACAGTGCAACAAATCATGAGATTTAGTTTCCACTTCAAAGCAACGTTTTAATGTTAGTACATATCCCGTCGACCAATTTCGCCAAATTATATAAATAGCCAAATTATGCAAATTGACATATTTTTTTTATATTTTAAATAACAAAAGAACAAATAAATTAGTATAACATTAATAAAAATACAAATAAAACGTTGAAATAAAAATCACTTGATGGCGGGAACATGTATAACTTCCTTAAAGTCAAGTGAATGTGACATTTACGATCAACCATTATTGGCATTTAATCTTATAGTTTGGCGACAGATTTTTGGTCGATCGGACAACCAAGTAGCACCGTTTTAATTTACCACTCGAAAAATAAAAAAATGAAAACTGACGAGTTAAAAAAAAAGCTATTGGCGAGATTTTTACCCGGCTAACATAAAAGTACCAGGAATTCTTTGCGATTATGGCAACTTTTATGTAGTTTTATTCGAAAAAGTAATTTTGATTCTTTAATCAAAATGGAAACCTTTCTTATGAAAAGCGAAGGAATGAGCCCGTTGTTTATGGTAGTTACATGACTTGGACTATTATAATATAAACGAAATAATGGCGATAGATTAATATTCGGCGACTTATCACACCTGTGGCTGGCTAACATTAAAGTACCAAAATGGCCGCCTGGAATATAAAAAGCGAAGGGATCCGCCAGAAGCTGTTGATGATAGTCTCATGACTTAGGCTATTATTATAGAGATTGTGTTCAATTCTAAAAATAGCGCAAATAATAATATTTCCTAACGATAAAAAAATTATTTTCACGTGGCTATTAAAAACAGAAAAAAAACCCTTTAAAATTACTATTAAACTAGCCCCTCTTGGCGACCAGTTTGTTCTCCTTTAAATCTATGCTAAGCATTGTATCATGTTACTTTTATTCATAATTTAATTTACTTGCTGAATCCTTCGGAAGATTCTGATCAAATCGGAAGATTCTGATACAGAGATCATGAACTCGGTAGCCGAGTGCAGGTGATTAATCGCCAAATATTGTACCCGTCGTATTTTTTCTTATTTCATTAATTTCATTTAAAATACTATAATACTTTCACTCATTTTATTTAAATTACATAACTTTAATTTAAAACTGAAATGATTAAAATTTATGACTCTCAATTTTCTCTTATTTCTTAAAAGGAAAAAAAAAAGAAAAGAATGAAAAGAATGAAAATAAAATAAAAAAAGTAATAAATACTACTATAAACTACAGCATTTAATTTCATCATCAAAGGTTTGTTTTAATTTACCTCGCGAAAAATTGTTCATGACAGTCGCATGCGATGGACTATTACACTATGACGCAAAAGTTTAGACAATGAAGAAATTCTTACATACTTTGAAAAATATTTATTCAATTTTCAAATCACTGCTTGAAATTAATGTGCTGTACATATAAACAATATTTATAACAAAGAAAAGTGGAATTGTGCATATTGCAATAAATTAACTGGTAACAAAAATAAACTGCTGTCTCAAAAGTTTAGACACAAATTAAATAAAATCGAAATAAACAATTTTTAAAACCTGGTTGCGCATCCATGCTTATGTATTACGTCATATACACGAGATTGCATGGAAGAAACTAAATCTTGCATAGTTTGTGGATCGATATCGTACCATGCATTCTCAATAGATGTCTGAAGTTCCTTCTCAGAAGAGTATTGTCTAGCGTTGCTATAAACTTTGCGACACATGATGCTCCAAAGGTTTTCTATAGGGTTAAGATCTGGGCTACATGCTGGCCAGTCCAGAACTCTTATATTATGGGAATTAAACCAAGATTTTGAATGTTTTGCAGTGTGAATTGAAGCATTGTCTTGCTGAAATTCCCACTGAGGACCCCCTAGAATCTCAGCAAATGGCAGTAGGTTTTCTTCTAATGTCTGTGTATAATGCGGTGAAGTTTGACGACCACTGGTGAAGGTCAGAGATACTTGTCCATTATAGCAAAAGGCTGCCCAAACCATCACCGAGCCCCCTCCTTGTCTGCGACTAAAAAAACGTCGAGGTTCCTTCCGCAAGTCATGCCAATACGATAAACAACCATCTGGACCATCCAGATTCCACTTTTTTTCATCGCTAAATATGACTGACTGCCATTTCTCTCCATATGACATATGCTTTCGAGCCCACATAAGTCTTTGTAACTTATGATGTGGTTTCAGAGCTGGTTTCTTCTGCATTTTGCTATAAACGATTGTTCCTTTTTCCAAAATTCGTCTACGAATCGTATCCTTTGATACAGAGAGTCCCGATGAGCTTTGAACTCCACGTACGCTCATTTGTTGAGCACTCGCTAGTCTTTGTATCAGGCGATCCTCTCGTACATTTGTTACACGTGACCTCCCAGACCGACATTTTGCTTTATATTCGGAACCACTCGATAAAACTCGATAAATAGATTTTTTTGACCTATTAATAATAGCAGAAATTTCAGAAACGCTCTTCCCTTCACCTTTCAACTGCCAAATCCTTGAAACCTCATTCACTTGAATTTCTTTAGCTCTCGGCATGTCGACTATGAAGCGCAATCGTTTGCAGAACTTAAGTACTCCAAATTTGTGACATCATCGATTCTAAATTTGCATATGCCAGCGAATATTCAAAGAAATTTAGAATAGTGTCTAAACTTTTGCGACAAGCACATTTGAATTTTTATGAAAAAAATTAGTATTATAGCAAATAAAACGACTGTCTTTTGTACATAGCATTTTAAATCAGTTTTTGAATATATTTACAGGTTTTTGTAATTCTGACGTCATAATTCTACATTTTAAAGCTGAATGACGTCATTGTCTAAACTTTTGCGTCATAGTGTATGTTAGTGTTATGTATTGTAGCTAAATTTATTAATTTAATTTTAGTAATTGGAAATAGATGATGAATTGTAATTATATAATAGTTAAATATATATATTCATTTATTTTTAACTTATAAGATTGGTTTAAAAGTGGAAAATTGCTGATCTTCAATGAATCTGAAAGTATGGCATTTAATTAAATAATACTTTACATATAAAAAATTAAGTTCGAATGTGATAAAATTATGGTTGATTATCTACTCAAGGGGTATAGACTTGAGGAGGAGTGTCTTTCCAAGGGAAGCTAACTCGTATTTACCTAAGGAAATTCAAGATTCAAAGAAAACTCCGAACGATAAGGTCGACGGGTGTGATTGAGTTCGAATCTAGCACCTCCCATCTACCAGCTTCGAAAGCAGAACCTCTCGAATACTGGTGGGGTGATAAAATTGAATCAGTTTTTGAATATATTTACAGGTTTTTGTAATTCTGACGTCATAATTCTACATTTTAAAGCTGAATGACGTCATTGTCTAAACTTTTGCGTCATAGTGTATTATAATACTCATGATATGATGGCGATGAAACAATATTTGGCAATTTATCACCTGCTCCCAGCTAACATTAAATTACAAAATTGGCTGTTTGGCATATAAAAAGTGAAGCGGTTATCCCGGAACTATTGATGACAGTCACATGACTTAGGCTATTATTATAGAGATGAGCACGTGTTAAAAGCAGGAAAATATTGAAAATTATGTCTTGAAAATCATGGAAGACGGTAGTATTCCGAGTGACGCAGCCTTAAGCCTAAAATCGTATCGTATCGTATCGTATCGTATCGTATCATAGAATTCGTAGATGGCGGAACTCATATATACAGCTAACTCGACATCAAAGAAAACGCGAAAAGCCGCTTTTTAATAACTCAGCAGATATATGTCTTATTGTTCTGAATTTTCTAGAACAGTCTTATATCTGCAGTCTAATCGTATACTGAAATTTTTACATTTCTACGTGCAGTATATTTTGAGATCTAAATAGCCATTTTTAAAGTGAAAACGTTGGTATGATATCGAAGAAGTTCCTAATTTGAAAATCTCGAAAACGGTTCTAACGATTATTTTTAAATTGATACATAATACAAATGTGATTAAGGCGAGGTGAATAACACTTTTCTTTTTTCTGGGAAAACTCTCGTTCGTTAAATAATTCGATTTTTTTTTCTCTCGAAAATGACACGGGCGATTTTTTAAAAATCAAATAAATATGTTTCAGATGAACCAAATAACAATTTACTTGTTTCCAGCAAGACTCTTGTTCGTTTTATAATGCGCATGAAAAATCGGACTATATTTCTTCGCCATTCTATGGAAATTTCACCGAAAATGCATGACACTGTATTCATACACATGCTTTCTTTTTAATAACTTTTGGGGAGAAAAATTTTGTCTTCCCACGGCTGAGTGGTTGAGGGCCATCGTCTACTGATCTTAACATAGGCAGTTCGATACTCCCTGTTACGTGTTTTCACATGTGAATGTGTTTTTTTTTTTTTTTAAGTCTGCTAGTTGACCATTATTCTCAGTTCCTTTGTAATTTTTTTAATTGCTATTAAGTTAAATAAAATTACAATTATAATGACGCCAATTTGATGATGATTATTTCTTGGCAATTTTTCAACAGTAAAAATATTACCATAAATTTTATAAATATATTTAATTTCAGTCACTTTACAAAAAATAAACATTAATAATTATTATTTGAACATAAATCACACGATCAGAAACGTAAAAAAATAATTCATTTCAGCTCTTCTTTTTATAATATCATTTTTTATTATTATGACGGTCAATCAATATATAATCACTGACATCCGTAATATTATTATTATTATAATTATTATTTTCCTTGCATAAAAGCTATTGTGATGTAATAATTCTTTTATAATAAATAATTTAGTTGAAATGTTTTATTTATAAATATCAATGAAGTTTGATAACCCCGAGACAATTGTTTTTATTTAACTTTGCAATATTTACAGTTTACATAATAAGCATATCCGAATTCTGGTGTCGCCATCTTTTGACGCAATTGCGTAGTATTATAGAGAAATGTTTGATAAAAACGTTGAAGTAGACAGTTTTTAAATCGAAGAATTATTTTAAGAGATATTTAATGTTAAATCTGGATAAAATTGTCTCATTAAAAAAGTCTCATAGGAAAAAAATATACATGGGAATTCAATTTAATCATTCAATAGAAACTCGAAGTTTGCAGAGTGCATTTATTATTTTTAACTTGCCTAATTTTTGGACGGTTTATTTCAACTTTAAATTAAAATTTTCAGAATTTCCAGAGATATTTTTTACATATTTTAGAAAAGGTTATTTTAAATTGTTGCCAATTGTTAAAACAGCGCAAAGAATAATATATCCTTTAAATTAAAAATTTATTCACACGTGACTATTATAAACAGAAAAAAATCCTTTTAAATTAGAATTAAATGATAACGTGTTAAAAGCAGGAAAATATTAAACATTACGTCATAAAAATTGTTTTTACACATGCTTACTTAAAATGAAAGAAAATTATAAAATAATCAATTATTTTCAAATTAGAATTAAATGATTACGCATTAAAAGAAGGAAAACATTGAAAATTACGTCATAAATATTATATTTACACGTGAATATTAAAAGAAAAAGAAAATTTTTAAATAATAAATTCATTGATATGTGTTAAAAGTCGTAAATGGAGGAAATTACGTCATATTGGCCAAAGTGGCCAAAACAGTTTGCAAAACATATTGCAAAACAGTTTAAATTAAAAAATATATTTATATGAGAGATTTATTTCAAATTTCGAGATGATATTTTTAACTATAGTTGCCAATTTTAAGGTAGCGCAAATAATAATATTATCTTTCTAATAATAAAAATATTTTCAGTTGAATGTTACAAAGAGAAAGGAAAGTTTGGTGAAAATTATGTCAGATTTAAAACGTTACATTTAAAATCTCTTATTTAAAATCATTTTCTTATAGCGTTGTTAAAAAATACCATAAAGCAAAGACTCTGTTGACTTAGTTCCTTTTATATTTGGTAATTTTCAAATGTTAACTAATCTTATTTAATCAAGCACGGAAACAGCAACTAACATCAGCTGATTCGGTTTTGAAATCCCTCAGTAAAAGGGAAACCCGTTTACAGTAAGATCGCCATTGATTTTTTAATTATACAGAGCAGCCTCGATTATCCGAGCTAATTGGGACTGTTACTAAATCGGAATCGGAAATCTCGGTTAATAGAAACTGTGTGTAAAAACTCGCCGTGCTTGCGAATTTAACATCTCTTTTAAAAAAATATATAGAACGTTTTTTAAATAATAAAAATAAATATATGTAAAGTTCTGTTTCACAGCTTAACAAATTTAAAAAGAAAATCAACTACCAGTAGTAAATTTTAAAATGCAAATTGAAAAATTTACGAAAGTTCTCACAGCCACTGGAAACAAAGCATTGTTCCAATTGACTTCTCAGGGTCCAATGTTTCTTTGGAGTTGAGTGCTTTTGGGGGCAGTAGGACCTGTATAGCACAGACAGTGAGCTAAAAAGTGTGGTTATTTTTAAGGCTCATTCAAAAGGAAAAAAAATCAGACTTTGTTATCGGCTCGGTTAACAGAAACCTCGATTAATTGAAGCTCGGTTAATCCAGGTTCTACTATAATTCAATCTTCCGTAATCTTTTTAAAGCAGATCAAATTAATGGACTTTAGCACAAAGTCACATAGCTGATAACTGCCATGCTTGTTGGCCACCTTTTTTTCAAAAAGTTTGCTTCACCTTATTCAATTAATGAGATATCTCCGATAAAATAAGTCACATTTTCCCGTTCTAAAATACTGGTATCCAAAAATCGTAGCATGTAACTTACACTACAAGTACTCATGGAACTAGACTATTTTAAGTCTGATTTTTATTATAGACTATATAAAATTATTAAAAATATATATTATGATAGGAACTAGCGGGTTTCGTCCGCTATTTACGTTACGGATATAAAAATCATGTTTTTTTTTAGGGAAAAAGAAATAAAAACCTATTTGACGATATGTTTATAAAGGCACATTTTGTATTTGTTATATTTCCGGGGATGAGGAGGGGGGGGGGACTATTTTGATTAAATATCGCAATTAGTCTACATGGCAGATATAATTATGATAGACACTAGCGGGCTTCGCCCCTCTATGGCGCCTTATGGGTCCAGCTTCCATAACTCAGATACTACCTTTCGGACATCAATGCAACAGATTCCAAACGTTATAATTAACTTAATAATCACCCTATATAGCATTAAAGTAAATTTATGAGTACTGCATACTATTTTTTTATCGTAATTTCTGAAGAGAAAAAATTCTTTCGGTACCATTCTTAGGTACTATCCTGAAAAATTTTGAAAAAGGGGGGAAGGAGGGGACATGAGACTGCTGTTTGTCAAACAACACAACGGGGTCTGGCTTATTCAACTTGGTTTTTGATGACTTCAATTGGAAGGTGGTTTGTTTAAAAGAGTGCGTTCCCTGCCCCATGAAAATTGGAACTATTGGTGCACCATCTATGTAAGGATTTAATAATTATAAATTAACATTTTGGATTTATTAATTTAAGGATAAAGTGTTTTTAAAGGAATATCAAATGAAACCGTCTGTGCGATCTGCGATTATACTTACCCAGTTGTTTTTATATACAAACTGCTATAAGGAAAATTGTAATAAAATAGTAAAAATTAAATCTGCATTAAATTCCATAAGTATCTTTTTTTTTAATCATTTTATCACTAACCTCAAAAAAGTAATGATATCAATGCAAAAACCCTTGACGGGTTAAAAGTTTCTGACGCAGCACTTTATCTTATGCTCTAAGAATTTTAAATATGGAACTTAAAAATACTGATATCAAATTTTGAGTGACATTATGCTATTTCTTACAAAATATATTTGTATTTATTTCATCATTTTATTTTTGTTTTATTTATAATCGCATGTGCAAAAGTTATGTTCAACATGAAAAGCTGCATAAAACTTTATTCGCTGTTGCTTTATCATTTACATCTCTCATAAATTCAAAATATGAGTTTTAAAAGATATGATATAAAATTTAAGTGACGCCTTGATGTGACTTTAAAAGGTTTGTTTTAAAATTCAATTTAAATTATTTTTGACTTGGTTAAAATATTTTTTTACATCTACACAATACTTTTAATTTTCCAATTCACTGTTAAATATATCACTTTCATTGAATCTATACTATGCATTGAAATGTATTTATTTCAATAAATTGATTTATCTTTTGTGTCACGCTATTCAAAATTGTGAGTAAGATTTATGTAAATGGTTTCTTTGCGTCATTGTGTCCAAACTACATGAAATGTATGAAAAAGGATAGCTTGACGCAAATAAACCATTTACATAAATTTTACTCACAATTTTGAATAGCGTGACACAAAAGATAAATCAATTTATTGAAATAAATACATTTCAATGCATAGTATAGATTCAATGAAAGTGATATATTTAACAGTGAATTGGAAAATTAAAAGTATTGTGTAGATGTAAAAAAATATTTTAACCAAGTCAAAAATAATTTAAATTGAATTTTAAAACAAACCTTTTAAAGTCACATCAAGGCGTCACTTAAATTTTATATCATATCTTTTAAAACTCATATTTTGAATTTATGAGAGATGTAAATGATAAAGCAACAGCGAATAAAATTTTATGCAGCTTTTCATGTTGAACATAACTTTTGCACATGCGATTATAAATAAAACAAAAATAAAATGATGAAATAAATACAAATATATTTTGTAAGAAATAGCATAACGTCACTCAAAATTTGATATCAGTATTTTTAAGTTCCATATTTAAAATTCTTAGAGCATAAGATAAAGTTCTGCGTCAGAAACTTTTAACCCGTCAAGGGTTTTTGCATTGATTGTATTTACACGTGAATATTAAAAGGGAAAGGAAACTTTAAAATAATAAATACATTAATATGCGTTTAACCCTTTCACGGACAAGGCACTTCTATTCGTAAAATCTTGGAATCAGTGAATGGCACCAGAATTTACAAACAAATTTCGATATACAAAAATGCTTTTGTTCACTTGCTTAATAAAAGGGAAATTTTCATCCCAATATTCTGGTGCTAATATGGCATTTAAGAATTAAAATTAAGTGGTCTAAAAATGAACCACCGCCCTTGAAGGGGTTAAAGCAGCAAATTTTAGTAATTGTAGTAAATTGTATTATGTCAATCGTTTTATAACGCTGTTAAAAAATACCGAGAGACAGAGACTCTGTTTACTTAATTCATTGTATTTTAGCTTCTTTTCAAATGTTTAACTGATCTTCTTTTACCAAACACGAAAACAACCATTGGATGTCTTAACAGCAACTGATTCTTCCTTAATTTTTTTGCAATCAAAGGGAATTGAATGGAAACCCGTTTACAGGGAGATCGCTACAGGTTTTTTCAGTATAATTCAATCTTCTCTAATCTTTTTAAAACCGATAAGATTAGAGTGCTTTTAGATTCTGCCGCGTGTGGACGGGGGTTGGCGAGCGTAGCTTGCGGGGGGCAGAGCCCCCTAGTATAGTAATAAAAATATATTGATATCTCTATTGGATTGTACAGCAAGTAAGAAATATTAAATCTAGAAAATAAAAATATTTCTAGTATTTGCTCTGAACCATATACATGTATAATCGTTTCATTGTTCTTTTTTACGATTATGTCTATTTATCCCTGTATGAAATATTTTTTCATCTCCTCTAATATTGCTTTGTAAAGAAATTGAGCCAACATTTTTGAGAAATGAAATTAAAAAAGGAAGCAAAGCCTTTCCCTTATTTCATGCTTCAGCGATTGTGCTGAAGCAAGAAACAGTTTCTCGCTCTCACAAATCCTCGGAAAAATGATTTTATAAAAATATTTTGATATCTTTCTAAGTAATTACCTACAAATACCAGAACAATAAGAAAAGTATTGGTTTTTTACTGGTTTTCATCTGCTGATAATATTATGTCAGTTAGTGGATAAACGCGTATTTTTTCTTCAAAAAACTTTTTCGAAAATGCATTATTTTTTATTCTACTACAGGAATATAAATGTGAAAAGAAACGTGGAGACTGCGATCATAATAAATAAAAAAAAAAAATTAAATCTGTAGAGAATTCTAAAGAAAAAGAATCCACTCTTCTGCTTTTTATGTTTATTTTTCACATTGAAAGAAACATAAATCTTTACAAATCACAACAAAGAACAGATTACAGCTCTCAAGCAAATTATAAAGTTGTTCAAAATTCTTTTCAGAACTAGTAATTTTTTAATGCCAGTGCATTTCAATGTAACCATTTTCTGGCAAAATGACTCCTAAGTAAATGAACTAAATAATAAAATAAATCCCCTACAAACTCTGGGTGAAGATAAAATGAAACATAATATAGAAACAAGAACACCTTATATTATACAAGCTATACTAAACCAAACTTAAAACTGAAGTGACATATGTCAAAATTATGAATTAAAAACATTCTAAGAATGATTAGTGGCACTATCTGTTACCTAAAAAAAGGAACTAAATCATAATATGGATCTAATTTCCAAAATAATAAATTCAAATTATACAGTGAGCAAAAAATGTATTTGCACGCAGACGATTTTTTGCATAAGTAACCATAGAAAGCAAATTTGATACTATTCTCTTAAGTATTCATTTATTTAAATAAGAAGAAAATAAAAATAACTACCCATTTTCCTTAAACAGTAATATTACACATTTAAAAAAAATAAATTAATATTTTCTCATACCAAAAAAGTATTTGCACAAGAAGCATTGACTGTTAAAAAAGGCATTAAATATGAACATTATGCAAATGTTTAGCATATCAGTCCCGCAGTACATTAGCCCCGCACTTTAAAGACACGTATTATATTAACTGGAGCAGGGATTCTGGGGAGTTTTTGTTCTAATGGCGCCGCAAACGTGTGAACTGTCTGTTGCTACCCGTGAGAAGATTATATTTCTTCAAAATTCTGGTTAGCAAGGAATAGGTAAAAAATTAAATCTAAACTTTTCTAGTGTTCGTTATGTAATTAAGAAGAATAAAGAAACTGGTTCGACAATAAATAAGCCGCGAAATGGGCGTCCAAGAAAGCTAAATACCAGGCAAAGGAGAGCCATCATAAAAGAATCGTAAAAAATCCCTTTTCTAAGTGCTCGAGAATTGACTGTTGATGTCGCTTCAACGTCGGGAACAATAGTTACACCACAATCAATTAGAAATATTCTTCATGAGGCAAATATTCGAGGAAGAGCCCCTCGAAAAAAAAACTTTTATTAGTGAATCAAATAGTGTGAAAAGACTTGAATTTTCAAAAGCTTATGTCAGCAAACCACTAGAGTTTTGGAAAATTGTTATTTTTTCCGATGAAAGCAAGTTCAATATTTTTGGCTCAGATGGTAAGAAAACTGTATGGCGAAAGCCAAATACTTCTCTTCATATTAAAAACTTGAAACCAACTGTAAAACATGGCGGTGGTCAGGTAATAATTTGGGGATGCATGTCTTTTAACGGAGTTGGCGAAATGATCTTTATTGAAGGCAATATGAATGCAAACAATATATTAATATATTGCGATATCATTTATCTAATAGTGCACTGAAATTAGGAATTCCTAATTCATATTGTTTCCAATAGGATAATGATCCGAAACACACTGCATATATTACGAGGTTATGGTTGCTTTAAAATGAAAAAATCAATTGAAAACGCCACCACAATCACCAGACCTCAATCCGATTGAAAATTTATGGCATATTTTGGCTGTGAAAATAAGGAAAAATAAAATTTCTAACAAATCAGAACTTAAGCAAGCTCTTAGGGAAGAATGGCTACAAATCAACAGTGAAACATGTCACAAATTAATAGAATCAATTCCCAGACGATTACAAGCTGTAATTGAAGCAAAGGGTATTCATACTAAATATTAGCACTGTTTTTAACTTATAAATAATTCCTCTAGTTCTATTTTTATTGCTAGTGTGCTAATATTTTTTTGGTAGTACAAATGCTACATTTTTATGTTTTCATAATTTAAATATAATTATTAAGTCAGACATTAAATATGTTTATTTGTTTACTAAAAGTGTTGGTATTTTTAATTCTTAGTTGCTTTTTAATTATTTATACATATGCTACAACAAATTTACCTGGTGCTCAAATACTTTTTTTGCTCACTGTACGTACTGAATTCTAATATGCTAGTTTCAGATCATTAATAATGTAAGGCATCCAACATATTTTTAAATCCTATACAGGAAGCCAATCATATCCGAAATAAGTGCAATGAAACTTCGATATGTCGTCAACCGTAGTTTCGTTGCTACCACAAATTTTCCCCAAAAATGCTTTATAAAGTATTTTGCTATCTTTCGAGGTAATTACTAACATATAGCAATACAAAAATGGAAAATATTGGATTTTTTTATGGTTTTCTGCTTTTCTGAAAATATTATAGTTTTAGGATAAATATGCATTAATCTACGAAGATTATTTTCGTAAGTTTGATTAACCGTTTTCAGGAGAGGCTTTCGGGTATGCAATATTTCAAGTATTACTTTTAGCAAGTTGAAAATTGCACATCAAACGTGGTAAATGAGGTGCGTTCGATCTATAACTAATTTTATAAATATTTTTTGCACCGAATATTGTACTGAATGTATATTTTAGTGCACTTCATAAGTGCATATCAATTTCATTCTGTTCGAAAGTTTATAACATCATTAAAATGTGCTTGAAATAATTTTTTCCCATTGGCCGTAGTATAATGGAAAATTTTGACAGTCCCTGTAGTTAAACTATACACCCGATTTTCATAAAATATGAAATGACTCGACAACATTTTGCAACAATTATATTTAAAATTTCAGACCATTCGGTTGGGTAGCTTTTGCTCTGCTATATGTGGCGGACGAACGACGACTATAGGTACTGTGTATTTATATAATTACGAACACACCTAAAAAAGAAATGGGTACGCAAGTGTACGTGTTCAAGGGTAATTTTTTGTGACTCAATCTTTATATGATTTCATTTTTTGTCCCAGGTGTTTTTAGTTCTTCTAAATTTAAGATGGAAGTTTTAGTTACTTTCAATAGAATCTGATCCATTGTTTTAATATTCGTTCCACATAGTCAACCAAAATGTGGAGGTGCTGTGGATATGAAAATCCATTTTACTTCATTATCAGTACGAAATCGCTGTACTTCATTCGAAGCACAAATTTGATAAAATGATGTCAAAAGAGCACAAAACCCTTTACATTTGTCACATTACCTCAGCGTATAATACAGGCTTATGATTTTCGAGAAAGAAATCTTCATAATCAGGCTAAAAATGTTTGTGCGGACAAGCCTGAAACAAAATACAAATGAAAGCCTTTGTAGAAGTACGATGTAAACCCGATATTCCCACGCAGTACAAATCTTCAGTCTTTTACCGATCCTTAACAGTTAATCTTCGGCAAGAAATACATTTAAATTCAAGATTTTATTGTTGTTTAGAAGTTTTTAAACATCAAATATCCATTTGAAATGCAGAAATTTGCGCAATTTTCATTATACGTTCTGTAACTTAGAAGTATGTAAACAATCGTGTTTTTCCCCTTTATGGTATAAAATGGTATTGAATGTTCTAATGTATGCTAGTATTCGGATCAAATTAATTTCTAAATTTATTGAGAAATCTTGTCTAGCATCCATATCAAAATCTACACGCTTCCTCAGTTCCAACCTATCTATAGACATTTCGATTTCGATTGAATTCTGATGTTAAATCCAAGAGCGTTTTTGTGAGTAATATTGGGCAAAATAACTCACTGCAGGCATTTGTTGTTACACCTAGTGACTCTAAATTTAGAATTTATGCTATTTACTTACAGGCTGGAAGGTTACTGCATAAATCATCAGCTCATCGAGTTGATGGCTGAAATTGCAGGATTAGTTGAAATTCGATTCGTATATTAAAATTCAACTGATTACCGAAATTATATCTTGGTGGAAAACACCTGGAAGCCCGATTTTAGTGATTGACTGGTAGGTTTACCATTGTATTTTCTAGCAGTCAGTACTCCCTGTTTTCATACTTTTGAGTGCAGTAAAACATATTGATAAACCTACCGATCAACCACTAAAATCGGGTCTACAGGTAGTTTCCACCAAGATATGACTTGGCAGACCAGCTGCATTTTAATATGCTAATCGAATTATGTCTAATCTTGGAATTTCAGCCGCCATCCCGATGAGGTGGTGGTCTGCGCAGCAGCCTCCCGGTCTACTATCATATAATTTTCTTAAATAACGAGTGTTAGAGGATTTTTTCCGACATTCAATATTTATATATATTAGTTAAGTGGAGATGAATGAGCAAATCATGCCTAACAAATCTCTCAAAAGTGACATATCCACTGTATGATGTTTTTCTGTCAAACAACAACCACTATTGGTAGCTATGACGGAAACCAATCTTTTCAAATAAATAAATTTCTCCACATCTGTTAGATTTAGTGTATAGTACATTCAAATAGAGTTCCGAATTCTTGAAATTTATCTGATTCACTAAATAACTTGTTTATCTGTAATTTTGTAAGCTTTGCTTTTTCAAACTTGGTAGCAACATGATATGCCGGTATGGAATTCAAATTGTTAACAAAAGTAATAATTTTCATAGACTGTAACCTTTTAACCTTAAAGTTTAATCTGAATCTAAATGATATTACTTTCTGATCAAATTCATTACAATTCAGACTTTTATTTAAAAAAAAATTTATATTATTCATACTTATGATAGTATTGTCTATATCTTTGATAGTTTTATCACTATTATTTAATTTGTGAGTCAACTCCTCTAAATATTCTACAAATACGTTTTATTTAAATAGTAATGTCATTAGTGTGTTTGAAAATTTTATTTAATAAATTGAGATGCGTATTACGGATCTTTATCTGTTTCTTATCATTCATTTTTCAATGTAAAATACAAGGAAAAGAATGAGTCATCCACTTCAATTCGAAACAAAGATAAATTTTGTGGTTTTGTGTAATAACCTTTCACGATGAAGAATCAATAGTTACCATTGGCGATGCACCAAAAACTTGGCATGGTATTATCTCTCCTATAGTCGTAGTCAAATGAACATTAAAGTAAAATGTAGAGATTTACGATGACATCTAACCTATTGCCTACGTGGGTGGTTCAATAATTATTATCCCTAGTGTATATAAAATATATGTACTGCGATTTTTGTTGTGGAATATCGAAGCCCAATGTCTTATGCTCATATGCTCAATTTCAGAACAGTAACTGCTATATTCATATAGTTTTGGAGGGAGGAGTGAAAGGGGATGAGTGGGGGTGAAAGGCTGATTTTTAGCTTATGAGGCTAGATTTGTGACAGTGGATGAGACGTAACTACTGTCGTTTGGACCACGCAATCATAGTAATGTAGCCACATCTCATACACTGTCACAAATATAGCCTCATAAGCTCCAAACCAGCATTTCACCCTCACACCCCTCCTTAAAAACTCCCTCAAAAATATATCTTTAAAACTTCACCCCTCCTTTCAAAACTATGTTAATATAGCAGCTACGGTTCTGAAATTGAGCATATACTTATTTAAGACACTAGGCTTCGATATTCCACATCAACCATCGCAGTACAAATATTTTATATAAGCTAGGGACAATAATTATTGAACCACCCACGTAGATATTGAAGTCTACAGGCTATTTCAGTGTATTATTCTATAAATAATGAATCTCTTATAAAAGCACAAACATTTAAAAACAAAAAAACCTTGTACATGCCATAGAATGACACAACATATCTAACTAGGGAACATTCCCAAGAGATCATATCTGGATTTTGACGAGAGTGGAACTATACTCCCGGATCCAGTAGTTCACGAGATGTAGATACATTTCTGTATCGGAAAAAGAAAAATAAAGAAGAAGAAACAGCATGAGATTCGTTCAAAAGCTATCGAAGGCAGGAATGTTGTCTTACAATTAAACGTATTAGCGTTTTTCTATGTAAAAGGTTTGAAAATACAAGTGTTTTCAGCACGAAGCCAAAAATATGAGGGACAATATTGTTTGACAGTCAGCGCAGGTTTGTTTAGAAGGAGTGAGAGATACATATTTTATTAATCGGTAGACTGGATTCGTATTTCGCATTGAAGCGTTTTGGGAGCATACTGACTCACTTCATGGGATATAAGTGAATAGAACTAGCTATAGGCCAAGTGTTGATTTTTTAGTATATCTTCTATAGTAATAGTGTTAACATCGCAGCATATACTTCGATGAGTTTTTGAAATTTCTCCCATTTTCTTTACCAAGCACTTGTAGTCTTGGAAGATGTAAGCATCTAGTGGCTGAAGGTAATTTATCTATTCAACTACGAGGAAGACTGTCTGTATAGCAAAACGTATTTTTTTGCTGCATAAATTTTCCTTTGTTTGGACATTCCATTTGTACAGTACCAGGATAGCATTTTCATTTCCACTCTATCATGCAACACTATCATAAAAACCTCTATCATGGTAAATTACTATAAGGCAAAATTCCTGTCTTCGATAGTTTTTGAAAAAATATCATGCCGTTTTTCCCTTCTTTATTATCGCATCTACTGAAACAGAAAAAAGTCCGTACCTTGTAAACTATTAAAAACCTTGAATGTGTTTAAAAATCTGATCTGGATTCGAAAATACTACTAAGTAAATTTTTCTCACTATCATCTGATCTGAAGTTAATATTCCTCCTATGTGACTACAATTTATTCTCTACAGCAAATCATATTTTTCCAGATCTACATAAATTTCACTCATCATTTAACAACAATATATTCAATTTCAGAATTATTAGATTTTCTATAATATATCCACAAATGCAGAGGCTAAATTTATTCAAATTTATAAAATTTATAAAAATTTCATTCTTTGAATGCTTTTCTAAAACTTGATCTTGATTCGGAAATGCACGCAAGTAAAAGTTTTTCAATATCAGCTTCTCCAAAGTTAATATTTCCACTGTGTGACTGGAACTTATTCTCTACAGCAGATCATATTTTCTAGAACTGCAAAAAAATTCTTCATGATTTAAAAAGAACATAATTAATTTGAGAATAATTTTATTTTATAAAATATATTCCAAATTACAAAATTTAAATTCATTCAATTTTCGAAAGAAAATTCCATTCCTTGAATTCTGTTTAAAAACATGGTCTAGATTCAGAAATACACTTAAGCAGAAGTTGTTTTTTAATATCAACTTTTTCAAAGTTAATATTTCCACTGTGTGCCTAGAACATATTCTCTGCAGCAAATAATATTTTCCAGATCTACATAAATTTCACAACTACATATTCAATTTCAGAACTATTTGATTTTATAAAAAAAAATTCTAAACACAAAATTTAAATTTATTTAGTTTTCATGAGGAAATTCCATTCTTAAAATTTTGTTTGAAATGTTGGTCTTTATTTGAAAATACATTTAAGTAAAACTTTTCAATATCAGCTTTTCTGAAGGTAATAAATCCGCTGTGTGACTAGAACTTATGCTGTACAGCAAATCTTTTTTTCCAGATGTCGCAAAAAAATCCCCCATGATTTAACAAGAATATATTCAGTTTCAAAAGTGTTTTACTCTATAAAAAAAATAATCCTAAATACAAATTTAAATTCATTCAATTTTCAAGGTAAAAATTGCATTCCTTGAATGTTGTTTAACCCCATAATTCTCGCTCCCGTCAATATCATGGGCTGAGGTGCGTTCGTTATTTCTCGTGCCCGTCATATTTCCAGGCTAGAGATTTATTGCTGGAAAAAACTTCTGAAACCAGAAAAATTTAAACGGCATTTCGGTGTGAAGTCTTTGAATATTAGCGTTCGGGTTTGGGTTTTGGCGCTGATTATGTTGGACTTTGTAATGCATGTTTCGAAATATATCACACTCAAAAAAATTATTAATAATCAAAATTTAATGTATTATATTATTTCAATTATTATTCGTAAATAATTGTTTGATGATGATAAATAAAGATCTAAGATGTGAAAAATAAAGGTCTTATTCGCATTAATTTGTATGGTTAACAAACATTAAAACGCAGAATTCTCGTATGATGCCTTTTCCACAAATGTGAATTTGTTCTATAACACCTTTTTTTTCGCCTTAGAAAACTAATTGCATATTTTATATAAAAATCTTAAAATTATTCAATTTCTGTAATAAAAAAAATAGGTACTCTTTTCATGGTTTTTCCAAATATTAAGCGACCGTTAAGGGGTTAAAAACATGATCCTGATTTGAAAATACGATTAAGTATAAAAGTTTTTCAATATCATCTTCTCTGAAGTTAGTGTTTCTCCTGTGTGACTAGAATTTATTCTCTACGTCAAATCATATTTTCTAGATCTGCATAAATTTCACTCATCATTTAACGACAATATATTCAATTTCAGAACTATTTGGTTTTATAAAATATATTCCTAAACAAAAAAATTGGAATTCATTCAGTTTTCATGGGGAAAATTCCATTCTTAAAATGTTGTTCAAAATGTTCATCTTTATTCGAAAATACATTTAAATAAAACTTTTCAATAGTATCAGCTTTTCTAAAGTTAATATTTCCGCTGTATAACTAGAACTCATGATGTACAGAAAATCATATTTTTCTGATGTACGCAAAATTCCCTCGTGATTTAACAAGAATATATTGAGTTTCAGAATCATTTGATTTTATAAAATATATCCCCAAATACAAATTTTAATTCATTAAATTCTCAAGGATAAAATTCCATTCCTTGAATACTAATGCAAAACATGATCATGATTCGAAAATACCTTTAAGTAAAAGTTTTTCAACATCAGCTTCTATGAAATTAATATTTCTCCTGTGTGACAAGAATTTATTCTCTACAGCAAATAATATTTTACAGATCTACATAAATTTCACTCATCATTTAACAACAATATATTCAATTTTACAACTATTTGATTTTCTAAAATTTATTCCTAAACACAAAATTTAAATTCCTTCAATTTTCATGGAAAAAATTCCATTCTTAAAATGTTGTTCAAAAAGCTGATCTCTATTCGAAAATACATTTAAATAAAAGTTTTTAAGAGTATCAGATTTTCTAAAGTTAATATATATGCTGTGTGACTAGAATTTATGCAGCAGCAAATCATATATATTACAGCAAATCATATTTTTCTGATCTACACAAACTTTACTCATCATTTAACAAGAATATATTCAGTTTCAGAATCGTTTGATTTTATAAAATATATTCCTAAATATAAAATTTAGATTCATTCAGTTTTCAAGGAAAAAAATTCCATTCCTTGAATGCTGTATAAAAACATGACCCTAATTCGAAAATATCTTTTAAGTATAAATCATTTTCAATATCATCTTCTCTGAAGTTAATCTTTCTCCTTTGTGACTAGAATTTATTCTCTACATCAAATCATACTTTCCAGATCTGCATAAATTTCACTCACCATTTAACGACAATATATTCAATTTCAGAACTATTTGATTTTATAAAATATATTCCTAAACAAAAAAATTGAAATTCATTCAGTTTTCATGGGGAAAATTCCATTCTTAAAATGCTGTTCAAAAAGATGATCTTTGTTTTAAAATACATTGAAGCAAAACTTTTCAATAGTATCAGCTTTTCTAAAGTTAATATTTCCGCTGTGTGACTAGAACTCATGCAGAACAAAAAATCATATTTTTCTGATCGACACAAAATTCCCAAATGATTTAGCAAGAATATTTTCAGTTTCAGAGTTTGTAAATGCAAAGTAGTAAAAGTGCTTATAGAAAAACAGTTTTTCTATTTTTCGATAAAGTTAATGTTTATGTTCTATGACTAGAATTTATGTTATACGATAAATCGTATTATACGAAACTACACAGATAACGCTTGCCTTCAATAAGATAAATTTATAGTTTTAGAATTATACAGGGTGTCTACTGTCTAATTTGTAAACCATTAATCATAGACATATAGTTCCAATAACAGAAATGTTTTAATTGAGACAAAATATTAAAGTAATTTTTATGAACAAAATTATTTCTTAAAGAGTTACGAAATTAAATTTTTGTGACATATCGCAAGGTCCTATAACTGATATTTAGTAAAATTTTTCTATTACGCTAACAAGTACATAAAAAAAGTCCCATTTATCTAACATTAAAATTATCCGAGTTATGAAACTTTGAATTGCATGACTTATACTGATTTTCTGCATCTGTACAAAAATGAATTGATCCATGCTTCCAGGGATCGTAAAGAAAGTCCTTAAAGCATTAAAAGGATTTATTTCACGTGTACATTTCTACATTGCAGTTGAAGGGAGTCACTGCGAGCAAGTTTTAAGATAACCTTAATTTTCATTAATTAAACTTTAAATTAGATAACCTAATAGCCTTTAAAAATATGTATCAGTTTGTAAAGAATTGCATCTGTTACTTTTCATCATTTCATTTATCAAAAATTCTGTTACTTTTTTAACTCTTAATTTTAATACAAGTTGTGTATTTTTCTTTAATATGTCAGCATGAAAAAAGATTTCAAATTTATATTGTAATGTTAATTTTACTCTCTACTATTATTTTTTTTTTATATCTGACGATTATTTATATTCCTAGTAAATTTGTGAATGACCTCCATTTCGCAAAAGAATGGAGCTTTTTTTTTCTTATTTCTTAGTGAAATAGGATAATTTTACTTAAGGGAATCCGGGACACATAAATCTCCAAATTTTCTAAAAAAAAAAACTTTTATTGCATTAAAAATTTCTGTGATTTTTTCTGCTTAAAATGACATTTAATTCATGTTTCTATCTTATTTAGAACATAAAATAGTAATTTTTTTATTGTGGTTGTTTTCAAAATCTAGCTTTTAAGCAATGGTTGACATGGAAACGACTTCTTGTGAAAATGCGTTTTTCTTCATGATGGCTTTTTTCACCATTTTTCGTATTTAAATCGTTATAAGACAAGAACGGTTAAAGGTAAATGGGTAAAGCTTGGAATATGTATTTTTCAATTTTTTTACTTTAATTTTGATTCAGCAAATTAGAAAAACATTTCTTTTGAAAAGATGATTTTTTTTTAATATTACACCGTTCTTTTTTTTCTTTTTTATTAATATTTTTAAAAATGGTGAATCAAAATTAAAACTAATATATTTCTGTTTATTTAAATGAAAAAAATTGAAATTCTACGAATAATATTTAGAATTATAACGATTTTAAATGACCCCACTTTTTTTAATGAATTTTAAATTTTAAATTTTTTTAAAGAATATATGAGAAGTTTTATCATGTGATTTTTTTTTACAAATAACATGGTTAACCATCACAAAAAAAATCAAAATTTTAACTCAATAATTAAAAATGATTTTAAATTGTGCCCCGGATCCCCTTAATATCACTTATATTTGATTAATTTCATTTATCATTAACCTAATTCTTAAAATTTTCTAACTGTTAACAGAAAACGTCAACTAAAGAATGGGCATGCATAGATAAAATAAAAAAATAAATACTACTATTGTTGTAATGCATCTTTTAGTGTCAGAATAAAATTTTGTCTTGAAATCAAAATACAGTGCATTTTACACATGAGTAAATTTAATAAAAATAGGAAATCCGAATCCGGTTTCCCGGTTTACAAACATAGCTCAAAAACTTGTTTTAATTGAAAATATAATAACAGATTATTTTACATATGATATATTTTTTAAAAGCCTTTTATATAATAAGTATCCTTAATGTATTGAAATAATGTTTTGAAAGTTATTGAAAATGATACTTTCTTATTAGGCACATGAAAAAACGTAGCAGTCTAAGAAATCATCATTTATTGCTACTTACGGCAGCCTTTTTTATTCTAATAATTTCAGAGATTTGTGCGCGTGTTTCCATTACATATCTGTGAAATTCGTGTTTTACTTACATTAATTAATTAATTTATTAACGAAGTTATTATTTAGCTATTGACTATTAGGCGAAAACAAATGCTGGACTATCTATATTGGATTAAGTGTAGACAGATTAAAATTTCGTAATCGGGCGACACGCGATTGAAACAGATTTTTAAAAACTCAAAATTATTTTAAAACCCACAAAAATCAGTCAGATCAAATAAAATCACAAAAATCAGTATTTGAAAGAACACACATCGAGTGTGTAAAAATTGAAATTGTGTGAAGTTTAGAAGTTAAACAACAACAAACAAGTGGGTAAGTGGGATCAGAGATCGCACAGAGGGTTTCGTTTAATACTTCTTTCAAAACACCATCCTTTTGCAAAATCTGTTAGCTCCACAATTCGCAACTAGGGAGTGCACTCTATTCTAAACAAACGTCTGCCCGACAAAACTCCGTTTTAGAACCTATTCGCACTTATATTAGTCGAGGAAATTGGACCCATAAAACGTAAAATAGGAAAGCCCTCCTGGCCAAGTGGAAATGAAATATGAAAGGCTATTGTGCATAAAATGAAAGAGTGGCCGAAGGGTCGTCAAAGGATATATCAGATGAGGGGTTTGGGGAAAAATTGAACCCCCCCCCCCTCCCTCCCGGAGCCTTCAAGTGAAACTAGCTCGCTGTAGCTTAATTAGCGGCTAAGTTAGAAAAAATTCTTAAAAAACACAAGTTAGAGCCCAGAGGAGTGACTAATATAAGACTTTTTGAAAAATTTATCATTTGTCGTGTGATCACAAGTGTTCAGCTATAAGTATGCAAAATTTCATATCCCCAGCTTAATTAGGGCTCAGTTAGAAATAATTGCTTATAATACAGAAGTTGAAGCTCAAAGGGTTAATTATAAGACTTTTTCAAAAATTCATATTTTGTCTTATGATCTGACGCGTTCAGCTATAAGTATGCAAAATTTCATGTCTCCAATTTAATTAGGGGCTCAGTTAGAAAGAATTGATTAAAACACACAAGCTGGAGTCCAAAGGGTTAAATATAAAACTTTTTCGAAAAAAAAAATATTTGTCGTGTGGTCTCAGGTCTCCTGCTATAAGTATGCAAAATTTGATGTCTCCAACTTAATTATGGGTCTCATTTAGAAAGAATTGCTTAAAATATATATGTGGGAGCTCAAAGGGTTAAATGTAAGACTTTTTCAAGATTTTATAATTTGTTGCCTGGACTCAGGTGTTCTGCTTATAAGTATGCAAAATTTCAAATCTCCAATTTAAATATGGTCTCAGTTAGAAAGAATTGCTTAAAATACACAAGCTGGAGTCCAAAGGGTTAAATACAAAACGTTTTTCGAAGTTTATTATTTGTCGTGTGATCTGAAGTGTTCAGCTATAAGTATGCAAAATTTCATGTCTTCAACTTAATTATGGGGCTCATTTATGAAGAATTTCTTAAAATATATATATGGGAGCTCAAAGGGTTAAATGTAAGATTTTTTAAAGATTTTATGATCTGTCGCCTGGCCTCAGGTATTCTGCTAATAAGTATGCAAAATTTCAAATCTCCAATTTAATTATGGGCTCAGTTAGAAAGAATTGCTTAAAATACACAAGCTGGAGTCCAAAGGGTTAAATATGAAACTTTTTTCGAAATTTATTATCTGTCGTGTGATCTGAAGTTTTCAGATATAAGTATGCAAAATTTCAAGTCTCCAATACAATTAGGGGCTCTGTTAAAAAGAATTGATTAAAACACACAAGCTGGAGTCCAAAGGGTAAAATATAAAACTTTTTCGAAATTTATTATTTGGCGTGGGATCTGAGGCGTTCAGCTATAAGTATGCAAAATTTCAAGTCCCCAATTCACTTAGGAACTCTGTTAAAATGAATTGCTTAAAATACACAAGCTGGACTCCAAAGGGTTAAACATAAAACTTTTTCGAAAATTATTATTTGTCGTGTCATCTGAGGTTCTTAGCTGTTAGAATATAAAATTGCATGCTTCCAATTTGATTAGGAATTCTGTTATAAAGGATTGATGAAAATAGACAAATTGGAGTAAAGGGTTAAATATAACACTTTTTCAACGTTTTATGATTTGTTGTGTCGGCTCATGTGTTTAACTATGATAATTCAGAATTCCATGTCTCTAACTTAATTAGGGGCTCTGTTTAAAAAAAATTGCTTAAAATACACAAGTTGGAGCCCAAAGGGTTAAATATAAAACTTTTTTCAAAATTTTATGATTTGTCTTGTTGTCTCAGGTATTCAGCTATAAGTATGAGAAATTTCATGGCTCCAAACTTATTAGGGGCTGACTTAGACAGAATTGTTTGAAATACACACGTGGGAGCGCAAAGGGTTAAATTTAAGACTTTTTCAAAATTTTTTGGATTTGTCGTTTCATGTGAGCTGTTCAGCCATAAGTACTCAAAATTTCAAGTCTCCAACATGTACAGTTTCTGAGAACGGGCTCTGTGACGGACAGACAGACAGGCAGACGGACAGACAGACAGATAGAGGAGCGAGACGAATAGGATTTCGTCAGATGAACGAAACCCTAAAAAGAAAAGAATTGACATTAATTAACAACTAAATTAAAAAAAATCAAAAAACCCGACTGCGTAAAAAGCGAACCAATTAATTATTTCTCATCAGTGTGAAACTATTTTTTTCAATTCCTACTATTAGCTCACACTCTCGCTATATATATCTTGTAAAAATTTTCAATCGTTAATAAAATACTTATTATTCATCCAATCAAGCTCAAATATATTTTTTAAACTTGTAGTGGATGACACTTGATGTTAATCCAGTTTTTTTTCAAATATTAATTCATTAATTTAATTGAATTAATTAATTTTCAATAATCGAGAGAGTCCTCTTCTTGATCAAGGTAATATAAGAGGGAGAGAGCCCTCTTCTTGATCAAGGCATTTTAAGCGCCACTCATGAGAAAAGAAGAATGGGAGAAAAAAATTCTCTTATTGACCTAAGTAGGAATTGACTTAAATATTTTTTTATATATATTACTTGTTTATATTACTTGTTTAAATTACTTACCTATTTTTTTATTTACTTGTATTGCTGACTTTTAAATTGTGTTTAATTGTTAGTTCCTATCTATAAACATTGTTTTGATGACGTCTATAGATGTCTGTGATGGTTAGAGTTGCAATAAAGCTAGAGATACTACACACAATTTCCAGGTTGTATAATATTTTAACGCAACTTCTGACTGTAAAATAGTCAATGAAACATCGTCTTCATTTTGAAAGACCTATTCAATGATATGCCACTCAATAGGGTGCGTAAATTTTTTTTCGTCTCTACCGCCATTTTGAATTTATAGAAACAAAACCTAGCCTATAACCATCGGGCAGTTAAGACGAATCGATAGAGATCTCACTCATTAAAATCCATCCAGCCGTTGGGGGTGTTTCGAGGGTATAAAGAAATCCACATATACAGATACGCGTGAAACACATAACCCTTCTTTTCAGCCGGGTAAAAAGAAATTTATTGCTTAGGTGTTATCAACGTCAATATGATGCCAGCCTTAATCACAAACATGTTTTTGCTTTATAATACAGATTTACATAATTAGAAAAACACTTTTAAAAAGAAAATAACAATATTTCTTCAAAATAAAACATAGTTTTTCAATTTTCTGATATATACATCACATGACTTACTTGCATTCAGGAAATATAAATGCAGATTAGGCCAGTTTTCTTAAGGAAAAAAGGCAAATACCGTTCAAAATAAAATTTTGATTTTAATATGTAAAAAATATACGTGCTTATAAGCAAAAAAATAGAGTTTAAATTCAGTTTCTTTTAATATAAAAATTACGCTGTGTGACTAGAATTTATTATCTACCTTAACCCTAGAACTACCGGAAATTTTACTCAAGTTTTATAAAAACATTCTACACCAGAATTGTTACTTAAAACTATTTAATTTGTTTATTTAACTTATTATTGTCTGATTTATACATTTAGTTTGTTTTGAAGAAATTTCTGGTTTGAATAAATATTTTGAATGTACATGTCGGGTCCAATGGACCCGTCTGGTAGACGGAAGGTTAAATACGTCCAGAACCACACAGCTTTCACTGGTCATTAAACAAAATATATATTCTGCGCTAGAGTTATTTACTTTCTTAAGTTATAAAATTTAAATTCAGCAAATGGTAGCATTTGTATTCAGAAAGATTATCCTAGAGTTTTTCTGTTTTTGATTTTGAATTATTATGCTAAAAAGCGGTTTTTCTTTAATATAGGAATAATTTCACCAATGATTACAGGAATTCTTATACTCTTAGAGCAAAAATGTACCACATAAAATCTAGCCGTAAAAATATTTTAATAAAATATTACTGTAAAACCTTGTTAGACGACATTACAAGATATTAGATAAAAATTTCATTTTAGAATACGTGTATAAAATACATGTGCTTATGAGCAAAAAATAGTTTTAAAATTTGTTTCTCTAAATATAAAAATTACGCTGTGTGACTAGAAATTATTATTTATATTAAATCGTATTTTCCAGAACCTCACAGATTTCGTTGGTCATTGAACAAAATATGCAATCTGTGCTGGAGTTATTTAACTTTCGACATACTTCTTTCTTAAGTTATAAAATTTACATTCAGTCAATAGTAGAATTGGTATTCAGAAAGTTTATCGAAGAGCTTTTTTGTTTTTAGAATTTGAAGTATTATGCTGAAAAGCAGTGTTTCTTTAAATATGGAATAATTCCAGCAATGACTTCAAGAATTCTTATAATCTTCGAGCAAAAAAGTATCATATAAAAACTATTCAAAGAATATTTTCTCAAAATATTACTGTAAAACCTTGTTAGACAACCTTACAAGGTATGAGATAAAAATTTCGTTTAAGAACACACGTTTAAAGCATACCTACTTTCTTAAGTTATAAAATTTAAATTCAGCCAATGGTAGCATTTTTATTCACAAAGTTTATCCTAGAGTTTTTCTGTTTTTGATTTTGAATTACTATGCTGAAAAACTGTTTTTCTTTAAAATAGGAATAATTTCACCAATGATTACAGGAATTCTTATATTCTTAGAGCAAAAATGTATCACATAAAATCTAGCCGTAAATATATTTTCGTAAAATATTACTGTAAAACATTGTTAGACGACATTACATGATATTAGATAAAAATTCCGTTTTAGAACACGCGTATAAAGTACAGGTGCTTATGAGCAAAAAATAGTTTTTAAATTTTTTTCTCTAAATACAAAAATTACGCTATGTCACTAGAAATTGTTATTTAAATTAAATTGTATTTTCCAGAACCTCACAGCTTTCGCTGATCATTGAGCAAAATATGCAATCTGTGCTGGAGATATTTAACTTTCGACATACTACTTTCTTAAGTTATAAAATTTAAATTCAGTCAATGGTAGAATTTGTATTCAGAAAGTTTATCGTAGAGCTTTTTTGTTTTTAGAATTTGAAGTATTAAGCTGAAAAGCCGTGTTTCTTTTAATATGGAATAATTTCATTAATGACTTCAAGAATTCTTATACTCTTCGAGCAAAAATGTATCATATAAAAACTATTTAAAGAAGATTTTCTTAAAATATTACTGTAAAACCTTGTTAGACGACCTTACAAGGTATGAGATAAAAATTCCGTTTAAGAACATACGTTTAAAGCACAGCTTCTTATAAACAAAAAAATAGTTTTTAAATTAAATTTCCTTAAATATAAAAATTACGCTCCAAGAACCACACAGTTTTCGCTGCTCATTGAACAAAATATATATTCTGTCATAGAGTTATTTAACTTTCGACATACTACTTTCTTAAGTCATAAAATTTAAATTCAGTCATTGGTAGAATTTGTATTCAGGAAGTTTATCTTAGAGCTTTTCTGTTTTTTCATTTTGAATTATTATGCTGAAAAGTCTTTCATTATGGAAAGGTCTGAAAGGTCTTTCTTTAAAATAGGAATAATTTCACCAATGATTACAGGAATTCTTTTACTCTTAGAGCAAACAATTATGATATAAAAACTAGTCATAAAAACATTTTCTTAAAATATTGCTGTAAAAAGTTGTTAGACGGCATTACAAAGTACTATTTTACAAAGTACTGTATGTATGTACAGTATGGAGTGAAAAAACGAAAGTTGGAATTTTAATTTTGGATAGCAGCCAAAAGTTGCCTTTTGGTACCTCTAATATACTTTCATAATTTCATGCATTTTGAAAAACTCTTTTAGGGAACCTTTATATTTTCATTGTTTCACATAATGGGTTATTATCATAAATTGTACATTTACAGGGTGTTTCGGTAATCTCGTCTGACATTTTTATATTTAAAATGTTCTATGTAATCCCCTTTATTATTTTTTAACTTTAAGTCTTTATTTAAAAATATTTGAAACGTTATATTGAGTTTTAAAAATTGTTTGTTTTTATTTTTTGAGTCATTTTTAAATGCGTGCGTGTGGAAGCAAATCGAAGTTTACCATTGCTAGAAGTGCAGTGGAATAGCCCCTGTTTTGTAACCCTTCAAAACTAAATAAAACTGTTTTCCAACAATGGCAGGTGTTATAAAATATTATTTTTATATAAGACAATAATTAAACCACAACAGGAATGGTAAAGATCCACCAAAGTCAGAGGTAATTAAAATCCTGAGAGTAAAGATCGTAGAAATTTGGAAGAAAGTATCAATTATTATATTTTCCCAGAGGTGTATTGATCCAATGATAGACAACATTTTTTCTGAATACCAGAAGTTTATTCCATTCCTCAAATACAAAAAAAAAAAAAAATGATGGAAAATTTGAGATAGATTACATCGACGAACTATAAGGGAAGAACACGTATCTCTGATTGAAGAGTCAAATTCACTGTATCTGGGACAGATTACACCATCTTCTGAATCAGGAAAGAATATTGTAGAAAACATTTTAATATTGCACTGTAAACAACTTAAACATTGATAAATTTATGGCTATAGGTTGTGGCGGTGAACTGTAAACACTAGGAGAAAGAATGGTGCTATTAAATTCTTTGACACAAAGATTAGTCGTCCCTTGCAGTGCTTAATATGCCAGCTTCACTCAGACAGTTGTGGAATTAAAAAAATCTGCTCTTGTTTCCAGAAATTAACTGTGGGGTGTTCAGTACATATTCTGACACTACTGTCAGATTGTCTGTATTTCAGTACAGATTCAGTACCTGAAATCTGTTAAATCGCAATCCATGTAAAATGTATCACTCTAGATGGTAGGCAACTGCCAATTTACTTCTTAGATTGTACATTTTAAGTCAGAATCCTTCCCAAAATCTGAATATTATGGCTGAATTTGTAATGAAAGTATATTCACCTATGTCGTTTCAAATTAAGAAAGATTCTTCCTGCAAAAATGGAGCTCAAAATTGTTTTTTTTTTTACAATTTAAATTGCCTCGTTATTGCAGGGAAAATTTAAAGAAGATTGTCGATTCCGTCATTCAACGACACGCATACATCTGTCATGGAGAAAAAAAAATAATAGGGATGATAACTAATGAAAGAAACCATGGTCGATAACATGGATTCCGAAGAATATTGAAGGCAAGAGAAATGGAGTGTTCAAAAGTAAGACAGTTTCACTTTCCAGTATTGAACTTCAGTACTATAGGCTATATTATCATTATTGACTGGCAAGAATGTGAAATCACATCACCCCTAATAGTTAATAGAATATCAAGAGAGGATTTGAAAGTTTTCATAAAATGATCAGAAGTCCCGTCTTTACAATTCCCAAAGTTTTCTTGTCATATTCAAGCAGTTGAAAGATGAGTGAAATTAGCTACTGAAGCATCATTTGCTACTGCAGTAGTAGAAGCAGGAGACGGATATTTGAGAGCAAAAACCAAATCACGAAAGGTAATGCATAGTTTGGATACCAAAGGCTAACATAGAATAGAGTGAAATGAAAGATCATTTTATAGTACATCATATATATTCTTTTTATTATATCACTATATGTTCAGAAAAATGTATTTTCTATATATTTAGAAAACTATCTTTTATGTATATTCGAAAAATAAAAGTAAACTGTATGTCTAAGTGTTGTGCTTTTTCTTTATCTTCTTTAAAACAATGCAATTCATATTTTAAGGTTATCTCCACCATTTAAGATGTTAAAATACAACGAAACTTTGATTGTTCACAAGTAATACTTTAATCAATCATTTTTTATGGGTTATTCTATTAAAATCAGAAATTCAGTAAAAAAACATTTTTTTTTAAGTAATTTATACTACATATAGTCCAGGCAATAGAGAATTTTACGTAGCAAAATTAATGGTAGTACTGGAAATCGGCTTTCTAGATGTTTTTTGGGTCGCTTAATCCGAATTTGTAACTTCCCACCAAAATTTCCCCCGGCAACCTCCCCAAATTTTGGTAAAAAGCCCCCCCAAAAAGGTTTTTATTAAAAAAATCAATTTTTTTATTGTTTTAGAGAAAAAGTATCTAGAAATTCAGAAAGTAGACAAAATTTCCAACAAATTAGATATATGACATTATGACTTAGGATGAAGGGGAAGAGGTGATCTGCCTCGGAACATGCGCGCGGTGCTGCGTAAACTAAGTTGCGCAATTCCACTTAACCACTCACACGTTTACATTCGCCCTCCTATCTCCCCTCCGAACTTTCTCTATAACGTTTACTTTAAGATATTTGGGTCGCTGAATCCGAATTTTCAACTTTCCCTCAAAAATCCCCCCCCCGGACCCCCACCCCCAAATAGTTGTTTTTAACCTAAATTTCTTATTGTTTTAGGGGAAAGAATTATGAAATTGAAATTCAGAAACTAGACAAAATTTGCAACAAATAGAATATATGACATTATGAATTAGGATGAACGGGGAGGGTGAGAGCTGCCTCTGAACATGCACTGCGGCGCTACGTACACTAAATGATGAAGTCCAGGCAATAGGGGATTTTATCTGGCAAAATTAATGGTAGTACTAGAAATCGGTTTTCTAGATGTTTTTTGGGTCGCTGAATCCGAATTTGTAACTTCCCATGAAAATTTCACCCGGCAACCACCCAAAAAATTGGTTTTTGAGAAAAGCGCGCGGGGAATGTTCCGAGGCAGCCCCCTCTCTCCACGTTTATCCTACGTCATAATGCCATATATCCTATTTGTTGCAAATTTTGTCTAGTTTCTGAATTTTGTAATGCTTTTCCCCTAAAACAATAAGAAATTTAAGTTAAAAACAACTATTTGGGGCGGGGGGGGGGGGTGGTTCGTGGGGGAAAATTCTGGGGGTAAGTTTAAAATTCGGATTCAGCTACCCAAAAAACTTAAAGTAAACCTTATAGAGAAAGTTCGGAGGGAAGATGGGAGAGCTAATGTAAACGTGTGAGTGGTTAAGTGGAATTACGCAACTTAGTCCACGCAGCACTGCGGCGCATGTTCCGAGGCAGATCCCCCCTTCCCCTTCATCCTAAGTCATAATGTCATATATCTAATTTGTTGAAAATTTTGTCTACTTTCTGAATTTCTAGCTACTTTTCCCCTAAAATAATAAAAAAATGGAATTTTTTAATAAAAACTTTTTTTAAGGGCTTTTTACCAAAATTTGGGGGTGTTGCCGGGGGAAAGTTTGGTGGAAAGTTACAAATTCGGATTAAGCGACCCAAAAACCATCTAGAAAGCCAATTTCCAGTACTACCCTTAATTTTGCTAGGTAGAGTCCCTATACGGTCTCTATTGCCTGGACTAATAGTGAAGTCTTGGTTTTTCCCATATAAAGAGCATAATCTTTAAGAGCTGGTAGAGCCCTAAAGATGAATTCCAAACGAAATGAAAATTTAACCTTATATTCAGTGTGCCAAAAGACAACTTTTTAGACCTATCTGAAGAAAAAATTTCAAAATAATTTTTTTCGGTCATTTTCACTCCACCCTAATGTACAGTCGTGGGAAAAAAGTAAACACCACCTATTAACTCTGCAACTAATTATAATAGAAGAAAGCTACTGGTACCAATCGATTGGAAATAAAGTCTACTTTTAAATGATGTATATAAAATTTGCTTAGGGGGGGGGGCATCTACAAATCAAAACCAGACCTAATATTGTTTTTTTCAATAACAACACCCAATTTTGACAGTATATTTTAAGTCTTCGGCTCAAACTATCAATAAAAACAAAATTTCTAGTCATTTGAACTATAGGTTTTTGAATTATAAACATTCAAAATTTAGAGCTTCTAATATTAAATTACATTCTCATATTTTTGTTAATATCTTCTGAAATTATAACCCTAATGTGATAATTTTGTGTGCGGTTATAATACTGAACCCCAAAAATAAATATATTAAATTCGTACTTAAAAAAAACTATGATATTCATAATCATCTATTCATAATATGAATTATGAAATTAATATTCGAAAATAATAGGAATTGTAACCTACAATTTTTTTGTTAGATTTATATTTATTATGTCCTGCTTTATCCAAATTCTAAAACCTGGACCACCTAGAGATAAACGGAAAGCATATTCGGAATCAGCGACAAAAACTGATCTAGAATCAACTAATTTTATTTCTAGGACAAAACCACTGTTGTACAGTGCTATTACCCCTCTGAATTTGTCGGTCGAATTCGGTAGCAGCTTGTATAAGTTTATTAAGTTTTGTATTTGAATACTCAACAGCAGCTTATGTTGAACTGTGTTTTTTAAATTCACGAATCACTTTAAATTAAAGTTAAATTAACAGGAATGTACCATACATTGTAGTTGTTGGTGCGTAACAATGCTATAGATTGGGAGACGGCGGCACAAACAATCACCTCATCGAGTTAACGGCTGAAATTCCAGAATTAGTTATTATCAATTTACATATTAAAATGCAATCGGTCTGCCAAGTCATGGTGAAAAACACATGAAAACCCGATTTTAGCGGTTGACTCTAAGGATTACCATTGTATTTTCCTGCTACCAGTCCTCCATGTTTTCATACCTTTGGGTACAGGAAAACACAATGATAAACCAACGAGTTATCCACTAAAATCGGGTTTTATGTTTTTACGCCAAGATATGACTTGGCAGACCGATTGCGTTTTAATATGCGAATCGAGTTTCAACTAGTTCTGGAATTTCAGCCATGAACTCGATGAGGTGATTGTCTGAGCTGTCACTTCCCGGTGTACTATATAAATTAATATATTGCAATAATATACAGGAAAGATTTACGATGGGCACATCATAACTTAAAATGCCTCATAGATAGTTAATAAAGTTGCAGATTTGTAGAGAATTTTCAGCTAGCTCTTTTTATTTGTTTCATTCGATATCAATCATTTTCTATTATACTTAAACCGATTTTGTCCTATTTCTAATTATGTACCTTGGATTACCATATTATTGCTTTCCCATAAAAAAGCTTATTACAACTAGCCTTAACACACCCCACCATGTGTACCATGTGAGATGTGTACATGCAATAAAAATTATCCTATTATAATATTTTACCGGTAATAAGTTAAATGCATGTTTAGCACTACGATAACCAAAATCATACAAAATGTCCATTTATGTATTAAGGGATGATTTGCCTGTGAATGATTATGGTCGTAATAGTAATGGAAACCTATTACGCAAACAGTGATTATTTAAGCAGTTATTGATTCGACAACAGCTGGTTGGTAAAGATGCCATTATTTCCATACTCTCGTATTTTCGTATTACCTAAATCAACCACAGTTATTTTTTATTATTCATTTTTAGATGTGTGTTAAAAATTAGAGAGTTAAATTTGGAGTAACTTATATATATTTTTTTTATTTACAACAATTATTTAAAATCAGCCAATTAGTTAAATTAGGCTGTTCTTTTTTTATCTTAACCTTTTAACTTCAAATTGCATTAAAAATTTAGGTATCTATAATAAGGAAAGAAATTTGTGTGTGTGTTTTTCGGCTGTGTTCTGAAGAGAAGGCTGCACGTAGAGCTACAAAATATTGTATAAGATAGCTTTATACATGTAGTTTTACAGCTCGAAGCCCAATTTTCAAATTTTTTTAGTAGATTTTTTAAATTTTAATTTTTTATGCGATTTTTAAAGATTTTTTACGTTTTGAGGCTATTTTTATATAGCGCTTTTAAATTGAAGTATTATGTTGGGGTGTATACGTTTTATAGATCGAATACAGGGCTGCAGAAAAGTATTCGAGTACATTCACATTTTTTGGCGGAAATTACTGAAGATAAAATTCAATTATGTTATACGTTTCCCAAATGAACAAAATTTGCCATATTACGCAGTATATATACATATCTATACGTCATATACATATCTGCACAAAGTAATGTGGATATTTTTTACTGTAGATGGTAATTGCTGGAATTGTGTTTGAAAATATGCGTTTTAAATTTTTTTACTCAGATATCGTCATTCAACTTATTATATGGTGAAGTTTATTTTTTTTTTTAATTCTGAATGTTTTAGAAGTGCCTCATAATCTATTCTTGGCTCATGATTTTTTCTAGTAAGCATAATCGGTTATTTTTTAAATACTGCCAAGTTTTTCATAATTAAACCAAACAATAAATGTTTTGAATTTGGTTAAAGGTATCAGAGCGCCAAAGTTTTTTTTTTATTATTATACACAAATTTTATGTGTATCTACAACTTTATATTTTGGACTCTTTTGTTAAATGTACTAAAAAATTGATCTTCATAAAAAATCGAAAAGTGATTTTTTCTTAAGACGAAACGCAATTTTTCAATTTTAAATTTGGGTAGAAGAAAATATTTAACTGAAAATAAATCCTTAAAACTTGAGCAAAGTGACGTATTAAAATTTAAGGTATGGCAGTTAAATATTTTTTTCTACACAAATTTAATCTGAAACACTCCTATTTCGAATTTCCAGCTACTCATTTAAAATGAAAAGTGACGTGTGAGAACAGAGTGATTTCTTAAAATAAATTGAACTGCAGTTAATAATACTATATATTTTCTCTAATTAAATTTAATCCAAGAAACTTCTATATCTACTTTCAACTCTAATAATTATTGGCTCTCTCATTTTACAGAACAAGGTGACTTATATGTATCAATAAACGACATTTAGTTATTAATATATTTTCTGCTGATGAGCTTGTAAAAGGCTTGAAAGTACTAAGAAGTTTTAAATAAAATCCATATTTTTAACTTGTACCACTTTTTTCGTTATTTTAGTCGCCTTTTAAATAAGACAGTGAACTTTTTAAAGTTCACATTATGTATTTTATGTGACTCTTTTCTTTCAGGTTGAATCTTGAAAATATATTGGATTTTGAAATTTCGAATGATATAGAAAAGCTTTCTGGAATCATCGGTAACTTGAAAGAGGTTATTGTATGATTTCATTCTTGGTGAAATTATATTTTCGTACATTAAGAAATATTTACATTTTTATATACTGCTGTGAAAGTCTCCTGTAGAGTACTCAGGGCTAAAAAGTGAATCAGTAAATTTCCTTATAAGAAGCATATGACATAGATTAATTTTAACACAATTATTATATTTGGTGAGTAAATCATATGTATAGGGTGGTTCATCTGTTGGTTCTTTTTTTAGTATGAAAATAAACAATTCAATTTCATCCGGGATACCTCAATTCGCAAGAGCATTGGCAGCTTCAGCCAAGAGATCCCTGGTTCGAACCCTGACGCGGAGATATTTCGTCCAATTGGAAAACTACAACTCATAACACATAAGGTACTTGTACCCAATATGGACAGTGCTCTAAATATGGACATCCCTAATACCTTTAAAAGTAACAATTTTGATTGAGAGATGGCGCTACATGTCCGTGAAGAAAAGCAGTTGAAAAAAAAATAAGCCTAGAAAGTGCAAATAGCGCGCTGTTCGCCATTTGGAAGGAAACTTGTTATTTCGTGGTGTGCTGATCGTAATTACAGGTAAGTTTAAATTCTTATTAGATATGGTAAAATTATTTTAAATATTGAAAAGTGGAGTGTTTTAGAAAGCTGATAAAACATATTTTCGATTGCTATTGCATATATTGCTTAAAAATGTTTTCTTTGTTTATTTATTACAAGATTAAGTAAAACTATGCCCGATTCCCAATATGGAAACCTTATGCCCACATTGGAAATACAGCAAGTGAATCTTCAGATTCACAAATTTGTAAAATATCTGTTTAATGTCATCTGACCAATCCTACAAGAAAAAAATCCTCCAAAAAGCCCTTGCAGAAAAATCAAAAGAAGCCTCCCTCAGTAGGGTATGTGTTGACGAAAACGCAGGTACCAGCGGAATGACTTTACCAGCGGTACTGCTTCTTATGCAGTATTGATACTGTTGCAGGCATGCGACTATGCATCACATGCGGCAGATATGTCCATGAGGGCTGTGTGGAACTTACCGCCCATGATGAAGGAGTTTTTATTTGTCCATCCTGTGAGGACTGAGTAATAACAGATGTAAATTCTGCAGACAGATGCAATAAAGATAAGCAAAACCAACTATATTATTTCATAATATTTTGTAGTAACTAAGGTGATTTCCATGGGTCTTCGAAGAGCCCCAACCGAAAATGACCCCCCCCCTTTCTAAAGTGCATGTTCTGAAGATATTTACTGTGCCCCCCTCCCCGCAATACCTTAAGATATATTTCTTTTATCCCCGCTCCTCTAAAATCCCTTGGAAGAGTGGCTCTTACATACACCCTGTTTAGTAGGTCAATAAGTAGCCACATGTCTCTAATGTGTACATGCATGTCCATAATTGGGACATGTGGTTCCTTATGTGGACACTTGTAAACATTTTTTGTTTTTTGGATTAAAATTAAACCTGAATAATTACAAAGTCGCTAATTTTAATAATGATAGTCAACAGTCCAGGGATAGTGGTCATATATTTCTGGAGTCCTATGACGTGTGTACACGTGGGTGAAAAAAATCAATTTTCCTTAGGGTGTCCATATTGGGTACAGGTACCTTATTAAATTTGATACAATTGCACGTTGAGAAATAGTAATCTCACAAATCATTTAAAAGACTAATACGGTGGTATCTGATGATCGATGCCATGGTATAACTAAATTCGTAGTTTCATGGAATTCTACTCATGTGTATTTGAGCTAGATCTATACAGAATTTGTATAGAGGACTGTAAGTCTGTATATCAGACTTGTTCCAAAAACTGTCAAATTGCTCACAGGTCATTTAAAACACGTAAATTCAGCAAAAACCGGGAAGTTCATATATTAATATTGAACATAAATTTATTTCATAACACTTTAATTATGTAGAATTATTATACAGTTAATGTATCAACAAACAAAACTAGTGTTATATCAGTCCAAATTCATTTTATTGTTTAAAAAAGAGACATTTTTCATAAAATATTTTATGGGAAATATACTTGGGTTACAGTTTTAAAAAAGCAAATGGTTCTGGGAAGATTATTTTCCAAAAAATACATTTCTAACGGATATCCGGTTTAAAAAGTTGAAGGACAAAATAAAAGAAGATGAAAATGTGCTGAATTGCGGTTTAGAATTTCCTACTGAAAAAAAGGCAATAACTGCGAGTCTCAGCAATACAATTCAATCGTTTTTTGAACGAAAATACCTTCAACCAGCAATATAAAAAAATAGTTTTTTTTTCCTAAATATACTGCATGGTGTCTTTTATATATTTAAGTCAACGCATTAAGTAGCATCGCATTTAATCTAAAATAGTTTCCTTTATATTTTAAAGATAGAATCCTTTAAGATGACTCTCAAGTATTATTCAAAGTCATGTTCATTTCTTTAGTCTATTTCTTAAAGAATATATTGAATGAGTTTATTATTTTCAATATGAAATTGATAACGTGATTTTTTTTAACCAACATTTGTTCGTCCCAAAATACTTTAGTGTTTCGAGAGAAGTTTCATAAAATGTTGGATGGTTTAGCTATGGGTAACCCTAGCCCAGTATTAAGCAATATATATATGAACTATTTTGAAATAGAATTATATAAATTAATACAGTTTACATTATATACTCCTTACGTAGATAATTCCTTTGATGTACTTGGTTTGTCTAAACATAACTTAATACATGTCTAACTAAACACTTTACTTGATTCATTAAATTCAATTGATCAATGTATCCAGTGTACCTTTAAAAGTGAAGTGAAACAAAGTCTTCCTTTTCTGGATGTCCGGGTAAACCGAATGATTGTGAGTTTTTGAAGACTGTTTACCTTAAACCTTCTGCTGTAAGTTTGTCCCTTGATTATAAACCCAATCATCCCCCAAAATCAAAAATTAGTTGCGTTCAATACTCTTATTTTCAATGCATGTAAAATCTGTTCGAATTCTGAATTATTTAATAGTGAAACTAACTATATTAAAGTAGTAGCCATTGATCGTGATTTTTTCTTGGATATCGTTGACCATATTTTATCTAAATCCCTGACTGCAACTGATTGTGTTCCAGCAAATAAAGAATTAAAAAATGTTATTGAGTTATCTTATTTTCCAAAATCAGAGATCAAATTTCTCGAGTTTAGTTTCAAAGTTGTTTGCTCTCCAATCAGTAAAGTTTCTTTCTTCAATCACAAATATCCAATTGACGGCCATGATACCTAGTGCATTTATAGATTTTTTTGTGAATGCAGCCTCTGTTTCATCGAACAGACCAAGCCCACTTAGATTTAGACTAAGAGAAAACGAGAATTATGTTTGAAGCTAAGAATTGGATAAATCTACTATAACTAAACATTCTTTTAGAATTGCAACCTTCAATTAAATATTTCTGAGGCTAAAATAATTCAAAAATGTAATTCAGTTTTTGATCTAGATCAGCGCTTTCCAACCTTTTTTTTTCTTTTATGTACCCCTTTCTTCAGTTTTTCATTTCAAAGTACCCCCATTTCTCCTAAACACGCCCCTCTTCCTCCTCCACTCAACTAGATAACGCAAAATGCAAAATATATTTAGTTCCCTTCCTACTCTTGAAGTAACAACTCTTACTATTCTTCTATTTAAAATAAAAATATTTTGTATTCGCCTAGAACGAGTATATACTAATTCCATTCACATATATTTAGTTCTTTGTCACTTTTAAGTTTTCTTTGAGTCAAAATAGCCAACAATATCAACATTTAAATACTATATATTCTAAACCATTAAAGAAGTTTAAACCGTGGAGTAAATAAATGCTTGAAAATTTTTATTGTATAATGTTTTAAAGTAACTTTTAAAATTAGCTACTAAAGTAAAACTAGTCGGATGTGGCAATTCCAAAACTTTCTTCTATCTCATACATGTTAATACATCCTGATAAATGCAACCGGTTAAATGATTTACACCAAAATCTTATCAGCAACAAACTTATGTCAACTTCTAACTGATTCTGAAATTTCGTGAAAATCCGTGCATTAGTTTTTGAGTAGAGCTATGGCGGAAATCATAAAAAATTCTGCATAGCAGCGCCACCTGCTGGGCGATATATACCTAAAGCTAATAAGCAACAACTTAAGTCAACTTGGTAACTGAATCTGAAGTTTGATTAAAATCCGTGCATTACTTCTTGAGATAAATCTGTTGCGGGAATCAGGAAAAATACAGCATAGCAGTGCCGCTTGTTGGGCAATTTATACCAAAACGTAGTCAGCGCCAACTCATATCAAGAACTAACTGAAACTGAAGTTTGATGAAAATCCACGCATCAGTTCTTGAGATAGAGTCATTGCAGATATCGTGAACAAGGCTGTATAGCAGCGCCACCTATTAAACGAGTTACATCAAAACGCAGTAAAAATCAACTCATATCAAGGACTAAGTGAACCTGAAGTTTCATAAACATCCGTGCATTAGTTCTTGAAATAGAACCGTTACGGAAATCGTAAAAAATGCAGTATAGCAGCACTACCTGTTGAGCGATTTGCATCAAAAACTAATCAGTAACAATTTATATCAGGGACTAACTGAATATAAATTTTTATTAAATTCCGTCCATTAGTTCTTGAGATAGAGCGCCCACAAAATTTGTGTCACATATAGACGCACAGACAGACGGACAGACAGACTCACAGACAGACATTTTGTAAATTCATGTTTTTCGAGATCCCTAACCCCTAAAACGTGTAAATCCGTCGAAAACTGGAATTCGAAAATTTTCATGAATCCAATACTTTTTTCTTGTAAAGATAGAAGAAAGTAAAAAGTACTAATGAAGCCTGTGCATTTAAACAATAATTTCTTACTATACAACTGGACAAACAGACTTCTACCACGTTACACTAATTTCAATGAAATAGATGAAGGTACACATATGTGTACCTAAGTGTTATTCATGATAAAGTTTTTCAATAAAACTCTTTTAAAAGAAAAAACTACACTAAACAGATATTGAAACATGAACTTTTAGAAATTAATTTTATTGTATCCATAAACGAGATTTAAAATAATGAAAATTAGTTGCGTTTCCAAGGACGTCGACTTTCCACCATTTTTAGGAAATCTTTGGGTCCATATATGTGAACCTACGTAACGAAGAGCTTACAAGGGCAAGTAACGAAATCTTTGTAGATTTCTTCAACTAATAACATCTGGTATGCGGCAATGTTTTAAAGAAATTCAAAATATTATTTGAATCTATCATTGGTTAAATATATTGAAAAAAATCTGTATGTAAAGTTGGAACGTAAAATTCACCTTAGTGTATTATTGAAGGCATGAAAACATTTAAAATGATTGATAATTTATTCATTACTAAAATTGTGGTAAAACAATATAAAAGATTTTAAAATAATAAGACCAATTCACAGATTCCCGCGAACTTTTTATAACCGTGAAGCTTAATGATTTAAAATCCTTTCTATTCTACTACTGTTCTACTACTTTACACCTATTTCAGTAAAGAATAAATTTTGAATCATTTTAAATATTTTCATGAGTTGATTACGTGATTGATATATTACATAGAAAAAAGTTTTTCCTATTATTAGTGCATATCTAAAAATATATGGGGCATTCTCACAATCTTACGACTTTCAGGAATAAAAATCTGGTGAAACTAAACTTGCTAAAATACCATTTTAATATGATAGACGAATGCCTTAATGATTCAAAATAAAGAAAAAAATGATCAGAAGCGAAAATATTGTTATTTAACTGAGGTTTAAGTTAAACTTGCGAGTTTAATTTTCCTTACCATTTTATCCCTATAACTTTTTATTTTCTTCTAAATTTTTACTTGTAATGAATTTGCATAGTACCCACAGGACATTCAAATAAGAAATAATAGCAATGTAGTAATTTTAGTACAAAATTTTGGTATAACATTGTCTTAAAGCGGTGTTAAAGAGGGGACGGTAAGGTAAAAAAGGGGAAGGTATAGGGAAAAAAAGGCACGGAAAGGGGAAAAAAAAGGATGGTAATGATGGGACGGTAATGAAAATTATCACCTATTTTTAGACATTATGTTAAGACTAAGTGATAGCCACAATGTTCATTGATTTTTACAATAAGTTATTTACATTGGATTAAATTAAAAAAAATAATAATTTACCTGTAAAAGTGCAGGAATACACTTTCGGGACGGTAAGACTACCAATAAAGCCACAATGCTTGAAATTGATATTTAAATGCTCCAAACTTAAAAATCAGCATCAGGGACACTGGACGGTATAGGACTTTCCTGGATATTTGGACCCCCAACATCGTCCAAAACTTATTTATCTCGTTAATATTGTTATGCAGTCATGCAATGGGATGTTCACCAGTATATGAAATAAAAAAACAAAAAAATGCGTACTAAAATAAAAATTATTATTCAGAGACTTAAAAGTCAAAAGATTGTGAGAATGCCCCATATATTAAATGTAAAAAAGCTGTTACAGTTTTCATTTGTAAAAAAAAAATTACCTACATTTTCTAACAGTTTAGCATATTTAAGGTGTCAATTGTATGGTCTAGTATATTAAAAGATATATTTATCACAATTTTATTTATTTTTAACCCTTTGTAACTCAACAACTCCGATTTGAAAAATATTTCTCAGATGCTAGAATGTATTATTTTAAACATGTAAAAAAAAAAAAAAAAAAAAAAAAAAAAAGCAATTTATCAAATTACAACGATCATTTGGAAAACAATTTTTTTAAGACTAAAATTTAAGACACAAAAAATCGCACGGAGTTGATCATACATTACGTACGCCATGAATTAAATATTAATAGTGTTATTACACGTAAAAATTGCAAGCCAAAAATATCGCCTGCGACCCGTCAGATTTCATGAAACTTAAGTATTACCCACCTGAAACTTACGTAAATATCCAAGCATTTCATTGGCTGTTCGGGAAAAGGCTTTTCCATCGTCAGATTTCCAAGAAATCTGACGGCCAATTTAAATGAAATTTCATCCTTAAAGTTCTAAACATCCGACAATATTACTTTTTACACCGTCGTATAGAGAAAAAATGTACTTTTAAATGCAATTTGTTTGCAAGCTGTATCTCAATTTGTTTCTGTTATTATTATTTTTTGTAGTTTTTATCACTTTTTTGTCATAGTGGCAACAGAAAGTATCCATCGTTGTTAAAATTAAACGGAAATACAGATTACTGTATAGACCAATCAGAAAACGAATAAATTGCAGTTTAAACCAATGAAAACCGTCAGATATGCTTTTGATTTCCCATTCTGACGAGAACAATAACCATTTATCCAAATGGTTAAAAAAAATAGAACATAAAAAAATATATATTGGCTAAATGTTACTTTTTCATATTTACAATAAACATAAAAGTACACATTTCAAATAAATATCGTCACTTTTATAATACATAATTGTAAAGTATGCAAACTTACCTTTTTAAAAAATCTGTTTTTATACTTCTCCAGTGTTTTATGTGCGTTCGTAATTATATAAATACGTAGTACCTATTATCATCGTCTGGTCCATCTGTCTGTCCGTCTGCCCGCATATAACACAGCAAAAACTACCCAACTGAATGGTTTGAAATTTGATATAAATAATCATTGCAGAAATTTGTCGAGTCTTCTCAAATTTTATGAAAATCTAATCAAAACTTAAAAAGCTATTAATACAAACGTTTTTTATTCTACTAAAACCTATCATGCGTAATTAATTTAATGATATCACATGATAGGTAATGATTCTAGATTGCCATGGTGATTACGTCCTATTTAAGATGGAGTCCTATTATTTCCGTATTACTGATTTTAATAGATATAATCTTAATACATTTTGTAATCATGCATTTTTTCATAAGAGACAACTATTATTGCACCACAATCATATATTTATTATAAAACTGATTTATTTAGAAAACTAGTTATAGTACGATCGCACCTCATTTGCCATGTTTGACGTACAATTTCAGACATGTTAATTTCATCAAATTTGCGAAGTCCATTTTAGCAATAACAATCCATAACTGTTAAAATGATATAAAAAAAATTTGCATGAAAAATTAAATCAATATCGTCGCCTATTGAGAATTATATGAGCACTTTACATTAACTGCTGTGTACGGTGATAGAAGCAATCGATAAAACAGTATTTTCAAGTCCACAATAGAAGTAATTTTGACATTGATAAGGCTGAGGATATGCAAGGCGTTGATACAATGGGTTAAGGTAAACATATAGTCAATAAATACTGACATATTATCCGTGATAATAAGTAAATACCTTTTCGACTGTATTGAAAGGAAATACACAGAACTAAATGTTCCTATCTTTTGTAATATTGATTTATAAACTGAATGTATTGTTACAGTAATTCGTTTTGCTGAAGTTTCTAGTGAAATGCCTACAATGCACAAAAACGTTGAATAAACGTTGAACGTTCTGTGTACTTCATAAAATTCCGGAAAGAAAACAATGCTGATGTTGTTGTACCTACATTCATGCCATGGAAAAAAAGGAAAAAGAAATCTCTGCTACATAGTGTAAAATACAATAAATGCAGATACAATAATTGAAATGAAATACAATAATTACAGATACAATAATTAAAATAAAATAATATAAATGCAGATACAATAATTAAAGTAAAATACAATAAATGCAAACGCAGTAAATGCAAACACAATAAATGCATCTGCAATACAGATATGCAACGTGGTGATACAAAGGGTTAAGGCAAGGAAGAAGAAATCTCTGCTACGTAGAGTAAAATATAATAAATTCAGATACAATAATTAAAGTAAAATGCAATAAATACAGATACATTAATTAAAGTAAATACAATAAATGCAGATACAGTAATTAAAGTAAAATACAATAAATGCAAATACAATAAATGCCTCTGCAATACAGATGTATAGCACGGTGATACAAAGGGTTAAAAGAAACATATCGTCAATAAATACTGCCACATTATCCATGAAAATAAGTAAGCACCTTTTCGAGTGTCTCCAAAGGAAATACTCAGAACTATATTTTCCTATCTTTTGAAATATTGATATATAAACCGAATATATTGTTATAGTAATTCGTTTTACAGAAGTATCAAGTGAAATGCCTAAGAGAAAAAATGAATGCACAAAAATGCTGAATCACTTCATAAAGTTCCAGATAGAAAAAAATATTGCTGTTCTTGCATCTACATTCATGCTATGGGGAGCAAAAAAAAAAAAAAAAAAAAAAAAAAAAAAAAAAATCTGCTACGTATGGAGTAAAATACAATAAAATTGCTCTTAGCGTTTGTTTCCGTCAATATAGTTATATATCCTTTCAAGAAACTGCATGGAAGTATTTAGTACTTTCTATTTTTTTTTTTTTTTTTTTTTTTTTTTTAAGCTGAAAGGTAACGCATATGGGGCATTCTCACAATCTTTTGACTTTCATGTCCCTGAATAATAATTTTTATTTTAATACACTTTTTTGTGTTTTTTTTTATTTCATATACTGGGGAACATCCCATTGCATGATTGCACGGCAATATCAAGGAGAATAAATAAGTTTTGGACGATGTTGGGGGTTCAAACACCTGGAAAACTCCTATACCGTCCCGTGTCCCTGAAGCTGATTTTTTAGTTTGGAGCTGTCTGGATAAAATTGTTTCAATAAAAATAATCCGATGTAATTTTTTTCTGAAACTGGAACTATTGTTTTACATAAATATGTAGCTAAAAATTAACCTGCACACATTTTTAGGGTTGTTATTATTTTTTAAACTCTGTCCCTGGGTTTTAGATTCCTTACCATCCCTCTTCTAAAATTATACAGAAAATCATTTCAGATGCAGCCACAGATTTTTTTTTCAAGTTTTTTCTCATGCAGAAGTATGCTAGAGAAATAATGACTAAAATTCTTTGGCAGGAAATTTACTGTAGAATTTAAAACAGCATTTAAATATGAATTTCAAGCATCGTGGCTTTATTGTTAGTCTCACCGTCCCCAAGGTTTATTCCTGTACTTTTCGAGGTAAATTTTTTAAAAAAAATAATTTAATCCAATGTTAACAACTGTTTCTAAAAATCAATGAACATTGTGGCTATCACTTAGTCTTAACATGATTTTCCTAAAAATAGGTGGTAATTTTCCTTACCGTTCCATCCTTACCGTCCCTTTTTTTACCATTTCGCCCCTTTTTTCCAATACCATCCCCCTTTTTTTACCTTACCGTCCCTTCTTTAACACCCCTTTAAGACAATGATATACAAAAATTCTGTATTGAAAGTACTACATAGTTATTATTTCTTATTTGAATGTCCTGTGGGTACTATGCAAATTCATTATAAGTAAAAATTTAGAAGAAGAAAATAAAAGAGTTATAGGGGAAAAATGGTAAGGAAAATTAAACTCGCAAGTTTAACTTAAAACTCAGTTAAATAAAAAAATTTTCGCTGCTGACCATTTTTCTTTATTTTGAATCATTAAGGCATTCGTCTATATCAGATTAAAATGTTATTTTAGCAAGTTTAATTTTGCCAGATTTTTTCCCCAAAAGTCAAAAGATTTTGAGAATGCCCCATATATATGTACAAAAGGGTTTCATTCGATGTAAAGTTTAAACATTAAACTAGTCAAATTTCTAATATAAAATATTGTAAAGTATACGAATTTACTTTACTAAAAAATCTATTTTTGTACTTCTCCAGCCTTTTTATTTTCAAACTTCATTTTAGAAATAACAATGTGAAACTGCTAAAATGATAAATTAAACTTTGGCATAAAAAATTGTCTTAGTTACGCCTTCTCTTTAAAATTCTATGAGCAATACGCATTAACTGCTATGTTGGGAGATAGTAACATTATATAAAATTGCATTTTAAAACACACTGTATAAGGTAATATTGACTTTTGTGTACGTTCCAGATATACAACTTAGGTCAACAAAGGTGAGAATGTTTGTTAAATGTTTTAGTATTTTATACTTAAGGTTTCTGAAAGTTATTATATTTAAGAGGGTCCGAAACACATTTTAAAATAATTTTTATTTATTAAATTAAAATTCTGAATTTTTTTGTGATGGTTAACCTTATCATTTGTAAACAAAATCACATGATAAAACTTCTCATATTTTTTTTTTTTTAATATTTAAATTTAAAATTTATTAAAAAAGTTGGGTAATTTAAAATCCTTATAACTCTAAATATTACTTATAGAATTTCAATTTCTTTTCATTTAAATAAACAGAAATATATAAGTTTTAATTTTGATTCGGCATTTTTAAAAATATTAATTTATAGAATAATTAAAAATATTTAACGAAAAAAATTAAAAAAAAGTGGTGTAACTTAAAAAAATCATATTTTCAAAAGTAAATATTTTTTTTGAAATATGCTGAATCAGAATTAATGTAAAACAATTGAAAAAGATATGTCCTAAGTTTGAACATTTTATCTTTAACGGTTCTCGAGTTATAAGAATTTAAATACGAGAAATGGTGAAAAAATCTATCATGAAGAAAAACGCTTTTTTACAAGAAGTCGTTTCCGTGACAGCCATTGCTTGAAAGCTAGATTTTGAAAACAAACGAGAACGAAATAATAAATATTTTTTGTTCTAATTCAGATAGAAGCATGATTTAAATGTAATTTAAAGCAGTAAAGAAATAGAAAAAGTTTTAATGAAATAAAATGTTTTTTCGAAATTCGAAGATTTTTGTGTCTCGGACCCCCTTAACCCAAATTGAGTTAGAGTAGAACACCCTGTATTTTTGATTAAATATGTGGTTTGCGACACCATGTTCTTTGGTAATTTCTTTATGACTTGATACCTGCTATCACCCCTCTTAATTTGTTGGCCTAATTTGGTAACATCATATACATCTCTTTTAATGTGTGTTTAAAATTTCTTTTCCAAAAATTAATCAGATGTAAAGTTATTGAAATCCATATTAAGGTCATATTCACTTTTGTGTACGCTCCAGATATACAACTTAGGCCAACAAATGTGAGAATGTTTGTTAAATGTTTTAGTATTTTATACTTAAGCTTTCTGAAAGTTATTACCTTTTACCCAAATTGAGTTAGAATAGAAAACCTTGTATTTTTGATTAAATACGTGGTTTGCGACACCATGTTCTTTGGTAATTTCTTTTTGACTTGATACCTGCTAATTGTTTTGATACCTGCTACCCCTCTGAATTTGTTGGTCTAATTTGGCAACACCGTATACGTCTCTTTAAATATGTGTTTAAAATTTCTTTTCCAAAAGTTAATCAGATGTGAAGTTATTGAAATCCATATTCACATGTAATTTGTCAGTTTCAAAGGCATCTGACCCATTAAGAACGAATTTTAATTAATATAAAAATAAAAAATAAGATCATTTTTAAATCAGATCTATAATAGGCATTGCTAAAATATGCGAGAAAATAAGCAACTTTTTTTTGCTTCTAAAAAAAAAAAAAAAAAAAAATACTCAGGGGAACATATTGATATATAAATGGAGTGGAATGTTACTGTAAGTGTTTTTACTGTGTTGTCAAGTAAAAGGACAATACGAAAAAAAAAAGTGAATGCACAGATATGCTGAAAAAAATACTGCTGCGCTTGCACCTGCATTCATGCTTTGGGAATAGAGAAAAATGTCTGCTGCATAGAATAAAATACAAAAAAATCACTTTTAGCGTGTGTTTCGCTCGATATTATAGTATATTATGTCAAGAGGCTGCAGGGAAGTATTTAGTATTACACCTTACTTCGAAAGAGCTTAAATATAAAAAGACATGTTCATACTAAAGCTTTTTATTCTGTCAAAAAAAAAAAAAAAAAAAAAAAAAAAAAAAAGGAAATGTATATTGTTTATTACGTTTTTAAAACACTTTCGTTTTTGCAATTTTAACTTTTTTTTTTTCTTTTTTTTTGTAAGCATATTTTACCAAATTACATTCGAATTGCAGTAAATGTTACGATACTAAATGCCTATTAATGGTAGAACAATATGAAAACCAAATCAGATTAGTCTTAAATGAGATATATAATCTGGAACTGCCAAATTAATTATTTTTGCTCCTTTTGAAAAAAAAAAAAAAAAAAAAATCAGGGCAGCATTATTTATTTTACGGAATAATTATAAATAAATGGAATGGAATGCTACTGTAACTGTTTTTACCGTGTTTTCAAGTAAAAAGACAATGAGAAAAATGACGCACAAAAATGCTGATCCACTCCATAAAACTCCAGTAAGAAAAAATATATTGCTGCGCTTGCATCTGTATTCATGCTTTGGGAATAGAGAAAAATGTCTGCAGCGTAGAATATAATACAATAAAATCAGTTTTATCGTGTGTTCCATTCGATATAATGGCATATTATGTCAAGAGACTGGAGCGCAGTATTTAGTATTACAATACCTTACTTCGAAAGAGCTAAAATATAAAACACATGTTTATATTTAAGGACTTCATTTCATTTTTAAAATAAAAATAATAATAAGTATACTGTAATATGTTTATAAATTACTATTTTGTAATTTTATTTAAAAAAATAAAGATAGTAAGCATATATTGCAAAATTAAATGCGATTTAATGCAAATCTTACGATATTAATTACTGACTAAAGGTCAATCAATTAATATTCAGCATAATTTGCCAGATAAGAAAACAAACAAATTAACCAGCCAAGCATTTTAACCCTTAAATGCATAGTGTAACTCAGGAGGTACAGTCGTAGAAAAAAAAAAAAAAGTAAACACCCCCTACTAACTCCTCAACAAATTATCGTAGACGAAAGTTACTAGTACCGGACGATTGGAAATAAAGTCTACTTTTAAATGGTGTGTATAAAATTTGCTTAGGGGGCCATATACATATTAAAAAGAATTCCAAATTTCATTTTTTTCAATGACACTACCCAAATTTAACGATATATTTCAAATCTTCGGTTCAAAATATGCCTAGAAACCAAATTTCAAGTCATTCATATGATAAGTTATTGAATTATAGACATTCAAAATTTAGTACTTCTAATGTTAAATTACATTTTCATATTTTTATTTATATCTCCTGAAATTATGTTCCTAATGAGCTAATTTTTGTTTAGCAATAATACTAATATACCCAAACATAAATACGTTGAATTTGCAATTTTTATAATTTTATGATATGAATTATGAAATTAATATTCGAAAAAATTATGAATTGCAACCTACAATTTTTTTGATGGATTTAGATTTATTAAGTCCTGCTTTATGGAAATCCCAAATTTCACATTTTTCTTCCAAGTAGTTTTTAAATTATGCTTAAAAAACGGCAAAATTATGGTTTAAGGGGCCGTCTATGATAGCAGTGAGTAAATTTTTGAAACTTATTCTGCTATCCTGTAATCAAACAGGTTTCATTGAGGCTTAAACGTGCCTTGATCAAGAAGGCGGCTCTCTCGGTTAACAATCGAGTTCGGAACTTCAATTTGGATACAACCCTTAAAATACGCTCGTTTTAAAATAATTAATTTCTCGGAAACTTATGGCACGAATTGCATAAAAATTTGTTTATAGGCTAATTGAAAGGTGTAGAGTTCATTTATGTTGTCAGAATTGTGTACTGCTGTTGAAAAAAACAAAGTTATGGTTCGTTTTAATATGTAGATGGCCCCCTAAGCAAATTTTATATACATCATTTAAAAGTAGACTTTATTTCCAATCGTTCGGTAACAGTAACTTTCTTCTACGATAATTTGTTGAGAAGTTAGTAGGGGGTGTTTACTTTTTTTTTTCCACGACTGTACATTATATATATTTTTTTTTTTTTGCCACTTGGTTCTTTCTATTGACCTTTTGTTGAACTATTATGCGTTACCTGAGGTAACATCCATTTAAGGGTGTGAAGCCTGATTTTGTTCTGATTTGTTATCACGAAGGGTTTATAACATCTTTTGTTGATACAGCTTGCAATGTGCTCGACTGGCGTTATTTCTCTATCTTTATAAGGTAGTCATTATTAATTCTGCAAACTATTATAAGCATTATAAAAATTGTCATATCGCTAAAAAGCCGTTATTGTGCAGCGTAAATGCTTCAAAGTATATAATTTAAAATTATCATTTGTTGAGCAATTTTTGATAAGTAACTCAGGAGTGATATTACGACATTATGTCCAACAGAATCATAAATAAATTTTTTCAGAACTTTTCTATTGGATAATTAAGAAAAGTAGACTGAAATATATTTTCCGAAAAAAAAATAAAAAATCATTCATTAAAGGGATAACACAGTTCTTAAACATTTGATTCCGAGACTGACAAGAAAGTTTAGTAAATTTTTGAAATAAGTTTCCGAAATTTTAGAAGATAAAAGAAATGGAATGTTACTGTAAGTGTTTTTACTGAGTTATCAAGTCAAACTGGCATAGAAAAAACTAGAAAACATGAATTCTGCTTTTTCAGAATTTAGTGTCGCCCCCGATGACAAAAAAATATATGTATATAAATATAGATACAGTAGAATCCTGATTATCCGAGTTAATCGAATTTATTCCTTTGGAATGGATAATTTTCTTCTGGTGGAAAAAAATGGCCATAATATAAAAAAAATTATGGCCATTTTTTTCCCATTTTGAACCGAAAATCTGAGTTCTAACTTTTTACGACTGCTCTTTCATCTTCACCAAACACTTCATTTATAATGACTGTTTCAAAATAATGGAAGCCATCAGTCCATCAGAAGAAAATAACTCGGTGAAAGCAGAAATTTCGATAATCGGGACTCTACTGTAGTTCAGTTTTAAGACTTATAACACGCGATTTTATTTTACATAAAGGGGCGACATCCATATCCTCTGAAGAATTCATCATTTGCGATCCAGTGTTAAACAACATCTACAGTAAAGTACGCTTAGGACGTCACTATCGCATAATAATAGACAAATCCAAAAAGAAGAGGTTTCGTCATTCGAAAAACTCGACAAAAAAATTCGCTATCTAAAGATTCACAGCCCTTCATTTGTTTGTATTATTAATATAAATACTTAAAATTAAATTTAGTTTATAATAGCTCCCTGTTTTATCAGAAATCATTCATTTATATATTTTCAAAATAGCACGTATTTTAATTATTTTTTTTCCGTTTTTATGGGAAAATGGCAACAAAAAGATATAATTGCTATTTTCCTTTCACTTTCTACAGAAATGGAGTTCTTCCGTTGCCCTTATTAAGCAAATGGTTCTAAAAACTACAAGAAAAAATTAATATCTCAAAAATAAATAGAGATGCAGTTTTCAAACAAATTGCGTTAAAAAGTACTTTTCCCCAAATACGACGGTATAAAAATTGAACATGTGCGATGCTTAGAAGTTTTAAAAGTCTTTCCGGCCAGTGCCGGGAGGAAGAGGTAGCTTTCATATTCCTTATTTTTAAAAAGCCAGCTTATATTATTCAAACGCACAAAGCTCAATTTAGTGGAAACCGATTATAGGAGATTCAATACACTAATTTTTATTAATACTAAATCATTATGAATGAGAATTTCGCGAAATTAGTCAGCTTTATCCAAGATGCTTTTATTTAAAGTAACTTATATTTGGTTGACAAATTCGGCGATATCTTGAAGTGCCTGCCATTTTAAGACAACATGGTGGATGAGGCTAACCAGTGAACTTGGTCGAGACCTTAGTAATTCCTGTGAACATGTTCACTCACATCGGAATCGGTTGATATATACGAGTGCTGTCGCAGGCAAAAAATCAGATTTTTCAAAATACCACCCACATTAGACATTCAAACTGCTGTATCAGAGTCATTTTTTAATATAAAGACAAAACAAAAAATGTTCCAGAATCCTTGTATCAAGGTAAAATACTAAAAAAAGAAACCTTTTTCAATTTCTAATTTTTTTGCACCTTACTTTAAATATATATTATTTATTTACTGGGCGCCATTTTGAAACAAGATGGCTGATAAAGCTGCCCAGCGAACTTGGGCAAGACATTGCTATATAATATCACATGCCTTCTTACATCGAAATAGGTTATAAATACACGTGTTATCGCGTGACAAATACCAGATCGTTTCAAAATGTCAGCCATGCTAGAAATTCAAAGTGCTATAATTCAACCATTTTTTTAGATATAGACGAAACAAAAACTGCTCCTGAATCTTTGTATCAAGGTGAAACACATAAAAAAAAATTTTTTTCATTTTCCAATTTTTTGATACTTCATTTTAAATTTTAAATTAATTTTTTTTAATGGCATTTCTTTTGAAACAAGATGGCGAATGAAGCTGGCCAACGAACTCGGTCTAGACATTGTTATTTACTATGTGCACACCAATTTACATCCAAACCGGTTCATAAATACGCCTGTTATTGCGTGACAAAATTCGGTCGTTTCAAAATGTCAGCCACAATAGAAATTCAAAATGCTATGACTCAGCCATTTTTCTAGATATAGACGTAACAAAAACTGTTCTGGTATCTTTGTATGCCAAACACATACAAAAAAAATCTTTTTCATTTTCCAATTTCTAGGTACCTCATTTTAAATTTAAATTTTTTAATATTTTTTGAATGACCGCCATTTTGAAACAAGATGGCGGATGAAGCTGGCGAACGAACTCGGTCGAGACATTGGTATGTACTATGTATAAACCAAGGTACATCCAAATCGGTTCATAAACACCACGCTAGAAATTCAAAGTGTTATAACTCAGCCATTTTCAAAGTTATAAACAAAACGAAAACTGCTCCGGAATCTTTGTATCAAGGTCAGACACATAACAAAAAAATATTTTTTAATTTTCATTTTTTTGGTACAACATTTCAAATTTTATTTTTTTTTTAAAAATTTAAATGGCCGCCATTTTGAAACAAGAATGCGGATGAAGCTGGCGAACGAACTCGGTCGAGACATTGGTATGTACTACGTATAAATCAAGGTACATTCAAATCGGTTCATAAATACGCCTTTTATCGCGTGACAAAAATCAGGTCATTTCAAAATGCCAGCCACGCTAGAAATTCAAAGTGCTATAACTCAGCCATTTTTTAAGATATAAACGAAGCAAAAACTGCTCCGGAATCTTTGTATCAAGGTCAAACACATAAGAAAAAAATATTTTTAATTTTCAATTTTTTGGTACCACATTTCAAATTAATTTTTTTTTATTTAAATTTAAATGGCCGCCATTTTGAAACAAGATGGCGGATGAAGCTGGCCAACGAACTCGGTCGAGACATTGGTATGTACTATGTATAAACGAAATTTTATCCAAATTGGTTCATAAATACGAGAGTTACAGTGTGACAAAGATCATATATATATATATATATATATATATCAACTTTTGAACGGAGGGTGGTTTCGGGGTCTGGGGGTCATGATCGATGAAAATATACCAAAATTTTTTGAAATCGCTTTCCTCCGAACGGCTGCAATAGGTAGCTTTTTGTAATGAAAGTTACCTAAAAATTGCTAAATTGTATTTAATCGTACTGATTTGTTTTGCGGCTGGCTTCTGTAAGGTAACGTTATTTTTAGGAGACGACCCAAAGTAAGCTGGGAGAAAGAAATAGCATACCGTACTGGGGGCTAAAAAAAAGGCACAAAAATGTTGAATCACTTCATAAGATTCCAGTAGGGGGAAAAAAAATATTGTTGCTCTTGCACCTGCATTCATGCTTTGGGAATTGAGAAAAATATCTGCTACGTAGTACAAAATACAATAAAATGGTTTTTAGCATCTGTTCCATTCGATATAATGGTATATTATGTCAAAAAGCTGCAGTGATGTATTTAATATTATACCTTACTTGGAAAGAGTTGAAATATAAAACACATGTTTATACTAAAGTATTTTATCCTATCTAAAATTTTTAAAAATAGGTTCGTTGTATATTATGTTCATAAAAAAAATTTTTAATTTATTTTCAAAAGATTATTATGATAGCAAGAATATATTGCCAAATTACATAAAAAATTTCGGTAAACCATAAGTTATTAAATATTGATTAAAGTTCGATCAATAAATATTCAACATAATTTACCTGTTATTAAACAAATAAATTAACCAGCCCAGTAATGTAAATGCACTCTAAAACAAAACACTTCCAAAAGCGCCGAATGATTTATCATTCAGAACTTTGATAAAAATTTAAGATTCTTATTTTTTCCGTTTAATTAATTAGAACTTGATTTATTTTCGCAGTACGGCCATTTTCTTTCATTTCCAGCACTAGGTTCCACTTCTGGAAATTCGGTTCAAATTGCCCAACTTTGACAGAATTTTTTGAAATATATTCTGCCTTTATAAAAATGTCGAACAATACAGCAATTTATATAGTTTCTGAATAAGTGAACCTGCCAATTGGATGCGTTTGAGAGCGAAAATGAATTTAACAAGTTGGAAATTGCTCGTCAAACGTGGCAAATGAGGTGCGTTCGTACTATAACTAGTTTTATAATCATTTTTTGCATCCCATATTATACTGAATGTATAATTTTTTGCACTTCATGAAGTGCATTAGTCTGATACATCATTAAAATGCACTTCCAATATTTTTTTCCCATTCAAAGTAATGTAACGGAACACTTTTGACTGTCCCTGTAATTAAACTATACATTCGATTTTCCTAAAATTTGAAATAGCTCAACAAAATTTTGCAACAATTATATCTTTAAAATTTCAGACCATTCGGAAGGCTCTAATATCATTAAAATCCACTTGCAATAATTTTTCCCATTGGCCGTAATGTAAAGAAAAACTTTTGACTGTCTCTGTAATTTAACTATACATCCGATTTTCATAAAATTTCAAATGGCTCGACAAAATTTTGCAACAATCATATATTTGAAATTTCAGACCAATCGGTTGGGTAGTTTTTGCTCTGTTACATGCGGACAGACGGACGGACAGACGGACAGACGGACGGACTGAACGACGACTATAGGTGCTACGTATTTATATAATTACGAACGCACCTAAAAATGAGTCAGAAAATAAGCCGTTTGGATTTGAATAACGATTTTTGTTTTCCCTCCGGGGTTTCGAAACGTTATAGTAAAAAACGAAGACGAATATGAAAAAAAGAAACATATGAAATTATTCCGAAAATATTCAAGTTTTAATTTAATTAGTTTCCGGTAGATGGCAGTAACATCTGTATTGAAGTCAGTTGTAGTAAAGAAAAATGGCGTTTACAGGTGAAGAGAAAGCTTTTTGTGTGTTGGAGTTTGCAAAATCTGAATCAGTGGTGTCAGTTCAACGGCCTTTCGTAATAAATATCGAAAACAGGGACCAACTGACAAAACAATTCATGTGTGGTACCGGAAATTTAAAGAAACGGGATGCCTATGTGACAGGAAACGAAGTGGTCGGCCTGGTCCATCTGCGGACACCGTGGATCGTGTACGGGAAACGTTTTTAAGGAGCCCGACGAAATCAACCGCTAGCGGAAGCCGAGAATTGGGGATCTCTCAACCAACAGTGTGGCGAATTCTGCGAAAACGTCTTTGTTTGAAGCCGTACAGATTGGGACTGGTGCAAGCGTTGACTCCAGCAGATTGCATTTCTCGTTTCACGTTTTGCATTGATGTCCATGAACGTGAAACACTAATGTGGAAATTGATTTTTAGTGATGAAAGCACATTTCACATGTGTGGCACTGTCAACCGCCACAACGTACGCATTTGGGGCACTGGAAATCCCCATTCTGTAGTGGAACACTATCGGGATTCCCCAAAAGTTAACGTGTTTTGCGCTATGTCCTCCTCACGTGTTTATGGGCCATTCTTTTTTACAGAGAAGACCATTACCGGTGTAGTGTACCTGGATATGTTGCAGCTGTGGCTAATGCCGCAGTTAGAGGAACATGAGGATGATTTCGTATTTCAACAAGACGGTGCTCCTCCCCATTTTTTGTGTGATGTGCGTGAATACCTGAACACACACTTACCTCATCGATGGATTGGACGAGCATCTGAAGATGGCGTACCTCTTCTAAAGTGGTCTCCACGGTCACCGGATTTAACACCGTGTGACTTTTTCTTGTGGGAGTATGTGAAAGACCAGGTTTTTGTACAACCTATGCCACGTGATTTAGCTGATCTGCGTGAAATGATAACACGTGCTATCAATAACATAGACAGTACCATGTTGAGTAGCGTATGGCAGGAACTGGACTATCGCATTGATGTATGCCGTGTGACCAAGGGTTCACACATAGAATACCTGTAATGTATGTAAGTAAAACTTGAATAGTTTCGGAATAATTTCATATGTTTCTTTTTTTCATATTCGTCTTCGTTTTTTTACTATAATGTTTCGAAACCCCGGAGGGAATTATGAATGACCCTTATATTTACTGTAAGAGTTGATATTATTAAAAACTTCTCAGTATGAAAGTTGTAGATAATAATGATAAGATGTAATAAATTTAAGCAGATTGGATATCTTGTGAATTGACGAAGTTATGATTTTTTTTCTTATTCACCCCCCCCCCCCCTTCTATTTGTTTTCGTTTTTTTTTTCAGTAAGAGTTGGTCCAATCAAACACTTGTCAATATAAAAGTTGTAGATAATATTAAGAAGATTTATAATAAGTTTAAATGAATTTGATATCTTAAGAATTGACGAAGTTATGAATTTTTTTCTCCCTAAAACCCTATTTTTGTGCCCCTTTGGTCCATTTTGAATTTTATCAAAAATCCGTGCTATATAAATTTTTAGCCCTTTTTCTAGAACTAATAATAACTTTAACTGATTTGATATGTATAAAAATTAAGAAATTATGGATTTTTTTCTGTTTTCACAAAACCCCTCCCTATTTCCACCTCCTTGGTCCGATTTGGCCCAGTAACGAACTTGACCGAGATTTTCTACCTCTTGCTTTTATGTGTCAGTTTGGAAGAGATTTGCGCATAATTACGGAAGTTATCGTGTCCATAAAAAAGTTATATATATATATATATATATATATACACTATATGGCAAAAGGTCACTTGCGATTTTAGACGTTTTGTTAAATATCTAGAAAAATACATGAGGAATTAACGTGAAACTACAGGTGTATAAGGAGTATAATATATGTCATATATTTCCGTGAAGATTTTTTCCCGACACTCCATAGGGGACCGTCAACAAATTGAAAAAGAACGAATATCATTTGATAACCCTGTAAAAACTAATGTAGCAAAAGCGTTCAAACTCGAGATAATTAATAAGTGGCTTATAGTAATATAGTGTTTATTTTGATAAGGATAGCACGTAAAGTCGTAGAGATATTAAGGTTTTTTAAAAAACAGTCCCAATCACAGAATCCGTTCGCCAAATAGTCAGTGTAGTAAACGGATTATTGCCTCTGTCATATGCAAAATTCCTCCGTGCACCCCGATCGTGTTTTTTTTTTCTTTCTTTCTTTCTTTGGCCGTCCGAAGAGCTGTTTTTTATTCGTACATAACGCGTCCGTTTATTGCGATACACGTACCGTTTCAGCGCTATTTAGGGTTTCCGCATGCGGTGCGCCTTTTGCGACGGAAACAAATGGTCGTTGCCATTCGAAAATTTCGAGTTTCTGTGACCATAACAGTAACCATAAGTGCCAATTTGATGCCGTTCACAGAATCCCGAGCTCATACCTCATAATAACTATATCTGAAATCTCATCTCGATCGGTTAAACGGACCGGCCGCTAGAGTTCCATATATCGGCAAAGTTTTTTTATGACCACCCTGTATATACAGCAGCTTTTGTTTAAATTTCAAAATCATGGCTTGAAAATTCTGAAAATTTTCGACGACAGAGCAAGCTCGAAATCCGTTGTTCTCAAAAAGAAGCGAAAAGATGAGGGACCGTATCAACTGTTATATGTTGTAATCAACTACTATATGTTGATTAGTGCCAAAATAGTGTACACAATATTTGGATACAACCCCTCATCTTTTTGCTTCCTTTTGGGAACAACGGGTTTTGAGCTTATTCCTTCGACGATAATTTTCAGAATTTCCAAGCTATGATTTTGAGACTTTCACAAAAGTTGCTCTATATACTTAGCTAATACATTATGCATATTATATTTTGATTGCATTCGCGCATGCGCAGTGAAACATGTTTTACTAAACCTGCTCATTTTTCATCCATTTTTTATTATTTTTTTAATTCTGTACAATGCTATTTTTCATATTTTCTGAAAAGAACTTTTTTTATATTAAGAACTCTGCAAATTATAAGCAAAAAACTTGGCAAAATTTGGGACTGTTTTTATAAAAACCTTAATTTCTCTAGGAGTATACATGCTATCCTCATAAAAATGAACGCAGCATATTACAATAAGCCACTTATTAATAACATCGCGTTTGAACGCTTTTGCTGTATTAGTTTTTACAGGGTTATCCAAAATATATTCGTTCTTTTTCAATTTGTCCACGGTCACCTATGGGGTTTAGGGAAAAAATCTTCGCTGAAATATTTGACCTACATTATACTGTTTACACACCTGCAGATTCAGGTTAATTCTCATGTATTTTTCTAGATATTTAACAAAACGTCTAAAATTGCAAGTGACCGGTCACCTTTGGCCATATAGTACAGATATATTTAGATATAGATATATAGATAGATAGATTGTTTTTTACTGAGGGTGGTTTTGTGCTCTAGAGGTCATGATCGGTGTAGATCTGTAAAAATTTCTCAGAAATTCCAACATAGGAGAGATCTGAATAGATAGCATTTCATACGAAATCTACCTAAAATGACTTAGAGAGAAATATTTTTTTACTTATCTAAAACAAAAAATTGGAAAACAAAGCGAAAAAAAATACTATTTTCCTTTTTATTCTAACGCAAATTTTGAGTATGATTTTAAATTTAATCGAATTTTATTTTCAATACTTGCTGTCCTAATTTTATTTTAATCATTTGGTATCCAATTTTATTTTAATCTCTTGCTATCTTACAAGGGGTCACCAAACAGTGTGCTCACCGATTTTGATGAATTTAAAGTATAATGTAGAGTTCTTATTCCTAATTATTTTGGACCCCACCAGTGGCCGAGAGGTTCTGCTCTCGAAGCTGGTAGACGGGTATAACTCTCCAATCACTAGCCCGATTCCATTCCTGTTTTCACTATTGTGTGCAAAAATGGTTGCTTTTTAAACGCTTCACCGGCGACAGGTATGGGGAAACAGTGCTTTTACTCCCGACTTATATCGGTGGCCGAGAGGTTCGGCTCTCGAAGCTGGTAGCGCCACCAGTGGCTGAGAGGTTCTGCTCTCGAAGCTGGTAGACGGGAGGTGCTGGGTTCGAACCCAATCGCGCCCGTCGGCCTAATCGTTCGGAGTTTTCGTGGTTTTCTTCGAACCGTGGATTTCCATGCGTTAATACGGATTAGGTTCCCTTAGAAAGACCTCCACGGAAGGCACTCCCCTTGGGGCCCATATCCCTCGTGTAGATAATTGGCCGTCAATAATCAACCCAACCCAACTCCAAGCTGGTAGACGGGAGGTGCTGGGTTCGATCCCAATCGCCCCCAACGGCCTAATCGTTCGGAGTTTTCATGGTTTTCTTCGAACCTTGGTTTTCCAAACGTAAATACGGATTAGGTTCCCTTAGAAAGACCCCCACGGAGGGCCTGTATCCCTCGTGCTGATAATTGGCCGTCATAAACACAACCAACCAACCTAATTATTTTGGTCAAAGGATTTCTTCAAATGGACCTTAGATTTTGAAAAATTGGGGATAAAAGTTCAGCATACATTTCAAATACTCATTATTTTGCAACATTGAGGGAGTATTCCGTGGCGTGATCGCAGAGTGCTCGCATGCCAGCTGGATGCCCGAGTTCTATGCTACGCTTTACTTCTTTAATTAATTTTATATTGTGACAGTTTGCAACTTTTAGCATAGTTATGAATTGCCGAAACTTCGATTTTTTTTTTTTTTTTCCTAGAAAATATACATTTGCATTTATTTTTTTATGAAAACTTCGGTTTTTTATTAATTTTTAAAGTAACATTTCCGTTTGCGCAATTACAGATTAATTTGTGCAGAAAATTTTTTCATAAAATTATTGCATATTATTTACATTTTTTTAAATGCTTGTCTCAAATAATGACTTTATTAGAAAAAAAACACTAGCATAATGAATACCATTTTAATATTTTGTTTATTTTAAATATATTAAAATATGTCAACGAAATACAAAAATGTTTATTATTACTGACATTGACATTTAAGTTTAGTAAATATGCAATTAATTGGGTGACATATATAATAAAAATATTTAAAACGGAAAATTCATATGGAATTTTTTTTTCTATACGGAGCATAACTTCTTACCTAGTACTTGTCTTCAAAAGAAGATAAAATATATCAGTAAACATTTTTTTATTTTTTCTGATTTATTATGAAAGTCTAGCTGATGACTTCTTAAAAAGTATATTTATATTTATTATGCATGCATCATAGGTTATATGTAATGTGGGATATGCAGACGATTTTTACATTTCCAGTTGACAATTTTTCCTTTATTATTATTTTTTGTTAAAGTGAAAAAATATTTTGAAATATAATTTGTCCATTTTTATTCATCTAAAAAATATACATTTAGACATTTGGACATTTGACATCAAAATCATTATTTATAATTTACACGAAATAATAAATTTTCACTTAAAATTCCATAAAGTACACAGTACATACATACATATATATATAATGTATTATATCTGAACTGGGTCATTCCACACGAATTCAACCAATGGGTGTTGCAGCATAGTCATGGATTTTTTAAAAAAAAATTTTGTAGACAGACATAGTAGTGAAACCCTCAAATCTGAAATTTAAAACTAATTTGCACAATATTCACTGAGATATACCCTTTTAAAAAATGGTCATTTTTACCAAATGGCGGCCATCTTGGATGCTATCCCAATGTCTATAAATGTCCATAAGTTGACAACTAATGATTCAAATTTTACATTTCTGGTACCAATTTAAAGCTATTTATATAAAAAATGCATATATGATATTAAAACAATGGTAAATTTTTATTTTAATACTGTTTATTACATTTAAACAGAAAATATCACCCTCAAAAATTGGCTTACTGTAATGGGCCATAAAAAAAATGGCCCATCATAATTTTTTTTCAAACTTGCTAAAAACATTGCTCCATATGTATACTTGAAACAGAAAAAAAATTGGAGAGGTAAAATGTTTCATTAAAGAAAAATAGCTTTTTACACATAGGATGTCATTTACCTAACAGTGACTATCTTAAAACACGTAAGTATCTTTGGTTTAACAAATAATTGTTAAAAATATTTTTTTCTGGCATATGAATTAATGTATAAGCATCAATATATAAATAATTCAATTTAGAAATACCAATCAGCAGTTAAATATACTAAAAACACATACATATTAAAATAACAGTAAATTTTCATTTCAATACTTTTTATTTCATATAAAATGATAATATGTATAATTCTCAAAACAATATACATAATGGAAAATATTTAGAAGGGAAAAGAGCCATAAAACATATTTTTTTGAAATATGGCAGAAATACTAGCTGTAAATCAGTTGAATTCAAATAAAAGATTAAAAATTAATATTAATGAGTTGATTGAGTTGACATTAGTTATTCAGTTCACTGCCAATTTCAATTTAAATGAACAAATCTTGACAAAATGAGTACACAAATCTTGTGTGATGCAAATGTACAACAAAAACATCAAATATGTATAAATGTAAGACTTAGATAAAACTTATATGAAACATATTTACATAAAATAAGAACAGGATACTTACATGGATATAACTTTATAATATATTGTTGAAAGGAACTTGATAATATGTTGTTGAAAGTTACCAAGGATTTAATCTGTCTTGAAGTTTAAGAATAAGAGTTGAATTGCTGTATGCTCCTCTGGAGCAACAGTATATGTTCTTCCTGTAGCAGTCATTGGGGTAGACACTACTTTCATTATATGCTCATATGGAATCCAACAAACATCTGAAGATTTTGGCCATGAATATGATGAACTAGGACCATGAGGATGCATGAACATAATTTTATAGTCATTGAATTCCTCGCAGTAATCTAAAATCTTACCAATCCACCAATTAACACCATATACACATGCAACATATTGTTCACTTTTAAATGTTTGTGGTTTGTCGGTTTCACTAAATCTCACAGTAGCAATAAAATTTGTTGAGGAGCCTGATACCCTGTAAACCAGTATTTGGCCTTTATTTATTGGCACAAAGCTGTGATTAACCCTTGTTCCTACGATTGTATCTGCCTTTGCATACCTATCTGCTAACTGATTATTGGCAATTTCAATTTCAGATTTTGTTATAAAAAATCTTTCAATTCCTTTAACATATTCTTTTGCAAATGTATACAGATCAAATGCATTTAAGATACCATCTTTGAATGGACGCTGAAGACTTGCTTTGGTGGCCATGCGTTTTATGGTGCCGCCTATTCCATCACAAGCTCCTTTTCCGTGGCAAGATTCAAAAAAAAAAAAATGCCATTCATCTTTCACACCATGGTCTTCTTCATGATGGCAGAGATTAATAAAATTTTTATAATTTTTGTATTGGGCTGATGATCCATCACTAAAATATTTTATGTATTTAATCTGTGGAATTTGTGAAATTAAATAATTGACAATTACTTTTTGAAAAGCCCAAAATGTAGTAGTGTCATGAACTAAATGCTCGCTTATTGCACACATAGGAATAGATTTCACAGTATCAGTGATACTGTCCCTTATATAAGCAAGAAAGGTGTGAACTGTAACCGGTTCTTTTTGCCAATGGCTATTTTGAATAGCATCTTGCACAATGCAAGTATAGTTTTCAGAAAAATCAGCTGAAATAATAGCAGTTTCTGTATTCAATTCATCCTTTGTTTTCTTGAAATATAAACTTTGTGATTTTGCAAAAAAGTGGTGTGAACATAAAGCAAGGAGTTTTGTAATTAAATCATCAACAAATTCATCAACAGGCATAATCACTTTTTTTAATTCTGCTCCATCAGTCTTTTCCCACTGTTTATAAATAATATCATTACTCATTTCCAATTCATCTAAACCCATTAAATCTTTCTTTAAAATTTCAGGAGATGGACATTTATCACACCTGTGAAACATGCATTCTTCAGATTCAATGCAACAAACAAGTTTTTTTAGCAGTGATATGCAGTCATTGATATGAATAGCATGAAGCATAAGTTTAATATTTTGATGGTATACACACACACAGACAGAATGAATACCTTTGCTTCAGCAGTAACACATTCTCTTGGACGTAGTGAGCAAAACTTAGACAATCCAATTTTTAAGTCATGTTGTTCTTTAAATGCAATATATAAGTCCTTTAAATTGTGCAAAATCAATCTCTTTTGTTTTAATATTCTGCCGTTTTCAGTTGGAACAGATATGAAATCTTTTTTTCCAGGGCACATGCGGCTGTTATTATCATCATAATAAAAATTAATAACTTTTTCTATAACGTCTGGACTCAGTTTAACACTTTTTCTTCCACTAGGCATCGATAACATCCCTTCTGTTGTTTTAAACTTCCTTGCCTTTTTTACAAGATACTGTGTAGTATTAAAATAAGTCATTGTTTGCTGTATTGTCCATGAATCTAGAACTAGTGTTAGAATTTGAACTTTTTCTTTAAAACATGCGTTTGTAAACTTCTCCAATAATTTATCCATCATAGATGTGCAGTCAGGACAAGTTGTGTCTTTACTATTTTGAGGCTTATTTATGGTTTCAACACCTAATACTGTAGCTGCTTTAGTTGCAACACACTTAGTTATTTTTGAAACTTTCTTTTGCATGTAATTAAGTTTTCTCTTTGAGGTACGCCTACTTACCTTTACTGGCGATAACTCTAGCAATTCACAACTTTTGTTTAATTGTCCTATTACTACTGTGGGTTCATTAAAATCTGAATCAGAGGGGCTTTCTGTTCCTGAGGTGGTTATCCTGTCAACAATAGACATTTTTGTTCATATTTACTGATGAATAACAGGAAACACACAAATTTTTTTCCTGGAATGAGGATATCTGGATTTGTTTTAGACATATCTAATGATATTGTTTTTAGTGATTTTGCTCTGATGCTATTTGGATGTTTATTAAATGGATCACAACACTGTCTCTGTCTTAAAATATACCATTTTAGATATTTATCCTTGTGAACCTTGCACATACTATTTCCATGGACAAAGCAATTTTCATCTGGGATTACATAATGCAATCTTTTTTTTAATAACTGCAAATCACGTGAAGACAATTGAAGAACGGGAATCAGATCAGTACTCAATGAAACACCAAGTTCCTTGCATACAAAACACTCCATGTCCACTGTAGAATCTTAAGCACAAAATATATATTCTATGCCAGTGCATACTACATTGAAAACATCAACAGAAATGATGTTTAAAAGGGATAGTCAAATAATTTTGTACATTATGATGTAATATTTCATCATACTTTAATTACAACCAATTAGAAAACAGATGACGATACAGCAGCAATCTTTTCCCAAAATTGCATCAGCATACAACATGATGCAATAATTCATAAATTATGTCAAATATTTTTTTTATTTAAAATTTTATATGTAATGCAGTTTATAATAAGCTTACCCACAAAAGGTTTCAAAAATTTTCAACAAAAGATTTGTTGGATACATTATGATAAAACTGCATAAACATATAACATGATGCAATATTACATCAGGATAGAAGATGATGCATTATTACATCATGTTTTGAATTCAAATAATAAGGAAAATAGATTATGCAAGATTAGCATTCATTTCATGAATTCTGTCATTCTTAGTATGTAAATTTATTGAAATAGAAAATACATAAACAGACATATTTATATCTGAATATTTAATGCAACTTGAATGATGTAAATACATGCATACAGCAGAATTTTTCTATAAAGTCACATACAAATGTAAAACTTTTTAAGTGAGCAATTTTTAAAGTAAGAAATAGAAATTTAGGTATAAAAATTGAATTTCTTGCATGGAAAACGTTTTGAATAGATTCCACATATACACATGCAGTAAAATCTCATTTATATATATTGCATTTAAAGGTTTTTCACAATTATACATTATATTCTTTATTTATTTTCTTATTTTCTTCAGTGTTAAATTTTTTCAGTTATACATTTTTAGCAATGACTTTTTTTTGGGGGGGGGGAGGGAGCAATTAGAGGGTGGTTCTACAAAAAACTTATGAGATTATATTTCATTATAGTTTTACATTAATTCAGGGATTAAAAAATATTTAGTTTTGGCCATTATTTCTTAAATCAGGGATATTTACATGTTTTAAGATAGTCACTGCTTAGTAAGTGACATCCTATGTGTAAAAAGCTATTTTTTTTAAACGAAAAATTTTACCTCTCCAATTTTTTTTCTATTTAAAGTACACATATGGAGCAATGTTTTTAGCAAGTTTGAAAAAAAAATTATGATCGGTCATTTTTTTTATGGCCCATTACAGTAAGTCATTTTTTGAGGGTGATATTTTCAGTTTGAATGTAATAAACAGTATTAAAATAAAAAATTACTATTGTTTTAATATCATATATGCATTCTTTATACAAATAGCTTTAAATTGGTACCAGAAATATAAAATTTGAGTCATTAGTTGTCAAGTTATGGACATTTATAGACATAGGGATAGCATCCAAGATGGCCGCCATTTGGTAAAAATGATCAATTTTCAAAAGGCTATATCTCAGTCAATATTGCACAAATTATCTTAAAATTTTAGATTTGATGGTTTCACTACTACATCTGTCTGTAATAAAAATTTTAAAAAAATCTGTGACTATGGTGCAACAACTTTTCTTTAAATTGGTTGATTTCGCATGGAATGACCCAACTTTGCTTACAATATATAATGGTAAATAATAATTACAAAAAAAAAAAAAAAAAAAAAAAAAAAAAAAGAAATTCTACACATAAAATAGCTTGGATTTTCAGCAGTAGAGATGTTAGTTTTCAAATTAGATAACATATAAATTTTCATGAAAAAAAAAATAAACGTAATTGTATATTTTTAGAAAAACATAAAAAAAAAAATCTAAGTTTTAGGAATTCATAACCCTGCTTTAAAAGTTGCGAAGCGTCATAATATAAAATTAATTCAATAAGAGAAAAAAGCCAAGAGGTAGCATCGAACTCCGGTCGTCCGGCTGGCTGGCGAGCACTCTCGGATTACGCCACTGAAAACACGCAAAGCGTCGCAAACTAATAAGTATTTGAAACGTATGCTGAACTTTGACCCCCAATTTCTCAAAATCTAAGGGCCTTTTGAAGAAATCCGTTGACCAAAATAATTAGAAAAAAAAAAAAAAAAAAAAAAAAAAAAAAAAAAGCAATTTAGCAAATTACAACGACCATTTGGAAAATGATTTTTTTCGAAGACTAAAATTTAAAACATAAAAAATCGCACGGAGCAAAGCGACAAAAATCGCCTGCGCCCCGTCAGATTTCTTAAAACTTACATATTATCCACCTGAAACTTACGTATTATCCAAGCATTTCATTGGCTGTTCAGGAAAAGGCTTTCCATCGTCAGATTTCCAAGAAATCTGACGACCCATTTTAAATGAAATTTCATTCTTAAACTTCTAAACATCCCACAATATTACTTTTTACACCGTCGTATAGAGAAAAAAAAATGTACTTTTAAATGCAATTTGTTTGAAAGCTGTATCTCAATTTGTTTCTGAGTTATTAATTTTTTTTTTGTAGTTTTTATTACTTTTTTGTCATAGCGGTAACAGAAGTATCCATCTCTGTTATAAGTAAAGGGAAATACAGATTACTGTATAGACCAATCAGAAAACGAATAAAATGCGGATTCCACCAGTAAAAAGCTTCAGATATGCTTTTGATTTCCTATCCTGACGAGGACAATAACCATTTTCCCAAATGGTTAATAAAAACTCTACATTATACATTAAATTCATGAAAATTGGTTAGCACCATGTTTGGTTGCCCCCTTGTTAGAAGTACTATGAATATTAATGCTCTCATTAATTATGATTTACCTTTTAACAGCATTTTAATGATTTGATTTTCATTTTTTTAAAGGACTTCACGTTAAAGTAATCTCAGCAATTCTTTATATAGATAAACAAAATTTTTAGGTCAGAGAATACGGAAAAATAGTTTTAGTTTTAAAAACAGAACCAGCATAGAAATCGATATCATTATTTGATGGTAATGTTGAAATGTATATTGATCATAGTTCCAAATTCAATTCCCTCTTCCTGAAAAACCGAGTTCTAGAGATCCCGATATAAAATAAATAACTGCACCTTTGATTTGCCACACATTTCACTTTTATTCGAATTTAATCCCTAAGTTTCATATTTAAGGTTGCGCGAACATTTACAACGTTGGTGCATAAAAGTCAAGGTGAGGGAAACGTTACAAGTGAAATGTATGCAACATACCCAAAATCATCAGAAAGAAACATGATCAGGAAAATCGGACTGAAGTTGAGTGTGGAAGAAATAACAAGAAATAAATAAATTCCAGGCGATAGATATAAAATGATTTTTTATCTGTATAAAACAAAAAATTGGAAACGAGAAACGAAACAAAAAACGAAACGATTGGAACAAAAAACGAAAAAAATAATCTTTTCTTTTTTATTATGACGCAAAATGTGAGTTTGTTTTCTAAATTTAACCGAATTTTGTTATAATTACATTAATTTTACTTGTATTGTAATAACTCACTATTTTAGTAGTCCTACGAATATTAATGCTCTCATTAAATGCGTTTTTACCTCTTAAATGCTTCATTGAATTTATTTTCATTTCTTATATAAAGAAATTCTGATAAAAATAGACTCAGCAGTGCTTTATGACTAGAAACAGAAAACTTATTTCAGAATACAGAGAAATACTCTTAGTATTAGCAGTTCGAGCACAGAAATTGATATGACATTTGATGGAAATGTGGAAATTTATATTGATCAGTCTTATAAATTCAACTCTCCTTCCCCCAAAAACGAGTTCTAGAGATGCACACATAAAAAAATAAACGCAAGTTCGCTTTTCCGCACATTTTCCTACATTCGAATTCAATTCCTAAGTTATATACTTATGGTTGCGTCTAAATTTACAACATTACGGCATAAAAATCACAGGGAGGAAAAAACTACAAATGAAATGTATGCAACATAGCTAAAAACATCAGAAAGAAACATGATCAGGAAAACTGAGTTAAAGTTGAGGGTGGCATAAAATGACAACAAGAAATTAAATAAGTAAATAAATAAATTGGAGTAGATTGTTATAAAGAAATTTTTTTCTTATATAAAATATAAAATTGAACGACAGCGCGAAAAAAAAATTTCATTTCTAATTTATTCTGATTTAAACTGCAAATTTGACTTTTAAGTTTTATTGTTTGTTATTTTAATTACTTCCTATCCTAATTTTATTTTAATTACTTACTGTTTTAGTACTGCTACTATAATTAAAGCTCTCATAAAATGTGCTTTTACCTCTTTACAGCATTTTATTGATTTTATTTTCATTTGTTTTTTAAAAGTACTTCACGCTAAAGTTAACTTTATGTCAGAGAATTTTATTTTATGTCAGAGAATAAGAAGAAATACTTTCAGTTTTAAAAAGCATAACCAGCATAGAAATCAATATCATTTTTGATGGAAATGTTGAAATGTATATTGATCATAGTTCCAAATTCAATTCCCTCTTCCCGAAAAACCGAGTTCTAGAGACCCCAATATAAAATAAATAACTGCAATTTTGATTTTCCACGCATTTTCCTTGCTTTCGAATTAAATCCGTAAGTTTCATATTTAAGGTTGCGCCTAAAATTACAACGTTCGTGCATAAAAGTCAAGGTGGGGTAAACGTTGAAAGAGAAATATATGCGACATACCCAAAAGCATCAGAAAGAAACGTGATCAGGAAAATCGGACTGGAGTTGAGTGTGGAAGAAATAACAATAAATAAATAAATAAATAAATTCCAGGAGATAAATATAAAGTGATTTTTGATCTATATAAAACAGAAAATTGGAAGACAAACCGAAAAAAAGAAATCTTTTCTTTTTTTATTCTGATGAAAATTATCAGTTTGATTTTTAAATTTAAACGAACTTTGTTTTAATTGCATGCTATCCTACTTTTATTTCAGTCACTTACTATCTTCGTAGTACTACAAATATTAATGCTCTCATTAAATGTGTTTTTACCTCTTAAAAGCGTTTCATTGATTTTATTTTCATTTCATGTATAAAGGAATTCTGATAAAAATAGACTCAGCCTTATGATGAGAAACAGAAAGCTATATCAGAATACAGAGAAATACTCTTAGTATTCAACAGCAGTACGAGCACAGAAATCAATACATTTGATGGAAATGTGGAAAATTTATATTGATCAGCCTTATAAATTTAACCCTCCTTCCCCCAAAAACGAGTTTTAGAGATACAAATATAAAATAAATAAATGAAATTTCGCTTTTCCGCACATTTTCATAGATTGGAATTCAATTCCTAAGTTTCATACTTATGGTTGCGTCTAAATTTACAACATTGCGGCATAAAAAACATAAGGAGGGAAAAGCTAAAAATGAAATGTATGCAATATAAAGTCAGTCTGCCTAAATGTGATAACCCCTAAATGCGACTATGTTCTTTTAGATAAAATCTTACTGCGAGAATCGTAAATAAATGTTATATAATGAAGCATACGAACTTCAGAAACAAAACCCGAAACATTTTTCTTGCTTATAAAACGGTTTCTTTAAAAGAAATTTCCAATCAAATACACATCGTTCATTTTATATCGCCCCAATGTTTCGTAAAAATGCAACAAAAATTCCCGAAAGTGGCTGACGGTTTTTATTTTTTTATTTTGAAGATCAAATAACCTTATAAACGTCAAGAGCTACGTTGTCCGTTTCAGTTACCTGACCAGTTAAACTAAAGAAAAGGCGACCAGTTTCCGGTTTAGAATTTGAAGTAGACTACGCATTTAGGAGCGCTTGTTTTCAGCCTGTGCCTAATAGCGATATACATATTGGTGTAAATGCGGCGAAACAATTAGAAGATTAACAAAGAAGTTCATATGGGATTTTTTACAGATTGTGTTAAAATAATATTTAAATCAAATTTTATGTTTAATTAAACTGCTTTGAATTAGCAGAATCCTCCATTAATGTTTTTCTTTAACCAGGTGTTTAAATATATGTGTTTAAGACGATCAAAAAAGAAAAATACGCTTCTTTAAAATTTTTAATAATAAAAAAAAAAAACGGTTTAAGAAACGCAGTGTCTATTCCAGTAACATAATATAGACATATGATTAAGGAATTTGCAATAATTTTACATAATGGAAATTCTGGAAAATCTTGTGTAGATTGAAAACAATTTATGTTTATTTTAAGCGGTTAAGTAAGTTAATTTTACCAACATTATACCATTCGGTAGCTTAAATGCTGTTTCCGATTAAAACGAGCCGCAATTGAGATATTTCCTGGTTTAGGTGTCATAATTTTTGTCAGCACTTTTATAAAATCTAATATTTTAATTCTGTTTTCATTTTTTATTCATTATAATCACATTTTCTACTTTTAAATTAGTAAAAGACAAAAAATAAATAAAACCATGTTTATCTAAATGAATATTTGTTTCCATATACGTATTTTTAATTACAGAAAATGTTATTTTTTTTGTGAAAGTGCAAGAAAAATGAAGAGGGGGGAGGGGTGTGTTACAACAGAATATCAGGCACAGAGCTTCTCTCTGGCTTAATGAGAATTATTAGAAATGTTGTACGATTTTATCTATTTCTAAGGCTGATATATTTATCATGTGACATTTTATAATATATATGTAATAAGTTATAAATAATATAATAAGTATATAAATATAAGTATATAAATATAAGTATATAAATATAAATAATAAGTTATAGGTAATAAATAGTCTAGTTAACAATATTATAAATATCAATTAAATAATCTTTTAACCCGTAAGCTCCACACTGTGAATTCGCACCGACCGAAATGTCGCCGTCTTTAATTTATTAGCATTTTTCATTCACAAAATAAGAATTTTGATAAAATCAAATATTTCATTTGGATTCCTTAATAAATTTCGTATATGGATCATGTAGTTATATTTCATTATCACCAGATTGTCAGCAAAATTATGCGGAGTTGAAGTTACGGAAACCCAAATTGCACTTGTGTATAAATTATGGGTTAATATTGGCGCGCAAATTTCGCGAATTTTAAAAGATGTTTTCTGTGATAATCATTTAATTGTAGTTATGAGCATAGCTCCTTGGCAAAGAGGGATGAGAGATTTTTATATTAGGAACGCATTTATTTATTTGAGAGTTATTTATATTAGACATTATACGCAGCATTCAAATAACTTTTGCATATTAGCAGTGTAAAATTGACAAACAGCACGGTGCTGCGCCGTGATAAACATTTCAATAATAATATTGAAAAGTTTAATTATAATAGTCCTGCACTTACATTTTAGTACAGAAACAGTACCCTGTAAGTTAATAGAGACTTTCATTCATTTTTTAATCAAGTGGTCTCGGAGACCGCTCACAGTAGTTATGCAACAATTCCTGTCACAACAGTTAAGGGTTAATTAATTCAAAAAATAATTACAGTTAACCCTTAACGAATGTTATAGCTACTTTTTTTTTAATTTCCACAGTTTTACTTGTAATTTCCAGTTTAACTATCGATACAGCGAAATTTTGCTTCATTTGGAGACTAGTACTGTTGTTTGAAATGTTTGAAAAATCGAAATTTTATTAGAAACTAGGGGATCGTACCCAGGCTTCCCGGGTTACAGAATATAGGTGAAAACATTTTTAGGGTTTTTGTTCATCTGACGAAACCCTATTCGTCACGCTCCTCTATATGTCTGTCTGTCTGTCCGTCGCAGAGCCCGTTCTCAGAAACTGCATATGTTGCAGATTTGAAATTTTGCATATTTATAGCTTAACACCTCACTTAAAACGACAAATCCTAAAATTTTGAAAAAGTGTCATATTTAACCCTCTGGGCTCCAACTTGTGTATTTTAATCTTTTTGTTTTAACTGAGCCCCTAATTAAGTTGAAGGCTTAAAATTTTGCATACTTATAGCTAGGAACATCACATCAAACGAAAAAATCATAAAATTTTGAAAAAGTCTTATACTTAACCCTCTGGCTTCTAACTTGTGTATTTTAATCTATTTGTTCTAGCTGAGCCCCTAATTAAGTTTAAGACTTGAAATTTTGCATACTTATAGCTGAACACCTCACATCAAACGACAAATCATAAAATTTTGAAATAGTCTTATATTTGACCCTCTGGGCTCTAACTTGTGTATTTTAATCTTTTTGTGTTAACTGAGCTCCTAATTACGTTTAAGACTTAAAATTTTGCATACTTATAGCTAAATACCACACATCAAACGACAAATCATAAAATTTTGAAAAAGTCTTATATTTAACCTGTACTTTGGGCTCTAACTTGTGTATTTTAAGCTTTTTTTTCCTAACTGAGAGAAACGGATTAATCATTCGTAATCGAGCTTCGCGCGATATAGATAAAATAAAAAATATTTCATGCATTAAAATTGTTTTTAAAACCATAGACAATCAGTAAACTGAGATGAACTTTGCAAACAAATTCCATTTGAAAAAAAAAATCCTATTTGATGATCTCAAAATTTAAATTGTATGATTACAAATATGTTAGATGTATTTTTTTTTTAATATTATCCTTTTATTTGTTTATAAGAAGTATTAATTTAGTTGTCTTTCTCAAATATGTTAGATTGGGTTTTTTAATATTATTCTTTTATTTGTTCATAAAGGAAGTATTAATTTCGTTATGTAAGTCAGAAACAAATGCTGAACAATGTTTGTTGCTTTATGCGCAAATGTTTATTCTTATTATGTATTGAAACCAGCAATAAGATAAACTTTAAAAAAATCATGCTTAAACGTTATTTTAAAAAACATAATACATCAGTATATTAAGATACAGTTTTTAAACAAATGGCATTTGAAAGTAAATTTTTTCCCTATGCGACGAAAATTAAAAATGTACGATGGTCAGAAGATAAAAAAAAAATGCAGTAGCGAAAATTTCAAGACCGTTATTTGATCGTGAAGTGTTGCCATTCGCAAAAGGACGTTACGCACAGATACGTTTGTTCTTTATAACATAGAAGATTTGTAATCAGTAAAATATAATAAAGATCAGTTATTACGATGGTTATCAATTGCAGCTCTTATGCTTCGTATTCCTAAATGAAAAACAGCAATTTTCACCTTCTCAAAATTTGCATATACGCACTTCTCATATCCATATTCACCATTTAAAAAAAAATCTGTATTTGGGTTGATCCTTTTAAAATCATTTTAACTCAAAACTTGAAGTCACAATAATCAGCAACGTCTTTTATGTGAATAGACGCATTCTTTACTTGAGATTCTAATCTCAATCCCGGAGAGTAAAAATTTCCGTAATTTATGTTTTTAGACGAATTTGTGATAAAACGTTTAGTTTTATCTAAGAAAATGATCGTTTTCTTTTAAATATGACTTCATTTTCACTTAAATGAGCATTTAGCCTAGTGTTTGAAACTTAGTATCAGTACACATGCTGAAGGAAAAACAATATAGAAAATTTATGAGGAAAAATGCGTGTTTTCAAAAGCATTATGTCATTTTCCGTTATTATCCCCCTAATATAATATTATGCTTCTAATGGGATTTTGCGCCACTAAACCCTGTACAACAATTTTTATAAACAATTTTAAATTTTTATCCGAAAATGGCGTGAATAAATATAAAAATACCTCATTTTCTTTCTCTCTTGTCTGCAATAATGAAAGCTATCTAATTTTCATCATTTTGGAGAAATTTCATAGGGATATTAAAAAAATGATAGTGCGATCACATCTACAAATGAACAGCTTTCAGTTGAAAAAAAATATTAGTAAAATTGGTTCAGCAGAAAGATCAGGGCAGATGACTAAAAAACACACTTGAGTTTTAAATATATAGATTATATAAAATTGTGAAAAATTAAATTATGCAAATTATGTTATTTTGATAAAATTATAGTAGAATGTCCTAAATAATAGCATTAAAGTTTTATTATTCGAGAGAATTTTGGACAATAACTTCGGGAACATGATATTATTTTAAACCACGAGTTATTTGTTTGCTTGTCTAACTCAGCGAAGCAAGTCTATCCAAGCGAGAATTATCAATTTCTGTAATATAAATCGCTATTATTTGCATGTTACCTCTCTTTTATAAAGATACTTTAAATTTTTGTAAAACATTGCGTTTTATCAGTGTGTGATTTCGATTACATTATCTTCAAAAATGAATCATTTTCACCTGTGAAGAATTTGAAAGCAGCTGGGTTGTGATAATGACTCACTTCTACAAAACATAATTCAGTTTTAAGAATTAAAATGCATGCTGTTTTATAAAATGACATCATTTGCATCCTCTAAAGCAATCCACTTTTACAATCCAATCTTAAACTTCGTCTATAAAAAAGTATGCATATGACATCATTATTGCGAAATAACAGACAATATTCTTGACATAGACCGTATTTTAATTTCAACTTTTTTTTTTCAGATTTTATGAGAAAATGGCAAGATGAGGGGTTCATCTTCCGGTCCCAGGCCCTTTTCAGGCCCATTTGTCGACGCAAGGAACCACCCGTGAAGCAAGCCCCGCGACGCGTCCCGAAGGTCGCCGCCAGACAAGCTCCAACAGAGCGGAGCCCCACGCCAACTCCGGTCAAACCGACACCGCTGCCCAGCGCACACGGTGACGGCTATTCCCAAGAAGAGACGAACGGCCGCTACGACAGTCCTCACCACCCAGCTAGAAAAACCAAGTGGTCCCTAAACTTGGTTACTCGAGCCGGTAGACCCCGCAAGCCATCGCAGGAACCAGACGCCTATAAAGACGCTGGGCCCACGGACTGAACCGAGGCTTCCCGACCCGAATTTAATTTACGGACAGGCACCCAAGATCAGATACCATTTTCCGGCAGAGACATTTTTGTGGGCCAGCCGATCGGAAAGTTAGTGAGGAGCCCCTAGCTTGAAAACCAGGGAGGACGGGGAAAATCCCTCCGGCCGTAAAGCGACCCAGCTCCTGGCTCTTCGCCCAGACCACCCGGCTCAACCGACGGAACCCCTGGCGGATCACGCCGGGAGCCAGTTGGCCCAGACTAGGTGCCGTTAGCGACCCCAGGCGGGCACGGAAAGCTCCACCTAGACGGAATAGACTCCGCCTCGCTAGGGGGTTGGACGGAACGGAGTCCCGCCAGCCCCCACCGACTCGACTCCATCCTAGGACAGAGAAGCCAGCGGAGGCCGACAGAAGCCCGCCCGCCACTACCTTACCTCACGGCCGTCGAGGGTACCCAGGCCCGAAGACCCCTGACCCCGTGCAGTGACCGACCGCTACCTTTGTTAGTGCGTTCGAAAGTTAGGTGGAGACACCTCTAGGTCCTCATCACCAGGCGAGCTAAACTCCGGTACCGCATAGACACGGAGGACCTGGATCGGACCAAGAGTTCACCTGAGGCATGATGAGCCGCCGCGTTACCGGCGAGCCTCCGGCCCGTTTCCCTGCGGGAATAGCGTTCGATGGTGGACCTGCCGGCCGACCCCCTCCCAAGGGGCACGGCACGACATGGAGCAACCAGAACCATACTGGCCTCCCCACGCGACCGCTCCTTGGTCAACGGGGGCACCGCCAAACCCTACCACCCTGAGGGTCGGCTCCCAACTGCTCCAGCTGAGGTCCTCGGAGGGATGAGCCACCCAAGTCATAAAGTAACCTGGGCGCTGTCCGAAACCCTCGCCCTTCGGTTGCTCCGGGAGTCCCTGCATGGCGTTCCCGCGAGCCCCGTCGTCACTAGCGAGCACCGAGGACTTTCCACTACAAAGCCCTCACTCATACTTCAGGCTCCCTCTTAGTCAATTGGTGGATGGGGTCCTATCGCCTTAGCTATCCTTTGCCCAGAGTCACCACCCGGCCACCGCCGGCTCTGGGATCAGACTATGGAGCGTCGCTATCCGGCTTGGCCAGAGAACCCGGCTGCCGGGGGATGTACTCAGGGGGCGAGCCCGAGGGCCCTACAACCCATGCACAACGTCCGCTAACCGTGGCCACCGTGCTCAACGCCTGTCGGAGATGAGCCTCTCGAGGAGGTGGCGAATCGTCCCCATCCGGCCCCCTCGCATTCGTACACAACGAACTCTGCCGAGCTTCCGGTCGCCTCCCCCACTCAAGGGGTCGGATCGGAACCACCCGGAGGGGCGGCCACATGAGAAAATGGCAACAAAAAGATACAGTAATCTCCTATTTTCGGCTATTTTCCGTCTACTTTCAATGACTTTCAATAGAAATGTTGTACTTTTGTTGCCACAATTGGAAAAATAGTATTAAAAACTACAAAAAAAAAAAAAATAATATCTCAAAAATAAATTGAGATACAGCTTTCAAACAAATTGCATTTAAATTATACGACGGTGTAAAAATTTAACATGTGCGATGTTTAGAAGTTTAAAACTTTGCTGTAGAGAAAATTGTAAAACCAAAATTTTATTTCAAATTTTAAAGTGTTGCCATTTTCAAAATGACGTATGCGTTACGCACAGATATGTTTGTCCTTTATAATATAGACTAGCAGATCTACCCGGCTTCGCTCGTGTCAATAATAATGGTCCACCCGGGTAAAATACAATAAAATGAAATAATACGGCAGTGACAATAACTGAGATTGGTGCATTACCGTCCACGAATCGTTAAAAGACCGATAAGAAATATAAGTAAAATAGTTTTAATTGCGTCTACAATTAACTATACCATAATAATGTATATTCCAAACAAATGTCATAACATATATTAAAGTACAATTATTTGCTTAAAAAGAGTCATTTAAATAATAAAAAACATTAAAAATATTAAAAATTTACATGTTTCGACTCTTTCATTGAGTCATCTTCAGAATATATCTCTCTATTCTAAAAAAAAGTAACTACCGCTGTCACCGCCGCCGCCGCCGCCGCCGGTTTTGAATTTTTTGTGACCGGAGGTCTTTCTTCGTTAATATTAAGAAAAATAATGCATACAAAAATATGAAAATCGGTAGTATTATACAGAAATGTTTGATAAACACGCTGATGCAGACAGTTTTCAGATCGAAGAATTATTTTAAAAGATATTTAATGCTAAAGTTGGACAAAATCGTTCCACTAAAAAAGTTTTATAGGAGCAAAAACTGTTCATAGGAATTTAATCATTTTTAGATCATTTTATGCGTTAGAATTTGCCGGAGTGCAGATTGCATTAATTTTTTTATTTTGACTATTTTTTTGAGGTTTTATTTATATTTTAAATTCAGATTTTCAGCATTTCTAGAGATATTTTTAACAGATTTTAGAAAGTGATATTAATTTAAACTGTTGCCAACTGTATAAACAGCGGAAGCAATAATGTTTGCTTCAAAAAAAAAAAAAAAAATATTTATACGTGTAAATAAATTAAAAAATTATTTACACGTGACTATTATAAACAGAAAAAAACATTTGGAATTAGAATTAAATAATTATGTACAAAAAGCAGGAACTTATTAAAAATTATGTCATAAAAACTATAATTACACGTGAATTTTAAGAGAGAAAGGAATTTGTAAAGCAATAAATTTATTAACACGCGTTAGAAGTCTTAAATAGGAGAAATTACGTCATATTTACGTCACAATACAGTTATTACATAAAATGAACACAAAATAACATTGCAAAACGGTTTAAATTTAGAAATTGCGCTAGACATTTATTTGATATTTTAAGAGGATACTTTTCAACTATTTTTGTTAGGAAAGCGCAAATAATATTTAATTTCTAACACAAGTATCTTCACGTGAATATTAAAAAGAGAAAGAATAGTTTGGTCAAAATTACGTCAGATTAAAAACGATTAATTTAAAATGTCTCATTTAAAAGAACTTTCTTTTCACTTTGTTAAAAAATACCAGGAGACAAAGACTCTGTTTACTTAATTCCTTTTATATTAGCTTATTTTGAAATGTTGTTACACGTGTCTACGTCATCAAGTTATTTTTATTTCGACGTTTTATTTGTATTTTTATTAATGTTGTACTAATTTATTTGTTTTTTCGTTATTTAAAATAAAAATTATGTCAATTTGTATAATTTGGTTTGGCGATTTATATAATTTGGCGAAATTGGTCGACGGGATAATCAAGTAGTACCGCAACGGATTTGGCGTTAAAATTCCCCAATCAAAGAGAAATGAATAGAAATCCGTTTATAGAGAGATCGCCACTGTTTTTTAAATTATAATTCAATCTTTCGAAATCATTTTAAAGCCGATCAAATTAGCGTGCATTTAGAGTCTACGGTGTCTGGACGGGGGTTTGGCGAGCGTAGCTCGTAGGGGGCCGAGCCCCCTAGTATATAAAAAAAAACTACAAACACAATGCCAATTGTGACATTATACTGATGATGGCAATGACCTAACCCATAAATTTTGCCTTTACTAAATTTTTTTTAAACTTATGATCATCATACAGTTTCGTTTTTCACACTGTCGAATAGAAAAAGCTTCTGTCAAATGAAATTTATTTGAAAATTGTATCTCAATTTTTTCATGTGAATGGATTTTAAAGTAATTTTCAATCATGGATATTTTTGATTTGCATGCAGCCAACGATAAAATTTCCGCATTTTTTCACACCAGTATTTTGTTAGAGTAAATGATATTTCATTTAATCGGGACACTATCTTGATTTAACAGAATAACATTTTCTTTAAGAATATACCGGTGTGCAAAAACGTGGAAATCTCATCCCTACATGCAGCCCAATTACGAAAGATATACTGTTTGCTCTTAATGCAATATTATAAAGTAAAGACATTGATGAACTATGAGTAACTCTAGCATCATATTGTTGGTGGCAGTAACCTAACCCAACCATAAATTTAACTTTTACTTTAATTTGACCTTTAAACATCGCACATTTGATTATTCCAAAATCTAATAGAATACAAAAAGTACTTTTATTATTATTATTTTTTTTTTTTAAAGCTTATCTCAATTTACGGATTGTTTATCCATTTTAAATTAATTTTCAATCACGGATATATTTTTAAATATACCTGTAACCCAATTCAGAAAGATATATCCGTTTGCTATTAATGCAATATTATGAAGAAAAGACATATCTATGAGTAACGCCTAGCACCATATTGTTAGTGGCAACAACCTAACCGTATTATAAATTACGCTTTTACTGCAATTTGATCTCTAAACATCATGCATCCCATTATTTCAACGTCTAACAAAAAAGTCTGTCAGTCATGAAATTTTGTTTAAAAAAGAAAAAAAAGCTTACCGTAAAAAATAGTAGCTATAATTTCTATTTAATATAAATCGTACAAAAATCGTATTTTATATAACCGTATTCGATACAAATCGTAGAATGTTATCACTGCATTTCAGATATTAAAACATTTATCTAAATGATATAATTAAAGATTACAAAGAAATAGGGAATAAATTGTAGCATCCAGTTTTTAGAGCCAGTTTGAAATTATATTGATGTCATTGACGTCATATCTAGCAAACGATTTTTTTTTTCTATTATCATTTTCCTTATTTGATTCTTGATATTGAAACGACTTCATTAAAATAGATTTTTTAACATTCAACTAAAGTACTTCTAAGGTCATTTTAAAACATGCTTAGTTAAAGTTTTTACATAAATATATGAAAAATGTGCATTTTCTGATTAGAATGATGTCGATTTCAAAAATGTAAAAATATAGCAGTCGAGTCTGAATTTTTATTGGCTAATAAAACAAAGTACTCGAGTTATCAATTTTTTTTAAATTATTGAGCAGTTTTTTAGATGTGTGGTAACAGGAAAGAAGCTATTGAATTTGAAAATTTAAAATGAGATATTTCTATAATGTTAAATTATGAAAGATGATAGAAAAAAGGGATAAATATTGGTCTGATGATTTTTTAAAGGTGACAGGGAATTCCACGTTCTAAAGCATATGTACAGCAAGTTTCGTGCAAATCGGTCAAAAATTAAATATTTGTATAAAGGACATACACACAGAGAACGGCTTTTATATATACGAGTTGGAACCCGTCGAAATTCGACGTACTAAAATGTTTGAAAGGAACTGCCAGATCGAATTTATAATAAACCTACAATAAAAAAATCATCTCATCTTACATTGGTTGTCTAACTCTTAAAACAAATAATATTTTTAGCGTAAAATTACGAAAATATTATTTCTACAAACTTCAACTGCTTAAATTATTGAAAAATTAAAATGTATTAGATTACGTAATCAAGATGAGTAATTATGATGAAGTTATCGATGGATCTCTTATGTTTGTTTTTACGGGATGAAAGATCAGTAAAAAGGATTTCGCTTTGTCACATCATAAAATTTCCCCCCTCTCATAATTTACATTCGCACCACTCAAATTCACAATTTGAAAGTATTTTAACACGCAATAGATTATTAATGAATGCATTTCCAAACTTAAAGTCACGTTTGTCCGATACAACTTTTCATGTGAACATTCGCACTAATTTAAGCTGTAATCTTAGTACCCGCGAAAAAAAAATTCAGAAATTTGTCTTTAGTTGTCATAATAATGGCCATTTATAGTATTGGTCAAATATTTATTTTTATCAAAAAAAATGATCGTTTTGTTTTAAATATATCATTTTTACTCACTGAATCATTTTGCCGAGCGCCTCAAACTCATTTATCAGCGTAATGTAAAAATATTAAAATGTAGCTGATTTATGAAGAAGAATGCGTGTTTTTTTTTTTTTTTTTTTTTTTTTTTTTTTTTTTTTTTTCAATGTCTGGCATCATTTTCTGTTCAAAAATTATAAAAAGGTTACTTTTATTTGTAATATGAAAATGGTATCAATAAGGATATAATGAATAAAAATAATAAACCATGAATATTTTCCCTTTACTTTCAATATAAATGGAGTACTTCAGTTGCCACGATTACAAAATTTGTATTAAAAACTACAAAAAAATTAATATTTCAAAAACAAATTGAGATACAGATTTCAAACAAATTGCATTTAAAAGCACATTTTTTTTCCCTGGATGAAGGTGTAAAAATTGAAAATGTACGATGTTTAGAAGTTTAAAAATTTGCAGTATCGAAAATTGCAAAACCGAAATTTCAAAGTGCTGCCATTCGCAAAATGACATATGCGTTACGCACAGATATGTTTGTCCTTTATAATATATATAGATAGTACTGTGCGTACAGTTTAGTGCAAAAACCGTATTTTATGAGTTAATATTTTATTCATCTTTCAATCGAATGGTTTCGCAGACCGCTCACAGTTGTAATGTGGCAATTTTCTGTCACAGCAGTTAATCGTTAAATGAACATTTTCAGATGAATTTTCATGTATAAAATGCATTATCACATTTAGGACTATGAACGTCTCATTTAGGTTTTAGCTGCTGTAAATGCGACAAAAATGACCTAAATGCGACAATCCTATATTGTGGCTTTATACTACAGATAATTATTAAATTTCTACAAAACAAGTTAGTTTTGAACTAAAGATACAGTATTCAGTAATTTATTGCTTAATAAAATATACATTTATATAATAAAATCCCAAATATACCCTAAATGCGACAAAACTACGGGGAATCGTGTCTCATTTAGCCAGACTGACCTTACCTAAAAATATCAGAAAGAAACACGATCAAGAAAACGGAGTTAAAGTTGAGGGTGGCATAAAATGACAACAAGAAATTAAATAAGTAAATAAATAAATTGTAGTAGGTGGTTATAAAGGGATTTTTTTCTTATGTAAAATGTAAAATTGAACGATAGCGCAAAAAACATCTTTTCTAATTTATTCTGATTTAAACTGCAAATTTGACTTTTAAGTTTTATTGTTTGCTATTTTAATTACTTCCTATCCTAATTTTATTTTAATTACTTGCTGTTTTAGTAGTGCTACGATAATTAAAGCTCTCATAAAATGTGCTTTTACCTCTTTACAGCATTTCATTGATTTTATTTTCATTTGTTTTTTAAAAGTACTTCACGCTAAAGTTAACTTTGTGTCAGAGTATTTTATTTTATGTCAGAGAATACGATTGGTTGGTTGGTTGTATTTATGTCGGCTAATTATCAGCACGTGGGATATAGGCCCTAAGGGGGAGGGAGTGCCTTCCGTGGAGGTCTTTCTAAGGGAACCTAATACGTATTAACGCTTGGAGAACCAAGTTTCGAAGAAAACCACGAAAACTCCGAACGATTAGGCCGACGGGCGCGATTGGGATCGAACGCAGCACCTACCGTCTACCAGCTTCGAGAGCAGAACCTCTGTCAGAGAATACGGAGAAATACTTTCAGTTTTAAAAAGCATAATCAGCATAGAAATCAATATCATTTTTGATGGAAATGTTGAAATGTGTTTCATTGATTTGATTTTAATTTCTTATGTAAAGGAAATCTGATTAAAAAGGACTCAGCATATCCTTATGTTGAGAAACAGAAAAATTATTTCAGAATACAGAGAAATACTCTCAGTATTCAACAGCAGTACGAGCCCAGAAATCGATATGACATTTGATGGAAATGTGGAAATTTATATTGATCAGTCTTATAAATTCAACCCTCCTTCTCCAAAAAACGAGTTCTAGCGATACAAATATAAAATAAATAAATGCAATTTCGCTATTTCGCACATTTTCCTACATTCGAATTCAATTCCTATGTTTCATACTTATGGTTGCGTCTAAATTCGCAACATTACGGCATAAAAAACATGGGGAGGGTAAAGCTAAAAATGAAATGCATGCAACATAGCTAAAAACATCAGAAAAAAACATGATCAGGAAAATTGTGTTAAATTTGAGTCTGGTATAAAATGAAAACAGACTTAAATAAATAAATAAATAAATTTGGATTATAGATGGTTTCAAAGGAAATTTTGTGTTATATAAAATATAAAATTGACAGACAGCGTGAACAAAAAAATTCTTTTCTAATTTATTATAGTTTTATCACTTGCACTTATAGTTTTATCACTTGTTATTTTAATGACTTGCTATCCTAATTTTATTTTAATTACTTGCTATTTTAGTAATGCTACGATTATTAATGTTCTCATTAAATGTGCTTTTACCGCTTAACAGAGTTTTACTGATTTTATTTTCATTTCAAATAAAAAGATTTTACATCCCAGTAAAATCAGCGGTGTCTTATATAGAGAAATAGAAAACGTATTTCAGAATACAGAGAAATTCTTTCATTTTTCGACAGCAGCAAGAGCACTGAAATCGATATGACTTTTGATGGAAATGTGGAAATTTATATTGATCAGTCTTATAAATTCAATCCCCCTTTCCCCTCTCAACGAGTTCTACAGATACAATATAAAATAGATAAATGCAATTTCGCCTTTCCACGCATTTTCCTACAGTAGAATTCAATCTATAATTTTCATACTTATGGTTGCGTCTAGATTTACATCACTATCGCATAAATGTTAAGAGGAGGGAAACGCTAAAAATGAAATGTATGCAATATAGCTAAAAGCATCAGAAGGAAACATGATATGGAAAATTGGACTAAAGTTGGGTGCGGTATAAAATGACAATAAATAAATAAATAAATAAATAAACTGCAGTAGATGGATATAAAGGGATTTTTTTTTCCCATATAAAATTAAAATTGAAAAACTGGGCGAAAAAAACATCCTTTTTCTGTTTTTTGTTTGTTGAATTTGGAGTTTGATTACGAGATTTACTCGTATTAAATTTTATCGCATTTTTGAAAGTATTTTCTATTTTAGCAGTACTACGATTATCAAAGCTCTCATTAAATGTGGTTTTACATCTTAACAGCGTTTCATTGATTTTATTTTCATATCAAATAAAAGAAATTTACATTACAGTAAATTCAGCGGTGCCTTACATAGAGAAATAGAAAACTTATTTGAGAATACAGAGAAATATTTTCACTACGTTTCAACCGTTGCACGAGCACTGAAATCGATATGACTTTTGATGGAAATGTGGAAATTTATATTGATCAGTCTTATAAATTCAATCTCCCTTTCCCCTCTCAACGAGTTCTACAGATACAATATAAAATAGATAAATGCAATTTCGCCTTTCCACGCATTTTCCTGCAGTAGAATTCAATCTATGTATAATTTTCATACTTATGGTTGCGTCTAAATTTACATCGCTATCGCGTAAATGCTAAGAGGAGGGAAACGCTAAAAATGAAATGTATGCAATATAGCTAAAAGTATCAGAAAGAAACATGATCTGGAAAATTTGACCAAAGTTGAGTTTAGTATAAAATTACAACAAATGAATAAATAAATAAATAAACTGCAGTAGATGGATATACAGTGATATTTTTCCTATATAAAATTAAAATTGGAAATCAGGTCGAAAAAAAATTCTTTTTCAAATTTTTTCTGTATTGAATTGTTGAGTTTGATTATTAAATTTTATCGCATTTTTTTAAGTTCTTACTATTTTAGCAGTGCTACAATAATCAAAGCTCTCATTAAATGTGATTTTACATCTTAACAGCGTTTCATTGATTTTATTTTCATTTCAAATAAAAGGATTTTACATTACAGTAAATTCAACGGTGTCTTGTATAGAGAAATAGAAAACTTATTTCAGAATACAAATACTTTCACTACTTTTCAACAGTAGCACGAGCACTGAAATCGATATAACTTTTGACGGAAATTTGGAAATTTATATTGATCAGTCTCATAAGTTCAATTCCCGTTTCCCCCCAAAACGAGTTCTACAGATAAATTTGTAAAATAAATAAATACAATTTCGATTTTCCGCGCATTTTCCTACATTCGAATTCAATATATAAATTTCATACTTATGGTTGCGTCTAAATTTATAACAATATGACATAAAAAACATGGGGAGGGGAACGCTAAAAATTAAATGTATGCGACATAGCTAATGTATGCTATGTATTCAACATCAGAAAGATACATGATCGGGAAAATTGTGTTAAAGTTTAGTGTGGTATAAAATGGCAACAAGAAATTAAATAAATAAATTATTGTGTATGGTTAAAAAGGGATTTTATTTCTTATATAAAATATAAAATTAAAAGAAAGCGCGAAGAAAATTTCTTTTTCTAATTTATTCTGAATTAAACTGTGAGTTTGACATTTAAGTTTTATCACTTGTTATTTTAATTACTTGCTATCCTAATTTTATTTTAATTACTTGCTACTTTAGTAGTGCTATGTTTATTAATGCTCTCATTAAATGTGCTTTTACTCTTAACAGCGTTTCATTGATTTTATTTTAATTTCAAATGAAAAGGATTTTACATTACAGTAAAATTAGCGGTGCCTTATATAGAGAAACAGAATACTTATTTCAGAATACAGAGAAATACATTCACTTTTCAACAGCAGCACGAGCCCTGAAATCTATATAATTTTTGATGGAAATGTGGAAATTTATATTGATCAGTCTTATAAATTCAAACCCCATTTCCCCCTAAAACGAGTTCTACAGATACAAATGTAAAGTAAATAAATGCAATTTCGATTTTCTGCGCATTTTTCTACATTCGAATTCAATCTATAGGTTCATTACTTATGGTTACCTCTAAACTTACAACAGTATCGAATAAATGTTAAGAGGAGGGAAACCCTAAATTTTAAGTTCAATTTTTATTTACCCATTATGCGTAGTACAGGGTAATTCTTGTAATCGTTTTAAAAATCGATTTTTTTATGACGGATTTACATGTTTCAGACACTGGAAATTCCGAAAAACATATTTTTAGAAGAAAAAAAAATGCCATCCGTCTGACTGTGGTTACAAGTCTCTGTGTGTCTGTAAACGCTCTATCTCACGAGAAAATTGAGATAGAGACTTGAAATTTAGCGTGTACTTAGTATGTAATAATGGGAAGAAGCCTATTGAATATTAATAACCTCAATTATTCGGAACTAGTTTTTTCGTACTCTCGAAGTATTCGTTCTGATAAAAGGTATACAAAAATTTTCGAAATTGTCTATTTTAAGGAGTGGATATAAAAGAAAATTAAAACCATATTTTTTGCATCATGAATGAATTCGATCGGATAATTAGTTACCGAGATATTTGTATTCATATTTTTCACACTCTTCGATTTTTCATCACCCTGTATTTCATTCAAATTTCAATTCAAAATTATATTTTAATTGGAAATGAGACGCTTCATCTAAAGCAGTGAAATGTTGGTTAATATGATTATCCTTTTTGAAGTTATAAGGATGTTTCTTTTATGCAATTTGGCACTACTTGATTATTCCGTCGACCAAAAAAGTATTGCCAAACTGTAAGATTAAATGTCAATAATGGCTTATGGAAAATGTCACAATCACTTGACATTAATCACGTTACACGTGTTTTTGACGTCATCAAGGGATTTTTAATTCGATGTTTTATCTGTATTTTTATTAATCTTTTACTAATTTATTTGTTCTTCCATTATTTAAAATAAAAAAATATGCTAATTTGTATAATTTTGCGAGTAGTTTGATGAATTACATAACTTGTCGACGGGATAAGTAGTACCTGTAATTCAGTAATAGAGCTTACTATGTATGAAAAATATTTAAATATACGTTTAATTTTTATTTTGGAATTGCAATGCAGTACTAGTTTACACATGTTTTATTTTCATATTTTAAATTATGTATCCATGATGGGCAAGAATTAAGGTGGCCCCCAACGACTAGACTTCAAAATGGTGCCAATCGGATTACTTCCATTGTTTCAAATAAATGAGAAATAACAGAAAATATTCCAACACGTAGCTTTTTGGACTTATTTTTTTATTTCCAAATTATTTTCGGTAAAAAAAAAATACTTACGTGCATTTATAAGCGAATAAAAATTCATATTTATTGTGGCATCAGGAGAATATTGTCTATTGGGATTATTTTATCCTCATAACTTCTGTAATCCTTTTAAAACCAATCAAATTATTGTGTTTTTAGAATCTGCGGTGCCTGAACGGGGGTTGGCGAGAGCAGCTGATAGGTAGCGGAGCCAGTAAAATGTAAAATTTGCAAGAGAGAGAGAGAGAACAAAAAATTCTAATTTATGCTGATGTAAACTGCGGGTTTGACTTTTAAATTGTATCGTATTTTATTTTAATTGCTTTCCATTCTAATTTTATTTTAATTACGCACTATTTTAGTAGTATTGCGATTATTAAAGCTCTCATTAAATGCGCTCTCACCTCTTAACAGCGTTTCATTGATTTTATTTGCATTTCAAATAAAAATGATATATTAAATTAAATTCAGCGGTGCCTAATATACAGAAGCAGAAACGCATGTATGAGAATACAGAGACATACTTATACACTGTAAAAAGAAAAAATATCTATCCCTCAATTTGACAGGAAAAAAAAAACAATCAATTTTGGCGCCAATGTAAAACTATTTAATTTACAGAAAATATATGTATTTTTTAATTAAAATAGTTTTTTTCTGCAAAAATTACAAAATTCATGTACTGTTACATTAAAAAAAATATTTATCTGTTTTTTTTTTTTTTTTTGTTTTGTAAAACAGTTTTCTTCTGTAAAAATACAGTTTTTTTTCTGTAAAAAATACAGTTTTTTTCTGCAAAAATTATAGTTTTTTTTTTCTTTTTTTTTTTACATGTAGCACGAGCACAGAAATCAACATGACTTTTGATAGAACTGTTGAAATTTATATGTATACTTCTTATTTAATTCCTCCACCCTAAAAAACGAGTTCTAGAGATACAAATATAAATTAAATTAATGCATTTTTTTCTACGCATTTTCCATCATTCGAATTCAATCCCTGGCTCATACTTAAGGCTGCGTCTAAATTTACAACTCTATCACATAAATGTTTAGGGGAAGGGAACACTAAAAATGACATGTATGCGACATAGATAAAAGCATCAGAAAGAAACGTGACCAAGAAAATTGGACTGAAGTTGTGTGGAAAACAACAACAACAAATAAATAAATAAATAAATACATTATAGGCTATAGATATAAAGTGATTCTTTATTTATGTGATATATAGAATTAGGAGACAGAATGAAAAAAAATATATTTTTCCAATTCATTTTGACGTAATTTGTGAGTTTTATTTTTAAATTTTATCGATATTTTATTTGAATTACTTGCTATCCTAATTTTATTTTAATCTCTTGCTATTGTAGTAGTTCTACAAATCTTAATATTTTCATTAAATGTGCTTTTACATATTGACATTTAATTTCCTTTGATTTGAAAAAAAAAAAAATCATTAAAATAGACTCATCTGGGCCTTATGACGAGAAACAGAAAACTTATTTCAGAGAATGCAGAGAAATACATTTAGTATTCAGAAGCAGCACGAGCAAAGAAATCGATATGACTTTTGATGGAAATGCTGAAATGCATATTGATCATACTTCCAAATTCAAATCCCCCCCCCCCACCCTCCCAGAAAAACAGAGCTCAAGAGATACCAATACCTGTGATTGTGTCTAAATTTACAATTTATAGCATAAAAGGCTAGGGAAGGGAGACGCTAAAAGTGAAATGTACTCAACATAGCCAAAAGCATAACTTCAGTTGAGTGGGGAAGAGATAAAAAAAAGAAAAGAAATAAAAAAATCCCTTCCGGCTCGGCCTACAGGCGCAGGTAGATTTCGAAGTTAAGTACTAATTTCAACAACAAAAAGTAAATCATGATTAGAGATAAACCCACTATAACAATTTTATCTGGCCGCTTTGGCGAGTTTTTAATTTCATTTTTATAAAAGAGCTGATTTTATTAGAATCATGTTAAGCAGTATTTAAAAAAAAATACATTCCCATGCTCAAGAACTCGAAATTTTCTCACACATTTTCAGATTCATTTTTAAAAGAAAAAACATGAAACTGGCTGACATGATTTTTAAAGAGATTTATAAGCGACCTGTTTTTTTTTTAATTTTTCGTTCAATTAATTAGAACTTCATTTATATACAATTATTATCTCAGTAGGACAATATTTTTCGTTTCCAACACAATCGCTTCCGGAAATTCGATTCAAAATGCCACTATGACATACGTTTTTGAAATATATTCTGCCTCTATCACAAAATCGACCATTGCGGTTCAATACATAGTTTCTTAGTAAGAAAACCTACCAATTGGGAGCAAAAATGAATTTAAAAATGAGTCAGAAAATCGGCAATTTGGATTTGAGTACACCCATAATACGATGATTTTTTTCTTCAACCACTATGTATTTTTAATTTGTTTTTTCTCTTATCAGGAACTTGTAAATATAAAAGTTGTAGATAATATTAAGAAGATATATAATAAATTCATGTGGATTTTATATGTTGTGAATTGACGAATTTGTGGATTTTTTTCTTCTTCAGCCCCCCCCCCCCCCCTTTATGTTTTCGTTTATTATTATTATATATTTTTTTTGCGGTACGAATTAGTCTTATTAAAAACATGTCAGTATAAAAGTTTTAGATAATGTTAAGAAAATTTATAATAAATTTAATTGAATTTGATATCTTAGTAATTGACGAAGCTATGACTTTTTTCCCCCAAACCTAATTTTTTTCGCCCCTTAAGCCTATTTTTTATTTTACCAAAAATCTGTCACACATAAATTTTGGCCCTTTTCTAGCAGTAATAATAACTTTAAATTGATTCGATATGTATTATAATTTTGAAGTTATGGGGGTTTTTCGTTTTTCACAAAACTCCTTCCTATTTCCACGCCCTTCGTCAGATTTTGCCTATTAACGAACTTGACTGAGATTTTATGCACCTTGATTTTATGTATCAGTTTAGAAGAGATTTGTGCAGAATTATGGAAGATATCGTGTACATAAAAAAGTGATAGATATAATATATATAGAGAGAGAGAAAGAGAGAGAGAGATAGATAGATAAAGTTTTTTTACTGGGGTTGGTTTTTGGTTCTACGGATCACGATCGGTGTAGATCTGCAAAATTTTTTCCGAAATTCCAACATAGGGGATATTGCAATAGGTAGTATTTCATACGAAATCTACTTAAAATTATGGATTTGATATACATATAATATAAAATTGGAAGGCCAAGCGGAAAAATCTCCTATTTTCTGCTTTATTCTGAGGTAAAATAAGAGTTTGATTTTTTAATTTAACCGGAATTGTTAGTTCTATTGTTAACATTTTCCAACATAGTTCGAAAGTGTTTATGATTTGGGGTTGTTTGTCTGCCACCTGCCATCTGTCTGTGATCTAACTAGTGCAAATATAGTCAGATTGTCACGAAATTGATATTTGTTATTTGGGTTTACTATGGCATGTTCAGTATTGAAAATGAGGTGCTTAGCATTTACGATTCACTTACAAGGACACTCAAAATAATTACGTTAAATTACTGCCTATGAGGAAAAATCGTCTGCTGTGCGTTTTAATGATATTACATAATATTAGACATACTGAAATTTATATGTGTTACCGGCATAACCCGATTTTAGGCCAAACTAGTTTATCCTAACGCGCAAAGGATAAACTAGTTTTTCCTAGGCCAAACTAGTTTATCCTAACGCGCATAGGATAAACTAGTTTTTCCTAGGCCAAACTAGTTTATCCTAACGCCCTTAGGATAAACTAGTTTTTCCTAGGCCAAACTAGTTTATCCTAACGCCCACAGGATAAACTAGTTTTTCCTAGGCCAAACTAGTTTGGCCTAACGCCCATAGGATAAACTAGTTTAGCCTGCTATTCAATGGTCCGTCCTAAGCCGATCTAGTTCATTCTAGGCCAATTCAATTTGGCGTAATTTTATTGATCCCAAAGACCGCCCCGTCGCCAACCTTCTAGTTTATCCTAGGTCAATGCAATTTGGCGTGCTTTTATTGATCCTAACAACCGATCCGTCGCCAACCTTGTGCAACGTAGTATTGCCGTCACCCCTGTATAATATATTTTAATCGATAAGGAGTGGGATACTGTCCCCCTATCTTCCCCAATTCTCGGCCGCCAGTAACTATAAAATATGTCCTACATGACAAATTGTGTGTTGGATTAGGGGAGACCGGGGCTAGTAGGAGCAGTTTTTAGTTATTGATTTTTATTATTTTTTTAAAGCTTTTTAACAAACTTTAGCTGCACTTTTTAAGAACAGGTATTTGGCTATAAATATCCAGAGTTTTGAGTTTGTAGCTTTTGTAGTTTATGTTTAGCAAAAGCCTAAAGTAAAAGGAAAATTGTACGCCAACCTACCCCGTTACGGCAAATTGCCTATACCTATGGGGCAAGTTGGCACACGCTTTATGAAAATTTAAATGAAACTCAAATAAGACACGCCGTTAAGAGAAATCAATTTCATTATTACCAGTAAATTTAAACAAAGGCGTTATCACCGTACAATGTAAATTCTAAATTATACAGACATAAAAATAATAAATAAAACATTAATATTAAGTAACTTCTATCCTACTTGATATCATCACAAGAGTTACAGTTGTCACAAATAAAAAATCGAGTGTCCCCGTTTGGGCACGCCTCATGTGCCGAAAATCTTGCAATGCAACCACTTTTCTCTTTGTTTGCTGTATTTCAAGCTACCAGCACACACCATACACCGAGCCAACTTCCACCGTGTTTAATGCGCCTACTGGCCCCATAATAAATTTCTTCACAAAAGGGAGACGTAACCTTTTAAAGATAAATATTCCAAGTAAATCACATATGAGGCAGGTGCAGTTAATCATACTCTAAGAAAAACTGCACAAGTTAAATCGCAATTATTAAGATAAGTATTAGAAATTAGAAAAAGAATGAAGCAACAAAACATTACTTATGAGGGTAAAAAACAGAAAAATCGTAATAAATATCCACTGCACGTAGGTAACGGTGCAAAACTACAATGAAGATTATAAAAAGCAAGAAGAAAGGTACTCTGTGACTGGTTGCGCAATCTATCCACAAAGAGGCAATTTATGAGGATTGCGACTACTTACCCCTGTAGCCAGCTAGCCCCGGTCTCCCCTACCAAAGAATGGATGAGAGGTTATCATAAAATTCAGGAGAGAAAAAATTTAGAGAATTGGTTAATAATGTACAATATAATCTCGAAAATCCGGCGTCGTCGAGGTCCAGGACGTTGCCAGATTTTGAAAATTCCCGATTTCTGAAAGAATATCAAATGTACTTTTGATATTCCTAATGGTGCATTTATTCATAATTAATTCAAAGCCAAGTGATATTTATGTGAGAAAAAAATATATATAATTTTTTTTCTCACATGAATATCACTTGGCTTTGAATTAATTATGAATAAATGCACCATTAAGAATATTAGAAGTACATTTGATATTCTTTCAGAAATCTGGAATTTTTAAAAATCCGGCGAAGTCCCGGTCCCAGTTTGGATTAAAATACGTATATTTTTAAGCTACCATTATTCCACAATTAAAACTTTTTTTAAAGAATAGTACGTATAAATTTATACGGATGGGGATACAGAATTGCAAAATCTATGAGAAGAATCTGTGTATGACAAAATCCTGTTTTAAACAGATTTTTTTTTTTTTTTTTTTTTTTTTTTTTTTTTTTTTTTTTTTTTTTTTAATCGGAGCAAATTGTATATATTAATCCGTTTGAAAAAATCATAATACATTTGCTAGAGACGACGGCCTGCTAAAAAAGGAAGTTAACTATAACGAAGTTTTTTTTCTCTCCTATTTGATTCCATCTTAGAAGGTTTTTCTATATAAAACTTTTCAGATTTTCAAGTCTCCAAGTCGTGTAAAAAAATAAGGGTATTATTAATTATTCAGATATTTACATACAAATAGAGATTGATTAAAAAATCAATATATTTTATAATAGAATCATTAATATCGTTAATCCACATTGTATGGCTTAGAAATTTAAAAATTTTAAAAATTCTATACAATAAAATCTTCTAAGTCGGAATTGCATAGGAAAGAAGAAATATCCGTTTTAGGCAAATTCCCTTATTAGAAGGTTCATCCTCTGTTGTGAATACGTTATTATTTTTACAAGTACAGTAAACATCCTCTAATCCGGCATCCTAAGATCCGGCATGCTGGATAATCCGGTACGACTTTCGGAAACAGAACTGAATCGAGAAGGAATAAAGGAGTGAGTTGAAGAAGATTTTGATGAACCGACAGTTGAAATTTTGACTGATGAGGCCATCATTCAGAGTGTTATCAACTTAACAGCCCAAAAGACGTTGGCTCAGATGACTGTAATGTGCACGAGTCAAACAATTCAATTTGAAATCAAGCAGCTTATACCTCGAGTACATTTATCAGGTCTTCTGAGCGCAGCCGTTCGTTTAACCATGCGGAAAGTAACAAACTTCACATCATAAAAAATAACATCCTAATAAAATGAAGAGAAAAGACTACTACAAAACGAACTGATATTCGAGATTTGTTTAAGATGTCTTCTACGAGTAGGCCGCATACAGTGCACGTTTTAATTTTATACTCATGTACATATGTTGTACAAAACTTACATTATTGAGTATTTTTAATATTCTATTCAATCTGTTTAAAAAATAAAAAACGTTCTTTACAGGTCTTTTCTGTTTAATTCTAACTTCTACACGTTTTTCCCGACATTCATCCTGTAATCTGGGAAATTTCGTAATCCGGGATGCTGCAAGTCCCGAACGTGCCGGATTAGAGGATGTTTATTGTATTAATATCCTTATTTTACATAGATCAACATATTTTTTTTGTTGTTGTTAAACACGGGATTTGGCCTAAAATCGGGTTTGGCCGGTAACATATATATATATATACATTGTAAAAAAAAACTGAAATTTTACTGGCAATCGAGACGCCAGTACGATTTCCGTATTTAAACGGTTATTTTTTCCCATAAATTACAGAAAAATATCCTTTTTTCTTGCATTTACGGGGGAAATTTTCCGTTAAAATGCGGAAATAGTACTGACGTTTCGATTGCAACTACAATTTCCATTTTTTAGTCCGTTTCTTTTTACAGTGTATCACCGAGGTTTTCTACAAGATGCTTACTGTAGAAATTAGTGTGCACATAATTTATCATTCGTTTACAGGGACAAACAAAATAATTTCCTCACAGGAGAAATTGAACAATAACTGAATTATTGAAGACCTTGAACAACAATTGCTGGAAGGGCATTTGCAGTTCTGGTATGCTTTTTTAATATGAACTACTTTTTTTAAATGTTACTCGGTGAGTATAAATTCCTTTGATTATATACAAGACTGCACACAAAGTACATTGTTTATTCGCGAAAATTGCTGATTGTAAGTTTAAGACTGTGCTATTCGTTTAACTGAACAATCTTTTAGGATACTTGTAGTATACATACAAATCTAAACATCATATACAGGTCTGCACAAAATGAAAATTTGATATTTTCCAGATAATTGTTCGTAATAGGAAAAATTGGTTTTACAAATGCGATATGCGTTTTTAAATTCAACTATTTTTTAAAAATAATTCTTCATGTGTATCAATTTTATAGATCATATACAGGTCTGCATAAAATTCTTCAAGTACGAGGGTGGTTTAATAATTATTGTGCCGAGTCTGTATACAATATTTGTACTGTGATGGTTGATGTGGCATATTGAATCCTAATATCTTAGATGCTTATATGCTCAATTTCCGAACTGTAGCTGCTATTAACATATTTTTTTTTCATTTTAGGTTTAGAAGTGGCACCAAGCTTGAAAGTGAGGGGGGGAGGGTGTTGGGGAATGCTGGTTTGGAGCTTATGGGGCCAAACCTGAAGCAGTTCTGTGATAGATTTGAGACTGTGGATTTTGAGACGTGGGTACATCACTATGATCCCGAGTCCAAACGACAGTAGCCACATCTCATTCCCTGTCAACCCCCCCCCCTCTTTTAAGCCATGTGCAACCTTTCACACCAAAAAGAAAAAAAAATGTTAATATAGCAGCTAAATTTCAGAAATTGAGCATATAGGCATATTAGACATCAGGCTTCAATATTTCACATCAACCATCGTAGTACAAATATTTTATACTACCCTCGGGACAATAATCATTGAACCACCCTCGCACATTTCTGTTTATGCACGAAAACTGCTGAATGGAAATTTTCATTTGTGCTATTCGTTTAATTGAAGTAACTTTTAGAATACCATGCAGTATACTTAGAAATACATAGATCATATTCAAAATGTTGATTTAGACATAATCTTTCACCGTAATAAACTGTGAAGTTTTGATACAGTATTCTGAATATGTTGGAAAGTGTTTCATAAACTATGCTGAACGCATGATTTTTCGTTCTTGTTAATTATGTCCTTATTGTTATTATTTACAGTGCCTTACTTCTTATGGATGGGAAACAGCTAATTACGAAGCTGTTAGATTTAGTGGCGTCGTTGAAACTTCAAAAATGTTCCAAATTTTGTTCTTTATCATCAATAAATCTATCTAAGCCAAAATAGTTAATTGTAAAATTTACGAAAAGAATGATTTAGTCTGAGAATATAGCATGTTGTAATATTTTTTTTTTTTTTTTTTTTTTTTTTTTTTTTTTAACATACGACGGCGTCCCTAAATCCCTGAAACGCCCTAATTTCTGACCTGATGGAGATAAGAAGGCAATGTAAGTTGCAAGTTTTCAAAATAACATTGTAAAATATAGTTCAAACTATAATTATTGAACGTCATGTTCATCTTGATTAAGAAATAAAATATGTGACATTAAAATTCTAATAAAATTTACTTAAAATGTACTATAATATACATAAAAAGGTCTTTATAGCAAAAAAAACCCGCAAAAACCGTTAAAAACCCCCATTCTTTCACATCTATACTTCCTCTTTAAAATATTGCGTTCCATTTTGATCCAATATCGATAGTTAATAATATAAAATATAGTTCAAACTATAATTATTGAACGGGTTTTTTTTTAACATCTTTTACGGATTTTATGCTATAAAGACCTTTTCATGTATATTTTAGTACCTTTTAAGTACATTTTATCAAAATTTTAATATCACATATTTTACAAAGTAACGTAGGAAATCAGATTATGTTGGTGAAATAGTCATAATTATTTTCAAAGAGTTTCACACTTTTTCAGTTTTTATACGGTCACTAATTACTACAAGTTGTATGTAGAAAAACAATAAAATAGCAGTATTCTATGAAAAATGTATCGAGTTATGATACTTTGAAATTCGTGTGATTTCAGTTATTTCCTGCACTAAAACCCCCGTTTTTAACAGTATAAAAACAGGGGTGTTTAAGAAGGTTATACCAACAATGTGAAAAATATGCAGCAAACTGCTTAATCATTCGACCGTTAGAAAACGGCTACATAACCGTAATTTAACTTCATCCTGACCATAATATGGTCAATAATATAGTCAAATACGCTTATTAATATGATCAAATAATCGTCAACTTCAAAAACGGTCGAATGAGTGGACACTTTGTTGCAAATATTTAACAGTGAATATCTATCTGTATTATAAAGGACAAACGTGTCCGTGCGTAATGCTGACGTCATTTTGTTGGTGGCAACAGTAGAGGATTAAATTTGACTTTTTAAAACTTTTATTGTAATTTTTTATTGCAATTTTTTAAACTTTTAAATACCGCACATATTAAATATTTATATCGTCGAGCAAGAAAAAATTGGATTTTTAAATGCAATTTTTTGTGAAAATTATATCTCAATTTGTTTGATTACTGTAACGCAATTTACGCAATTTTTATTGTTTTTAAAGTAATTTTCAATCAGGATTTTTTTTCCAAATTTATTTCTATCGCGGGTAGACGATTGCGAAAGATAAATCCGTTCACACTTAAATTAATATAAATAGATCATCATTTGTGTCCAGCATATATTCCGCAATGAAATTAAAACCTTCATGAACTAATAAGTAAAAAATATAAAATATAAACAAAACACAAATTTAAGACATGGAATCTAATTTTGCGATTAAACTATTGAAATAAACAGAACAAAAGACGCGGATTGTAAATAGCGATCTTTGGCGATTTGGGGGTTCAGCTGTTAATTCTTCGCGCGAATCCAATAAGAAAGAATAGCTTTTAATATATTTTGAAATGGTATTTGAACGCATAAATGATATTTTTCATATAAATACGATTTTTGGTATTGTTAGACTCTCGAGGGGCAAGCAATTGCGTTTGTGAAATGCTGAATTCCCACCGGAATCTTTGAAAAATTCTATTTCAAAATAAGTAAAAGCAATTTTACGGCTTTTTTCCACCAAAGTTAGAAAAGTAAAATTTAATAAAATTTTTCTGGTGTAAAACTTCATTAATCGTAGATGGTATATAATATATACCGGTGCCCCTCAAGGGGTTGGCATCGTAAGAAAAATATACTAAAAGTAAAAAATCTATTAGAGTTATCAATTTAAAAAATATATAGCAGTCAACTTCTCATAGTAGCCGGTTTTTAATAATGGACTCATCACTGGAATTAGATGCACCACTCTAAGATTTAGTAGAAAACTTTTAATAGATGAGGATAAAGATACAATGTTGATTCATTTAACACGTCTATGTACAGTAGTGGGAAAAAAAGTAAACACCTCCTACAAACTCCTCAACAAATTAACGTAGAAGAAAGTTACTGGTATCGAACGATTGGAAATAAAGTCTACTTTTAAATGATGTATGTAAAATTTGCTTAGGGGGCCATCTACTTATTAAAACGAATCATAACTTTGTTTTTTTTCAATAGCAGTACACAATTCTGACAGCATAAATGAACTCTCCACCCTTCAATTAGCCTAAAAAATTTTTTTTATGCAATTCGTACCATAAGTTTCCGAGAAATTAATAATCTTAAAACGAGCGTATTTTAAGGGCTGTATCCAAATTGAAGTTCCATACTCGATTGTTAACCCAGAGAGCCCCCTTCTTGATCAAGGCACCTTAAGCATCACTCAAGCAGTCAATGAAGCCTGCTAGATTACACGACAGCAGAAGAAATTTCAAAATTTCAAGTCACTTCTATCACAGACGGCCCCTTAAAACATCCTTTTGCCGTTTTTTAAGCATAACTTGAAAACTACTTGGAAGATAATTGTGAAATTTTGGATTTCTATAAAGTAGGACTTAATAAAACTAAATCCATCAAAAAACTGCAGGTTGCAATTCATAATTTTTTCGAATATTAATTTCATAATTCATAATTCATATCATAAAATTATAAAAATTGCAAATTCAACGTATTTACCTTTGGGTATTTTAGTATTATTGCTACATAAAAAAATAGCACATTAGGAGCATAATTTCAGGGGATATAAATAAAAACATTAAAATGTAATTTAACATTAGAAGCACTAAATTTTGAATGTTTATAATTCAAAAACATATAATTCAAATGACTTTAAATTTGGTGTCTAGGCATAGTTTGAACCAAAAATTTGAAATATCTGGTTAAAATTGGGTATTGTCGTTGAAAAAAATGAAGTTTGGATTCGTTTTAATATGTAAATGCACCCCCCCCCCCCCTAAGCAAATTTTATATACATCATTTAAAAGTAGACTTTATTTCCAATCATTCGGTACCAGTAACTTTCGTCTACGATAATTTGTTGAGGAGTTAGTAGGGGGTGTTTACTTTTTTTTCCACGACTGTACAATTTTAATATATTAGTACAAATTTCGGAACGACAGAAGAAATCCTCTCGGAGAATTCATCACAACACCTCCTTCTCTCGTTGACAACTTCTGCGAATCGCGACTCATGACAGACTCCGTGGGAAAACTAACCGCAGATAATGACGGGAAAATCTCTGACAACAGCTAATCACGGGAAAATGAGGGACTGTAATTTAGTGCTGCCACTTAGTGTAATGATCTTTAAAATCACCCGTTACAAAAATAGTCTTCACCTACATTTGTAACACGAGAAGCGCGAATTTCTCCTCTTGTTTCTAAAATTTACATTGTTTAATGTTAATGAATTTCTATTTACTTTTTTAAATACATCAAAGGAAAAACTCTGCTTATTTTTTCAAAGATGAACTTTTACTTACCATCAGGTGCAAAATTAAACTTCTATTCCAATTTTTTAAATTTTTTATTATCTTTTTCTTCCTTTTTAATTGAGAAATCAATATTTTCTATTCTTCCTTTACACTTTGCCTAACGTAATTTATAAGATTTCAACATAGATTGAAATTATAAGCACTATTTAGTTTTTAATCGAATTAAATAGATTAAATTTCTTCATTTAAATGACATTACATTTCTGCAAACATACTTTAAACAGAAATGTTGTTTAATTAATGTATGTGATATTTTCCTATTCAAACAAATGACGGAACTTAATTAAATAAAAGTCAACCTTTAAAATTTTTTCGAAATACTCAATAATTTATTTTTAAAACGAGGTGTTCCCTAATGTAGAATTTGTAAGAACTTTTTCAAATGTCTTCTTAAATTTTGCCTAAAGCTCCATTTCCTAAACAAGTTTTAAATTTATGAAACGGTTTACGTAACGAAGCTGTACATTTTATAATTATAAACTATTGCTTAAATTTCTTTTCACAAATTTTAAAATGGAAGGTAAATAAGTATGTTTTAAAGTTGTAATATTCTTTAATACACCGTTAAAAGGGTTTTTAATATATAAGTAAATCCATACACTATTTATTTTATAATTTAATTTAATAGAGTATATCTTGAAACATGTAACTGCATATTTGAAATTAAGGGAGTGACAGGTAAATTAAATTTTTAGAAGTTCTAGAATTATTATCTATGATAGTTTTAAAAGAAAAATTTCCCGAATTTATATTATTTAAAAAACTTTTAAGTTGTTTTCTACTTTGCCTCGAGTTACTATTTCTCATCAAAATAAAGGTTTACTAAACGTGTTAGGTAACGATAATGTGCATTTTCTTTCAAACTAAACTAATATTTACTTAACCCATTTGTGAATAGCGTCCCAATTTTGGGACGTTTCAAATTTTCATGAATAAGTATATTTTTCTTCTCCTTTATAACATGAAAATTGTATGAAATAATTACTTATAAATGTCTTTATCTATTACCGAGAGATGACAGCATAAGTTGGATATTTATTTGTTTAAATGAAGGCTTTTTTCGGTTTTTATAAATTTTTAATTTTTCAAGAGGGCGAAATGTAAAAAGCAAGTTTATTTGTATTTTTTCTATGAAGGATCCAAAATCGCAAGTCATAATCTTAGCTTGTAGACTTTTTAAAAATACGTATTTTTTTAAATTCCGAAATTAAATGTTCAAGCCTATTTTTTATGCATTTTTGTAACGTCCAAAATATAGGGTTCTAGGCACAAATGGGCACATATTTTTGTTGGACATTTAGGAGACAGTTATTTATGTAATCTCCTTTTGAAGATATTTATGAAATAAATTGTTTTTAAGTCAGCAATACGATTATTCTTATTTTATGATTAATAATAGTTATAACGTTATTAGTCTCTGTAAAAAAATAAATATATTTTGTTTGTAGTTCATAAAAATACTAATTATAGTACATAATATACAATATAAAAACTTTTTAAATATAAATATAGACAAAACATATAATTATGCATATTATTCTACTATAAATACTCACATGTAGAAATACTCATTTTTACATTTTATTAAATAACTACAAAAAAATTTAAGTGTAATTTTTTTTAGTATTTTTCGAGTTCATTTTGCAATATTTTAAAGTGATTTTACCAAAACATTTGAGAAAACCAAAATTCAGGCACAAATAGGTTAAAATACTTTTAATAAGGCAAAAAGGACTTCATTTATTCATATTAGACACATTTCATTGCTTCGACGACAACATTCTCAATAATGAATATGCTACAAGTATTTTCGCAAAAAAATTTTAATACTGGTAAGCAAAAATTACGTGAATTCCAGCATAATGAAACTAACTGCGATGTTAAAAATGCATATTTGTAAACATGAATTATTTAACAACTATTGTTTTATTTTCCTGTAGAGCATCTCTTTCCAAATTTTAGGGAGCTCCTTGGATGCTGAGTTGTTGCATTTATTCCCACTGCATAAGAAGTCTCAGCATCCATGAAGTTCCCTAAAATTTGGAAACAGATGCTCTACTGTAAAATGAAACAATAGTATTAAATAATTCACATTCACAAATACCCATTTTTAGGTGCGTTCGTAATTATATAAATACGTAGCACTTATAGTCGTCGTTCGGTCAGTCTGTCTGTCCGTCCGCACATAACAGAACAAAAACTACCCAACCGAATGGTCTGAAATTTTAAATATATAATTGTTGCGAAATTTTGTCGTGTCATTTCATATTTTATGAAAATCGGATGTATAGTTTAATTACAGGGACATTCAAAAATTTTCCGTTACATTACGGCCAATGGGAAAAATAATTGCAAGTGCATTTTGATGATGTTACAGCCTTCTGAATAGTCTGAAATTTTAAATATATAATTGTTGCAAAATTTTGTCGAGGCATTTCCAATTTTATGAAAATCGTATCTATAGTTTAATGACAGGGACAGTAAAAAATTTCCGTTACATGACGGCCAATGGGAAAAAAATATTGTAAGTGCATTTTAATGATGTGACAACCTATGGAACAGAATGAAATTGATAGGCACTTATGAAGTGCTCTAAAATATATATTCAGTACAATAGCGGTGCAAAAAATATTTATAAAACTAGTTATAGTACGAACTCACCTCATTTGCCACGTCTGACGAGCAATTTCCATCTTGTTAATATTGCAGTTAATTTCATTATGCTTGAGTTCATGTGATTTTTGTTTACCAGTTTTAAAATTTTTTTGCGAAAATATTTGTATCATATTTATTTTGAGAATATTGTCGTCGGAGCAATGAAGCATGTCTAATAAGAATGAATAAAGGTATTTTTTTTTTTTTTTTGCCTTGTTAAAAGTATTTTATCACTTTAAGTATTTTGTTAGTTTGAAATAGTCAAGTGATATTTCATATACTTTTATATGCATTTTCTTTATTAAAAGTATTGAATAGGTGTTCTTTCTGTAAAATATTTCATGTTCGCAATTTTACAAATGCGATGGTTTTTAAAAAAGTAATGATTGAATGCCGTACATTCATTCAAAAATCTTTTAATTGATAAAAATTTAATAACCAATTACTTTCTAGTATATGCCGTATTTTTCCACATACAGGGCGACCAGAAATAAACGCCCCAATTTGAAAATTCAATAATTCATTAACCATACTAATTATGATTCTGAAATGAGAAACATTTACATCTGATGATGGGTCTTAAATTTCATGTACTATAAATATAAAAATAGCTCAAATTTCCGTCAATAGGTGGCGCTGCACCGTCATAAACTACAATAATGTTGTCAGTCCAGTTAGGTTAAACGGTAGAGCATGGGCCCTTTAAGGCAAGGATCTTGGTTCGATTCCCTGCTTGTGCATTTTTTCGCTCAGTTGTAAATATTCAATTCGTATGGTAAATTTACCAATCAGTTTGATTATGCTAAAATATTAGCTTATCTACGTACTCATCGTTTATATGGAGTTCTTTATCATCAGTTTATTCTGTCTAGATGACAGACCAGATATTATTACCAATAAGGTTATCTGAGCGATATATGCTCACCGGTTGTCAACCCAGTTATATTAAACGGTAGAGCATTGTCCCTGTAATCCAAGGTTATGGATTCTATTCCCGGCCTGGGCATTCTTTCGCTCAGTTGGAAATATTCAATTCGTATGATAACTTTACCAATCAGTTTGATTTTGTTAAAATAATAGTTATCTATATACCCTTCGTTTATATGCAGTTCCTTTACCTTCGGTTTATTCTGTTGAGTTGTCTACATGACAGACAGGATGTTATTATCAATAAGGTTATCTGAGCGAAATATGCTCGCCAGTTGTCAGCCCAGTTAACTCAAACTGTAAATTGGTCCTGTAAGCCAAGGATCTGTGTTCGATTCCCGGCCAAAGCATCTTTTTCCCTGAATAAATCGGGAATATTCAATTCGTACAATAATGCTCAAATAAATTTTAAAAAATTAATTTTCCTTTCGTGTTTCATTCGCTAAATATAATAAATAATACAGCTTGAGATTTTTAAATGCAGATATACATGCTAGTTTGAGCATTATTATAGTTTGAGACGATGCAGAGCCTCCTATTGACGGAAATTTGAACTATCTTTTAGATTTACAGTACATGAAATTTAAGACCAACCAGATGTAAATGTCACTCATTTTGTATTCATATTTATTTTAGTTAATGAACTATTGAATTTTTAAATTTGGTGGTTTATTTTTGGTCATCCTGTACAACTACAGGTTTACCATGATTGCTCAAGCATTTGTTAAGTCTGGGTACAAGCTTTTCTATCCCACAGTCATAGAAGCTTACCACTATTTGTCGAAACCACATTTCAAATTCGATTTTGATCTCATCATCGTCCTGGAAGTTTTGCCCTGCAACATGTTTCTTCAAGTAAATGAATAAAAGGTTGTTGTTGGTTATAGTGTCCGGGTCCATCAGAGATCACAGATAGCCTACCTGTTCTGGGTTTTTTATTAACGTTGGAGAAAGTCTCCTTCGTTACTACTTAAGAACTCCAGAGAAAGTACGACACCATTTTGTTGATTCATAATGTAAAATAAAGCTAGTGACATTAAACATGCTGAAGGCACCAACACATCTTATACAATGCATACACATCTCATAGCGACAATCACTTCCCTGTAAAGATTGCAGAAAATGTTTAAATAAATTAAATTTAGAATTGTATTTCTCCTAAAGAGGCTCATCTCAAAAACATTGGTAGGGTAAAGAGCCAAAATATTGATGCTGCATACAAAATAAAAGGAATGGAAATATTAATGATTTAAAAATTTTAAGCGTTTTTTAAAACGGTTTTTTTATTTAAAAAAAATAGTAACAGGAAAAATTCGAAAGGACGACGCAAAGAAATCCTCCAAAGGACGACATCGTGCCGGCGGGTGGCGTGTTGGATAGCCCTGCACTACACTACTGTCTATACGTATAAACAAAGTTATAATTTACTAAAAGTACTGAGGTCTACTTTATGATAAGCGTTCATATCTAGCAATACTAAAGGAAGCACTGATGAGAAATACGTAGAAGAGGCTCTGTGAAATCGTAAGTCCCGATTCATGGTTGTTGTAGGTTAATAATTCACCAAAAAGACCTAAACGTCAACGGCTCGAGTAGCTAAAACTTGTTCTTACTATGTCATCATGGCTGCATAGACTGCCTACTCTAACGGAGCTTCAGTTGTCACGAGTAGTTGCCTGAAGCACGATCCATCGATTTAGGCTAATGTCAGACGGACGTCTTTTTGCACGCTTTATTACTTACGTATTATCCCTACACAATGCTAGCGGCATTGTGTAGGGATAGTACGTAAGTAAAAAAGCGTGCAAAAAGACTTCCGTCTGACATTAGCCTAATCCTACTGATGGATAAACTTGTCCGTAAAATACTTTCTGCTGTGTGACGGGTGCTTTCGCGTGTGTACATTCCTTCAGGCATTTCTGCTGTTTGTTTAGAATGATTTAATATCTGGCATAACTGCTATGTGACCTTATATGCTGAATGTCAACCACTCTGTCGTTACGTTTAGGTAATTTAATCACGGTGCATAACTGATTTGTTTTGTAGATTTTTTTAAGGAATAGAGTTATGATTTTGTTCAATCAACATAAAACCTTTATGTTATGTATTGCGCAAATACAGAGATTTTGGAAAGAAAATGTTGTTATATCATGATTTTATTGGGGATTGAGAACATATTATTGATTCAGTCCTGTATTCACTTCATCTCCAATGAAGCTACTAACTTCTGCATAATCTTAATTGTGGTTTCATCTTTTAGCTAAATCAGGATTATGAAAATATTCTGATATCATTATATGTCCTACTACTCAAATGTGGTAACTATATCTTTTTGTATATATTGGAGTTTGAATATATTAAGTATGTATGTATCTCATAAGATGTATGTAACTCTATATGATATACGCTATATGGCCATTACTGACCGTCAACTTTCAATTTTAGACATTTTGTCGAATATTTAGAAATATACTTGACAGATTCGTCTAGATTTCCATGAATAAAAATAACAGGCATGACCTCATATTTAGCAATATCGATTCGATAAGGGGCAATTAGGGGGCCAACAAAAAAAAAAATAATACTTGGGATCACCCTGTAAAATAAAATGCACGAAATGATCTATCGCTACCGAATATAAATAAACAGACATTGTGCAATATGTGTATTCTTTTGTGTAAGAATAGCACGTGGGTCAATCCATTTCAAGTGGTCCAGAAAATCATAAATTCGTTGCTTGACCATTTTTAAAAAATCTGAAATTTTTTGTACAACAACCCTAACATGATGGAAGTTCAAAATGACTATTATTTTAATTTTATTAATTTTTGTTTGAGCATGGCGGCTATCTTTGTTTCATCGTCTGCAGCAATTTTTTCACAAGAAGGGTTTACGGAACTGTAAATAATTCATCGTTTATTTATCCAATTCAACTGCGGATTAAAGCAATTTGTACAAAATACACTGGGCTAAAAATTTGATAATGGAGTAGTTTCCGAAACTAACTGCTTAATGGTAAAGTTTAAACATAAAGTTTCAGTTTTTTCCCAAAATTTGTCCGTTTACAAGAGGAAATTTTTCTAGCAAGGAATACTGTCAACATGATACAGTTTTTTTACAAATAGGCCGAAGGTACTTGTACTCACACGCCGAGTTCCAGATCTGGGACTTGCTTTCTTTTCGCAAAAAAAAAAATCCCAAATTTTCAAAAATGCCAAAAATCGCACATTTCAGGCTTTGATATCTCTGGTGGGGCACGAGATAAAAATCTGAATTTTTTTTTTATAAGAGTATTGTATGGTAGTGTTATGCACAAGAAATTTCAGGATGGAGATTTGACTACAAGATGAGATATGGCAAGGGCAACATGTCAAAACAATACTGCCAAACTATTGTTTTGTTGTAGTCACAGCTAAGTATTTATCTCAGAGTGTCATTTAAATTTATGTTTTTGATTATATTTAAATAATAGTAACAGAAAATAAAGCCCTTTGCAAAGCTTAGCAATCAATTAAAAAAATAATTATGCCTAAGGCCATACATTTTGTATGGTTTCAGTAATTTTTGTTGTGAGTAATTTTAGTAATTAAAAGAAACGCAGCACTTTTACATAAGGAAAAAAACATATTTTTATACAAGACCTGAGACAAAAACAACATAGGGAAAAAGAAAAGCTGTTAATGTTGTCATACTTGTTGAAACATGAACAAACGTGTCAAAACACATTTTTGCTTGTTGGTTCAAAAACCACAATTTTGATCTTTCTCAATATTTTATTTGTAGAACCAAGTCTTGTCATCTCTTGATAATTTGATTGAAGATCAGGGCCCTGCTGGTTCATAGAAATATACTTTGAAATCACAATGTGCAAGTCTCAATTCATTAATAATTCCTTGCTTACTTCTGCATAAATGTGATTTTTCTGCAGTATAAATTTTGAAAAGGCTTTGGGTATCTTTACTTTCTGAAAATTGCATGAGGCTGATGCATGGTAACATCGCATAATGTTTCATTTACAGGAACATACTTATGGTAGGAACAAGTTTCAGGGACTGGAAAGCAGCATTAAAATTGTGGTTTTTAAATCAACAAGCAGGAATGCGTTTTGACGCGTGATCATGTCTCAACAAGTATGCCAACATTAACAGCTTTTCTCTTTCCCTATTCTGTTTTTTCTCAGGTCTTATATATATATATATATATAAATATGTAAAAGTGCTGAGGTTTCTTTTAGTTACTAAAATTACAACAAAAATTACTGAAACCATTCAAAATGTAGGACTTAGGCATAATTATTTTTTAAATTAATTGCAAAAGACTTTATTTTCTGTTACTATTATTTAAAGATAATCTAAAAAATAAATTTAAATGATACTCTGAGATAAATACTTAGCTGTGACTAGAACAAAACAATAGTTTGGCAGATTGTTTCGACATGTTGCCCTTGCCATATCTCAGCTTGTAGTCAAATCTTCATCCTGAAATTTCTTGTGCATAACACTACCATACAATACTCTTATACAAAAAAAATTCAGATTTTTTTCTCGTGCCCCACCAGAGATAACAAGGCCTGAAAAGTGCGATTTTTGTCATTTTTGAAAAAATTGGGAATTTTTTTAGAAAAGAGAAAGCATGTCCCAGATCTGGAACCCGGCGTGTGAGTACAAGTACTTTTGGCCTATTTGTAAAAAAAAATTATTTCATGTTGACAGTTTTCCTTGCTAGAAAAGTTTCCTATTGTAAATGGACAAATTTTGGAAAAAAACTGAAACCTCATGCTTAAATTTTGCCAATAAGCAGTTAGTTTCGGAAACTACTCCATTACCAAATTTTTAGACCAATGTATTCTGTACAAATTGCTTTAATCCGCACATGAATTGGATAAATAAACGATGAATTATTTACAATTCCGTAAACCCTTCTTGTGAGAAAATTGTTGCAGACGATGAAACAAAGATGGCCGCCATGCGCAAACAAAAATGAATAAAATTAAAATAATAGTCATTTTGAACTTCCATCATGTTAGGGTTGTTGTACAAAAAATTTCAGATTTTTTAAAAATGGTCGAGCAACCAGTGCTGGACCACTTGAAATGGATTGACCCACGTATATTAATAGAGATATAGCGATTTATTTACAAAAATAAAAAAATCTTGCATGTTGTTTGCTTATAATACGCAGGGTTTTCTATCAAATTTAACGCCGGTTTCAGATAAATTGACAAAATATAGTAGAAACAATATAGTGCAATTGGAATATATATATATTACATTTTTTAGGAAATATGAGCAGTTGTCGGAAATAATTTTTATATGCGCATGCGCGAACGATGACAAGGATCATTTTATATAATTTAATAGTCAACTCTATGAAGCAACTTATTAAAAAAATCTTTTCAAATATTGTAAAAATTCAGAAAGATATCGGCTTTAGAGTGAGCAAATTTTTAGTTGTTCTCCAAAAGCAGCTGAATGATAAGGGATTTTACACAAATTGTAATTTTTTATTAACTGACTTTAAGAAAAAGGTTAGTATTTAGTGACTATCAACGAGTAGATTTGGAAAAAATACTTCTTTTTTTATACTTCTTTTGATCATGCTACAGGCTCTTTCTGGTGGTTATACAAGAAGAACTAAAACATCAATAAAAAATGAAAATTAAAAAAAAATTGAATTAAAAATGACAATTTGTGGAAAATCCCTTATCATTCAGCTGCTTTTAGAGAACAACTAAAAATTTGCTCACTGTAACGCCGGTATCTTTCTGAATTTTTACGATATTTAACTAAATTTTTTTAATAAGTTTCTCCATAGAGTTGTCTATTAAATTATGTAAAATAATCCTTGTTATCGTTCGCGCATGCGCAGATAAAAATTATTTCATACAACTGCTCATATTTTCTAAAATATTTAATATATTTATATTCCAATTGCACTATATTGTTTCTACTATATTTTGTCAATTTTTCTGAAACCGGCGTTAAATTTGGTTGAAAACCCTGCATGTTATAAGCAAAAAACATGCAAGAATTTTTTAATTTTTTAAAATAAATCACTATATCTCTATTAATGTACGTGCTATTCTTACACAAAAGAATACACATATTGCACAATGTCTGTTTATTTATATTCGGTAGCGATACATCATTTCGTGGATTTTATTTTGCATGGTGATCCCAAGTATTATTTTTTCTTTGATTTTTTGTTGGCCCCCTAATTGCCCCCCCCCCGCCCTTATCAAATCAACCATTGTTGATTATATATATATATATATATATATATATATATATAATGTATATATATATGTATATAAATATATAATGTATATATATATGTATATAAATATATAAGATATATAAATATGAGGTCATACCTGCTCTTTTTAATCCTGATATTCCAGAAGAATCTGTCAAGTATCTTTCTAAATATTCGACAAAATGTCTAAAATTGAGAGTTGACGGTCATTAATGGCCAGATAGTGTATGTATGTCTGTAATATATATATAAGTAATCATATAATTAAAAAATAGTGAATTTTCCTACACACAAATTGTATTAGAGATATTTAGAATGAAGTTAATTTGAAAATTTAAAAAAATTAAATTAACCTTTTTTGAGCATAAGAAATACTTCCTATACTGGAAATTTATTTTATCCAATATTTATAATTATTGAACAAGGCAATGTTCGAACAATATTCTTTTTTTACATTCTTAAATGATCAGATATGTCAATAAAATAATTTAAAAAACAATAAGCATAGAAATAGACATCTGAAATAATTATTAAAGATTTCTGAACTATATTTATAATGTTATTATCATGTGTATTTGTTATTCTCCTTATTCAAAATATTAATATAATCATGAAATATTTTAAAAAAGTTCTTCCGTAATTTAAATAATTTTTATCTCGAAATATGTTGCGTAACATAGCTTATTTACTCTGCATATGGAGTTAATATATTTGGGGAAAAGACAAAATTGAAATGCGAAATTTCGTAATATGACATTTTCGCATATGAATATTTATTTACAAAACGAAGAAACGTCAAATATCATTTGATATATGTTGTAACATATGACATTTTCATATTTAAAACATTTTAGTTAATATAATATGCACAACTTGTTGTTTTTTAATGAGAATATATATGGAAAATATATGTATATTTAAAAAAAAAACTAATATTGAGAAAATAGAAATGTTGAATTAATAATGTTTTTATTGTTGAAAATAAAATAAGTTATTGAAATGAATAGGAAAATGTCATGAAACATCAAAACAATAAAATCCATGATGGCATGTTTATTTACTAGGTAATTATTTACCATATGTAACACTGAAACATTCAAAATGGCGTTTTAAAAAAATTACTATGTAATAAATGGGAAAATAGTAAATTAAATACAAAAACTGGTTAATCAGGAATGGAGTTAATCATCTTGTTATTAATTTCGTTATATTTAAAAGTACACTGTAAACACGATGCAAAATAGCCATATGTGGGCATAAATTGATAAATACGTACATATTATAGCAAAATACAGAAAACATACACAAATATATCATGTCTAGAAATTTTAATTCTTTGAAATGATGTGAAGAACATGAACTGATGCTCCAAGACATGAATTTGGATATTTGTAAATGACAAGGAAAAAATATTTGAAAAATATGACGAATTTTTAATATGATGTCTATTCCTTTCGAACAGCTAAGACTTTTCCTAACCTATTTTCCATGGATGCTATGAGGTTGTCGACAAGATTCGATGGAATTCTGCTCTTCTATTTAAGAATTGCATTCTCTAAGACGTAGACGGATGTAAACGGATGCATTGTTGTCCTGCCATTCATCGTCGTGGGTCTGAGGCATGTACAATCACAATTAATTTAGGAGAGCATGCTGGCCACTTCATGCGATGTATTGTTTATGTTTCAAGCATGTTATCCATAAGTCAAACTGTATAGAAGTATCACGTATTAAATTAAAGGAATCGCCGACGACTACAGCTTCAGGCAACACATGAGATCTGCGTATCTCCTCTTCAAAGTTCTCGGCCACCAAAGTGTAATTAAATATGGTATACATGGTCCGTACATCCAACAATGTGGATTCCGTTCAATGCCATGAATCCACCGCGTCTGTAGTGTGACCTTTCTTATATGAACGTAGGATTTTTCGACATGATTTAGTCAGGTGACACACCCCAGGCTGAATAGAGACTTGCCGGTGAAGAGAACTTGTCTCCAAACACATTTTGTCCAATCTCGATGTTAGACAGCCTAACTTTTACTTTAAAAAAAGTGCTTGATGTCAAAGGAATTCACACCATTGGTATACGTTACATAGAGGTCAACCCTAATGAAATCTATTTCAGATAGTTTTGCTTTGTCATGCTGCCGAAAGAAACCGTCTTTGTAGCTCAGTATCTTTGCGTGTTCAGTTTCGGCTAACAGTTAATATTATGTATCGCTTATCAGTGCGTGGTCTAATTTCCCTGGCGGACATTTAAGAAGGATAAGTAAATAGCATAATAACTGAAATACAATGTTTCTATTTATTGCACTTGGTTCGAAAAATATAACGAACAATTAATAGGACATAACATACGTAAAGGAAAAATACTAAGTACTTGGATAGTGGGTTAACAAACTTAACTTGGAATGTATGCCGACTCTAAGATCAAATTATAACAGAGAAGCACTTTTGCTTTGTCTTTTAAACAAAAATATTCAGCTACCTTAGTATTGCATAAAAACACTGGACTAGTTTAACGAATGCCATTCGAATAGTGAACTCATTTATCAGCATCGTGACTCGTGAATTTTTAAACGCCATTGAGTTGACAGATTACACGTTTTCGTTAATCATTTTTCTGCCATGTATATTTATTTATATACATATTAAATTTAACCATGCTGGTGCGCAAATACAATTTGCGAAAAAGACAGGTTTTTTAAACCTTAGGATTATTTTTTATCGAACTAGACAATCAAATATATTGACAACATTTTTTCTAATTTCTGAAGTTGTCAGATATATTATGAAAATAATTTGAACAACAAGAAACGATTATTTTTTATCGAACTAGACAATCAAATATACAGTAGAGCGCCGATTGTCTGAGCAAGTCGGGACCGACCCAAGTTCGGATAAATGGGCAGACAGTTTAAGGGATGTTCCTGACTATACTAAAGCCTTCACACTTTATCCAGACTTAGGACTGGCAGCACCAGTTAGTGCTACCGTGTTTAAAAACTGGTTTTTTGTTTACTTTTCTACCATTTAAAATTTTCATTTTCTCTTTTTTTAATTTTCTGAACTTCAAAGATTATAATTTAAGCAAAAAAGCTTTCGATTGTTGCTTGCTTCAAAGAAGATGTTCTTTCCAATGCTGCCATATCTCGAATTTTTCTTAAATACGTTAGTTGAATAGGATCAGAGTTCTTCTGCCGTTCGAGCCATTTCATAGCTGTTTCCAAACATTCAAAGGCTTCGTTATGTAACCCATCTGGATCATTTTCAGAGCATTCGTTTTCATTTCTTTAATTTCTTTTTCATCTTAAATCTCATCCACAATCTCATCATCATTGCAAGAATTTTTTGAGAGAAATAGACTGTTCGGATAAATGGAAGCTCGGTTAAATTTTTTTTTTTTTTTACAGAAATAGGCTGTTCGGATAATTGGAGTTTTGATAATCGGTGCTCTACTCTACTAACAATATTCTTTCTAATTTCTGAAGCTGTCAGATATATTATGAAAATAATTTGAACAACAAGAAATATTTATAATTTTCATTAATTTTTTTTTTTTAACAAATTAAAAATGTCATCGACATACTTATTTCAGATTCATGTTACTCAAAATATTAATATCATTGTAAAACATTTTAAAGTATTCATCCATAACGATGTTAATTTCTTTATCTCTGAATAAATTTCGTAACATACTATATTTCTTCTATGGAAACATTTAGTCTGTTTTGTAAAAAAGAAAAAAAAATGAAATTTAAATGTGACATTTCATAATATATAACATCATATTTGCATATGAATATTTGTTTACAAAACGAAGCAACGTCAAGTGTCACTTGATATCTTTTGTAATGAATCACATTTCCAAATTTAAACTGATTTTGTTAAATATACAGTGAAATACGTTTAACACGAAACTAAGGGGATCGAAAAAACTTTTCGTGTTAAAAGAATTTTGCGTTAAGAGATCCGTAAAAAAATAACAAAACTTACAAATATTTTCAACGTCGTCAAATTTTATTTCGATTTCCCGTTAAACTACTGGAAAGTTGCATCCATTAGGATGAAAAGCATGTAAAAAAATATTGTTTTTTGGGGAAAAAGTCAGATATCTTTTTTTAAGTGTTTTTTTCAGCATTCTGAGATCTAGCTTGTTTGAACCAAATAAGCAAAGCTGCCTCTAAATCTTCGTGCTTAGCAGTTCTTATACGTTTCGTCTTTGGCTTAAATACACTGCGCTCAAACCTTAACGTAATGGGATTCTGGTTTTTTATTATTGTGTATAAAGTAGAATTGGCAATGACAAACTCTTTGCAGATTTATATTTTCGTTTTTCTTTTTCATCATTTGCATTAAGCAGCTTCATCTTAATTTGAAACGAAATAGCAGTTTGTTTTCGCACCGATTTCTCAGCCATTGCGCTAATAAAACATAAGCTAATTACCTAAAACAAGAATTCATTGATTTTCACCCAAAATTCAGTGGTTTTAATACAAAATTCACCAATTTCAACTCAAACTAACTAGCTCGAAAGTGAATTTTTTTCGTGTTAAACGATTTTTGGTTTCGTGTTATAAGAAAAAAAAATGCATTAAAGTGCATAGTATACTGTCCGGACTGCTATATCATTTCGTGTTAACCGATTTTTCATGTTAAGCGTTTTCGTGTTAAACGTATTTCACTGTAATTTGCAAATCTGATAAAAACTTATTACATTTTAATGAAGATAGATTTTGAAAGTAAATTTTAAAAATGCATACATTACATTATTCTCAAAAATTTGGAAATGTTGCATTATTTTATTGTGGTTACTTTTGAAAATATGATTATATGATTTTAGTAAGAAATCTTTATGTCATATGGGATTTAAAATTTGCACTGATATATGACACTTTTATTTCTATATGATATCAGTATAAAATAACAAGATATTCTGTAATGCATGGTAAAAATATTATCATCTAATGAATGGTGATATAGTATATTGCATACAGAAATAGAAAAAAAATTCATTAACGCATCGTAATTTTAAAAGGACATTTACTAATAGCACCAACTCTTCTCACTCCCCGCGACTGGACTCAAGTTCCACTTTTTAAATTTCACTCAAACAAATAACATTGTTATAGATTGTCCATATTAACAGAATTGACCATATTACCATGATGCTACTTTTATGATTAGGTCATCAAATTTTTATTTATAAAAAGTCAAATCATCTGGTTTTACCACACCGGCGGGTTAAAACCGCATTTATATGTTCATTTTAAGGAGATGAAAATATTTAGATTTTACATTAAAAAGGAACAATATGCTTCATTTTAAAACGTTAACTACGTAACAAAACTAATTCTACTTGATTTATAAGTCCCTTAATTTAGTGTTTAACCTTTTTAGGTGCAGAAAAGTCTGTCTGTAAAATTATAAATGAGTAACTGACACCAGAATTTACAAACGAATTACTAAGAAAATAAAAGGTTGTTCTTATAAACTTCCATTATGAAAGCAAAATTTAATTAAAATATTCTTGGTGTCGTTTATGAGTTTGGAATTAAAATTAGGTAGTCACGCCATCTGACCAACTCCCATGAAAGGGTTAATAAAAAGGAAATATTATCTGACAAAATTTGATAAGTGGTAGAAAAGACGTTCACCGCTTTCTGAGCTTTAAATAAATCATAGTCACTCTTGTCCCAGTTATTTTGAGTGCCTTTTTTTCAAAACGTTTACGTGGTCTTCAATTATGGTTTTTAAATATCACTTTTTATCCCACTTAGTATATATCGTTTTACCTCAAGAGAATGAGGGTCGTAAAGCAAGTCATAAATTTGAACGTATAATCAACAGATCCGTTGTAGGAAATAAATCATTATTAAATACAGTACACTCATTAATATGAAAATTTTCATAATTTTATATTTGTTTATATTTGGAAATTTGAAAATCAGCAACCATTAAACAAAAATATAAAAAAATAAATAAACTTTCCAACGCAGAAACTACACAAATTCCAGTATGTGTATATTGTAATCGCCACTTCTTCTTGTTGTCTAGAGCTAAGTATTTCGATATTTTCCGGCTACACTAATGCTCAAATTGAATAAATCTGAGATATCTACATAGATTCGTACTATACTGTTTTAAAAAGGCAGAAAAACCAACGTTTAAAATGCACAAATAATATATGAAAAGCAGCAAACAGCTGTTTCGAATTTACTAGCGAGATTCTTCTTCAGTGCAAGATAGGGAAAGAGGGAACAGCGTGCTAGAAAAAGTAAGGCTGAGCAAAATGATAGACAGAGACGCGCTGGCTTATATACCCTATGCGGGTAACGATTGCGCCAAAACAACCAATGAGAGAGAAGCAGTGGAAACGACTGGGTGGACAAGTAGCGACATCTACCGGAGAAGGAGAGAAAAAGAAACCAAAAAGGGGGAATTAAATTAATGCTTTCCAAATTAGAAAACCAGGAGTACTAGATAAGTCATTGACTAAAGAGTGTGAATTTTAAGGATATGGTAAGCTTCCCAAAAATCAAGATCAGGGTTAGAAGAACATTTTTGGATAATGATGGCTGAGGAAAAAGTCGAACCTATGTTGAGAATACCAAGAATGTTGAGCAATAGAAGACTGTTTGAGCTCCTGATTTTTAACATAACCTTCATGCTCTTTTAAACGAAATCTAAGAGCACGTTTAGTCTGACCAATATAAGAAAGGCCACACTGGCAAGAGATTTGGTAAATGCCCCAATTATCAAGGCGATCAACGGGGTGTTTGAGATTTGAAAAAGTGATTTTATTGACAGGAGAAAAAATAACTTTAAAATCAAACCTTCTTAGGATTTTAGCAACTTGCTGACTGATTTTAGGAAAAAATGGTAACACAACTGAAGCATTAGAGATGGAATTAGAATGCTTTTCAGAATGGGCGGATTTCGTCAATTTCTTATAAATAGAATCAATAATATTAGAGGAATAACCACGATCAACAGCAATAGCTTTGAGGTAATTAAGTTCAGCACTAAGTAACTGAGGAGTGGAACAAATATTGTTAGCCCGAAAAACAAAAGTATTGAAAGCAGCGAATTTCTGGTTAGGGGAATGAGAAGAATACCTGTGTGGTGGGAGACTGACAGCAAAAGGTTTACGAAAGACGGTAGTCTGAAAGCCATTTTCACAACGAATAACAAGGACATCCAGGAAAGAAAGACAGTTATTGGTCTCAATTACAGAGGTAAATTGAATGCAGGGATCAATGGAATTCATAATAGAGAGAATATGATTAATATCCGATATCATTTCAATCAGGACATAAACATCATCAACATAACGAATATAGAACGGAAATTTTAAAATTTCAAAAAGTTTGACCTCAAAATAGTGCATATAAATATCGCATAAAATTGGACCCAGGGCCAAACCGTCAACCATACGGAAGAAATTACCATTGAAAACAAAAGTATTTTGCGACAAGCAAGCGCAAGTGAGAAGGATAAGTCATTCGATTTCAAAATAAGAGAAATGGAATTCACAAAACCCTTTTTTGAGGCAATCTAAAGCCCCCTCAACGGAACGTTTGTAAATAATCACTTAACATCAAAAGAAACCATCATGTGGCCCTGCGGCTTAAAATTATGAAGTTTTTCAACAAAATCAAAAGAATTCTTAACAGTGAAACAGTTACTGCACAAAAGTTGGGGAAAAAACAGAAACTAAATATATTGAAAGCTTATAAGAAGCTCTACCGATATTAGAGACAATGGGTCTAAAACGAATGTCAGGTTTGTGGACCTTAGGTAAAGCATAAAACCTGGCACAATGCGCAATAGACGGAATAAGGGACTTCTTAAAGTTAGCAGGAATAATGGAAGAAGACTTGATGGCAGACTTAATAGAGTTAATTTAGAGAGTGCATTTACACATTGGTTTTTCTGCTTTTTAGTATTGTTGCACAAAGGCTTTATTTGCTATTTTTATATACTGTTTTACCCTACCTTTCCCAATAAAAGCTTGTTTTCTTACAAGTATTTTTTACTATAATTATTTCTTAAACAATCCCTTCTCCAGTTTAATAGGATTTAAAAAATCTTATCTGCTATTCTGTCATATTCTCGGTCTGTATACACAAGCTTTAAATTGTGTAATATGATTGTTGTAAAACTTGAATGTATTATAAAAATGGAAATTTTATTTTATTTATAGTACAATTATAGTACTTTTATTTCATTTACAGTATTTTTTTTTATTTTATTCGATTTTAATAAAATAAAAATGCTTTGGGATACTACATAAAATTTTACACTGTAACATTACATAAAGAGAAAATATTTTTATATGTTGGATCAAAAGACTGTTGAAACAATGTGCATAAAATATCTCACTGTAATGACGTTTTACGTCCATTCCATGTCGGGTGTGGGACAACGTTTCTACATGTTACTGCTTTTTTAACAATGCTATTATATCCTCAAATTAAAACTACTATGCTGATATCAAAACCTAATGTTTTTTGTTATTTATAATGTATAGTTCCTATTTTAACAACATACAACTTAATAGATATAGGTATTTATGTAAGTGTAACGCTCATTACTTTTGTTCCGTTTTTCAGGAAATGGCTCTGAAAATGGGCAGATTACTTAGATCTAGAGTAAAAATGTGGAGATTTTAAAACTTATTAAAGGGTCATTCCATATATCACGTGTGGGATGGATTTTCTACATACTACTGATGTTCTAAAAATTCTATAATATCTTCAAACTAAAACAACTATGTTAATATGAAATTCTAGGGGGTTTTGTTAATTGTCATGCATAGTTTATATTTTAACAACTTATAAGTTAATAAATATAGGTATTTAGTTAAGTGTCACGTGCAGGACATTTGACTAGTTGTTCATGGAATGGTCCTTTAGTAGAAATTTTTTTAATCAGAGACAGTGAATAGATTAAATAGACTGTCTTTTAATAGTGGTTATAATTTAAATACCGCTCTCAATATATAAAGCTATTCTCATTTATAAAAAAAAGCAAGATTTAAAGTTTCATAGCCATAAAAAGCAAACTATTTGTTCTATTCATATTTAAATTTTTGAATCAATTAATTCTTTATTATCGTTTAATCATAAAAAACAAGTTTCGTTCTAATGTCTGCTGATAAGTTGCACAGTGCAGCAGTATTAATTTTATGACTTGTCGTAAAATTGATAGTTTACGACTATTATTAATATGCTGGAGGGAGTAATGAAAATATCCAACATGGGATTAACTGCAACATTTTTAGTACTAGCATAAAAATAATGTAGTCAACAAATCAAAAGAAAAACGATGTCAAAATACAGCCCTCTTGATTCGAATTTTATAGGCTTTAGTTACAGTCAATAAAATAAAGCGATTTCAGTGTGCAAAAAATATTTAGGGACGATAACACACGTAAAGGAAAACATTTTTTATATGGAAATTTGGATCACAGTAAAAAGTACAGGGTTCCTCACAACTAATAAATTTATTTGTGTTCCTTACTTTACACTATGACACTAAAAAAGGGAAAATATTTTTGTATGTTGGATCATAAGACAGTTGACAAAAATTACATAAAATATCTAAGTAGAATTTTATGACATTTTAGTAGAATTTTCTTTTATCAAGGACATTGGATAGATTAAATACACTGTCTTTTAATAGTAGTTATAATTTAAATCCCTTTCTCAGTACATAAAACGGTTTTTATTTATAAAAAAATGTATGATTTATGTTTCATAGCTATAAAAAGCAAACAATTTGTACAGGACATATATAAAGGTTTGGATCAATTAATTTTTTATTATCCTTAGATAAAAAAAAAAAAAAAAAACAAGTTAGTTTTCTTCTAATGTCTGCAGATAAGTTGCACAGTGCAGCAGTATTAATTTTATTACTTGTCATAAAATTGTTAGTTTACGGCTTTTATTAATATTCTGGAGGCAGTAGTGAAGATATCCAACATGGAATTAACTGCAGCATTTTTAGTACTGGCATAAAAATAATGTAGAAAACAAATCTAAAAGAAAACGATATTAAAATACAGCCCTCTTGATTCGACCTTTGTACTTTTGTAGGCCTCAGTTACAGCCAATAACTTTAGGGACGATACCACTTGGAAATAAAGCATTTTTTGTATTTTTACTAGGATCACAACCAGCCAAAAATACATGGTTTCTCACTACTAATAAATTTATTTGTTTTAATTACTTTAAAACTTTACACTGTGACACTAAAAACAGTGAAAATATTTTTAGATGTTGGATCAAAAGACAGTTGAAAAAAATTACATAAAATATCTCACTAGAATTTTATGACGTTTTAGTAGAATTTTATTTTATAGAACATTGAATAAATTAACTACACTGTCTTTTAATAGAGATTATAATTTAAATCCCGCTCTCAGTATCTAAAACAGATTTTATTTATTTAAAAAATGCAAGATTTATGTTTCATAACTATAAAAAGCAAACAATTTGTACAGAGTATAAGTAAATTTTTGGATCAATTAATTTTTTATCATCATTCAATCATAAAAACCAAGTCAACACATAAGTCTAATGTCTGCAAATAAGTTTCACAATGCAGCAGTATTAATTTTATTACTTGTCATAAAATATATATTTTACGACTATTATTAATATTCTGGAGGGAGTAATAAAGATATCCAACATGGGATTAACTGCAACATTTTTAGTACTGGCATGAAAATAATGTAGTCAACAAATCAAAACAAAATGGATGTTAAAATACAGCCCTCTTTATTCGAATTTTGTCGGCCTCAGTTACAGTCAATAAAATAAAGCGCTTTAAGAGCGCAAAATTATTTAGGTACGATAACACAAGTTAGAAAAAAAAAATGTATGAGAAACTAGGATCACAACTAGTAAAAAATACAGGGTTTCTCGCTATTAATAAATTTATTTTTGTTCATCACTTAAAAAAAAGACCGAAATATCAATATCACAAGCCTGCGATGGTTGTGTTTTTTTAGATTTTTATAATTGATTTTTTTGTATTTTTTAGCGCTGAATCCGAAAAAGAGCTTCATTTTTATCCATTACGCCAGGAATTTTATTAAATCGTAAATTACAAAGTTAAAAAACAAAAAATAGCTAAAATCTGATACTATAAATGTGATTATTGTATTTTTTAGCTTTTGATGACTGATATTTATGTGTTTTTTTAGCTCCAAATCCTCCATTTTTAAACGTGTCAGGAGTTTTCGCAAATCGTAAATTTCAAAGTAAAATCCTTTTTTTTTCAATAAAATTTATTCAGTTTTGAGGCTTATATAGTGGTAATTCTTACAGTTAAACACTTAAATGACCTGATGAGGTGTGTGTGGGTGGTAGGGCATTGACTCTGTGGAGATATGTAGTATTTCGCTTTAGAGACGATTGGGAACAACCTTAGCCGTAAATGGCCTCTACGAGATTGTAGAGGTGATTCCATTAAATGGCTGACGGTGATGGCTGACTGCATGTTACACCGAGACATAACCCATAGAGAACATAACTTCGAGGCAGAGTATGAGAGGCTCCAAGAAACTTCCACACATCGAATGAAATTGTAAGGAATTTAAATACACACTATTTTACACGTTTAACTGTAAAAATACATAGTATATGCCAAATTAATAAATTATTACGAAAAAATAAATTATGTCTGTTTTATAATATCAGATTTCCGCAATATTTCGTCTTTCAAATAATTTTAAAATTTGCGGTTTCCGAAAAACCCTGACGTGATGGTAAAAAAATTAAGGTCATTTTCGGGTTCAGAGCTACAAAATGCATAAGAGTCAATTATTAAAAGCTAAAAAGCGCAACCATCCCATCTATTTTATAATATGAGATTTTGGGTATTTTTTCGCTTTTTAATCTAGAAATTTACAATTTGCGAAAATACTGACTTGATGATTAAAAATGAAGGTCATTTTCGGATTCAGCGCTAAAACGTACAGAAGAATCAATTGTCAATGGCTAAAAAGATGACACAACACAAGTTTTGCAGGATAGTATATTGTAACGATATTTTAAAGGCTGTTTGAAGAGACGTATAGATTGGCAATAATTAAAGTGTACTTATTTCAAGGGCTATGCATGCTAAACTATCTAGAGTAATTTAAAAAGATTTAGTATTCAAACTGTTTAGAGCATGCGGACACAAGTTCTGAAAAATAAAATATATTTTAACGATATGTGGCAGTTTAGACCATTAAATAAAGATATAAAAAGAGAAAAGGAGAAAATTCACCACTTGGTTTTAGTGTAACTTTCAAACTCCTTGATCAAACATTTGACATGATACTGGCTTAAAATTTCAACAATTACTCCAACAAACAAGTAATATAAAAATTTTGTTTTTAAATTCATTTCCTACTTAGGTCATCAAAAAAAAAAAATGTAATATAATCCTTTAAGCTAATATTAGTTGTTGTTGCATTAAAATATCTCAATTTGTTGATTTTCTATAAGCAAGTAGGTTTACAATGGATGTCTATGGCAATTTGGCAAAATATTAGAGATATCGCCGTTGGTGTCCCTTTTGGCGACTCATTTTGGTCGCCAAATTTGGCGATATATTGCCAAGTTAGCAACAGAGCAGGGGCACCTCTATGGTACACCCCCCCCCTTATAGATATGAAGATGCATTAAATGCCGTACAATAACCAATGACAGCCATTTTGTCTCCCATATAAAGCTAAAATTAATTAATTAAAATTTAATTAATGAATTAATCTCACTATTCTAAAAACAAAGTAACTTACGCTGTCACCACCGCCGCCGGTTTTGAATTTTTTGTGACCGGAGACATTTCTTCGTTAATATTAAGAAAAATATTGCATACAAAAATATGAAAATCGGCGGTATTATAGAGAAATGTTTGATAAACACGCTGATGCAGATAGTTTTCAAATCGAAGAATTATTTTAAGAGATATTTAATGCTAAAGTTGGACAAAGTCCTTCCATTAAATAAGTTTTATAGGAGCAAAAACAATACATCGGAATTTAATCATTTTTAGATCATTTTATACGTTATAATTTCCCGGTGTGCAGAATGAATTTATTTTTTTAATTTGACTCATTTTTTGAGCTTTTATTTCTATTTTAAATTCAAATTTTCAGCAATTCGAGACATATTTTATACTTATTTTAGAAAATTGTACTAATTTAACCTGTTGCCAACTGTATAAACAGCGCAAACAATAATGTTTGCTTCAAATTAAAAATTTATTTACACGTGGCTATTATAAACAGAAAAAAACATTGAATTTAGAATTAAATAATTACGTATAAAAAGCAGGAACTTACTTCATAAAAACTATATTTACACGTGAATTTTAACAGAGAAAGGATATTGTAAAATAATAAATTCATTAACATGCGTTAGAAGTCTTAAATAGGAGAAATTACGTCACATTTACGTCACATTACACTTATTACGTAAAATGAACAAAAAATAATATTGCAAAACAGTTTAAATTTTGAAATTGCTCGAGACATTTATTTGATATTTCGAGATGAATTTTTTAACTAGTTTTGTTGGGACAGCGCAAATAATATTTCATTTCTAACAAAGGTATTTTAACGTGAATATTAAAAAGAGAAATTAAAGTTTGGTGAAAATTGCGTGAGATTATAAACGATACATTTAAAATGTCTTTGATTTATTTATTTATTTATTAAACAACAAACATACGACTTGTGTGCTTGACATGAGAGTCCGCTTAAAATGTCTCATTTAAAAGAACTTTCTTTTCGCTTTGTTAAAAAATGCCGGGAGACAAAGATTCTGTTTACTTAATTCATTTTATATTAGCTTATTTTGAAATGTTTAACTAGTTTTATTTAATCAAAGAGGAAAACAGCCATAGTATCTTTTAACAGCAGCTGATTTTTCCTTAAAATTCCCCAATCAAAGAGAAATGAATAGAAACCCGTTTATAGTGAGATCGCCACTGTTTTTTAAATTATAATTCAATCTTTCAAAATCTTTTTAAAGACGATCAAATTAGCATGCTTTTAGAAACTGCGGTGTCTGAACGGGGGTTGGCAAGCGTAGCTCGTAGGGGGCCGAGCCCCTAGTATTTGAAAAACTGTATTAACATCAATTGTCATCCAGTAAAAGTTTAAAAAAATTATTTCAACTTGATAGGATGGATAAGTATTTTATTAACGATTGAAAATTAGAACAAGATATATAAATAAATATAGGGAGAGTGTGAACTAATAGTAGGAATTGAAACAAATATAATGTTATCTATTAATAAAGTTTCTTTATCATCAAAATGGTAGTAAATATGGCGCTGCTTTGAAAAGGTATCGTCGTCTCAAAGGATTGAGAAGAGGACAGATGTGAGTGGATGGTCCAAAAAGATCTGATAAAAAAATGTAAACTGCAGGTGAACTTGGAGAGATCCCTGGAACCAGGGGTGAAGTTGTGCAAACTGTTGAAGACGCAGTTTATTGAGGTACTGGGGATCAACATGTAAATGCAAGAAGTGTGACCCTTATCTATGCCATACGTCACTGTGCACAAAGTCTTGTGTTACATTTTGAAACTTTATCCATACAAGATTACGCTTTTACAGGAACTAAAATCTCAGGATCGACAGTAAATAATTGATTTCAGCAATTTGATTCTTTGCAAAATTGATGATGCCGAATCGAGGATACGTAAGATTTTGTGGTCAGATGAAGCGCATTACTCTTTATTATGATAAGTCAGTGAACAGAATGTAAAATATAGAGCTCATCGGATCCTTGTCCTTTGCATGAAAAACCACTGCATTAAGAGTATCCAGTATCACCTTGCTTGAAGTGAGAACTGAGTGTATGGGATCCTTTGTCTTTGATGTTGGTTCTTCTAAAGGACTGGTTTGTACCACTGTGAGATGTTTAAAGAACTGTGGATACATAGAGTTATTATTTTAAGAGGGAGGCGAGCTCTGGAACTTGATATCCTAAGATATCTCTAGGGGGAGGGGTAAATTTGATATCGTTATAATTTTTGATCCAACGAAAATTTTCTTTTTTACTCTTTTGTAACTTTTTCTTATTTGTTATCTTTTTAACACTTTCCAACAAAGTTGAAAAGTGTTTATGACTTCGGTTTGCCTGTCCGTCAGTCCGTCTGTCCGCGCTCTAACTCTCGTAAATGTACTCGGATCGTTCTGAAATTTTTAGATGTTAGTGACCTCTACCAAAGCACGATCCCATTTCAAATGAAGTTTGTACCATGTTTAGTTCATTACAGGGACAGTCAAAAGTTTTCCGTTACATTACGGCCAATGGGAAAAAATCGTGTCAAATGATTTTTAATGGTGTTACACTTTTTCAAATATAGTAAAATTGATATGCATTTATGAAGTCCACTAGAATATGCATTCTGTCGAATATGCGGTGCAAAGAATAGTTATTATTCATTTACAGGGCCACACAAAAGAATTCGTTAGATAATGGTATAGGGGGGGAATTGTTGTCGGCGTATTTGAATTATGTTAGATTATATCATATATAATGAAAATGATATACATCGGTGAGCTTTAGTATGAGTTATTTCATGTATAATACGAAGTGCATAGCATTTAAAGGGACTCACAAAAGATTTCAGATACTACATTGTATACGAATTACTGTATATTTGCATGATTGCTCGAAATGCATTTTTAATTATGATATGCGGTTTTAAGTTTCACTATATTTATGCATACTTTACAGTGTGTATGAATGCTATAGTTAGTAAACAGGGCTACAGAAAAGAATTCGTAAGTGTTACTGAGTATGAGCATAAATTGCTTAAAGGTGGGCTTTAAATGAGTTATGCATTTTTATGCTAAACTGAATTTAGTTTACTAAGAACTGTTTGTAGAATATAGATAAAATGATATACAGGGCCACGCAAAAAATTAGATTCATGGCCGTCTATGTGTGATAATTTCCGGAAAAGTAATTTCAGTAGTTTTAAGAGTGTTTTAGTTTGAATTAAATTTTAGCTAAATAGTGGCGTGTAATGAAGGTACTAGGTAAATTACAGGGCTGTACAAAAGTATTCAAGTATGTTTCCATCTATTAGTATAAAGTGCTGAAAGAGAAATTTCAACCTGTTATGCATTTTCTTGCTAAACTGAATTTTCCCATTATATTGTATATATATTCGTACAGATCAAATACAGGTCTGTTCAAAAGAATTGGAATACATATTTGTCTATAGACGGTAACTGCAGAAATATGTTTTTCAAATATTTCATGCGTTTTCTAAAATGTTTACTTAGTTCTCTTATATACCTTATTTCTCTAAACAACGAAGTTTTGTTAAAGAATTCAGGAAGTGTTGTAAAGTGTTTCATAATCTATGCTTAAGGCATGATTTTTCTTTCTTGTTTTAATATGTTGTCTATTTTTATGAAAATACAAAGTTATTATTAAAACTATTAAATGATACGAATATTATAAAATTATTCCATTCCAACCAGAAAGTTTGGCATTCCAATTCTTCTGCCATATGAGCATATAATCCGCTGCTGGAGGAACCAAGTACGAAGTAAAATTACACTTATTGTGTTTATTAGTAAAATAAAGAGTTAGTATGTTATCTAGTTTTTTTTTTTTTTTTTTTTTTTTTTTTTTTGATAAGAGGTTCTTGCCCTCTTCCCCCATGCAGGGGCAATTACAAGAAAATAATATTACTGTTGAGTGCATTATGTAACATAAAGCTATATTAAATACTTTTAAAAAGTAACTATCTCTTTTAAATTTTATTGATATAAAGTTATTTCTTGTATAATAGTGATATTTTATTGACTTTTTCGTCTTCTTTCAATCAATAAAATGTTTAAATAATAAATGTATAAAAATATGTATGTATTTCATTGTCACTTATAATGAAACAATGTTTTAAAAAAGGCTATAAAAGTGATATAATACTTTTATTTAGATTTACACTTATTTCATCGCACAAACTGCGACATTTTCAAAATCATTCATGATAGAACTATTCTTGCAAACAATTTTTAAAACAATAACTTGGTAAATAAATGTATAATGATATCTGTATATCACTGTAAACGTATCAAAAGAAAAATAAAAAAAGTAAAAAAAAAATAATTGTTAGGCACTGTTACCGATATCATTAGGTGCGAGAATGGTCGGGGAATGATAACTTCTGATATCGTAATGTGGGAGAAATCCCTGCCTTGCAAGATCGAAGCTGTTTAATCACAGTCGTTTTTTTTTTAAGTTGGAGCTCCTCCACATACTGCTGTTCCAGTAAACAACTTCTCTCCCAAACATGTGGTGAGGGCAAAATTATAAGCAGAAACTTTAAAAAATCTTAGTCTTCCGCTCCTTCGAGTAGAATCCTAATGATTTCTGGTTGTAGAGATATCTAAAGGATTGTGTGTGCTAAGAAAAATATAATTTTGTCGATGAGTTAAAGCCAGTATAATTAGGCATGGCCAAAACATTCAATCAGAAATATTAAATGCTATGGTGCATCACAGTATTTTGCATAGGCAGCATATGGTTGGACATGAAAGCTCACATATTGAGTACTTGAATTATGTTAAATTATATCATATATAATGAAAATGATATACATCGGTGAGCTTTAGTGTGAGTTATTTCATGTATAATACGAAGTGCATAGCATTTAAAGGGACACACAGAAGATTTCAGATACTACATTGTATACGAATTATTGTATATTAGCATGATTGCTCGAAATGCATTTTTAATTATGATATGCGGTTTATTATATATGCGGTATATTATGCAACCAGTATTGTAAGAATGTTTCTTATTTTATTTTAAAAACATACTTATAAAGATAAAATAAAAATTTATAATGAGTTATTTTGTTAACATTTCTAAAAAAAAAAAAATATTTACAATTAAACATCACTATCAGTAAAATATTATCTGTTTAAGGATTTCTATTAATTGTTACACGAATAAAGCTTATCATTTGCAAATATCAATAGTTTACCACAAAAATGTCAGATTATTCATTTAGGATCCACGATTTTCATAAACTGACCAATTACATCTGAAATATTTACATGATAAATTTCCTAGCATGAAACGAGATTTATAACTTTAAACATAGAAAACACATATTTATTGATATTTTTCTGTGCTATAATGTCAATATATATGTGTGTCATAATAGACACGATAAGAGTTTCTTTTAAATGTGACACGAATAGCTTGTCACTTCCAGATATCAATAGACCTGTTCGTAGAAAATAAGATAGATAAGGATTTTTAAATTAAATTAGCGAGGTTTTTTATTGCGAAATTCAATTTTACTGTTATGTTGTAATACAATTTACTATTTTATATGCTAAATATGCGTAAAACTGATAACTGCTGTGAGTTTAGGCTTTTTAGTTAAGTTAACAATTTTTTTTCAACTTCGTAGTCAGAATTCACTTTAAGAAAATAATCTCTCAGCAATTTGTATTTCAAAATTTACTAAGTTTTAAAAAATGGATATAATTCTGAAAATTTGCTAAAAATAAAAGCTTTAAAGCTTTAAAGTTTTAAAAGATTTAAATGTTTTTTTTTAAGTGGAAATTTGGCCAGCCTATCTTTAAAGTAGATATAAGAGTATTACTAACTTTATTTCGAACAACTTTATTTTTAAAGAATGTAACACAAGTTTCAATTCTATTTATGCTTTAATTCTTTATGAAAAAATTAAATATTTCTTTAAAACTTTATTAAAAAAAATTATTTCGCATACTTTTCTTGAAAAAGAATTAAAAAATATTTGAATAAAAACAGCACATCGAAGTAAAATTAGTTCTTTATTTAGTTGCAACCAGTTAACTACAAAAACTACATTTCTGTATATTAAAACTTAGCGAGGTAACATAATTGAAAACTGACCATTTGTATCGGCTCAATATACCAAATTAGAAATTTAAATCTGTATAATACTGCATAAAAAGGAAATAATGAAGTTAATTTTTATGCAGTTGACATAAAAGAAAAACGGAAAAAAAATGTGATCTATTCGTGATTGTGCTGTTATAACTTTGTTTTTTGTGATTATTATTATGTTTTAATTATGTATTAAATCGTTATAACCTAATAAAAAGTATACATCGGTAAATAAAGTCCTGACTTCAAAGTCTCCTATCTGTTCTTATATTTCCTAAATAACTGGACACACAATGTGAGAAAACATAATAATCAATTGTATTATTGCAAATGTTGTATTATCCATATTGTTGTTTGAGTATGTAAATGAGATTAAAAATTTTACTTATGCGTTGAAAGAAAAAATAAAATTAAGTAATTTTTTAACAAGTCTTCACTCTTCTCAGATGAAGGATCGGTTCTTTTAAAAACACTACAATCCACAATTTTCTGGGAGATATCGCCGGATTGATCATTTGTCATCAAGTGACTGAAGCCATTTTCGGTAATTCTACAGAAGGCACTGGAGTACCAAATTGTTGAAAGGCACCTTTAACAATGGAGATAGTATGTATTTTATAGCATATCGATATATTTAGAGATACATTTGAACGATATATGTGGAGAACTCCAAAATTCTTACGGAAGCATTATTGGAAAAGCTCATTCATGTATTAGAAAGCACAAAAAACACTTTTAGAATGCTTTTTGAATCGCTTTAACTGAATTTTTTTTGTATTATTTTTAAAACTACGTTTATCTTCCTAACACGATCTCTACAACCAATGCTTTATTTCGTTGTATTCAATCAAACTTTGAGACTTGTTGAAATATTTATTATCTATAAATCAGTGTGTTTAAGGTACTTATTTTTAAAAATAAAATAGTATTTTAAATGTTTCAAAAAGGTTTAAGTCAGCCTTTTCTTTCATTATAATTCAGTCAATATTGAAGATACTCATTTTTTGAAAGATTGTTTTGCAGCAAACAGTAAAACATATAATATGATTGACTGGTTATACCTATAAAAGCTGTTTAAAGTGTAAAAAGTGTAGAATTATTTTTTAAAATTAATTAAAAGACTATTTCATTAACCTAGTATTGTTTCCTGCTTTATTTGAAAAACTTTCGCAATTTACATTACCTACGTATACTAAATGACCAATGATGATTAGTCACTTGCGATTTTAGAAGTTTTGTTAAAATCTAGAAAAATATATGAAGAATTATCATGAAACTTCAGGCGTGTAAACAACATAGTAGACGTCATATATTTCCATGAAATTTGTTTCCTGAAATTCTATAGAGGACAGTAAACAAATTGCAGAAAAACGAATATCTTTTGGATAACCCTATAAAAACTTATGTCGCAAAAGCATTGAAACTTTAGAAAATGATTAGGAGGCTTCTTGTAATAAACTGTGTTCATTTTTATGGGGATAGCAGATTTACACGCGCACAAATTAAGTTTTTTATAAAAACAATTCCAAATTTCACCAAGCATTTTGTATATAATTTAAAGAGTTCTTAATATAAAATAATGTTCTTTTTAGGAACTATGACAAAGGACTTTGTACACAATACCCAGCAATCTGAATTTAAAAATAATAAATATTAAAGGAAAATGAGCAGGTTCACTAAATAATGTTTCGTTGTGAATGCAATCAAAATACACTGTGCGTAATATATTAGCTAAATGAAAATGTATAGAGCAACTTTTGTGAAAATCTCAAAACCATAGCTTGAAAATTTTGAAAGTGATCATCGATAGAATAAGTTCGAAATCTTTTGTTCACCAATAGAAGGAAAAAGATGAGGGGCTGTATCCAAATATAGTAGAACGTGTAAAATTACGTACGTACAATAGTGTGTAACATTAGGACGTGTCGATTTTTTCAACTTCCCTTTTCAAGAAATGAGGGGGTCAAAAAGTTGTGTTTTGGTTAGCTATTCACAAATATATTTACATGAACTGGAAATTACAATGGTTTGCTTGGTAAATAGTGACTTCAATTTCGTGAGATTTTCCCGTTTCATGTAAAAATCGCAGCAAACCGTCTTCTCTCAAGAAGTGCTTTCTTATCACTATTTCTGCTTGTACTTCTGCTCTAAGGTTAAGAATATACTTATATAATGCTATAACATCTGTAAAAAAATTATTCCACTCGTAAAAGTTTTTAAACCATCATTTGAAGCTGATTAATTTTTATTAATATCATACAAATATTTTCTTTTGTTCTTTTTCCTGGAACAAATAATTTCTTCCACTTGCAAAGTATGAAAATTTGTAACTATGGATAACAAAAGGAAGACAAGACTAGCAACATCAACTCACATGAGTAATTTAATTGGAACTGGTCGAGAAATGCTGCCTTCCGAACTCCCAACTCTGCGTGATGTTCTAAAATATGGGCTTCTGCTAAGAGAGCAGAGTGGAGAGAATACCAGAAATTACCCAGCAGCCACTCTTGCAAAGAAATTTTATCTAAAAGTGCTTGAAAAGAGGGAGCGAGCGAACAGTTCTATTATGGTGCCAATTTTAAATTCGAGAGTTACAGTCCTGAAGAAGATAGAAGAAAACTGGGAAAAGGCCAAAAACATATCACTTGGCAGAGGAAAACTGGAAGTGAAAGAGTCTTTCATATCAACGTTAGACAAGCTCTTTGACATCCTCAATTGCAAGTGTGAGATCAAGCTATGTTCAGAATTTGAGGGTCCATGTCCTGGTGGTGCTGATTGTAAACATGAAGTGCACATCTCCTGCTCTTGTTCTAAGGATATGAAGATCCCTGTCAAAGAACTAGTATTTATTAATAGTCAAAGAAAGAATGTTGGATCTGTTGGACAGCATCAAATGGGATTACCAGATATACCTGAGCACAGCAGATAAATTAAAAAGCAGAAGAGGCAAAAAGATGAATTAAGAAGAATGTCTGAATATAAGCAGAAAAGGAAGGAAGAGTTAACATTACAAACAAATGAAGTTCTTTTCTTCGATGATGATTAAGATCTAACTGATTTTACAGATGAAGAACCTGAAGATCATTTGCACATTCCATGTGATGATTCTGATGTACTTTCTACTTCATGTACAAGTCATTATAATACGTTACAATTGCGCAATGTTCCATTGCAAAGTATTAGTGTATGGTGTTAGTCTCCGTGCTACCGCCGCCATTACAACAGCTGCATTTTTGGATGCTGGACTAATTAATGAAAGAGACAAGAAACTTGTAGTTGATCACAATAAAGTAAAAAGAGCGCAAGAAAAAGTTATGAAATCACTTGATGAAGAATTCCATGTTCGATGCCGGACTGGCAATATTGAATGTATCTTTTTTGATGGACGACAAGATTCCACTAAAGTTCTGTTAAAAACAGATAACTCAGGTCATCAGTTTCCAAGTATTGTGAAAGAAGAGCATTACACTGTTTCCAGTGGGCCAGGAGGAACGTATCTTTGCCATTTTACTCCAGACAAAGACTTAACGAAAAGGAAACCTGCTGAAATTATTGCTAACCATCTTGTGGATTTTTTAAAGATAAACAGCATTCACAAAAGTTTGCAGGCTATTGGTGGTGACTCAACGAATGTTAACACTGGTTGGAAAGGAGGAGTCATACATTCGGTTGAGGCAAAGCTGAATCGTAAACTCATCTGTTTGGTTTGTACTCTTCATATTAATGAGCTACCTTTGCAGCACTTGATCACTGAGTTGGATGGAAAAACTTTGTCTAACAACAAGTGGAGTGGTAACATTGGCAATATGCTTGATACTGCAACAGAACTTCAAGCCAGTCCTTCATTTGTCAGAATATGTTTTCCAGAATCTTTGGTTCCATTGAGTAACACTGTTGTTAACGATCTCTCTACAGATCAGGCTTGTGGTTACAGGATAACTCAGGTCATAACGACAGGTGTACTTCCAACTGATCTGGCATTATTAGAAATTGGTCCTGTAAGCCACTCTCGGTGGTTAACAACTGCAAATAGAATTTGTTGCATATGGGTTTCAAAACATGGCCTTAAAGGCAACAACTTGAAGAAATTACAACTACTGTGGAACACATTGTTGGTGTTTACTATCCCTGCTGGTTTACAATGAAATCGAAATTCTCTTGGGTGGAAGGACCTCGCCACATTCTTTATGAATTGAAGCTCCTAAAATATCAGAAGAAGGCAGTAGCGGATATTGTTTTGCCAACAATCCAACGTTCATCGTGCTTTGCATTTAGTGAAATGGTGCTTCACACACTTTTATGCTCGGAAGACCAAGAAGAAAGAAAAGCCTTGGTCCTGAAGATAATCGAATTAAGGAATGAAGATGATAATACAGCTGGTGACCTATCTGTTTGGCCTAGGGAAACATCTGCAGTAAATCCAAATGCAACATCCCTTTTGGAACTGATAGACTGATCGGAAAAAGTATATGAACCTCGACTTACTTGTAAACTCAAAATATCAGAAATAAAGAAGTTTGTTCAAGAGTCAATGCAAGTACCAAAGTGGCCATGTCATGGACAGTCCATAGAGAGGTGTGTAAAATAAGTAACAGAGGCTTCTGGCAAAGTATATGCTCAGGAGGAACGAGAAGGATTCATTAGAGGCCAGGAAGCAAGCAGAAGAATCATGCCTATGAACGAACCGAAGCAAGATTTGATGAATAATGTTGGTTGAAGCTTTTAACTTTTTTTAACAGTTTGTTTTCAGCGTTTCATAATAAAGATAAAATATAAATAAAATTGTTTGAGTTCGTTAAACCATTTTTTGGGCAAATTTTGTTACCGTTCATATTATGTTTTCCTATTTTTTCGGAAATTTCAATACAGATTATAATCAAGCGCAAATTTACCAAGCTAAATCTTTATGAATAAAAAAAAATCTTTTAAATTAGGATATTACGCATCAAAAGGCAAACTTTTGGACCCCCTCATTCACAAAAATCACGAATTTTTATTTTTGCCCTCCAAATTGACACGCCCTAGTGTAACACATACTATATTTGGATACAACCCCTCATCTTTTTTCCTTCCTTTTGGGAACAACGGTTTCCGAGCTTATTCTATCGACGATCATTTTCAGAATTTTCAAGCTATTTTTTTGAGATTTTCACAAAAGTTTCTCCATACATTTAGCTAATATATTGTGTACATTACATTTTGATTGCATTCGCGCAGGAGAAGTGAAACGTTATTTAGTGAATCTGCTCATATGTCAACCAATAATATTTTTTTTATTCTGATTGTAGGGTATTGTGTACAACGTCATTTGTCATGATTTCTAAAAAGAAAACACTATTAAGAACTATGAAATTATATGCAAAACACTTGATAAAATTTTAATTTTTTTTTAATAAAAATAAACTTAATTTCACCACAAGTATATATATGTGTTATTCTCACAAAAATGTAGTAAACACAGTTTATTACAAGAAGTCTCCTAATATTTTTTTTTATTTCAACGCATTTGCGACATTAGTTTTTACAGGGTTATCCAAAAGATATTCGTTTTTCTTCAATGTATTGGCGGTTCCCTATGGGGTTTCGGGAAAACATCTTCGCGGAAATATATGACGCCTACTATGCTGCTTACACGCCTGAAGTTTCAGAATAATTTCTCATGCATTTTTCCAGATATTTAACAAAACGTCTAAAATCGCAAGTGAGCAGTCATCATTGACCATATAGTGTATTTCCAACCGATAACAATTAAATGGATTTGTGGCGGCGATTCGTATGCCCAGGTTCACAAAATGATTAAGAAAACTCCAACACATAATTTAGAGGACTTCAACTTCTTTATTATGATAACTTTTAAAAGAGGGCCATGAAAGTACAGAGGGACGGGGAGAAGTAACAAGATTGACCGTTAAGGCGCTCCCCGTAGGGAGGAACGCCGACGTCTTTCACATTCGAGATCAGGGGCAGTAGTCGTAAAATATTCATTTGAATTACTCACTCATTGGCGAGATGAATAGGAACATATGTACTATATTGGCGATGAGTATGGGTGGTGTGGACAAAGGAATCAAAAGAACCCCGAAGTATTACATAGAACTAAAGCCTACGCCATGGCGGGCTATATGGTTACAAGTATTTTAAAATTCCTGCGGTAAAGCGGGGTGATTGAAGGCATAGCTAACACGTGATAATACATGTACGTTACAGATTTAACGACAGCTGAAATTAGTCAGCAAGGGGCATATGGCTATATCCGACAAAATACAAGGGTGAGAATTGATTATAAATGCAAGCCAAGATGCTGAGAAAATATGCATAACATATTGTTGGCTGCGAGGCGAAAGGCATTCACTTCTATTTTATTCTTTTATTTTATCTCAACGGAAAATCACTGCGGTTAAGATATATTTCTATTCGTGTGAAAGTGAAAGAACAAAAAAGGAACTGACAGATAAATGATGCATTCATTTAAAACGTACTTTTAAAGTATAAATGAAAGTTACAGTAGTGTGAGGGGGGGGGGGAAATGAATGAATGCCGACATATGAAATTAAGTACAAACTGTCAAATTTAAACTAAATATTATATTTTAAGGGGGGGGGGTGATGACAACTACAAAATGAAACAGTAAAGTCAAATGTTGATTTTTTTTAGGGGAGAGGAGGTAAAATGAATATATAACGGGAAAGCCGTTATATATATCACCCATTACCACCAGAAAAAAAACTGTGAAACTTGTAGAACAGATTTTTTTAAATTGAAGATTACTTTGCCCATCCCATACTTATAAGTATTTAAAACAGATCTAACATAATAACAAAGGCAAGCCTCCATATATATATATATATAATATAACTGTGTGCTTGCAATTCTTTAAATGTTTGCATAAAGCAAAACTTTTCAGGTCATGATAAATGGCGCCTTTTATATCAATGTTATTGGACATCATTAGTCCCAAACAGTCTCCAGTAAGAGCAAATCGTACTTGTTAAACAGGATCCTTTTTTGTAAGGCTCTTTTGTATTTGTTTTAGAGGCTGGTACCAGCATTTTCCTGACCAAATAAGAGAAGTAATTTTTTTTTAGTATCTTGTTATACTATCTTCTCAAAATAAAAATAAACATAATATAAATGCAAGCAACAAAAGACACAGATACAACTTTAAAATGAATTAGAAAATAAAAGACATATGTATGTCTGTAAATAAAAGTTAAATGAAGTAATAAAAATAAAAAAAGATAGAAAATTGGTTTTCGTGCACACAGCACAGGACTACAAAAAAACGGGATGCATATAGCATGCCTATGAATGGGTATAGCCCTTATTCTTGTTAAGTAACAACAGCAACAGCGATGACAGCGATGACCACCTCGGGAACTCAGCTTTCGCTTTAGAGTGTTAGTGCAATCCCGAGGGGTAGACCACATCCACTCCTCCCGACTCTCAACCAGAGTCTGAGAGTGAGCGTCGGGTCCCTGATCAAGCTGCTGAGATTTATTACGGTTACTGTGAGATTTACAATTACAATCACAATTGGTCACACAATTTTTCTAGGCGAACCGAGGATTTCACATCGAGATATATGACTGTATGTAGTGATTACATGAGGATCATTTCACCTAATGTGATTGCATAATTGTTTTCAATTTTCTTGGATATATATACGTCACAGTACATGTAACACACAATATTTAACATGACAATTAGAAACACATTACAACACAATATCAAACACCTACTATTTACATGACTGTATGTAGTGATTACATGAGGATCATTTTAATGTGATTGCATAATTATTTACATTTTTCATGGATTTATATACGTCACAGTGCATTAAACACACAATATTGAACATCACAATTAGAAACACATTACAACACACCTACTATTTACAATTTGCACATACTAGAGTTTGGAGAGATGCACAAGATAAAAATTCAAAAGTGATAGAAGTTTCTGGCACCCGCTAATAACCCGTTTCTCCCTCCATGCTACACCCTAGTGATGGAGTCGGACTAGAATGGCTCTGGATTTGAAAAGATGTACTCGTTTGTTTCTATAAACCTCATGCATTGTATGATCTTGTTGAGTAGTTTTGGTTTCTCTTTTACATCCCGCCACCAACTTGCTAAATTCATACGTGTGTGTTTTTTGAGATGATAATGCGATGTTAATGTACAGTATAATACATAGTGTAACGATGTTGACGGCAAGCCACAAATGCATAGTGGGGAGTCTCTTTTGCTAATTTTGTATAAGTGTTCCTGAAAGGGGCCGTGATTTGTTAAAAATATGTGTAAGTATCTGTTGTTTACGAAATACTTGTGGTCAACCAATGGCAAGAATTCCTTCGTATATCGGCCTGTGTCTGAATCCGTCCAGCGTTTTTGCCAATTTTTTAACAGATTCTGCTTTGTTTGTGATTTTAGTGAAGAAGCTGGATATGGTAAAAATGTATGTATTAGTGTTTCATCCGTTACTGCCGATTTTGCCAGTTGGTCAGCTGCCTCATTGCCCTCAACACCTGAATGTCCTTTTGTCTAATTGAAGTATATGTCTTTTACTGTTGTTTGTAATTGTTGAAGAATTTTTAGTATTAAATAGTTTGTATTGTCAAAATTGTATAATGCTTTTAAACTTGATAGGCTATCCGTTATGATTAAGTATTGAGAATGTTTGTCCGACTCTATCCACTCTAATGCTGAAGATATCGCGAAGAGTTCTGACTGGAAGACGGAGTTATCCTGGGACAGTTTCGCTCTCCAAGTATAGATTTGCTCGTTTTTTTCGTCCACACAAAATGCCGAGGCTGTACCTTCGGACATTTTGGAACCGCCCGTGTATACACTGTAATTCTGCCTACATAGTCGTTTATTTCACAAATTTGTATTTCACTTGTTAGTGGTGATGTTTTTTATTTTGAGCATTTTGGATAGTATAGCGGAGCAAAAGCCTTTTCTGTTGACTTGCCGAGACGAATCGTCCCCGAATACTCCGCTCCACCCCCAACTGCAAATCCAGTGGGGGGAGACCTGTGAGGACCTGCAGGGCATTTGTTGACGTAATGCGATATGCTCTCGTTATCAGCAACAAAGCTTTCCTTTGTGCCGAGAGCAAATGTCGACGACCGTGATATTGCGCCATACGCGGAAACCAGACAGCACACGCGTAGGCCAGTTTCCTTTGCAAGATCGCCGAGTACCAAATCTTAAAAAATTCCGGAGGGAGTCGACCTGAGATTGATGAAAATTTATAAAGATTTTGAGTTATTTTTCCGAATTCTACTCTTTTTTGTACCACATGTGGGAGAAATGATAATTGTTTATCTAATTTACCCCCAGGTATTTTAGTGTTGTTTCTGATTTTATTGATTTATCTTGAAGTTTAAATGTGGGGCCCCGCTTAAGGTGTTTGGGTTTGCCAAAAGTTAATGATGAGGATTTTTCATGTGAAATTTCAATTTTGTTAGTTTCTGACCAATTCTGAATACATTTTAAAGCTTCCTGACCTTTTTGTTCAAGTTGCTGTCTCGACTGTGCCGAGATCAGTAATATCACGTCATCCGCGTATGCCACCAGTTCACAGTCCTGTACATCAAAGGTCCCCAACAGAGTCTCCAACAGAACCAACCAAAGATAAGGACCCAGACACGATCCCTGCGGGCAACCCTTACTAAAATGGTGCCATCCAGTCCACCTGATCTCGCCTACCCTAAAGGAAGGAAACGACAAGATTAATGAGTTGTTTAGAAATACCTAGTCTTTGCAATGCTAGGATCACCTGGTCCCAAGGGAGGTTGTCAAATGCTCCCCTGAAATCTAGTGAGACCAGTGATGTGTATTGTTTATTTTGTTTGTGTTGTTCTACTAATGAAATCACTTGCTCCAAAGCCGTTTCCGTAGATTTATTTTGCGTGTAGCCGTGTTGCTTACCCGATAAGAAATTCGTTTTGTCTAATGCGTGATGTATTCGTCTTAGAATTAATTTCTCTAAGATTTTTCCGAATATTGGTAATAGAGTGATGGGGCGATATGAAGAGCTCTCATTAAAGGGTTTTCCCTCCTTTCTAAAATACACGAGCTCTCCCAATTTCCAGTCATCAGGAAAATAGTTTAACTTTAAAAGACTATTGTACATATCCAACAGAATATTAGGAATTTTTGAAAAGATGCACCTGACCATCCTGTGATCAATTTGATCAGGTCCTGCCGCCTTGTTAATATTGAATGAGAAAATAACATTTCGCAACTCTCTTTTCGTGAATTTTGCCTGGTCCTGCGAGTTTAGTCGCTGTGGTAGTTGCTTTGGAGTTCCATCGCCAAAAATGTCCCTCGTTAGTTTTAAAAGGGTTGATGACCTGGAAGTGGGTGACAAAGAATCAAATTGGTAACTGATATGTGAGTCCTGGAATCGTTGGAAGCCTAACTTTTTCGTTAAACCAAAAGGATCCGTCTCTCTGCGACACAGGTTTGTCCAAGCTTTTTCCTTCTCCGATAAAATCTGTTTTTGATAAATTGCCCTTTCCCTTTTGTAATGCTGGTTTATATTTGACTCGTAGTTTGAATTTTTTGCTGTTTTTAAAAGAGCTGCTACTTTATTTCTTTGGGCCCTCAATTGTGGAGACCACCAGGAAATTTTAAATTTCTTGAAAGGGGCTTTCTTTTTAAAGGATTTATTGGCTTGTAATAATATTTCTTGTTTAAAAGTTTCGTATTCTTCTTTAAACTGGTCTATAGTTTCTATGTCATTAAAGTTAATCTGTGAGCATTTTCGAGTTAGTCAAAGGGATTCCCTTTGTTTTGAACCTTCTTCTTGGTAGTTTGGGTATTGTGAAATTTAGCTCTGTTTCTATTGGGTAGTGGTCTCCAAAAAGGGAAGGAATTACTTCCCAGTTTTTTATGTGTGAAAACATAGCCTGCGTGCAGATGGACAGATCCGGCCTCCCCAGGTTCTTTCCCGACTCATACGTTGGTGGACTGGATGAAGAGTTTAGAATAACTCGTTGATACGCTATGACTCTATCGATAAGGACTTTTCCCCGGGTGTCTTCACTACTATAGCCCTAAAGCTGACCGTGAGCGTTAAAATCACCGAGAACCAACTGCAATGGGCTCTGATTTTTAGAACCCAGCCAGTTCTCAATATCCTCATCAAAGTCAGCACTCGGGGGGCTATACAGGCTGCCAATGCTTAAGGTTAAAGGCTTAAGGTCAAAATTTATAACTGAGTTATAGTGTTTAGAAGAGAGATTATGTGTTAAGTTTTGGTCTAAGATTAAAATATGGGCTTTTTCAGAGCTTGAACTATAGCATGGTGTTGTTCGAGGAAGTGATAGAGGTCTGTTTTCATAAAGGTATGCATCTTGAAGATAAGCCAGGGAATAGTCCGAGTCTGAGAGGAAATTCATAAAAGCAGCGGTTTGTGATCTGTTGTTCTGTAAATTTTGTTGAATTAATTTGAATTTTTACCTCTATAAGACAATGACGCTAGCGCTTCTTGTTTCTTTATCTGATACACGCTGCAGGATGGATCGTAAGATGGATGTTTTTCATATAGTCCAGCTTTCCTATGGTCCCCCTTGTAGTAGTCGAGCACATTTTGCAGTTACACACTCTTCTTTTTCTGAGGCACAATCCTTGTTGTTGTGGCCTTTGCCACATTTAGCGCAGGCCTCTGCATTCTGGCACACTCTTGCTGTATGCCCTATTTCCTGACAGTGATAACACCTTTGAATGAAGGCATACCGTCTTACCGTGCACAGGTTAAATCCTATGCACAATTTTCCTGCCATTAGTTGCAGTGCATCTCTCTCCAGTAGCTGCAACACCAAGTGCGAGGTTTCCTCGCCCTTTCTTCCTTTCAATACTCTTATCAGCTTATATTGCACCTTCCTCCTCAGAGCTCTTTCCAAAGCCGGATAGAGTACTTGTTTTTCATATAGCTCTTGTTGCTCTTCTAAGTTGTTCTGTGAACTGTCTGCTTCTCTTTCGACGTTTTTCTGTGTGACTACTGGGCTTCTGGGGCTCCAAAGACTATCACCCGGGCTGTTTTCGAGTTTGGTTCTTTAATATCCAGCTTTTCCGCCATATCTTCTGTAGTGCGGATTTTATCTTTCACCTGTTCTAGGTCAAATTTGTTTTTACATGTTATCATTATTTTATTTTGTTTAGTTGTTTGGCAGTCTACTGGTGGTAATTCAGCCATATTCATAGAATTGAGAATTTTCTTTATTATTGGCATTTTTGTTTCCTTGTCTTTTGGTGTTAATATTAGTGTCGGTCTTTCTTGTGGGAGCGGTGGAAAATTTGTCATTTCTGCATATGTTCTGCATATGTCATTTTTTATTGCTGTTTCTCCCTCTATATGATCAATTGAGTCCTTTCGGTTTTCTGCCTGAACAGTGGTAACATGTTCGACGAGTCTTTTTTCCATTTGTTCATGGTTCTGTTGTATGATTTTGTTCATATCATTGATCAATTGATCTTCTCTTTCGATTTTATCTTGTTTTGTCTGTTTGATTAATTCTTCTTGGAATTTAATTCTTTCGCCGAGTTTCGTTATTAAGTGATCTTTTTCTTCTGTCTGTTGTTTGAGCTGCTTAAAGTTTTTGATTACTGATGACATGGTATTCTTTATCTTTACTTCTTTGTTTGAAGCTAACTGCATTTGTAGTTGGTGCATGAGTTCTAGTACCTGGTCTGCAATTTTCGACAACGTGTCTCGTTCTTCGTGTTCTTCCTTCTCAGCCTTGTCGTGTTGTCTTACGCTTTTTTCTCTATTTCCACCGCTTTCTCTTCCGAAAACTTTCTGTATTTTTGTGCATTTTCATTACTTTCTTTGTCGCGTTTATTTTGATGTCTAACCATCTGATCTATTAGAACCAGTATCGTCATTCGTGATGCTGTTTCGGCGTCAAATGGCAGCAGTTCATCTCCCGGCTGGTAATTTTTCTTTGCTCGCTGTGGTAGCTGTGTTTCTTTGTCGTTAGACTTCACCCCGTCTTCATCTGACTCTGTTATGACAGAGGAATCATTCCTTTGCGACTGCAACTGTTTTCCATTTTGCAGATCGCCCGGTTTCATTGAGAATATATATTTTTATAATATCAGTAGATAAAAATACTTTTGATTTTCTCTATCAGCTTATGTCTTCTATTGTGACTTTTTCGGTCATGATTATACTGTTTGCACAGCGTTTTCACTTAGTATAATTAATTCACTTTTTCAATTATGGCCCAGGCATCACCAGGACCCAACCATGCTTTTTGAAGGAAAGGGAAAATAGAAGAGTTTAAAGTAAAAATCAGTGACCTAGATCACCGTAAATGACTAAGATAAAAAATTAATAATCGGACAGCGGGGGATTTTTAGTAACATTAAGGAAAAAAAACAAATAGAGGCTTTGGAAGATAAGTTACAAAAACTAAGGGACATAATTTTGAAGAAAACTGACCAAAAAAATAATAAAAATAAATAAATAAATAAAGTGTGATTTACGACATCAGGCCTAGGGGATGAGGGAGTTTTGAGACCCATACATCAAGTGATACATAGGTCCCTGCTCCCCAAAGATCACATTGATCTTCAAAGGAGCATGCGTCGATGTATCATATAACAATTATGTTTATTGAATTGAAACATCAATTCGAGGGTTTTGTCTCTCTACACAATGAAGTTTGGGCCCTTAGGGCAAAAATTTTGAACGGGAACAAAGCTTCAGAGGGGATAATTTAAAAAATTTTTTAAAAAACTGAGATAAATATCTCACATATGAAAGGTAAAAGGTCAGTCCGAGTGTGTAGAGAGCTTGGTGATATGATCGGGTAATACTACAACTGCAATTGTTTTTCAAACTAAACTCTAAATGTGTATTCCTTACAATGTATCGAGAAGGATATTAACTTTATGTGTATTGTATAACATTAGATAATGTTTTAACATTTAGTGTAACTGCATTAGGTTACTAATGCTACTAAAGAAAAAAAAAACTTTTTTTTACCTGCTATTGAGAAGTTATGTTATTACAAGAAAACGACATAATATCTAAGACGTGTTTAATGTCTAAGTGAAGTTTCACCAGAGATTATATTTAATCTCCCTAAAATTAAAAATGAGTGTAATATGTAAGTGCAGTAAACCAAAACAACTGTGATGAAGACAGTACAAACATCACAAGTTTTAAATTTAAAAGTAGCATGTGAAGGAACAGCATCCTGTACTTGAGAAATCTTTGTTGTGAAACAAAGTGATGGTGATATGTGAATGTCATAACATAAAAGCAATATAATAATAAAGGAAAATTAAGAATCTGTTAAAAATTAACTTTTTAATAACTGTTTATATTGTGAATATCATGTGAAGTAAAAAGTAGTTCCTGGTATAATGAGATATAAAAAAATATCTTAATGTGAAAAGTTGAAAACTAGAAAAATGAATGTTTTCCATTGTGTGCAATGTTTTTAAATTACCAATCTAAATATCAATGAACTAAATTGTAAGTGTATCTCTATGAACCAAAGAAAGAAAAGTATACTTGTATTTTAATGAACGAAACAATGTAAAAGTATCTCACAATGAACTAAAACAGTGTATGTCAGTGAAAAAGAGTTAAATTTAACGACATAGTTGCAAGTTTAAAACACATAGCAATTTAAGTACCTCAATGAACAAAAGTGTAAAATTATTACGATGAACTAAAGTGAACAAGTATTTCACTGATTTAAAGTGTAGGAGTAATACAATGAACTAAAGTGTGTGTAAACGATGAACGTTGCTATGAACTAACGTGTCTGACAAAAGAATATAACTACTAAGAATTAAAGTGTCTAATAAATAATAAAAAACGCTATGAACTAAAATGTAAAACAAAACAAAAGAAAGAAAATCAAACTATGAACTAATATGTGTAAGGAAAAAAATTCTATGAACTAAATATTGTCACGAAAGAAAAATGATAGTGCAATTGGTCCCTGAAGTACACAACGTATTGGCAACGCCATGAACTAGTATAAAGTTTTTCTATGAACAAAGTAAACTATGAACTCAGTTGTGTAAACTATGAACAAAAACTCATCATGTACATATGGAACCAAGAGCATTGCATCACAAGTATAAAAATGTTTAGCCTAAAGTTAAAACAAACGAACAAAATTAACCTTGTTTTTTTTTTAGAAAAGAAAAGCGAAATGACAAATGTAACCAGGAAATGTTACTTATGTGTTAAAATGTAACTTAAGAAACTTAACTAAGATAAAAAGTAAAATTATATCCAAATTTCTAAAAGTAGATAAAAATGTAACTAGTGTAATGAAGAATGTTTAAAGTTGTATTACTGTGTACACCTTCAGCAAAAAACTTCCTAAAATGTGAAAATCACAATGTCTGATGACCAGCATCAGAAAAATTTTCACTAATGTTCCATTTCGTCATTCATTTGACTATTTGCGAGCTAAACAATCAAATGAACAAGCAACCCACCGTACACTTGTGTTTATCTAAAAAAACATGAGAGAAAAGAAACTTTAATGTAACTGAAAACCTCAATTAAGTATGACTAATAATGTCGAATACTGACATATGTATGTAAATGTATAAGAAAACGAAAAAGCATAAAAAGAAATGCTGTAGATAGTAAATCCTTCACAGTAATGTGTGTTTTTTTACAAATGAAACCTGTAAAATGTATGTTATATATATATATTTTTTTTTTTTTTTTACTAAAAGGAAGTTGCATGAGATGGTTTATGGGAATGTATTGCAGTTGTATACCTTTTCTCGCTTTTGCTTGATGAATTTTTTTAATGATGGACAGAAATGTGCAAACGCTGTGTGAAAAATGTCAAAGTTGGTGTTGTTGCTTTCATTATTTCTAATACAATTAATGCATTTTGGAGGATTTTTACACTGAGGTTCACTGTGTGGTAAGACACAGACAGAGCTTCTGATGTCATTATAACACGAAATTGCAAGATGATCATTGTGTACTTGACATTTAAAACAACTTCTAACATTTATATATGGTTTAACAGGGTACGGTTTTGATTGTATCATAATTTCTTTATGCATTAATAATTGTCTAGCATCTTGTGGTGCAAGCTCTAAGATCCAATTAAAGGAATTAACATGTAGGAGTTTGTACTTTTTAACAAAGTGAAAATCAGGTTCGGGTATATAGATTAAATCTGAAATACCGAACAAGATATCAGGAATATTTAAATTTTCACGGAGGTAACAAATAATGACATGAATAGGGTTAGGTACGTTAAGTTTAGTAGGGGATAAGGAATTTAGAGATGAATCGCTAACATCTGTAAATTTTTCATTGTGTTTACCTTGAGTGTGCAGGTCGGGGATAAGATATGTGTCTTTTTTTTATCTTTGATATGTGTCTAAGATATGTGCCTTTTTTGTCTTTTTTTGCAGTTATGGCAATTTCTCATGTGTATCCTCATAACAGGTCTGTGTTGTTTTATTTAGGACTGATACAGGGAGTTTGTTGTTATTTACCACCTGATCATCGAGAGTTTTAGTACGTTTAGCTTTACCTTTCTGTTGGGCGGTAATTTCATGTAATCTCTCTAACACTTTCTGATTTACAAGAAATAAATTATCTTTTTCATGATGCAATTTGAAAAAGTCATCTTTTAGAATTTCAAAGTTTCTTTTAAGAACGTCAAAATAGAATTTAATGATCTGAAGGAAATCAATAATATTTTCAGACAAGGATGAAGGAGTTTCGGTCTTCAGTGAATTTTGAATTGATGTGGCCTCCATATTAATGGAATCCGAATATTTTAGTAAAATTTCTTCAAAAAAATCTACCCATGGAGATACAGAAATGGGGTGATTTAAATCACTACCAGGATTTTTATCTTGTGATGCCATATTGTAAAAATAAACTGATAAAGTGTCTGTTAGCACCGAAATACAACTTTTTTTTTATTATTTATTTTTACATGCTGCTCATTTAATTTCTGTTGTTAACCGTTTTGAACAGCAAAATTTAAAGAAAAAGGGTTTTCATTTTTTTTTTTTTTTTTTTTTTTTTTTTTTTAGAGAGGGAAAACAAATAATGCAAAATAAATAATAAGAGTATTTCAAAAAGGAGGTAAGTATGCAAAACCTTAAATATCAGAATTGAAATACATGCATATAACAGTACTATAAACTAAATTGAATGTATAAATTATGTACAAGAGAAAAAATGTAGGGGGGTGAGGTACTGCAAAAATTTCATCCATGAGAATTTTTTTTTTAACAATGTCAAATTCTGTCAAAATTCAATTGGATTAAAATGTCCGACATACAATAACAAAAAAAAAAATGGCAGAGTATTAAATTGTATGTCTGGTTTAAAATACAAAAAAATTAAACAAGGACATAGTAGAACTACACATTGTGAGAAAATGTGTGGAAATATCACACACAAGAGCAAATGTGCAAACGTTTTGAGTGCAATATGCACATATGTAAATAAAACAAAAATACTGCAAAACTTCGAGCAGAGAACAACTGTTTGTTGCTTATCGGCAAAATAAGGATACCTTCAAACTATGCCAGTGGGGTTAAAGGGTTAAATTCTAGATTTTAAATGCATAAAAAAATACCATAAGAAAAACAGAGTAAAACATAGGATGCATATGGAAATTCACGGAAAAAAAATGAGAAGAAAGTCATAATTTAAACACAAAATTATAATAAATGAAATATTAATAAAGACTACTATAAAATTACGATTTCAACTAGAAAATGCACTTTTTTTAATAATAAAAAATAGCCTGGAAGGAGAAAAATGTAATCACTAATAATTATATCTTCCAATTAGATCAGAAAAATTTCTCCGTTCAAGCTGACAAATCAAAATAAAGATATAAGAATGCAATTGTTAACACAGTACAAGTATGAATAGGGAAAAGTAACATGAAAAAGAAACTGTAAAAATTACTGAAATTGAAAAGAGGAAAAAAAATAACCAAATACTTTAAGAGTTTATAATTTAATTTAACAGCTTTCCTGATTCATACTTACTTGAAAAGTGTTTTATGGAATCTTTTTTTTTTGAACAAACGTGACAAAAAAAACTATATTGTAAACTCACTAAGCTGTATTCTGTTATTTTTTGTAGTCAGCACAAAGCTGTATTTTGAGTACGAAAACAGAGCGAAATGGAAAAAATCAACGTCCTTTTTTTGAAATTGCTATAATATCAGTGACAAACTGAAAAAGGGGAAAAAAATTTCAAAACAAGGAGAAAAAAAATAACGTCCTGTTTTCGTACTCCTTAACACTAGAACGGCGGCGAGGGGTCATTTTGACCCCTGCCAAACGAATACATGACGATTCGAACCAGAAAACTTTTTATAATTTAAGATTAATATAGGCTGCACAAAAATAACTTAAATGAATAAGTTAAATAGTTTTAAGCAAAAATTCTGATGTGAAATATTTTTATAAAACTGGAGTAAAATTTCCCGCCGTTCTAGTGTTAAGTGCTGTTAAAACTAGCATTTTTTCTTATCAAATGCTAAACTATCTAACTTTCTTCTTCTTTTTTTTACCACAAATATACTGTCATATGTCAGCACACCACTGAGGTCTTTTTTATGTTATCATGATGAAGCAGTAACAAATTAACGGAAATAGTATCCATATTTCACGGCACACCCTTGACACTGAAGTAAATCTGAGGAAAATTTTTTTAGAAAATTGAAGATTTCACCTGAGGCACAAACTAATTCGAAATTTTTCACTATTGACTTGCACAGAATTTGTTATTCATAACACTAGTTGCCACTTTTGAGACTTAAAGGAATGAGAAATTTATTACAAGTGTGTGTTACTATAACTCATACCACAGCTAGGTGAGGACTTTTTTTTTCACAAACATTATTGTGGTGATATTTCTTTTCAACATATTTCACTATCTTTTTAAAACATCTGTGCGATTCCTGCAGATCGCTTTCTAATCAAACACATTCACAAATGCTGAAATTTTTGGTACATGCAACATTCAGCATACCTATATATTTTTAAACACAAAATTTTAGGATACCTATCTTATAAAATTTCACCAAGATCACAAAAGAGGCCAGTGGCGCATATTTCGTCTGAGAGATGGTCGCACACAAACAAATATTTCACAAAGCGGTCACACCACGGAAGAGCGGAGCACGGGTTTGGAGAAACACTGATTTTCATCAGGAGATCTCAGCAAAGATGGGAGGCAGTCATCGTTGAAGGAGAACACATTTGATGTTGCAGAAAACAGGAACATGTGCGATAAGCCGTGTGTACGGGAGATACACTTTCACCTGGCAGCAGATTGGGGTGACAGTCCGAGATGTTGAGGGATCGCCGAACAAAAAAATAGCACACATCCTTAAAGGTAGAGATCCAGTGGGAGGCGGGGTCCAGAGCACTGATGTCCAAGCAAAATTACAGCAAACAGTTACTTTTGATGAACGGCACATCGGGAGTTGAGCGCTGAATCACGAGGGTGGAGACAGCAAAGTAATGCGCGTACAAGTCCATTAGAGCGGCGAGCCCAGACAAAAGGGTAGAGGGAGTGCAGCTACGTTGATAGTCGGAGAACCCCAACGTATGTGGGAAACAAAAAAAATTTGAGTTGTTTCACTTCGCTGATAAGCGCAAAGAGTGAAAACTTCTCCCCGTATTTTTTTTAATTATTGTTGGAGAAAACTGGGCAACGGCGCCAAATTTATGTGACGGTGATTCGTATGCTCAGGTTCACAAAATTATTAAGAAAACTCCAACACATAATTTAGAGGACTTCAATTTCTTTATTATGATAACATTTAAAGGAGGGCCATGAAAGTACAGAGGGACGGGGAGAAGTAACAAGAATGCCCGTTAAGCCGCTCCCCGTAGGGAGGAACGCCGACGTCTTTCACATTCGAGATCAGGGGCAGTAGTAGTAAAATATTCATTTCAATTACTCACTCATTGGCGAGATGAATAGGAACATATGTACTATATTGGCGATGAATATGGGTGGTGTGGACAAAGGAATCAAAAGAATCCCGAAGTATTACATAGAACTAAAACCTACGCCATGGCGGGCTATATGGTTACAAGTATTTTAAAATTCCTGCGGTAAAGCGGGGTGATTGAAGGCATAGCTAACACGTGATAATACATGTACGTTACAGATTTAACGACAGCTGAAATTAGTCAGCAAGGGGCATATGGCTATTATCCGACAAAATACAAGGGTGAGAATTGATTATAAATGCAAGCCAAGATGCTGAGAAAATATGCATAACATATTGTTGGCTGCGAGGCGAAAGGCATTCACTTCTATTTTATTCTTTTATTTTATCTCAACGGAAAATCACTGTGGTAAGATATATTTCTATTCGTGTGAAAGTGAAAGAACAAAAAAGGAACTGACAGATAAATGATGCATTCATTTAAAACGTACTTTTAAAGTATAAATGAAAGTTACAGTAGTGTGAGGGGGGGGGGGAAATGAATGACTGCCGACATATGAAATTAAGTACAAACTGTCAAATTTAAACTAAATATTATATTTTAAGGGGGGGGGATGATGACAACTACAAAATTAAACAGTAAAGTCAAATGTTGATTTTTTTTGAGGGGAGAGGAGGTAAAATGAATATATAACTGGAAAGCCGTTATAGGATTTTCAGTCTTTTTGAGAATACACTGTTTAAATCACATGTTATTTTTTATTTCATTTTACTATAGTTAAATATAAGATGTATAAATTTAAATCAAATAAAGTAGCAGCAAACATCCATAATCCAAATCATTGTAAAAAAAACAAAAAAAAAAAAAAAAAAAACATAAATAAGCTATACATTCAATTATAAATAGAAAATGAACACAGAATGAATAAGCAAGTTTTAGATATCAAATATCAAAGTAAATAATTCTTTTAAAGTTTAAGACAGATTATACAACGATAAACTTCGGGTAATATCTTCTTTGTTACATTTCTGCACATTTTAACGGGGCATAGTTTTGCTAAGTAAACAATGGAATCGCAATTTTGATTGTTAATTATACAGTCGCTCTATTTATAAGCAGGTGACTTCTAATTTCTCTCTATTTCTTTGGTATGTACAAATGAAATGTGCTTTCTAGTTGGAAAATGAATCAATTGTAACTCACTGGAAAAAGAATACTTAATTAGTGATTATTTACATGTCACTTCAAGTTCGTTGTTTATGGTACTACCATGATAAAATGTAAAGAATATGTTCTCTGTTAGATCTTATCATTCTTTATTCAATAATAAAAAAAAGAATCGTAATATCAAACATTAATTATGCAGCCGCTTAATTTATAAATATATAACCTTTTACGCAAACAGCACAATATGAACTTTAAAAGTTCTTCCTTTATTTAAAATATGAAAAATAAAAATACAGATGTCAAAAGTTCAAAATATGCATTTTATATAAATTTCCGAATATTTTTTGTCTGCATACAGAGCCTTCATCAGGGTATAATTTAATTAATTCTGTTCCATTAATTCAAATATGACACTTCGTTTGAAATGGGAGAGTCTATAATTCTTAGGGGTAGTTGGAAGTAAAAGTAGTAGTGCTTCGGATTAAACTTGTGTAAAGGAAAATATTTCCAGTAACTGCCGTTCCATTGATTCAAATACGTACTTCGTTTTAAATGGGTAGCTGGAAAGTAGAAGTAGTAGTAGTGCTTCGGATTAAACTTACGTAGAGGATAATAACTGGGTGTTTAAGTTTTCAGGATATTTAACCAAATATTAAAATATCCTCTATGTATGGTTAAATACCGAGAAAACTTAAACACGCAGTAATTGTCCTCTACTTAAGTTTAATCCAAAGCACTACTACTTCTACTTCTAGCTACCCCTAAGAATTATAGATGTCCCATTTCAAACGAAGTGACATATTTGAATGAATGGAACAATAATTAATGAAAATATTGAAAACAAAGGCTGTGAATGCAGAGCAAAATTACTCGGAATTTAAAATAAACTGTATATTTAAATTTTTAACTTCTTAATTATTATTTGTCATCTTTTAAGTAAACTTAGAACTTTTAAAGTTCATATTGTGTAGTTTACGATTAGATCAAGGTGGAATATTGCATTTCGTCTTATGCTTTTAAATAACTTTTAATTTCTCTTTATTTCTTAGCTATTTGTTAAACAAAAAGTATTCTTGTGCAAAAATGAACTACTCTTTCAATAACTGATTAGAAAGAAAAGATTAAGGAGTTATTACTCCTGTATTATTCACTCTCAGAAATGAATACTCAGATTTCAAGAAATTTTCTTCGTTTTTGACGAAATGGTTTCCCGGAAAATGCTCCGAGCGAACATTTTGTCAAATTGATAAAATTAGTTTCTTCACTTGCTTGACGATATAAATTTCGTCAATAGTTTCGTCAAAAGAGGGCTGGTGGTGCCATCTATCAAACAGTTTGGAAGCTCCAATATTTGACACGGGGAAAGAAAAAAATCACTTCTCTCTCTTTCCTCGGCGTGATTCGAACCCACGACCTTTCGTGTGGGAGGCCGCTGTTCTCCCAACCTCGCTACTGGAGACTTGAAAGTGTGTACTTTTAGATTAGTGTAATAAATTCTGCTTCGTGTTTATATTTTTATGACGTAGATTGCAATTTTATCGGCGCTATTATAATTTCTGAAAGTTTTAAGAAAGGCTAATTTATTTTTATGGTTTTCTCGTATCAATGAATAATTATAAAATGGCTTGATTAAATAATTTACTACTGAAATTTTCTTTGATCAATGAATGATTAGAATATGGTCTGGTTAATTTGTTGCTCACAAATAACGAATTGTGAAGTGCGTATTGCGTGAGATTTTATCACTTTGAGTAGGAGGATAAGATTTTAAGACTTTACTGTTTATAAAGGGGAGAGGGATCAATTATGTTTATTTTTAATTTGATTGAAAACATAATATACTTCTTAAAAAAAGATATCCTGGAAGTTTGAAATTTTATTGACCTAATTTTCTTTTTGAATGGTTTTGAAGAACACAAGAAATTTATTCTTTTCGAATTAAAACATAACGAACGACAAAATATAAATAAAATAATAATAATAAGCATTCCTAAAAATTCTAACAGCTAAAAAAATAACTAATGAAGAAACAATAACTACCTATATTTCAGTATTTTCTGAAAAGCACAAAGTGCTGTTTTAAAATAAATTATTACAGGACTAACATAAACAAGCAAATATCTGCTTGCTAAAATCGCAGGATTTGAGGAGGTACAGCAACTGTTTCCTTAAAATGCATTGAGTCTGACCGTGATTGAGGCAAATCTTTCGTCTAATATTTGAGAGTTTACGTTTCGTTAAAAGTCACGTGATGTTAATAAGAAATGATCGTCAAAAACGACGAAATACAGCTCGAGGATTTCTGAATCGTCAAAAGTGAGAGTTTTATTTCTGAGAGTGTTTAAACTCTGTTTTTGATACAGAGCCAGGATAAACCTTGTTATATTATACCTTGATACATTTTAAACGGGTATTCTACACTGTAAAAAATTTATGTAACGTTTCTCCATAAAATTGGTGGCAGCCTTGCTGCCTCTACTTTACTGAGTAATTTAACCGATATAACTGATGTTATACTGACTGATGTTATAACTGATGCTATACCACTGATGTTAAACAAATGTGTAATATTATACCAGTTATATCAGTTTAAATTACACCATTATATAAGTTAATTTGCTCCATAAAATTGAAGGCACCATGTTGCCACCAAATTTTTGGAATAACCTTACATAATTTTTTTTTACAAAGTAAGGAACAAGTGAATATTTGCTTGAATTTCTGCAATTGAAGTTTTGCATGCGATCGTGTTGTCCTGATTTGCTAGCATTTATGCGTCGATGATAAATATATTTTGTCTTTCTATAAGTTTCGCAAAGGATCGCTATTGGATATCCATGATTGGTTGACACGGTATACTTTGAAAAGATAATTAAATGACTGTAGTTGTATGATGACAATATGGTGACATATTGAGGCGTTAGCAAGAATCTTGTCTCAAATGTTCTTTAGCTGCAATCAAAACTTGTCGTGGAAATTTTGTCCAGTTTAATGTACTGAAGTCTTCGACAATCGCGTGGTAGTGAAATTGCTGTAAGTTTGCGGGTGTTGGTAAAAAGTAGTGTTTTCATTTACTTATAACAAAGTGATATATAGGCACACCAAGTCTGTTTATTTGTGACTGTTAACTGAGGAGTGTGCTTCTAGAAAAGATAATCTTTTCGGGTACATTGTGAAGAAGGACTTGAATTTTAACGAATTGGTAAATGATTTGTTCCTCTTTTCAGTTTTATTTCCTTATTATGGATGCTTGGAGCTATCTAAATTATATCCACTGTTGTTCTTTTTCTTAAGGGAACGGTGGAAGTTAAAAGAAATTTCTTTTAATTTTCATAATAGAGATACGAAATTTTGTGAAAATATACATTTCATCATAAGTATATAGAACACCTTAATTTTTCTTTTCAATCTTAATATAATTTTACGATTTAAAAAACAATTAAAATTTTAAAAGAAATTTTGAACTGCTCCATGTATCTTAATTTTTGAGATATTTCCTAAATTTTGCATTTGAATCAAAAGTCTATTGCAAACAAATATGTGTATCGATTTTTTAGTCCCTTAAATAGGGAATTTTTCAGATTATTTTTTTTTTAGAATTGCACATCGATTTTCTTCAAAACTTTGTCTTTTAATGAGTTACAAATGAAATTTAATTATTTTAATGAAGTCGAATTTTAAAATGCATACACAGTCTCTTTGTAAGTAATTTCGGAATTCTTCCATATCAATTTCATGAATTTTGATACTAAATTAAGACGCATAAAACATTTCAAAAATCTAAAAACGTTGAAAAATCAGTTTTGGGAAAAAGAGATTTAAAGTGTACTAAAGGGCCGAAAAAATTTTTGTGTACAAAATTTAAAGGCTCGTAACTTTGCGAAAAATAATCGCATCTGCATGCGGTTTTTCGCAAATGGCTTAGAATAAACTGGAGAATAATAATAATAATAATAATAATAATAATAATAATAATAATAATAATAATAAAAACTTTCGATTTCTGGGTCGAATTTTGCTCTAATAAATGTTCCCTCCTAATATCGTTAGAGTTAACCATTTGTAACTTAAAAACTTCGATTTCAAAAATATTTACTCAGATGTTAGAATACATCATTTTAAGAATGCAAAAATAAATAAATAAATTAACTAATTAATTATTTAATTAAAAAAATAGAACATAAAACATAAAACTGGAAAATATTTTGACTAAACGGTACTTTTTCCACACCTACAATAAACAGAAACGTACGTACCTCTCATAAATATTGTCCATTTTCTAATACAAAACTGCAAAGTATACAAAATTACCTTAAAAAATATATTTCCGAAAGTCTTCAGATTTTTTAATTTGACAAAATTTTCAAAGTTAGTTTCAGCTATATCGACGTGAAACTACCCAAATAATAATAAAAAACAACTTTGGAATGAAAAATTAACTCATTAACCCTCCAACCGCGGTCGACTTTTTCAGCAGGTTGCTTTTTAAAAATTAAGATTGCTTGAGCCCCACCACTTTTTTGACGTCACTTGATAGTCACTGATTTTGATGGTCACTTTATTTAATTACAGATTAAATAATGGTCGAATAAGCCGAATTATACGCTTTTAAAAAAGTGGTGGGAATCAAGCAATCTGAATTAAAAGTAGCGCACTGGAACGCAAAAATAGCGTTTCCTGCTGCTGGAGGGTTAAGAATTGGTGTTGAGAATTCGATGATGAATTTATATTAACTGATGTGTTGGGAAATAGGAGTAACTAATAAAATAAAGATTTAAATCTTACTCTGTGAGTCCCGTGTTGCAGGTCTGCAACACGAGATACAAAGGCTTAAATTAATATAATTCCTCCTCATTTGAAGTTCACAACCTTGACAGGATTCTTACAACCTAAACAAAATATAATTTTGTTAGATCTGTCCATACTTTATTAAAGCGAAGCTATATAACAACAGAATCATAATTAGATTGCTTAATTATGCGATCGCTTCATTTATAAGCAAATGAATTCTAATTTCTCCTTATATCTAAAGTATTTGGTTGAATAAAAGATGTTTCCGTATGAGAAAATGAACGACATAAATAAAATAAGTCTCTGATATTCATGGATTAGATAGTGCTTACTTATGTATTACTTAATCCTTTATGCACCAAGTTATTAAAAAATAAACTGGACCACCTCAATAATTATCCTATTAAATGTCTGAAGAAATATACGAAAATTTATATAACAACAAGATGAAATTAGAAAATGTTTTATCATTAAAATTAGTTTAATAAATCGGTAGTTTTATCTATTTTTATAATTTTTTACAAGAATAATTAAATTAATTAACACGCGAGAAATTACGTCGTATTTAAAGTAAAAAATAAATAAAATGGCCAAACAGATTAAATTTATTTTTTTTTACCACGAGAGATTATTTTATGTTTCGATATGAGCTTTTAAACAATTGTTGCCAATTCTAAGACAGCGCAAATAATATTTCCTTTCTAACAACAAAAGCATTTTCACCTGAATATTAAAGAGAGAAATAAAACTTTGATGAAAATTAGGTCAGATTTAAAATTTCTCATTTAAAACAATTTTCTTATAGTGTTGTTAAAAAATTCCGGGATGCAACGACTTCGATGGATTGTAAAACTTCGATCATTTTATATTAGCTGATTTTCAAATGCTGTTTATTGATCTTATTCAATTAATTACGAAAGTATTAATTATACAGTAATATAATAAGTAATTATAATAAGTATAATAATTATAATAAGTAAAAGAAAGCAGCTGATTCGGTTTTAAAATTTCTCAGTGAAGTGGAAATGAATAGAAATATGTTTACTGGAAGATCGCCACTGGTTGTTTAAATTATAATTCAATCTTCCGAAAGATGATCAAACTAGCGTGTTTTTAGAATCTGTGGTGTCTGGACGGCGTGCGCAGAATCCCCTAGTTATTAAAAAATTATGGAAATATCGATATTTTTATCTTTATCTTATTGTATAAGAATTTTAAATATGGAACTTAAAAATAATGATATCAAATTTTAAGTGACGTTATATTATTTATTTCATCATTTTATTTTTGTTTTATTCATAATTGCATGTGTAAGAATTATGTTAACATTAAAAGGATGTATAAAAATTTATTCATTGATGCTTCATAGTTTGAATGATGCTTCATAGTTTGACTCATAGTTTGAATTTATGAAAGATGTGAATGATAATTCACATCTTTCATAAATTCAAAGTATAAGTTTTAAAATATATGATATAAAAATTTAAGTGACGCCTTGATGTAGCCCTAAACAATTTGTTTTAAAATTCAATTTTAATTGTTTTCTGTTTGGCTAAATATATTTACGCATCTAACGAAAACGTTTAATTTTCCAATACACAGTTAAAAATATCACTCTCACTGAACCTATACAATAGGATGGGCCGAAAAAAACTTTTTTTCGATTTTCGATTATAGGTAGCGCGGAAAAGTTGCCACTGGTGGTACTAAGTTTACACGAAAAAAATGAGATTTTTCGGACAATTCCTTCATTTGCCACAAATGGCTTGAAGTTTCGCGCAAAAACTGATTTTTGAACATTTTTAGCAAAAATTTTAAAAATGTTAAATTAAATTTATTTTCGTTGAATTTACTTGAAATGTCATGTTTAGTGTACAAAATGTTTAAATAATCTCTGATTATCTATTACTTATGAGTTATGTGTATTTTGAATTAGGGGATTTTTATAGCTTTTTCGCGTATAACTGAGAAAAAATATTGTTTGGTTCGTTCGTCGGTTTCTCTCTTTTGTCTTTATTATGTTCCTCGCTCTTCCTTCGGTTTTTCGATACGTTCAAAGTCACATATTTGAATGCCAAACCACAGCATGTCTTCACAGCAATTCTGGAAGTAAAGGGGAATGTGGAGTAGAAACCGATGAAAACGCAATCAGTCATCATGAGGATGGATAGGAAATAGGAGATGGGAGTAACTGCGAGATGGGATGTTAATTATTTTTCTGCTCTAAAATACTGCTATTGTCAGAAGATTCAAAAAGTGGGAACTTTGAAGCAGGCAGTTCGTCTGAATCAGAATTTGAACCAGGGCCTTCAAAAGCAGACATTCCCAAACGCATATCACTTTCTCACACAGCGTTCGCCGGATTTAGAACTGGTATGTCATATAGGTAAATTGCGTTAAGAGCTTCATCTGTGCTTCAGGATGCAGGAATTGTGAGAACAAGGAATAAGGATCCCGCCATCGATAAAGACTTGGTCAGGAGACAGAAAAAGGAACTTGAAAAGATACAGGAGGGTGAATATCTTGGGAGATGAAAAATTACAACCATATTTTTTGATGGTAGAAATAATAACACGATCTTCATAGAAAAAAGGGAACAAGCAGAATCGTCGAGAGAAATACGAAGCATATATCACTAATGGCGTGCGAAAATATAAGTGTCCATTTCTACGAGCTTATTCCTGTTTCATGGACATCAGAAATGCAAAAGGCTAAAGATTTGAGTACTCTATTAATCTAGCTCCTTTTCAGTTGGTAAATGTCTTAGGTCAAGTGGTTCTACCATCTAGTTTAGACAGTTGATGTCGCTGTCAGAGTGGAAGCTCGTTCATATGAAGAATACCTATCCAATATTGCAGTTCTCTTCGTAATTTTTTACAAAGCAGGCTTTATTCTGGCTTAGAAAATTATGTAATGATTTTGCTATTTCTCCGCAAGGACCAGAAGGAGGTGTCAAGTGACCCAAATATTCCGAACCACGTTCAGACAACATGGTGATATTTGTTTCGTCTTTATGTTGACAATGCTGCTAGTTCCCTTTTTTTCTATGAAGATCGTTTTATTTGTTCTGCTATTAAAACAGATGCTTGTAATTTTTCTTCCTCCAAGATCATCCTCCTCCTGTATCTTCTTTCAAAGTTTCTTTTTCTGCCTTCTGACCAAGTCTTTATCGATAACGAGATCCTTATTCCCTGTTGTCACAATTCCTGCAATTTTTCTCACTTATACGCGAAAAAGCTATAACAGTCACCTAATTCAAAATGCACATAACTATTAAATAATACATAATCAGAGCTTATTTAAACATTTAGTACACTAAACATGACATTTCAAGTAAATTCAGCTAAAATAACTTAAATTTAACATTTTTTAAATTTTTGCTAAAAAAGTTCAAAAATCCGATTTGAGCAAAACTTCAAGCCATTTACGGCAAATGAAGGAATTGTCCAAAAAATTTCAAATTTTTTGTGTGAACTTTGTGCCACCAGTGGCAACTTTTCTGCACTACCCATCATCGAAAATCGAAAAAAAGTTTTTTTCGGCCCACCCTTCCATACAATGCATTGTAATATACTTATATGAATAAATTATCTTTTGTGCCACGCTATCCAAAATCAAAAGTAAAATTTATGTAAATGATTTATTGCGTCATTGTATTCATTTGCATACATTTCGCTTAGTTCCATTCAACTTTAATCCCCCCCCCCCCCTCCAAAAAGCATACCTCATACTTCGATTATAAAGAGTGGTGTGCTATTTGATTTTTTTTAAAGAACTTTTTAGTAAGATATGGAAGTAATATACAAAATGGGGGGGGGGGGGAGTATGGTTTCTTTCACAGATATAGAAAGCTTTGTTAAAATTTACTATGTAAAAAATTTACTTTCTTAAAAACAATATCAAGAAATATTACTCTTTAAACCTTTTTATTTAATATACAATAAAATTGTAAGCACAGGAGAACAACGAAGATAGGCTTCTCATTACAGAATTTGACCCAGAAAGTAGTAGGGGAGAGTGGTAATGAATGGGCCATTAACAAAATATGAAAAAATATTTGCATAAAATTATTTTAGATGCCACCAATAGATGGAGCTATTTTTTGTACCAAACTCATCAAATTTTCCATTGTTTGGGAGAAGCCATTTTTCCACTAGAGTGGGATGGTTAAGAATCTCATTGAAAAGTAAACTTTTTCCCTTTTCAGTAAAATAAATAAGCTAAAAAGTATCTGTTATTTCATTGCAGATATGTGTATTAGAAGTCATTTCATATCTGTAAACTAATTTTAGGATGTATTTAGATGTTATTTGAATTTAATGTATTAAAAAATCCTGAATATATTCCAGAAGTATAGGGCCTGAATGGGCCACAATATCATAGTCATGAATGAGCCACCTTTGCTCTGATCATGAAAACATGGTTTTTCTTTCTTTTTTTCTGATTTTCTTTTTAATATGAAATATAACTGACTGTAATGGATTTAGATTAAATTACTGTCTAGTTAGAATAGCTTTATAGTAATGTCTAAAAAATAATTTGCCCATTTTGACCCTAAGAAATATCAGTTACTTATTAGAAATATAAGTTAAATTGTATAAATGATTAAGGTGAACTGTCCATTTCTTGACCATACCTACCAGTATTTTTCCATTTGATATAAAACTAGAATAATTGTTTATATTCTGAATCTGATGGGTAGAATAAATAATACCAGAAATTTACACTAAATAGTCAATTACTAGGTAGTTCCAATCCTCTTACAATCACGTCGTTTAATATTAATTTTGAAATATATAAATTTCGTTAAATCATAATGTGTATTATCTATTATTTTTATGATATTTTATGTTCTTTCTTTCTTATAATTTCATTATTTTGTCATTTTTCTGCTACAATTATGTGATTTAATAATATCACTTTTGATATTCATAAAATTTGATAAGCATTGTGTATTACTTACTATTTCAGTATGCTTTGATCATATCATGTCAAGTACTATTCATTTTGTCATATTTGGTGAATAAAAGATTAATTGCACATTTTTTCATTGAATTCATTCAGTAGCCCATTCATTACCTTCAATGGTCCATTCAGCCCCATGGGTGAGGATGAATGGGCCAAATTTCTATATTTTTATTTTCTATTATCATTCATTATAGACATTTTCTAATCCATTTTTTATGACTTTTTTATATAACCAAATTAGTAAAGTAACTGAAGAGTCAATTCTGAGTAAAAATATATATATATATTTGAAAAAATTACAAAAATTAAAAACCAAAAACTGACCCATTCATTACCACTCTCCCCTACTAGGTTCGTGTCATTAGTGCTCCCAACCTGCCGATCACGTGATCGATTAGATGCAGTTTCAATTTTCGATTATAGATAGCAGCATTACCTGCCATTGAGTATTTTATTATTTCTTTTTGAGTCTCAAGAAATTGTACCATAAATACAATAAATATGAATGAAAATAAGAAAAAGAGCCGGTTGATAAAGATATAGGTTTTGTTTTTTTTCTTTTTAAATTTAAGTTCATAGCAAAAAACGTACATTTCTATTAAAATAGCCACATTTTCGAGTAAGATTTAATCATAAAATTTGTGCATTAAAAAAAAAGTTTTTCTCACTAAAAGTAAAAAGAAATAATGCATAATTTTATGATTTTTTAATTTTGTTAATTAAAATAGGCATTATCATTTGATTTTTTTATGGCTACAACAAAAAGATTATTTAAACTACAATTTAAAATAATATTTAAAGTACAGAAATTTGAACTGAAAAATGCCTTTTTGAAAAGTATTAGAATTGCATCTCAAATTTTAAATATTTCAGCATGGAGCAGGAAAAGATGAAAGCTGCATTGCATTTGTAAAAATAAACTTATATATCATAGGTTAATTCTATAAAAATCGTTAAAAAATATTTTTACATACTCATATTACTGAATAGAAGACAATTTGACAAGAAGACTTACAAATAATTTTGCTAGTCAGAAAATAATTTTGAATTATTGTGTAACACATTAAACAGCAAATTTTTAATGATTTTAATCTGCACAATTTCTCTAACCAAAAAAGAAGTATCTAGTATAAGGTATGATATTTTCAACATATATAAAAAATAAATATGACAGTTAGTTAATAACCTTAATAAGTAATTGGAACAATTTCAAGAGATTCTTATTTTAATTTAAATTAAATTTTTTATACTCCTTAGTATAGGAAAAGTAATTTCTCCAGTTTTTTAATACACACACACACCTTCCCGGAGAAAAATGTCTGAATTTAAGACTATTTGGAAAGTATTTTAGTTTAAAAAAAAAAAAAAAACTTTTAGCAGATATAAAATACGTACATCAGACAAAAAAAGTCTGTATTTATTTATATACACATAATTAAATGCGAAAATACTTTCTCAAACAGTTAATCTGAGATTTTTAATTTTTATGTGGAGATAAGATATATAGTTACAAAATATTTGAAATGCATAGAAAATTCATTACTTAAATTTAGATAAAGATTTTTTAACTCAATTACATTTACGAGTTAATAAAGTCAATGTAGTAGATATATTTGATGTGCGTTAGTAATACTCTCAAAATATATAAAGGATTATGAAATAATATTGAATAACATTTTCCAATGATCGTTATTTAAAAAATGTTAAATGAGTATGTCTGTATTCGATATGAAATGTTCGAGTTTAGGTTTCTATCCAAAATATAGATGGCGCCACATTTACCAGCCGCAGAAAATGACAAATTTTATCATTGAAATTTATTTAATTGAAGTTTTATTTCATTTAGCACAGTTATAATTATAATTTAATTTTGTTTAACTTAATAACAATTAAATAGGTATTAAAATTTTATTTAATGATCTAATTGGCAATAAAAAATTACAAAGGAACTCATAAAAAAAATCAAAGGAAGCATGTGAAATAAACAAAAAAGCATCACTGTGGATTGAACCGGAGATAGCTCTTCGCACTCGTTGGTCAGATGGATCGTGACTACTCCCACTTACGATGTGACGTCAAAACCTACTCACTAATCACAGGCGAAAAAAGTACCAGAGAGATTAAGTTCTTCTGAATGGTTGACTGGTTTCGTTTAACGCATTAACGGGAAACGAAAATGACAGAATTATCAAACAAATGAAACGAGTTTTCCTAGAAAAGGGGAAAGTGTTATACACTTCACTTCAAACAGATTCATATTATATATCAATTTAAAGAAAATTGTCCGGGCCGTTTTCGTGAAATCGACATTAGGAATTTGTAGCATCGCTTTTGCTTTAAAAATGGGTATTTAGATCTCAAAATATACAGCACGTAGAAATGTAAAAATGTCAGAATAGGATTAGACTTCAGATATAAGACTGTTCTAAAAAAATAAGAATAATAAGAACTATATTTGCTGAGTTATTGAAAGGCGGCTTTTCGCGTTTTCTTTGAAGTCGAGTTAGCTGTATATATGAGTTCCGCCATCTACGAATTCTACGATACGATACGATACGATTTTAGACTTAAGGCTGCGTCACTCGGAATACTATCGTCTTCCATGATTAGTACCATGATAAGATACAGCGAATAAGTTATTTGCTAAATCTCTAATATTTATTAAGAAACAGCTTAACTAAATAAACAAATGAATCGTAATTTTATCGGTTAATTATGCATTTGCTTCATTTATAAGCAGGCTATTTCTATTATTTCCTTTACTTTCTAATTTGTAAAGAAAATTGTTTACTTGCGGAAAAAGAACTAATTAAATTAACTTAGGTACTGGTAAGATAGGATTAGGCGGCGATTTAGAATGTATAATTTATGCTGCATGATTTAATAAAGGTCCACCGAAAAGCTTCAACTGGTGTGTTCTTTGTTAAATTTCATCACATACAATCGCTTTATTTATAAGCAAATGACATCTAATTTCCCCTTATTACGGCAAAATGTACCGCATAAATGAAGTTCCTAATCGAAAAAGTAGTCTTAAGTGGTGTAATATATTATTTAATCACTGTAGTTTATAATAGGGCCATGATAAGATTCAACGAATAAGTTATTTGCTAAATATCTACCGTAGGTATTAATACACAGCCTAGCTAAATAAGCAAATGAATCTTAATTTTATCGGTTAATTATGCAATCGCTTCATTTATAAACAGACGATTTCTAATAAATTTATTTTTCTTTGTTATTTGTAATACAAAACTGGTTTTCTTGTGTAAAAGAACTAATTAAATTAAATGCGATACTTATAAGATATGATTAAGTAGTGATTTAGTATGTATAAGTTTTACTGTATAATTTACGATAGCTCCACTAAAAAGCTTTAACTGATGTTAGACCGGGAGCTGTCAACACAGACAATCACCTCATCGAGTTCACGGCTAGAAATTCCAGAATTATTTAAAACTCGATTCGCATATTAAAACGCAATCGTTCTGCCAGGTCATAACTTGGAGGAAAACACCTGACACCTGATTTTAGGTGTTGACTCGTGGGTTTACTATTGTGATTTCCTGCTGCCAAAAGTATGAAAACATGGAGTACTGGGAGCAGAAAAACACAATGGTAAACCTACGAGTCAACAGCTAAAATCGGATTTTTAGTTGTTTTCTTCCAAGATATGACTTGGCAGACCGATTGCGTTTTAATATGCGAATCGAGTTTTAACTAATTCTGGAATTTCAGCCGTGAACTCGAAGAGGTGATTGTATGTGCTGCCAGCTCCCGGTCTATATGTTCTTTGTTAGATTTCAGCACAGGCAGTTGCTTTATTTATAAGCAAATTACGTCTAATTCCCCCTTGTTACTTAGGTAAATAAAAAGAGTTTTTCTGTGGTTGGAAAATGTACTGTCTAAATAAATTAACTAATTGAAAAAAAAGTCTTAAGTTGTGTATTGAGATACAGTTTAACTAAATAAATAAATGAGTCGTAATTTTATCGATTAATTATGCATTTGATTCATTTATAAGCAGGCGATTTCTAATATATTTATTTTTCTTTGTTATTTGTAAAGAAAAATGGTTTACTTGTGAAAAAAGAACTAATTAAATTAACTTAGGCGCTGGCAATATTGGATTAGGCAATGATTTAGAATATATAATTTATACTGTATGATTTATGAAAGGTCCACCGAAAAGCTTCAACTGCTATGTTCTTTGTTAGATTTCGTAACAGTCGCTTTATTTATAAGCAAATGACGTCTAATTTCCCCTTATTACTTAGATAAATTAAAAAGTATTTTCTTGTGGGAAAATGTACCGCATAAAAAAGTAACTAATTGAAAAAGAAGTCTTAACCCATTAGTGTCTGAATTTTTTTAAGTTCAATATTGCGCTTAATTATAATAAATGGTGTAAAATGAACGTAGAAAAAAAATCTATTTGAAAAAATATTTATTTTACTTATTAAAATCTAAACGTCCCAATTTTGGGACACTAGGCACGAAAGAGTAGGGGTTTTCTCCGTTATTATCAATTAAATCTATGTTTTACGCCATTTATTTTGTTACAAAAAGGCTATATATCATTCGGGTTATTATTTGGCTATAAAAATTTCTTTATTATTAGTGTAAGGGGAGGGGGGACTGGGATCGGTTTAAGAACAAAACCCCCTTTTTCCCCATACTTGGCCATTGGCATAGTAAAAATTTATAACATACCATTAAGTTTTGTACTAATTTAGTATTCGATATTCTGAGGTTACTATTATATTTACTAATATATATATATATCCAAAAACCAAACCAAAAATTCGAAACTATGGAACTGATCCAACAATAAATAAACTAAACCAAATGACAACAACAAAATAACTAAAAACAACTAACTTCAAAACAACATACTTTAAAAATGGAAAACTTTAAAAACATTCAAACTAAAACCAGCAGAAATTGAATCCATGGAGACAGGCGGCATGCACTTGCGACATGCAACTGCGGGGTTAAAACCAGTTTTTATGTGCACAACGCTCCCCAAACAACCTGTCAAGACCAAAAAGAAGAAACTAACAAATCGAATGAGCTGCCTAGACCCATCGAAAACCAACAACTGAACATGAAACCCCAAACAATCGTGCACGCAAACCCTGAACAGTCAAAGCCACAGTTACTCCTCTCTTCGCATCCACATTACCTCTAAATCTCTGCGATAAGTCTTACACTTTACGAAATTTCGCAGCAGACTCTTCAAAAATCTCTCAGGATAGCCATGGTGCAATGCCAGAATATACCATTTGTAAAGTTCTTCAATTTTTTTCCCAGTATTTGATGTCAATCTATCTATACGGTTTAACCCGTTATTAAAAATATTTCTATATATTGAGATATGCACATTTGATCAAAATTTAAGATTTTTATAGTTTCGAAGTTAAAGCTTTTTCATTTATCATATATATCTGTTTTTATCTCACCATTTTTTATCTCGATATTAATGTCTAAATAATTGACCATGTTTTTACTTTTTGAATCCAATTTCAAATTTAAACCTTTAGGATAGCAATCAAATTTTTCTTTTTTCAGATCATTGCATCTGACTATTAAAACGTCATCAATGTAACGAAAGCACCTCATATCCTCATTTATATCAATTATATATATATATATATATATATCTAATAATAAAAATGTTCGTCCTTTTATCTTAGTTAAACTATTCCAAATTATTATAATATCTACCTTTTTTACCTAGCTTTAATAATATTTTAAATATCTTTTATCTTTTACGATGCTTTGAATTTAGAGTATTTTATTATTCTAAAAACCTTATCCATTCGTAGCTTACTTCTTATAAAACCCACTAAATTACTTTCTTTCATTTTATTCTGAATAAATTCTTTCTTTCGAATGTATTTAACATTTTGTTCTATTGATGTTCCATATCCCGTAATTCCTTACCAGCTCCCGCAACAATCTGATTACGTTGTAAATCTACCGCTGAGAGTAAATAGTTAGATCATCCAAGTCACTCTTTCTCCACCCTCTGCTCCGGAGTTATCCAATCGCAGACATAGCCTCCCTTCTCTTCACCCCTTCCAGTTAGCTGGATTTGCCTTGTTTTGGATCGGTATATTTACGCGTGTGTTTTTCGCAAGTATTTAACCTGTTGCATTGGCTGGGAGAGAGAGATGTTTTACGATTATTGTTTTGCTTCAAAACCCGCTGTCACCTGGAGAGCTTTGTTTCCTCTATTTTCGTCAAGTTATTCTAATATTTAACATCTAGTGGTTTACATTTACGACATAGCAACGACCCGATTATGGGTAGCATAATTGTTAGTAGAGTTGGTGCATTTTAGGATCCTCTAATGGATAATTGATGCATCTATCGGCTTCAGTTGTTATTTTCGGGAAACTACCAAGGGATGTATACCTGATCTTCCACTCTGACCATGATTTCACGACTGCAAAACTTTGATTTATCGGTTGGAGTTAGAATTCATATTATATATATATATATATATATATATATATATATATATATATATATATATACTATATAAATAATTGTGTGATTACTAATATGTAAATATTTTTGAATTATTAAATTCAATATTAATAGTTTTTGTCGCATTTTCTCCGTTTCTGTCGTGCATTAAATCTAAGTTACATGCCATTTATTTTGTTACAAAAGGGCTATTTATGATTCGGTTTGTTATTAGGCTATAAAAATTTCTTTATTATTACTATGGGGCCTGGGCTCGGCTCAAGGACACTCGACACTATTACTCCCCCCCTCACCCTTAGCAATTCACATAGTAAAAACTTATAATAATCAAGAATTACGAATAGAGCATACATACCGTATATACTCGCATATAAATCGCCCCCTAACTTTCGAATGCAAATTCTGCAAAAAATCAAAAATCCGTGTATAAGTCGACCCCCTAACTTTTTACTTCAATTTTGCACAAAATCAAACAAAAAATTTCACTTATTAATGCGGAAAAGTAATACGTAAACAAAAACAATTCATTGAGAATTTTTTATTAATAAATTACTATTATCCGTATATTTTATATATTATTTTATTATTTATACACATAAAAATCCAGAATTTTGCAGTATTCGAAAGTTTATTTTTCTTTCTTTTGTAATTATTTGCGTATAAGTCGACCACCCAATTTACTTGCAGAAAATTGTCAGAAATTCCTCGACTTATACGGGAGTATATGTAGTATATATATTAGTAAACATATTAGTAGCCTCAGGATGTCAAATACTAAACTAGTACAAAACATAACGATATACTATTACACTAGATTAATATTAACACAATTATTCTAATTGGTAAACAAATCATATTAGATGTAAATTTCCAACTGGGTGAAAAATTTCCGGACCAGGATTCGAACCCGGGAACTCCTGGCTGAAGCCGCCAGTGCTCTGCCATCTGAGCTATCCCGGACGATTCTGGTCGAACTTTTTCACCCAGCTAACCTTCAGCCTTCAAGGTTAGCTGGGTGAAAAAGTTCGACCAGAATCGTCCGGGATAGCTCAGATGTCAGAGCATTGGCGGCTTCAGCCAGGAGGTCCCGGGTTCGAATCCTGGTCCGGACATTTTTCGCCCAGTTGGAAATTTACATCTAATATGATATACTATTAATTTTTACTAAGCCAATAGTTAAGGGTGGGGAGGGGTGGGTGTCTTGTTCTTGAACCGAGACCACCAACCCTTTTGTAGTAATAACAAAGAAATTTTTATTGCCAAATAATAATCCAAATGATATGTAACCATTTTGTAAGAAAATAAATGGCATATAACATTGATTTAATGCATAGAGCGGAACGGAGAAAAACCCAATTCTTTTGTGCCTAGCGTCCCAAAAATAGGACGGTATATAAAGGTTCAAATTCCAACAAAAAAGTGGAAATATGAAAAAATGCAAAAGTACGTACTCTAAAATAATGTTTCGTCTTATAAATAATACCACTTATAAAATAATATATAAAAATATAAATGAAACATCTTACCTTTTCTCACGCGCCATTTTATTTCAAGAAAATCCAACTTTGAGCTACAACTAGCAATTAATTCACCTTTTTATTCTTAAAAATGCGCTGCCATTTATGAATAAATACTGAAAACAAATACTAAGGATATATTTTACAAAGCTATGAAAGGATATCCTAATTTCATTTGAAATGGGATTTTTTTTAAGAAAGTGTCCCAAACTTTGGACGCCTGCTACAAATTGGTTAAATGGTGCTTACTTATGCATTAGTTAATCACTGTAGGTTATAATAGAGCCATGTTAAGATTCAACGAATGCGTTATTTTCTAAGTCTGTATTGTATTTATTGAGACACAGCTTAGCTAAATAAACAAATGAATCGCAATTTTATTGGTTAATTATGCATTCGCTTCATTTATAAGCAGACGATTTCTAATATATTTCTTTTTATTTGTTATTTGGAGATAAACTAGTTGGATATGCCAATCCCAAAACTTTCTTCTATCTCATGTATCTTAATTTTTCAAAATGTTGTTACAATTACCAATAATTCATTTTTATTAGTTTTATTAGTATTTTTATTAGAATTACGCATAACTTCATACACTTTTCGATGGTACAATATAGAAAATTGCACAAAAACCGCTATTACAGCGTTCCCTTCCGGTGGAATTTCCAATATTGAAGGAGAACCTTCTTGCCATGGTCAAAAGCATACGCAAAAAATTTGATTCAATTATGTGCATAACTTCATACACTTTTCGATGGTACAATATTGAAAATGGCCCAATAATCGCAATTACAGCGCCACCTTGCGGCGAAATTTTTCCAAATGCAGAGAGGATCTTCTTGACATGGCCAAAAACATACACAAAAAATTTGGTTAAATTCTATGCATAACTTCATACACTTTTCGATGGTACAGTATTCAAAATGCACAAAAATCGTTATTACAGCGCCCCCTACCGGCGGAATTTTTCCAAATTAATGGAGGACCTGCTTGCCATAGCTACAAACTAAAAAAAAAAAATTGGTTCAATTCTATGCATAACTTCATATACTTTTCGAATGGTACAATATTCAAAATGCACAAAAATAGCAGAAAAATCGCTATTACAGCGCCCCCTACCGTCAGAAATTTTCCAAATTCAGGGAGGGCCTGCTTAGCATAGCCATAAACTCAACAAAAAAATTTGGTTCAATTCTATGCATAACTTCACACAATTTTCGATGGTACAATATTCAAAATGCCACAAAAATCGCTATTACAGCGCTCCCTACCGGCGGATTTTTTCCAAATTAATGGAGGACCTGCTTGCCATAGCCACAAACTTAAAAAAAATTGGTTGAATTCTATGCATAACTTCATATAATTTTCGATGGTACAATGGCGACATACAGACACACGGACATACAGGCACACGGACATACGGACACACGGACACACGGGCAGACAGACATTTTCTATAAACATGTTTTTTGGGATCTGTGATCCCTAAAACTTGTAAATCCGTCGAAAACCGGAAGTCGAAAAAAATTTCGATTACAATACTTTCTTCTATTGAAGACAGAAGAAAGTAAAAAGGGTTTGCTTGTCGAAAAGTAACTAATTAATATAATTGGTACTGTAAGATAGGCTTAGGCAGTGATTTAGTATGTATAACTTATACTTTATGATTTATGACAAGCCCACCTAAAAATTTACACGGGAATGTTCTTTTTTAGATTTCAGCATTTATCATTCAGACCTTTCTTTTATTTTTCTGCATCATGTATTTGTAATATATCTTAACACGATCAATGTTGTACGCATCTTATTAGTTTTTAAGCGTATTCGATTGGACATTAAACCTCTAAATCTCAATTTGTTCTTGTTAGTGAATATTAAAACATTGAAAATGTAATTACATTATATAAACTTGGAAAACTTTTATGAGTGTTATGTAACGTATATATAAAGAATCAAAAATTGAAGTATTTTGGTTATTCATGAACCTACATGAAAGCCATTTGCATTATAATGATTTATTTAAACAAATTAGAATTTGCGAGTCAAACGTGGCAAAAACGTGCGTTCATACTGTAAGTAGTTTTATAAATATTTTTGGCACCGCATATTGTACTTAATGTATATTTAAATGCACTTTCTAAGTGCATATCAATTTCATTATGTTCGAACGACTGTAACATGAATAAAATGCACTTGAAATAAATTTTCCCATTGGCCGTAATGTAACGGAAAACTTTTGTCTCTCCCTGTAATTAAACTATACATCCAATTTTCATAATATTTCAAATGACTCTGCAAAATTTTGCAACAATTATATATTTAAATTTTCAGACCATTTGGTTGTGTAGTTTTTGCTCTGTTCTATGCGGGCGGACGGACAGTCAGGCGGACCGAACGACGACTATACGTAGGTGCTACATATTTATCTAATTACGAACGCACCTAAAAAATTAACTCAATGTATAAAATTTAATGAAATTTAAAATTTTATATGTATTTTCATTAAAAATTAAATTCTAAAATTTAAATTGGTAACTTATAAGTTGAATTTCTATCTCGCTAAAGGACTTAAGAAATTGCCAAAGTAATAAAGGTACCTAATATAATTGCGGATGAAGTCTCTTTTTAACAGAAGTTTTCGATTTAAGTAAATTTCAGGAAAGGGTAATTTAAGAAATTTCCATATATTTTTTATTCTTTTTCTTTTTAGTGAGAGTCAAATAATGCCTGTATTTTCCCATGCAGCAATGCATATTTATTGCATGAAAAGTTTCCAAAATTTTCTACGAATGTTTCGAGTTGAAAGAATCTATCGACGATTCTCTGGAGATGAAATAACCCCCCTAAAATAACGGTTCCCTTTTCCCATTTTCCCGAGTGGGGGTGAGTAGGTCGTAGTTTCCCTCAAATTGGATAAATATTCAGAGTTGCAAACTTTTTAAAAATTTGGGAACGCAGTTTAAATACTATAGATTTATTCTAGAAATAGATGCAGCCATATGTGGCGTAGCCGAAAGGAAGCATATTACATGGATGTCCGTTCATAGATCCATGTTCGCGCGTTAAAATTAATCTAACCCAGCAACTTTTGGAAAAAAGGCTTTACTAGATTTACCGTTGGGATCTATTTTCCCCCATATCTAAATGTATAGGATTACCTAAATTTAAAAGAATTACTGATTTGCAATAAGAATACTAATAATTGATGCAATATTATTCATACAATAAGGAATAAACAATTATATTACAAGAATGTATAAAAAAATTTATAAACAGCAGCTTTTGAAAAGTATTTATTGCGGAGTGAATAGTTTTTTCCAGAGCGGAGACAGATGGCGCTAGTTATCTTCCAGCGGATGCGCAGGTAGATAGTGTAAGTTTAAGGACGCGTCAGGGCAATTCTAATGGCAAGATGTTTAGAATATTGATCTCGCTTATGCCACTTTGATAAAGGTACGTGAAGCCATCTAACACAACCGCCCTGGTATGTTAAGTGATGGTGTCATCCTCCTGCGTGATATTCAGTCCCATATTGCTCACCAAACTCAAGAATTGCTGCAAAATGTTCAAGTGTGAATTCTGGAGCCATCTCCCCCCATAAAAAACAACAACAAACAGCCAGTGTTAAGAGTTCTAAAGAGGCTTAGCTTAAAATGTAATACTAACCTTCTGATATTCTTCTTACGAGTTGCATCTACACGATGCTGGGCGTTAATGAATTAGAATCTGTTTTCAAACTCATACAAAGAGCCATTAATAGTATAAAATAAACATTTAATTCCGACGATAAAAACATATTTCATTTTACTACAAGAGAATTCATCAGTTCACATACATTCATGGAATGCTCCTATTAACTACGCACCATCAATAAATTTTTATTACAAAATCACGCACAGCGCGTGCCACTAGTTTCATTTCACTTCAATTCCTAACATCTTCCCCCCTTTGAAACTTGGAGAGAGTTTCAAATACATAACAATTGTTATTAAAAAGATCTAATTTCTTCGGAGCTCTTACACATCTTCCAGAAGAGGTATATTTCTTAATTATGACACTATCAGGAGAAGATACATTTTTATCATTAATACATTCACTAGAACTAGATTTCTCTTCACCCAACTTTTTAAATGCGATTTCATTCGTATCATTCGAATATATTTCCAAAGGGAAGATGCGCTGCACCAGAAGTAAAACCGTGCCGTGCTGCGTTTTTAACTTAACAGTACGGATTTTACTATCCCGTCCAGGAATCAACTGAATCACTTTCCCTAAGGGCCAAAATAAACGCTTTTTATTATCATCCCCAATCAAGACTACTTCCCCCAATCGAGGCTCACGTGTGTGTTTTTCAGTATGTTTTTGGACTAATTCACTGAGGTATTCCTTTCCAAAGCGTTGCCTAAAATCGGTAAGAAGTTTAGCTCTATAATTCGCCCTTCTCCTTAAACTTCGAGAATCTAATTCGATAATATCTGAATTGCTAAAACATCTGTTTTCAGTAAGAAACATAGCGGGTGTAAGAGGAACTAGCTCTAGTGGGTCCTCAGAGATATAGGTTAGAGGTCTACAGTGAATTACAGAGTCACATTCACAGACAAATGTATTCAATTCTTCATAAGTCAATACTGATCTACCAAGAGTACGTATTAACAATTCTTTTACAATACGAACCAACCTTTCCCACCAGCCTACCCACCAAGCTGCGGTGGGAGGTATAAATTTCCAAACAATTTTATGCGTCATAGTTTCTCTTAAAATTTTATCCCAATTTAATTTCGAAAGTTCATTAGAAGCTCCCTTAAAATTCGCTCCACTATTACAATAAATAGTACTAGGTCTAGCTATACCGCGTCTAGCTATAAAACGCCTAAGTGCTAGAAGAAATGCATCAGAAGATAGCGAGTTAACTAGTTCAAGGTGAAGTGCACGATAAACTGCACAAGTCAATAACGCTATCCAAACTTTCTCGCCAGTTTTCAGTAATAGAGGCCCTGCTAAGTCCACTCCTATAATTTCAAATTTAGCGCAATCCGTCACGCGATCTGGTGGTAAAAGCGTCGGTTCGCTTGACAAGGATTTTGCTTTAAAGCGTTTGCATGGAATACAATCAAATAACACATTTTTGATGGCTCTTCTAGCTCTAATAATCCAAAATCTTTCTCTTATTAAAGACTGCATTATTCTTGTTCTGGCATGAAAATTCTTTTTGTGTACAGATCTAATCAACAGTTTAGTAAATTCACACTTATCTGGCAACAATATTGCATACAAAAATGATTCTTGATCATTTCTTTCAGTTATTTTAGTTTTTACCCTTAAAACTCCATATTATCTACAAATGTAATAATATCATGCACAGACATTTTATTGTACAAATAATACCTTTGGACTAAACTGATTAGGTGATTTTCCGAATTCTGAATTTCATTTTGAGAAAGATTCAAATCTTCACATTTATCAGAAATCTTACGACTATTATTTACAAATCTCAAAACATAAGCAAATACTCTTATCATTTTGTCATAATTAGATATATTATTTAAGAGCCAATGGGGTGCGTCTTTAGCTAGATCAACATTCATAATTTTAACTTTCTTTTTTTCTAAATCTACTTCTTTAGGTTGACAGTCAATCGCGCCCATTGGCCAACACCCAGGATTTTCCTTTAACCATTTAGGACCTAACCACCAACTCGAACTAAGCATTCGTTGTGGAGAGCACCCACGCGATAGTATATCAGCTATGTTTAAACTTCCAGGAACGTGCTTCCATGATTCCGTTCTGGTCAATTGCCGAATCTCATTAACTCCGTTGCTCACAAAAATCGACCAATTTCCATGTTCTTTTATGCACCAAAGTGCAGTAGTAGAATCTGAACAAAATATCATTTTCAGATTTGGCATATTGATCGCTTTGATGACAGAATTCGCAAGTCGAGCACCTGTACAACAAGCCATTAGTTCTAAACGTGGCATACTCAAAGTTTTGAGAGAAGCAACCCTAGACTTCGCTCTAACAAGCATAACCTTTACTTCAGAACCAATTATTGATCTAGCGAAGACGCAAGCTGCATATGCCCCTTTGCTTGCATCAAAAAAACATGGAGTTCAGATGAAGTATTAATTCCAAGTAGCGAGGTATAGCTACTTCTTTTAACACATCGATATTCTTTAGCCATTTCAAAAATACATTTACAATATTACAAGACAATTCATGATCCCATGGAATTTTCTGTTTCCAAGATTCTTTTGCAATAATAGTTTTGGAAGCAATGTAGTTGGTGACAATAAGCCGATAGGATCAAAAATCCTTTGTACAATGCTCAAGATTAACCTCTTAGTAATTTTCCTTTCGCACGTTACTGCTTCTAAATCTAAACAACATTTTAAAGAATCATTATTTAAATTCCAAATAATCCCTAAAATAGAAGTATCCCCAGAAGTCTTATCGACATTCTTGCAAGCTACATTGCTTTCAAAACAACGCAAATTAAAACATCCTTTAGACATTAACTATTTTGCATTTTCAATAAATGTTTCAGCTTCATCAATGCTAAAAACACCTGACACACAATTATCTACATAAAACGAACATTTCAATTTTTCAGCAGTTTCTTTATATTCAGGAGGACTATTTTCTAATAGATGCATTATGGATGCACTTAATAAATAAGAGCTGGAAGATACACCAAATACAACTCTACAATGTCTATAAATCAATTGCCCTTCATTACATGGGAAATAAAATCTAAGAAAATCTCTATTTCTAGGCATAACAGATAACATTAAATAAGCTTTTTCTTCTATCTGCAGTTATACCGATAGGATATGTTCTAAAACGGTCAAGAATATCAGGTATTACTTCAATGAGATTAATTCCTTTATATAGACATCCATTTAAGGAGGGTTTTCCTCTTTCAGAAGCAGACGCGTCAAATACAGGGCGTACCTTTGTAGTTTTCTTATCTAACCTGATTACGGGCCTATGCGGTAAACAATGACATTTATTTCTTAATTCATTTTCTGGGACACGCTCAATAATATTTAATTTTTCCCATTCCCTAAACATTCCTGATATTCAGCGAAAAATCCCCCGCATTTCAATTTACTAATCATTTTTTCATGTCTCTTCCAAGCTATAATTTTGTTATCTGTAAAGTTCTTAGAATTACACTTCCATGGGAGCTCTACTTCATAGCTGCCATCGGGAAGAATTTTCCTTTTATTTTCAAAATCGCTTAAATCAAAATTTTCTTTCCTTTCAAAACTCGGAATGGGGTCAGAAATTCCCATTGTTTCAAGTTCCCATAATTCATTTAAAGGAACATTTCTAACATGCATAGACAATGTTGTCAAAATATTATGTTTCTTACTAGAAATTTGTTTTCCCTTTACAGTCCAACCCAGCTTGGTTTCTATGGCAGTCAAATCGCAATTCAATTGAATTAAATTACCTGTTAATAATCTTCCTATCAAATCTGCCCCTATCAAAACATCAATTTCGGTTTCCTTACAAAAGTGATCCGTTAGATTAATTTGTCTTTTCTTCAGCTCATTTAAAATCCTATAATCTTTAATTTTAGGGACAAATCCGCAAATCTTTCTTTCGGAAAATACTTCACAACTAAATGCGTTATCTCCTTCTAGTTCACTAATTTCTACGGAATTCCATCATGTGGTTTGGGCTTGGTTTCACTCCCCCCGAACAATGCGTGAATAATTGTTTCCTTTCTCAGAGGACGCATTTTTAATAATTTCGTTACTCTCTCGCTAACATAGCTACTTTGGCTCGCAGTATCTAAAAGTGCGCGTACAACCCTTTGGCGACCGTGCGACCGAATACGCACGCCAAGTGTCTGCATAAAAACAATTTCATTACTATTACAATTAGAAAGAGAATTCTCTGACTTAAGAGTATCATTTTGATTATTTTTTCTAGATTGCTGTGGGCACATTATTTCAAAATGAGGTTTGTTACAAAGGGTACACTTTAACTTAGATTTAATATTACAATTTCTACTTAAATGACCAACCTTTTGTAAGCATGAAAAACAGGCACCTTTTTTTTAACAATAATTTTTGTTTATCCCCTAAAGACATTTTTTTAGCGCTAAAGCACTTTTCACTTTGATGAAAAATTTCACAAAAGATACAATTATTTTTTTACCTATATTTTCCATACACACTAACGCCGATGCGGTAGCTAAATCAGATGTCTTTACACTTTCAGATATAGGGTCGCTTTTGCCGACATTCATTTGTCCGAAACCTTTCCTTGCTAGAGAAACGATTTCATTTCCCTGAACTTCTTGGCGAAGAAAGTCCATCAGTTCCTCTAAGGTTCGGGAATTCTTACTGGCAGCTGCATTGTGACTTCGGCTTCTTTCCCAAGTTAAAAGAATTTCTTCAGGCAAACAACTTTCAACTAAAGGTGTCAGGAAATCTCCGTATTTCTCTTTTGTTCGACCAAGGCTTTCCAAAGCTCGTAGTTTACTTTCCAATTCATCATATAAAGCAGCCAAATCAACTTTCATTTTTCCAGCTGTAGCATTTCTCATTACGAGGGTTAACAGTTCTCTTACGTAAATCTGAACAAGTAGGTTATCTCGGCCAAATCTTTCTTTTAATTGTTCAATAGCTTTTGGATAGTTTTCAGCAGTTGCCGGATAGCTCTTCACTAATCGCTCTGCCTTTGATTGTGGTTCCATGCATTGCAATAAATATTGCATCTTATCCTCATCAGCAATAGAGCCATCTTCATTTATTTTTTTGAACTGACTCCAGAAAGATAAATATTCTTTTGGTTCGCCATTAAATCTTTTCGGCTCGAATTTCGGTAGTTTAAATTTTCTTCTGTCACTTTCACTGGGAGATGAAGATAATTGAATTTTCTCATCAATGTGCGAGCATGCTTCTATATATTTCTCTCCATATGCTTCTGCACTTTCAAAGTCTTCCGTGAACAATTTTTCGTCTTCCTCTTGCAACAACATTTCCGAAATTTGACTTTGACATGTGTCTAACCTCTGAAACTTGTCTATGAGTTGAGTTTTTAAAACTGAGAAATCTTTGAATTCATTTATCTCTTTAGATAATTCAGCCTCAATTTTATTAACTGTGACAGTAAAAGTAGTTCTTAGTCCTTTTCTTTGCGTTTTTTAAATTATTCAAATTCATCTCTTCATTCAAATAAATTCAAAATTCAAAAATGCCCGTCCCGCCGAGGGTACCAATATGTTAAGAGTTCTAAAGAGGCTTAGCTTAAAATGTAATACTAACCTTCTGATATTCTTCTTGCGAGTTGCATATACACGATGCTGGGCGTTAATGAATCAGAATCTGGGTTCAAACTCATACAAAGAGCCATTAATAGTATAAAATAAACATTGAATTCCGACGATAAAAACATATTTCATTTTACTACAAGAGAATTCACCAGTTCACATACATTCATAGAATACTCCTATTAACTACGCATCATCAATAAATTTTTATTACAAAATCACGCGCAGCGGGTGCCACTAGTTTCATTTCACTTCAATTCCTAACAGCCAGGTATTTGCAAACAGTGACTATCTTCTGACTGGGAAATTGAAGGAAACATCTTGAATAGAGTTTTCTTCAAACAGAGAAGTAAAAACAGATGCCGAGAACGGGCTCAAAGGGCAGGGACATGATTTCTGCAAAGCTAAATTAAATAGGGTGGTCCTTCGTTCACATAAATGTCTAAATAGATTTACTATTATATGGTTTAGTGATCGGCAAGTATACCTCTTAATTCTATTTTTTATTTTCTGTCTATTGTTAATAAATACTTTTTATTGTCCCTGTAACTTTTTTTAGACATCCTCGTACAATGATTAAACACTTACGTATTTTTTACTGTGTGCGTATCATTTACTGTGTACATAATGTAAAATTGAACAAATATTATTTTTCGTTCTAATGGACTGATCTCAGTAGTCTGAAAGTTACGGTTTACTTTATTTATGTTGTAAAATTTGTAAGATACTTGTAACATTGCATATTCACAAATATATCTATTTTTTTCAGTCGGTATATATTTAATAAAAGTCCGTATTTGATTTAAAATTTTCTATAGTTTTCTGTAAACAGTTTATAATAAAACAACTTAAATATTTTCCAAAATTCTTTACATGTTTAATGTTTTTCAGCAAGAGAGAATTAAATATTCAAACTAATCCTCTTTCAAAATTCCGTTCATAGAAAAGCGAGCTTTCTAAAAAGTGTAAACAATTATTTTTTTCATAAAAGTAAAATGTTGCATTATCTGTCGAAAATATTTTAAAAAATCGATACAACGTTAAATTTTAAAGGATTAGAGTAAATATTTTGATGAAAATTTTCATCCCTTTATATCTTAAAACGTCTTCAAATTTATTTGCATATGAATGTACTTTCAGATAACACAATATGTTTGTTTGGTGTGAAATACTTTTTTAAATATAATAAATTGTTAGTAACAATTATTTTGCTTTTAATAGAAATATAAAAGATTCTGATTTAATATCTATAAAATAACGCGTCTATGTTAACTGTAAGTGCGTGAATGGTACATCAGGATATTTTATACTGATGTAGTTTACATTTAACAAGGATCGCTCATTCAAAAATCTTGCTCCAAAATAAAAGGAAAATAGATGTAAAGAAATCTTGGGGAAAATATTTTCACTAACATAATGCAAGTGCATATCTATAAAAGTTCTTAATAATTCTTTCATTTTTTTCAGTGGATGATTTCTTTTTTACGTGTGGATGCACAGTTGGATAAAAATATTTAAGTGGTATTAATGACAAATAATATAACAAAAATGAGAATGCATCGAGAACAAAGTGAAATTCTTATTATCTCGTGATTTGAAAAGACGAGTCTTGTCCAAGTCAAGTATCAAACGAGTAAATAATCAGTGATAGAGATTTCATATTGGAGTATTCAAAATATGGTTATTTGAGAATCACCATGTGATTAATTAAGAAACTTCCTTTCGGTCACGTTTGCGACTTGTGATCGCATGTGATGTGACTTTAACTTGAGATAAATAGATTATGTTATTAAGGATAAAGCAAAATAGATACTATTGTTAATGTTATGTACTTTCTCTTCCCCTCTCTCTGTCTATCTCTGTCTCTCTCTCTCTCTATGTCAATATATATATATATTGACATATATACAGAGAGATAGAGACTTAAATGCGTATCATGTCCTGTCCGCACACCGTCTTCAAAAACTTCTTATTCTATAATTTCTTACTGTTCAATGTTCTATTCTTTTGTAATTCCAAACTTTTCTAATGCCATTTTTATTTTCTTTATGCATAGTTTGCTTTGGCTTCCTCTTTTTTTCTTTCGTCTTGGACTGAAGTCCTTAGTAACTTTTGATAATCTTTTGATTTTTCACGTGTTCAAACCATACTAATTTTTTCAGTCCAACGTGTTGAAGGAGTTTAATTTTAAAACCTATCATTTCCTAAAAATCTGCGTTTTGTATTCCTTGCAATCTTGAAATTCTACACGATCATTTAATCGCTTCTATTTCTACTGCAGACTACATTTTTCTTACTTTCCGCAAAGAGGTTCAATGCATCTTCCTTATACAACAAAATGCTTTTTGCACTGGTAATATGCTGAACTGAATTCCTTAGAAATGTTTCCTAATATTTTGTTACATTCAAGTGTTAAAACCATATAAATTATTTCATTTGAATGTCTTGAATGGTGTGAATTTTAAAACGTATCATTTTCAAAATATGTGCGTTTTGTATTCTTTGCAATCTTGAAGTTCTACACTGTCATCTAAAGGCTTCCATTTCGACTGCAGACAACTTTTTTCTTAAATATATATTGTATATTTAAGGAAGTATTATTGTATATTTAAGGTTGTATAAGGAAGAGTCTCAATGCCTCTTCCTTATACAACAAAATACTTTTTTTGTGGTAATATACTGGACTGAATTCCTTAGAAATATTTGATAATGATGACAATAATACTGTTTTCGAAGTTATTTATCCTACGTGACTTTATATCGTTTTAAAAATTGGAATTATAACTTTGCATTTAAAGCAGTATTATATAACATTTTATGCTTTACTTCTTGGACTAATTATAACTTTTCATAACTGTAGAGCTTTTAGAATGTTTTAATTTAAATATTCTTGTCTTTTAACTATTTTTTGGCTTTTAAAACCTTGTGTATTGTCGCTTTCATTGTGCATTATTTTAATTACATGTATCATCACATTGCTTTCTTCATTTTACTTTGTTTTTTCACTTTTATATCTCTGACAGTCTTTTAATGTAACTTTTAACTTTTAACTATGTTTTACTCCTTAACTTTTTCTTGGCGCAGCATGTCCCTATTGGGACTTTGTGCCATAAAACTCCAATCAACCAACCAACCAACCTTAGAAATATTTGCTAATATTTTGTTCTATTCACGTGCCTAAACCATATTAATTATTTCAATTGAATGTCTAAGGATGTGAGTTTTAAAACTATCATTTCCTAAATATATGCGTTTTGTACTCTTTAAAATCTTGAAATTCCGCACGATCCTTTAAAGCCTTCCAACTTTACTGTATAGGTGCAAAATCACACGACTAAATTTTTTGCTTTGGCGACTAACTTTCCACCTCTAAGTCGCCATGCTTCCTTAGGTATGTCTCTTTTTTGCCGAATGATTTTCGTTTTTTTTTTTTTTTTTTTTTTTTTTTTTTTTTTAATGATTTGCGGGTTTATATCTCCTCCATAACAACACTATATTTACCGTGTTTCTTTTTTTTTCAACATGGACGCCGCATTTCCGCGGAACCGTAAATTCTAAAAAATTACGATGATACGATTCTAAACAGTTATTCTATTACGATACAATGCCTCTTCCTTATACAAAAAAAAAAAAAAAAAAAAAAAAAAAATACTTTTTTAAGTGATAATAGATATTATAAGTTCGCGTCTTCTACGTAGTCTCTAATTACCTCAAATTCAATTTAACTATTTAAAAGTTCTTCTGCTAAATGAAGCTTTATAATATAATACTAAAGTGTCTTTGTTTTCTTCATGTTTTTCCATATCGAGATCTGTGCGAAAGCTGTTCAATACTTTTCCTTTAACTAGCGATAGATCAATCTCCTTTTCATTTTCAACATTTACATCCGCCAATAGGTCTATTCATTTGATGTTAAAATAAAAGCTAAAATCTATTTTTGGTTCTGAGTTTATAACTGTCTACCTAAAAAATCTGTAAGATTTAAATACACTGGTGTCCAAAATTAAGGACCAGTCACAAAATGCTAATTTTCAAGTACGCGAATACTCAAAAGGAACTAATATAATTCAAATAATTACTATATCTACAGCACAGCTAGTCCATATAACATCTCATTCATATCACACATGGTCACAAGTGTCACACTCACTACGGTGAAAAAAAAAAACAGGAAATTCCACACGTCTCATTATGAGTCTTAAATGATCATTATGTGTGACTCCACTGAGACGTCAATGTGACTGCTGCTTTGTGACGAGTCAACAGGTGACTTTACAATGTAGTTACATTGTGACTCTCATGTGACGGTCATTTTTAGACTCAATTTCAAAGTCATCATGGACGTTGCATTATGATAAGTCACCAAATAATATTACATTATAGTCACATGGTGACTTTTCACAAAAGAGCACAATGGTGGCTTCACAGTAGTCTCTCTGTCACCTGAAAGTCATCATGTGACTTTAATGTGACATTATTTGGTAACTTATCACAATGCAGCGTTCACGATGACTTTTAAATTGGTCTACAGATGACAGTCACTTGAGAGTCACAATGTAACTACATTGTAAAGTCACATGGTGACTTGTCGCAAAGCAGCAGTCACAGTGACGTCTCAGTGCAGTCACATATAGTGATCATTTGAGACTGCATGGAATTTCACATTTTTTTGCTTCAACGTAGTGATTGTGACACCTGTGACCATGTGTGACATGAATGAGATATTATATGGACTAGCTGTGTTGTAGAGATAGTAATAATTCGAATTATATTATTTCCTTTTGAGTATTCGCGTACTTGAAAATTAGTTTTTTGTGATTGGTCCTTAAATTTGGACACCAGTGTAGGATGGAATGAAAACTTTCTATCTTAACTCACATATCAAATTACTTCTTACTGTAGAATCATTGAAATTCATACTGTTTTATCACAGTATATTTTTTAACAGTATCGCTTTTTTTTTTCAATTCCTACTATTAGTTCACACTCTCCCTATATATATATATATATCACTTTATATATCTTGTTCAAATTATCAATTGTTAATAATACATTTCAAATACATTTTAAACACACACATTTCAAACACATTTCAAATACATTTTTTTAAACTTGTAATGCATGACACTTGATGTTAATATAGTTTTTTCAAATATTAATTAATTAATTAAATTTAAATAATTATTTTTGGTTTTATATGGGAGAAAAAAATTTCTCTTATTCAAATTTTTAATCTTTAATAAAATACTTATTATTCATCTACTCAGGTTTAAATACATTTTTTTAAACTTGCAGTGGATGACACTTGATGTTAATACAGTTTTTTCAAATATCAATTCATTAATTAAATTTAATTAATTAATTTTTCTTTGTTGACCTAAGTAGGAATTGACTTTTTTTTATATTACTTGATCACAGTGCGTTCGAAACGCAAAACATATATGCAAACTATGCAAAATACAAATTTCATTAACTATGAAATGTTCTTTTATTTAATGAAATTCTATAACTCAAAATATATCTGTTTTCTTTATTAATGCTCACACCGAGATAATTATAAAAGCTACAAATTACGTTTTTTTCTGTAGCGAGAGTTCAGTGTCCTTTTTTATTAAAAAATGTGTGCCTTACAGAAATTTAGCTCATTTCATATAAAAGCTAAAAACTATAATTTCGTGCGAGCTACAATAAAAATCTTCCGAAAACATTTGCAAGATTAAGAGAGGTGAGGACTAAACTTTCTGTGTTGGCACATATCAAAATTATTCTTAGAGGAGATGCTTATATATTGATGAGGTTTATTTTTTATGCATGTTTCTGGAAAGATCTAATCCCAAATCAATATAAAAAATAATAATTTTAATTTAAAAATATCTAATTGCTCATAGCAATACAAAATATTTCGGTGAATCTGTTCACATGAAGAACTACGCATCAAATACAGTTTGATATCAAATACAACTTTATATCAAATTTTGTATCCTTCATAGTATCTGTTTTGTTTCTATAAAAATGTTTTAATATTGTTTATTAGACAGGCTTTGATTTTAATACAACTAAAAAAATCTGAAGTGAATATGTGAACATTTTGGAACTTTTGCATTTGAAGAACTATCACATACTCATTCCCTTAATGTAATATTCTTAAAAAATGGACAATGAACTTTCTCTTTTGCATTTCTATGCTTTGCGTTACAGATACATTGTGAGAAGAAAATACAATGGCAGTTTCAATAAAAAAGGTTTCGAAAAGTGATTTTAATAAAGCATTTACAAATTAAAAGCACTTCTCGTATATAGATATTTAAGGTCCTCTACTCCCCCTTCCCCTAATAATGAAGCCAATCAATACGATGTCGTCATAACGACATACATGGTCGCAAGTGCCATAGTCATAAATAAACGTGTTTAAATGTGGCACTTTAAATTCGCCGTGTTTCATCAGCCGTAATACATTTCATGATGGGATAAACAAAAAGAACCAAGTAGATATGAGTTTTGTGCTTCTAACTCTTTATGATTAATTTTAAATCACTTCATTAATTTTTATATGCACGTTATAAAACAAAGATATGATGCGGAAAAAGTTGCGTAACTTTATATCATTTCGTTATGAATAATAATTTGTAGTTTGCATGTTAAATATCACTTTAAAAACATAACAGAATAATTCCATGAATCCTTTTACGAGAACATAAAATATTTTAAGAGATAAAACATTTTGGTTGACTTCCTTACCTTCTGATGTTTTTATGTTCTGTTAAAAAAATTTAAAAATTTATTAAAATTTAGAAATAATATTAAAGTTTTATTTCACAGGAAGACCACTATTATGGTAATATTCATTATTATTATTTTTCATCTTATCTTTATTATATCCATTCCAAACATTCAATTATTTTGTTGCGGGAAATTATTCAAATTTATAATACACTATTGATTTATAATGGAATTAAAACATTAAAATAAGGGGTTTTTTATGTACAACAAAGTTAAACTATTTTTTATTACATGCGCTTTCAATTATCTTTCTTTTATAATTAGCTCTGGAAATGTTTGGTGGATCTATTATAAAGCATTACTCATCTCTCTATTCTAAAAAAAATTAACTCCCGCTGTCACCGCCGCCGCCGCGGTTTTGAATTTTTTGTGACCGGAGGTCTTTCTTCGTTAATATTAAGAACAATATTGTGTACAAAAATATGAAAATCGGTGGTATTATAGAGAAATGTTTGATAAACACGCTGATGCAGACAGTTTTCAAATCGAAGAATTATTTTAAGAGATATTTAATTCTAAAGTTTGACAAAATCGTTCCATTAAAAAAGTTTTATAGGAGCAAAAACTGTACATAGGAATTTAATCATTTTTAGATCATTTTATGCGTCAGAATTTCCCGGTGTGCAGATTGCGTTTAGTTTTTTAATTTGAATCATTTTTTGAGGTTTCATTTCTATTTTAATTTCAAATTTTCAGCATTTCGAGAGATATGTTTTTACAGATTTTAGAAAACTGTATTAATTTAAACTGTTGCCAACTGTATAAACAGCGCAAACAATAATATTTGCTCAAATTAAAAATTTATTTTACACGTGACTATTATAAACAAGGAAAATATATAAACAGGAACGCATTGAAACTTATGATAAAAACTATATTACACGTGAATTTTAAAAGTGAAAGAATGTTGTAAAATAATAAATTCATTAACATGCGATAGAAGTCTTAAATAGGAGAAATTACGTCACATTTACGTCACATTACACATTACGTAAAATGAACAAAAAATATTATTGCAAAACAGTTTAAATTTTAAAATTGCGTGAGACATTTATGAAATATTTTAAGATGATATTTTCAACTATTTTTATTAGGATAACGGAAATAATATTTCATTTCTAACAAAAGTATTTTCACGTAAATAGTAAAAGGAGAAAGAAAAGTTTAGTGAAAATTACATCAGATTAAAAATGATACATTTAATGTGTCATTTATAAAAAACTTTCTTTTCGCTTTGCTAAAAAATACCGGGAGGCAAAGACTCTGTTTATTCAATTCATTTTATATTAGCTTATTTTGAAATGTCAACTGATTTTATTTAATCAAAGACGGAAAAAACCATTGTATCATTTAACAGCCGCTGATTTGGCTTTAAAATTCCCCAATTAAAGAGAAATGAATAGAAACCCGTTTATAGGGAGATCACCACTGTTTTTAAATTTATAATTCAATCTTCCGAAATATTTTTTAAGCCGATCAAATTAGCGTGCTTTTAGTGTCTGCGGTGTCTGAACGGGGGTTGGCGAGCGTAGCTCGTAGGGGGCAGCGCCCCCTAGTTTCATAAAAAAAGTTGAAGTTCGTCGAATAAATATTTATAAAACTTCATGTTTAGGTTGTATTGAATTTAATACCTGTTGCAAAGTGAAATAAAAAATGGCTGCGGAGGACTGTTTAGGTTATACGTTTGACCAATTTAAGGTGTCTGCCTTAGATATTAAACAATATGGGCCACAGGGCTGTTCCTTTAAATCAAAAAGACTTTGTTTCTTGAAGCGTATAATGCATGGAAATGAGAATCAATGCAAGACAAATTTGCACTACTAAATTTTCCAGTATCCATAAAATCATCACGAGCGAATATAAAGCAGTGTTTTGCTGAACGACTATTTCAATTTGTGATGATTTGTCAGGTTTGTAAAGTTCCAGGCCTCGCCCAACCCTTGAGCTCAGCTTGACCCAAAGGTCCGGTCTGGAGTCAACTGTTTTCTATTAGAGAAACATTCGACTTGTATGCAATATTTCAAATGAAAATCAAATAGCAATATTTCATTTGAAATATTGCATACAAAGCGAATGTTTCTCTCTGGAATGATTTCCATGTATTAAGATAGTTTCTATCGATGCTGGATTTAATTAAGCTACGTGTTTACCCCATGTCAGTGGTTCATGATAAATATTCCTTCTTGTGCTAGGTTTGTAGCCATGCCAACATATATTAGTGAGAAATTTTCCAGGCTGGGTCTCGTTCCATGTGGTTTAGTCGGTAGAACGTCAGTGCGCCATACTGATGGCCCGGGTTCGAGTCCCGGCATAGAGCACTTTAAATGTCATATTCGTTTCTCTAACGTCCGAGTTATATACTTTCATATAAGAAGCATTTTCAATGTTGGTTAGTGTTATTTATTGCTCCTGTAAAGTTAAAAATAGTTCAGGAATTGTAAAGATGGATTTTTGAAAATTTTAAATTTTGCCTGTTAAGACAAGGGTGCTAAGGGAACGGAAATTTTGGTAGAAAAGGTAGAAATAAAGATGTTCATTTTTTCTTTTTTTTTTTTGATACAACAAAGTAATAAATGAAGTAGAAAATTTAAATAAACGTAAACAGTTTCAATAGTAATAAGTAACTTTTTACTGTATGTTTATGTCACCGGAATTAAAAATTTACTCGTTTTATCTATCTCAATTGAAAATTCCACCAGTATTTTAGTAAAGAAATGCTCTGCCGGGGTCAAAAATAGTTCGTACTTTAATTTCCTTCAGTTTACTTTTTTTTCCAATAGCTTCCTTCAGAATTATAAATGCGAGGTAGAGTTGTGGAAAAAAAAGTAAACACACCTTACGTACTTCTCAATAAATTACCGCAGAAGAAAGTTATTTGTACCGAACGATTGGAAATCAAGCCTACTTTTAAAAGATGTATATAAAATTTGCTTATGGGGCCATCTACATATTAAAACGAGTCATATATATATATATTCAATAGCAGTATACGATTCTGACAGCATAAAAGAACTCTACACCCTTCAATTAGCCTAAAAACAAATTTTTATGCAATTCGTACCATAAGTTTCCGAGAAATTAATTATTTTGAAACAAGCGTATTTTAGGGTCTGTATCTAAAATGAAGATCAGTACTCGATTGTTAACCAAGAGAGCCCTCTTCTTGATCAAGGCACCTTCAGCGCCACTCATGCAGTGAATGAAGCCTGCTAGATTACAGGATAGCATAAGAAATGTCAAAATATCTAGTCACTTCTATCCTAGACGGCCCCTTAAACCATCGTTTTGCCGTTTTTTAAGCATAATTTGAAAACTACTTGGAAGAAAAATGTGAAATTTTAGATTTCCATTAAGCAGGACTTAATAAATCCAAATCAAAATAGTTGTAGGTTGCAATTCATATTTTTTTCGAATATTAATTTCATAATTCATAATTCATAGCATAAAATTATAAAAATTGCTAATTCAGCGTATTTATATTTGGGTATATTAGTATTATTGCTACACAAAAAATTAGCACATTAGGAGCATAATTTCAGGAGATATAAATAAAAATGCGAAAATGTAATTTAAGATTAGAAGCACTAAATTTTGAATTTTTATAATTCAAAAACTTATCATAAAAATGACTTGAAATGTGGTGTCTAGGCATAGTTTGAACCGAAGATTTGAAATATCTCGTTAAAATTGGGTATTGCTATTGAAAAAATTGAAGTTTGGATTTGTTTTAATATGTAGATGGCCCCCTAAGCAAATTTTATATACATCATTTAAAAGTAGACTTTATTTCCAATCGTTCGGTACCAATAACTTTTGTCTACGATAATTTGTTGAGGAGTTAGTAGGGGTGTTTACTTTTTTATTTCCACGAATGTACCACTGTATTTAATTTTTAGAATTTTCCGTATCGTTTTCGAATTCGAACTTAGTAAATGTCAGTAAAGATATTCCATAAAATCTTCAACTGATTTTATTTTAAACGTTTTACCTTCGTTTTTTTTTTTTTTTTTTTACTTTCTTCTATCTTTACAAGAAGAAAATATTGGATTCATGAAAATTTTCGACTTCCGATTTTTGACGGATTAACACGTTTTAGAGGTCAGAGATTCCAAAAAACATGTTTTTACAAAATGTCTGTCTGTGAGTCTGTCTGTCTGTCTGTGTGTATGTGACACAAATTTTGTGGGCGCTCTATCTCAAGAACTAATGCACGGAATTTAATAAAAATTTATATTCAGGTAACTCCTGATATAGATTGGTGCTGATTGATTTTGGTGTAAATCGCCGAGCAGGTGGCGCTACTATACTGCCTTTTGCAGGATTTCCGCCATAGCTCTATCTCAAGGACTACTTCACGGATTTTTCTAAAACTTCAGATTCAGTGACGCCTTGATATGCGTTGGTGCTGTTTACGTTTTGGTGTAAATCGCCCAACAGGTGGCGCTTCTATGCTGCATTTTGCAGGATTTATACTATTTTCGCAGTAGATCTATCTCAAGAACTAATGCACACATTTTCATCAAACGTTGGATTTAGTTAGTCCTTGATATAAAATTATACTGACTACGTGTTGGTGTAAATCGCCCAATAGGTGGCGCTGCTGTGCTGCATTTAGAACGATTTCTTCAATAGCTCTATCTCAAGAACTAATGCACGAATTTTCATCCAACTTCAGATTCAAGTATACCTTGATTAATATTGCTGCTGATTATGTGTTGGTGCAAATCGCTGAACAGGTGGCGCTGCTATGCTGCATTTGACATGATTTGCGCAATAGCTCTATCTCAAGAACTAATGCACGAATTTTCCCCAAATTTCATATTCAGTTAGACGTTGATATAAGTTGATGATGAATAGGTTCTGGTGTAATTCACCCTATAAAAGGCGCTGCTATGCTGCATTTTGCTGGATTTACACGATTTCAGCGATAGTCATATCTCAAGGACTAATGCACGGAACTTCATATTTTTAGAATCCTTATGATGAGCATAGATTGCAATTTAATTTTGGCAAAGTGATAACGAATTTCGAAGTATTGACATGTATGAGATAGAAGAAAGTCTTGGGATTGTTACATCAGACTAGTTTTATATTGTAAAAACCCATTTCACATCAATCACTTATTACTCACTAATTCAAATTTCGTTTATGTAATGACTTCCTAGTTCATTTAGAAAATTTTTTCTTTCTTTGGGCTTTATCTACCACAGCAATATTAGCTAGAAATAATGGATTTTAATCTCTATAAATATTCACTTACAAAAAAAAAAAAATGCAATTTAACAAATTACAGCGACCATTTGGAAAATGATTTTTTCAAAGACTAAAATTTAAGAGATAAAAAATTGCACGGAGTTGATCATACATTACGTACGCCATGAATTAAACACTGATAGTGTTATTACACGTAAAAATTGCAAGCGACAGAAATCGCCTGCGACTCGTACGTATTATCCACTTGAAACTTAAGTATTATCCAAGCATTTCATTGGCTGTTCGGGAAAAGGCTTTTCATCGTCAGATTTCTAAGAAATCTGACGGCCAATTTTAAATGAAATTTCATTCTTAAACTTCTAAAAATCCCACAATATTACTTTTTATATCGTCGTATAGAAAAAGAAATGTACTTTTAAATGCAATTTGTTTGAATGCTGTATCTCAATTTGTTTCTGAGTTATTAATTTTTTTGTAGTTTTTGTTACTTTTTTGTCATAATGGCACTCTGTTGTCCATCTCTGTTGAAAGTAAAGGGAAATACATATTACTGTATAGACCAATCAGAAAACGAATAAATTGCAGATTAAACCAATAAAAACCTTCAGATATGCTTTTGATTTCCTACCCTGACGAGGACAATAACCATTTTTCCAAATGGTTAAAAAAAAAAAAAAAAAAAAAAAAAGAAAAAAAAAAAAAAAAAAACGAAATATCATGTATCCAACATTGATTACAAAACAATACATTCAGAATAGAGTAACAAAATTTTACAATTTATTAAGGTGATATATGTCTAGCTAAACAATTTATAAAATGCGTAACACATTTGAAAGCTCTATTTCTGAAATTACCATGAATAGTATACGTAAAATATCCGAATTTTTTTGTGCGGTCCTGTATATGATTCATAGACTCATATGTATATTATATAGTATGCTAAAAGTTATTTCAATTAAACGCATAGCGCAGTCGAAATTTCCCATTCAGCAATTTCCATTAATGAGAGGAAATGCATTCGAAATCTTTTGCATGATCTATAGAATTTATACAACACCAATTAATATGCAAAAAATTGTTATATTTTAAAGTGTGTATCAGAACTGAAAACGCATTTTCATCAATTATTCTTCATATTATAGGCAGTACTATAGCCAAATACTGTAGTGTGTCCGATTAAATGAACGATAAATTATACACACATCAGATTCTAGGGAAAGCATTTTGTATTACACCTCAGTGATATATACGAATTTTAATATATATACAAAATGTAATATCATTAAGGGGGCTCAAGGCTTGAAAACTTTTCAAAAAATTGATTTTTTTTTTTTTTTTTTTTTTAGTATCTATTTTGATTATTAAATTATTTTTGAACACAGTGTCAAAAACCGCATAAAAATATTTGCATTTTTAACGCAGTTATATAAGCATTTGTGTAACAATCACTTTCATAGCCGCACCCATTTAATTGAAACTTTAAGTCGCGTTTTCTCAAAACTTGATTTATGACGACTATCCGTAAGATTAAAAAAAAGTATTTTATGGAATGGCTTAAAATTTTTTTTGCATGCATGTAACATCATCATCTATAGAATGAATTCATACATTTTAGATAGCTTAATTTTTTGCGTATTTATAAGGGAAAAAACCTGTATTTTTTAGGGTTTTTTAAATTTTCAAATTTGAGAGTTTTTTACTAAGGTTTCCTTTGAGTGATAGTTATATCCTTCACTGTAAAAAAAAAAAATGGTAACGTTCCATGTAAAATCCAGGAACGTTTCGCCTTTTCTCAGGTTTTCAGAATAATTCAGAATAATTTCAGAATAATTGTGAAATTCTGGTTTTCTTATCTGAAACGTTCCTGAACAAAAGTTGGAAACAGCAAAACGCTGCCTGCGGCCGCCATTTATTATTTTTTTGCTATAATCCGTTGCTCGCGCGCGAGTGTCGAAAACGAATTCCTTAAATGAATGTAAAAAAATCAATATGCAATGCAAATAAATCAATAGACGACATAATCCTTTACGTCTCTATTGTCAAGACAATTCAAATGAAAATACAATACCTCTGTGACATCGCTAAGAGATTATCTCTCGTACTTGTCTGTGGAATGTTTAACGAGCAGACCGTGTAAAAAAAATACACCTATTATTTGAATCTCCATTAACCAGGGGACCATCAAACATGATTCTCACCGATTTTGATTAATTTAAAGTATGTTTTAGAGTTCTTATCTCTAATTATTCTTGTGAAAGGATTTCTTCAAATGGGCCTTAGATTTTCAGAAATTAGATGCCGAGGTTTAGCATACGTTTCAAATACCCATTAGTTTGCAGCTTTCAACGTGTCTTTCGTGGTGTGGACGCAGAAGGCTCGCACGTCACACGTACGGGCCGAGTTCGATGCTACCTCTTGACTTTTTTTTCTCTTTTTTAATTAATTTTATATTTTAACACTTTATTACAATTTGATATATATTTGACACTTTGAATTGCTGCAAATTTGAATTTTGTTTTATTTTCGGAAAAAATATACAATTACGTTTTTTTTTTTTTTTTTTTTTTTTTTTTCATGAAAATTTATATGTATTTTATCTAACTTGTAAACTAACATAATTACTGACGAAAATCCAAAATATTTTATGTCTAGATTTTTTTTCTAATTATTATTTACATTTATATATTTTTATATTTTAAGCAAAGTTCAGAAACAATATAGCATATATATATTTACTTTATTGAATTTTAACTGAAAATTTATTTTTTCGTGTAAATTATAAATAATAATTTTGATGTCAATTTCAAAATATTTTTTCATTCTAACAAATAATGATAATAAAGCGAAAATTGTCAACTGGAAATGTAAAAATCGCCTGCGGATCCCGCATGCTGTGAAATGTCAGTAATGTTTTGCTGTCAACAGAAATATTCCTGGTATTTCGCAGGAAACTTACTGGCATTTCTGTAGAAAGTTTTTAACATATACAGTAAAGTTCCAGTCATTTTCAAGAAATGTTTCTTGGAAATAATGGGCAACTCAGCTGCCCATTTTTTCCCAGGAACGTTGCGGAATTTTTTTACAGTGTTAATTCATTCTATAGAGTAAAGTTTCCTGATCATTTTAAAGCTAAAATTAGCTTCTTATGTCAATTCAACGTTAAGCTATCTTGCGGATGGTGATATGACACCGAAATTTTTTCCGAAAATTGTGTTATATAGATTTTGCTGTATTTTTTTCTTTTATTACATTGAAGTACTTCATTTAATAATTTTAGAAGACTACAAACGTACCTTAAAAATGTCAGGAAGTTTAAATTAGTTACATTCAATTCTTCTGTTTTTATATGGATTCGAAGCGAGAGCTCTGTATACGTGTTTTTCGGTATCGATCAAGCTCTGAGCCTCCTTAAAATAGATTGCAAAGGATTTTTCCCCATAAACCGTAATGTAACGGAATTCTTTTGAGTATCCCTGTAAGTAAACCGTTAAAGCTACTCACTTTATTCTCAATACCGGACAAGTCACAGTAAACACCATTAACATATATCAATTTCATGGCAATCTAACTATAATTACGCAAGTTGGAGCACGGACATACCGACAGACAGACAAACCGAATTCATAAACACTTTTCAAATATGTTGGAAAGTGTTAAAAAATATTTCACAATTTTGTCCAGAAATAAATTGAATGATTTTCCTCTTCTAAATATATTTTACAAAATATATTTCACGTTGTGTTGGAATTTATATTATTGCTTTACATAACGACGCTGAAGATTAATACGTTTTTCCTTCTCTAATGTTTACAGAGATATTTAAACGATACATATTTTTCAAAGTGATATTCATGCGCAAACTACAACAAAAGTTTTAGATAATCCATCATTTTCCTTGTCTTTGCATAGAACAGAAAAAAAAAACCAAACGCCCCTTTGCTCAATTACTACAGTCGTTAGAGAGATTACTTTAAAAGGTGGGGTAAGATTTGTTTTAAAAGATAGCGATTCTAATAATTCCGATAATCTATTAACCAAATAGCAATTACACAAATTATTGGTGTTCCAGTTGCTGTTTCAAAAAGACAATTATTCTCTTCCCCAGATAGCAATACTTTAGCATCATCCATAAAAATCTGATATAAGTATTTCATATTGTTTTGCTGTAAAAAAGAAAGTGAAAATTGTTATCAAATAACTTCCACAAATGTGAATTTAATCGATAGTTATAAATATGTAATATATTGTTATATATATGTATAACTTCGAATTCTTAAAACTATAATTTTAACACTTTCCAACATAGTAGAAAAGTGTTTCTGAATTCGGTTTGAGTGTATGTCTGTCTGCCCATGCTTTGAACTATGCTCCGATTACCATGAAATGGATATATGTTACTGGGTTAAAATAGCAATTAAACCATTTGTGCAGGAATATTAAAAAGCAGAAAACCAATGTTTAAAAATGCACAAATAATACGTAAAAAGCAGCAAACAACTGTTTCGAATCTACCCGCGAGATTCTTCTTCAGTGAAACATAGCGCAAGACACAGCGTGCTAGAAAAAGCAAGGCTGAGTGCTCAGCCTTGCTTTTTCCAGCACGCTGTGTCTTGCGTTATCTTGCAATGAAAAGAATCTCGCTAGTAGATTCGAAACAGTGTTTGCTGTTTTTCATTTATTAATAGCACATTTTATTTGAAAAGTGCGTAAGTCCAATTGGAAGTAATATGCATGTACATTCAAAACAGTTAAAAACTCTTATTAGATTAATATCAGCAAACAAAATGTTTTATTTTTATTCTTAAAATCTTTCCGAAATTGCATCATAAATCATTCATTCATATTGTTTTATGAAAATGTTTTAGCTAGCTTTTTAAATAGAATACTACGGTTTTTTTTTTTACTTTTTCTTGGCGCAACATGTCCCTATAGGCAGTTTGTGCAATTAAACCCAAAACAACCTCCCAATCTACCTACCTTCAAAATTCGCGAAAAATGCATAAAAATGTATTTTATGCATATTATGCATTAAAATATTATTATTTTTTATATTTAAAACAGTATATACGTCTTACAATTTTTAATATTTTCATTTTTCCGATTTCGTATTTATGTCACTGTGACGTCGATATGTACTGTATTATTTTGAGTTGCAACTTATGAATGTAATCATACAGCAATAGAGCAAAATAAATATCCATTATTGGAAATTTTTAATAGTAGGGTAGACTGGAGCACATTTACGCGGATTTTTTTCAAAGAATTTTCTAATTTTTATGTTTTAACTTGGGAAATTTTAGACATTGAGGTTTTATAAAGCAGTTAATAAAGTCAAAATTTGTGTATTCAGTTGTTGTCCTATTTGTGTTTTTAACCGTTAAAATATATATATATATATATATATATATATATATAACCAATAATTAAACATAACCTACCACCATCAAAAACCGTAATATTATGAATTAAAGCTGTAAGTATATATATAAAAAAAAGATTAAATTATTTATAAGAATTATTATGGAAGAAAAATAAGAAAGTGGACACCGACAAATAATGGAAATGCTTATATATTGAATTACGTTTTTAAGGGCACAGAATTCAATGATATAAGCAAAATGGTTGTTTTCTGTGGGAAAAATAAGCTAAAGCTAAAAGTTATTCTCCCCTGTGCCCTAACAACCATTAAAATCAAGTGAATTGATTAAAAATGAAAACAGAATAGAAACAAATAATATGAATTGGAAAAAACAATAAAACCTATTTAAATATTTATAGGATATAAAATGAAATAATAAACACCATACCGATTAATATTTTAGAATAAATCCACGCTCACATGGCACCCATATCGTAAAGGTTAAGGTTAATAAAACCGTTAAGAAATCACAGTAATTGATACCATAGGATGCAGTTAATACATATTGAAATAAATGTTAAATAACTTTTAATATAATATAAAATAATATAAATAGAAAGTAATTACATAATTAAAATGCACTATTAAATTAATTAAAAACCGTTAAACAATATCGTCAAAATTTAGCTAAAAATTCCCCCTGGTGTAGTAAATTATAACTGAAATGTAGCTGGAAGAAGTAAATCTAGAACTTATCGAAAAAAAAAAAACACAAATTGTGGTGCTGCCATCTAGTATTACATTTATGATTTAATTGTCAAAAGATTTGCTTCAGTTGTAAGCAATTGAATGTAACAATTGTTTTATTAACAGCAAAACAAAAAATATCCTTATATATAGATAATTATAAACTGAATATAAACCACACAATGTATTTAAAAAAAAAAAACTATTGTTAATAAAATTTAAAAAGCATACAAAATATTCTATTAGCAAATTTATTTAAACTACACTAAGAATTTAAATAATTCTAGAACATCGATAAAATATAGCATATAGCTATATGCTATAAAACAGAATAAATTCATTAATAATTAATATAAATAATTATTAAAAATATAAAAATCTTTAATAAAAACTATTATATATAAGATAATTATAAAATGAACAGGAAATAAAAAACATATGGTAGTATAAAGAAGGTGAACTGATACTTAAATTCCAATTACCTAAAAAGCACAAATATAGTGTGTGGATTGTTTTATACATCCATAAAAATCCTAAAAGTATGAATGTGGGACATTCAAAAACAATAAACCGATAATAAATTATATAACACTAGGTGAAAATAAATAAATATTAAAATATTAATAAGAATAGAGGAATAATAATAAATATAATTACCCAATTTTAATCCATGCAGTATAACTTTATTTATATTAAATATACTTATATGTATATTAATCACTATAAAAATGGCATACTATTAGTAATTAATATGATATTGTCCTTATTAAATTAAAATTTATAACAAATGATTGTAAATAAGATTAATCAATAATAAAGCTAATAATTAATGAAATTCACCAATTACATATAAAATATAAAATCAACATCCTTATAAAATACGTATTAAAAATATAGTAATAATACAAAAGCCCCATTTTTTTATATATATATAAATTAACCATTGCGTATTATCCAGACAACACCACCCTCCTCCGTACTCTAACATCTACCCATCCATCCTATAATAATTTTTTTATGTTATTTTACAATTTTTATTTTTTATAGAGATTTTTTTATTTTATAATTTTTTTGTAATTTTGTTTACGCATGTGTTAATTTGTTTTAAAAGATCATGTAAGAAAAATACTAATTGTATATTAATGAATATATGAATTTTTTTGGAAAACCATGATTTAATGCATCATAAATTAGTTTTTTAATATTATTGTTAATTAGAGGAGAAGAACATAAACATTTTATTCTATATAAATGATTAAGTATTATATTTCGAAATACAGAATGATGTAGACAAGATTTAAAATTTGTAAATGTATTAACTTTGAATTTAAATTCTTTACGTTTGTCATATAAATCTGTGATTGTTTTGTTGTCTTTTATTGTAATTTTAAGATCTAAGAAGTTAATTGTATTGTTAGATAAAAGGTTTTCCGTTAATTCCAAATTACTGGGATAATCTACTGGAAATGGAGTAATTGCAGAATGATCAGTATCAATTAAAATTGTGTCATCAATATAACGATATAAATGTAGATTATTATTAGTAAAATTACGTTCATAATGATATAAGTCTGAGAGTAAACTGGATGTACAACCGCCTTGTGGTATACCGACATGCTGTAAATATAAAGTGTTATCTTGCAAGATATAATTATTATAGATAATGAAGTTAGTTAAAGATTTAAAATATGCAATATCAATATTAGATGGTAATTCCAGTTTTTTATAATACTTTTTAAATAATGCATTTATAATTTTATGTAAATCTAATAGGTCTATATTATTAAAAAGATCTTTGAAGTCATATGTTGTTATATTATATACACAATGAAGATTTTTTAAAATATTGACAAGTTGATAGCTATTTTTTATACAATGTGTATTATCATTGTTTGTAGTAAGTACATATAATTGATTAAGAATTTTTAAGAGAAGTTTATTGGCTTTATTATTATATGTATTGCAACCAATAGTTACAGTCCTAAATTTAATTGGAGTTTTATGAAATTTGGGAATAAGAACTGAATATGGATAATTAAAGTTAGTAGATAAAATATTTAATAGTTTATAATAACTTCGAATTTTACGATTATTTACAATTACATTTTCATTATTTTTTTTAAATGACTTATTTGAAGAAATACAATTTGTAAAAAGTTGGTGATAATAAGATTTACAAATAATAGCATAATTATTAGGAGATTTGTCTACATATGTAATAACGTAGTTTTTTTGTAATTTAGTAATTTGTTGGAAAATATGCTGTGTATTAATAGAAACCAAATCAGCCATATTATTTTTTAAAGCCATAGTTAATTTTTCAATTACTAATATTTTACACTGATTAAAATATTCAATAGGCTTATTATAAGAGATAGAAATTTTATAAATAAAAATATCAATATCATGTGTAAACTGTTTGATAATAGATTTAACATTAAATTTAGATGGAAGTCTATATTTAGTACCATAACCCATTAGTTGTTTCAATTTAAAATCATTAACAATATCAAGATTTCCAGTGATTATATGTCCATGATCATTGTTTATGTATTTTTTTAGAGTGGGGTCATTGCATTTACACGGAAAATTACTTGCAGCAGATGTATTTTTTGAAAATGTATTGTAGTTAAAAATCTTTCTACCAATTGTATTAGGATATTTAAAGGTTTTTGAGATATGAAGATTATTAATAGGAAAAAAACAATTTTTATCATTAATTATAGAATTGATATTAATTTTATTAAATATGTGATTTGAAAAAGTAATTAACATTTGAGTATTCATGTTTTGAATTTTATGTTTTTTTGTAAATTAATATTTAAAAGATTAACCCTAGGCATAATGAGGTCAAAATAAATATCTGAGAAATGTTTAGAGAAAGATTTACTTAGAAATACATTTAAATGTTGTACAATCTGTTTCTTTTTAATAGCAAAGATGTGTTTTCGAATTAACAACCAGTTATAATTCTCTAAATATTTTCTTTGAAGATCATTTATATGTTTAGTGATAGATTTTTTGGAAACTACAACTGATGATGAACCCTTTCCTCGTTTATTACGTGTTGTTTTACTATTTAAATTATGATTAAGAGTAGGATAAATTGGAGAATAATCAATATTGTTATTTATAGATGTGAAGACTTTGACAGGTCTTTTAAATACTTCACTGTTAAGTCCATAAGGATAAATTGTGTTGTAATATTTCATAAATGGTGATTCCATATAAAGACGTTCTGATTTATTTTTTAGAATTTGAAGAATTTCAATTGTCGTATTTTTAAATTGATGTATATGAAAATGTTGAATTATATATATATACATATGTCCGAGTCATTTGCGTAAACTTGCCCCTGGAACGGGGCAAGTTTACGCATCAAGTGGGGCACGTTTACGCATATTATCAGTGATACCAATGAGTAAATTAAATAAATATTTAACCAAATTGAAATGTTTTATTTATAACTTAAAACACTGTTAACAAAATAAAGAGAATTAATTAACATTTTATAGGCTAAACTGAAAACATAGAGCTTATTGCTAATTAAAAACAGAAACTATTTAGTCATCTTCATCATCACTGTTACAGTTTTTACAAAACAAAAAATAAAGTATTTCCTTTTACACACTTGTCATGGTACCACCTTTTGCATCTAAGACATTGAACCCAGTCTTGACCTTTTTTCATCTTCGTCATCAGTTTCATTCACTATTTTTTTTATTCGAGAGTTTACAAACTTTTTCTCTTTTGCAGTTTTTGGTTTCATACTTTTTCCTTTGCTGTCCTCTTGTTCTGCTTCCAAAGAAACTAGTAAATTTTTACGTAATTTCTTCTTTTTGAACGTGCGTAAAGCGCCCGATTTGAATGCATAAACGTGCCCCACCGCCATGTTTGGATTTATTTTGAACGCGCAACGAAAATTAATAATATTTCTGTTCCTACAAATGCAGTTCTCAAAAGAGGATAAAATTCTGCTAATGTTCATATATTTGTTTATCCTTATCTAACAAGGAGAGGGCCAATCTTGTTCATCACAGATTTTGATTATTTTAATATATGTTGTAGGGTAGACCCCCCTTAGTGTCAGGTTCAACGGATTTTATCCAATGCCCCTTAGTTCTTGAAAAACCGGGGGTCTAATATTAGTACACAACTTAAATACTTACTTCGAAACCAAAATTATAGCTTAGTTGTAGCTGAGTTGGCATGGCGTTTGCCGGCTGATCCGGCGGCCCGGGATCGATACCTGAATGCACTACATTTGTTTTTCTCATTTTTTGTTTTATAAATATAGTTGTAATTATAATTTAATAATTTCAATTAAAAATTTTAACATCATACATTAATTATAATGTTAACAAACTTAAATTTATCATTTCTTATTTCTAAACTATTATTTCTCTTCCATTACAGAGGTTTAAAAAGAAATTGGATCTATTATTGAATGATAAAAATTCCAAAATCGTGACATATTCTGTTGTGGTGCCATCTAGTTATGATAAAAAAAAAAGGAATATTCAAATAAAATAAAAATAAAAGCAGAAAGAAGATAAAGGGAAAAGCAAAATAATTGAAAGCGCAAGCATACTTATTACAAATTTAAAAATCTTTAATATGCAAAAAATCGGTTGTAATTTAATTCTGATGCTAATTTTTAATATAATTATGCTTGTTACTTTAAAAACAGAATAATAGTATTATCGCATTGACTTCCTTTGTTAAAGCAATGCGTAAAGGATGTTTCTTTAAAATCACGAATTAAACAATTGCTCAATATCATTGCATCGATAAAGAACATATGAAATACATTTTAAAAGTGATTAAAAAAAATAATAACAGTTTTATGATGTTTTATTACAACTATTTAGTTAAAAGCAAAAAATTAAATAGGTTAAAATTATAATTGATATAAAATATTAAAAAATTTAATTGACAATGAGATTATTAAGTTATACTTACTAGTAAATTTATAAAACAAATGTAGCGAATTCAGGTATCGAATCCGGGCCAGCGAATCAGCCGGTAAACACCATACCAACTGAGCTACGACTAACCTATCACTGTTGTTGCAAAGTAAGTGTTTAAGTTGTGTACTAATATTAGACCCCCGGTTTCTCAAGAACTAAGGAGCACTGGATAAAATCCGTTGAACCTAACACTAAGGGTCCTCTACCCTACATCATATATAAAAATATTAAAAATCTGTGATTAACAAGGTTGGCCCTATCCTTGTAAGTATTATTTGTTGACAATAAGTTTCAGTAAGTTCAACTCAAAATTTACTCATCTTGACAGAAAACAGATTATCCTTTCCTCATGTTAGACCGATACTCGGCTGACGCTCAAAAACGTGTGAGAATACCCACTAGGGAGCAGCATCAATCTGTCATGACTGGTGGCGCTCCTGTTATAACTCGTTTCGGAGAAAGTGCACTGCTTAAATGTACCCCATGCGTAAACGTGCCCCGGTCTACCCTATTTGTTAAAAATTGTGCCCTTATGCTAAAAAATTCTGTTTACAAATACAGTAGATGGTAAAAGTTTTAAGACGATATGTTTTTCTGTCCTAATTTTTTCTGCAAAAAAAATTTCTTAATGATGTAAATTAGTAATTTATACCATTTATAAAACTAAAAAAATACAGCATTAGAACAATTGACACATATGCATGAATTAAAAATAATTCGGAAATTCACAAAATTACTGACGCAAAAGTTTTGAGACGATTCAGTTTTTTTTTTTTTTTTTACTTTTTTTGATATTCAACTTCTTAATGTAACGAAACATAACAATATTTAATACAATATTTAATAGTTGCAATCCTTTAACAATATTTAATAGTTGCAATCCTTTAACAATATTTAATAGTTGCATATCCTTTTGCTTTGAGGACTGTGGCACACCGTCAGGGCACGGAATCAACAAGGCTTTCTAAGGTAGACCTAGGTATTTTCACCCATTCCAATTCAAGAACCTGAAAGAATTCTGCCTTTGAAGAATGCTTCCGCGTCCAGACTTTTCTTTCGTCAAATGTGTACAGCTTAGATAGAGGTAAGGTGACTGACTCGGCCAGTCGAAAACTGACATCAAAATTGACACCATTTTGGTGGTATGCTTGGGATCATTAAAATGCTGAAACATCCATCATGAGGCATCTTTTTACGAGCATAAGGCAGTGTGTGATCTTCTAAAATGTTTTTATAAACATTTTTATTCATAACCCCATCGATATGTATGAAGGGGGGGGGGGGGACGCCATCATGATAGAATGCTCCACAGACCAATACTTATCCGGTTCCTTCCTTCATTGTTGGACGTTGGTACCGGGATCCATTCTAGTTCCTTTTGGACGACAAATATTTTGGCTATCACTTTCAAACAAATTGAATTTGGATTCATTGCTTCAAGGGATTTTCTTCCAATCTTTGCTTGTCCATGTTTCGTGCTCCTTAGGGAATTTCAACTGGATTTTCTCATTCCATGAACAGATAAAAGTTTATTTTCAGTCACCCGTGCGCACAATCCAGAGGCATCCAGACGACGTCTTACGGTGTCCTTACTCACTGTGAGTCCATATTCGATGGCCATGCCCTTACATATTCAGCAGCGTTCTTGTTTGAGTCAGCTACCGACTTCCTTCGGATTAACGCGTCTTGAAGTTCAATCATCTTTCTTGGAACTTCTAATCTTGGGAGATCGCCCACACCTTTACCGTCCTTCTACTTCGTTAATATGTAGCCAACAGTTGATTTTGGAATTTCCAACTTGCTGGTGGTAGCAGAATATGATATCCCCCCCCCTCCCCGCTTTCTTAATAATTAGAAGGTGAAAGGCCAAAGACGAATTTTTCGTGTCTTCATACCGAAACTATTACAGATGCGAAAATTAAGATTTTTCGGGTACGAAATAGAATTATAATGCTCCAAGGATTATGCAATTGATTTTCACATACAAGAAACAGGCTGAGAGGCCAGGTTGTTTCGTGCTTTATATATGAAGCATCGCATATTCTGGAACATTCTGGGAACATGACTACGTCAAGCTATTAAATTGCATATCTGGGCAAAGTTATCGAAATTATACAATCCTTTGTATGCAGCTCGTGCAGAAAGGAAGTAACGAAAATTTAATCTAAAAAGCCAAGGAAGGGATTCGAATCCACCTCTTCTGCGTCTGCACTTTGTTCTAACCACTCAGCTTGCGGAGCTTTTGTGTGTGTGATAATATCACATGTATTTAAGTCAAGTATTAAAAACTTGAATTTTATCAGATCTTCTCGAAACACTTGTTTTCATTGTTTCAAATTAACGTTCAGTATATTTCAAATTAAAAATTTTCACACATATCATTAGTTTTGCACCATGTTGGATGTCTGAAGCTACAAAATACTAATTTACATCTAAGAATTTTTGCTGACAGAAAAAGTTAGGAAAAAAAATATATCATCTCAAAACTTTTTATAGCTACTGTGTAATGTTAACAAGTATCATCAATCGAATTTTAGAGTAAAAAAATACAACTTCAAATCAAACGGAACATATTCACTAATAACAATTTCATTTAATAATGCAAAGACAAATACAATTTTTAATTGCTACGAAAGTTTTAAACATTTCAAATCGAATAGATGTACTTGAAAATAAATATAGCAATGATTTAATCAATGCATTTTAATGTCTCTTAAAAAATATACAATTTTTGTTTTAAAAAATACAACAAAACAGTAATAGATTTAATTGCACTGTCAATTCTCGCTATTTATATACATTTGTCACATCACTAACTCATATCTTGAAAATTTTATTTAATTAAAATATGTTTGTAATTACAGCGAACTAATTTTCATCCCCGTGAAATTCTTGATATTTTTACTTTTATTTTATTTTCGTTCTACAATTGCTGTTATTGTAAATAAATAAAAAAATAATTTATTTTACTCTTTCTTCATTCATTATTACGCATGTAATTTGTATTTAACAAGTGTAATATTTAACAAGCATTATAAGTATTGCAATATTTAACAAGTGTCATCAATAGAATTTTAGAGTAAGAAAATACAACTTCAAATCAATCGGAACATGTTCACTAATAACAATTTCATTTAGTAATGCAAAAAAAAAAAAAAAAAAAAAATACGCTTATTTAATTGTTACGAAAGTTTTAAACATTTCAAATCGAATAGATGTACTTGAAAATAAATATAAAAATAATTTAATCAAAGCATTTTAAAATGTCTGATAAAAAATACAATTTCTGTTTTAAAAAATGCAACAAAATAGTTATAGACTTAATTGCACAGTCGGTTCTCACAATTTATATGCATTTTTCACACCACTAACAGATATTTTGAAAATTTTACTTAATTAAAATCTGTTTGTAATTACAGCGAACTAATTTTCATTCCCGTAAATTTCTTGATATTTTTACGTTTATTTTATTTTCTTTCTACAGTTGCTATTATTGTAAATAAATAAAATAAGAATTTGTTTTACCCTTTCTTCATTCATTATTACGCATGTAATTTGTATTTAACAAGTGTAATATTTAACAAGTATTAAAAGTATTACAATATTTAACAAGTGCCATCAATAGAATTTTAGAATAAGAAAATACAATTACAAATTATTTTGAACATGTTCACTAATAACAATTTCATTTAATAATGCAAAGAAAAATACGCATCTTTAATTGTTTCGAAAGTTTTTAAACATTTCAAATCTGATAAATGTACTTGAAAATATGTATAATAATAATTTAATCAAAGCATTTAATGTCTCATAAATCTTTTTTAAAAAAATACAACAAAAGAATGATAGATGAAATTGCACAACCGATACCCGCTATATACAGTTCCAAGTCAAAAAATTACAATAATAGAAAAAAGGTTTTTTTTTAATGTATCGCTCATGCAAAATGTAAAACAGAATAAAACATAATACTGTAAGAATCTACATAGTATATAGAATCTTTTAGCATAAAAATGAAAGGAAATAATACAAAATATAAAATAATTATTCACACATGGAAAAAATGAAAATATTAGAATAACCATTTAGCTGGTTCAAAATATTAAAATAATGTATGGTAAATATTACGTGTTTAAAAAGAAAGGAAAAATAGTTATTCTTTAATATTTTGTAGCATCACCTTTACAGTTTATAACAGCATGAACTCGCTTTGCCAAGCTGTCTACAAGTGGTTCACAATGTCTTCTGCCCAGAAATGACCATGTTGACTTTATGCTGGAAAAAGTTCAACTTTGTTTTTTGGCGCAATATCTTGCAGTCTTTTCTTCATTATTCCCCACAAATTCTCCATTGGATTTAAATCCGGCAAATTAGCCGATTTAAATTTTAGCCGACCAGGGGAGTACGTTAATTTGGTGTTGGCTAACACAGATCTTGGTAGACACTGACTTGTGTGAAGATGCTAAATCATGGTGAAAATAAAATCGTCACCAAACAGATTTCCTGACGATGTTATCATGAAATGCTCAAAGATTATTTGATATATCGCATGATTAATGATTTCGTTAACTGGACATAGCCTTCTAGGACCATCTGCAGCTATTCAAACCCATACCATTACAGCGGCTGCAAATTTCACTGATCGTTTCATGCAGTTCTTGTCATATGCTTCTTGCTTCATTCGCCTTACACGAACACCTTGATCACCATATGTTACGCAAAACACACACTCATCACTAAATACTATCTTTTTCCAATCATCTAGATTTCATAAAAGCCTTTTTTCCACCACTGCACTCTCTCCTTTTCCTGTTTAATAGCCGCGAGGGGCTCTGTCTTTCGCACACGAGATTGAAATCCAAGTTTATGGAGATATCTTAGTATTGCAGATTTAGTCACGTCAACACCGTGTTCTTTCCACTTTTGATGCAAATATCTTACGCTTCTAAAACGATTTTTGTAGCAGCTCCCTTTAGCTTTCTATAATCTCTCCGAGTAGTTTTTGGATTTCTGCCACTATTCAGATACTTTTTACAAAATGTCCTTTTTACAAAATTAAAAAAATATATATACTGCTTTATTGTGCTATTAACACTTGGTTAATAACATTTTAAGTAACAGGCGATATATTGCTGATTACGAGCCTCTTTATGCAAATCAATAATACCATGCTTTGTAACTATGTTATGTCGGACGAACGACCCATGTTTTTCGCAAAATGAAAACAATGATGGTGCAAAGCACTTTTATAACTTAACAAGAAGTCCCGCAGAAGCTAATTTATGCTTAATTTATGCAAACTTCTGAACCAATCAGGAAATTTCATAAGTAATCTAATTTTTTGAACCACCTTTTTGGGTATTCTAATATTTTGAATAATGAAAATAGTTGTACGAAAATGCAATATTCACTTAAAATTTAACCTTTTACAGTTTTAATTTTCTTTAATAACATGGAAATTTATTAAACCATCAACCGTTGTTCTATTTCAATTGTACTTCACTGAAATAAAGCTAAATGCAATTCCAAATACAAATGAAATAAATTATTCCAATTTTTTAATTTGGAGCTATATATATATTTCTCATACCACTAACAGATATCTTGAAAATTTTATTCTATTAAAATCTATTTGCAATTACAATGAACTAATTTTCATCCATGTGAAATGCTAGGTATTTTTACTTTATTTTATATTCGTTCTACATTTGTTATTATTGTAAATAAATGAAAAAAGATTTGGTTTTATCCTTCATTCACTCATTATTACGCATATAATTATACAATTCCTTTAATTAAATTTTAAAGCTGTTAAAACCCACATACCCATAATAAATATTTAAGGAGATTAATCAAATACTTTTCATTGTTACTTATATTTACTTACTGCATTTAAGCGAGGTCCTTTTAGCGATCAATATTTTTTCTAAATTGCTTTTAAAATATCACTCAAGAGATAAGTTAATATTTAAATTTAATATAGGATTTCGGAAAAATTTATTAAAGTGTTCATTACTTATTTCAGACATATATAAAAGATGATTTATACTGGAATGTATTTTTTAAATGGGTTTCAAAAATTTAGTTAGTGAAGATTTTAATAATTCCATTTACTGAAATAATAATTTTTTAACACTCATTGACAGTAAAATAATAAGATAACTATGGAAATACAAATAAGCTTATTACAAACTAAATTTGCGATGGTTGGAGTAAAACTAATATACAGTGGTAGCCAAAATTGTGGATATTTTTGGAAATTTTCATGTTTTATAAATTTATGTGCTTGAAGAATATAACACATTTCACTTAAACAAATGTTCATATATTAAATTCAAGGACATTTAATGTAGAATTTAATTAAAAAAGATATTTTAAATTTCTGCATTACAAAAAATTACGCTTACAAAAAAATAAGATCTATCTTAGATTTCATTGTATTTTAAAGTTACACTTACACATTCAATATTTAGTTGGATAATCCTTGATTTTTATTACAGCTTCACAGCGTTTCAAATGAAAATCAAATTTCGAAGTAATTGGCGAACACGATGTTCGCCCCAGGTCGGTGGCTCACGATAAATATTCCATCTTGTGCTGCGTTTGTAGCCTTGCCAACATATAATAGCGAGAAATTTTCCAGGCTGGGCATCGTTCCATGTGGTTTAGTCGGTAGAACGTCAGTGCGCTATACTGATGGCCCGGGTTCGAGTCCCTGCATGGAATCTTTTTCACTATGTTAGCCCTTTGCGCCTCTTAAGCAATTACTTTGAAATTTGATTTTCATTTGAAATATTGTATGCAAGGCGAATGTTTCTCTCTGGAATAATTTCCGAATATTAATTTAGCTTCACAGCGTCTTCTCATTGATAGAACTAGTGTTTGGAATCTATCCTTTTTAATCACATGTTGCAAAGAGTCAATTATAGCTTCAATAATTTGCGTTTTATTAGGTGGACGCTTTTTTTTGTACAAGGATTTTCAAACGTCGCCGCAAATTTTCTACAGGATACAGATTAGGGCTGTTTCCTGGCCAGGGTAATAATTGTATGTTTTTATTTTTAAAACATTCTTTGCATATTTTTACCGTATGGCATGGAGCTGAATCCTGCTGAAAGATAAATAGTGCTTTATTGGGGAAGTGATCTCTGATGGAAGGTATCAATTTTGGTTCCATGACAGTTACGATGTATTTTTTGCATTCAGAAAGCTAAGAGTCACTTGAATGCGACCCATATCATCTGCAGACATACAAGTCCAAACCATGACATTTGTTGGGTTTTTTGTAGTTGCTTCACTGCAGTCAGGATGCAGCTCTTCCCCTACACTACGTCCCAAATATTTTCGCCCATCCCTACCAAAAAGCGATATTTTACTCTAATCGCGCCAGATTATTTGATTCCACTGATTTTCTGACCAATTAATGTGTTCTTTTGCCCAGTGAGCTCGTTTCTTGCGTTGCTGAAGATTTAAAAATGGTTTTTTCGTTGGAATTCAACCTTTCAGTCCAAAACCTGCTAATATTTTCCTTATTGTTCTTGAACTAAGTGAAATACCCATTGCATTCATCTCACACCTAACAGCTTCCGATAAAATTCTTCTATCTTTGAGGCATATCTTTTTTATATCGGTAGAAGCACTTGTGCATTTTTTTCGGGCTAATCTTCCTTTATTTATCACAGATTTAGGTTCTTCATAACGTAAGCACAACTTTCGTAAGCCAGATAAAGTGACTGATCCACCAACCTGTCTTGCGATTTCAGCATAAGGAGGACCATTTTCTCACAATATGACAATTCCGCTTCTTTTGTAGGTGTCCAATCAGTTCTTGTTGTTGATGACATTGTATTAAATTATTCCATTAAGAAACAATAGATATATTTAAAAAACATTATTTTATTTAGTTACACTAGTATTCACCTTTCTTCAATATGCATTCCAGCAAAATACCGCTTACTGACATTTGATTGGTTCTCAGAACAGTCATTGTGATTGGCAAGGAAGCTTTTATTACAATACACATCAGCATTTATGACTAATTGTGTTTGTATTTTAGACTAAAGTAAGTGTAACTTTTTTTGTTATGCAGATATTTTAATTCTGTTTTTTTTATTAAATTCTACATTAAATTTCCTTGAATTTGATATATAAACATTGGTATTTAAGTGAAAAATAATATATTCTGTAAGCACACAAATTTATAAAGCATGAAAATTTCAAAAAATGTCCACAATTTTGACCACCACTGTATATGTTAGATATATATGTTAGATTATCCTAACATTGGAAGGTTTTTCTTGTGAACGGAATAACTGGCTGTTATGTTAAGAGTAGTGCAATGTTGAAATTAATAGAATCACAGGTAGAGTTGAACCCCGTCGACTAATATAACGTTTCTCATCCTGTCGACTAATATAACGATATTACGTTATATGGTGATTCGAAAGTGTGGTTAGCTTCGATGTCATAGTAGATGAATAATCAATCTGGAAGCCGTACATTAGATTAAGCTGAAACAGAATGTTTCGTAGTAAATCAACATGGATATTGGAAGGTAGTTGCAGTCATCGAGTGGTAGGCCAGGTAACACATCTATCCAGTGTAGGTTTCTCCGGAATAATTGAGACAATGCGTAATTTAACCCAGGGTTTTATTTAAAGAGCTTTCAGCGGTGCAGTTTCCACCAATTCAATTTAAATCAAGCCATCGCTACGTAGTATTTAATCATGGGTAAGCAATAATAGATAATAGAAAATATCAGACGGCGAATAGGGGAAGTTATCCAAGGACGTAGATCGCGCTCTCAATTAATGAATAATTAAGAATGTCACGTCATATAAAGAGTGCGGACAGAGCAAGCGGATGAATTTGAAGGAAAAAAGGATAACCTCAGAAATGCGCGGGAAAGTAAAAATGGAAGCTAAAAGAATATTTTCGAAAGAAAAAAGCACAGAAATGGAAAATTTAATTTAAGAATACTAAAAGCGTAATATTTAAGCGATTTAGACAAGTGAGGCATTAAATTAAAGGGAATTTAACAGAGTTAACGATAGAGATTATTTAAGGATAAGAATTTAGTGAATATAAGGTAGTAATTTGGAATAAGATAAGGAAATCGCGGAATTAAATCTAATAATGTAACATATATATATATCGAAAGATGTCCGGTAGGGATAAATTGATGAAACAGAATGAGAATAACCTGGATAAAAAGTCAAACGAAAGATTTGACATCATTGAAAAAATTAAACTGCTAAATTGGAAATTGGCTGGGCACCGGCATATTGCACAAAGACAGGACAATATATTGAGTACAAACATCCTACAGTGGTATCCCAGAGATGTAAAACAACCTCAAGTGTGATGGAGTGACGAAATCAGAAAAGTGGCCGGTGTTATTTGGATGAGTAAATCACTAGACGGGAAACATTGGGAAAATCTAGGGGAGATTTAGATCCAGCTGTGAATTGAAAACGGTTGTTGATGATGATGATGTTGACCATCTAAAGCCCTGTCATTTCTCTTGAAGTTTTGAAATATTTTTTTCCGACTTTGATTTTCACTTTAAAATTTTCGAAAGCAACTTTCTTTTAATAGTAATACAGCAAGTGGAAGTAATTCGGCCATCTTATAATTTTTCTCAATAAATGCGCTTTTACATTAGTTTTTTTTTTTTTTTTTTTATAAAGAAGAATAGGCAATGAAACAAAAACTAATTTTTATTATTCTTATGAACAGAGCTTTATTTCTACGAGTATTTGAAATAAATTAAATATAAATAAAGGAATTTCAAAACGTTAACAAAAAATCAAAACGGTCAAAAAGTTTGAAACTACCATAATAATTCCCAATAAAAATGACATACAAGTGTAATCGTTGTTCGAAATTCGTAATTTTGACATATAAAAATTGTTTGTTCTGCTGCGTTGATAGTGACCATTTTGAAATCGAATGTAAACAACAGAATTTCAAAAAAATAAAATTCAGCTTTTCACAAAAATAACAAAAATTGCAAAACTGTCAAAAATTTTGAAACCATCAACTGAATTCCCAATAAAAATGACGACGACGTCTAGCGTTTGTTGAAACGGATCGGAGAATAGGGAGATACCTGTTTAGATAAAATATGTCATGCAGCAAATTAAATGTAATCTCGGTGTACAGGCGTCTAAATATTCTGTACATAGACATATCAAAGAATGTTACTACATCATACTAAAGAAAATGGCTTGCAAACTACGTGTCAAACTGCACTACTAACTTGCAAGAACAAACTGGGCTAAAAAACACATGTCCTGCGAGGGACAATTGGCTTACTGTTTTATTCAAAAAATCATTAAGAAAAAAAAAGAACTTAGATGGCCCTGATGGGTAGAACATTAGAACATGTATTGGCATGATCTCCGAAAGTAACCAAAAAGTTTTTCTTTTTTTCAAAAGGCAGCATGGCGGCAAGCCTGTTATGGTTTGGGATGGGGGTTTTTGGCTTCAACAGTCTGACCTCTCTGGATTTTCTAAAAGGAAGACAAAATCCCCAAAAATATTAAGAGACGCTGAACCAACATTTCCATTCGGTGACTTTTTTTTTTTTTTTGGGGGGGGGGGTCTTGAATAGATCTTTGAACAAAGTCATACCTCAATGTACATATTACATACTACATAACAGGAAGCGTGGTACACTTTGCCACCAAATACCCTACAAAAACTAGTAATTTCGATATAAGTGGGTTTATTTGAACTAATCCGAAATCACGAAAATATAATTTGTATGTAACAGTTTTGTAAAAATGATAAATGTCGTAGTTTTTGACAGTGCATCAACTTTTGAGACAGTTTTGTTTAAAGAGATTTTAAATTATATTACTTACAAATATGTAGTTTAAATTTTTCAACTTTTTACATAATTTATTTAAATGTATTTGCGAAATACACAAATAAAAAAATGCTATTTATTTTAACTTTTTATTATTCATTAAAAATCAACATTTTATTCTTGTGCTTAAACTTTTGAGACGGGCTGTACCATAAAACAAGTTATACAAATAACCTTAACGTATTTTTTGAATGATTTAAATCAGAAAGTAGAGAGAAATATTTTAAAAGCTTATTATGCATTTCTCTGAAAATTTCTCAGTCATGTCTTTACAAACACAGTTTAAATAATCAGTAATCCAAAACGCTTTATTGAAATTTCTGCAATTGGAATAGACATTTTTAGAGAAATTTTTAGTGTAGTTGTAAATGATTGTTTCTCACGTGCTTGCTTAAAGTGATAAAAATATATTTAAAAGCAAAAAAATACGTTTATTTACTCAGATTGGACATGTTTCATTTCTCCGACGGCAACATTGTCAAGAATTAAAATGTTACAAACATTTTCGCAAAAAAAAAAAATTAAATTTTAAATTTGAATTAAAATGGTCTCTAATTGTTTCATTACTGTATTGGAGAGTATTATAATGATTGCAAAGATTGACCATTACACATAAGTAATGTTCGAGTGATTCATTCTCCTTTGTTATTTTAATTCCGGGCTACTCATCTTGGCGGCATGTTTGATTATGGAATTTTAAATGTAACCTCACACTACATGTAAATGTTGTGTTATTATGTAATGTTGTGCAAAATATTTCACGTCATTTATTATAATACACGCCCACTTCTGCCGGGTCTACCATAGATATCCGTCTTTGAATTTCAGCAGAGAGAATGCTTTCAAAAGTACAGGGTGATTCATAATGAATGGGACAAAAAGAAAACATGATTGTGAACGTTGTAATTAATATATTTAGAAAATTTAAATTTACCTCAAAACTACATTTTTTCAAGTTTCTACAAGTGTTCAATATGTGCCCCTCCGGTGACACGACAAATGTATACACGGTAATCAAGTTCCTGCTACACTCGTGATACCATATCCCCTGTGATGGAGTTCAACACTGCAGTTATCCGCTGCTTCAGTTCCTCTATGCCCTGACTAAGTGGAGGCACAAACACCTTGTCTTTAAAGAAACCCCAGAGAAAAAAATCACAGGGCGTTCACGAATTCTTTCAACCACTTAGGGTTTTGTTTCTTTTCGTCCTGGGCTTTTGTTCTTGCATAAGCAGCCGGTATCATGGAACTGCTTCACCCACCTGCTTATGTTATGCCGATGCGGTGGTTGTTTAAGAAATTTCGTGCGAAAATGTCTTTGCACAACAGTTACCGAGAAGGTTTTGGCATACTCGAAAACGCAGTACGCTTATCTCCTGCATGGACGAAATTTTGTTTAACAGCGCCTCTAGTGGCGAGTTCGTCATTCGTTGATTTTTCCCTGTTGCAAAATAAAACTTGTATAATTGTAGTTGCAGAATAAATTTGTTTCGGCTGAATAAATCCATTACGGCAGTCACACTGCGCTATTGTTTTTGGAACATTCATTATGAATCACCCTGTATAATAGCAGTAAATTGTAGTCTCAGAAGACATGGAAAAGCAGAGCAGCAATTAATTGTAGACGGAGCACAGCTGAAAATTAATGGGACTCGACACAATGAAATGTCAAAATTTTGCAAAATTTCGATTTTCAGATTTTTATCTAATCGCATATGAGTTACTTTCGACTACACGCGGACAAAATTTCAGACTAATACTGCATATTGAACCACAGTTAAGATTTATTTTTTCATATTGTCAGAGTACACGCATTTTATACAACATACCTAAATCTTTAAGTATTTGGACAACTGATACAGGGTGTCCGGTCTCAACGGTTTCCAATGGCTAATTCCTAAACCGTTACTCATAGATATATAGTTCCAGTTACAAAAATGTTTTAGATCAGGTAAAGAAATATTTTAAAAGCGATTTGGGTGAATAAAAGCATTTCTTAAAAAATTACGAAATTTAAATTTTTATACGGTCCCGCGGTCCTATAAGTTATATTTAGTAAAATTTTCCTTTTACACTGACAAGTAATACAAAAAAAGTATCGTTGTTCTACGATTAAAATTGACCGAGTAATACCTGTTTAAAGCTGGAGTCTATTTTTTGCTGCTAATTGGGGGTCATTCACAAATTTAGTCGAAATATAATTTAGTCAGATATATTAAAAAATGGTTGAGAGTAAAATTAACATTGCAATATAAATTTGAAATCTTTAGTCATTCTGACATATTAATGCAAAATATACAATTTGTAATAAACATTTAAGAAGAAAGAAAAACAAACACAATTTTTGTTAAATAAAATGATGCTAAAAAATACATAAAAGTTAAAAAACACAACAATCTCTGTCTTGTATTATCTAATCTAAAACTTTTTCTTAAACTAATCTATTCGAAATTTTTTTGTGTTATCCTGTAAAATAAGTATAAATGCTAACCACCGAAAATTATAATAATATTAGATTGTTATCGGATTTGCGCCAGTATGTAAAATCTCGATCGGATATTTGAAAGTGGGTTAAAGTTCGAATAGAAATTTTAAACTGAAAAAACATACATAAGATCATTGAAGTAACATAAAACTTATAAAAATAACATAAATTTTATTAAAAGAAATCAAAAAAGAAACAGTCTCAAATTCTGACAAAATAAAACATATGTTATTTAAGACAATCTGAAACTTAATAAATGTTAACTTAATCGTAATACTTGTACGATTTTTTTCAAAGCGCAGATTCACATGAAATGAGATCTTCGAATACTTTAAGCACTTGGAATGTGACCCCTCAAAGCCAAGCCGAACTCATTTGTTTTCAGAGCAGAAAAGTGGCATAAGTCATGCATTTTTAAAGTTTCATAACTCGCACAATTTTAGTGTTATATGAATGGGACTTTTTTTGTTTTACTTGTCAGTGTAATAGGAAAAATTTACTAAATATAACTTATAGGACCGGGGGATCGTATAAAAATTTAAATTTCATATATTTTTAAGAAATGTTTTTATTGACCCAAATCGCTTTAAAAATACTTCTTTACCTCATTTGAAACATTTTTACAATTGGAACTATATGTCTATGACTAACGGTTTAGGAATTAGCCATTGGACACCGTTGAGACCGGACACCCTGTATATTGTGAAATGTATTACATTTTTGAGAAAAATAACATTTTGTAAGGAAAGGTAAAATACTGTTTCTCACATGAAAAAGTCTTCTTGCGAACGCTTTTACTACCACTAAAAATAAATATGGTTTTGCGATCCTCTCGTTTAAATACATAAATTCAGAGACAATCGAGTTACAGATGTAAAATCATACAAAATTAATGTTCATTTAAGGTTATTATCATGGGGCCGGACAATGCCGGGAGGGCCAGCTTGTTGCAATAGTATAAATGTTGCAGTAAAAATTTACACTTTAAATTAATTTTTAGCTTTTTATGATGCTTCCTATCAAGTGCTAGACTAATTGAACAGGTGCTGAACAGGTGAGCGGCATTGAGGGGTTCCCTAGCTGAAATCAACTTAACACCCAGTCTAGGAAATGAAATATCGTATATTTTGTGCGCCATTGGGATAAGTTAAACAGTAGTTTAGAACTACTCAAGAGAAATAATTAAGAAATTTAAAGAGAAAATAATTAGTTAAGTATAAAAATGGAATAAAGTTAAATTTTAAGTTAAGACTTAAGAGGAGTAAGAAATTGATAAATATCTTAAAGGATATTATAAAATGGTGTAACTGTAGTTGTAAAACTACTGTAAAGAAGGATTAAAATGAGAAAAATGTTAGCACTGTTCAGAGTTACACTCGCCAAGCTTGGGCAGGAAAAGCTATAAGAAGGTAGCAAAAGCCACATTAACAAAAAAGGTGCTAATAGGGTCATACTTTTTTCCCTATATATGTCAATGTAAAGAAGATATAACATTTTTTTTAATAAGAAGATATAAACAGGTTTTAAATCAGAAAAGCTTTTAAATACTTTCCATATATATATATATATATAGTAATTCTGTTGTTATTAGCTGTTTTACTATGGTGTTATTAGGCACTTTAGCTGCAGAATGTAGGTTCTCTGAAAGAATTAATTTAATATGAAATAACCCAAAACATTAAAATAAAAGGAAAGAATTAATTATTATATTTTAAAAACCTGTATTCACTTGCTAAACAAAAAAAAAAAAAAATCTAAAAAACAGTTAAATTCTCATTTAAATCTATGAAACCCTTTTCTAAGAAAATAAATTCATTTGAATACTTATTTGAAATATATATTATGAATAGCTATATGCTTCTCATTATTTAATGGTCCATTTACATTTTCTGTACTCATTTGTCAGTTGACATTACATGATGTTTCGTGACTCAAGAAAAAACATTAATATTTTTGTAAAGACAAATTTATTCATATCCAGAAAGCTCATAAATACCATACCGAGAAATTGCTCTCTACTGACAGTTTTATATGATATATCTTCTTCTCACGTGATACCTGCTATATATTTTCCCCGACACCGCTGTGCAGAGCCTGCTGGGAGGTATATATCAACTTCTTTAATGGCAATCACTGCCGAAGCTAGGAACTCGGATTATTTTTCAGTTATTTTCTTTCCTTTCTTTTCTTTTTTCTTAATCATAAATCGCTTGTTATTACTTTGATAGAAAATCATTCTTACAAAAAATCGATATTTGCGAGGATATGTTAAAAATATATAGTACATAAAAAAATCTTATAAGCTACGAAGACTATTTTGATATTATTTTATGTACTTTCTAAAGTTTTTCAGTTTTTCTGTTTCTTTGAAAAATTATTCTTATAAAATGAATTCAATTGACTATTGCGCATCTATAGTATACTGTGCCTGCAGTGGGGTAAATACAGACAGATAAATTAAGATTGTCTTTTATTTTGAATAAAAAAACCAAATTGATTTTTACTGCTTTAACTAATTAATTAACCCCCTCCGAAAAAAAAAAAGAATCATAAGATGAAACCTGAAGTTACTTCAACTTTATTTTAAGACACAAATTTCTAGGCACTCATTTCCATAAATTAAAAGCATAAAATGTTTGTTTTAGCAACAATTTCGAATCTCCGATCTTAACAATGTACTTGCGTTCTTAGAAATTTGTGTAAAATATGGAAAGATGGCCGCCAAGCCCATCATGCATAATTAAAAAAAAATTTATTTTCAGAAACACGTTATGATGTATTTAGTAAAGGAGAAAAGGCTTTCTATCAATGCATACTTAGGTACTCGACTTACGTATGGTAAATGTTTAATAAAAAATGTTAAATAAGTACCATAATATAAGCTTGGAAATTTGATATCACACTATTTTTTAGCCACAACTTTCCCCTTTTTTCTTTTCTTTTGTTTTTGCTTGGCTTTTTTTTTTAACTTTTGAAAAGTTGTTTTTTAGTAGATCTATAGTATACTGTGCCTGCAGTGGGGTAAATTGATTTATGAAATCACGGTTTTTTAATAAAAACGTCTACAATATTCATTGAAAATGAATGAAATTTCGTAAATTACGCATGCTAAGCACAAAAAATGATTTACAAAAATAAAATTTCATTTACAATAATAATAATAAACATAAGGTCAAAAATTAGATTTTATTAACATACACACATGGAAATTGATTTAAGAAATATCACATTTCATTGGCTACCCTGAAGCAATATGTCAAAAATTTGCATAAAACAAAATAACGTTACATGCGTAGTAGGCATAAAAAGCATTTTATATTGGAAGCAATACGTTTCAGTCATACTTTTCACGATGGGTAAAGAAAAAAATGTTATCTGAGTACGAAATAGCAGAAATCTATAAATATCTAAATCATGTAAAATCTGTTCCGAAAGTTATTAAATAACTTAAATACCAGTCGGTGTGATATATAAATATAGAAAAGATCCAATAAATTATGCCAAAAATTTTAACAAAATGGTAATCCAAACTAACAGTGAGAAAAGGGGAATTCTTTAACTTGCATCGAAACCGGCCACAGTTCAAAGCAGATTTGTGCAGATCCATCACTTCTGTTACTTCTAGAAGAGTTAGACAAATTTTACATTTTTCACGGACCTTAAAATGGTCGAAAATGTAGTCTGGTGCAAAGTTACTTATGAGTCACAAGCAAATCCGTTGCAGTATTGCGAGAAGTGCATGGCAATGGACAGAAAATGGAAAAAGGTTATTTTGTGTGATGAAAAAAAAAAATCGGCTTGATGTATTATTGGGGGAATCTCCGAAAAGAACCGAAATCTACATTCAGCAGAAATTTTGGTAGAAGAAGTTTGATGATTTGGACAGAGATTGCATATGATGGCAGAAGTGAAAATGTATTCTTAAATGGTCGCCAGCATTCATGTTATTGCAGCTTAACTTTTGAAAAGCCCCTTCTTCCATTTGCATGGCATTTTTACAGTTTAGATTACATCTTCAAGCAAGATAATGCAAGTATTCACACTTCAAATAAAATGAAAGATTGTATTCACGAACAGAACATTGTTCTTTTTGATCAACTACATATTAGTCCTGATTTGAACCATATCGAAAACATTTGGGGTCAACTTGTTCGAATAGTTTATGCAGATAGATGCAATACACATCACTTGTAGAATAGAAAGCTTCAAAACTGGAACTGAATTTATCAGAAGTACATTCAAAATCCAGTTTTAGCAATGCTGTCTAGAATAAAAGAAACTTTAATGAAGAAAGTTGGCTTTACAAACTATTAATTTCAACGAAATGTGATTATTTCATAAATCAATTTCTATGTTTGTATGTTAGGAAAATCTAATTTTTGACCTTATATTTTTGTTTATTATTACATATGAAATTTCATTTTTGTAAATCATTTATTAGACATAGCATATATAATGTATGAAATTTCATTCATTTTTAAAGAATATTATAGAAGTTTTTGCTAAAAAAAGTGGTTTCATAAATTAGTTTTCACCACTGTAATATCATGCACTTTTCATACAAGAAAATTGCGCGAATTTACTGGTGCGCGTTATAAAGTGAAACACGGTATTTACGTATAGTATGTGTGTTGCGGCCAACAATTGGTTGTCTGTCTCGTGACTCTGGAATATTCGCCTGTTAAAATGCATTGGTTATCAACAGTCTGTAGCTTATAACGAATTAACAACTTGCAATTATATATATGATAGCGCTAAGTGTATAACAGTTCCGGGATGAACTCATCCGGACCTTGCTAATCGCGTTCATCCTCGGAAAAAAAAATATCGCGGCGATGTTAGACATAAGCATTGCGATCCCGTGAATAAGGCAATTGTTCGACTTATTATAGTAATCCGCGTTGTATCACATCCATTCTTCTTTATTTACTCTAAAAGCTTCAAAATCTATACAATTATAATTATTTAAGTTCTAATTTAAAAATACCCAGCTACCAACAACAGATTATCGATATAAACACGAATACCGTTGCCATTCATAAGCATAAATTCCAAATCTAGAAACAAATGAAGGGCTCTTTTATCGTTTCATTAAAATAATACCGTTTAATATCCGATTCTGCTCTTAAAATATTTGTAAAAGCATATTAAAGCCTTTAAATATTTTTAATGAGTTTTCCACTTCTACATACCGACTTATATTTTGTGAAAAAACGGAGTTAATTATTTTATATAAACAAGACAGCAGTTCCATTCATGAACTATGCTTTTTTCAACGTTGTTTTGGCGCCATCTTTCGGCAATCAATATAAACGATGGAACATTTGACTGAAATTATAGTTGTTTACTTTAAAAAAATACAGGACGTTATGATGTAATTAGAGAGCATTTTTTAAATGTTTTCGTTATGTAATTTTAAAATTTCGTTCAATATAAATAAAATGATTCTTTTTTTTTTGTTTTTGATACCTTTGATAGAATTTAAATTTTGTTTTATTAATTTTTTAAGAGGTTAAAATTTATCCGCTTTTTTAAGAATTTTGTTTGCATTACAAATAAAATAAGTCCTTTTTTTCCTGTGTGTTATGAAATATAAGATGTTATCATGATTGCATTAGTATGAGAAAATTATTTTTTCACATTTTCTTAGTAAATTACAATTTTGTTTTCACATCAAGGTTCAAATTTTGCAATGTTAAAAATAAAAAATTTATATGTACTAATGTAATTAATATATGTAGTACATGTCATTGTGTATTCCTTACATATTAATTACATTTGATAAGAAATACAAATTTTATTTTCAATTCAAGCAAATTTCAAATAGATATAAGCTAAGCTCTTAAACATTTATTCAATTAAATTAAAATTTAACTAAAGAAATAATAATAATAGATTTGATTTTGTCATTTTCTACAATAAAAACCCTTTAATAATAAAACCTTCATTCTGTATGTTTGTTTGAAATCTTATGAAAATGAAACGCAGATCCGCATTCCGTCATTTTTGACGGGGGTTCTATACTAGTAATATACTAATTTTAATTGCTAAGAGGTGTAAATTAAAACTTCAAAAGCAATAAAAATAGGTTTATTCGACTATTTACATGTTTCGACTCTACCCGAGTCATTTTCAAAACACATAAATAAAATTTTTTGTACACATATGGTTTCGTAAGATGCGTTGAAAAATCAGCGAAAACCAGTAATTTTGGAAAATATCAAAAAACATATTTTTTACACCCTGTCTGTTCATAACAGTAAAAGTAAGCATTTGACTATAACCTATACTTTGAAAAGGAGATAAAAATTTCCTACAATTTATGTGCAAATAAGTTTTTCGGACCTTTAATAGTTATGAGAAAAACAATGACGAATGCACGGAGTGGTCAGCTGCCTCTTTATTGAAAACATCTAATATATTAAAGCAAAAACCTGATTTTTTAAGACCACGATCAGTAAGACCAATATTGACCCATTTGCGCATGCGTCAACTTTTTTTCGAAGCTCTTTAATTTAGAGGAATATTGAGCGAGTTCCTGGTACCGCAGTGGTCAAAGGCTCTGAATTTTTTTAGAGGACGTGTGTTCCAGCCCAACGCCCGGCAAAATGATATCTGCAATGTTTTGCCGATGATTCTCTTCAATAATGACATATTTTATTGGCAAGAAAGTTGTATGATTTTTATTTTGTTATTATTATTAATATTTGAATGCTTTATAATTAAATATTATTATTATTTGAATGCTTTATAATAAAATAAAATTTAATACGCAACAATATTTTAAAAAATAATAATTTTTTATTTAAAATATTTTGCATGTAATTATCAATTAAATAAATGGAGCTGATCTACATATTTTTTTATATTTTCTGACCATTATCAAGAATATATATATGTGTGTGGCAGAAAGAAAAGTTTGCCATTCTTTTCCTTAAAAAAGAAAACGGAAAGAAAGAAAAAAATATTCATATAAGAATTATAAAAGAAATTACCTTGATATCCGTGATTTAATATTTAAAAAATAAATAAAAATGTGAAATAAAATTCGAGTAAAAAAAAAATTATATTATAAATTGTTAGCTGCATAAAGTTTCAAATTTAGGTTTTAGAGAAATGAGACTAATAAAAATAAAATTCATGGCAGCTTTTAATAGTTGTGCAGTTTAAAATAAATAAATAAATAAAAATAAATATTGCTATTTTTTTTTTTTACAAAAGAAAAAAAATGAAAGAGGAAAAAAAAATACTGTAATAAAATAAATTAGACAGACAGCACCCTCTATTGCCTTAAAGAAATAGGAATCACTTATGCAACATAGAAATTTGTCACGATTTCAATAATTAATTTAAAAGCAACTAATTAAAAATTCAAGAATTTTTCTAATGAAACATTTAAGTTATTTACAGTCAAATCTTGACGGGCATTATCTAGTATAGATTAAATGCATCGTTTTATGCCTGCTCAGATATGTAAAACGTTAACGTTAACTTATATAGGTACAAAAAAAGATAAATAGTAATTAATGATCTGTTTGTATGAAAACTGTAAGCATTTCACCATATTCTATACTTTGAAAAAGGAGATAAAAATTCTCTACAATTTATGTGTACATAAGTTTTTCGGATCTTGAATAGTTATGAGAAAAACAATGACGAATGCACGGAGTAGTCAGTTGCCTCTTTATTGAAAGCATATATCTTAAATGCATCATTATATGCCTGCTCAGATATGTAAAACGTTAACGTTAAGTTATATTGGTACAACAAAAAGATAAACAGTGATTAATGATCTTTTAGTATGAAAACTGTAAGCATTTCACTGTATCCTAAAATTTGAAAGGGGAGGTAAAAATTCTCTACAATTTATGTGTAAATAAGTTTTTCGGACCTCGAATAGTTATGTGAAAAACAATGACGAATGCACGGAGTAGTCATCTGCCTCTTTATTGAAAACATACAGCTTAAGTGCATCATCATATATCTGCCCAGATATGTAAAACATTAACGTTAATTTATATAAGTACAGCAAAAAGATAAACAGTGATTAATGATCTGTTAGTATGAAAACTGTAAGCATTTCATTATAACCTATACTTTGAAAGGGGAGATAAAAATTCCCTACAATTTATGTGTAAACAAGTTTTTCGGACATTGAATAGTTATGAGAAAAATAATGACGAATGCAAGGAGTAGTCATCTGCCTCTTTATTGAAAACATACAGCTTAAATGCATCATTATATGTCTGCCCAGATATGTAAAACGTTAACGTTAAGTTATATAAGTACAGCAAAAAGATAAACAGTGATTAATGATCGGTTAGTATGAAAACTGTTTAATGTTATACAGTATAATAAAATAGCTAAATATTTTTTTATACAACACTTATTATTAAATGATTACTGACTTGAAATGAGACTCATCAGTCAAACCGAACCGTCTTGGCCAAAGGTTGCATGATTTCTGGCATACCTTCCAACTTCTGTACTCCTAATGCAATTAATTAAATGTAATATTTATTTACGCTCCTGGTTGCGAAAGAGACGTTTTTGTCCCGAGGAATAAGATTTTTGCTCTAGCCGTAGGCGAAGGCTGCAAGCACCCAAGGGCAGACCTGACTAGGGCCTCCGGTGCAAATGCCCTGGGCACGAAAATTTTCATAATTTCATCTAAATTTCCATTAAAACATCATAATTGTACCAACGTTTTTATTTCTGAATAATTATGCATAAAAAATTTTACAGTTGCTTTGGGAATACACTTTTCTCATTTCAGGCACATGTCATTTGAAATCTAAAATTGTGCAAAAAAATGATTATTAAGAACAAGTTAAAAATACATGTAATGCAATGTTCTTGCACGGGATTTTCCTGAAAGGAGAGCTTACATCATTTCTCGACCAGATGGCGCATTCGAGAGCTTAAATTCCCAATATTTGAGATGTTAATACGATAAAATGACAAATATATATCTCAATCAATGTTTAAAAGCACATTTTAATAAATAATAGAAAAATATTTATTTTATTCATGGAACTGTTTTATTTTACGGAAAACGTAATTTTTTGAGTTGACACTTTTCGAATAAGTGTGTAATATGTAAAAAAGCTAGTATCAGTAAATCAACCAGTCTAAAGCGGGGGGGGGGGGGAGCCAGAAAAACTGAAAATGACATGATCAGAGAAACTTAGGCGGACCCTGCCCAAGGGTCGAAGCTTAGACTGCACATAGTATTTTTAAAAACTGTGGAATGAATTAAGTAAGTAGTAATTAGTAATTAGTAAGTAATTAGAAGTAAGTAAATAACGATTCATACAACATTTTATCATAACATGACTTTTATATCTTTTTTTTTTTTTTTTTTTAGCCCTCTTTTACAACGCAAGTCATAAATAGGTTACTTTTGGATCTCAATTTAGGAAACATATTAGCCTATTATATTACGAACCACCGTTTAAAAAATAACTTATGCTCTGTGGGTAAAGTTATTTCCCTCCGGAGTTTGGAGCGAAGGAAATTAAGCTGACCGTTGAGTCGTGCTTTATCTCTAGATTGTAGAGATAGAACTGGTATTAGTCGGATTAGACTAAGGTTACATCTTCATTACTTGAGGAACTTTTACTTCAAATATTTGGGACTTAAGAACTTTGCAACAATTTTTCTTATATCGTCAAACGTTCCCATCACTCAACTTATTTTAATTGTTGTGACTTGTCAAAATTATTCAATAAAACTACATTGTTATTTATTTAATAAATCATCTTTTTGTTTTAATTTTGTCATCGCCTTCGAAGAACACACACGCTACCCGTCTTTAAATTTAGAGGCGCCACAACCCGTTTATATGCGGAACTAGCCACCTCTGGCGGCCAGTTTGGTCTCCCTTAAATGGTCCCCTAAGCATTGCATCATGTTACTTTCATCCTCAAACTAATTTACTTGGTCAATCCTTCCCCAAATCCAAAGATTCTGATAGAGAAATCAAGAATTCTTTGCGATCTTGATAGTATTTCGTATATTTTTTGTTGTTATGCGTATTCCGTCTTTTTTTTTTACAAATACCACTTAATTTCCGTTGCTGAAAAAAATGAGTGAAATTTCAAGGGTTTAAACTGAGATTTGTTCATAAATTATCTAAATTAAACTTATTATTTTACTTAAACATGCTGATACTTCAATGTTAATTTTTTGTATTAATAAATTTATTTTAATTTTGCAAATAATGCAATTATAATTTTTTTTCACAATTTAATAATTAAATAATGAATACATATATTTTTGTTTTTATAAATTTGATTTCTGAGTTCATAAATATGACAATAAAGTAATGTAACTGAGAGAAATAGTAACATAAAACTCTCATCAATGCAAAACGTAAAAAAACTTTAGCGCCGCCAATTTACCTACTTTGACGTCATAAGAATATTGTCCATTCATTGTTAGAGATCCTGTTTTGCGAATGATTACCTTCATGGTTTAATATTTTCTACCGTTCATGATGAATGAATCTCTTGTGTTTGTTTACTTTATGAAGTGTGATAGTAAGCAGTCGACTTAATTTAAATTTAAGTTATTTTAGAATATATATTTATTTGAATGTAATTTAGAAACAATACTTCATGTTGAAATGAAATATTTTAGTTTATGCTATTATTATTACGATTAATTATTTATTTGTGTACTTTTCCACTACAGGAGCCTTGTCATTTTTTTTTTTTTTAAGCTTGGCACAATTCGGGCTCCAGGAAGTTAAATACGTTGACAAAATATATAAATAGCTATGAAAACAAACCTGGCGAATTTTATTTTTTTATATGTATTTGCATATAAACATTTTATTTATACATATATATGCAATAATTGTTTATATACAAATTACTCTTGTTTCTATATAAAAATAGATTATTGCCTTCTTTAGATTAAATAAATTGTATACATATGGAAATAATTGCTTATGTGTATGAAACAGGATATAGATTGCCGGAAAATACGATGCCAATTTTTTTCTCTCGTCAAGGAAAAATACCTTTATTTATTCATTTATTTATTTATTTATTGTATTTTAAATGAGGTGAATGAAAGATGTGTATTTTAAATGTATCTGATATATGTATTTAAATTTATGTGTTTTAAATGAAATGAATGATAGGTTTATGTTTTAAATAAAATGATGGCGATGGAACCCTATTTCGCGATTTAATCATCTGCTCCCGGCTAACATTAAATTACCGAATTGGCCGCCTGGCATACAAAAAGCGGAGCGGTCAACCCGGAACTGTTGATGACAGTCACATGACTTATACTTTTATTATATAGATTTTTTTTCTTTTACAGTATATACTAAAAGACGTTTATAATTTATATACTGCATAATTCGGTGCATAACGCACATTTTTGAAACACAAAAATTGATAAAAATTTGCAAGTGCTCGTTATATGCCTGGAATAAAAATGAAAGATTAAAAATTTAAGAAAGCATACTGAGATTTCTAAATTATCTGATGGTCAATAAAAGAATCTGAGTTCAATTGACTAGAGGTACAATTCCAATCGCTTTGTGGATATCCGATAAAGAAATAGTCTTACAAAGGTACCACCAAATATGGTGAGCAAAGATTTTGATGATTTTAAAGCATGTTGTAGGTGTCATATCCCTAATTATTCTGGTAAAAGATTTTTTTTAAATGGACGTTACTTTTTGAGAAAAAGGGTATGAAATTTCAGCATACGTTTTAAATACGCCATTAGTTTCATATTTCACACGTGGACTTGTTGGCGTCGAGGTAACTTGCGCGTTCCCTACCCCGCAGTCGGAGCGTTCGATCCACCTTGTGACTTTTTTTCTTTTGTAACTAATTTTATATTTTTGGCACGTTACAACTTTTACGCTAAATTATGAAATCGGCAGCTTTGAAATTTTTAATGTTTTTCTAATAAATTTCACTTACATTTTCGATTTTGTATTGAAAATTTATGTTTTTCTGAAATTTTTAAACTAATATTTATGTTGAAAAAAAAAATCTAAATTAATTTATGTTTAGATTTCTCATCTTTTAAAAACTTACTATTATTGTCTACATTTATTTGCATATATATTTATTTATCACAATTATAAAATAATTCATATTTTTTCCTTGCATTTTCCATTAAAAAAGATATTGAATTGACTAGGAAAAAATAAAAAGAATAATATATCCTTTTAATATTTGATTTTTTCTAAATATAAGGCAATATGTTAACTGATGAAATAAATAATGTTTATCATTACCGACATCGACACTTTTAGATTAGCACTATGCAATTAATTGAGTGATACATATCGTAAAAAAATTCAAAACACAAAATGGCATGAAAAAAATCACTAGAAAAACAATTTGTTTGCTGGAATTTTCATAATGTATACAAAATGTAACAATGTTGAATAATGCACAAACTAGCCTAATATATCTTCTTTAAGTACTGATTATTTAATACCATTAAAGTAGCTAACCGAGATCAATATAAAGATAATTTTATTTATTCGGATATTACCTAGAAATTCGCATCAGACGATATTTTAAAACATATATATATTTTTTTAATGTACTGTAGAATAATTAAGAATGACTTGAACAATGTTTTCGTTTGTTAAAATGAAAAAAATGCTTTGAAATGTAATCTGTCATTTTGTATCTGTGAAAAGAGCAAACGAAAAATCATGTTCAGTTTGAACTTTACAAATAAATGCAATTAGAGGACATTAAAAATTTATACAGCTGGTAAACACTTACATGTAAGCGATAGTGTTTTAATATTTTATTGCTCTTTCGAAGATAAGCGATTGGATTTATCTAATCATAAATACGTTTGGGAGATTCGACGTGAGAAACATTTTGCACAGGTTATACAGAAAAAAAAATGCATAAAGTAAAAAAAAAGTATTATTTTAGATCTGCACTTAAAGAATTGAGATAAATAACAATAATAAAAAAAAAAATTCTTGACATGAATTAGTTTAAAATTTTGTCAATACAAATATTAGTTTAAAAATTTTAGATTATAATTATGCATTAGAAATGCATGCAGAATATTTATAATATAAATATTCAAAAATGTAAATGTAATTTATTAGAAAAATATCAAAACTTCATTCATTATTCAGCGTAAATTTTGAACGCCTCAAACATATAGAAATTAATTAAAAAAGAAAAATGTCAAACGGGGTAGATCAAACTCCGCGCCTGCGGGATAGCGAACGTGCACGTTTCCTCGACGTTGTCAAGACAACGTGTAAAATATTAAACTATTAGGTGACTGAAACGAATGCTGAACTTGACCTAAAATTGCTAAAAACTAAGGCCTATTTGAAGAAAAAAAATTATCAGAATAATTAAGGGTATGTTCCCGAGAACATACTTTAAAATCATCAAAATCTGTTCTCACCATGTTTAAAGGGCACCTTGTTAGTAGTGTAGCTATTACTACGATCGCGCGTTTTATTTCATATTTGTTATTACGATTTTTAATGTTCTTTAAAATATTACCATTCAGAAATCTCATGAAGGTGTAACGGAGCCGATGTCGTAAATTGGTGTGGTAGCGGGCTACTTCAACGGCCGAGTCTTATCAATATCGAAAAAATATTTTATAGTATCACAAACAATTAAATAAGGTTTTCTTGGTTAAATAAGTCATATATAAAACATTCTTCATAAATGGGTTCGAGTTCAGCTGTCAATAATGTATTTGTAGAATCAAGTCCAGTCCTCGAGTGGCAAATAGCTTTCAGTGAGAATGTCTCTATATATTTATACTTCACAGTTCTCGAAGATGAGAGTCGGTGATACGCGACAGGAATGTCGCCATTTTAGTGAATGTCCGATCAAGGTCTAGGGACCTCCGATGTCTTTCTCCGAGGTGGAGAAATTTTACCGCCACACCGGGCTACCGCTTTACTGTGCCCGTGAGAGATTTCTCCTCTACACGGCTAAAATCTACTCGGAGCCTCAGCTTCCGAAAAAAACTCAAAGAACTCTCGAGAATGCTCCTGCATCCCTTTTTATCAGTTTCGTTTTTCCGTCTAGGACAAAAACCACTCCCATTAGCCACTCACCATCCGTGACCATGAGCTCATAAACAAGCCCTTTCTCTATAGCCTGCAGTCAGGAACCTGACGTCAGGTCCATTTTTAGTTTCACTATCTATTTTCTCACGGGAAAGAGATCCTCGTAAATATCAAAGGAATATTTCTCTCGCTAAATAAAGGAGTACCTTTCACACTAATGTCACTTGTAAAGATGGATTAAAATTGATATATTTGTTTCATCTTTAGCGACATTTTCTAGGATTCTGAAGAAATTTGGAGGTTAGGTGAAAATACATTAGTTTCCCTATGCTGGCTTCTGCCTTGTAAATTGAGAGTTTCAATGTGAGATATCGTCGAATTCTCACAAAGGCAATTTCGCAAAGATGATGTGCGCGTAATTCAATGAATAAAAAGAATATAAAATTTAAAACTAAATAAAAAAATACAGACTCAAACCGTAGGTATCAAAATTAAATGTTACTCCATACAGGTATAGCATGGGAATTTATAAAATTTAAGATTAACCCGTAAATGCGCGATTTTTTTTTTTCGAAAATATTATATATGATTCTCTGAAAGGTTTATTACACAAAAAAATAATGAAAAAAATCAGAGAAACATTTTTCATATAATACGTCAATCTTTTCTTCTGTTGCACATCTACAATACAAGTAAAAACTATTGTCGTGTGGCTGTTTTACGCTAAAGCAATACAAATGAGTAAATATTTTAATAATTATGTCCCCAAATACATTATTATATTATTATTTATTTTATAAAACTTAACCTTTAAACCTTTAATTCCCATGATAGACTACGTTCTAGAAATTACATAGTTTGGAAAATCTGACTTTACACCAGAAAGTTTCAATGGCGAATTTTACTTTATTTAAAAACGGAATGTCTGTTACTAATTAAAGCGAATACAGCTATTTTAATTTTCTGGTTTGAATTAGGTATATGCGAAAAAAAAACTATTAAATTCAAAACACTGTTGTTTGCATATATGTAAAGCTGCACGCTAAAGGGTTAAGTCTGAGAAAAGCACTGAATTTTTAAACAATTGGGAAGACTTTTCCGTATTTTGTTAAATAAAATTATTTTATGAGAAGTAAATAATTCACACATAATAAGGATTTTTAAAAATCACAGAGAAATGTCTGAAGTGTGCCCTCAGAAAAAAATTGAATTATTTTTTCTAAAAATTTCACCGACATTCCACATTAAGAGGCCAATTTTCAAGCGCACACACACACACACAAAAGGTTCCACTTTATTCACGCAAACGTTTTTTCTTAAAGTGTTAAGTACATCTTTGCGTGTATTGAAGATGTTTCCACTTCAGATTCTTTGAAAAGTCTTTAATAGTTTTATAGTAGACGTGTTATGAATCGATTTACATATTTTCCTATGTTTTAAACTCTTTTGACATTTATTATTAAATTTTAACATGTTTTCAGCCATTTTAAAGCAGTTATGGAAATAAAATGTAAATGAAAATGAAATCACGTAAACTTCCAATAAAATTGGGAATTAATTCTATAAAAAATATATACAAAAGTTATGTATGCTTTTTTACGATTTGTAGATGATTTTCACTCAATAAAAGTTCTTTTAAAACTACTATCTAAAAGGTAATTCGACATTCTATAAAGATGAATTAAATTTATTAATTAAAATTCCTGGACTTTATTTATGTCAGACTTATTTATATACCGTTATAGTATTACGAAAGTACAGTATAATAATAAGTTTTTTTTTCTTTTTTTTTACTGAATCCTGCTCCGATGATTTGTTATTTAAAAATTCTCAAAATACGAAAAATATGAAAAAGGCCTTCATAATTTTTATATTGAAATAGTAAATATTCATATTTTTTTAATAGAAAAGACCATCCGTAACGATCTTTCCCACTATTCGAAATTGTATATGTTAAAACTATTATCTCAAAAGTAATGCGATATATTTGAAAAAAAAATAAAATTGTTAATTAAATTCCTAGGAATTTATTTATGTACAATCGTGGGAAAAAAAGTAATCACCTATTACTAACTCAGAAAAAAATTTATCCAAGACGAAAGTTACTGGTACCACACGATTGGTAATAAAGTCTACTTTTAAATGTAGCATATAAAATTTGCTTAGAGGGTCATCTACATATTAAAACGAACCATAACTTTTTTTTTTTTTCAATAGCAGTACATAATCCTGACACCACAATTAAACTCTACACTCTTCAATTAGCCTAAAAAAAATTTTATGCAATTCGTACGATAAGTTTCCGAGAGATTAATTATTTTAAAACGAGCATATTTTAGAGGTTGTATCTAAATTGAAGTTCGGTACTCGATTGTTGACTTCTTGATCAAAACATCTTAAGCTCCACTTCATTGAAGTAAGTCATTGAAGACTGCTAGATTACAGGATAGCATAAGAAATTTCAAAATATCTAGTCACTTCTATCATAGAGGGCCCCTTTAACCATCATTTTGCCTTTTTTTAAGCATAATTTGAAAACTACTGGGAAGAAAAATGTGAAATGTTGGATTTCCATAAAGCAGGACTTATTAAATCCAAATCCATCAAAAAATTGTAGGTTGCAATTCATATTTTTTTCGAATATTAATTTCATAATTCATATAAAAAAATTATAAAAATTGCAAATTGTATTTATCTTTGGGTAGTTTAGTATTATTGATACACAAAAAATTAGCGCATTAGGAGAATAATTTCAGGAGATATTAATAAAAATATGAAAATATAATTTAACGTTAGAAGCACTAAATTTTGATTGTTTGTAATTCTAAAACTTATTATTTAAATGACTTAAAATTTGGTGTCTACGCATATTTTGAACTGAAAATTTTAAATATCGTGTTAAAATCATTGAAAAAAATGAGGTTTGGGTTCATTTTAATATGTAGATGGCCCCCTTAGATAATTTTATATATATAATTTTAAAATAGAGAGTTTATTTCCAATTGTTCGGTACCAAAAACCTTCGTCTACGATAATTGTTTGAGGAGTTAGTAGAGGGTGTTTAGTTTTTTTTATCCACGACTGTACTTCCGTTATAGTATCACAGACTGTCCAATATTAAGTATTTTTTAGCTGCTTCCTGCTCCATGTGTAAGTCTAAAATGTTCAAAAAATCTAAATATGAAACGACCTTCATAATTTTTATTCAAATAGTAAATATTCATATATTTTTTATAGAAAAGACCATCAGTAACAATCTGTTCGTCTATTCGAACGATGTACTTTTATTCATTCCTTCATTCGGGTACCGAGTAAATTTTAAACTCTAGTAAAAAACAGTCATGAACATAGTAAAAGAAAATTCTCTCAAATTGACAGAAAAATCTGTCAGTTTTGGCGCCTGTGTAAAACCGTTTAATTTACGGAAAATATCTGTATTTTTTCACTAAAATAGTTTTTTCTGTGAATTTGTTCATGTAAAAATGACAAAATCCACATTTTTTGAACAGAAAGAAACTGTTCTTTCTTTTAAACAGCATTTTTCTGTAAAAAAAAAAAAAAATACAATTTTCTTCTGTAAAAACTAGATTTGTTTGTTTACAGTGAACCAAATCTTAATTATCACCTTATTTTGAAAACTTTTACAATTCATTTTGACCACGTACATGCTTACGAAAATGTGCCTACGTACATACAGGTAAAAAGATTTTTGGGACATCTTGTATATGTTTCATCGAAAATTCATACTGAAATAGTAAATATTCATATTTTTATTAGAAAAGACCATCAGTAATGGTCTGTTTGGCTATTCGAAGATGTACTAAATTTTATTCATTCTTTCATTCGGGTATGCAATAAATTTAAACCTCTTCAGTTCCGAAGCTAAAATAATAATACAAATGCTTATTCGTTGTTTTTTTTCAAACAAAATGACATCGTAAATGACAGAAAAAATATCTTTTCTCAAATGGGTCCTTTAAGCGCTTAGTAATTTAGGTACAAAAAGTCCTTCCGGCCAGTGCCGGGAGGAAGAGGTAGCTTTCATATTCCTTATTTTTAAAAAAGCCAACTTATATTATTCAAACACACGAAGCTCAGTTTAGTGGAAACCGAATATAGGAGATTCAATACTAATTTTTATCAATACTAAATCATTATGAATGAGGATTTAGCGAAATTAGTCAGCTTTATCCAAGATGCTTTTATTTAAAGTAACTTTTATTTGGCTGCCGAATTCGGCGATTTCTTAAAGTGCCTGCCATTTTAAGACAACTTGGTGGATGAGGCTAACCAGTGAACTTGGTCGAGACCTTAGTAATTGCTGTGCACATGCTCACTCACATCGGAATCGATTGATATATACGTGTGCTTTCGCAAGCTAAAAATCAGATTTTTCAAAATGTCACCCACATTAGATATTGAAATTGCTATATCTGAGCCATTTTTTAAGATAAAGACAAACAAAAAATGCTTCTGAATCCTTATATCAAGGTCAAATACTTAAGAAAGACACCTTTTTCAATTTCTAATTTTTTTGCACCTCACTTTAAATATATATTTTTTTAATTTAATGGCCGCTATTTTGAAACAAGATGGCTGATGAAGCTGGCCAGCGAACTTCGTCGAGATATTGATGTATACTATCCACATGCCTTCTTACATCGAAATAGGCGAATACGTGTGTTATCGCGTGACAAATACAAGATCGTTTCAAAATGTTAGCCATGCTAGAAATTCAAAGTGCTATAATTCAACCATTTTTTAAGATATAAACAAAAGAACAAATTTTCAGAAACAAAAACTGCTCCGGAATCTTTGTATCAAGGCCAAACACATAAAAAAAAAATCTTTTTCATTTTCCAATTTTTTAATACCTCATTTTAAATTTTAAATCAAATTTTTTTAAAATGGCAACCCTTTTGAAACAAGATGGCGAATGAAGCTGGCCAACGAACTCGGTCGAGACATTGGTATGTAGTGTGAGCAGACCATGTTACATCCAAATCGGTTCATAAATACGCCTGATATCGCGTGACAAAAATCAGGTCGTTTTAAAATGTCAGCCGCAATAGAAATTCAAAATGCTATAACTTGTTAAATGGCACGAGCAAGTGGACTGATACTTAAGTTTAAATATAAATTACAACTAATTAATTTTAACGAACCATTTTTTTTATTAACCAGTATTTTGGTTTGGGGAGCTCCCATGGAGACAACCGCTCGAGACAAACGAGAAACAACTTCTGAGGTTACATTTTCGCCAAGCGAAAGTGGATGCCAAGGTTGGCGCCAACATTACTCAGCCATTTTTTTAGATATAGACGAAACAAAAACTGTTCCGGAATCTTTGTATTAAGGTCAAACACATACGAAAAAAATCTTTTTCATTTTCCAATTTTTTGGTATCTCATTTTAAATTTAATTTTTTTTTAATTTTTTAAATGGCCGTCATTTTGAAAGAAGATGGCGGATGAAGCTGGACAACGAACTCGGTCGAGATATTTGTATGTACTATGTACACACCAAGGTACATCCAAATCGGTTCATAAATAAGACAGTTATCACGTGACAAAATCAGGACGTTTCAAAATGTCAGCCACGCTAGAAATTCAAAATTCTATAACTCAGCCATTTTTTAAGATATAGACGAAACAAAAACTGCTCCCGAATCTTTTTTATCAAGGTCAAACACATAAGAAAAAAATATTTTCTCAATTTTCAGTTTTTTGGTACCACATTCCAAATTTAAATTTTTCTTAAAAATTTAAATAGCCGCCATTTTTCAACAAGATGGCGGATGAAGCTAGCCAACGAACTCGGTAGAGACATTGGTATGTACTATGTATAAACGATGTTACATCGAAATCGGTCATAAATACGCCTTTTATCGCGTGACAAAATTAAGGACGTTTCAAAATGTCAGCCACGCTAGAAATTCAAAATGCTCTAACTCAGCCATTTTTTAAGATATAGACGAAACAAAAACTGCTACGGAATCTTTGTATAAAGCTCAAATACATAAGAAAAAAATATTTTTCCATTTTCAATTTTTTGGTACCACATTTCAAATTTCAAATTTTTTTAAAAAATTTAAATGGCCTCCAATTTGAAACAAAATGGCGGATGAAGCTGGCCAACGAACTCGGTCGTACATTGGTATGTACTATGTACACACCGAATTGCATCCAAATCGATTCTTAAATACGAGAGTTACAGTGTGACAAACGTCAGATATATATATATACATATATATATATATATATATACTAGCAAACCCCGCGGCTTTGCTCACGTAATAATTGAAATATACCAAGTGATATTTGCAAGACTATTTTTTTATTAGAAGAACACTTTTTGGAATAATTCAAAAATTACAAATTAAGCCACAGTTTTACTAAACTTCATTATAAAACTGCAATAGACAAAAATGAGATTTTAATTAATAAGAAGAACTAAAATTATTTTAAATAAATGATAATTTAGAAAATATTTTGAAACTTTTATGCTCATTTCATACGCACATTTCAGTATTCATTTGAAGTTTTGAATTTTTTAGAAACCATCTCAACACATTTATATCTTAAAATTAACCATCATGTCAAATTCTTAGCTTCTTGTCTAACAGTCTACAACCTCTCTGGTGTTAGTGGCACTAACATAAAATGCCGAAACAGAGTTGAAATAGAATGTCTTGAGAAATGTTGAAACAGAGACTGTCACCATTAATTTGCCAACATTAACCTTGAAATAGGTTGGTATTTCCTAATATTCTATAGAAAACGGAATTTAGATGTTTTTAAATGCTTTCTTGTTGTATTGTTCCGGCCAACCAGGTGGTAGTGACACAGTCATAAAATATAGCTCGTATAGGATCAGGGACTATCACCCTTGATTAGCAACCAATAACGTCTGTAATCGATTTATTATTTCCTGATTCCATAGAAATCGTAATTTAGGACTCTTTTCGAATGCTTTGCGCTCCCTCCCTTCGCTTCACCCCTTTTTAATATCGAATTTATTTTCGACTGTTCTTAGAGGACAATTATATTTTATAAGTAACTACCGTGCTATATTTAAAGTTTCTAGTCTCACCAGTACCGCAGAAATTGCAATTTAGTAAGTTTTTTGCTCCTTCAACCCTATAGGGGTTGCGGCACCGACATAGAATATAGCTTATTTTTGAACACGTTCTATCACCATCAATTTGCAACCCTTATATTTTAAATCGGTTTCGTATTTCATACGATTGCATAAAAAACGTAATTTAGAACGCTCATAGAACGCTTTTCGCTCACTTCATCCTTTTAATTTTGGAATTATCTTTAGACAATTCATAGAAAGCATTTGCATGTTGGAAGTAATTACCATTCCAAATTTCAAATGTTAGACCCCCCTCAGTAACACAAAAAACGCAATTTAGAATATCTTTTGCTCCTGTAACCCCCAGGAGGTAGTAACAACAACGTAAAATATAGGCTATGTTGGGGAGGGGACAGTCACCATAAATTTGAAACCATCACTTCTTAAATCTGTTTATATTTCCTGAGATTGCGTAGAAATCGCTATTTACAACGTGTTTAGAATGCTTTTTGTTCATTTTCACCCCTTTAAATTTCAAATTTTTAAGCAACTCTTCTCAGAGAGTATTTACATCCCATAAGTAATTACCATGCCAAATTTCAAGTTGCTAGCCCCTTCAGTATCACAAAAATTACAATTTTGAACGTTTTTTAAAATGAAACCGCAAGGTGGTAGTGACGCAAGGTTATTAGACATATAAGGTTGGCTCGTCACTATGGACTTCGTCCCGCCCACTCTCGTTGCTAGGCAGAATCATACGTCACAAGAATCCAAGAATCCTTATTTTCCTGTCGGTCGCAACCCGTGTTTGCTATGTTTATGTTTGTTCGTCTAAAATATTTTTCTTTTTAGATTTAAAGTCAAATACATAAAAACTTGAATTTGAAGCTCTCTTTTAATATTATATTTCATAAAGAGACATTCAATGAAAAGAAAGATATTTTAAAGAAAACTATTGAATATATATAATCAAACACATCCAATTTAAATATCGACAGTATGTTAATAACTTCTTTTTCTAAATTACGAATCTTTATCCGCGTAAAATATTTAAATGCTAAGTCAGAAGAGATGAAATCATTAAAAAGAAAATTAAAATTTAGCACTAGGGATTGTGTAGAAAAAAAAAAAAATGAGAAAAACTATTGTATAGTTGTTTTATTTTTCATTAGTATTTTCTTTATTATATAAAATCAAATGCTTTAAATTGTAAATAATATGTGAACAGTTGAACTGTTGTAAATATTATTATTTTTTAATTATTGATATATTAAATATAAAAAATTGATGGTGTTAATTATTGTGAGGGCTAATTTCTCCACTACTCCCTCCCCCCTTCCCCTTCCTTTGTATCAGCCTCTGGAAATAACCAATACTTGGTTAAAAAAACCTGTAGGAAGATACTATGTGTTTTATATACAATACAAAGTCTCAAATCCGGAATTCTCCAAAATTCGGACATTTTCGTAATTGGCGTTTTTATTTTAGCGAAAAGTAAAATAAACCGCTAATAATCGCATAAAACAATATTATATTAAGCTAAAAGTTTGAAACCGAATCCCTTTTACGAATGCCAAAAAAATCTCTAAATATCACACGGAAAAAAAATCTTTAAAAATTAAAAATCACTGCAAGAATTCTGAATAAACTTTATTAAAAAGAGGCCATTTATAATACTGAACTAAAAGATTAAAACCGGATTTCTTTTACTAATGCGGAAAAATCGCCGCGAAACGTAAAGGCAGAAAAAATAGCAAACTTTAAGCGTCTGAAGTTTGCACAGAACATAATTTACTATAGTGAACAATACCATTGTAACTGGAATTCCTTCATGAATGCCAAAATAATTGCCTCGAAACGCAAAAATTCGCATTGCAAATCGCCCAAATTTCAAAAATTGTGTAGGATAAAATGTACTATATTGAATTAAAAGATTGAAAATGAATTCCTTTTACGAATGTCAAAAAATTGCCTCTAAAAATCTAAAATTCACATAAAAAATTCGCGAAAATTTCAAGAAACGCTGTACGAATTCCAAATAAACATTATTAAAAAGAGGACAACATTTACCATATTAAACTAAAAGACTAAAACCAGATACCTTTTAATGATTTGGGAAAAGTGCCACACGCGCGAAAAAAGAAGGAATTTTTTTTTTTTTTTTAATTTAAAAATTGCAAACAACAAAATTTATTGTAGATAAATTTATTGTCTAAGACATTGTAACCAGAATGCTTTTGTGAATCGCAAAATAACGCATTCAAAATCCCTAAAAAATCATTAATCTCGGGGCTAAAACCTTGAAATCGAAATACTTTTACGAATGTCAAAAAATCGCCGTATAACGAAAACAAAATCTCTTAAAATCGCTTAAAAAATGCGATACATTGAAAAGTCGATGTAGGATTTCCAAATAAACTTCACTGAAAAGAGGTCAAAGTTTATTATACTGAATTAGAATATTGTAATCAGAATCCTGTTAGTAAAGTAAATTATTTTCGCAAAATTCATAAAAACGATAAAAACCACGTAAAAAATTAAATAAAAAAAAATTGTTGTAATTGAGATAGTTTTTACTTTTCGAAAAACACATATTCCCCAATTAAAATATCTCTTTAGTATTATTTTAATTTATTTTCTTTTAATTATTAATTAATTGTTTTCTTTTTAGTATTAAAATGCTTTCCAATGCGTAAATAATTCACCGGTGAAAGTGGATAAAGATTTCATTTTTTTTTTTTTTTAATTATGCAAATGAACAAAAATTCGGAAAAGTCCAATCGACGAGTTCTGGACGATTCCGAATTTTTGACTTTATACTTTACTAATATATGCTTTAAAAGAATCATAGTTGCATATGTTTAAGTCTTTTTTACTGTTTTTTACAACTTACAAATATTTTAAAACTTATTAGTCTTTATAAACGTAATTCTGAGAAGTTATTTTGTTTTTCTAATTTGTAGAAATTCCATATTAAAACGTACATTTTAATTAAATGAATTCAAGTTGCAACCCACTATTTTACTAATTTAATAAATATATATATATATATAAATAAGAAATTGTCAACTAGTAAGTAAAAAATATATATCATAATAACAAAATAAGAGAGAAAGAGTGAGAGAGAATATAGAGCAGCTGTAACTGTTTTTTTCTCTTTTTTTCAAAAATGTTTAATTATTCACCCCCGTGCCACTGTAAAGATTTTAAAACTTATTAATTTTCTTCTATGTAGTTTTAAAACTAAGGTCTCTTATTTCTTTACACGTAAAAAAAAGTATTAAAAATTTTTTCCCCTTAAAATTGCATAACAATTCAACTGTATATAACGCTATTAGCGCAGGAGGGATTCCGACTGTGGATTCTTGTGACGTAGCAGAGAAAGACCCCTCCGATTGGGTGAAAAGTTACGAGCCAACCTTTATAGTCTAATAACCTTGGTAGTGACGCCGACATGAAAAATATCCTATTCTGGAGCAATGGCTGTCATGACCATTTTCCAACCATTACTTTTGAAATCGGTTGTGTACTTTCTGAGATTGCGTAGAAATCGGAATTTAGAACGTTTTTTATAAGTTTTTCGTCCACTTTCATCCCTTTTAAATTTCGAGTTATTTAGGAAATGTTCTAAGAGATCGTTTATATCTTATAAGTAACTACTATGCTTAATTTAAAGTTGATAGCCCCTGCAGTATTAAAAAAAAATCAATTTAGCTTGTTTTTTGCTCCTTCACCCCCTTTGGGGTGTAGCACCGATATTAAATACAGCCTATGTTGGAGCGAGGGCTGTTACCATCGTTTTCACGCCATTATTTTTAAAATCTGTTCGGTACTTCCTGAGACTGCGAAGAAATTGCAATTTAGAAAGTTTCTTAGAAAGCTTTTCGCTCATTTTCACCCCTTTTAAATTTCGACTTTTTAGGAAATGTTCTTAGAGATCATTTGTATCTTATAAATAACTGCCCTGCCTAATTTCAGGATTCTAGGCCCTTCAGTAACACAAAAATCGCAATTTAGAAGGTGTTTTTGCTTCTGCAACACCTAGTGATAGTGATACCGACATGAAATAGAGCCTATGTTGGAGTACGGGCTGTCATCATCAATTTCCAACCATTTCTTTTGAAATAGGTTGGATAGTTTCTGAGATTGAGTAGAAATCGCCATTGAGAACGGTTTTTAGAACACTTTTCGCACATTTTTACCCTTTTTTAAATTTTGAATTTTTTAAGAAATGTTCTTAGAGAGCATTTATATCTTATAAGTAACTACCCTTCCAAATTCCATGTATCTGGGCCCTTCAGTAACACAAAAATCGCAATTTCGAACGTTCTTTTGCTCCTGCATCCCCTTTAAGGGTAGTGGCATCAACATAAAATGTAGCCTATGTTGGAGCAAGGGTTGTCAACATCATTTTGACACCATTATTTTTTAAATTGGTTTGGTACTTCTTGAGTTTGCGTAAAAATCGCCATTTAGAACGTTGTTTAGAACGCTTTTTGAGCATTTTCACCCCTTTTATATTTCGATTTTTTTAAGAAATGTTCTTAGAGATCATTTATATCGAATAAGAAACTACCATGCCAAATTCAATGTATCTGGACCCTTCAGTAACACAAATAATCGCAATTTCGAATGTTTTTTGCTCCTGCTCCCCTTTTAGGGGTAGTGGCACCCACATAAAATGTAACCTATGTTGGAGCAAGGGTTGTCACCATTATTTCGATAACATTATTTTTTAAATCGGTTTGGTAGATCCCGAAATCGCGTAAAAATCGCCATTTAGACCATTTTTTAGAACGCTTTTCGCGCATTTCCCCCCCTTTTTATTTCGATTTTTTAAAGAAATGTCCTTAGCAATCATTAGAATCTTATAAGTAACTACCATTCTAAATTTCATGTTTCTAGGCCATTCTGTAACACAAAAATCGCATTTTTGGAACGTTTTTTAGGTAGCTTTCTTTACAAAAAAGCTACCTATTGCAGCCGTTCGGAGGAAAGCGATTTCAAAAAATTTTGGTATATTTTCATCGATCATGACCCCCAGACCCCGAAACCACCCTCCGTTCAAAATTGATATATATATATATATATATATATATATCTGACCTATGTCACACTGTAACTCCCGTAATTATGAACCGATTTCGATGAAATTCGGTGTGTACATAGTACATACCAATGTCTCGACCGAGTTCGTTGGCCAGCTTCATCCGCCGTTTTGTTTCAAAATGGCGGCCATTTAAAATTTTTAAAAAATTTTAAAACTTGAAATTTGGTACCAAAAAATTAAAAATGGAAAAATATTTTTTTCTTATGTATTTTACCTTTATACAAAGATTCCGGAGCAGTTTTTGTTTCGTCTATATCTTAAAAAATGGCTGAGTTATAGCATTTTAGGTAGCTTTCTTTACAAAAAAGCTACCTATTGCAGCCATTCGGAGGAAAGCGATTTCAAAAAATTTTGGTATATTTTCATCGATCATGACCCCCAGACCCCGAAACCACCCTCCGTTCAAAATTGATATATATATATATATATATATATCTGACCTATGTCACACTGTAACTACCGTAATTATGAACCGATTTCGATATAATTCGGTGTGTACATAGTACATACCAATGTCTCGACCGAGTTCGTTGGCCAGCTTCATCCGCCGTTTTGTTTCAAAATGGCGGCCATTTAAAATTTTTAAAAAAATTTAAAACTTGAAATGTGGTACCAAAAAATTAAAAATGGAAAAATATTTTTTTCTTATGTATTTGACCTTTATACAAAGATTCCGGAGCAGTTTTTGTTTCGTCTATATCTTAAAAAATGGCTGAGTTATAGCATTTTGAATTTCTAGCGTGGCTGACATTTTGAAACGTCCTGAATTTTGTCACGCGATAAAAGGCGTATTTATGAACCGATTTGGATGTAATTCGGTGTGTACATAGTACATACCAATCTCTCGACCGAGTTCGTTGGCCAGCTTCATCCGCCATTTTGTTTCAAAATGGCGGCCATTTAAATTTTTTTTTAAAATTTAAAATTTGAAATGTGGTACCAAAAAATTGAAAATGGAAAAATATTTTTTTCTTATGTATTTGACCTTTATACAAAGATTTCGGAGCAGTTTTTGTTTCGTCTATATCTTAAAAAATGGCTGAGTTATAGCATTTTGAATTTCTAGCGTGGCTGACATTTTGAAACGTCCTGAATTTTGTCACGCAATAAAAGGCGTATTTATGAACCGATTTGGATGTAACTTCGTTTATACATAGTACATATCAATGTTTCGACCGGGTTCGTTGGCCAGCTTCACCCGCCATCTTGTTTAAAAATGGCGGCCATTTAAATTTTTAAGAAAAATTTAAATTTGAAATGTGGTACCAAAAATTGAAAATTGAAAAAATATTTTCTTCTTATGTGTTTGACCTTGATAAAAAGATTCGGGAGCAATTTTTCTTTCGTCTATATCTTAAGAAATGGCTGAGTTATAGCATTTTGAATTTCTAGCGTGGCTGACATTTTGAAACGTCCTGATTTTTCTCACGTAATAACAGGCGTATTTATGAACCGACTTGGATGTACCTTGGTGTGTACATAGTACATACAAATATCTCGACCGAGTTCGTTGCCCAGCTTCATCCGCCATCTTGTTTCAAAATGGCGGCCATTTAAAAAAATAAAAAAATAAAAAAAATTACATGAGATACCAAAAAATTGGAAAATGAAAAAGATTTTTTCTGTATGTGTTTGACCTTAATACAAAGATTCCGGAACAGTTTTTCTTTCGTCTATATCTAAAAAAAAATGGCTGAGTAATAGCATTTTGAATTTCTCTTGTGGCTGACATTTTAAAACGACCTGATTTTTGTCACGCGATAACAGGCGTATTTATGAACCTATTTGGATGTAACTCGGTCTGTACATAGTACATACCAATGTCTCGACCGAGTTCGTTGGCCAGCTTCATTCGCCATCTTGTTTCAAAATGGTTGCCATTTAAAAAAAATTAAATTTAAAATTCAAAATGAGGTATTAAAAAATTGGAAAATGAAAAAGATTTTTTTTTATGTGTTTGGCCTTGATACAAAGATTCCGGAGCAGTTTTTGTTTCTGAAAATTTGTTCTTTTGTTGATATCTTAAAAAATGGTTGATTTATAGCACTTTGAATTTCTAGCATGGCTAACATTTTGAAACGATCTTGTATTTGCGCGCGATAACACACGTATGCGCCTATTTCGATGTAAGAAGGCATGTGGATAGTATACATCAACACCTCGACCAAGTTCGCTGGCCAGATTCATCAGCCATCTTGTTTCAAAATGGCGGCCATTAAATTAAAAAATATATATATATTTAAAGTGAGGTGCAAAAAAATTAGAAATTGAAAAAGGTTTCTTTCTTAAGTATTTGATCTTGATATAAGGATTCAGGAGCATTTTTTGTTTGTCTTTACCTTAAAAAATGGCTCAGATATAGCAGTTTCAATTTCTATTGTGGGTGACATTTTGAAAAATCTGATTTTTTGCATGCGACAGCACTCCTATATATTAACCGATTCCGATGTGAGTGAGCATGTGCACAGCAATTACTAAGGTCTCGACCAAGTTCACTGCTTAGCCTCATCCACCATGTTGTCTTAAAATGACAGGCACTTTAAGAAATTGCCGAATTTGGCAGCCAAATATAAGTTACTTTAAAGAAAAGCAGCTTGGATAAAGCTGACTAATTTCGCGAAATTCTTATTCATTATATTGATAAAAATTAGTATTGAATCTCCTATATTCGGTTTCCACTAAATTGAGCTTCGTGTGTTTGCATGATATAAGTTGGCTTTTTTAAAATAAGGATTATGAAAGCTACCTCTTCCTCCCGGCACTGGCCGGAAGGACTTTTGAATTTCTAGCGTGGCTGACATTTTGAAACGTCCTGAATTTTGTCACGCGATAAAAGGCGTATTTATAAACCGATTTGGATGTAATTCAGTGTGTATATAGTACATACCAATCTCTCGACCGAGTTCGTTGGCCAGCTTCATCCGCCGTTTTGTTTCAAAATGGCGGCCATTAAAAATTTTTAAAAATTTTTAAAACTTGAAATGTGGTACCAAAAAATTAAAAATGGAAAAATATTTTTTTCTTATGTATTTGACCTTTATACAAAGATTCCGGAGCAGTTTTTGTTTCGTCTATATCTTAAAAAATGGCTGAGTTATAGCATTTTGAATTTCTAGCGTGGCTGACATTTTGAAACGTCCTGAATTTTGTCACGCGATAAAAGGCGTATTTATGAACCGATTTCGATGTAATTCAGTGTGTACATAGTACATACCAATCTCTCGACCGAGTTCGTTGGCCAGCTTCATCCGCCATTTTGTTTCAAAATGGCGGCCATTTAAAAAATTTTTAAAAATTTAAAATTTGAAATGTGGTATCAAAAAATTGAAAATGGAAAAATATTTTTTCTTATGTATTTGACCTTTATACAAAGATTTCGGAGCAGTTTTTGTTTCGTCTATATCTTAAAAAATGGCTGAGTTATAGCATTTTGAATTTCTAGCGTGGCTGACATTTTGAAACGTCCTTAATTTTGTCACGCGATAAAAGGCGTATTTATGAACCGATTTGGATGTAATTCAGTGTGTGCATAGTACATACCAATCTCTCGACCGAGTTCGTTGGCCAGCTTCATCCGCCATTTTGTTTCAAAATGGTGGCCATTTAACATTTTTTTTAAAAATTTAAAATTTGAAGTGTGGTACCAAAAAATTGAAAATGGAAAAATATTTTTTCTTATGTATTTGACCTTTATACAAAGATTTCGAAGCAGTTTTTGTTTCGTCTATATCTTAAAAAATGGCTGAGTTATAGCATTTTGAATTTTTAGAGTGGCTGACATTTTGAAAAGTCCTGATGTTTCTAACGTAATAACAGGCGTATTTATGAACCGACTTGGATGTACCTTGGTGTACATAGTACATACAAATATCTCGACCGAGTTCGTTGGCCGGTTTCATCCGCCATCTTGTTTCAAAATGGCGGCCATTTAAAAAAATTAAAAAATAAAAAAAATTAAATGAGATACCAAAAAATTGGAAAGTGAAAAAGATTTTTTTTGTATGTGTTTGACCTTAATACAAAGATTCCGGAACAGTTTTTCTTTCGTCTATATCTAAAAAAAAATGGCTGAGTAATAGCATTATGAATTTCTCTTGTGGCTGACATTTTAAAACGACCTGATTTTTGTCACGCGATAACAGGCGTAATTATGAACCTATTTGGATGTAACTTGGTCTGTACATAGTACATACCAATGTCTCGACCGAGTTCGATGGCCAGCTTCATTCGCCATCTTGTTTCAAAAGGGTTGCCATTAAAAAAAAATTAAATTTAAAATTCAAAATGAGGTATTAAACAATTGGAAAATGAAAAAGATTTTTTTTATGTATTTGGCCTTAATACAAAGATTCCGGAGCAGTTTTTGTTTCTGAAAATTTGTTCTTTTGTTTATATCTTAAAAAATGGTTGATTTATAGCACTTTTAATGTCTAGCATGGCTAACATTTTGAAACGATCTTGTATTTGTCACGCGATAACACACGTATTCGCCTATTTCGATGTAAGAAGGCATGTGGATAGTATATATCAACACCTCGACCAAGTTCGCTGGCCAGATTCATCAGCCATCTTGTTTCAAAATGGTGACCATTAAATTAAAAAATATATATATATTTAAAGTGAGGTGCAAAAAAATTAGAAATTGAAAAAGGTTTCTTTCTTAAGTATTTGACCTTGATATAAGGATTCAGGAGCATTTTTTGTTTGTCTTTACCTTAAAAAATGGCTCAGATATAGCAGTTTCAATTTCTATTGTGGGTGACATTTTGAAAAATCTGATTTTTTGCATGCGACAGCACTCCTATATATTAACCGATTCCGATGTGAGTGAGCATGTGCACAGCAATTACTAAGGTCTCGACCAAGTTCACTGCTTAGCCTCATCCACCATGTTGTCTTAAAATGACAGGCACTTTAAGAAATTGCCGAATTTGGCAGCCAAATATATGTTACTTTAAAGAAAAGCAGCTTGGATAAAGCTGACTAATTTCGCGAAATTCTCATTCATTATATTGATAAAAATTAGTATTGAATCTCCTATATTCGGTGTCCATTAAATTGAGCTTCGTGTGTTTGAATGATATAATTTGGCTTTTTTAAAATAAAGATTATGAAAGCTACCTCTTCCTCCCGGCACCTGCCGGAAGGACTTTTTCTCCTGCACCCCTTTTTGGCCAGTGGCACGGACATAAGATATAGCCTATGTTCTAAGTTAGACTAACACCATCATTTTGATACCATTACTTTTGGAATCGGTTCGGTAGTTCCAGAGATTACCTCCAACAAATAAACAATTTTTACCTCTTTATAATATTAGTACATATATATATATATATATATATATATATATATATGTATATATGGATATATATATATATATATACTATATATATATATATATATATATATATATATATATATATATATATATATGTCAATTTTGAACGGAGGGTGGTTTCGGGGTCTGGAGGTCATGATCGATGAAAATATACCAAAATTTTCTGAAATCGCTTTCCTCCGAACGGCTGCAATAGGTAGCTTTTTGTAATGAAAGCTACCTAAGGTATGGATCTAAAACTACAAACCCCCTTCAAAACATCAATTTAATAACCATTAACCTAAATTAATGCATTCACAAATTTAAGATAGCTTTAAACAAGTAAATAATCTACAAATCCTCAAATTTTTTTATTGAAAAAGATTTGAGATAAATACTTATGAAATTTTCTCGCTTTTTTTGTCATATTGTCTTTTGGTCATTTTTAGATATTTTGCAAACTCAGATGAAAACAAGTAATATAAAAATTTTGTTTTTAAAATCAATTCCTACTTAGGTCATCAAAGAATAATTTAATATAATTCCTTAAACTAATATTAGTTTCTGTTGCATTAAAATATCTCAATTTGTTGATTTTTTATAAGCAAGTACAATTGAAGTCTATGGGAATTTGGAGAAATATTAGAGATATCGCCAAGCTGGGGTCACTTTTGGCGACTCGTTTTGGCCGCCAAGTTGGCGACAGAACAGGGTCCCTCCTATGGTAGCTCCTTATTGAAAATACTTTCATTGTTCTTCAATAACCAATGACCGCCATTTTGTTTCCCATGTAAAACTAAAATTAATTAATTAAAATTTAATTAATGAATTAATATTTGAAAAAAAACTGTATTAACATCATTTGTCATCCAGTACAAGTTTAAAAAAAAATATTTCAACTTGATAGGTTGAATAATGAGTATTTTATTAACGATTGAAAATTACAACAAGATATATAAATATATAAATAAATATATATATAAATAAATATAGGGAGAGTGTGAACTAATAGTAGGAATTGAATAACATTTATTTTATGTGGAAATCAGCTTATATGCTGTCCCACTTACTCGTTTGCTTTGAACGCAAAAAACATTCAGCTATTAAGAAGTGAAAATGCAAAAATGTCGGACATTTTAGTTTTTATAAGGAAAAGAACAGAGGTCCCCGTATGGCGACCCATGTACCGAAGAGGATATACTCTATTTAAAAACAATCATCAACACTGTTAAAAAAAGTCTCTTAAACTGACAGAAAATAACTGTCAATTTTAGCGCCAGTGGAAAACAGCTTAATGTACAGAAAACACCTGTAATTTTTCACTAAAACAGTTTTTCTATAAAAAATGCAGTTTTTTTTCTTTAAAAATGATTAAATCCATAGTTCTTTACAGAAAAAAAACAGTTTTTCTTTTTAAAAGTTTTTTCTGTAAAAAATACATTTTTTTCTGTAAAATTTACAAATTTTTTTTACAGTGAACAAAGTTTTAATTCCTACCGTATTTTGAAAACTTTTACAATTCACATTGCCCACGCAAATGCCTACGTAAATGTGCCTATGTACCAACTGGTAAAAAAAACTTTTTGGGACATCCTGTATATGTTTCATAGAGAGAACAGTGCGCACACTGTTCTTTCAATTATAGATAACTTTCATTTATTATATTCCAACAGCCATCCGAAATGCATTAGAAAACCTCGAAACTTTTTCCTTTTATTCACACGAGCATTTACAATGGATATGTTACGATGTGTTAAGCAGAAATTTGCGTGTTAAGTTGAAGACGTTTCTGACACGCATACATTGAAAAGTTCTTAACTGAGCAACGAACATGACATAAATTGATTTACTAATTTTACTTTATGTAAAAGCCTAAAGACGTTTATTGATGAATATATTAATGTTTCAATCATTTTTCAAAAACTGAAAGAAATTATTTGTTTCATTCCATTTCCAAATTATACCTACATTGTTATTTGTGTATATTATATATAGTAAATAAGAACTTGAAAATAATCTTCATTAAAATACCTTAATAACAAATATTACTTTATTATAAATTTACATGATTACAGATTTTCATCCGGTATTATTTAATTAAAAAATGGGGTCTTTCATGCATGCCTGTGTTTCTTGATACTTGCTAAATAGTCATAATATACAGTCAATCGTACTTTGGTCCTTGCGCTGTTACTTTGGTCCAACCCATAAAAAAAAGTTTTTAAGTTCTTATTCTTTGTATTGAACAAACAATACAAGATAATTCGGAATCTTTGTCTTTGAAAAATATTTTATACCCTATTGTAGCGTATTTGAATAGTTTGTGGCTAATTAAAATTTTTGTTAGTGGCAACACTGGATGTATTTGTAAACAAATGTGTAGATTTTAACTCCTCAAACTTTCTATAGTGAGATAATCTGGATAAGAGATAAAAATAGGGTAAGTGTCAAAACATTGCATTAGTAACCTGTAAACCATGTGTGATCATAGTTTTTCCTTCAACTTTTTATTTTGGCAGAAAATGTTTACGTTAAACTAGTTTTTCGGGGTTACTTTGTGCCAGGCCTTTTTGGTTTGGAAGTAGCCCCAGTTACTGAGAAATTACTTTTATACAACCAAATCTCTTTAAAAATGTATTAAGTAACATTTTTTTCAAATGTTACTGCAGCAGAATGTTATATTAATTATTTTTGTTGCAGTTGCTGAATATAACATGATGAAAACTGTTTCTCGAGTCTTTAATATTAACAATTGGTTTATTGTGCTTAAATGTAAAAACAAAAACAAAAACATTTAATTATCAAGTTTGCAGTATTAATTCATTAGTAGATCCTATTGGAAGGGGGTTTCAATATTTCAATATATGAAATGTATTCATGTTATATGAAAATAAGTTAATGAACCAAAGAAGCCCCCATAAGAGGCTTCTTTGTTCGATAATTTTAAAAATATTAAAAAATAAAAAAATTTCTCTTTAAAACCATACAGTTTGCTTCATTGTTTCATATTAATTTCTTACAACTCAATTTCGACGTTGAAAAACCATGTATAATATTTTTTAATAATGGAAATGTTAATGGAACCAGGAAAAAGGGGTCCAAAGTAGACCCGGTTTACGGTAGTTATTTTATTTAATTCGTTACATAAAATATAATTTCCATCGCATTCTAAAAAATATATATATATTTACATTTTATCTGCAAGAATAGTATTTTCGTACTGTATAATAGAAATCTAATAATGATTCTAAAAAAACATAATCCTCATAAAAGCATCCGTGCCAAAAAGTTCATATTACTTTATTATCCTATTGGATTTGTAAATAATTCGTGCTCATTTAGTGCTTTTCTATAACATCATTTTTGTAGAAAAATGTCTAAACTATTTCTTGAACAAAAAATTCGTTCAATAAAAAACAGACTTGATATGTACATTAAGCTAACTAGTACATTTAAACAGAAAAAAATTCAATTTAATAACGCAACTATTTTCACTCTACGTGTATTAAGTAGCTATTTGCGTGTTGAAACCTTTTTTGACAGAGATATTTTGAGAAGTTCTGATCTGTATAGTGAACATGCAATAAATTAATTTACATATCTTAAATTACATAAAGTACTGAATTATTGGCAAACATTATAGTTTTTAATCAATATTCAACATAATAATAATAATAATAATAATAACAATTTTTTTTAGTAAAAATGAAGAAACAAAATACACTGGCTTCCAAAAGTTAAAGAGTAGTCATGTTTTTCATAGTACAGCTTTTGTGAAATAGCTACAAAATACAAGGTGACCATAATTAAACTAAGAGTACTCAGACTGTTCTGTAGCGCGATCTAATTAAGATAATTGCGCCAAATTTTGTAAGAAGATTAAACAAGACGGGGGACGAAGGATTCCGTGAAAAAAATTTAGTTCTAAAAGTCACCGCAAAGGGAATGTGTGACGTTGTGTAACAGAAAAGTGAGTTTTAAAAAATGCAGAATCAATACTAAAATCGTTAAATGTGCTAAATAAAACGTAATTTTATTTGAGTATTGATTCTGTATTTTTTAAAACTCTCTTTTCTGTTACACCGCCACATATTCCCCTAGCGGTGACTTTTTGAACTATATTTTTTTGCGGTATCCTTTGTCCCCCGTCTTGTTTAGTCTTCTTACAAAACTTGACGTCATTCTCTTAATTAGATCGCGCAACAAAACCCCCTGAGTACTCTCGGTTTAATTATGGCTACCTTGTACTTTGTATGAGAAAACCTATACGGAAAAGAAGTTAAAAACCATTTACAATATAACACTATCTTAAAATAAATAAATAAATTTGAGAGCGCCAAAACTGCGATTTTGCAAGTTTTAAGAAATTTGAAAGTTTTGTGATAATTGCATAGTTTTTCAACCTACACTGTAAAAAAATCCGAGGAATTTACCTGTAGGAATCGGAAAAATAGTTGCCCTTATCGTACCGGAAAATTTTCCGACCCAGCTCGGGAAAAAAACCCCCCAAAAAAGGAAACATTGATTAAAGCGGTATTTTGTGGATTTTATTCCGAGATGTGTAGGAAAATTTTCCTGTACGATAAGGGCAACTATTTTTCCGATTCCTACAGGAAAGCTAGCCGGATTTTTTTTTTTTACAGTGTATAAAGATAAGTAAAATATTCAAAAAGATCTTAACCTACATTACGATTTTAAGTAAATCATGTGATTGTCGAGAAATTATTTCTACATTTAAATATTTGAGTTCCGTAAAAATCTTTTCAGTATGACGCGTTATATCGCATTTCCTAAAATTTAATTTAAATTAACTTCTTTGTAGAAATATGATATTCTGCATTTCGAAAAGTTGTCAGATATGACGAAAAAGAAAAGAAATATCCTATGTAAGTTCCATGCTTTTAGCGGAAAAATCACTTAAGTTAGATAAATTGTTCTCGCTAGTTTATATGCATTATAAATATATATCGAGTGAGCCAAAAATTCGCTACAACTTTAAAAACGCATAAAAAAGGAAGAAATTATAATAACGGATTGCAGTTTGCAAGAAAGGGCTCACAAGGTAGTCGGATTTTTTTTTAGCAGAAAAAAAAGTTAAAAAATCACATGTAGAGGGCACTGTCGACCCGAAATACAATGAACAGAACAACAATACGCTCTATTCATTTGTTCTTCTAATAACAAATGTTCAACATGACCTCCAGAACATTCTATGACACAACTGTTGTCCTGTTTATTGTGTTTTGGGTCGTCAGCGCCTTCTATATGTAATTTTATAACCATTTTTTATGTTATAAAAATCCGACTACCTAGTGAGCCTTTTCTTGCAAACCGCACTCCTTTATCATAATTTCTTCCTTTTCTATGAGTTTTTAAATTTGTAAAGAATTTTTGGCTCGGTATATACATGTGTGTGTGTATAAACAAAAATTGAAAATTAATCTTTATTAAAAACCATTAATACCAGATTTTACTTTGTTAACCTATTGTGAATTGAATAACTTAGTGGAATTAGCGGAAAAACATATTATGATACATTTTCTTATAAATTGTTTTAATTTATGGATGAAAACGTTATTAGGTATTATATCATATAGTAAAACTAAAATACTAAAATTCTTAGTATTGAAGGTATGAGACAGTATCTTTTAATATTTAATATTTTTATATTTAATAATTTAAACGTTGAAAATAATTTCTGTGATTTAATAATGAAACGTTTATATTCTCTTCTAGTAGAGTTTAACATCATCTATTAAAATTAAAGCATATGCTACTAAGAAGGAATTAAATAATTAACTAAATTACAACAAAAAACTTTTACTTTAATTTTCTAGAATTTTAATTTTTGTTACATAACATCTTTTTCCAACTATGTCTTCACTTGTACTTCTTTTTATTAAGAAGTCTCAGGACTCTTAAAGCTTCAAAGTTTTCCAATTTTTTTTTCAGATATAAAACTTCTATTTTTTCTGAACATTTTGGTATGATTGTTTCCTTGAAATTCCGATTAGAACTAAGTTATGGCTATTAGAATTATACCTGCTCAATACCTAAAGCGACGTTCACGAAACTTTCTCCAAACATTTTTCTCCAAATGACGTTTTCGGGTATCACACGCAGGATATCTCAAAAACTTCTGTATATTTTTTCATGAAATTTTAAAAACATATGTTTCATCTTAATTCTGTATAAACTGAACCTAAAATTTCATTTTTATTGTTCAAAAAAATATTTTTTTTAGGAATTATACTGTTGAAATTTTCAAAATTCTGTATTAGCTAAATACATCTTTGTCTTAAAATATAAAAATGCTTTGCACACAAACTCATTTAGACTCAGGGTAGTTTTTATAATCTGAAGTATAATTAGGCACAAAAAATTTCATTCTAGTTGCAAAATTTATTTTGTAATCCTGCGTGTAAACTGTTATACCAATTTTCTGCTCAACAAATGTCTGACAGTTTGGAGCACCATATAAATACTAATTCTGCATCTTGCAATTTTTTAAATACATGAAATTAAAGAACATACACATTTCCTTTAATACCAATAAAAACTGTGTTTTTAAATCACATACATTGTAAGATATTAAATGTTGAAAATTGCCATTTTTTTTCTTTTTATCCAATTTTTAGAGTCCTGAAACCCCTTAAGGACTTTCCTGTAACATCTGCTTCGTAGGAAAATTCCATAACTATGGATATAAAAGTAAATTCCTTTGTTAAATTCAAACAGGCTTCATTTGTGCAATCAGCAGCCAACTTTCAAAAACGGAAAAATTTCAATTTATGCACGCGACCATATTCACTGAATGTGTTAAGTAGATATTTGCGTGTTGAATTCAAGACATATTTCTCGCAGAAACACTTTGAAGGTTCTTTACTGTTTCACATTAAACATTCTATAAATTGATTAACGTATTTTACATTATATAAATGCTTATCGATTCTATTAATGACTATTTTAATGTTTACATAATTTTCATTAAAATGAAAATAAATTAAAAATATGTATAATTATTTATATATTGCTTTATCAATTTTAGCAGTAAAAACACGTTATATAACGATTTATTGATAAATTTATTTCATTCAAAGGTCATTCCAATAAAAGCTCACGCTAGCGACACATTTTATCGGTCTTTAATTGTTTTAAAGTGATAATTCATTAAAATGATTCGCGCTCAGAAGTTGCACAAATATTTATACAAATAGTTGCATAAATATATAAAAGCTCACACTAGCGACACATTTTATCGGTCTTTAATTGTTTTAAAGTTATAATTCATTAAAATGATTCGCGCTCAGAAGTTGCACAAATATTTATACAAATAGTCGCACAAATATATAAAAGCTCACACTAGCGACACATTTTATCGGTCTTTAATTGTTTTAAAGTGATAATTCATTAAAATGATTCGCGCTCAGAAGTTGCACAAATATTTATACAAATAGTTGCACAAATATATAAAAGCTCACGCTAGCGACACATTTTATCGATCTTTAATTGTTTTAAAGTGATAATTCATTAAAATGATTTGCGCTCAGCCGTTGCAAAAATATTTATACAAATAGTTGCACAAATATATAAAAGCTACACACTAGCGACACATGTGTGTAGTAAATGTGTCGCTACACACTAGCGACACATTTTATCGGTCTTTAATTGTTTTAAAGTGATAATTGATTAAAATTATTTGCGCTCAGAAGTTGCACAAATATTTATTTACATTAATGATTCTATATTTTCACATTTATAATACTCTTTTAATGTTTAAAAATAATTTGCAAAAAGTATAAAATTAATATTAAAGTTAAAATAAAGATTTTAAATATTTTAAGTATATTATGTAAAATTAAGTTATATTTAACGTTAAAGTAAATTTTTACTGGATCGAAGACTGCATATCTTGCATATCTTTAACATTACTAGAGAAACTGACGTTGGTTTCCGTGTTTAATCTCTTAACACTTTCGCTGCCGACGTAATGCGGCGCCATCACTAGAGAAACAATCACGCGCTTGCGCGTGGTGTATAGAGATGTTTCATTAGGCCAATCACGCGTTCGCGCAGGAAGAACTGCACCTCGACATGTATCGCTTTGATCGGTATATGTTAGGCGCTTCTGCTGGTAATTGAGTGGTGTAAAATTTTGCACTGTGGCTTCCGATTCCGAAGTTAAAGGATTAGTTTCCGGAGTTAAAGATTTGTCTCTGTGTGTCGAGTCCGAACAACCTTCGGAACGCATCGCATTATTTTCAGAGACTCTTCACAACACCGCCTGCCTACGCTCTTTTTATTTTAGGGTCGCCACTCAGTATCGCCTATACTTTTGAGCTATAAAGTAATTGTTGTTGGACAGGTGCAAGGGTCGTCGGACAAATTAAAAAAATTATTAGAACACTGTTATACTGGGTGTTTCAAAAGTTCGATGCGAAAGTAAAACGCGATAAAAAAGATCTATGGGTCGGAGAGTCATGCAATTTGCAGATAAATATTCAGCGTGATACGGGATTTTGTATGACACCAACAAAAACATTAGTTCCAAATCTTGACAATAGAGGGTGCTTTTGCAATTAATGCCATGGAATAATTGTATATTGCTCTCACAAACGCTATATTTAGATACAGAAAAGTGCACATACAGCATCCTCTAATGTTTTTGTATCAAAATCTTGTGTTGTGTGACCAACATAGCATGTTTCCATGGAATTATCTGCAGTATCTCCCTCTGTTGTTGAGATTTTGAACAAATTTTTTTTCGGTGTCATAGAAAATCCCGCATCACGCTGTATATTTATGTGCAAACCGCATGTCTCTCCGGCCGTAGATCTTTTTCTATCGCGTTTTATTTATGCACCGAACTTTTGAAACATCCGGTACATACTTCAATGGATCATGGTAATGTTTTTTATTTGTAAGAATTATGTAGGAAAAGAAAAAGTAGGTGGAACATGGCGACAGATTTTGAAAAAATGAGCGGCAGCGGACGTGTTAAAAATTCCATTGTTTTAACTCAGGCTGAGTAATTTTTCACTAATTTTCAGTACTGTAAATGCACTCATCCGTCTTGCGGAGTGGTAATTTTCATTACTTTTTAATAAGTCATTTTAACCTTTTTTAAACTAAATTAATAGGCAAAACGAGTGACTGCACTCCTTTTTGATTAGCCGTTTTTCCGTTCCCTTTTGCTTAAATTAATTTAAAAAATGAATTATTTCACTATTTTTTATAACTTCCTCTTTATCCTGTTTTTTACATGTTTGATACAAAATGAATATATATATATATATTTTTTTTTTTTTAACTCACTTTGTTATAGACATAATTTTTCTCCTTTTCAAACATAATTTTAATGTATATTTGCACTAATTTTAGTTATTTCATTTCTTTTTTTATTATATTTTTGCAATTTATTTTAATTTTAATTTTTGCTTTGCATTGTGTTACGCATAAATGATGTAATTGGAGAGATTGAATCAATTTTTAATAATAGAGATTTAAAAAAATCTGATGATACATATATTAAAAATTATGATAAAAGTTTACAAATTTTGTCTTTTACTTATTAGTTCCCTACAAAAATTTAACCCTAGTACATAAACTGTAAGTTTTTTAAAACTCTAATTTCTTTTAATTTCATCCAGATGCAGGAGAAATTTCGTTTTTGGTTTTCAAAAGATAAATTGGGTTTTTATTTATTTTTTTTTTTTTTAACTGGTTCAGATGGATACAAAACCACAAACAAGGAATTTTCTTGAAAGCAGCTTTATCCTTTGATTATTAGAAAATGAGAAGAGCCTAGTATTTTTCATTTTTCAGCTGTGTACCTTCCACACAGTCTTCCGTAGTCGGTATGCATGGACTAGAAATTCCTCCACGGTGATTCTGCCAAAATCGTGAACATGAAATGAATGTGACATCACGCTTATACAATTTTGGAATTAAACCCTATTGTTTGGGGAAAGTTATTTTTTATTCAAAGCGGTAGACGGGAAAATAGACAAGTACTTTAAAATATATGTGAGATTTTTAGAGACAACAACGTCGGAGTTAAATATCTCAAAGTAACTGTCAAACTCTCTAAAGTTATTTTGGATATCATTAACATTATTTTTACAATTTTACAATTTTTTGTAAAGTTTTTGGAACAAAAATAATTGAAAATTATATTAAATACGTGGTAAATAATTTTTACAATTTTGCTGTTTTTGCGAAGCTTTTGGTACAAATGTAATTGAAAATTACATTAAATACGTACTAAATACCAATTTCTCAGTATTTATTCTTCGAGAATAAAATGCACAAAAACAATAGAATATGAATTAAAACAATTAAAAGAAACCAATTTATATTTCCTTTAATGCCTTTTCACTTTTAACTTTATTTGGAAATTTTCATTATCTATATCTTTAAAAAAAACAAGGCTGTTTTTTTTGTGTTGTTTTTTTGGTCATCTTTCCTGAGCTTTCTACTAAACCAATTTTACTAATTATTTTTTTAATGAAAGCTGTTCATCTGTATATGCGCCCACACCAGCTACTTTTTTAAAATCCGTAGTTTTATATTTTAAATTAAATTTTAAATGTTTTTTTATGAAATTTCTTCAAACTAATGACAATCGGATTATTTCCAGTGTTGCAGAGAAATAATCGGGTTTATTTACCTTTATTCATTATATATTTAATGATACTATTTTCTCATTAAAATTAAAAGGAACTTTTAAAAAATGAACAGAAAATGACATCACACTTTAAAAAACACGTATATTTCTTTCTAAAGCTATTGCATATCAATACTTTTTCATTCCTCCCTTACTTTGAAACTAAACGAATGATTCAGTGAGTAAAAATGGCGTCATATTAAAAAAATACAATCATTTTCTTTGAAAAAAAACTAAATATTTTACCACGAATGTGTCTAAAAGACCTGAATTTCTGGAATTTTTACTCGCAAGCACTGAGATTAGAGCCTCAAGTCAATAGTGCTAATGTTCACTACCCAAGTTGTAGCAGTTGTAACTGACAAACGCGACTTCAAATTTCGAAATCAATTTATTAGTAAACTATCACGCGTTAAAATACTTTTAAATGGGGAATACGGGTATGAGAGACGAGTATGTGCATTTTGAGACGGTGAAAATGACGTTAGGATTAGATTTCACGTTGGAAAATTCTGCAATTATGTCAAAGTGAAATAGTATTTGCTGATGTCTTTCAGCTCAAGTAATACCAAGAATAAGAACCTCAATTGGTAAATTCAATTACCGATCTTGATTACATATTACTGATTAATTATGCCAGCGCTTCCCAACTTTTATTCTTTCACGTACCCATTTCTTAGGATTTTCGTTTCGGAGTACCCCCATTTCACATAAACACGCCCCCTTCCTTCACCCCCCACTCAAGTAGACAATGGAAATATATTGTTTCTTCATTAGTAATATTTTTATCACAACCATATAATAATTCGATACAAATTACTACATTGTCATTTCTAACATTTTTTTGTGACTTTACTAATCAGTTTAGTGTTTTCGCTATTACTGATATTATTTTCATGTACCCCAGCAGGCCCGCCGCGTACCCTCAGGGTTATTCGTAACCCAGGTTGGGAACCGCTAACTTATACGAATAAAGTTAAATTTCAATATTTTGAACAGTTGAAGCTTATGAAAATAGTATTTGGGTAACTTTAAGTTAAAAATATATTTGTTTTAAGACTTACATTAACCAACGTATTCTTTCATCGAAATTCGACGGGTTTCAACTCGTATTGCTATAAAAAAATAAATTCATGTACAATTTGATACATCAAGGAATTTATAATTCAATGAACTAATTGTCAATGATGAAAAACTCACAACCAATTCATCATATTTAATCAGATTAATCAAACAATTTCATCGACACCAATAATTACTCAATGAATTTCAAGTTGGATCTCATTAAAATCTATCAGTATTCGAAGCGAATTTTAAAATAATTTCAAGAGTTAAGTCAATACTAAATACAGCGTTTTAGAAAATGTAATTAAATTTGTAAATTTCACAATTTAGTTGCACATAAAAAGTAAGAATCTTTAATAATGTGTTGTTGAAAGTATATATGAAAGAATCATGCTTACAAAATTTTAAATTATTTCGAAAACTTGAAAAATGTTAATCAAATAAGATACATCAATGCAGCTCAAAATTAATAAAAATGTTTAGCTCATATTTGCACACTATAACAATCAGATTAGATAAATTGCTTTCATTGTCAAATATATTTGTTAAGGGAATTTTAACTAATTCTTTTTTTTACGATCTATTGATATGCTAAGTGAGTTTTAAAATTTCAAATTTCACTGAATACATAAGACATTATTAAATATTACATTCTGTAAAATTAAATTAAATTGTAAATTTAATATTTGTGCTCAAAGTAGAAAAGAAGTTGTAAAAAATATATTGTTGATAGTAGGCTTCAACGACTAAAACGTATTTATTTTATCAACTACAAGAATGTAAACTTCTGAGAGAACATTAATATTCTTAAAACATATTTGATAATTTTAATAAAAAATATATTAAATGTGCAGAAGGCTTTTATAAAATTAACATGCAGTCTAAGAAATATAGTTGTTTTTAATCTAGGAAAATATAATATAATCAAGAACGAAAATATACAATAACCTATTCTGAGTTACTAACAATTCTAAAAATCGTTCTTTGTCCTTAAAAATCGCCGAAACTAATAATACTTCATCATTCAAAGAAGTATTTATAAAAACAAAATTTCTTTTGATGCCACTAATTTTTGAAAACTTTTCCTTCTACTTTTTACAGAGTGTTAATCAGATTTCTTAACCGAGACTATAGAATTTTTTTAATGCTATCCATTCTTTAGTAAAAATATGGGTACTTTTCTAGTATAGAGAGAAGGCTTGAAGCTTTTTAAAATAAGTTGGTGAAACTTGGGCTTAAGAAAGTGATCTTTGTTGCAAAATGATATAAACAGCTATGAAAATAAAACCTGGTGAGTTTTTATGGCTCTCTATATACGTATTTATATATTTAGAAGCATTTTATTTATATATATTATTATTGTTGTTTATTATTTAGAATTTACTTCTGTTTGTATATAAAAATTGATAAATGGCTTCTTTGTATTATTAAAAGTTTATAAATATGAAAACATTCCTTGAAGTATATATGAAACAGTGAGCAGGTTGCCAGAATATATGTTGCCAAATTTCCTTCTCTCGTCAATGCTATTTTTATTATTTCGCCAAGGCCTCTGGAAAAGAACACAATTTTTCTGTTCGATGAACATGTTTTACATACTAACGTGATAAATGAACAGAATTGACATTAACATTAAAATTCAAACTATTTTGTTACTTTTGCATGTAATTATTCAATTACGCAGCTGAAAATGCTTATTTGAGAAGAAATAGTATCTTAAAACAATGTTCTTGTTTGACAAAACTGATTAATACACTGTAAAAAAGAACTCAGAAACGTTTCCGAAAATCATTTGTCACAAAAGAATCTTTATTTTTCTAGGTACTTCTTTAAACTGATTTCTGAGGTTTCTAATGATAAAGAACGCTTTTCGAAATCTTGCGTATTTCGGAATAGCTTATTGGATATTTTCTTTTTCGATTATCTTATATTTTCGTAGTCACTGAAACGTTTGTCTTTTCTTTACTGTGTTTAGTTGTTTAAAAGTTTCCTTATTTTCATTGCCAAAGTTCATACATATTACACAATACAAAGAGTGTCCACGTATAACCTGACCGACTTTTATTTTCTCAACCATTGGTCCTAAATGCACACTTCCAATTACAAAAGTCGTCAAAAATAGGTGCAGAGTTAAGATTTTAAAAAAAAGTTTGAAGCGAAAAAACAATTTAGTGAACAACTGCAGAATCTAAATTTTTATACGTTCTCCTGGTCCTATAAGTTACATTTAGTAAAATTTTCTTGTTACACTAACAACTAAGGCAAAAAAAAGTCCCGTTATTCTACGATTAGAATTGACCGAGTAATAGTTGTTTAAAGTTGGAGTACATTTTTTGCTGCAAATTAGGGGTCATTCACAAATTTAGTAGAAATATAATTTCGTCATATATATTAAAGAAATGATTGAGAGTAAAATTAACATTGGAATATAAATTTGAAATGTTTAATTATTCTCACATATTACTGCAAAATATACAATTTGTACTTAACATATAAGAAGATAAAAATAACAGATTTTTTGTTAAATAAAAAGATGAAAAACAACAGCCTCATCTCTTTACAAAATGATACATATTTTAAAATGCTCTTCGATTACACTGGATTTCAAATTTTGGGTTGTGCCATGTTTTTTAGCTTTTGAAAATTGATTCTTGTGTATTTTTTAGTGCTGAATCCGAAAATGACCTTCATTTTAAACCATCACATCAGGTTTTTTCTCAAATCGCAAATTTCAAAGTTAAAAAGATCAAGGTTAAAATTGATCCCCCCTCCCCTCCGAATCTCATCGGACCCCTGAGCTGTTTAGCTGTAAGTAACCCAGTATAAGCCAAAAAATTGAGTAAATTATTGAATTAAAAATAATTAAACTGAATAAAAGTGTCTTACATCTATTTTATAATATCAGATTTTATTTTCGCTATTTTTTAACCCTGAAATTTACGATTTGCGAAAAATCTAGATATGATGGTTAAAAGGGAAGGTAGTATTTGTATTCAGCGTTAAAAAATACATAAAACGTAATTATAAAAGTTAAAAAACACAACCATCGCAAGTTTATGTTATCTAATCTAAAACTCTTTCTTAAACTTGTTGACAGAATCTATCTGAATTTTTTTGAGTTATCCTCTAATATAAGTATGTATACGATGGTAATTGTCGAAAATTATAAAAATATTACATTGTCATTGGATTTAAGTCAATATGTAAAATTTAACTTCGATTGGACATTTGAAAGTAGGTTAAAGTTCGAGTACAAGTTTTAAACTGTAAAGACGATTGTTGCAAGTTAAACTTAACCTTATGAAAATAATATAATTTTTGTTGAAAGAAATCATAGCCTCAAATCCTTACAAAATAAATCATATGTTAAAATACAAATATTTTATCTAATCTCAAACTTAACTACTAAAAGTTAACTCAGTCGTAATAGTTGTACGATTTCTTTCAAAGCGCAGATACCTTGAAATAAGTTTAAGTACTTTATTTACGACCCCTGAAAGCATGGGCGAAATCATCTGTTTTGAGATGCATAAGAGTGGTATAAGTCATGCATTTCAAAGTTTCATAACTTGGTCAATTTTAATGTTAAACGAACGGGACTTTTTTTGTCTTACTTGTTAGTGTCATACTAAGTTTTTACTAAATATCACTTATAGGACCGGGGGACCGTAAAAAAATTTAAATTTCGTTACTATTTTTGTAATTGGAAGTTTACATCTATGGCCAACGGTTGCGAAAATAAAGGTCTGTCAAGTTATACGTGGACACACTGTATATAGTTCATCCCATTCCTACACTTTTGTTACTTTGCTACTGCAATTTTAAAACGATACCTTTATTGAAAACTAGAATTTGTGTATCGATTCTTATTGTGATCAATGCTGTTTTATACATTGTCGATGTTTATGCTACTCGATTTTCCCAGAATTGCCCATCACTAACAGAATGTCAAATTTTAAGTTTCTATCTCTAACAATTCTATATATACAGTAATTTAGAATATTTTCCGCTCATTTCACAGTTTTACATTTAGAATTGTTAAGGATAGAAACTTAAAATATGATATGTTTGTTAGTGATGGGCATTATTGAAAAAATTGTGTTTCCAATCGTGAAACCAAATTCTAGTTTTCAATAAAGGTATCGTTATTTATCCTTATTTTCATTACCAAAACTTTCATACATATTAAATAATATACAGGGTGTATCTGAAAAAGGCGGCAAAATTTTACGGGGTTATAGAACGCAGTTAAACGATCACATTTCGTCATAGAATGTATGGTTGGAAAGCAAACGGTGAGAAGTTAAAAGGTAGTTTTCAACTGTCGCAGTTAAGGAATTAACACAAGAATGAGAGGGATTCTTCAGAAAACATTATTAACAGGAATGTAATTCATGTACATGCTCAAAGAAATCGCTTGAAAGATCTTCCGCCAACTGTAATGCACGTTTCACACCTACGGGATTTGGATTGACGCACATTTGCGAAATAATCAGGCATTTCCCGAATATCTCCGGCAACAACAGCAATCCTGGCCGCTAGATCTATAACTATTTCAATGGGGCACTCGTAGATTAGGCTCTTCATACGACCCCACAAGAAAAAAGCCCAAACACAAGAGATCCGGTGATCTTGGTGACCAAGCTATGGGACCACCTCGACCAATCCATTGCCCTGGGACAGTGGAAAAGTACTTTTTAACTTCTCACAGCTTGCGTTCCGACCATACATTTTATGACGAAATTTGCTCGTATAGTTGCGTTCTATCACCTCGTAAAGTTTTGCCTACTTTTTCAGATACACCCTGTATATAGTTTGTCGCATCCCTACACTTTTTTCACTTTGTTATTGCAATTTTAAAACGATACCTTTTATTGAAAACTAGAATTTGGGTTTCTAGTCTTATTGCGATCGATGATGCTTTAGTTTATGATACTCGATTTTTCCAGAATTTTCCATCACTAACAGACATGTCAAATTTTAAATTTATATCTCTAACAATTCTAAATATACAGTAATTTAGAACGTTTTCAGCTCATTTCACAGTTTTAAATTTCGAATTTGTAAACAATTATTTATATCTATATCTTAAAAGTAAACACTGTACTAAATTTCAAGTTTCTGTACTGTACAAATCCAACTAAATCGTATTTTAGAACGTTTTTAGAACATAATCTGCTCACTTCATATTTTTACATTTCGAATTCACTTTGAATTCGTTTATAGGGAGCAGTTAAGTCTTAAAAATAGCCTACATGCGGAATTCCAAGCTTGTATCTCACAATACACAATTTTAGAACATTTTTGCTCCTACACCCTTTTAAATTTCGAATTCTTACAAAACCGTTCTGGGCATGCCTTTACGTCTTTAAAACAAGAGCCATTGCAGATTTCAAGTTTCTACCCTTAACAGTTCCAAATAAATCTTAATTTAGAGAGATTTTAGAACGCTTTCCACTTAAAATTTTGAATTTTTGAAAAAGCTTTCTTAACGAACATTTATATCTTAGAATTAACCATCATGCCAAATTCCAGAGTGCTATACCAACTGCATCACTTAAGGGGTCAGGTAACCTTTGAAGCGTCCAAAATCAATTTTTTTTTAAATAGCTTATAATTAAATATGATTATTTGGGAACATTTAAAAGCAAACCCCATACAAAAATGCGCATTAGAAGAGAAGTTATGTCTAAAACACTTTGAGCTTTTGCTATATGATCAACGGGTTTTTCAATCTTTAAAGCCAATTTTCTCAAAACAGCGATTTTGATCATTGCGCGCACGATTTCTGAAAAACGGTTGCCTAGAATTTCACGAAATTTTTGGTGGATGCATTAAATGTACAGAAGCACAAAATGACCTATTATTATGTTTCTCAAGTAAGAAGTTTAGAATTCACGGCTACTTTTGTATAAAAAAATCTCGATATTTCGAATTACTATAAAAAAAAAAAAAAAAAAAAAAAAAAAAAAAAAAAAAAAATTCTTGGGATCAACAAGTTTTATTTTTTTCATTGTAAGTCATTTTGAAAACACTTTATATCTGTACTCATTAAAAACTTTTTGGCTTGTTTCAGCCATTCAAATGGGAAAAATCATGCGCGCAATGCATGCAAGAATAATTCTTTCATAAAAATTGTATTATCTTTAAAATAAATTAAAAAAAAAACTATATATGTGTATACCTTTTCTAACAACTTTGATTGATAAAATAAATCGTTCCTAACATGTATTTTCAATTTTATAATTAAAAGTTAATTAGTTGAAGAATGACTGCAATTCTTACAGAGGTCACTTTTCCATGCACTTTATTGGTTCAAAGATTACCTGACCCCATAAATCAAAAACTTACAACGGTTTTTGTCACCTGCACCCATATCAATTTCAGATTTTTCGAAAACTTCTGTGCGAGTATTTATGTCTCTAAAGTAACAGCTATGCCAAATTTTTCACATCTTGTCCTAACAATTCCAAATAAATCGCAATTTAGAACGGTTTTAGAATGTTTTTCTCTCGTTTATCTGTTTTAAATTCCAATTTTTTTAGAAATCATCCACACCAAATATTTACATCTTAAATGTTACCTCCAAACTAAATTTCAAATATGTAGCTCCAACAATTATACAACAGAAATTGCAATTTTAGGAAATTTTAAATTCCTGTTCCCCTTTGAAATTTGTTGTACCAACATAAAATGTACCTTGTGTTGGAACACAGACGTTTACCAGCAGTCTGGTACCATTATTTTTTAAATCGGTTCGGTACTTTAGAACCCTAACAAATAGAAAAAAAATTACTTCTCTATAGCATTATTATAATCTATAATCTACTAATTTGTCAGAAACGTATTTTTCTCATTAAATAGCATGTTTTGTAGTGTTCTTGAAATTTTTTAATGTTTCTAAATAATTCACATTTTAGTCAATATGTAACGTCTCTGAATGGAGATATTTGGGTCAAAGATGTGACATGACAACCGTGGGTAGCAATGACGTCACAGTGAAATCTCTTTCAAAAGACAACTTTTATTCTGTTTTCTTTTAAATGTTCACTTGCTTCCAATTTATCTGTAATCGGATGAGGGAGATCAGAAGGGCGCGTCCCTTATAAAAAAATAAAAATTTCATTTCTTTATTTTGAAAATGCTGTTACAGTACTATACTTGTGCAACGGAATAATTAAATAAAATGTGCACATTGAATTATATTAAAGTTTTTTTCGTATTTGTATTTTAACATGTAAACTTAGACACTGTCTTTTAAAATTTACACTTTTTTAATTATCTGTGACACTCCGCCTCGTGCAAATCCAGGTTTTTTTTTCAACAGATAGAAACGTCCCTTAGTTTTGTCAACTGATAATAACTTACAGACTTTATGTGATAAGCTAAATACACAGAAAAACAGGGAATATTTTGCATAAAATGTGTAATTTTTATGACAAGTTGATGATTTTAGACATTTACACACTTCTCTATGTACACATAGTAGTGCTTAAATTAGAACAACATTCCAGTCCGTGTAAATCCAGGTATTTTTCTGCATTTATGCACTTGTCAAGGTTTATCAAGCGATTACAAATTACACACTTACTTTCATAAGCTAAATACACATAAGAACAAGTAAATGTTTGAAAAAATATGTAATTTTTATGAAAAGTGTGTAATTCAAAAAAATTACACATATACGAGTATATGTGTAAAATTCGCTAATTTACACATATTAGGCCTAATTAGCTAATTTACTAAAATATTAAGTTAAAGCAACTTGAATTTCAAACTAAAATAGTAGGTCAAACAATTTTTAAAAAATCACGCGCGTTGTTTGTTTAAATATTTCATCCATTCATAATATAACAATATAAAACTTATCAAATAGGTGCTAACATCTTTTTCTAGATTAGAAATTATGTTTACAAAAGAAAAATAACACCGAAAGAAAATCACATCGTCACTTTTTTGTTCATATGTTATATATGAACAAATTATAATATATCTGTTTATAAATTCAAAATTCATAACAATATTTCGGGATTTAATATTGGATGTTTGTAACACACATTTCAAAAAGAGATAATAATTTAATAAATGGAATTTTAAAGTAATTCGATTTAGATATCTACAAATTATTATGTTTATTAGAAATTAACAATTTTGAACCATCAAATAAGTGCGAATATCATTTCTACAATCTAAATTCATCCCCAATGATAAAATGCGAAAAAAACATAATGAAACTTTTAATGCGTACGCTGATATATAGCAATTTGAATTTCAAAACTAAAGTATTAGGTTAAACAATTAAAAACATCACGTGCATTCTCTGTTTAGAATTTCATCAATTCAGAAAATAGTAATATCAAATATATGCCAGCATCTTTTTCTACAATAGAAATTCTTTCTACAAAAGAAAACGACAACGAATGAAAATAACAGTTTCACTTTTTACTTCATATGGTTATGTTTAGAAATTCGAAATTCATAAAAATATTTAATATTCGATATCTGTAACACATATAGTAAAAAGATGTAATTTAATAATGTTTTTAATTTTAAAGTATTTAAAAGAAATTATAAAGGAATTTCAAAGTAGTTCAATTTTAATATCTATAAATCGCATGTTGCATTAGAAATTATCAATGTTAAATCATAAAATAAATGAGAAAATAACTTCTACAATTAAAATTAATCACCAATGATAAAAACGAAAAAATGAAAAAAGAAAACACAATGAAACTTTTAATACGTACACTAATACAATTTGAATTTCAAAACTAAAATATTAGGTTAAAGCAACTTGAATTTCAAAACTAAAATTTTAGGTTAAAGCAACTTAAATTTCAAAATTATAATATTTGGTTAACCAATTTTTTAAAAATCACGTGTTTAAGTATTTCACCAATTCAGAAAGTAATGTATCAAATTATCAATTAAATGGCAATATCATTTTCTTGAATGGAAATTCTTTCTATAAAAGAAAACAATGACGAAAGAAAAGTTTAACTTTTTTGTTCATATGTTGACATTTTCCAATTCGAATTTCATAACTGCATTTCAAAACTTAATATTTGATGTTTATGACATATGTAGTAAATATAAATATTTAATAAATGGAATCCTAAAGTAATAATATTTAAATGTCCATAAATCACATTGCTTATTCGAAAACTTTATTATGAATAATTCATATCTCCATGTTCACAAATCTGTAAGAGTAAAAAAAAAGAAAACAATCAATTTCAGTTTCATTTTCTGCGTATGTTTGATAAGTAGAAAGGTATTCAAAAAATGTGAAAAAAACATTCTTTTAATTTATTATTGAAAATGTTAAAATGCATATTTTTAAATGACATAAGTTTTTTTTTTCTTTAGGTTATAGTATCCGCGATTGTAAAATTTAATTTAGAAAGCATTACAAAGAATGTTGGAGGGTATGATAATATATGAAAATTGAATACGCAAACTAAATATGCATATAAAATGAGTAATGAAAATAATATTGCACATTAAAACATTGTCCTGTGACACTTTTTTCTTCAAAATAACGATCTTTCTTATGTGTTATTTTTATCATGAAATCGTGAAAAGTACTCAAAATATTCTACAACGTAGAATTTCGTCAGAAAATGATATTTACTATCTGTTTTCTGTTGCATTATAAAATAAGACAGGTAAGTTATTAATTTATTTTTAAAGATACTAATATCAACATTAAATATCGACGCATTAATGAAGCAAACAGCTTCCTAAGCAGATGCTTAGAATGCATTTATATATTTAAAATATCTCTTAAGAAAATTGATGTTTTTAATTGCTTTTTTCTTTATACTCTTTTTAAAAGTTGTTTATTTTTTTCTCAGTTCGCAAAATATTTAAAAATTCTATGCTTAATTTAATATTTTATGCGTTAAAAGCTGACGAACTGTGTGTAAAACTTTAAGTTTTCATGTAAAATTAAGTATATATTTTAGAAATATTTTGTAAACGAAGAAAAAAAAGAGACATCCTTTAAGAAGAGTACACGACAAAAAGAAATTAAAAATATTAATTTCCTGAGGAGATATTTTAAATATGCGAATGCATTAAATGCTGATGGACTTAAAATTAGTGAATAGAATTTGGAAGCTTAGTGCCTAGCAGCATGGTGGGATGCTTTCAAAATCCATCGAATAGAACTCTTACCACAATATATATGTCGGGCCTATATCCCTCGTGTAGATAATTGGCAGTCAAAAATCAACCCAATACAACCCTTACCAAAATTATACAGTGTGTCCACGTATAACATGACCGACCCTTATTTTTGCAACCATCAGTCTTAGATGCATACTTCCAATTACCAAAATGGTTTAAATAAGGTAAAGAATTATTTTTAAAGCGATTTGGGTCAAGAAAATCATTTATTAAAAAATTACGAAATTTAAATTTTTCCTACGGCGATCCTATAAGTCATATTTAGTAAAATTTCCCTGTTACACAGACAAGTAAGACAAAAAAAAGTCCCATTATTCTACGATTAAAATTGATCGAGTAATAACTGTTAGGTAGATTTCGTATGAAATACTACCTATTGGCGTCGTTCTTATGTTGGAATTTCTGAAAAATTTTTACAGATCTACACCGATCATGACTCCTAGAGCCCAAAACCACCCTCAGTAAAAAACTTTATATATATATATATATATATATATATATATATCTAGCTATCTATCTATATATATCAATTTCTTCTGGACCCGATAACTTCCACAATTCTGCACCAATCTCTTCCAAACTGATACATAAAATCAAGGAGAATAAAATCTCCGTCAAGTTCGTTAATGGGCGAAATCGGACCAAGGGGATGGAAATAGGGAGGGGTTTTGTGAAAACCTAAAAAACCCCCACAACTTCTTAAATTTTGTACATATCGAATCTGTTTAAAGTTTTTATTACTTCTAAAAATAGGGTCAAAAATTTATGTATCACAGATTTTTGATAAAGTTTACAATGGGCTCAAGGGGCGCAAAAAATAGGGTTTTTGGGAGAAAAAAATTCATAACTTCGTCAATTCTCAAGATATCAAATCCAATTAATTTTATCATGAATGTCCTTAACATTATCTATAACTTTTATATTCACAAGTTTTTGATAGGACCAATTCATACCGCAAAAAAAAATTAAAAACGAAAACAAAAAGAGCGTTTGAAGAAGAAAAAAATCCATAACTCCGTCAATTCAAAGGATATAAAATCCCCATGAATTTATCATATATCTTCTTAATATTATCTACAACATCTATATAGACAAGTTTTGGATAGGACCAATTCTTACAGCAAAAACAAATTAAAAATACATAGCGGTTGAAGAAAAAAATCATCGTAAGGGTGTATTCAAATCCAAACTGCTTATTTTCTGATTCATTTTACAATCCATTTTTACTCTCAAAGGCTTCCAATTGGTACCTTTTCTTACTCAGAAACTATATAATGTACTGTAATGGTCAATTTTTTGATAGAGGCAGAATATATTTTAAAACATGCTGTCAAATTGGGCCTTTTGAACCGAATTTCCCGAAGAAGATTGTGTTGGAAAAATCATCGTATTAAGGGAGTATTCAAATCCAAACTGCTTATTTTCTGACTCATTTTTAAATTCATTTCTGCTCTCAAACGCATCCAATTCGTAGATTCGCTTATTCAGAAACTATATAATGTACCGTAATGATCGATTTTTTGACAGAGGCAGAATATATTTCAAAAAATGATATCAAACTCGGCATTTTGAACGGAATTTCCCGAAGCGATTGTGTTAGAAACGAAAAATTTTGTCTTACTGAGAAAATAATTGTTTATATATCAAGTTTTAATTAATTGAACGAAAATTAAAAACACAGGTCACTTATAAATCTCTTCAAAACCACGTCAACAAGTTTCATGTTTCTCCTATTAAAAATGGATCTGGAGTTATGCCAGAAAATTTCGAGTTGTGCATGGAAAACTATTTTTTTTGAATACCGCCCTAACATGATTGTGATAAAACCAGTTATTATATAAAAATGGAATAAAAACTCCTCAAAAGCGGCCAGATAAAATTGTGGTAAAAGTGGATAAAAAGTGGGTTTATCTCTAATCATGATTTGGTTTTTGTTTGTGAAATTAGTATACTTAACTTCGAAATCTACCTCCGCCTGTAGGCCGGGCCGGCAGGGATTTTTTAAAGTTGGAGCATATTTTTTGCTGCAATTTAGGGTTCATTCACAAATTTAGTAGAAATATTATTTCGTCAGATATATTAAGTAAGTATTAATGATGATATTTTATGAGTAAAATTAACATTTCAATATAAATTTTAAATCTTTAATAGTTCTGACATATTAATACAAAATACATAATTTGTAATAAACATATAAGAAAAAAAAAACAGAATTTTCGTTAAATAAAATGATGACAATTAACAGTTTTAGCTTTTGATAATTGATTCTCGTGTATTCTGTACCACTGAATCCGAAATTCACCTTCATTTTTTAGCATCACGTAAAACATTTTTGCAAATCGTAAATATTAAAGTTAAAAAAAGAAAAAAATAGCGAAAATTTGAGATTATAAAATGGATGTCATTCTTGCGTTTTTAACTTTTGATAATTTATTTTTATGTATTTTTTAGCGTTGAATCCTTAAATGATTTCTTTTTAAACCATCACGTCTGGATTTTTCGCAAATTGTAAATTTTAAAGTTAAAAATTCAAAGTTAAAATTGAACCTCCTCCCCCACCACATCGGGCACCTCAGCTGTTTAGCTGTAAGAATACCAGTATAAGTTAGAAAATTTAATAAATTATTGCATTAAAAAAGTTTTATATATGTTTTATAGTATCAGATTTTCGCTATATTTTAACTTTGAAATTTACGATTTGCAAAAAAATTCTAACATGATGGTTAAAAATGAAGATCATTTTCAGATTTAGTGCTAAAAAGTGCATAAAAAATCAATTATTAAAAGTTAAAAAATACAGTCATCTCCTCTATTTCATAGTATCCGATTTTTGTTATTTTTTTACTTTGACAATTTATAATTTGCAAAAAATCCTGACATGATGGTTTTAAATTAAGGTAATTTTCGGATTCAGTGCTAAAATATACATAAAGGATAAAAATCACAACCATCTCAGTCCTGTGGTATCTAATCTAAAACTTTTTCCTAAACTTCTTGGCGGTAATCTATCCGAAATTTTTTGTGTTATCCTGTAAAATAAGTATAAATGATAACCAGAGAAAATAGTAATATTGATTGTCATGGGATTTATGTCAGTATGTAAGATTTAATCTCAATCGGATATTTGAAAGTGAGTTAAAGTTCGAATACAAATTTTGAACTGGAAAAACATACGATCGTTGAAGTTAAATAGAAACTTTCAAAAATGACATAATTGTTGATAAAAGAAATCACGAAGAAAAGAACAGTCTTATATCCTTACAAAATGAAACAAAATTTAGTCTATCTGAAACTTAATAAAATTTAACTCAATCGTAATGGTTGTGCGTTTTTTTCAAAGCGCATATACACGTGAAATAAGTTCTTTGAATACATTAACCACTTGGTATACGACTCCTCAAAACATGGCGGAACTCATCTGTGTTCAAGTGCAGTAAAGTGGTATAAGTCATGCATATTTAAAGTTCCATAACTCGGTCGATTTTAGTGTTATATGAACGGGACTTTTTTTGTATTGAAATTTTTACTAAATATAATTTATAGGACCGGGAGACCATATAAAATTTAAATTTCATAATTTTTTCAGACATGTTTTTCTTGACCCAAATCAGTTTAAAAATAAAACTTTACCTTATTTAAACTATTTTTGTAATTGGAAGTATGCATCTAGGACCAACAGTTGCGAAAATAAAGGTCCGTCAGGTTATACGGGGACACACTGTACTGTACTGCCCAAATTATTATGGTAACAGAAAATTTTACACATAAATCAGCGTGGAAGTTAGCTTATTGTAGTACATTTAATATTTGTTGAATATATATATGCATTATTTACAATGAACATATATATAGATGTCCGCTCATGGCTTTTAGGACTTTGTATGCCCAAGTTTAGCGGCTATGACTGCTTTAAACGGCTTGGCATTCCTTGGCATGTACTTCTGAATCAGTCGTTCCATTTCATTACTCTGATGCCCTGCACGAATTAATCGTTCTATTAGTTGAACCTTGTTTGTTGCTGCGATTTTATTGACTCTGGTTTTCGAGTCAACAAAATTGCAGCAACAAACAAGGTTCAACTAATTGAGAGATTAATTCGTGTATGGCATCATAATGGTGAAATGCAACAACTTTTTTAGAAGAAGGGTTTCCAAAACGTATAATGGCAGTTATATGCTGCTAAAGGTGGACATATGAAGCCATGAATGGACATGTATAACTATGATCATTGTAAGTAATGCATATACTTTCACCCAATATTAAATTTAATACTACAAAAAATTAACTTCTAGGCTGATTTATGTGTAAATTTTCCTGTTTCCATAATAATTTAGTCAGTACTGTATGTGTATCTAGCAATTAACGTAACCAAATATACCATATTACAAGACACTGTAGAAGATAGCCGTGACAATCAGATTCCCGAAGCTTCAGCCATACTTTGCGAAACTAAAAAGAATGAAAGAATAGATACGCGGCATCTTCACAATCTTTTGACTTTCAGGAATAACAATCTAGTGAAATTAAACTTGCTAAAATAAACATTTTAATCTTATAGACGAATGCCTTAATGATTCAAAATAAATAAAAAATGGTCAGCAGCGAAACTATTTTTATTTAACTGAGGTTTAAGTTAAACTTGCGAGTTTAATTTTCCTTACCATTTTACCAATATAACTTTCTATTTTCTTCTAAATTTTTACTTGTAATGAATTTGCATAGTATCCACAGGACATTCGAATAAGAAATAACAACAATGTAGTATTTTTAGTACAAAATTTTGGTATAACATTGTCTTAAAGGGGTTTTAAAAAGGGACGGAAAGAAAAGAAGGGGGGTGGTATAGGAATAAAGGGAAGGTAATAAAAAAAAGGGATGACAAGGAAAATTACCACTATTTTTAGGCAAATCATGTTAAGACTAAGTGATAGTCACAATGTTCATTGATTTTTAGAAATAATTATATATATTTGATTAAATTAAAAAAAATTAATTTACTTTGAAAAGTGCAAGAATAAACCTTGGGAGACGATAAAACTATCAATAAAGCCACGATGTTTGAAATTGATATTTAAATGCAGATTTAAATTCTGCAGTAAATTTCCTGTCAAAGCATTTTAGACATTCTTTCTCTAGCATTAGTTCTGCATGAGAAAAAACTTGAAAAAAATTCTGCGGCTGCATCTGAAGTGATTTTCTGTATACGTTTAGCAGGAGGTATGGTAAGGAATCTAAAACCCAGGGACAGAATTCAAAAAATAATATCAACCATAAAAATGTGTGCAGGTTAATTTTTTGCTATATATTTATATAAAACAATTGGCCCAGTTTCGGAAAAAAAATTACATCGAATTACTTTTATTGAAACAATTTTATGCAGACAACTCCAAACTTAAAAATCAGCATCAGGAACACGGACGGTATAGGAGTTTTCCTGGTATTTGGACGTCCAACATCGTCCAAAATTTATTTATCACGTTAATATTGTTATAAAGTCATGCAATTGGATGTTCTCCAGTATATGAAATTAAAAAAAACACTATAAAAAATAGGTACTAAAATAAAAATTATTATTCAGGGACTTAACAGTCAGAAGATTGTGAGAATGCCCCATACCTCATACACGTAGAAACGTTAGACGTCAATATTTCAGGCAAAATCTCTAAACTCATTTGACCACATACCTTCTATTTATGAGTACCTACAAAAAGAGTAGCTAGTACTATATTACTCTATTTTTCCTCTGCTATTTTTCCTCTTCTGTGGGATTTCCGAGCTATTAATTTAACAATGTGAAAAAAAATTAGAGGAAAAAAATCTGTTAACAAATTTTCCGGATTTCAATCCGTTGAGAAACATTTAAAAATGAATTTAACATTAGGTATTCCGCAGTTAAAATTTCCAAAATTCCCAAACTATTTGACATTAAAGGACTTCTTGCTTGATATAAGAAGGTAAAATTTTGAGAACAATCGAAATGTGATATCCTAATTAGGTATAAAATTGAAAAGTTTAAAGTCTAAATCTAAATTTAAATTTAAGTTGCAAAATTTAAATATAGAAGAACCCTAAATCAACTTGAACTATAGTATTAAATCGAAGAGTTTATTACTGATCGATTGGAACCAGATCACATTTTGTATTCTTGTTTATGATGCTTCTTAAACATTCATGTTTTTGTTATTTTTTAAAATATATATTAGATGACTAGATGGTGGTTTTATTTTAATATCGTAACATGTGACGTTGTTCCTCTATTTTTCCTCACTGTAAAAAAATAACTAATATAACAGCAATATTAAATTTACTAATTGAATAAAAAATTAAATACTTCTGTGTATCATCCAAGAAACTTTTTATTATAAAATAAGTACACGATATTGACTCTAATTCTTTTTGACAAATTGTGCATGATACTACTTGAACATTCATATTTGAGGCATTTTTTTTTTAAATATTAGATAAATAATTGATGGTACTATCCTAATATTGCAACATGTAAAGTTATTCCTCTATTTGTCCTCGCTGTAAAAATTTTTAACGAAAATGGCAGCCATAATAAATCTACAAATTCAGTAGTAATTCAATACTTTTATGCATCTTGCAGGAAACTTTTCGTTATAAAATTATTACCCAATATTGATTCTTTTTTTTTTAAACCATTTGGAAATGGTTGTTGTTTTCGGTCGAGGATGGGGCCAAATGATTCTCGCATTTTATTTTTTTTAACGAAATTCAACGATGTTCTTTACTTTTAGAAGAATTTTTATTTGAATAGAAAGGGATAAAATCGTTAAAAATTGTTTGAATAGGTAATCGAAAGACATAAAATCGTAAAAAATTGAAAAGGTTACAAAATGGGTAGGCGCAAATTATCAGATATGGAAAAATCCAAAGCCAAAGAGCGGCGCCGAAAGGAAAATCGTCTTGCAAAGCAAACATCGAGGTCTTCAACTCATTATGTAGTCCATGAAAATCGAGGTCTTCAACTGATTATGTAGCCCATGAAAATCGATTACAGAATAAGAGACGAACGCGAAAAATGAAACAATCTAATGTTTAATCGATTGATAGTAAAAGGCCATGTCTCGAGGGGCTCTAATCCACTAGCCATGACGTTTTATAATAGGAAGATTCTAACCGGGAAAAATTGAGCTCAACGTAGGTAATTTGTCGCAATATGTGGATGTTTCGGTGGAACTGCTTTCGATTTGTAAACTGTTTTTCTTCTCGAAACGGGACTTGGAGAGTTTATCGATGACGGTTTTGGTCGTCTGAAGTTTAATCTTTGCGATCTGTTGTTGAAGAGGATGCGATGGAATTTGTTGGACGAAATTTAGATTTTTCGGTTAAATTTTGTACGAAGGTGATTTGCCGCGATCTGTGGATGATTCGGCGGAACTGCTTTCGATTTTTAACCTCTTATCTTTCTCGGCTTTTCTTGTCGAAATGCACCAAAATTAAAATTAAGTAAATATTAAGTAAAAAAAAAAAAAAAAAAAATCGAAATGTTCGTTGTAATCTACTAAATTACAATTGTTTAGCTTTTTTTTTTTTATATAAATGTTTTATGATGATGCTTAAACATTAAAATTTGTGCGAAAATATTTGTTGTTGTTTTATGTTAGGCGAGTAATCGATGGTTTTACTTTCATAGCGTAAAATGTTAAGTTCTTCTTCTGTTTTTACTCACTGAATTATTTTTTACGAAAATAACAGGAATGTTGCATTTACTAATTAAATAAAATTTAAACACTTCTATGTATCTCCCGGTAAACTCTTCATTAAATAATAAATACCCAATGTTTAATCTTCTCTTTTTGATAAATTTTTTTATGATGATTCTTAAATATTCATATTTGTCGCGAATTGTTTTTATTATTATTATTATATGATTAATTTACAGTTTCATTTTAATATCATTAACATGTAAAATTCTTTCTCTATTTTTCCTCACTGTAAATTTTTTTAACAAAAATAAAAGCGATATTAAATTTTCCAAATAAATAAAAATTAAATACCCTGATGTATCTTGCAGGAAACTTTTCATTATAAATTAATTACCAGATATTGATTATTTTCTTTTTGGCAAATTTTCTGTGTTTTTTTTTTTTTTTTTTTTTTTTTTTTTTTAATATTTGTGACATTTTATTTCACGTGAAATGAGTTATTGGTGGTTTTATTTTACTATCGTAACATGTAAATTTCTTCCTCTTTTTTACCTCACTATAAAATATTTCAAGGAAAACAACAACAATGTTACATTTACTATTTCAATAGAGATGAATTACTTCTATAGATCGTCAAGTAAACTTTTCATTATAAAATTAGTACCCGATATTGAATCTTCTCATTTTGAAAAAAAAAAAAAAAAAAAACTAAAAATTTATAATTTAATAATTAGACAGTTAGACAATTAGGTAATTAAATAATTCGATTTCTACTGTATTTTTTAAATCTATTATAATTCAATTGTTAACGTAAAAGCTTATTTTGCATTATTAATAAAATTTGAGGCATTTTTATGTCTTATTTTTAACACTGTTAATTAAAATGTTTATACGCAAGAGCCTTTGTCAAGAACAATTCATTGTTTATCTAATAATAAATTGCTTTAGTTATTTCAATTAATTAAATAAAAAGTTGTAAAGAAAAAATGCTTGTACAACATTTTGTTCAAAAATTTGTAATAGTATGAATAACATTCATCTAATTGGATTTTCACATAATATTTTTTCATTTAAAACTTAATTAGAATGTTTATCAGACAAACCACCTGTTTCTATATTTATATTTAAAAAAAATTAAAATCCATGTATCAATTAAGCAATTAAAGAATGAAAAATTTATCAGGTAATACGGAAGCTCTTAATTTAAAAGATAATGGGCTATTCAAAGATAATTTGATAAGGGAATATTTATATTTATATATTCAAAATCTAAATCAAATCAAATCAAACTTTTTTATGCAACATCATAAAAGACATTTTACATTAGGTAATACATTGTTTAGAAAATTTATAACAGTTATTACAATTCCTTTACCAAACATTTATCATAAAACCTTTTATTTTAAAATTAACATTTCAGGCATGTCCAATAATTATGTTATGTTTATTTAATTTAATTATGAATTCATAGACACGAGTCTTTGATAATAAATTTCTTTTTTTCTCGCATGATATACAATTTCGTTAATCTTAATTTGCGAAATAAATCAGTTGTACGAAAGTAATGTTTCCAAATTATCAATCATGTTTAAAATTTCGTAATTAAATTAATAAAATCCTTTTAAACAATGTATCATATTTCCAGTCTTCATTTATAACTTAATTAGAATGTTCGTCTTGCACACCAGCTGTTTCACTATTAATATTTTTCAAAAATAAAAATCCATTCAAAAATTAGACAATTAATGTCAAGATCTGTTTTGAAATGTAGGTTTTATTAGGTGATAGTTTTAAAATTAATATAACGAGGATTGTAATTAAAAATTAAATAAAGGATAATTAAAGAGGTATTTTTTCCCTAATCGGAATGATATTGTGCCTTAATTTTTTTCTGAGACACATGAAACAAGCTTCTCAGTACTAGCTAATTAAGTTTCCTCAAAACTTATAGAAGCACTTTAAGAAATTTCGTGTTTTTTCCTATACTTTAAGTTGTAATTTTTCAAGCACCGATGCTGTGAAAGCGAATTTAATCAACAAGTGAAGTAAAAATTAAATTTTTTCTGTCATGTGTACCACGCAGCCAATAGAAGCGCGACTTTCGTCTGACTCTAGAAATTTTACAGCACTCTTAAAGACAGCATCAGTAAGTTTTACAGCAACTGTGTTGACAGCCGAAGTGCCGGCACCATTTGTTGTAAAATAAAGTGATTTTCTATGCACTTTATGTTGCAAATTTTCAAGCACCGATACTATTACCCTTCACTTTAAGATTTTTTTCTATTTTTATAATTTTTTTTAAATCTATAAATCGGTCTAATAATGTGAAAAGTAGTAAAAAATATTAAATTTCAAATTTTCAGCTAAAAGTTGATATTTTATGGCGTGTACCCTATGTACACAATTAGGGTTTTAAAATATTGTATTGCTAAATATTTACAACTAAATGAGCTTAAGTTAATTAATTTTATCTGCTTAACACTCTACAACTTTTTTTATATTAATATTTTTAAGTATTCATTAAAAATAATGAAAGTAAATTTTACCTTAACAGCTTGATTGATTTTTTTTTCTTTTCTTTTCTTTCGAAGAACAAATTCTAATCTTTTGTCAAATGCAGCCATCTGACATGGACAAAATAAGTGTTATTCCATTCTTTGGACTGTTCTTGATCAGGGATAGAAATCATATTGGCCAAATTCATGGCGCATAATAAGAATTACAGTGTTCTTAGGTATGTGCCAGATGTGGCACGTGACGCAGTGAAGGTCTAAATCGAATTCAAGCACCGATGCTGCTAAAGCGAATTCAAACAACAAGTGACGTAAAAATCGAGTTATTTCTGTCACCTTCACCTTGCATACAACAGCAACGCGACTTTCCCCATACTTGAGAAATTTTAAAGCACTCTTAATACGTTAAGCGCTACGTCGGTGACTGACACTGAACTTTCCGTTTAAAACGGGTCATTCACCGATGACTGACGTCTAAAATATGATATAAAACTAAAAAAATATATATTGTTTTAAGTAATTAGTGAACATTTATTTAACCCCTTCGGCCCTGGCGTCCTACTATTAGAACACATCCTTACATTGCTCTAAATTATTCGTTTTTAAGAATTTTAAGTTGAAAACCCAGGGTCCTACTAATAATATACTGCAGATTAACAATTTAATTTAAATTGTGATCACACATGACAGCACATGCCTCAGTAAGCAGTAAATTGTCGGCTTCTACCAGTTTAAGGGCAAAACGTAAATACACATTTTTAACCTTTTCAATAAAAATACTAATAATAATTTAGTGACGTTTTGTTAATTATATTTTATAAATTCAGGTATTTTTTACCTAAATTAGTCATCTAACTTAGAAAATAATTATAAATCACATTATAACTAAGAATCAAACATTTGTTCTAGTATTAGGATATGAGGCCTTAGGGCTAACAAAGTGTGTGTAAAGAGTACACGGAATTGCTATATAAAACACAAAAAAAAATATTTTTTCATCAAACTTTATTTTGCAATCTTCAAAGTAGACCCTCCTGAGTTCAATGCAACTATGGCAGCACAGGTTCCAATCTTCCATACATTTTAGATAGGTAAATTGGGATATGGCCTTTAGTTCCTTCTGCGAATTTTCTCTTATGGCCTTAATTGACTCAAAACATTTTCCTGTAAGTGATAATTTTAGCTTAGTGAACAGAAAAATGTCACTCAAGTCCCTACCAGGCGTGTTCGGTCGTTGATTGATGACATTAGTTGCGTTTTCGTCTAAAACCTCTTGCAGAACAATAAGAGAAAATTGAGCTCTTTCAAAATCAGTCATGTGGCGATGCGTTTCAAATTCAAAATATTGGTCATATTTTTATGAACGGACTTAAAAGATATGTGAGATATCTTGAGCCAACTCTCTTTATGCATGTACGATGCTTTTAAATCACCAGCGTCTTGATTTTATTGCTGCAAGCTGTGTGCGCAGAAATAGGCTAACAAACTGTTCATTAAACTGTGATGCCGAATTAAAAAAATATGGACGCGGTACTTGTCACAATTATGCCCAGCAAATATGGTAAAATCGTTGTTGTAAAGTGGTATGACAATAAAATTGTGACACTAGCATCTACATTTCTGTCAAATAATGCGAAGGATATTGTTAAAAGTTTATCAAAAAAGATTCTACTTATATTTATGTATATAGGTCAGAAGTTGTGAAGTTCTACAATAAAAGCCTTGGGGGAGTCGATAAACATGATTTCTTACCGTCACTGTATCGAACTGCTATAAAGTGTAAAAAATGGACACTTCGAGTAATATCTCATTATTTTAGTATGGCCATTATAACTTCTTGGTTAGAGTATAAAAATAATGCAAAATGCTAGGAAGTTCCTTTGCAAGATCAAATGGATTTATTGGATTTCAGAAGCTCTATCACTCAAAAACCAGTCGCTAATCCGTAATAAACGTGGAACGCCGTCATCAAGAAGCTCTGTTTTGCCAAAGAACAAAATGAATACTGCTGTTAGGCCTTCTAAAGATATTAGATTTGATGGAATGAACCATATGATTGAAAGGGGTGAAAAGCAAAAGAGATGCAAAATGGAAGGTTGTTGTACATATAAAAGTACCTGTTTCTGTGAAAAATATCAAGTATTTTTATGTTTTCATGCACAGAGAAATTGTTTTACAGAATTTCATATGAAATGAACTCATTTTATTCATTCTCATGTCTTTTATATCTTACATATTTGTAAATGTGCCTTCTATAGATATTAGATTTGATGGAATGAACCATATGATTGAAAGCAGTGAAAAGAAACAGAGATGCAAAATGGAAGGTTGCTGTACATATAAAAGTACCTGTTTTTGTAAAAAATATCAAGTATTTTTATGTTTTCATGCACAGAGAAATTGTTTTAAAGGATTTCATATGAAATGAACTCATTTTATTCTTTCTCATGTCCTTTATATCTTACATATTTGTAAATGTGCACTAAAATTGCTCATTTTGCGTAATTTAAGCCCTGGTGTCCTATTATTAGAACACATTTTAATTAGTTTACTAATTATCGAAAGGATATAATACTTCATATTATAGTTATTTATGTCTGTTCAAGCTTATTTAACTTGCAATTTATCTTAAATCTGTTTCCAAATTAAATCAGGGCCGAAGGGGTTAAAATTTACCTACCTTTTATTTATTACAGTATTGTACTTTCTTAAAAATTACTGAAAACATTGTAAATTTTTCAGCGCTTCAGTGTCAGTTAGCGTGTTAATGACAGCAGCTTGTAAATTTTACAGCAACTGTGTGGGTAGCCGTGATGCCAGCACCTTTTTTTTTTAAGCACATTTTTTTTGCACCGATTTCTTTTTCTTTTTTTTTTTTTTACTGTGAGCTGTTAGTTTATTATTTAGTTTTTTGATTTCAATATTTTGTAGTTCTGTTATTTTTGCTACTTCTAAATTAAAATTTCATACATGCAGTATAATTAACTTGAGTTTAATATAAAAAATTATTATTTTAATATATCCCGCAGCACATCGCTTAAGTTTGAATCGATTTTTATAGGGATATCCGATTAAAAAAGATACTTTAACTACAATTTGCATATTTTATTAAATGCTTTCAGTACGTGGATTTAAGAATAAATAATAGTAAATGTTGGAGAGCTTTCCATGTAAAAAAATATCTATTTTAGATATATTGTTAAATGAACGTCAGCCGCATGTACTGTATTTGACGTTTATGACATGGATATTAGAAGATGACAAAATCATATGTTTTGACTTAGAATAAAGCTTTATGTGTCGAAAAAGAAACATACATTTCCCCCCTCTGTAATAAAAGTATAGTAAACATAAAGAACTTTTTGTAAAGTATTCTCTTTTAAAATCAATATTTAATTAAGGCTGTTCTCAACCGCTTTGCTGAACAAGCGTAAAACCTTTCGACACATTTTTACAAATTCATATTTTAACCGAAAGATATAAAATTGGAAGGCCTGACTATGGAAGCGATTTGGAATCGAACTGTGTTTTCCATTTTTTAATGAATAAATTACCTATTGAGTTATAAGCGATTTTGATCACGTGACCAAGATGTTTTTCACCATTTCTTGAGTGGTTATTCTTCTGTCGTGCGAAAATTCTGTTCAAAACGCCCACTTTGACACTATTTTTTGAAAGATATATTGCGTTTGCAAAAAAAACGAAAAAAAAAAACAGTTCCATTACATAGTTTCTGAACAACAACACTCGCTAGTTTCACGCATTTCCGAACAAAAATAAATTAAAACTTATGTCATAAAGTTGCTCTTTTGGATTTGAGAACAGCTTTAAAGTATACCATTTGAAATGGAGAAGAGTTGATTGAATTTATTTAATATTATGTATGAAAAACCACATAATCATTTAAAATAAAGGTTTATGTTCAATGGAAAATGTAGTAAACTTTCTTATCATTCAAAATAAAAATAATTGTAGAGAGACAACATAAAATCAATTTAAGGGAATTCCAACAGTTTTACTGTGTTATAAATTTATTTTTTATTGCTCTTCTCTATAAAGTTAGTTTTTGAACCCACCTTTTAAAAAGCTACTTATAAATGTTAACATACTAAGCCAAAAAAAATAGTCATAATAAGGATAATAATAATCATATTTATTGTCAAAGAAACACAAAATATTACGTTGCGTAAAAAGATTTACGCCAAGGGGAGATACTTTCGCGCTAACAGCTGTCTTTTGTGCGGTTGTTAGTTTTTCAACCAACCAATTTTTGCATTCGAAAGCAGAGCATAGGAACTACATGACTGTGTAATTTGTTTGTTAAAAATGTATTATCTGGTGCTTCAAAAATGTGTTTAAAGTAGAGCTATCATGTCAGCATCTCAGAACGATTATGTACTATGGCTTCCGTAACAAACTCAGTGCGACTGAATGCCACAGAAAAATGTGTGAAAGTTTAGGAATCAATACTGTTTCTTATGCGACAATCAAAGTTCGGTTTCGGATGTTTAAAGCTGGAAATTTCGACATTGAAGATGAATCACATTCTGGTCGCCCTATTGAAGTTGATGGTGAGCAGTTAAAGCAAATCATTGATTAAGAAGGATATGTTTAAATGCGAACTATTGCGTTAGAGCTTAACATTTCCCAAAAAACAATAGTTAACGCTCTGAAACGCATAAATCTAACGTTTAAGTTCAACCACTGGGTGTCTTATGAATTGATTGCTGAAGACAAGCGCAAGAATAAAAACCTGTTGTTTGGCTCTGCTCAGAGATCAAAGGAAAGTGAACATTCTGGACATAGTTGTGACCTGTGATGAAAAAAGGGTGTATTACAACAATACAAGCCATAAAGGAGGTTGGTCAGCACCTGGGGTTTCAGCAGGGTCGGTTGCAAGACGTGCCCTAACTAACAGGAAGGTCCTTCTGTGCATCTGGTGGGATTGTCGCGGAATTCTGTACGAAGAGTACCTGGAAAGCGGACAAACTATAAACAGTGCAAAATACAGCAACATGCTAATCAAAGTTCGTGAGGCCATTCGCGAAAAACGAAGAAACGAGTACAGAAGGAAGGTGGTTCTCTTACATCAAGGTAATGCACGGTCATACGTTAGTACGATGACCGGCTGGACGCTCTACAAGCGAAAGTGGGATTTAATGTAACATCCACCATACAGCCCCGACATGGCTCCTTTAGATTTCTATCTGTTTTCTATATGCAGCTGCATCTTGATGGCTCAATATTCGATTCAAATGAGGAGGTCATAAATGAGGTCGATCTCTTTTTGGACTCGCGCACGCCCAATTTTTCGCAGATGGGATTGAAAAGTTGCCAAAACGTTGGCAGACAATTGTAGATTTAAACGGAGATTTTACTATCCTCATTAGTTTTGATGATTTCGCATGTATTTATCATTTTACAATAAAAAGCATTTTGGCGGAAAACTTTTTACTCACCGTAATATAAATATTTTATAACAAAGCACAACATAATTTTGCCTTGTCGAAACAGAGAATAGCTTTTACGTTTCTAATCTTTAAATTTGAATATAACTGTATTTCTAAGTGGTGGCTTTGTCGGGTCCGCCACAGCTTTTAGAATTGAAATGTGGGAAGAGAGAAATCAATATAACCATTGATGGAAATGTTGAAATATATATTGATCAACCCTCTGATTCTTACCGGAAATTGAGTGTTAGAGATACCGAAAAAAGTGGAATTTTGATTTCCATGCTCATCTTGCGCTCTAATTCAATTACTATGTTCCCTATTTGTGGTTGCGTCTCCCGTAAGGCATGGTGACGTCACGGCGACGTCGTTGTGAAGTCACACTGTGATTTTGTGACCGTCGATGTGACGTCACGTGACGTCGATGTGACGTCACAGTGACTAGAATGCGAGGTCGTTATGGCCGTTTTAGAGGACGTTTGTGACGTCACATTGTGACCACTCTGTGAAGTCACTGTGTGACAAATTTGTGACTATTTTGGCATTAACTTTGTGACGAACCTGTGACGAAAGCGACAATGCTTTGAAGTCACATTGTGACCAATTTGTGAAATATGTGTCATTTGTGACGAACTTGTCATAAACACTGTGATTTCAAATGAAAATCAAATTTCAAATTAATTGCTTAAAAGACGCAAATAGTGAAAAAGATTCCATGCTGGGACTCGAACCCGGGCCATCAGTACAGCACACTGACATTCTACCGACTAAATCACATGGAGCGATACCCAGGCTGGAAAATTTCTCACTATTACATGTTGGCAAGGCTACAAACGCAGCAAAAGATGGAATATTTAGCGTGGACCACCCACATGATGCAAACACGAAACTTAATTAAATCCAGCATTGATTGAAATTATATTAATACTTGGAAATTTTTCCAGAGAGAACCATTCGCCTTGCATACAATATTTCAAATGAAAGTCAAATTTCAAATTAATTGCTTAAAAGGCAATTTTAATTTCAAATGTTGTATGCAGGGAGAATGTTTCTCCCTGGAAAAATTTCCAATTATTAATATAGTTTCAATCGATGCTGGATTTAATTAAGTTCCGTGTTTACCCCATGTCGGTGGCTCACGATAAATATTCCATCTTATGCTGCGTTTATAGCCTTGCGAACATGTAATAGTGAAAAATTTTACGGGCGGGCCGTCGTTCCATGTGGTTTAGTCGGTAGAATGTCAGTGTGCTACACTGATGGCCCGGGTTCGAGTCCCGGCATGGAATCTTTTTCACAATGTTGGCTTTTGCGCCTTTTAAGCAATTAATTTGACATTTGATTTTCATTTGAAATATTGTATATAAGGCGAATGATTCTCTCTGGAAAAATTTCTAAGTATTAATACAGCGATGAATTTTAAAATAAAATTTTGCTGTAAATATAAAATCTTATCTTTTTACCGTACTTTTTAGCAAAATATCGCTACTTTGGAGTCCTATTTTTCTAAAACATTTTACATTTTTCCACTTAAAAAACAATGCTTATCAACTGACATATTTTTTTATTATAAGTTCTATCCTTGATATTTAGAATGTGTAAGTTTTTTAATTTGTTTTGATTTGTCATTGCTTTATTAAATACGAACATGGAAACTAACGGATATTAATACAACTATTATTTATAGAGCGGCATGATAAGCGATATTTATTTAAATTTTTTATTCCCGTGTATATTGTACTTTGTGAATATGAGCTAAATAGATTTGGTATGTTTTATAGGAAAAGACTGATCTGGGAAATAGAAAAAAAAAAAAAAAACGAGTAAGAAAAATCACGCGTTAAGCATATATTAAAATATACTTTCCAACACTTTCTGAATGCTTTAACAAGACATCGTAATTTAAGGAAATGACGTAAATAAGATAACTAAGTAAACATTTTAGAAAACGCATAAAACATTTGAAAAACTGATTTCAGCAGTTACCGTCCATAGCCAAATATGTTTTCCAATTCTTTTAAACAGCCTTTATTTGATCTGTAGGTTGATACACTGAAAAAAATGAAGTACTCAAAAATGAGCAAACCGACGTACTCATATTGAATTGAATATTTTTGGATAAAAAATGAACCTATGCTTTCTCTATTTTGAAGCATCACATGTTATCAAACCCAAACAAACAAATAGTTTTGTACCCTGTAATGGTTCATTTCATTTATGGCGGCATAAATGATGTTTATTAATGTAAATATTAAATTATGCTCAGCATTTTAAAAATAATTGCTTGGAAATAATGTTCTTGTCATAAAAATATCCGATTTGAGTATCTTGTTAAGAATTTTGCTATTTTTCTTGATAAATAAATCAATTAAACATTTCTTGTTAAGAACTTTAGACGGGAAATAAATGTCAGTACATTTTTACTTTACATTTTAGGGGTTTTTTTTTTGGGGGGGGGGGCAGTACATAACGATTCATATTTGATCACAGCCATGGAATAAAATATGAGTACATGTGTTTCTCAACTTTGAGTACATTTTGATCGGAGCTATTTTGTTCATGTGACGCTAGCAAGAAAACGCCTAACAGGTTGAAATTCATTTTCAGCAATTTATACTAATGTATGGAAACATACTTAAATACCTTTGTACAACCCTGTAGTTTACCTAAAATCTTTATTACACGCCACTATTTAGTTAAAATTTAATCCAAACTAAGACACTCTTAAAACTGCTGAAATCACATTTCCAGAAATTATAATATATAGACGGCCATGTATCCAATTCTTTACGTGATCCTGTATATCATTTTATCTATATTCTACAAATATTTCTTGGTAAATTAAATGCAGTTCAGCGAAAAAAAGCATAACTCATTTAAAAACCACCTTTAAGCAATTTGCGCCCATACCCAGTAATCCTTACGAATACTTTTGTGTAGCCTTGTATAGGAATTATAGCATTTATATACACCATACACTATGCATAAATATAGTGAATCATAAAAGTGCATATCATAATTAAAAATATATTTCCAGCAATCATCGCTAATGAACAGTACTTCGGATACAATATGGTATCTGAAAGATTTTGTGTGTCCCTGTAAATGCTATATACGTATTATTCTTATTATACATGAAATAATTTATAGTATGTAAACCTCAGCGACATACATCAATTTCATTATATATGAAATAGATTAACATAATTAAAGTATGCCGCAAACAATTCCCTCCACCTCTATATCATTATGTATTTGAATTCCTTTTTTAGTCCTGTAAATGAACAATAACTATTCTTTGCATCGCATAGTCAACAGAATGCATATTTTAGTGCACTTCATAAATGCATATAAATTTTATTCTGTTTGAAAGCGTGCGTAAAATCATAAAAAATCATTTGAAACGACTTTTTCCCATAGGCCGTAATGTAACGGAAAACTTTTGGCTGTCCCTGTAAATGAATAAAGTATGCTACAAACTTCATTACAAATAGGTACCGTGCGATGGTAAATGTCAATACCATCCAAAAGTTTCAGGGCAATCCGAGTATATTTTCGAGAGTTAGAGTGCGCACAGACGGCTAGACGGACAGACGGAGAGACAAACCGAAGTCATAAGCACTTTTCAACTTGTGTCCTACATTATGTATCCTGTATTATATGAACTTAAAAAATATATATACTAAAGCAGTTTAATCTATAACTTCCTATCAGGCATTAAAAATACTTTATTTCAATGCTTAAATATCATATTTTACTTTTTAGTGCCAATAATTACCCGAATCATACACGTAGAAAATTAATTTACAATAGAAGAAAATTTAATAACCCATTCAGAATGTCTATAATTAAATGTTTGATTAAAATCACAAACAGAAAAAATGCTTACATACAATAAAAAAAAAAATAAATATACCAATTTGAAAAACACTAAAAATAATAATTAGTATTTATAATTGTACTGTTAAACAACAGCAAACTACAATAGATAAATTAAATGCATTATTAGATTTAACAATATCTCAAAAATATTTCCATATGGTATAAGGAATTCCTATTATTTTATAATTTTGGCAAATGTTAAATCTGAAAACATTGGTTTGAAGATTTAGGATTTTAAAAGATAATTTAAAATATTATTAGCACTAAAAGAAAATTTTTTCAAATGTTTCACTACTGTAATATGTTAAAAATACATTTTCCCAGTATAATGTTAATTTCTAATCTGAAACAGTTTCGTAATCTCATGATAATCGAACATCATATTTAACCCAAAAATAATAATAACTATAAATGTTAGTAATCAAAAAATAGTAAGAAGCCTATAAAATAATTCCAAATCATTGTCGTTCCATACATTTTTAATCTCAAGTAAGAGTAAATTAATGTTTATATTAATTCCAGTATGAATGTAGGCATGAATGTCTCTGCGCAGTTTTTTTTTTTTTTTTCAAGCGATGGCAGATTAAAATATTTTTCTTCACAGTTATCAAATTGGAAAATAACGCTTCTGACAGTTAAAGATCAGTCTCTTACAAATATAACTATTTAACTCATAATATACAACCAGGAATAAAATATTCAAATTAAATAAAACTTACATGCACGTTCCATTAATATCCGTGTTTCCTAAAATGGTCATTTCCTTATCTTAAACTGTTGTAGACGTGTTGTTCTAAAACAAGTGAACTATTTCCCGCGTATTCTCATATTTATTTTTCTGTGGGCAGACGATTTTCGAGCAGATGGTTTGTTACAGATTGTTTGTTTTTGTATACAAGAAATATGGAATTTGAACGCGCAGAAATTTTCTGAAAGTATCATTCATTAAAATTTTGTATTTGAAGAAATGTCCAATGTATTTAATCTTTTCTTTTTATCCGTACCAAATAATTCAAGTTAAAATGTATTGTAAAGTTCCTTTTTTCTAAATAATTATAATAATAATATTCATAATTAGAGTTTATTAGATAAAACATTGTTTAAATTTTTAAAAGGTGTAAAAATAAATTTAATGTATTAACGACACCCCCCCCCCCTTTTTTTTCTATTTTTTTTAAAGTAAAGTTTGTTTTCCTTTATTTTCGGAAAATACTAATTTTATTTTAAAAGTCTGAAAGAAGTAGAATTTATCACTTGAATACAAATTATAAAAATATTCTAAAGCAATAAATGCATAGATGACTAAACTCTGAAGACTCTTTCTACATGCTCATTAAAAGGTGCAGATTTAACTGTAATAGAAAATTTTTAGTTTGAAACCACAGAAGTGTTTCGAATAATTCTGGTCGGTAAAAAAAGAAAGAAAGAGTGAAATTTCCTCCCAGCACACTAAATATGTAAAGTGTATAAATTTAATATTCGTAATTGTAAATATATTATCCAAATGCTAGATAAAATTGAAATCATGAAAAAGTATACATTCACTGTCTTAGATATCAAATTGATAAAATATAGCCTAAAAATTTAGTTTATTAATGCTTGTATCGTGCACTTTATTTATTATGCCCCCCCCCCCTCCCCTTTAGTGACGGAATTTACCATTTGCTATCCACTAATATATTTTCATTCCTTATGCCGCTGTAACTCGTGGCTGTTTAAAATATTTCTCTTCATTTTCAAAGATTTTTGTAGTTCATATTTTTTGTCACACTGTGACTTACAATATGCTGGTTTTTTTGTCACATATGTGACGTGGGGTACGTTACATAGCAGTGACATAACAGAGGCGTCACAATTTTTTTTAATTGCCAGAAAAATATAATTTTACAAAAAGTAACATGTTTTGAAGAATTTTCGTAAGTTTTTAAAGTTTTCTAAGAAGTTCACATTTCAGTCACAATGTGACATCACTGAGTGGTGGCATTTCGGTCACAGATGTGACGTGACCACAGTGACTTGCAGTGACGTCACAGTGACGTCACCGTGACCATGCATGCTATGAGGGCTACGACGCATTTACATATGCATCAAATCAATGCATGAAAATGTATTTATTCATTGCATTCGTTGTAAATCTATACATTTATATGTATATAAGTCAATTGTCTGTGAGTAAAGACAGACTTTACTCCATGAACACCTACTATACCACCCACACGCAGTTGTAGTAGTTAGATAACCCTTTATCTCCTGTTGTTAGTAAAGCAGTTTCGTCGCGGTGGGTGGAAGTGGGGATTACAGGGACACTCAAAAGAATTCCATTAGATTACGGCCTAGAGGGGAAAACCGTTTGAGATAGTTTTTAACCTTCATCTCCATATATAAAAGGCCCAGCCCAAACTACTGCACCTAGAAGCATGAAAATTGGGGGAAAAGAGCACTAAGAACGGATTTTTAAAACCCCCCTCTAAAGGGGTTAAAAGGGAGGGGGTCGAATATTTTAGAACATGTGGCCATATCTGAGCAGCAGTTTTAGTTAGGAGCGTGAAATTGCAGTAAATCTAATAAAAAAATAAACACATGTTTCAGCAATTTTCGAAATTCCCCCCTGAAAGGTGTTAAAGGGGAGGGGGTCGAAACTTTATGAACATTTGGCCATATCTCAGCAGCCGTTTTAACTAGAAGCATGAAATTCCACAAAATAAATCTACTAAAAAATAATTAAGCTCGTATTTCAGAGATTTTAGAAATCCCCCCAAAAAGGGATTAAAAGGGGGGGGGGTGAAAATTTTAGAACATTTGTCATATCTCACCAGTCGTTTGAGGTAGGAGCGTGAAATTCCACAAAATAAATCTACTACAAAAATTATTAAGCATGTGTTTCAGCGTTTTTAGAAATTCACCCTTAAAATGGTTAAAAAGGGGGTGTTGAAACTTTTAGAACACTTGGCCATTCTCAGCACCGTTTTAGGTAGAAGCATGAAATTCTAGAAAATAAATTACTAAAAAATAATTGAAACCATATTTCAGCGATTTTACAAATTCCTCACCCTAAGGATTTAAAAAGAGGGGGAGGGGGAGATCGAAAATTTTAGAACATTTAGTATATCTCAGCAGCCATTTTAGGTAGAAGCGTGAAATTCAAGATAACAAACATACTAAAAAAATAGGTAAACATATTTCATCTTCGTTAGATATATTTCGATTGATCCAAGGTTCTTTTACAGAAAAAGACCAGCGAAGTGGACGATGTCCACTAGTTTAGTACATTAAAAACGCAGGGGAATGCTAAAAATCGAATACATGCAACATAGGAAAATCACCAGAAAGACGGATGATTAGGAATATTGGACTGAATTTGAGGTGCGTGGTATAGAAATAATTTGGAAGAGAGTGATGTAATGTTTTGAAGAAATGTAAAATTTGAAAAGGTGAAGTGATAAGAAAAGTAATTTAGCCTACACGAATACATATCAAATTGCTATCCTTTTCAAAATTTAAAATTTAATAATAAAATTTAACCAATTTCGGTGTGATTAATATGATTTTCAAGGCATATAGATTATTTTTATTTCGCTTCCTTGAAGCATGGATAGAAGATTCGATGAGAATAAATTTGTTCCTACGTTAAGAGCAAAATTCAAATGTAATTGCAACATGTAACTCTTTTTTTTTTTTTTTTTTTTTTTTTTCAACGGAGGCACAGAAACTTGTTTTTGCAGTTTTTGTTATTTTTATAAAGTCGCATAGTTGGTGCAATAGGAAAATTCTCAAAATTATCGTCTAATGATATGAAAACGTTGATCCTGTCAAACATTGAAATGTATATTGATAATGCCTCCAATTTCTCTTCCTATAAGTTGTTTAATATAAATAAATGAAATTTTGATGTTCATATACTTCCTATAAACTATATGGCCAAAGGTAGCCGGTCACTTGCAATTTTAGACGTTTTGTCAAATATCTAGAAAAATACATGAGGAATTAACCTGAAACTGCAGGTCTGTAAACAGTATAATATATGTCATATATTTCGGTGAAGATTTTTTACCCGAAACCCCATAGGGGACCATCAACATATTGAAAATAACGAATATCTTTTGGATAACCCTGCAAAAACTAATGTAGTAAAAGCGTTCAAACTCGAGATTATTAATAAATGGCTTCTTGTAATATACTGTGTTCATTTTTATGAGGATAGCATATATACTCTTAGAGAAATTAAGGTTTTTATAAAAACAGTCCGAAATTTGGACAAGTTTTTCTTATAATTAGAAGAGTTCTCAATATAAAAAAAGTACTTTTCAGGAAATATGGCAAACAACATTGTATACAATATCCTGCAATCAGAATGAAAAAATAATTAAAATTGTATGAAAAATGAGCAGGTTTACTAAATAATGATTCATTGCGCATGCTCGAACGTAATCAAAATATAATTTGCATAATGTGTTAGCTAAATGTATAGAGCAACTTTTGTGAAAGTCTCAAAAACATAGTTTGAAAAGATCTAACACAAATTTGCATAATGTGTTAGCTTAATGTATAGAGCAACTTTTGTGAAAGTCTCAAAAACATAGTTTGAAAAGATCCGTTATTCCTAAAAGGAAGCAAAAAGATGGGGGGCTGTATCCAAATACAGCAGTGCATGCAATATTGGCACAATTCAATGGATATATGGATACAACCCCTCATCTTTTTGCTTCATTTTGGGAACAACGGATTTTGAGCTTATTCTATAAACGATTATTATCAGACTTTTCAAACTATGTTTTTGAGACTTTTACAAAAGTTGCTCTACATATTTAGCTAACGCACTATGCACATTATATTTTGATTGCATCGCGCATGCGCAGTGAAACATGTTTTAGTAAACCTGCTCATTTTTCCTGCAATTTTTATTATTTTTTAATTCTGATTGCAGATTATTATGTACAATGTTGTTCGTCTTATTGTCTGAAAAGAACTTTTTTTTATATTAAGAACCCTGCAAATTATAAGCAAAAAACTTGGCGAAATGTGGGACTGTTTTTATAAAAACCTTAATTTCTCTACGAGTATACATGCTATCCTCATAAAAATGAACACAGTATAATACAATAAGCTACTTATTAATAATTTCGAGTTTGAACACTTTTGCTACATTAGTTGTTACAGGGTTACCAAAAGATATTCGTTCCTTTTCAATTTGTTGACGTTCCCCTATGGGGTTTCGGGAAAAAAATCTTCGCGAAAATATATGACCTATACTATTCTGTTTACACACCTGCAGTTTCAGGTTAATTCCTCATGTATTTTTCTAGATATTTAACAAAACGTCAAAAATCGCAAGTGACCGGTCACCTTTGGCCATATAGTGTATTAAGATTCAATTTCTTTGTGCTATACCGCGCCTAAATTTACAATTTTGCTAGATGAAAGACAAAGGAAAGGACAGTAAAATAAGCAAATGTGTAAAATAAAAAAAATTCAGATAACTGAATGATTAATTAGAATAATACGCAAATAAGTTTTCACGTTTTTAGAATACTGGCCATGACTATAGAGACTACTAGCTACCCTTGGCGATCAGTTTGGTCTCCCTTAAAATTTATGTTTGGGAAGGCATGCTAAGCATTGTATCATGTTAAATTTATTAATAATTTAATTTACTTGGATTCCCTTAAATATAACTAATATAATCCCTTAAGCTAATATTAGTTTTCGTTTATTAAAATATCTCATTTTGTTGATTTTCTGTAAGCAATTAAACCGTATTGGTTTACAATGGAACTCTATGAGAATTTGGCAATTTATCACCAAGTTGGCAACAAACTTGGCGGAATTTGGCGACATAACAGGGTCTCTCCTATGGTAACCCTACTTATAGGCATGAGGCTGCATTAAATGCTGTTCAGTAGCCAATGAGATGCGTTTCATTCGGGCTTTGCCATTAAACAATTAACAAATAATCGCGATTTCTGTGCCACATACGATAACGTAACATATATATAGATGCTTATTTCCTTCATATTACAATTTACAAAGAAAATTCTTCGTGGTAGATTCTCTTGAAAATGTCTTACTATAAGTGTATCTTAGTTATTTTTCTTCAAAAAGTGGTAGAAATAGAAGAAAAATAGTCCCTGGGATGTATATGTGCCAATCTTGTAATGAAAAAATTAATTTTGAAATTAGTTTAAAATCCAATGATGATTTTTTCATTTAATCCTCCTACCACAATTTATAAAAAATTTCCTTGTGGTAGGTTTCCTTAGAAAAAATACTAAAATGTATGTCAGCGATTATTCTTCAAAAATGTTCTGAAAAAAAAATAAATAAAAATAGTCCGAATATCGTAGTCAAAGTGTTATTTTTATAGTTAATTAAAAATTCAATGATAATTTTACTTCTTAACGGTGTTTAATTGTCAAACTTTATTTTACTGATAATAGTCATTTTCTATAAACTAGACATATCAGTATTTTATATGGAAAAATAGAAAACTTGTTTCAAAGAATACACTTTCAGAATTTAAAAGTATTGTGCGAACAAAAACAGAAAACCAATAACACATTTGATGGAAATGTTGAAATGCATATCGATCATGTCTTCGAAATTCTCTCTAGAAGCAGAATTTTAGCGATACCTACATAAAATAAATAAATGCATTTTGGATTTTAATGCACTTCTTTCATTCAGGCTCCATTTCTGTATTCTATATTTCTGGTTGCTGACAATTTACAACGCTGTCTCACAAAAGGTAGGTGGGAGGTAAATGTTTAAAATTCAATAGAACAGAACATACTAAAAGAATAAGAAAGAAACACGACCAGATAAAAATTAAACTGATGTCGCTAAATGCAGGGATAGAAATAATTGTAATGGGATATATGTAGAGTCGCGGAAAAAAAAGTAAACAACCCTATCAAATCTGCAACAAATTAATAAAGAAGAAAGTTACTGTTACCGAACGATTGGAATCGAAGTATACTTTTAAATGATGTAAATAAAATTCGCTTAGGGGTCCATCTACATATCAAAACAGAACTGATTTTTTTTTCAATAGGAATACCCAAGTTTGCTACCATAAATAAATTCTACACGTTTTAATAAACCTAAATGGAAATTTTCATGAAATTCGTACGATCAGTTTAAGAGAAATTAATTATTTAAAAATGACACTATTTTAGGGGTTATATCTAAATTGAAGTTCGGTACATGATTGTTAAAATGCTACAGAATGATTATTTCACTTCAATTAATATATTATTTCTTACCAGTATGATCATTTCACGCGCTCAATATGTTTAGACTATTGTCAGCCCAAATGTTTCAATAAAATTAGTAAAAAAATATTTTTTTTTCAAATTAAGCTTTTCTGCACATTATAGACGGCCCCTTAAACCATCATTTTGACGTTGTTTAATCATAATTCGAAAATTACTTGGAAGAAAATCTGAAATTGAGAAATCGCATCAAGCAGACGATAATAAATATAAATCTATCAAAAAAAATTGTAGGTTGCAATTCATATTTTTTTTTCAATATTAATTTCATTATTCTTATTGTAAAGTTTTTAAAATAACAAATTCAATGTATTTATGCTATTTGCAATTTATTTATGTTGTTTGTTCAATGTAGTTATGTTGTTGCAATGTGTTTTTTAGTATTATAACCACACAAAAACTTATCATCTTAGGATTATAATTTCAGGAAATATTAATAAAAATATGAAAATATAATTTAACATTAGAAACTCTAAATTTTGAATGTTTTTAATTAAAAAACTTATCATACAAATGACTTGAAATTTCGTTTCTAGATATTGTTTTAACCGAAGTTTTAAAATATATTGTTAAATTTTGGTGTTGCTATTGAAAATAACAAAGTTTTATCTGGTTTTGATTTGTAGATTAAAGTAAATTTTATATACTTCAATCAATCATAAATTTTATATACCCTAAGTAAATTTTATATACATCATATAAAAGTAGACTGTATTTTCAATCGTTTGGTACCAGTACATTTTTACTTTCTTCTATCTTCAATAGAAGAAAGTATTGTAATCGATATTTTTTTCGACTTCCGGTTTTCGGCGGATTTGTATGTTTTAGGGGTCAGAGATTCCAAAAAACATGTTTATAGAAAATGTCTGTCTGTCTGTGTGTCCGTCTGTCCGTCTGTCCGTCCGTCCGTCTGTCCGTCTGTCCGTCTGTCCGTCTGTCTGTCGCCATTGTACCATCAAAAAGTGTATGAAGTTATGTATAGAATTAAACCAAAATTTTATTATAAGTTTTTGGCTATGGCAAGCAGGTCCTCCCGGAATTTGGAAAAAATTCGCCGTTAGGGGGCGCTGATATAACAATTTTTGTGCGATTTTGAATATTGTACCATCCAAAAGTGTATGGAGTTATGCATAGAATTGAACCAAATTTTTAGTTTAAGTTTTTGGATATGACAAGCAGGTCCTCCGTGAATTTGGAAAAAATTCGCCGGTAGGTGGCGCTGTAAATGCGTTTTTTGTGCGATTTTGAATATTGTACCATCGAAAAGTGTATGAAGTTATGCATAGAATTGAACCAAATTTTTATTTTAAGTTTTTGGCTATGGCAAGCAGGTCCTCCCTGAATTTGGAAAAAATTCGCCGGTAGGGGGCGCTGTAATAGCGATTTTTGTGCGATTTTGAATATTGTACCGTCCAAAAGTGTATGAAGTTATGCATAGAATTAAACCAAATTTTTATTTTAAGTTTTTGGCTATGGCAAGCAGGTCCTCCATGAATTTGGAAAAAATTCGCCGTTAGGGGGTGCTATAATAGCGATTTTTGTGCGATTTTGAATATTGCACCATCGAAAAGTGTATGAAGTTATGCATAGAATTGAACCAAAAAAAAATTTTAAGTTCTTGGCTATGGCAAGGAGGTCCTCCCTTAATTTGTAAAAAAATCGCTCGTAGAGGGCGCTGTAATAGCGATTTTTTGTACAATTTTTTGTGCCATTTTGAATATTGTACCGCCGAAAAGTGTATGAAGTTATGCAAAGAATTGAACCAAATTTTATGTGTTTATTTTTGGTCATGTCACGAAGGTCCTCCCTGAATTTGGAAAAATTCTGCCGGAAGGGGACACTATAATTGCGATGTCTGTACCATTTTCATTATTGTACCATCGAAAAGTGTATGAAGTTATCCATATAATTGAACCAAATTTTTTGTGCATGTTTCCGGCTATGGCAAACATGTCCTCCCTGAACTTGAAAAAATTCCGAAAGAAGGGGGCGCTATAATTCCGATCTCTGTGCCATTTTCATTATTGTACCATCGAACAGCGTATAAAATTATGCATACAATTGAACCAAAATGTTTGTGCCTGTTTTTGGCTTTGGCCAACACGTTCTCCTTGAATTTGGAAATATTGCGCGGTAAAGGGGCTCCGTGCTAGCGATTTTTGTATACTTTTCTTGATTTTTCGTAGTTCTATTGTGCATCGGCGGCTCATGCAGCGGCGGGAACTCGCTTCCTGCTATGCCGGCTATTCGCAAACAGCTGATAACGACAGAATAAGGAAAAATTAATAATTTTAACAAATATCATGATATAGATTAACTCGTTTTTAGTCCGTTTAATTGACTTGAGCAGAAATTTAAGATGAAAATCAAAGTTGGTATAGTATTGAACTAATAATATTGAAGTATTAACATGTGTAACTAGGTTTTGAAATATTAAGATGTATAAGATAGAAGAAAGTTTTGGGATTGGCACATCCAACTAGTTTCTATTAAATTTAGTTGGAGAATTAGTAAGGGTTGTTTACTTTTTATTTTCCACGATTGTACATCGTGTATGATATATTTTTTTCAATCCGTGTATGTTTAAAACATGAAAGAAGATCGGTATTAAGTCTTATTGATTTCCTTTTACGCAAGTGCATAGTTACGGAATAATAATAAATCTATTTTTATATGAATTATGTCCTACATATTAAGTAACTGTCCACGCGTTGAAGCATAGATAGTAAAACATTATCAAGAAACGTGCGGTAAATGCAAAGTCAGCTATTCAATTGCTATGTTCAAGTATCCATATTATCATTGCTGGCACCTTTTTTGATTTTTTCTAATCACGAAAATTTAGTGTACATTTTTCTTATTTAATATCTGAATTCCACGATGCGGCAAAACTTTCTATTAAATTTCAGTGGTAAGGAAAAAGAGTAAAATATTGCAGCTACGCAATAAATGGTGTTTATTCTGAACGTTGATTTTTATATTTCATGTTGCAGAACCTTGTGTATTGAATTATTCTTATTTTTTAAAGTTATACAGCAATTATCAGCATGGCACCGAATAAACAATAATAATAATAATAAAAACCGATGTATTTGTTTTCATCAAATCTTATCATTTAAACATTTAAAATATTTTTTTCTATTTTAAATTGCATATATTCTGTGAAAAGAAATTTATCTAGTTTCGAAATACATAGAAATTCAATCAACACTATTTTATAATTAAATTATAAATCCAGTATCGCAATTTAAGGACGTTAATTGTTTTCAAATTTACTTAAAAGAAAAATCATTTAATTAACGCAGATGAATCTCGATTCAAACATGTAAGGAAACTTAATTACTTTTACTAAATGAAATAAGATTTGAGTAATTTAAAAGGAATAAACAGTCACAAATACCTGACAAACGAAATATTTCCGAAAATATAACTTGTAAGAACGTCTTGAAATAGCTTCATAAATTAGGCTCTGTTTTTCTTTTTTGTCAGGATTAAAATTTAAAAAAAAAAAAAAAGTGAAACCGTGACTTTGTATTTATTTAACCTATTAATTGACGTAAGTAGTTTTGTGTGTGCAAAGATGAAATATTGTAACCAATTTTTGGTAAGATCGCAGCCCGCAGAGCACTTTTAAAGATTTCTAAACTGATTTTTCAACGTATAATCGTAAATTAATCGTAAATATTAAACTAGTTTTTTTTTTAAGTATTCCTTTAGATATTACATTCATTAATTTTTATTTATATTTAATTTTCTATTTTATAGCTTTTAAAATGTTTCGTTGTTGCAGTTTCACAATCATTTCGCATATTTTGAAGAGGGCGTATTTGCGGATAATTAAATTCATTATTGGTTTCAACTCCTGTACAATTAGAAGAATTACAGAGATTATTCGGAGGTTCATCACCTGTGACCGGCGGTCGTATTGTATTCGAAAACAGACTTGTGAGAGTAATTTTTATCAATTACAAAATTCTATCTTTATATAGGGAAACCAAGTTAACTTTACATAGAAAACACAGGAGTTATATAACAGAGTGGAATTTAAAAAAAAAACTTTAAATTATAACAAACATTTGAAAAGCTTGAGTCTCTGAAAAGAACAACGGAAAGCTGGAAAAAATAAAAATCAGTAGAAAGAAAATCCCCAAACTTTCATTTAAAAGTCAAATAGGGTATAGCAAGAGATCGTTGATCCTCTTAAGCGCACCTGCCCCCCATTATTTTTCTTAAAAATAAAACGATTTTTGTAGAGCACATATAAACTATCTACTCAAAATTTTATGTTGAATTTCATGAAATATATTACTGTAACATAAACACGAGATAAAATTGGATTTTTATTTAAAAAAAAATAATAATGATGATTTTGCACATCTAAACCTCAAATCTCAGCGTTAGACGCACCACTTGATCGGCATAGAGGCTCCAGGCAGTAGCTCTGGAAGTAGGAAGAAATATGACTGCAACCTATAAACTACACATCAAGCAGGACGGTCGTTCTGCCAAGCCAAGCTGAAAAAAATGAAAACCCCGCCAAACAAACAAACGCCAAGAGTAACGGCAAGACACCGTAACTGCTTATTATACTGCAGGCAACTTCTCCATGTTAAATGGACGAAATAGGCCAGCGTAAAATTTCCCATATCAAAAGAAGCAATCATCGCAGAAAAATAAAACCAACACCAGAAGGACCTAGTAAAGAAGATCTTCAATTTGAGATCAAATGCATCCTCATAAATTAATTATAAACAGAGATATAGATTTTTTAAAATAACGTCGAGATACTGAAAATGACAGATTTATTTTCTTCGTCACAACTTATGTTTAAATCGAGGTAGAGACTTAAATAATGGACAGAAAAAAGTAAGGATTGAATTTTTGGATAGATATTTACTCAAGCTACGTGCTTTTATAAAATTCAGCTTTAAAAACATTAATTTTTTATACATAATTAGCGAAAAACTGTTAATTAGTTCAAAAGTTTACAAATTGTGCCAAATAGCGATAAACCCGCCAAAATATTTTAGAAATCTTATACTTTTCTTTTATATTATAGTTTTGCATTGATTTCATCGAAGATAACTATCGCTGAGATTCAGATAGATTTTTCGCTGTTAGCGAAATGAGTTTGACCAATCAGAAGCCTGCATTTTTGAGAATATTTGCTGTTTCTCGATCCCGGCCTATGTCATGAAAGTTTTGAGTCATTTTTTAGTGCCGTGGATGAAGTGCAATGTTTGTAGAAATGTAGGCTAGGATCCAGATAGATTTTTCGCTGTTAGCGAAACAAGAATCACCAATCAATACCCTGCATTTCTGCAAACAGCGAAAAGTTCACAAAAATACAGGCTTCTGATTGATGAATCTCGTTTCTCTAACAGCCAAAAATCTATCTAGATTGCGTCCAATGGAGGATATTCCAAATATGGGTTCGAGGCTGAAAAAAGTCACGTGATACCGGTAATTTATCCAAGGAACTTCTAACTGATAAGAAGGGAAGATACTACTACTTTGCCTCATGAACCATTTCATTGGCTAGCGGGGATTTACATTACACGTCTACGGAGCCTTCCCTTCCTTACGATAGAAGTTTTTACCTTGACCACGTGATCAGAATGTAGATGGAATATCCTCCATTATGTTGAACACAATTTTGCATTTCCACATCCAGGAAGGGTATTGATTGTCATAACAACAATACATCTTCGAAACTATTTAAGGCACTGATTCTGAACTCCTTTGCTATACATTTCGATATTAAAGAAGTTGTTGTTTCCATAGTAACAGTACTTTTCTGTATTGCTTTCTCTAAAACACAAATATAGAAATTTAAGAAAGAGCGCTCAGAATCAACACCATAACAGAGAGCCTTTATACATAAGAGTGGTGATATATGCACAGGAAGCATGCTCATTTCAAGTTTTTGCCGAATGTATGGCTAGAGCGTCTAGAATACCTTGTGTGGAAATATGCTATCCAAACAACACTAAAAATTTGTATCCCTTAAATGTGCGATGATACTGCTAAAATCTCAAGTATCGATCACAGCGACATCTGCGGGATTTAGTATTACATTGTATAGACTAGCAATATCCTGCAGATGTCGCTGTGATCTGTATATTTCAGCAGCATCGTTGCACAGTTAAGGGATACAATATTTTAGCACTTTTTTAAGTATTACAGGGATAGCCAATTTCTACACTATATATTCTAGGTGCTATAGTACGGCAATCCACTTTCTAGAATAGAGGCTATTCTATCTAAGTTATGTTCACGTGGTCAAGGCAAAAACGTCTAACGTAAAGAAGGGAAGGCTACGTCGACGTAATGTAAATCCCCGCTAGCCAATGAAACAGTTCACGGGAGAAAGCAGTAGTAGTTTCCTGTTTCCCTTCTCATCAGTTAGAAGTTCTTTAGGTAAATTGCCGGTACCACGTGACTTTTTCAGCCTTGAACCCATATTTGGACTATCCTTCATTAGACGATACGCGCATGGACGAGCTTTATTAGACTAGGAAAATAATTCAACATGCATTAGCCTGACGATAATGACACGCTCGCAAAGACCTTTAATGATTTGTTTTAATCACTTCTACCAAAAAACCTTTATTGGCCATATGTCACTACTTCGTTATAGCGACACACTTGTTCCTAATTGGATCCCGGCCTTAATGTATCAAAATACGGTGTTTGCTTTCTGTACTATTCCTGAGCTCAGTTATAACGTCTAGAAATATAGGCCGAGATTCAAGTACATTTTTGCAAACAGTGAAAAGTTAGCAATAATTCTGGCTTCTAATTGGTCAATCTCGTTGCGATAACAAAGAAAAATCTACCTAGATCATGGTAATGGTGTGGAAACCGGCTATTCCAGTAATACTTTAAAAATTGCTAAAAATTGAGTCCCATAAATATTGAAAAATACTGAATGACAAATGTCGATAGCAGGAACATTTTCTAGATCTTCCCTGAGCGAAACGTTTTCTCATTTGATGTCTTTTGAAATAGTTACGTTGGAATGGAGGATATTCCAAATATGGGTTCGAGGCTGAAAAAAGTCACGTGATACCGGTAATTTACCCGAGGAACTTCTAACTGATAAGAAGGGAAGACGCTGCTGCTTTGCCTGATGAACTGTTTCATTGGCTAGCGGGGATTTACATTACACGTCTACGGAGTCTTCCCTTCTTTACGCTAGACGGTTTTACCTTGATCACGTGATGAAAACGCAGATGGAATATCCTCCATTACCATATGTCGCTGTGATCGACATTCATCGTTCAGCCTCGTTCAATATTTATGGGATACAATTTTTTAGCACCTTTTTAATAAGCCGATTTTTAAACTATATCTTCTAGATACTATAGCTCCGTTATAGGCCTAGATTATATGTTGTAGAAATCGACTATCCCAGCAATACTTAAAAAAGCGCGGAAATAGTGAATCCCTTAAATATACATCGATGTTGAATTCCAAACAGTCATTTGCAGCGGCATCTGCAGGATATTTTTTAAAGAAGAAAGAGACACGTGTAATGCACCGCTATAGCGTCTAAAATACATAATGTGGAATTTTGTTATCCAAGCAGCGCTAAAAAGTTGTATCCCTTAAATGTGCATTGACGCTGAAATCCAGGGAGCTGTTCGCAGCGACATCTGTGATATACTTTCAAAGTAAACATCGTATTATTACAGCGGGATTGACGCCAAGCACACAGGTCAGATGTATGTTAATAAAATGTAAAAAAAAAAAAAAAAAATACTACAGCGTCTAAACCAAATTATAGCGCCTAGAATATATAGTGTGGAAATTGGCTATCCCTGTAACACTTAAAAAAGTGCTAAAATATTGTATCCTTAAATGTGCAACGATGCTGTTGAAATATACAGATCGCAGCGACATCTGCAGGATATTTTCTATAATTGCAAGATATTGCTAGTCTATACAATGTAATACGAAAATCCCGCAGATTTCGCTGCGATCGACACTTGGGATTTTAGCAGTATCGGCGATCATTTATGGGATACAAATTTTTAGCGTTGTTTAATAAAATGTTTCTACACTAGGTATTCTAGACGCTGTTACCAAATCGTCATGAAGTTTTAGGAAATATCCTGCAGATATCGCTGTGATCGATTCATTGGATTTCAGCATCATTTGAAATTTAAGAGATCCAATATTTTAGCACTTTTTAAAGTATTACTGGGATAGCCGATTTCCACACAATATATTCTAGGCGCTGTAGCAACGCGGTAGCCTGTCTTTTTCGTTTACCTCGGAGTAGATATAGATGAAGTCATTTGTAGCTGTTCCTAAACTGTGGCCAACAACACATAAGGCCAGTTCATAACGTCACACGGAATTGATTATCTGTACACGGCAATGGACACAAAAAAAATCGGCACGCAGCTTTGTACTAATCATCGTGTAAAGATGATACAACTCTGAGGCTAACGAAAAAGACAAGCTACCGTGGTGGGTCCGATTCTTCTTTTTTTACAGACCGCTGGAATCACGTGATGCTCGAATGCACCAAAGAAGGTGCGTGAAAAGAGCATCACGTGACTCCAGTGGTTTGTAAAAAAAGAAGAATCGGACCCACCGCGGTAGCCTGTCTTTTTCGTTAGCCTCGATCCAACTCCGTGTGACTTTTAAACATTATGAACTGGCCTATTATGTCATTGGTCGCGCTAACACCCTCCCTCCTGCGTCCACCGTATATAGCGGCATCTTGTACTGGAGACTGCTAAATAGGCTGCTATCGGTCAAAATCAAGAGAGAAAAGGGCAGAAGAGAGGAAAAGAACTCGTTTTTTTGGTAACTAGTTTTTCACACGGGAAGATTGACATGTCTGTTCCTCTCCTTTCATAACTTCATGGTGGTGAAATAAGCCAAAGTCTCCTAAATATTTGAGAAATTCTTGACTCGCGTCACGAAAACATCACACAAAGCAGGCAAAGCAAAGAAACAAAATCATTCATTGGCTCGTGAATATGAACGAGCCAATGAATGATTTTTCTTCTTTGTTTTGCCTGCTTTGTGTGACGTTTTCCTGACACGTGTCAAGGCTTTCTCCAATATATAAAGGGCGTTGAATAGGCCGGGATCAAGATAGACTTTTCGCTATTAGCGGGGGGAGATTGATCAATCAGACGTCTGCATTTTTCCGAACTTTTTGATGTTTGCAGTAAATACCGAAAAGCCTGCAAGGATGGAGGCTACTGATTGGTCAATGTAATTTTACTAACAGAGAAAAATTTATCTGGATCCCGGACATTAACTTTGGTTGGTTAAAACAATTTTGAATAAAATCAAATCAGGAAGCCAATGTTTGTTAACTTTTCTGGTTAGTTTAATTGAAATCTTCCTCGTCTATTACTGAAAACTGAGTTACCGTACTTAGGACAAAAAATTGAATATGAGTACACGATTTGTGCATATGTCACCACTCTAACACAGTGTTGCCAGATGGGCTACTTTTTTTAATTCATATACTTGATTGGCACCACTTTTTTGAAATTGTAAATGCGCCTTATTTAATGACATATTAATTAAGGCGAAAACAAAGGGAATTTTACCGTTTATAATAAGTGCTGGCAATCAAGAAATCTGAATTTTAAAAAAAGTAGCCCACTGGCAACACTGCTCTAACATATAAATGTTCTCTGTTATGACCATGATTCTAAGTGCAGTTGGTTAAATTTGAGTATCTGGGCATTAGAGAAAGCAATAGTGGCCCACCGTGGCTGAGTGGATAAGGCACCATGCCGCTAATCGCTTGAGAGCGTAGGTGGAAGCAGATTCGAATCCCGCCGTGATCCGCATGTGATATGATGTATATGTTCAATAAATCAAACAAACAAACAAGCAAGCAATAGTGAAAGGCACAGTTGGCATGGAAACATAGACTTCTTTAATTCGTACAGAAAATTAATGAATAATAGTAAATAACTCAAGTTTAAAATGTAGGCAAATGGTCTGGAAATATCAATGGCTCCCATCTAGTATTTCACAAAATTAATTTAATAGATGATGTATAGATGCAACTCTTAGCTAATGAAAATTCTGCAACAAGACTTATGTAGGTAGATCTTTTGAATGAATAATTCAGAATTCTGAGAACAAAACGAAGTTCTTAAGGGCTCTTCCTCACACCCCCCTCAAAAAAGGAAACACGATAGAAAGATATAGGAATTTGGATAGCTTCAATATGTCGGTGAACTTTTGTCAGAGTTCAGAAAAAGAGTCTGGACATAAAAAAAACCCCCAAATTTGACGAACGATACGACTATAGATTTCAGGCAATTTTTAACCGAAAAATATTTAATTCTAATGTATATGCGGCTTTAATAATAGCCTATTAAAGATAATCAATTTAGGGGAAATTTTATAGTAAATTAATATCCTCACATTTATGCAAATAGGTATGGATAAACAGACTTGAGTAAAATTACATATTTATTCTTTCTTCTCTATAATACAATCTAAATGAAGATGAAGTTATATGTACAGTTTATATCTTTAAATTTTTAGATTTTTTTTTATCAAAAATGATCCTTTATTATGTCTAGAATTGCTAGATTTACAGATCTTCGATTCTTTAGATGCCTGCGGGGTTTCATTCTCGGATTAACCGTAGGTATTTGTAAAGGTAAATTTATTTTGCAAAACCGTCAGCAAAAAAAAAAAGTTAGAAAAAACAATTAACTGACAGACTAACTGTAAATATATATTTTATTTCGACTCTGTTTTTTACTAAATTTTCATCTTTCGTTGAAAATTTTAAGGAGATATAAATTGAGAAAGACTGATACTTTGAAAGAAGAAATTGACTTTCCTTACTTTTAAATTATTAATCACTATAAAAAATGAATGATAGGGAAACAAAATGAATAATATTGTGTTTGCTCCCTGCTTATAAAGGCTATACAAGGACTAATTTTAATTTGAGCTAGTAGAATTATTTCAATAATATATCATTTGTTTTAAAAAAAGAACTGATATCTACTAAAAAACAACTTTTCAAAAGTAAAAAAAAAAGCCAAGCAAAGAGAAAAAAAAAAGAAAAGAAAAAAGGTGAAAGTTGTGGCTAAAAAATAGTGTGATATCAAATTTCCAAGCTTATCTTACGGTACTTATTTAACATTTTTTGATAAAAATTTACCATATGTAAGTCGAGTACCTAAGTATGCGTTGATAGAAAGCCTTTTCTCCTTTACTAAATACATCATAACGTGTTTCTGAAAATTAATTTTTTTTAATTATGCATGATGGGCTTGGCGGCCATCTTTCCATATTTTACACAAATTTCTAAGCACTCTAGCTCGTAACATATTTGCATTATTAAGAATTTCGAACTTCTAGTTTTAGCTACAGACAGATAAATTAAGAAAGTTTTTTATTTTGAAAAAACAAATTGATTTTTACTGCTTTAACTAATTAATTAACCCCCCTCCGAAAAAAGAGAATCATAAGATGAAACCCGAAGTTACTTCAGCTTTATTTTTAGAAACAAAATTTTAGGCACTCATTTCCATAAATTAAAAGAATAAAATGTTTGCTTTAGTAACAATTTCGAACTTACAATCTTAACAATGAACTTGTGTGCTTAGAAATTTGTGTAAAATATGGAAAAATGGCCGCCAAGCCCATCATGCATAATTAAAAAAAAATTTAATTTTCAGAAACACGTTATGATGTATTTAGTAAAGGAGAAAAGGCTTTCTATCAACGCATACTTAGGTACTCGACTTACATATGGTAAATTTTTATCAAAAAATTTTAAATAAGTACCGTAAGATAAGCTTGGAAATTTGATATCACACTATTTTTTAGCCACAACTTTCACCTTTTTTCTTTTCTTTTTTTTTTCTTTGCTTGGCTTTTTTTTTACTTTTGAAAAGTTGTTTTTTAGTAGATTATTCAATACATGTCTCAACAACTTTCACTCAATATTTCATGAAAAATCTCTAATAAATAAATTATATTTCATCTGCTGCTGTCTCTGTTTTATGAGAACATATACCAAAAACCAAACGTACACTTTTTGGTGAATATAACATTTTTAAAGAAATAAATCGCTGTAACTTCGTGTAGTATGATTTTTTTATAACGATTGTGAGTAGAAGAACGTCAGTAACTCCGTCACATCTGCAATAGCTGATACACTATATGGCCAAAGGTGACCGGTCACTTGCGATTTTAGACGTTTTGTTAAATATCTAGAAAAATACATGAAGAATTAACCTGAAACTGCAGGCGTGTAAAGAGTATAGTATAGGTCATATATTTCAGCGAAACCCCATAGGGGACCGTCAACAAATTGAAAAAGAACAAATATCTTTTGGATAACCGTGTAAACACTAGTGTAGCAAAAGCGTTCAAACTCGAGATTATTAATAAGGGGCATAATATAATATAATGTGTTCATTTTTATGAGTATAGCATGTATACTCGAAGAGAAATTAAGGATTTTATAAAAACAGTCCCAAATTTCGACACGTTTTTTGCTTATAATTTGCAGAGTTTTTAATATAAAAAAAATGTTCTTTTCAGAAAATATGACAAACAACATTGTACACAATACTCTGCAATCAGAATTTAAAAATAATAAAAATTGGATGATACATGAGTCGGTTTACTAAAAAATGTTTCACTGCGCATGCGTGAATGCAGTGAAAATATAATGTGCATAATGTATTAGCTATTTATACAGAGCACATTTTGTGAAAGTCTCAAAATCATAGCTTGAAAATTCTGAAAATTATCGTTGATAGAATAAGCTCGAAATCCGTTGTTCACAAAAGGAAGCAAAAAGATGAGGGGCTGTATCCAAATATAGTAGTACGTGCAATATTGTGTACGTTTTCTTGGCACTAATAAACAGATATTTGATAAGCCACTTATTAATAATCACGCGTTTGAACGCTTTTGCTACACTAGTTTTTACAGGGTTATCCAAAAGATATTCGTTCTTTTTCAATTTGTTGACGGTCCCCTATGGGGTTTCGGAAAAAATCTTCGCGGAAATATATGACCTATACTACACTGTTTACACACCTGTAGTTTCAGGTTAATTCCTCATGCATTTTTCTAGATATTTAACAAAACGTCTAAAATCGCAAGTGACCGGTCACCTTTGGCAATACAGTGTATATAGTGATTTGGGAAATTATAGTATTTGGATTTTCATTAAGATCCCATGCTAGTCACGCGGATAAACTCGAACGCTAATGTAATGTCTATGGGGGCGTTATTTTCAAATTTCTCGGTTTGATTTTAATATTTTTGAATGATTTTTTTTCATAGGCTGAAAATGATCTACAGGCTATTTTGTACTTTTCCGATTTTGGTTACAGATTTTTTTTTTATTACTTTAATTTTGGGAACCGTTTGTAACCAGTTCTCATATAAAAAATATCTTGATAAAAAAAAAAAACTATAACCAAAACCGAAAAAGAAAAAAACTAGTCCTGTTATAGGTCTTCCTCAGCTATTCTGTGCAAGAAAAATCATCGAGATATACTAAAATCAAAGCGAGAAACTTGAAAATAATGCCCCCATAGACTTTACATTAGCGTTTTCCATTATTGCCGTGACTGAAGTGGGCTCTTAAGAGCCTACCCTAGTCACTCAAAAAGACCAGGATGATAATGTTAATTCTATGGGGAAGTTATTTTCAAATATCTGGCTTGAATTTTGATATTTTCGAATGATTGTTTTTTCATTCTACAACCGGGTTGGTTTTTATTTTTTTCATTTTGGCTTCATATATATTTTTTAAATTACTTTTACTTTCTGAACTGGTTTGAGCCGGTTCTGAAATTGAAACTATCTTAATATAATAAAACTATAACCAAAATCGAAAAAGTAAAAACTAGCCCGGTTGTAGATCGTCTTCAGCTATCCTATGGAAAAAAAGTCATTCGAAAATATCAAAATTCAAGCGAGATATTTGAAAATAACTTTCCCATATGATTTACATTATCATCCGGATCTTTTTGAGTGACTAGTGTAGACACTTAAGACTGCATATTAATCCGATGGGGCATCTAACCAACGTCCGCAACATAAGGGATAAAGCCTTGACACGCGTCATGAAAACGTCACCGAAAACAGGCAAAACAAATTAACAAATTCGAACAACTTGCGTGTTTCGATTTCATTCACTCGTGGAATTATTAATTCTTATTTTCCAATAATAATTAATAAGTAACTCCGATATAATAAGTAATCGATAAATTCCTGGGACTAATAATTCCCACCACCTCCATTAACTGAATTAAATAACTATAAACTATAAATCATGGCTTTTAATGTAACTAATTTCTACAAGTATAACTTTAAGAAAAACTTTTGGATAGTTGTATTTTAAATAGATTTTTAAAAGTACCACCTTAATTTTAGAAAGAGTATGGTTGCCTCAAAATTGCGCTTTTTGTGTCCTACAGAATTCCTTTCTCATTGAATGTGTTCTTAACCTACTAGTGATGAACAAATTGATTCCAAAATAAAAATAAGTGTCCAGGTTGCCACTAAATGGCATTAATTTTCAGAATTTTACAAGAAAATCTTGATTTGAGCTGGATTTTTGCTGAAGTGTCAATTATTGGTTAGGTGTCCATAAATCGTAGTTTCACCTTATGTCACAGAAGAATGCATTTCTTTTGTACTAGGTGATAGAGAAAAATACTATCGTTTGAATTACGGACTCACAAGGGAACCATTTTTCATGAAGCTCACACTAGTGATGGGCGATTCTGGAAAATTTGAGAATCGATTAAAATCGACATCGTATAAAACAGAATCGATCACCATAAGAATCGATTCCCAAATTCTAGAATCGATACTTGAATCGATATTTCGATGTTCACAGATAAGCTCAAAAATAGTAATACCAAAACGTAGCGAATCAGCAGGGCCGTAACGACTACCTATCACCTCCATTTATGGGGGACAATATCAGGGGCCCAGAAGTAAACTACTTTGAGTCGAATAATAAGGTTTTTTAACTTTTAAAATTATTATTTTTAAGATGTATTTTTAATAATAATTTATATTATATTTAAATTTATTTTTTAAGAAAGATCTCGGTCCGATAAAAAAAGAGGAATAAAGGATTTTTTTTTCATTCGGAAAAGATATACTTTCTATTCTTATTTCCTTTAACCAAACAGATGGGGACTTACTTCCTATAAACGTCATTCTTCTTAAAAATGTACAGATGAGCGAAAATTTGAAGGCTCTAAATTTATTTAAAAAGTTAAATGGTTTTTCTTTTCTTTTCTTTTTTTTTATTTTATTTAATAGCGTTCTCGTTCTTATATTAAAACAGAAAAACAGGATTTCTGTGATCATCTTGTTTATGAAAAAACAAAGAAAAATAAATAGGATAGAGTGATAACAGGCAGATGACTCAGTTATTTATTGAAACCATGAGAATTTGAAAGATTAATGATTATGAGAGTAGTAATTAAATTGCTTTTGCTTAAATAAAAGGCTTTTTAGCAGAGATAAAAAGAAAAATACTAAATTTATTTCCGAAATATAAACATATTTTAGATATTAACGCAGCTTAAAAAGCATTAACAACACAATATATTTTGATAAATTTTATTTTATATAAATTTGATATATTCTGATAAATTTGCTACTAATAAGTATGTGATTACTTCCTATATTTAAAGAAATAGTCTTTTACTTTTTTCATACGAGAGTAAATAAAATTTTACAGTTTAAAAAACGAATAAACCCGACCCTGAAGGCTAGTATAAAATCTACCTAAAACAAAAGAGTTCGGTCATGAATGTTAAATTTACAATGGTTACTTATGCTTTATATTGCGTTGGTTTTTAGATGCCACGAATTTAATAAAATCTAACTTATAATCATATAAAGCAGTGCTTTTTTTTTCTAAGTTTATGAGTAGTAAAGATTCAAAATCCTTCCCAGGTGAGGGTGATGGTGAAGATCCTGGTTGCGCCACTCTAAACAGAAAAAAATAAAAATAAAAGTGCCCAGTTAAACTGATAGCATTGAGCTCACAGGCTATTCACATTAATTGTATATTATACTCTTATTTCAAAGAATAATCCCCCTCAAAAATAAATGAAGGGGGATTAGCCCCCGTTTTCCCCCTTTATACTTAACCAATGAGCCTCCAAATGAAATCAGGGAAGCTCCTTAACATAATAAACTAGTATACCAAATTTAAAGCAAGTCAGATAATTCTGCATGAAAAAAATATTTCGCTAAATTAAGGTGGGGGGGGGGTTCTAACCCCCCTTTATGCTTAACTAATGAACCTCCAAATCTAAACAGGAAAGGTCAGAATGAACACACAAAAAAAAAATTAAATTGGATAATTCTGCATGAAGATCCATTTATCTAAATTCTAAATTAAGAAGGGGTCTTGCCCTCCTTTTCCCCTTTTATACTTAACCAATGAACCGACAAATCTAATGAAGGAAGCACCATATGAAAATAAACCGATATATCAAATTTGAAGCAAATCGAATAATTCTGCATGAAAAACCCATATATCAAAATTAAGGGTGGGGAACTAGCCCCCCCTTTACACTTAACCAATAAACCTCCAAATCTAATCAGGGCAGCTTCTTAACATAATAAACCAGTATACCAAATTTGGAGCAAATCAAATAATTCTGCATGAAAAACCCATTTATCTAAATTAAGGGTGGGGACTAGCCCCCCCCCCTTTTACACTTAACCAATAAACCTCCAAATCTAATCAGGGCAGCTTCTTAACATAATAAACCAGTATACCAAATTTGGAGCAAATCAAATAATTCTGCATGAAAAACCCATTTATCTAAATTAAGGGTGGAGGTCAAGCCCCCACTTTCTACACTTTATACTTAACTAAGGAACTTCCGAATCTAATCAAGGCAGATCTTTAATATAATAAACCGCTGTACCAAATTTGGAGCAAATCGAATAATTCTGCATGAAAAACCCATTTATCTAAATTAAGGAGGGGACTAGCCCCCCTTTTCCCCCTTTATCCTTAACCAATGAATCTCCAAAACTAATCAGGGTTGCGCCTTATCAGTGAACCTAGAAAAAAAAAATTGAAGCAAATCGGATGTTTCTATCAAGCGTTATCGCGTTACGTACATACATAATACATACATACGTACATACACAACCTGCGGGCGCATTAGCTCTCAGGCTTTGATAGCCTGTGAGCTAAAATAAAAATGCCCAGTTAAACTGATGGCATTGAGCTCGCAGGCTATTCACACTAAATGTATATTATACTCTTATTTCAAAGAATAATGCCCCTCAAAAAATAAATTACGGTGGGGGATTTCCCGCCCCCCGTTTCCCCTCTTTATACTTAACCAATGACCCTCCAAATGTTATCAGGGAAGCGCCTTGTCCAAATAAGCTGGTATACCAAATTTGAAGCAAATCGGATAGAAAAACCCATTTATCTAAATTTAAGAGGGGTATTAGCCCCCCGTCCCCTCTTTATATTTTACCAATGAACTTCCAAATCTAATTAGGGAAGCGCCTTATCAGAATAAACTGGTATACCAAATTTGAAGCAAATCGAATAGAAAAACTCATCTATCTAAATTAGGGGGCATTAGCCCCTCGTTGCTCCCTTTAGACTATAACAATGAACCTTAAAATCTAATCAGAGAAGATCGTTATCAAAATTAACCAGTATACCAAAATCTGATAATTCTGCATGAAAAACCCATTTATCTAAGTTAAGGGGGGATTAGCCCTCCCCCCCCTTTATACTTAACCAATGAACCCCCAAAACTAATCAGGGAAGCGCCTTATCAGAATGAACCTAGAAAAAAATTTGAAGCAAATCGGATATTTTTATTAAGAGTAATCGCGTTAGGTACGTACGTACATGCATACATACATACAGAACCAGCGGGCACATTACCTTTCAGGCTTTGATAGCCTCTGAGCTAAAAAGAAAAATGCCCAGTTGTGAGCTAAAAAGTGCCAAGAACGTGTAACTAGGGGGGGGGGGGGGTGAGGAGGGGAAAAAATAAAAGAGGACATTAAAAGCTTCCCAACGATATGTTACACGAGATGGTTTGGAAGAAAGTATATACTATGCCCCCCGCGGGACATGTTAAGTCCCAAACGGTCGGAGAGGCGAACTCAAATTCTTTGGTCAAGATTTCAAAATGTGGATTTATAATAAAATAGAACGAGAATTTGACATTTCAAAAATTACATGCATATTTTGAACGGCCCTGTAAATTAAGATTGGCGAGGAAAGGGGGCGGGGAGAGGGATTAGAAGGGACGAACTTGAAAAATACAACATAATAAACTAGTAACCCGAATAACTGGGCTTCTAAAAAAAAGTATAACGATTTAACTTAGTGTTGAATTCAGGAGATGGTCTGGTGGGGACATCCCCCCCCCCGGAACATTGAACCCCCCCCCCGGAAGTTTTAAGATTTTATGCTTTTTAATGACAAATGTCCAATTTCCCCTCCCCTCACGAATCTCTAAAATACGCTCTCCCCCGGAGTCGCAGAAATCCCTCCCGTAGAAAATTACCTGCATTCAACACTGATGTAACCAAGAAAGAAAAAAAAAATCCTTCCTTATACGAAATTTTACACCAATTCTGCCACTAAAACTGTAAAATTGGAAGAATAAATATAACGATTCAACCCGATCGCGAATCGTGGATCGACCGCGATTCGATTTGAATTGAAGTAAATTAAAGGATAACGATTCTTACCAGCATCTAAAGAATCGTCCGCAAAACGATTCTGCCCACATATAAAGAATCGTCTTGAAAACGATTCAGCCCGCATCTAAAGATCGACATCGAACCTGTGCACTGAATCGATTCGTTCATTTTTCCCTGCTTTCTTTTGTATTTAGAAAAAGAAAAGCGTTGGATTCGTGAAAAATTTCGACTACCGGTTTTCGAAGGATTTATAGTTTTAGAAGGTCTTGTCTGGAATACGATTTGACTATTTTTATAAATTGTCTATCTGTTAGTCTGTCTATTTGTTTGTCTCTGACAAAAAAATTGTGGGCGGTCTATCTAAAGAACTAATGCATGGAATCTGTTGAAACTTTAGATTTAGTTAGACCTTCAACGAACCTATACTTTTTTAATCCTGATGATGGATGGCCATAGGTTATCATTCAAATTTGACACTGTGATAGCAAATTTTGAAGTTTTAACATGTTTGAGATAGAAGAAAATTTTGGTATTGCCACATCCGACTACTTTACCTCAACTTTTTAAGGAAAATGAAAATGACATTACCTTTAGAGAGATCGATTAAAAAATTTATAGAATCGATTAAATCGAGTTGGTCATAGTATCGATTAAATCGATTAAAAAAATCGAAATCGCCCATCACTAGCTCACACCTTGCATTGATACCTGGTGCATTTTATAGTTATAAAAGGCCATTCCATGAAAAACAGAAAAGTGTCCTGCACGTGTTAAAACACAATTTTTTTCTGTTTGACTTGGCGAAAATTAGTCATCGCCAAGAATTATTGCAACCCTATTTGACTTTACTATTTTTCAGTTTGTTTTTAATGTAGATGTAATTAAATTCTGAAGCGAGTGATCACCGCTATATGTGATCTGAACCAAGGCTTTTCTTGGTTATAATAAATCTTATTCATATTCATTTAACAAAGTTTTCAATTATTAGAGTTCTGATTTACTTTGAATGGATAAAAATCGTTCTGCATATTTTATTGAATTGATGTGGTTAAGTTCTGATTCGAAGAATATATATTTTATCGATTGTTCTTGAAAATCCTCAGCACGTGACATTTACATATATACCAATATCTATTAACTTATAAATTGTTAGGATATAAAACCATACATTAGAAATAACAAAAAAACTCTATATCGTCATACACTGGTGGAAACTGATTTATGAAAACACGGTTTTCGAACAAAAACTTATGTAATATTCATTAAAAATGAATGTAATTTGATACATTAAACATGCTATGTAAAATAAATACTTTAGAAAAATGAAATTTTATTCATATTAATAAACTAAAACATAAGGTCAAAAATTAGATTTTAGTAACATAAAAAACATGGAAATTGATTTACGAAATGTCGCATTTAATAGAAATTAATTTTTGTAAAGCCGTTTTTATTCATCAGAGTTTCTTTTATTCTAGATAGCATTGATAAAACAATATTTTGTATGTATTTCTGATTAATTAATTTCCAATTATGATATAGTTAGTATATTTTATATACCTGGTGCATTTACTAGCCCAATAGGGCCATTCAATGAAAAACGGACAAGTGTCCTGCACGTGACATTTATATAAATACCAATATCTATTAACTTGTAAGTTGTTAGAATATAAAACCAAAAAACTCTATATCGTCATATAAGCATAGTAGTTTTAATTTGATGATACAACAGCATTGTTAAAACAACAATAATAGATAGAAAAGATGTTTCATACGTGATAAGGAACGTGCCTTTAAGGCTGTTCTTAACTGCCCTGCTCAACAAGCGCAAAACGTTTTGACACATGCACAAATTTATTTTTTAATGGAAAGGTATAAAATTGGAAAACCTGGCTATGGAAGCGATTCGGAATTGAACTGTTTTTTCCATTTTTTGATCAATCAATTACCTATTGAGTTATAAGCGATTTTGATCACGTGACAAACACGTTTTTCACCCGGTCTTGAGTGCTCTTTCTTCCTTCGCGTGGAAATTCGGTTCAAAACGCCCACTTTGACACAATTTTCTGAAATATCTATTGCGTTTACAAAAAATAGAATAAACAGCTCAATTACATAGTTTCTGAATAACAACACCAGCTAGTTTCATGCATTTTCGAACAAAATTAAATTAAAACTTTTTTCAGAAAGTTGCCCTTTTGGATTTGACACCTTTAATATGTTTGACGGACTGAGTGAGCAAGATCGCCTGATCAGAGATCCAGCTGCACGTCACCAACCTCTCGCAAGTACACTGGTGTGCAAAAATTAGGGACGAAATGAAGAAATTAACACAGCAGCGGCACGAAAAGGCCGAACGGATAGTAATCTTTTTTGGAGATTCTGTTTGTTCACTTACAATGTGTGGCTACAAAGATTTTTGCTCGTAATTCCGGAAAAGTATTGACAGGATGAACAAAACTAACCAGTCTTTCCAGTGGGCTACTTTTTTTAATTTCCGATTTCTTGATTGGCACCGCTTTTTTAACATAGTAAAATTCGCCTTATTAATGGCATATTAAAGGAGAAAACAAGGGCAATTTTACCATTCAGAGAAGTGGTGCCAGTCAAGAAATCTAAATTTAAGAAAAGTAGCCTACTGACATCATAACTTGCGAAAATCTGCCTGTCAAGTAGCATACAAATATTTTATCTGCAATTACAAATTCTGATAATAACAGTAATAATATAACCTTATAGTAGTTATTGGTAATGTAAAACAACAAAGGCACTGTAAAAACAATTAGTAAACTTAAATCGCACTATTTCGTTGGAGGCATCTGTTTTTCAATGAACGAAATTTTGAACTTTGACCCAGCCCCATGTTATTATAAAAACCGAATAGCCGATATGCTAGGTATACAGTTACTAAGTTTGATGAGAAGAATCGAATGAGCTTTAAAAATCGAAATTCGCCGCCACAAACTATAATACCTTTACTTGTCAGACTCTTGGGTATTTCCTCTTGTATTTTATACTTCCGTACTTTTGAAACAAACGTTATTTTATTATTTACGGTGATCAATGCTTCGAAAATTCAGATAGAATTTTCCATTGTAACCTGTATAATTGACATTTACATTAAAAGGAAATTTCAATATTTTATGTTACATAACATTTAAATTAATCATTCTAATATCTGGAAAATTAACACCTTGTTATTTAGAATGTCGCAGAAATGAAATAGAAAATCTGCCCATTCCCATTAAATCTTTTCCTTTTAAACAATCGAAGTCACTTTTCTTTTTTATACATTCTACATTTCATTTAATTGGATTTATCGGATGTCGAAATACACAGAAATTCAATTTACTTTTTTTATTTATAGTAAAATTAAATAAATATTTCAGTTTAAATGAAATTAAGTTTCTGTAAACAGACTTAAGAAATAATTTAATTAACGCAATCTATTCTCGACTGAAACAAATGATGAACCTTAATTACTTTTTAAATTTTGGCTTTCAAATAGCTTTAAAAAAAGATAATTGCTTTTAAAACGAAGTATTCCCTGTAGTATGATTTGAACGAATTTCTGGAATTATCTCCTGATATTATTTTGATTTTAGCACTCTTTTTCAAATCTGGTTAAAAAATTATGAAATAGAACGAATAAAGTGATTGTGATTTTTTAAGTCATAAACTGCAGTTTAAAAGTCTTTAAAGCGTTTTTTTTTTTTTTTTTTTTTTTTTTTTTTTTTAAATATCAAAATAAAATAATAAATACCTAAAGACAATATATATTAAACTAGTTGCCCCGCCTCGTTATAATAATGAACCTCAAATTTGTATGATTTTATATCTTAACTCCATTTTGTCAGAATTTGTAAAAAATATTGATTTTGAGTGGTAAAACCGCTCCTAAAAAGATATTTTCTGGTTTTTTCAAGTTTGGTCGTTTCCTAATTAAAAAATATAAATAGATCGCTTTTGTGGTCCGAACTCTTTGAAATATTTATCGGTAATAAGTATAACGTTTTTGAAGCCTGTGCAACAATTTTGTGAAAAAGAGAGAAAATTTTAACAAAGGGTATAAAGAAATTATTATTAATAATTTGAGTTGCAGGATTTCGCCTTTCTTTACTACATGATTATTTTTTAAATATAATAAATTTCAGAACCTATAAATGTCCAAATGCTTAAAGATTTCGATATGTGATATAAATTTCGTGACCGCTGACTGTGTTAAAAACCGGTAAAAGAAAAACAACAGCTACGTTCTATGTCCATGTCCATTAACAAGTTCAGCCCCAAGCCTGTTTTTTCAGTCTTTCTGTGTGTCCGAGATGTAAGATTCCTTCGAAATCGTCTTATGACCGGGGATCTGTTTAGGTTACGACAAAACAATACAAAGATTTTAGAAATGTTTTATGTTTATTTTTATACAGTTCTCTGCTGTTCTTGGTCCAGAGTAGATAAAAATATATCTCTATCTTTAAACGTGAAAATGTCAGTCGAAGAGTGTGAAAAGATAATAGTAGTGAAATTATTTTTGGTAAATTACCGCTACGCAGTCTAAAGAAAATAATAATGTTAATAATAATAAATAAATAAAAACACTACTAAATGTCACTAAATTACGAAGATATTGTAAATATATGTTACGAAGTAAATGCGGCACGATTTACTAAATAAATGGCCAGAAAACTGACTAAACAAGTTGTCACATTTTGTAATAGCTGCGACCGACAACCATTTTTATGCGTACCGAATTTTAATGTAACTCATTGTCAAGGATCTACAATCTTCAGTTCAACGTGTTTCGCTGCGAAACTTTGTTTGTGAAATATGTGAACTGTTTATAATGTGCTTTTGTGTGAACGCCAAGAATAACTTTAACTGTGTACATAATAAATAAAACTTTAGTGTAACTAACAGACAATAGATGAGGCCACTAGAGTTAGTTTCAAGTATTTTCGAGAGATGTCAGCACCAGAACTTAAGACTCTGTCTCACAGGCGTAATTCTCCAAAAAAAAAAAACAAACACTTCAGCTGACTTTGGAGTTTTCCTTTATACTAGACATTATAACCCTTTAAGATACATTTGAACGTCCCAAAACTTTCTCACTTTTTCCGCTGGCTCTTGACCAAGCCAGTCCTTATGACAATTTAAATTTTAATTATTTTGTTTGAAAGCGTCTCGCTTCAGCAATGATGTTTAAATGGCATTTCATATCTAAAATGCTGGTTAAATACAGTAGTTACTTTATTATAAATCTCCATGTAATGTGAAATGTGCTGTAAGAATTATGTTTAACCGATCAATTTATGTTTGTGAATTTATCTAATTAATTCTTCTCTATTTTTAACACAGATGCTTGAATAAATAAGTATGAAACAAAGGATCGTTTTATGAAGCAAATCTCATCTAGTCAATTCTTCAAATGTATTTTTTTCTTTTTCAATAAAATAAATATCACTAAATACTATACAGCTTTTCACCGCTCCGAAGGAAGCAAAATAGAAAAAGTGCTGTATTACCTGAAGGTGATAACAGGTAAGCAAAATTTACTTTCTCTAATTGAAATTGCAAATTATATATTATATTAATATACTGGGTAATAGTAGCTAAATGCTATCAGAACTCACAGTTGTCTCCTTCTATTCTTTTACATTTATAAAAAAAAAATAAAATAAAAATAAAAAGGTACATTCATGATACGATACTGAAATTGCTTAAAATTTATTTAGAATGTATTTTTTTAGTTTTATATCGTATTTTATATTTTCAATCACCGGAGGCTGTTGCGGCCTGAACGAAAAGTTTAGTGCGCCAATCACCGATGATTGACGCAGTCCGAACGGAAAGTTCAATGACAGTCATCGATGACTGATGTAGTGCTTAACGTGTTAAATTTTTGAGCGAAAAAAAATCAATTTTGGTGCACATACGCAGTACAGCGTGCGGTTTCGATTACTACCAAATATCGTAACCTAAGTCACTTTAAGAAAAAAACAGTGGCTCTTCCAGAGTAATACGTATGAATAATTGACAGATGAAAAAAATTTCAAAAAATCTTAAAAAAGTATGAGATACTTCAGTAGCAATTCAACAAGAACGAAAAATCATGCGCCTCACATAGATTACGAAACACTTTGTAACACATTCAAGAATCTCTAATGAAACTTTACTATTAAATATGGTGAAATACGATATGTAAGTAAACAGTTTAGAAAAATATATAACACATTTAAAAACCCAGTTCTTGCAGTTTGTTTCCACAGTCAAAAAAAGTAGTCGAATCATTTTGTGCAGCCCTGTATTTGATCAATAGATTTCCATATATGCTACATAACATGATAAATTTAGTTCAATTAGAAAATTAGCTTTAAGCAATTTTGAACAATAGATGAAAATGCACTCGAAATCTTTCGTACAGCAGTGTATATTACCTAAAGATTTTTGTACACACCACATATTAAGCTAAAATTTAACTCACTTAAAAAACGAATAACAGAACTTAAGACGTGCTTGAAGCACTTATCAACAATAAACGGCAATATATCTTGTTCTATGAGTAGTCTCGTTTATGAATTTATTTATATTCCATAAACTTCTAATAGTACATCAAAAACAATTCAGCAGGGAAATACATAACACAATTTAAAACTACCTTTAAGCAAATTACTCCGATAGTCAATAATACTTGTAAAATTCCTTTGTGTAGCATTGTACACGATCAACACAATTTACACATCCCACATATAATGGAAAAAATTAATTAAATTTGAATCTCAAACTTAAGTTAAAAAAGCACTTACAGCAATTATTACTGATAGACTGTGCTTTAACCAAATTCTTTTGCGCGTCCCTGTAAAATAAATGAACGATAAATGCCGTACATTTTAGCACACCGTACTCTTCAGTAAACAAGTTATAGTACAACTCAGTAATATATGTAAAGTTTCTTATTTTTGAAATTCTACAACATCATTAAAATACACTGCAAATTATTTCCCCCCGTAGACCATCATGCAACAGAATTCTATTGTGTGACCACGTAAATGAATTAGAACTGCTTTCCAGGCCATATCCTACAGAATGAGTGTTGCAGTGAATTTTATAAGTGCATATCAATGCCATTGCTTGAAATGGTGTAACAACATCATTTTAAATAATTTTTCCCATTGATTGCAATGTAACAGAATATTTTGGAATATCCCTGTAAACTAATTATAAATTCTACCCCATTAAATAGCGATCCTGCAAACGTCAGTCGCATATCGAAATTACAGGTCATGGAAAAAGGCGTCCTGGATTGCGAATTAAAAAAACTAAAGCCTTGATAAAGATAAACCATTTATTTTTACACTGTTAGATTGGAAATATTTTTAAAGCTGCTCCCAAATCCAAAAGGACAACTTTATGACATAAGTTTCAATTTAATTTTTGTTCGGAAATGCATGAAACTAGCAGGTGTTGTTGTGCAGAAATTATGTAATTCGTCTGCTTTTTCCTTTTTCCTTTTTTTTTTTTTTTTTTTTTTTTTTTTTAAACGCAACAGATCTTTCAAAAAATATTGTCGAAGCGGACATTTTGAACCGAATTTTCGCGCGAAAGAAGAATAACCACTCAAGGAAGGACGAAAAACGTCTTTGTCACGTCATCAAAAAGCTTATAACTCAATAGGTAATTTATTTGTCAAAACATGGAGAACACAGTTCGATTCCATATCGCTCACAGTAGTAGCCTTCCAATTTTATATCTTTCATTTAAAAAATGAATTTGTAAATGTGTCAAAACGTTTTGCGCTTGTTGAGCAGAGCAGTTTTTACATGATTTAGAACACTTAAATTTGAGTTGTTGCATGACCAGCCTAGAGATTTCTTAATGTTTACTTTTCTGTATCTTTAAACTGTTTAAAACGAACAATGGTTTTGCTTGTGGGTGAATTTTCTCCATAAGTACGGTGAAAATGATGTTGTACATCAATAACAGATTTAGAATTTGACGTACCACAACATGCACGGCGCTTTGTGCTGTACATTCACCATGATTGCTGTGAACTGACTGATAAATAAAATGGCATCGCGTCAGGAAGTGGTGTCGGCGCATTCGCGCAGTCACGTCAAGGTCAACGCAATCACCACTAACAAAACACCTTCAGATGTTCTACAATTTCACGTTGGTTTCATACCGATTGGTCGCATACTTCTCGTGCAAATTATTTTTTAAATCAAGGACACCTTTTTTTGACGACCCTGTATTTACGAGAATAAGAGCACTGAAATGCGGGCAGGCAAACAGAAGTCACAAATCTTTTTCAACTGTGTTGGAAAGTGTTAAAAATGGGGTTCATAATATGGTGTTCCGATAATCGTATGCAATACGCGACATTTACCATTCAGGCTTGTAGTAAACGATATTGTTCATGTGACAAGTACAACAACGCTAAATGGACAAAATTTCTAATTTTCGGTTTTTAAAGAAAATGTTTTTTTAATGACAGGCCAAAATGTGTTGTCTTTAAATCCTAATTAAGGGGTCTCAGTTCCCTTAAAGCTTTAAAATTTTCGAAGTTTTAATTTTTTTAGGTGCTAAACTCCTATCTTTTTAAACATTTTTATATAATTGTTTCCTTGAAATTTCCATTAGAACAAAAGTTATGTCTTTTAGAATTATATCCGCCCAGTAGCTGAAGCGGCTTTTCCGAAACTTTGACATCATTTTTCTCCAAATGATGTTTTTGGTCATAAGGCGCATGATATGTCAAGAACTTCTATTTTTTCATGAAATTTTCAAAACATATGTTTCATGTTAGTCTGTATAAACTGAACCTAAAATTTCCTTCAATAAAAATGCTTTAAATACAAATTTATTTAAATTCAGAGTAATTATTACACTCTGAAGTATAAGTAGGCACCAAAATATTCATTCTAGTTGCAAAATTTATTTTGTAATCCTAGGTTATTATGCTATTAATTGTAGTCTATTATGCTAATTTTCTGCTCGTTAAATGTCTGATAGTTTAGAATCCCAGGTAAATGCTAATTCTGCATCTTGCAATTTTTTAAATACATGAAATGAAAGAACATCCTTGTATCATTCATCCCAATTAAAAATGTGTCTTAAAATGAAATGCATTTTAAGATTGTATATGTTGAAAATGGTTTTTCTTTCATTTTTCCAAATTTTAACACTAAAATCGCCAGTAGGGGTCATTTTGATCCCTTCCAAATTGATAATAGTCGAACCAGAAATTTTTTTATAAGATATGGTAAATGTAAGCAGTACAAAAAATATTCTAATTAAATAAGTTCAATAGTTTTAAATAAAAATTCCGGTGTGTAATATTTTTTTTTGTAAAACGCGAGTAAAATAGCTGGCAGTTCTAGTGTTAAGAGTCCTGTGAACCCTTAATAACTGAAAAATCATCAATTTAGTGGTGTATTACTTTAGAAATAAATATACGAAAATCTTTTTCTTTTACGTTATTCAAATATTAAAAGTGATAAAATTTGAATATATATCGAAAAAAAAAATCCCAATAAAATATGGACGAAGATTTATGATTTCATATAAAAATATCTTCATTATTGAGTAAATCTCGGTTGTTCATTCGAATTTCATTTCTGTTGAAAAAGTGTCAAGAAACTTTATGAAGGATATTAATCTATGTACTGACAGAAATTGCGATTGATAAAGTTCCAGCAAAAAATGCAAGAAAATTTTGAATATGCATCAAGTTTCGCTGCAAACGGAATTGAAAATGCATTAAAAAATCAATCAAAAAACTTCCACTTTTATTGAAAACTTATAAATCTTGGTTCCATTTACAAAATAGTCAATCTAATATTTTAAGAAATGAATTTCTTAAAAGGTGAAATTGAAAAGATTTTGCCATTTAATAAACTCTTTATCGATTTACAAAAGTTAAATTTATCGGAGCATTTCAGGATGTAGAAAAGGTTTTAAAAAGTAATGATTTTTATTAAAATTTTGAAAAACTAGAATAAAAATTGCTTTTTGTGTCAGCATTTTGCAATATTTATCTTAAAACATTATTGATATATTTTTTACTATTTTTTAATGAGTTCTTAGAAATGCTTGTACATTAAATTTCAATTTTCATAATTTATTTCTTACGGTAGTGATTAAAAATTTTCTCCATTCTATAATTTTTTACTTAAAAAATGTTCGAAGTTTTGTTTTGCCTTTGTGTTCCTGTTGTAAAGTTTGTAAAAATTTTTGATACTAGCTAACTAAATTTAACATTCCGCATGAATATTGAATTTTTTTCTTATTTAAATTACTCACCTGTTAAACGTCTGCTGTACGTTTTTTGCCCTATCAGATAAAGATACGCCAACAGAGATTTAAAAAAATAACTGTATGGTTAAATTATAAAATGTTAAGAAAGTATTCTGTGCCGTATGAGATAATAATGTATAATTAATACATAAAGATTAATAATAATTAAAGATTTACGGATAATAAATTATAATAATATATTTTAAATAATAATCATATAAACTAGATTAATGATAAGTAAAAATGAAGTTAACTTTGAATCTATAACACTAGTCTGCATTTTTAAACTTTTGTCGGATGATTTCTTATGATCAAGTTTTCCTGAATCAATTTTTGATGCTGATTTCGGAAATGACTTACATTTTGGTCTATCACGTAAGGATTTTACAAAAAATAAGAAGTTGTGTTTTCAAAATTTTAATTAATGCAATTAAAAATTTATCACAATTTCATAGAAAGTACTTCATTAAACACGTTAAAAATCCTGTAAAAAATGTCCTTATAAGTTCATGATATTTCTTTAATAAAACGAAAAGCAAACTGTGTTCAGTTATACAAATTCTCTTCTTTTTGTCTTTCTTGCAGATCCTTCTTTATCATTTATGTCCCTCTTCAACATCTAACAGTAGTCTGCCATCATAGTTACATTCCATCTTCCCCAGTACCTATTCTCCATCTGTTTTATATCCTGGTTAAAGCGCTCACAATGCTCTGCACTGTAATGTCCCAGATTTTCTGAAAAGTAGTCGATACGGGAATGCAGAAAGTACATTTTTACGCTCATATAACAGCCCAACGTCTGGAAAATTTCCAGCATTGTTTCAACAATATATCTGTAATTCGGATCTGTCTTATTTCCTAGAAAGTTTTCTATAACATATTTGAAAGCGGTCCATATGTCTTTTCACATACGTCAATCAATCGTTTTTTCAAAATGTTTGTCCTTCATCAGTTTTATGATTTGAAGACCAACAAAAATGCCAGCTTTCAATTTTTCGTGATGATAAAGGTAAATTTCATAGTAAGGTACATTTATATGGATACACATCCTGTGGTAGAGCCTTTAAAAATTGCTTCATTAATCCTAATTTGATGTGTAATGGTGGAAGCAAAATGTTTGGTGGGTTTACGAGTCGTTCATGCCAAACAGTCTGTATTCTAAAAGCCGTTAGATAAGTTGACAAGTATCCAGAAGTACATTTACGTTATTTGTGACTACCACATAAGGCTTGTTCTCAGCGATGAATCTTCGAAATCAACTCGGGTCGATTGCAAACAAACTATACGTGATAGGAGAAAACTAAGAACAGTTCTGTAATCAGCATAAAAAAAATGAATTAAGGCCAGTCATTGGTTTTTAATCATCTGATACCATGCAGGTTAGTGTAATATAACGAACATTGTTTAAATTGTATTACATTATATCATGAGTCAGAGAAAATTAATATGGTGACAAAAAAAGATGATCTTAATATTATAAAAAAAAATCCATTCATATCGTAATTCAATTATATATGAAAATGGTGCATTCAGTCAGTATGTAATTTCGTATTAGAATTTATGACGTGAATAGTATTTAATTCATGAAGTAGATTAAGGGATAAAAATGATTCACATGGAAATATTTAACAATTTTATAGTATTAATGATCTCGTAAACAAACATTTTTACTTCCGACAGGTAGAATATATACCCAATATAGAAATTCATCTTCTGCGATAAGATATACATTTAAAACGTATGTTGACCATGTTATTACGAAAGTACCAAGAGGTTAATTAAAATTGCTTCTCATAATTGTATCATATACACAAATTCTACTGATGTAATGAGGATGCTAGTAGACATTATTTGTTAATCACTATGAAAGTTTTCCACTTGAAATACTATATTAAAAATGTAGCTTAATTTTATATTTGGGTCCTATAAGCAGACTACATTCTGGTGATCACATTAACTTTAAAAGTAGAAATTTTCTTGAAGGTGTGTTCACTCGTAAGCAAATTTCGCCGAATAATGAATCCTGCGTAGTTCCACCTGAATACACAGCATTGCTTTGATATGGTTCTTTATAATTTATTTGATTTTAACTGTTAGTAATTATTAACTGTGTACATGATATAGACTTTTCTGCTCATCTGAATGTTATTGCACTGATGAGGGCCTCAAACTTAGTCCGAAACGTTTGCGTTCTTAATTGTATATATATATATATATATATATGAAATTTTTACTTGTATGTCTGATGAATTGTAATATATTTCTAATTTTTAAATTTTGTATATCAGACGTTAAACAATGTTTAGTTATTTTAATTAAATAACATAAGCTATCAAAGTTCATGTTTACGCTATTTTACTTTTTGAAACTTTGTCTGATTATTCAGGATCATTCAGAAAATAGGATCGATTAACATGAGCTATCAGAAATCATGTTTACCTGATTTTAATTTCAAAAACTTTGTCTCATTATCCAGGTTCATTTTTGAAAGTAGGATTGTATAACATAGATTTTAAGGGTTTATGTTTACTCGCATTTACTAATAAATTTCTGAAGATTCATAAAATGTTATTCATAATATTTACAATTGCAAATCAACAGCTGATTAACAAATGACCATCTCTTAAACTGCCCCCCCCCCCCAAAAAAAAAAAGGAAAAAAAGAAAAAACATATCCGCAATCTTTAGAATTTTTACCACTGTCATACAAATTGATGTTCAATATAAACTCGAATTTCGCTCCAAAAAGAAGAAAAAATAGCAATAAAAAAACATTCAAGCTTCTACGAGGGAAGTAAATGAAGCAGTGGCAAAGTAGCCTAGAAAGTAGCAGAAGATCGGGCATGCACAAACAAGATATGGTAACAGTGAGTTGCTTCTGTTATCGTTGTGTAGAGTGCATAAAACAGTCGATCTAGTTAGAATGGATAGTTGCTGTGAGGAGTTGAAGTGGACACTGTCATTTTTACCGCTTAAAGGCATGTTACAAAAGGTGATAAGCGGCAGTGGATTTGAATCGAGATTTCCCGTGCCAAAAATGCATCTGAATGTTATCGAGGATTGCGTGAAACCTTTGGCAAGAATCCGTTATTGTATAGAATGGTTTCACGATGGGTCAAAGAATTTCTGGCGGGTCGGAATGAGACAGTTGATTTGCACCGCGCCGGTAGGGTGTCCATTCCTCAAGATCACATTGACATCGTGATGAGATGACATCAAGATCACATTGACATCGTGATGAGATGACATCAAGATCACATTGACATCTATGGATTCTTTCCATAGATCGCGGTGGACTGTCCTGTAATTATCCTTAGAAGCTGGTCTAAGTCAAGCAGTAGGGCCCTGTCCGCCCTGTCGCTGTCATCAACAACAAACACCTTGCCAACGGTATCTTGCGACTTTCCGACATTTGGCAAAAAGTACTAATTTGCTGGTGATTTAATTGAAAAAAAAAATGTAATGCCAATTTTTTTGTGTGTTCATTAAAACTTGTTTTCTATCTAAGTTGTCACTACTTTATTTATAACCCTCGTATTATTTATTTTTGTGAAAAAAATGTGAAATAATTTTTTGACAGTCCATCGTATTTTCCCCTTTAACGCAATATAAGACATCCTGATGTTTATTTCCAATTAACAAAGTCGTTGTAAATGTAAATCATCTAAGGGAATACCATAAGTTCTGTAATATGGGTTGCTGTAATTTGGACAAAATCTGCGAATCTGAGCATGATCACAGCGCGTATATCACTGCTATCTTAGAAATGTTCTTCACTTCACGGTTTAGTAGTTCTAATACTTCTGATGACCTATTATATAAACAATAATTAAGAACAGTATAAATATTTCAATACCTCCCAGCAAACACAGAGCTATCGGTAAACAATCGGCCGACAGCCGCTTTGCCGTTACTGATGGTATCGGCACGATACCGGCTGCCGTACCGGTTCCGTATCTTTTTCGACACGCCGGGCGAGTGAAGCCCGACAGATAGGCACACAGCCGGTCCAGTATCAGCAAAACACTATGCCGGTAGCACACCGATAGTTATCCATATGAATGCCGGTCGCAGCCCGACACCAGCATCAATTGAAAAAAAATATATCTGTTTTGATGGCGCCATCTATGAACCATTGCGTAATGCATATTTGAAAAGAACGTGTTTCGGCGCTGGCTGAGGTTGGGTTTGATCCTGCGAACCCAAGGACAGGAAGTAGACTCCTTAACCACTTGACCACCCAGACTTGATCAGGGGAGGATTGTATGAGCTAATAAGGGGAAGTCCTATCGATACGTAATGGTTTGCATTTAAAGGTAGATGGGAAAATTAGAATTTTGAACTGTTTTTATTTTATTTTTTATTTATTTATTTATTTATAATTGTCTTACGCGCGTTTATTTAAAAGTTAATTTAATATTTAAATGAATGAAATAAATATCTTAGCGAATTCGTTAAAGCAAAGGAATTTAAGAATAATTTTAAGTTCAATTAAGATATAGATATAATTAAGAATAATTAAGAATAGATATAAGTTTAAGAATAATTAAGTATTAAAAAAATATTTTTAGAGGTCTTGTTCAGTTAATCAAATTTTCTTATTGCGATTATAATGTAATTACATGCGTTGCGTTAATTTATAAAATATATATTTTTAACATGGAAAAATGTATTTTAATAAATAAAAAGTTAGTAATTATTAACTTTTAATTAGAATAAGAATTCATTTTATGTCGTTTTGATGATTTAAAGTAGAACATATATTTAATGAGTATGTTGCAATATTAATTTGTTACTTATCAATATTTTTAATTTAAAAATAAAATAAAAATATTAATTTACATTTTTTTTTCTTTTGGAAGATAATTTTTAAATGAGGATATTTCTGAATCTTTCTTATAAATTTAAGAATGCTTATTAAATAAAATAAGTGACTTTCAGAGGTTTTTCTCTTAATAAAATTTTCTCTTTAGGAATTATAAATAATTAAATGCGTTAATTCAAGAAATATATATTTGTAACATAGAAAAGCTAATTTTAATAAAAAAAGAGGTTGGTAATTAATCACTTTTAATTAGAATAAGAGTTCATTTTTTATCATTTGATGATTTAATGTAGAATATATTTTTAGTGATTAAGTAGCAAAAATGATTATTTTACTTATCAACATTTTTTAATCATCAAATAAAATAAAAATATTAATTTATCTTTTTTTTTTTTTTTTTTGTAATTAATTTTTTTAGAAGTGGGAGATTTCTGAATCTTTCTTTTAAATTTTAATGCTTAAGTTGGGTAGTTTTTTTTATATTTTTATAGCTTGTAAAATAATTTTAAGCACTTTTTTAATAATTTGATTTTTAAATAAAATAAGAAACATAGCTGTTGCTTTTAAAATGAATATATAGTTAGAAAATAATTAATTTATGAAATTTTTTTTCTACGATTAACTTTATAACGAATAATAGTTTCAAGGGGCGATTTAAGAAACTCTTTTGATGATTCAAATAATTGTAAACCTTTAAATGAATTCAATAACAGCTTTTAAATATATATTTATATAAGAGCTATTTTTGATTTTTTTTTTTTTTTTTTTTTTTTTTTTTTTTTTTTTTTATCACTGTTAGAATTTCATATGAAATACACGAAATATACATATCTTATCAAAACTCAAATTCAAACAAAATTAGGAAAAAGAAAGAAAATGTCGGCTAAGACTAAAAATTCCAAATTCGGACCAATGTTGGCAAATCTAATCGGGCCACTATCAGAAATCACATATCGGCCCTGCGTCACTTGTTGGTGTAAGTCGCTTGCCGATATATAACCGAAAGGGGACCGATTACGGTAACCGGCAGTCGAAAAGCAGATTCTTATGTTTCAGTTGCCGACATGCTGCCGACACTTCACTGAAATCACTGTGCCCATGCCGACACTAAACCGACACTGCCGGCTACGGTCCGATCGTGTGCCGAAAGGTATGCGTTTGCTGGGCTGTTTTATAATGATGGATGTTCCCTTCCCTGTGTCATAGTATGCCAGTATCATTTGTAACATCTAAAAATGCAAAATATATTTTTTTTTTCTATGAAAAACAATATAAACGCTATTTACCTGCTGTTATCATTGCACATTAATTAACCAATGAACAGCAAAAAGAGTTACACTTGCTTTTCATCTAGAAAATAGTTAATTAAGAGTGTGATGTTAAAATATTTATTAAAAATCTACTGTTTTGGCTTTTATCTTCGAAATACGCTATCATGAATTTTTTTCGTAATAAATTTCAAATTAAGAATATTTTGCTATCTATTACTTCTTATTATTCACCATTTTCCTACATTAGATTTTTTGCAGGTTCACTATATATTTTTTTAGCTATTACCTGCCTGATACTAAGGCTCTTAAAAACCGGGCTTACTCACTCCGCCATTTTATTGCCTGTAGAAGAAAAACGATTGGCCCCGCAGCGTGGGCAACGACCGCTGATTGTATTAAGTGGGAAACAAAATGCTTGATGATTCATCTGATACTTTAAGTAAATGTACTTGTTATTAAATAAGAAATCACCTTTCAGTGGCCCAAAATTTCGTATTTTCGTACTCGCGTTATTGTAGATGAAGAAAAATTCTACTTTTAAAAATCTTTGTTGAATTAGTTTTTAAATATTCTGTATAATCCATCCACATTATAAATCAAAAACATATCCGTGAGTAACGCGAACGTCATAGTGACGTGGGCTATATCTGACCAATGAATTCCGCTTTTACAGTACATTAAAATTTTCGAGTTTTTTTTTAGTTCTTTATATCGCACAATTACAACTTTTACACCGTCAAATTGGAAAATGTCCTTTTAAATACAAATTGTTTGGAAATCATATCTGAATTTACTGATAATTTTATGGTTTTTAAAGTAATTTTCAAGCATGATATTCTTAAAATCTGTCACGTGCTGCCCAGATATAAAAGATTAATCCGTTTGGATTTACAGCAGTATAATAGTTCAGCGTTTGTTTGCTAATAAAATCCAATATCAAAATTAAAACTTCATCAATAAATATATAAAAAAATACAGATAAAACACAAATTAACAAACATGTAATTGAACTACGGGCTTATTTTTCATATAAAAATTCATTTTATAAAAATTCATTAATTTTAGTGGGAAATCTAAAAAAACATATGAAATGTAATAAGTGTATTAGAATTTTCAATTAAAAAAAAAAGTTTTACCTACGTTCTGTTATGTAGGATCTATTATCTGTATCTCCTATAGGAGAACCCTATGGGAAATTTAAAACTGAAATTATATGGAAATTATTGTTTCCATATAATTTCGGCTTTATCTATTAACACGTCAGTGCGTCCGCCAAGTTCGTATTTTTATCCGAAATTCATTACTGTAATTTACCGTAAAAATATATTCTAAAAATACTTCCATAAAATTCTTAAAATTTCTGACAGTTTTAGATAACAGTGTTTGCGATAAATTCACTTTTTTCTTTCTCATATTTTACAAAGATTTGCAGAGACAGAAAACTGCTTCGAAATGATATCTTTATGTAAACATCACAAAAGTGAATTCGGATAATTCATCATATCCCCCCTATTTACCCAATAACAGGAGAACCCTAACGCCCGCTTTCCCGATTACCAAAGTCATCGGAAATAGCACTGTAACAGGAAAGGTGAGATTTGTTTTCAAATGATGGCGACCCTAATGCTTCCGATAATCTATTACCCAAACAGTAATTACAGAAATTATCGATTTGCTAGCAGCTGTTTCGAAGATATGTTGATGTCTCCCCCTACCATAGTATTTCAGCATCATACTTAGAGTGAAAGATATTAAGAAATAAAAACGGAGGTATATGATAATTTCCATTGAATTTAATGTTTTTGTTGAGGGGGAAAATCACATTAGTACGAGACTAATAAATATTTTTATCATGTAAGTTATTATCTGTAAAAGCATCAAAGATGAGAGTAAAGCATTTATTTTAATTCCTACCAAGTTACAGTTTATTTTTAAAGTATACATGTAAAATATGTGTAAAGATATTGTCGATGGATTTATTTTAGAAGTTGATAAAATTTACTTTTCAGAAATTTTTTTAAAAATAATAGATTTATTTTTACATGCGTCCTTTTATTTTTAATTTTAGACTACTTGTTTAATTTTAAATTATTTTTTTAGTTTTGCATCATTAAATACTGATATTTTCGCGAAACTTCGAAGTTATCTGCTCTCTTTCTATACTCGCTATAAATATGTATCTGGCGCGACGGCTTGTAGTGAATAATTAACGTTTTGACTACCCGTTTGAATTTTGACACTCTTGATTTAAAAAAAAATATTTTAATATTAAAAACAATACATTACATTACTTTTAATTTATGGAATGAAAATCTGTAGCGTTCACATTATCTCATACAATGACTTTTCACTTATTTATCTGGAAAATATCCATAGACTTTCGTGACCCTGAAAAAACAGTTGTGATTTCGTAGACAAATTTATTCATACAAGATAAACGCTCGTGTCATCCATATTTATAAATTTACAATATAAACACCCACCTCAGAAAAAATTCTTGTTGTAGTATTTAAATATTTCTGAGAGAAATCTATCATTGATCCACTTACGTATGAAATTAATCTCAAATAAAAATTAAAAACCATCAATGTTTTCATACATTAGTCACTATCGCTTTCACTTCTAGTAATAAGGGTTAAATCTAAATATAGTATATATATTGAAAGTAACTGCGTGTGAGTAAGTTTGTAAGCTACAAGATGTATGTAAAGCGTATAAAGGAAAGGTTTAAATCTAGTGCATAGATGTAAAGTAACTGCATGTAAGTAAGTTTGTATGTTACAAAGAGTATAAATGCAACGTATAAATCTAGTGTATATATTGAAAGTAACTGCATGTGAGTAAGTTTGTATGTTGCAAGATGTATGTAAAGAGTATAAAGATAAGGTTTAAATCTAGTGTATATATTGAAAGTAACTGCACGTGAATAAGTTTGTATGTTGCAAGATGCATGGAAAGAGTATAAAGGTAAGGTTTAAATCTAGTGTATACACTGTTGGACAAAACTTAAAAACGAGTCACAAAATGCCAATTTTCATTCACGCGAATACTCAAAAGGAAGTAATATAATTCGAATAATTACTATCCCTGCAGAACAGCTAGTCCATATAACATCTCATTCAGGTCACACGTGGTCACAAGAGTCACAGTCACTACGGCGAAACAAAAAATAGGACTACTTCTCTACTTCTCTTTTATGAGTCTCAAATGACTACTATATATGACTCCCCTGACAGGTCACTGTGAGTGCTGCTTTGTGGCGAGTCACCAGGTGACTTTATAATGTCGTTTCATTGAGACTCTCGTGTGACACTCATCAGGAGACTCAATTTCAAAGTCATTGTGAACGTTGCATTATGATAAATCACTAAATAATGTCACATTAAAGTCACATGGTGACTTTCTGTCACATGACTTTGTCAAATGGTGACAGAGAACCTACTGTGAAGTTAACACAGTGAAAAGTGGTATCCCAGTGACCTGTCAGTGGAGTCACATATAGTAGTCATTTGAGACTCATAAAAAAGGCGTATGGAATTTAATTTTTTTGTTTCGCCGTAGTGACTGTGACTCCTGTGACCATGTGTGACCTGAATGAGGTGTTATATGGACTAGCTGTTCTGCAGGGATAGTAATTATTCGAATTATATTACTTCCTTTTGAGTATTCGCGTGAATGAAAATTGGCATTTTGTGACTCGCTCTTAAGTTTTGTCCACCAGTGTATATTGAAAGTAACTGCATGTGAGTAAGTTTTTATGTTGCAATATGAATGTAAATAGTATACAGGTAAGGTTTAAATCTAGTGTATAAATGTAAAGTAACTGCATGTGAGTAAGTTTGTATGTTGCAAGATGTATATAAATAGTATAAAGGTAACGCTTAAGTTTAGAGCATATATTGACAGTAACTGCATGTGAGTGACTTTGTATATTTCAAGATGCATGTAAATAGTATAAAGGTAATTCATATGAATTCATTCATTCATATTCAACATAAAGGTAATTTAAAAATTACAAAGTCGTTATCTTAATAAAAATTTAAGTAAAATTAAAATATGCCAATTAAGCATTCATTACTTTTTGTATTAATTGTTTTCAAAATAAATAAATGAATTATGTGCAGTATTTGCTTTATGTATTACAAGAAGGTTTTAGTTAATATTGATCTGGGAAACATCCATCGTATTTCGTGATCCATGAAAGAAAAGCCATGGGTCCGTAAAGACAAATTTATTCATATACGCAAATCTCATAAATACCGAACCAAGAAATAGACACTTTTGTGGCACTTTTATGTGATATATTTCTTTCCCATGTGATATCTGCCCTATTTCTTCCCAGACACTGCTAAACAGACACAGCAGGGAGGTATATATGATCTCGTTAAGACAATTGCTGCTTGAAATGGAAGCCCAGATTATTTTTTGCTTTTCTTATATAAAGCACTAATCACATTTTATAAATTTGTTTAGAAACTAATTTTCACTATAATCAGTACAATAGACAACAAAAATAAAAGAAAAAAACCTAGGCAACCAAAAGAAATAAAAACATTAAATTCTTTATTTAAAAGATAAGTAATATATACCGGAAATCATCAGAAAAAGAAACAAAAAAATGGAAAAATTTCGTACTATATTTTTGTTAAAGCTCTAACGATTTGCTACTTGAAGGAGGGAGACAACAGTTGTATAATCACACAAACAATTGAAGCTATGCCAATACTCTTTTTTCAGTTTGGGCAGTCGCTAAACTAAAAATTGATCGTTCAACACACACACACACACACACACACACACACAAAATTATATGTATACATAATAGTTCTGCTAATTAAAAATAACCTACATACCTTTAGTATGCAAAACTGCGTAATTTATGTATTTTATTTTTTTTTTACTTTTATTGTATTTATCGCCGACCTATCAATTTATTATTTACTTATATTTTTATAGCTACTATCAAACTATTAACTACTTAATTACCAACTATTTGAAACCGCTGTAATAGTTTCAGGGGAAATAATCAGTGACAGTTGTATTACATAAGTAAGAAAAAATACAAAACATGAAAATTATTACGTTAAAATTGATAAAATTTCAGACATTTAATAAAATACTGGAATACAATGTAAATACATTAAAAATAGCTATAGTTATGTAAATTTATACAATAAATACAATAATAATAAATAAAACAGTGTAATTGAAAACCATCCTAGATTTTATTTGTTTACAAAATTGTATAATTATTGTATTTTGCATTTACATTTATTGCCGTACAATCAAGTTATATCTTAGCTAGCTATTAATAAATTATTTTTAAAACGTATTGAAAGCGCTTCAGTAGTTCCAGAAATGAGTTAGATAAGTGATAGTTGTTTTACATATGATTTTCTTCTTTTTTTTCCAGCAGTTGTATTTTTCATTTTTATTTTTTTAAGAGCAATGAATTTATAGTTTAACAACTGTCAAAACTAAATATATATATGTATATACAGTATATATTGAAATCGCTTCAGAAGTTCCCAAAAAGTATATGAAGTCGGCTGTTCTTACATGTCATTTCGAAACTGTTTTCGCCCCGGTAAGATCCCACTTGCAACATATGGCAGAAGCAAATGTTAAACTTATGGAAGCGTACTCTACAAATTCTCATTTAGGAACATGTTTAATAAATTACAAAAAGTGCATTTTTTAAAAATAGCATTATTACATATTACGCACTACTTCCATTAATATAAATTATTTTTTAAGGATTTATGCAGGTTTATTTAAATTATGAATAGTTTTACAATCATATACACTTTTTTAAGTTGTGCACTCTGAAAAATTGCAAAAAGGCCTTTTTTATACCATTCTGCACTTTTCTCTTTTCATGATTGAATAAAAATAAATTGGTGGGCAAGAAAAATAAATAAATAAATAAATAAAAACAAATAAATAGATAAATAAATAAATAAATAAAAATAAATAAATATAAATAAATAATTAAGCAAATAAAAATAAATAAATAAATAAATAAATAAATAAAATAAATAAATAAATAAACAAATAAAAATAAATAAAAATAAATAAATAAATAAATAAATAACGATAAATAAAATAAATAAAACTAAAATTTAACCGATTTCAAAAAATGAGGAGGTTCTCAATTCGACGCTTATGTATTTTTTATGTACGTTCACCAATTACTCCAAAACTACGCGACCGACTCTTGTTTTTTTTTTTGTTTTTTTTCCTTAATTAGTAAAGGTGGATACTCACGAGTTTATGCTATTTAAATTTCACCAAAATTGGTTCAGGTCTTTTTTAGAAATTTAACAAACACCAAATAACTAAATAAATAAACACCCTTAAAATATTTTATTTTCATCAATTGAGGTAACGCTGTCTGTTTGACGAGAAAGTTGCTACCCGGCTATATTTCCCCCTCTTTATACGGTTTTGTTTAATGAAAAAGTTCATTGAAAAAAAAAGAGAAAGAAAGAACGAATTCAACATCTAAAACATTTTTAAAATAGCAGAAGCAGTATTATTAATTTGCAAATGAAATTACCGGTGCGCAGCTCCAATACTTCCATTTATTTTAGTAAATATTTAAATATTATCCGGTACCCATTGGAACCATAAATACTGCCCACCGAAGGCCACTTTAAGAGCGCTACTGAAAAAAACAAAAACCCTAATTATGATTTTCCTTTTCTCCATTTCTCATACCTTTGAGTTCTTCCATCCTCCACAACATGCTTCCCTTAAGGGCACCGGGTAAGATCTATCTCTGCCATGTTAAAAATCACCAACTTTATGTACCTTTTTCTCAGAAATGGTGAAATATAGAAGTCTAGAATTTTTAGAATAGTTTGAGTAATATGCTTTACTTATTTTAACAGCACTCTGAGTAATAAAACTCTCACTTTTGACGATTCAGCAGTCCTTGAGCTGTATTTCGTCGTTTTTGACGATCATTTTCTATCAACATCACGTGACTTTTAACGAAACGCAAACTCTCAAATATTTGACGAAAGTTTTGCCTCAATCACGGTCTGACTCAATGCATTTTAAGGAAACAATTGCTGTAACTCCTCAAATCCTGCGATTTTAGCAAGCAGATATTTGCTTGTTTATGTTAGTCCTGTAATAATTTATTTTAAAACAGCACTTCTTAGTGCTTTTCAGAAAATACTAAAATATAGGTAGTTATTGTTTCTTCATTAGTTATTTTTTTAGCTGTTCAAATTTTCAGGAATGCTTATTATTATTTTTATTTATTTATTTATATGTTGTTGTTCGTTATGTTTTAATTCGAAAAGAATAAATTTCCTGTGTTCTTCAAAACCATTCAAAAAGATCAATAAAATTTGAAACTTACAAGATACCCTTTTTTAAAATTTATTTAAGAAGTATATTCTGTTTTCAATCAAATTAAGAAAAAACATAACCGATCCCTCTCCCCTTTATAAACAGTAAAAGTGTTAAAATATTATCCACCTACTCAAAGTGATAAAATCTCACGCAATATGCACTTCATAATTCTTATTTGTGAGCAACAAATTAACCAGACCATATTCTGATCATTCATTAAGCAAAGAAAATTTCACTAATAAATTATTTAATCAAGTCATATTATAATTATTTATTGATCATGAGAAAACCATAATAAAAAAATAGCCTTACTTAAAACTTTCAGAAATTATAGCAGCACCGATAAAATTACAATCTACCTCATAAAAATATGGACATGCAGCAGAATTCATTACATCAATCTAAAAGCACATCTATGCAATCCCCCAATAGCGAGGTCGGAAGAGCAACGGTCTCCGACGCTCGCAAAAGGCCGCGGGTTCGAATCTCCTCTAGGAAAACGAGAAGTGAATTTTTTCTTCCCCCTGTCAATAAATACAGGAGCTACGAAACTGTTCGATAGATGGCACCACCTGTGGATAGATGGCATCTTTTGACGAAATTTATATCGTCAAGCAAGTGAAGAAAGTAATTTCATCAATTTGACGAAATATTCGCTCGGATCATTTCCCGGGAAACGGTTTCGTCCAAAACAAAGAAAATTTCGTGAAATCTGAGTTCATTTCTGAGTGTGAGATCATTTTCTTTCTAAGTGAATCTGAAAATTAATTATTAATTAATTATTGAAAGGCATTTTTAAATTAGCATTTTTGGTAAGATTTCCCTGCCTAAAATAAATAATTCTCAACAAATCATTAAATCCCTGTGTTAAAGTATACAATATAACATAATAAAAGTATTTAAAAAAAAAGAGTTCTTAAGTTTAATAGATATTAAAAAAAAAGGAACACAAACATGAAAAATCCAAGTTTTGAGAAAAAGTCAAAGATTTAAATGGCTACTAAGCTGGGAAGTACTCTTAGAAAGAATGAATAAAAATCTTCTTTTTTTAATATACAAACATGTGTGACACATTGTTGGAAAGATAAAAGTTTAAACTATTTAATGATATACAAAAGTAAAAATCGATTTTTCCCCCAAATTTCACTTACTTGGTCCCCTTAACATCAAAACATGTCGTAGACAGAGAGACGGCTGCTCTGACCATCATCTCATCGAGTTGACGGCTGAAACTCAAGGATTAGACAGAACTCCATTAGCATATTAAAATGCAACAGGTCTGCTAAGTCGTATCTTGATGGCAACCACCTACAGACCTGATTTTAGTGGTTGATCGGTAGGTTTATCATTGTGTTTTCCCGCACCCAAAGGTATGAAAACATGGAACACTGGGCGCAGGAAAACTCAACGGTAAACCTACCAGTCAACAAGTAAAATCGGGTTTGCAGGTATTTTCTGCCAAGATATGACTTGACAGACCACTTACATTTTAATATGCGAATCGAGTTTAAACTAATCCTGGAATTTCAGCCGTCAACTCGATGAGGTGGTCGTTTGTGCACCGCTTCTCGGTCTAAATATGATATTTAATGTTTACTAGACTAGTTGGTTATTGTGTTAAAAATTTTGAGTCACAGCAATCGGTTTGTTCATGCTTAGCAAGTAGAAACGACGGTGCAAATTACAGTTTATTAAAAAAGGAAAAACAATGAATATCCTGTTTTGTTAGTTAAGGGATTATTTATCATTAAGTCTGTGATTCAGAAATATATATAATCTTACTGCAAGTAAGACAATTTTTTAATTAGTTTTTTATATGCATGCATATATTTAAAAAATGTATTAACATTTTTCTTTTGCTAAAGAAAATTTGCTTTAATTTTACAAATAATACATGATGTCCATAAAAGAAGATCCCAGTTATAAATTTAACTTGTATAAACTGTAAGCGTTGTAAAGTGTTGGTTCAAGGTCACAAATAAAGAGTAAATGAAACAGTTTTAGATAAGAGCATGCGCGACTATTGCTTTTTTAGCTCACAGGCTATCAAAGCCTGAGAGCTAATGTGCCCGCTCGTTCTGTATGTATGTACGTACGTATGTATGTATGTATGTATGTATGTATGTATGTACGTAACACGATAACTCTTGATAGAAACATCCGATTTGCTTCAAAATTTTTTCTAGGTTCTTTGTGATAAGGCGCTTCCCTGATTAGTTTTGGGAGTTCATTGGTTAAGGATAAAGGGGGGAAAAACGGGGTTAGTCCAACCCTTTAATTCAGATAAAAGGGTTTTTTATGCAGAATCATTCGATTTGCTCCGAATTTGATATATCGGTTTATTATGTTAAGGAACTTCCCTGATTTGTTTTGGGAGTTCATTGGTTAACCCGTTAATAGTCGCGCGTTGGTCTTTTCCCCGCCCGAAATTCGTTATCTTCCTGTAACTCATTTCCTGTTAAATTTACGATAGCCAAATTCCGTGTAGCTGACCTTGAGTGTTCACACTCTTGTGTAGTAAAATTGTAAGTCATTCCTGCTATTTCTTAGCATTTTATCGCATTCTTAAGTTTCAATCGGTCTAAATGACCGCGTTGCGACCACTTGTGTTAGTTGAATTTTCTCCCCTTCGTGTTCATCCTTTCCCATTTCCGCGAAATCTGCGGGGGAAAGTTTCTTCGAAGTACTGACTCTCTGTCTGTTGTTATTTCCTGCTATTTTACCCGTTCATAGAATAGAGTACTTTTTTTACTTTTAGAATGTTACTTAAAATTGTTTTATTATATTAGTTGTGAAGTCAGTTCGCACAAAAACTGATTGATGGTCACTTACATTTTTTTTTTCATTGTCAAACATTGCGGGAATAAATTCTCAAATTGATAATCGTTTAAATATGGAAAAAAAAAGGAAATTCATCATCATTATTTGAAAGAAGTTGCTTTCCATTTATTACCAGAACATATAAATGAAAAGAAACAGACAATAACACAGCCAAACTATTAAAAAAAAAAAAGAGAAGAGAATTTTGTGGGAATCAGTAAAAAAATTGCCGTATCTCCAAAATCTGAAAAGTATCGTTTTTATACAATAAAACAAACTCGAAAGATAAAACAGTTTTCTCAGAAATGTAGTATGTATATCTGCGAAGAAAATACATATAATTTATTTGCACAATAATGAGAATTTTATAATGTAGGTTAGAAATTACGCAAATAAAAATCTCTTTTGGATAATTCAGTGAATATTTATACTATGATTTAAAAAAATATTTTAAGTATTTTTCTAAAATTTATCTATTTTTAAATTTTCATACTGTAAGTAAAAACACATTTTTTTTAATGCCGCAGAAAATGTTTTTTTTATTATTATTGAAATCCAATAGAGGCTTGGGGACGGTATCTAACAAATTTTAATTTGTTGTCCTTCATCAATTGTTCAAACTATTTTTCAGAATAATGTTTTTCAGAATACGAGAGAAAATTCATTTAAATAAAATTATTGCTGCATATTTATAATTTCGGAGAAAAATTTCTTATTACTTTTATTATTTTAATGAATGTTATTATAAAACAATAAATTATAACAATAATACCTTATTATGAAATGCACAATTGAATATTTATTTAAATTAAATAGTTGCTGTAAAATACATCCCTATTAAGATGAACCTTTCAGTGATTCTATTAATTAAAATAATTTATCCATCTTAGGATTTAAATCTACAATTGCAAATGTATTTAAATTAAATATATAATTTCAAAAACTTATTATTTACTTTATATAAGCGAAGTTCGTATCCAGAGTTTTTATTCAGGGGCGCTGCTCCCACCCTGAAATAAGTAGAAAAACTACAAATCATGCATTTTCATTTGAAAAATGGATTTAATCATAAAATCTCGAGAGCCCCCCCCCCCCCCCTCATACACACATAGACATCCCACAAAATAAATAAATAAAACGTAGTTACAACATTTACATTTATAATTTCGAAATTAAGTATGTTTTACCTTTTTCTTTATTATATATATATATATATATATATATATAATATGCTGGTGAATTAGTGGTATTGTATTTGATTTGCTGTTGCATGTCATAGGTTCCATTTTTATTTTCAGTTTTTATTGTTCAATTTAATGTCAGTGTAATATATTGATGCTAAATTTATTAATTTTATTTTATTAAATGGATATAGAGTGCCGGAGTATCATAAAAATCTACCTGACTCTGATTCTGTCCTTCCAAAAAAAAAAAAAAAAAAATAGAAATACCCCTATCACGAATTTAGATTCATATTCGTAAATGTTTTCCTACTAATTATTGATTCATAGTAACATGAGAAATTCAATCAAATCATTTACTATTTACTTTTAAGTATTTATGCAAAACGAAGAAAGAGTTATTAAAAACATTTATCTAGATGCCAACTGAATATATACTTAAGCTAAATAAATAATTTGCTGTAAAAGGTTGTAAAATGAATAATTGCTGTAATCTTTTAAAGTTCAGTCAATATTTTCCCCCTACGTTATCCGTTTTCGATCATCTGATAACACCGGCAAGTTTCCCCTTCGTTTTCGGCCTGCTGGTAACGGCGGCAAATGGACCGAACGCGACTACTAACGTTCTAAAAAATGTCGCGACTACTCTCGGGTTAAGGATAAAGGGGGAAAAACGGGGTTAGTCCACCCCTCTTAATTCAGATAAACGAATTTTTCATGCAGAATGATTCGATTTGCTCTGAATTTGGTATACCGGTTTATTATGTTAAGGAACTTCCCTCATTAGTTTTGGGGATTCATTGGTTAAGGATAAAGGGGGAAAAGGGAGGTTAGCCCGCCCCACTTAAATTAGATAAATGGGTTTTTCATGCAGAATGATTCGATTTGCACCGAAGTTGGTATACCGGTTTATTATGTTAAGGAACTTCCCTGATTAGTTTTGGGGTTCATTGGTTAAGGATAAAGGGAGAAAAGGGAGGTTAGCCCGCCCCCCTTAATTTATATTAACGGGTTTTTCATGCAGAATTATTCGCTTTGCTCCAAATTTGGTATACCGGTTTATTATGTTAAGGAGCTTCCCTGATTCGTTTTGGGGATTCATTGGTTAAGGATAAACAGGGGGCTAGTCCACCCCCTTAATTTAGATAAATGGGTTTTTTTTGCAGGATTATTCGATTTGCTCCAAATTTGGTATACCGGTTTATTATGATAAGGAGCTTCCCTGATTAGATTTGGAGGTTCACTGGTTAAGTATAAAGGGGGAAACGGGGGCTAATTCCCCTTCACTTATTTTTTTGAGGGGCATTATTCTTTAAAATAAGAGTATGATATACAATTAGTGTGAATAGACTGTGAGCTCAATGCCATCAGTTTAGCTGGGCACTTTTCTTTTATATACTCACTCTCAGTGCCACGTATGCAAAATGGCGACTCCTGCGCGTAAAGCGGAATTCCTGGTGTGAAGATTTAAAAGCCGTTTCTGCCATACGATTTTTACTTTCTTCTTTACAAGAAGAAAGTACTGGATTCGTGAAATATTCCGACTTCCGTTTTTCGATGGATTTATACGTTTTAGAAGGTCCTGAACACCATATGAGGGTTTTTAGAAAATGTCTGTTTGTTAGTCTGTCTGTCACTCTATGAGTCACTTTGTGAGTCTGTGAGCCTGTCTATCTGTATGTCCAAAAATATTGTGGACGCTCTTTCTCAAGAACTAATGCACGGAATTCCACAAAACTTTAGATTCAGTTAGACCATGATATGAACCGGTGCTTATTATGTTTTGGTGTATATCGTACAACAGGTGGCGCTGTTATTCTGTACTTTTCACAATTTCCCTAATAGCATTAACTCAAGAATTAATAATGTTCATCAAATATCAGATTTAGGTTTATACCTTGATAAATACTGCTTCGAATTATGTTATGGTGTCAATCGCCAATAGATGGCACTGTTGTGCTGTATTTTTTCCGAATTTTGCAATAGCTCTGTCTCAAAAACTAATGAACGGATTTTCATCAAAATTCAGCTTTATTTAAACGTTTACATAAGTTGTTGCTGATTCGGTTTTGGTGTAAATCACTCGACAGGTGGAGCTGCTGTGCTGCATTTTGAATGATTTACACGATTTTAGCGATTTCAAGAAGTAATTCACGGAATTTCATATGTTTAGGATCCCTATGGTGGGCATAGATTGCCATTTAATTTTAGCAGTGTGCTAGCGAATTTTGTAGTATTAAGATGTATGAGATAGAAGAAAGTTTTGGGATTGGCACTAGTTTCCTTTGGGGCTTCATAAAAGATCGTGTCTACGTTCCGCCCCTACCTAATGATTTGACTGAACTGAGGCACAGAAATGAACAGGCTATTGCTTTTATTACTCCGGACTTTTTAATCGAAGTGGGGGAGCAATTGGACTTTAGTTTAGATGTGTACCGTATAACTAAAGGTACGCATATTGAACACGTGTAAGGAAAATAGGGTTAGTTTACCTTCAATTTGATGTAAGATTTGTTGTTAAGTAGTCTAAATTAAACCGTTTTAATATACCATTGAAAATATGAGATTATTTTATGGACACCATATAAAATACAAATATGCGTGTACTGGAGATGAAATGATATTCTACGGTTGATAGCACTACAAAATATTAGATAGGCTGTACTTTTTTTTTTTCTATCTTCAATAGAAGAAAGTATTGTAATCATAGTTTTTTTTTTCGACTTCAGGTTTTCGACGAGTTTACACGTTTTAGGGGTCAGAGATCCCCAAAAAACATGTTTATAGAAAATGTCTGTCTGTCTGTGTGTCTCTCGCCATTCTACCATCAAAAAGTGTATGGAGTTGTGCATAGAATTAAACCAATTTTTTTTTTAGTTTTTGGCTATGGCAAGCAGGTCTTTCCTGAATTTGGAAAGATTCCGCCGGAAGGGGGCGCTGTAATAGCGATTTTTGTGCGATTTTGAATATTGTACCATCGAAAAGTTTATGAAGTTATGCATAGAATTGAACCAAATTTTTTGTGTATGTTTTTGGGCAAGGCAAGAAGGCCCTCCCTGCATTTGGAAAAATTACGCCGAAACAGGGCACTGTAATAGCGATTTTTGTTCGATTTTGAATATTGCTTTTTTTTTTTTTTTTTTTTTTTTTTTTTGCTATAGCAAGAAGGTCTTCCCTTAATTTGGAAAAAATCTGCCGGAAGAGGGCGCTGTAATAGCGATTTTTGTGCGCTTTTGAATATTGTACCATCGAAAAGTGTATGAAGTTACGCATCGAATTGAACCAATTTTTTTTTAAGTTCTTGGCTATGGCAAGCAGGTCCTTCCTTAATTTGGAAAAAATCCGCCGGTAGGGGGCGCTGTAATAGCGAATTTTGTGCCATTTTCAATATTGTACCTTCGAAAATTGTATGAAGCATAGAATTGAACCAAATTTTTTGTGTATGTTTTTGGTCATGGAAAGAAGGTCCTCCCTGAATTTGAAAAAATACCGCCGGAAGAGGGCACTGTAATAGCGGTTTTTGTGTGATTTTGAATGTTGTACAATCGAAAAGTGTATGAAGTTATGCATAGAATTGAACCAAATTTTTTGTGTATGCTTTTGGTCATGGAAAGAAGGTCCTCCCTGAATTTGAAAAAACATCCGCTTGAAGGGGTCGCTGTAATAGCGATTTTTTGTGCGATTTTGAATATTGCACCATCGAAAAGTGTATGAAGTTATAGAATTGAACCAATTTTTTTTTTAAGTTCTTGGCTATGTCAAGCAGGTCCTTCCTTAAATTGGAAAAAAATCCGCCTTCAGGGGGCGCTGTAAAAGTGAATTTTGTGCCATTTTCAATATTGTACCTTCGAAAAGTGTATAAAGCATAGAATTGAACCAAATTTTTTGTGTATGTTTTTGGTCATGGAAAGAAGGTCCTCCCTGAATTTGAAAAAGTTCTGCCGGAAGAGGGCGCTGTAATAGCAAATTTTGTGCCATTTTGAATATTGTACCATCGAAAAGTGTATGAAGTTATGTATAGAATTGAACCAAATTTTTTGTGTATGCTTTTGGTCGTGGAAAGGAGGTCTTCCCTGAATTTGAAAAAATGCCGCCTGACGGGGGCGCTGTAATAACGATTTTTGCGTAATCTTCTTAATTTTTCGTACTTCTATTGTACACCAGTTGTTCGTGAATCGACGAAACTTCCCATCCTGATAAGCGGACTATTCGCGACTATCCGTAATTTTAATATCATGATCCATATTAACTCGGTTTTACTGCGATTAATTGACTGAAGCAGAAATTTAAGATGAAAGTCAAAGTTGATACAGTATTGAACTAATAAAAATGAAATAGTGACATCTGTAATAATATTTTGAAATATTAAAATATGTGAGATAGAAGAAAGTTTTGCGGTTGGCACATCCAACTAGTTTTGTTGGAAATTAAATCTTGGGAGGAAGCATGATTACATTGCTTTATTTCGATATCCCCTTTCTTTTAGCATTTATTTAGATCACGTCTTGAGATTCTGTGTAAAATATCTCAAAATGAATTAAGTTTAAGTGGATATATTTTGTTTTATGTGCTTTGCACAAAAAGTATATTTCGTTACTTCGAATTTTTTTTTTTATTTTAAAACAACAGTACAACATTTTTAAAATGTGCTTATGCACATATAGTATGCTCATACCGTAAATTATACATAAATTTTGTTAACACATTTCCTGGCATCTTATCAGAAATGGGAATTGGATAAACCAGAATTTCAAAAACAAAGGATTTTTTTAAGATTATGTATTCCTTGTACATAGTATATTTTATTTATGCTAATTATATAAGGACCCTATGATGTGTGAAGATTAGAATAATCAGAATTATGTCCAATAACATAAATATCAATAGTGGTTAAATATTGGCTTTAAATTGAAAAACATTCCAATGCAAAGTCAATGTCCGGGCAATAAATTTTCGAAATAATTCTTGCCAATATTGCAAAAATACTGTAAATAAAAGGGTAATATGTAAACACTTCAATTACCCCACGTCATTGCTGCCGATATTGCCAATACAATCAATATTGTAAAATTAAAGTGTTGCTTCTAGATCTTCTTTTTTATACTAGAATGTTAAATATTTTGAACAATAAGGAATTGGAAATCTAAATATTTCTTAACTTATAATTCTTAACTAAATATTTCCTAACTTTACTATAGAGCTACATTTCAATTATACAGGGTGATTATAATTAAAGTCCGACTTTCAAAATGCTGTAAAAAAAGAACCACTGGTCAGAATGACTTCAAATTTGAAATGAATATACTGGGAGAAGGGGGAAACGGTATGGCATAAGAAACAAAGTTCCAAAGTGTCTCAATAGATGGCGCTGTAAGCGGCATAACGAAAGTGGATTCGGCGTCAACTGACATTTTTAATCGAAATACGACGGTTTTGTCATGAGTTGCACAGTAAACCAACCGTACTGTTCAATGTGCATGAGTGTTTCGGTTGTTTCACGGAAAAAATGGCTTCCAAATCAATCAACAGTTGTGGTACTGTTAGTGGAAAGTCCATTCATCACGGCAAGGTCGTACCACATTGGATGGGAAAAATCAGTTTTTAATTGTCCTTGGGCCAAAAACCGCATAAAAAGTGAATAATGATTCTGTTTTTAATCATTGCTAGATATGCGGCAGACAGGTTCCATATGCTGTCCACCATTGTCCGCCACAAGTTGAAACCGATAATCGTTATCGGTTGTCTCATTGCATGTCTAGCAATAATTAAAAACAGAATCATTATTCGCTCTTTATGCGGTTTTTGTCCCAAGGACAATTAAAAACCGAATCATTAAGTGATTTTTATGCGTTTTTTTGGCACAAGGACAATTAAAAACCGAATCATTATGTGCTTTTTATGCGGTTTTTGGCCAAAGGACAATTAAAAACGGATTTTTCCCATCCAATGTGGTACGACCTTGGCCGTGGTGGATGGACTTTCCACTAACAGTACCACAACTGTTGACTGATTTGGAAGTCATTTTTTCCGTAAAACAACCGAAACACTCATGCACATTGAACAGTAAGGTTGGTTTACTGAGCAACTCATGACAAAACCGTCGTATTTCGATTAAAAATATCAGTTGACGCCGAATCCACTTTCGTTATGCCGCTTACAGCGCCATCTATTGAGACACTTTGGAACCTTTTTTTTTCTTATGCCATACCGTTTCCCCCTTCTTCCAGTATATTCATTTCAAATTTGATGTCATTCTGACCAGTGGTTCTTTTTTTACAGCATTTTGAAAGTCGGACTTTAATTATAATCACCCTGTACTTTTCTTTTACAATACATGTAAAACACATTCTTGAGAATATGTATAAATTCACTCAAAATGCAATTACTTTTAATAATTATATTTCATCTAATGTGCTTCATATATAAAATGTACTATTTCATTTAAAAAAAAAATAATAAACATAATTTTAAAACAAAAAATTATAAATGTAAAAATAAAATTAAGCATGCTGTCATTAAAATTCACAAAAGTGTAGCAATATGGATTAATTTATTTAAATGGGAATTTCACCAAATTAGCCAGTTATCACCAAGTTGGTTTCACATATGGCAACTTATTTTTGCGCCAAATTTGTCGATATTCCGCAAAGTTGGCCAAAATTTGGTGCTTTTGTGGTAACTATGCCATTAGTTCTTTTCAAAAAATACTTTTTGTTGAAGTTGATACTGATTTCTACATAAGAAAAACTATAATTAAATAACCATTAAGTTTAAGTAGTGTTAAGCTTAGTAGTGTTAGTTTAACGTTAATTAGTGTTTTTGCGCTATCTTTCGAAAACGGAGGGCGCTTGGGAAAGGCCACCCCTCCCCCCCATAGGTGTCGAATTTTGAAAAATTACTAAACGCGTGTTAACTAATTTTAGTTATACTATAGGCATGTGAAGTTCCAAGTCACCATACCTCATAAACGAATGGATTTTATTTCCATTAGTTTATGAGGCATGGTGATTTTTTTAAATTTTAGATTTACCTTTTTTGCCCCCCCCCCCTCCCTTAGATATCAAAGTTTAATAAATCAATATCCAGTTCATGTACTGCTCTCAGTAGTTCATATATATTCCAAATTTTGTCAACAGTAAGTGGGTGAAAAAGGAGTCGCAAGATTTGACTGCCACATACAAACAAATATAAGTGTAAGTTAAAAGAAATCATGTAAAAATTCAGATAAAGGACTGCAAATATCGGGCACACGAGCCGATAATGTGTCTTGACTCTAAAGCCCAGGGAACCTTATGTAGTTATAAACAAATTTTAAAGATGAACGCATTTTCCTGTTACTGCAACTCGACGTCTTCAAAACTATACAAAACAAACCGGTGTATATATTACCTCAATAAGCTTTAAATAAACGCTAGATTTTCGAACTCAATTTTAAACTAATTTTATGCAGTTTTAAAACGTCACTTGTAACCAATGATTAAAATGTCCCAAGAGAAAAGCTCTTCCTCCAATCTACTTGGTAGTTTCCAAGCACATTAACCAAGCTTTATTTTTCAAATAAATTACCAGTCGTTTGAAAAACAAAGAATAATTAGCTAAGTTGAAGGGATTAAATGCAGTACGCAAAACAAAAATAAAACAAACGTGCCCAACATGCATCAAAAATCGCAGTTATTATAGTAAGAACTGATTTAAATCAAACCGATTGTACAGATTTGTACAGATTTGCTTTAAATCAGTTAGAAATTACATGGAGCATTTTTTAATATGACCTTTTTATATATTTTTATCGATTAAAACGACAGCAACGTTAAATATAGAATAAGAGTAATAGTTAAAGAACATACGTTTTCGTACAAAAAATTTATACATTTTACTTCAAAACTTGCTGTACGCAGGTATAAAATGCTTGGTCAATGTCTGTCATGCTCTATAGTGATTTTATATACAAAGAAAAAATATTTCTTATTTTGAACGTCCACTATCCCCTTAAAACCAAAAGTTTAAATAAAAATGTGCTTCATGCATGCATATTCAGAAAAGATTCTCAAGCATTCCTAGTAGGAAAACAATGTTAGACCAATATTATTTCCATTGACCCTTTTTCAATATTGGCATAAAATACAAGGGGTATTTTTTTTTCATTCACGTCCACCATCCCTTAAAACAAAAAAGTTTAAATAAAAATGTGCTTCATGCATGATACTGATACATACATATTCAGAACAGTTTCTTAGGCATTCCTAGTAGCAAAACAATGTTAGACTAATATTATTTACATTGGCCCTTTTTCAATAATGACATAAAATACGAGGGGTATTTTTTCTTTCATTCGAGGCTACCATTCCCTTAAAACAGAAAAGTTTAAATAAGACTGTGCTTCATACATGATACATGCATATTCAGAAAAGATTCTCAGGTATTCCTATTAGCAAAACAATGTTGGACTAATGTTGTTTCCATTGACCCTTGTTCAATAATGGCATAAAATACGAGGGGTATTTTTTTTCAGCATCCGATGGGGTGTAAAATAAAAACAAGTGTGAATAACAAAATGGTTTTATAACATGCAGTCAAATACAATCAAAGTTGCTTTTCGACTTAGTCACTGTAAAGATTATGACATTTGTCATACCCGTGGACGAGTTTTCTAATACCATCCTCATAGAAGGTTGCCGCCAGCATGTTGAGATAGAGTCTCCAAGGTGTCTTGTAGATTTTGGAATGGAAGGAAGCGCTGTCCTCCCTGGCCTGTCTTCAGGTCTCAAAGGAGATGAAAACTAATCGGTGCCAGATGTGGGCTGTACGTCGGGTGATCGAACACTTCCCATCGGAATTATGAAAAAAGCTGTTGGACCATGAGATCGATCTTGCACCGAATGTGTGTCATCTTTTTGGACAGCTGAAGAAAGGTCTGCGAGGACAGCGGTTCCATCTCAACGAAAATCTTCAAGACGCCGTGAAAACCTAGCTCCATATACTGACGGAGATCTATGAAGGAAAGCTCGTCCACCAGTATGACAAATGTCTCAATTTTCACAGTGACTATGACGAAAAGTAACATTGGCTATACTTGACTCCTGGTTATAAAATCATTTTGTTATTGAAATTGACTTTATTTTACGTACTATCGAAGGTTAAAAGAAATACCCCTCGTAATACTGCAACAATGGGTTATTTAGTATTTGGCAAGAAAACCTTCTCCGTTTCATTGTAAATATTTCAAATGTAAAACCAATATTTACGTAATAGGGGAACTTTATCGCAAATAGGATGATGTAATACTAATATTTTATCAGTATTGAGGTTTTATAAAAAGTATTTACAATGAATGACATATTGTTCCAATATAAGAAATGTATCTGCAGGAGATGGGCGCCGATAAGGGTCGAACCGGAGAACCCACGATCAGAAAGCGAGATCTTACGTGCCGAGCAAAAGGCTATCTCGATCGCTTCCTGCGAGAAACTCGTTTTACTGACCGCGCAAGATGGCGTCGCCACAGTATCCAACGACTTTTTAGTACTACAGGGATAGTTTAATATCTCTATTCAAAAAAAAAAAAAAAACTAACGCTGTCACCACAGCTGTTATTGAATTTTAAGGTAACCGGAGGTCTTTCTTCGTTAATATTAAGAAAAATACTGCATACAAAAATATGAAAATCGGTGGTGTTATAGAGAAATGTTTGATAAACACGCTGATGCAGACAGTTTTGAAATTGAAGAATTATTTTAACATACATTTAATGTTAAAGTTGGTCAAAATCGTTCCATTAAAAGAGTTTTATAGGAGCAAAAACTATACATAGGAATTTATCATTTTTAGATAATTTAATACATTAGAAGTTCTCAGTGTGCAGACTGCATTTATTTATTTCTGCATTTATAGCGTTGTTAAAAAAATACCGAGAGACAATCACTGTGTACATGGCCAACATTTATAATGAAAGATGTTTCCAATGTGACATTATTGAAATAAAAGAGTTTCATAGGAAGTATTTATGGCATCAACCCCATAGTTCCGTAACAGTGGCTAATATTGGTTTGTGACTTGAGAAATATTAGGTAGTCAAGAATGAAATTTGTAGCTAATAATAATGACAACCTTAACAGTTTATTAGCTGACATTGGCTTACTATTTCACCGCTCTGTTTTTTTTCTTCTGAAAACAACCATTGTATATCTTAACAGCAGCTAATTTGGTCTTAAAAATCCCCAATCAATGGAAAACGAATGGAAACCCGTTTACAAAGACATAGCCACTGTTTGTTTTTTTAAAATTATAATTCAATCTTTTTAAAGCCAATCAAATTAGCGTGCTTTTAGAATGTGAGCTGTCTGAACGGGTGTTGCCGAGCGTAGCTCGTAGGGAGCCTAGTATTTTTTTTTTTTTAATGTATAATAGAATTTCATCAAGCATTGAGATTACGTTCTTGAGGTTCTGTATTAAAAACACTCAAAATACATTTATTTTACTTGACTTTATTTTATCTCATGTATTTCACATCTGAATTATATTTTGTTTATAAGAAATGGAAATCTAACTTTAAATAGTATTTTGATTTAAATTAAAAGAAAGAGTTCTATGAATCAAATATAAACGTTTTGAAAATATTTTACGAAGTAGTAACGCAACAGTTGACCAATATTTTCTGTTTCAATTATATCACGGCCGATATTTCCAATATTGGAAGAATACATTATCTCCAAATTCGGGGTGTTACCATTTTATCAATATTGCATCCATCTCACAAGAAGTCTTTTGCAATTACATGGCCAACATTTCCAATGTAAAGATGTTTCCAATATAACGTTACTGAAAAAAAAGAGTTTCATAGGAAGTATTTATGGTATTAAACCCATAGTTCCATAACTGTGGCTAATATTGGTTTGTGACTAGAGAAATATTAGTTCATCAAGAATGAAATTTGTAGCTAATAATATTGACAACTTAAACAACTTATTATCTGACGTGAGCTTACTATTTTACCGCTCTTTTTTTTTTTTAAGTTCCACATCTCACCTTTTTAAAAAAGTCATTGAAAGCTCTAAAAAATATTAAAACTTTTTAAAATGTTAATTTTGTTGAAATCGGAATGGTCGGAAAATCACATCATTATGAAGTATGAGTTCTTATGTGGAACTACGGCATTGCAGACCTCGCGAAACATTAATTGCGTATTTGGCTCAAGTGTTACTACGCACCAGACATTATCAAATTGGTTCACCAAATTTCGTTCAGGTAACATTGACATCACAAATCAGTCACGCGGTCGCCCAGAATCAAGGGTCAGTAATGGCGAAGGAAAGATCACCTTGGAGTCTCATCCCTCATAGAGTGCCTATGAACTATCGTTGAAGTTTGCATAAAATAATTCCTTATCTTTGTAAGTTATCAACTAACTTTGACTGTTTTCTACAAATTCCATCCTTGACGACCTGGTAGTATAACATTTTAAAAAAAAAAGCATTATCACAATGTAGTTTTTCGATTTCCCCTATTTTCCTATCATATATTTAGGTCACGTTCTTTTGAGATTCAGTATAAAATAACTCAAAATGCATTTATTTTACGTGACTGTATTTTGTTACATATAAAGTACATATTGCTACTAGGAAAAGAATATGTAATTTTAAAATAGAAAGTTAAAATAAATTTGTAAGAATATGCCCGTGAATCATAGATACGTCTTATAAAAATGTTGTCATGCATCTTGTTAGAAAAATGGAATTGGTGAGTGAGAAGTTCAAAAATGAAAGAATAACTTTTACAGAAAGTAATGGATATAATATAAAGTATGGGTATATCAACTTGATTCAGAATGGACAATAGTAAAAAAACTGTAAAATCTGTCATAATAATGCCACTGAATTTGACTTGAAACACGAGAAACATACATTTGATAGTATCTTCATTTAAATACAAATATAGTATAACGATTGCTTTAAAATAGAAATGTTATGAATTCACTTGTAACATATTTCTTAGTAATACTAATATAATATTGGCAAATTTTTTACACTTTAACCCCTTAATTCTCGCTCCCGTGATATTCACCGGTTGGGACTTTTATTCAGATTATTCAGATTTGTTTGATTCCCAACAGTTTTATAGAATAGTGTAATTGACTTTATTGTGGTATCATGTTACCTGTCATTAAATAAGGTGAACCTTTCTTTTCCCCAAAAGTCTTGCCAATAAGCAATTTGAATTTTTAAACCATAATTTAATGCGACTGTTAAGGGTTTAAACCATACAGTCATATTATATGTGAATCTTGACAGTGGTGATTCAAATGTAGCTTCTAACTTTTACGCTGTTTTTTTAAACACTACTTTTAATAAGAAAAACGTGGTCTATTTAATCGTAGATGTTATCGATTAAAAGTGGCAAATTTTAAAATTAAAAAATGGTGGAACTAACAGAGCGTAAAAAACAGCTATGGTTAACTGTAGCCCAAAGCAGTTCGGTAACTACAACAGTGCCCTTGTGAATTGAAAGAGTAACAATTCTTTAATAACAAATTTACTTGAGTTAGATAAAAAAATATACTTGATGTGTATAAGTAGTGTTTGAGCAGACGTTCACCATGGGGAAATTGACTCTACGAAATAACTGAATTATTTTGGCATAATGAGGCAATCGAAAATTCAACTTTATTAATTTGAAGAGAAAGAGATTTGGCGCTGGAGGGATTTGAACCAGGGATCTCATGATAAGTAGGCGAGAACGTTAGCGTCGAGCAAAAGGCCAAGTCTGTTACTCTAAGACAGTAACTTGCTTTATACTCATCAAGGGAAAGGGGATAGCTACACACTACATCCCCAGTGAGGAAGACATCTTGTTGACGTCTGATGAGCGATATTCACTGGTGAGTGGTTCAGTCGTACGCATTTGTGATGCGCGGGACAGGCTTTGCTTGCTCGAGATGATTTATTTGATGCTGCCATCTGTTGGTACTGAGAGGAGATGATCACAGCTGTTGAAAGTTGCGTGTTTGTCCGGGTCACCAATGAAGATAAAGTGAAATGGCGCTAGAGGGATTTAAACCAGGGATCTCATGATCAGTAGGCGAGAATGTTAGCGTCGAGCAAAAGGCAAAGCCTATTACTCTAAGCTAGTAACTCGCTTTATAATGATCAAGTGAGATGAGATAGCTACAAAGTATTTCGAACTTGCTTCAACAATACATTTCAACAAAAATTGAATATTTAAATACTAAAAATGTTCTTGTTACAAAATTACAGAGGGTGTTTAAGTTTTCCATTATAAGAGAAACCAGAAATAAAAATAATATCTTTAGCATAATTTTCCTTGTTTTCATAGAAAGAGTGATCACTGTTTAAAACAATTTTTTTTTTTTTTTTTTTTTTTTTAGAATTGAAAAAAATCCCAGTAGAAAACTTCTACAGATGATCAGGCGAATTATGATATGTCATGTTTGCAGGTATCGGAAAAGGGGATTTTACGATGATACTGAACAGTGATTGCAGTGGGAGTTGTTTTCTAATAGCTTATCGGGAATTTCCCATTTGAAAAGAAACACTTACTCATTTAATTGCAATGTCTAAATCAATGATTTAATGGAATATGATCTTGTTTTTAGTAAAACAATAAGAAATATTTCATTTTCAGAGTACGACTGGACACAAAGTACTTGAGCTACAAAATTAATACACACTTTATGATTCAGAAATACGTTAAAAGATAATTTAAAACGTATGAGTATTAGATATTTAATAAGAAACCTAATGTATATAGAAAAGTCTTAATAGATTCCTCTAGGACAGAAAAAACCTATTTTGCAAATAAAGCTCACTTATACAATTAATTTCGTTTAAAAACAAATTTTGAAGTATCAGAGTAATAAAACAACTATGCATGGCAATTTCATACAAATATTTGATAATTATCTTAACAATGAGTTAAAATTTGGCTTTGCTGCTTTACTGATTGTAGCGCATATGGTCTAAAAATGTAATTAAAAAAAAATTTCTTTTGCTTATCTCTGACAGTTCATTTTGTGCAAAAGGAAATTAAATACTTTAAATTCATTTTATAACATACCCACTGTTAAATAATTTTCGCAGTCTAAGTAATTTCGATAGGTATTATTATTTCTGCAGTAATTAACTTTTAATTTACGCATCAATATTATTTCCTTTCTAATTTTCTCATTTAATTTAATATTTTAAACTTTAATAATTCCTGATTTCACTACTTTCTTTGAAATAGAAATGAGAAATTTAATTTTCATTCATTTTAAAGCATTATAATATATTTTTATATTAATTGAAATGTTAAATATGTAATGTTAAAGCTAATAATGACAAAAGTCCTTAATTTGTTTAATTTTCGGTTTAGATTTATAAACCGAACACGCAACTTGAACATCGTTAAAGCATATTTAACAAGTCTGTTCTTGATAAAGTGTTGATACGTGTCCCCATTTTATTTAGAAATTAATGTAAAGTTTTCGAAAATTCTTACAATAAAAGAAAATTTTAGAAGTTTCTTGGCCACACCAAAATTTGAACAATTTTCACTAAAGGAGAGAGACAAATAAATTTAGTATTGTATTATGTAAAAGAAAAATAATTTATATGGCTGTATGATGATAATAATAACACATCATCATATATCATTAATTATTCCCTTATCCTTTTACAAATACTAGGGGATCGTATCCGGGCTTCCCGGGTTACAGAATATAGGTGAAAACATTTCTTCTAATTGAAAACTAATGATTTTTTTATATGCAATAAAGTTTTTAGCTTGCCCACCTACATTAAAAAAGCATTTTTATGAAAAATATGAATTATACAATCAAATATAGTTTTGAAATTTATCAAATGTGATATTGTCTTATTAGCCGCATGCTAAGAGTTATTTAACAAAAATTATATAATCCAATAATTTCAGAGCTTACCTTTCTGTTAAATTTGTTTTCTTTGTATTATTTTATTTATTTGTTCATAGGGAAGGTTTTTTTTCCTTTTTTTGAAAATGAATATTAGCCGTAAGAAAATGATGAACTCTTTATGTTGTTTTAAGGGCAAACGGATTAAACTTTCGTAATCGAGCTCCGCGCGATGTAGATAAATTAAAAAAATATATATTTCATGCTTTAAAATTATTTTTAAAACTATAGACAATCAGTAAACTGAGATGCACTTTGTAAAAAAATTCCATTTGAATTTTTTTTTTTTTGTTGTTGTTGATCTAAAATTTTAAATTGTACGATTACAAATATATCAGATTTGCGTTTTTTTTAATTTATTCTTTTATTTGTTTATAAAGGAAGTATGTATTTCGTTATGAAAAAATAGTCAAAAACAAATACTGAACAATGTTGCTTTATGTGCAAAATGTTTATTATTATTAGGTATTGAAGTTAGCGCGTAATAAAATTAACTTGGAAAAAAATGTTTAAAAATTATTTTAAAAAACATAATAAATCAGTCAATTAAGATACAGTTTTTAAACAAATTGCATTTTAAAGTAAATCCTTTCCCTATGCGACGAAAATTGAAAATGTACGATGGTCAAAAGATTAAAAAATTGCAGTAACGAAAATTTCAAGATCGAAATTTGATCGTGAAGTGTTGCCATTCTCAAAATGACGTCAGCTTTACGCACAGAGATACGTTTGTCCTTTATAATATAGACACGTAATCAGTAAAATATAATAAAGATCATTTATTAGAATGAAGTTATTAATTGAGGCTTGGTATTCCGGAATGAAAAACAGCAAAATGTATTCCACTCTGACACGATCATAGAATTTTTACCGCATGAAATCTAAACCCGACATTCTTTTCACCTTCTCAGAATTTACATACGCACTTCTCATATCCGTATTTATCATTTTTAAAAAATTTGCATTTTTGTTGATCATTTAAAAATCATTTTAACTCAAAACTTGAAGTCACGATTGTCAGCAATATTTTTTATATGAACAGACGCACTCTTAACTTAAGATTCTAATCTCAGTACCGGATAGTAAAAATTTCCGTAATTTTTGCACCCGCTAAAGCAATCCACTTTTACAATTCAGTCTTAAATTTCATGCATAGAAAAGTATGCATATGACGTCATTATCGCGGAATAACAGGCGATATTGTTGACATACATTTCAACTTTTTTTCAGGTTTTATGAGAAAATGGCAACAAAAAGATACAGTAATCTCCCATTTTCGACTATTTTCCATTTACTTTCAATAGCAATGGAGTACTTTTGTTGCCACGATTAGAAAAATGATATTAAAAACTACAAAAAAATTAATATCTCAAAAATAAATTGAGATGCAGCTTTCAAACAAATTGCATTTAAAAGTACATTTTTCCCCCTATACGACGGTGTAAAAATTGAAAATGTGCGATGCTTAAAAGTTTAAAAATTTGCAGTTGCGAAAATTCCAAAACCGAAATTTCATTTCAAATATCAAAGTTTTGGCATTTGCAGAATGACGTATGCGTTACGCACAGATATGTTTGTCCTTTATAATATAGATACTTAATTAAAAGTTACCCACTTTTAAAATATATTATACTTTTCAGCGCTTTTGCAGAAAATAAATATCATTCTTTAACACTTACCAGGTATTTAACGATTAATAAAATAAGTAAATAAATAAAAAAAAAAGAAAATCAACTTCACTATCAACAATGTGATTACATTTATTTGGCAGTTAAAACGCGTAAATGTAAAAGCTAAGTCTTTGATTATTTACTATCACTCTCAAAGTAATCTAATCATTTAATTATCTTCACAATTTATAATCTATATAATTATTTACGTTGCAATTTAACTCTTAATGGCCTGGTTGTTTATAATTAAAAAACATCACGCATTTATATTGCTGCCTCTGTTTACATTATATGGTGCATTCAATCATTATAACATAACTAGGGGGCTCTGCCCCCTGCAAGCTACGCTCGCCAACCCCCGTTCAGACACCGCAGAATCTAAAAATCTAAAAATCTAATGGGTTTCTAAAATATTAGAGAAGATTAAATTATACTGAAAAAGGTGTGCAGATCTCCCTGTAAACGGGTTTCCATTCAATTTCCTTTGATTGCAAAAATTTAACGGAGAATCAGTTGCTGTTAAGACATCCAATGGTTGTTTTCGTTTTTGATTAAAGAGGATCAGTTAAACATTTGAAAAGAAGCTAAAATAAAATGAATTAAGTATTCAGAGTCTTTGTCAACCGATATTTTAAAACAATCTCTATAACAATAGCCTAAATCATGTGACTATCATCAACAGTTCCGGGCGGAACACTTTGCTTTTTATACTCTAGGTGCCATTTTGATACTTTAATGTTATCCAGACACAGGTGATAAGTCGCCAAATGTTATTCTATCCCCATCATTTCATCTATATTATAATAGTTCAAGTCATCAAATGCTATAAACAAATACGATCTGATCCCTTCGCCTTTCATATGAAGGTTTGGTTTAAATGTCATATTGGCCAGATTTTTTTCCAACGCCAATTTGGGGAACGCATTAACAGCATAAACAACAACATCCAGCTTACCATATCAAGCAAAATAACGATATTTTGGCGCCAGTTAAGTAGCCGTTGCATATATGACATTGGCGTCAGAAAAAAATCGCGCCAATATGGGGCCGTATGTGACATCTGTGCCGAAAGAAAAAAAAGCCGGGTGCGAATCTCGCCAATATCTTTTTTCAATTCGCCAGTTAGCATTTTTTTTTTTATTGTTCGAGTGGTAAATTAAAACATTGATTTGAAGTTGAAATTAAATGTCATGGTTTGTTACATAATTTAATATTTCGCCAGATGTCATATACGCACCGCATGTTTGGCATGATTTTTTTTTTTTTTTTTTTTTTTTTTTTTTACGAAAATTTGACGAAAACCTCGTTTTCGAATACCAGTTACATATGTATTTTTGGTACTACCTAGTTATCCCGTCGACAAAAAATCTAACACCAAACTATAAGATTAAATGCCAATAATGGTTGATGGTAAATGTCACATTCACTTGACTTTTAGCAAGTTACACGTGTTTACGTCATCAACTGATTTTTATATCGACGTTTTATTTTTATATTTATTAATGTTATACTAATTTATTTGTTCTTTCGTTATTTAAAATAAAAATTTTGTCAATCTGTACAATTTGTCGAGTGGTTTGGCGATTTATATAATTTGCGAAATTGGGTGACGGAATAACTACTACATTGTACCGTATTTTTTAATTATTTTCTATTATTTCCAAAAGGAAATAGCAAAAAAAAATAATTAATTACTATAGAACAAAATAATTTATATAAATTAAAAAAAGAAATAAAAGTAAATATACATTTATTATTAAATAAACAACAATAGCCGGGTTACCATGTCTATCAAAATAATGCCATTTGTGCGGCAATTAGGTACCCCGGTGGGTATATGACATCTGTGCCTAATATTTTTCTTTTCGGTTTTTTTTTTTTTTTTTTTTTTTTTTTTTTTTTTTAAGAAGTGAAAGCCATCAATTTAAATGTTTCATTTTTAAATGAAAGTTTTGTATTTAATAAAATGATAACGAAATTAAAAAAAAGCATTGTTCTTAGCATAGATTTAAAGGAGGCCAAACTGTCGCCAAATTAATTTAAAATAGTAACCTTTTCTGAATTATGAAAAAAAAATTCTGTTATGATTAAAATTTGAGTTGCCATCATTAGAAAAAATGTATTTAAAATTAGAAAAAAATTAATATTTCGAAAATTAATTCGAATTTAAAAATTCTAATACCAGTTTTGAGATCTGTGGATCAACACGGATTTTTGGTGTTAATTTCATAGCAAAGTATTCCATATTTTAGGAGAAATCGCCGTGAAACAAAGTCAGTTGTTTAATCAGTCGATTCAAAGAATCGATACATTTCAGGCGTTTCACATATTCGTTTCATAAATTCGTTTCATTAGGATTTTATATATATAGGGTAGATTTATGCTTCTCGTTATATTTGTTATTACAGAATTTCTAACGTTTGCTTGGCTTTAGAAAATATTCGTTAAAATTTAAATTACGCCAATTGATCGCTTGGCTAAATTGCAATTCAAAATTAGTTTTAAAAGTATTATCCTTTAGGATGCTAATATTTTGGGGTTCCAATACTCGACTGAATGCACTTACAATTAAAATCTAATTACTTTCGAAGTTTTTAGAGAGGATAGTCAGATATTCACTCACTGATACAAAACTTTCTAAGAACTCGCCCAGACCAGGTTTCTCTCTCTCACTGCTTTTGCATGCCTGTCTTTAAAAGAAATAAACGCAATTGGATTTTAATATTTGTATTTTCCTTATTCTTATCTTCATCAAATTCTTAACAACCTATCTCTAACCTGGATTCAAATTTATGTGAAAATTCAAATTACAATTCGTGCGGTGATTTCGCTATGAAATGATAAATCACGTTAAATTTTCCTTAAAAGTTGACATAGACCACCATGATAATTACGGATATGAATTAACTCTTAAATACCGGGTGTTGCCTTTCGGCAAAATACCCAATTTACGCTTATAAATACTATTAGAATAATATTGAAGTTATAATGCCTAACGTTGCCAATAAAATACATTCTGAAAATATTATTAAATCGATTTTCAACATTTAGATGGCAACACTTGTGCTGCTTATGAATAAAGATAGATTTATTTTTTCAATTGTTGATACATGTTCTTTTTGTTTTGTTTGGAAGCTTGTGAAATACCCTATTTTGTTCTGCAGTGAGCAAGTAAAATTTATTTCTTATCATAGTTCTCAAAATTCTTGTGTGTTTATTATTATAGAATTTTATCAAGGAAAATTATTTTTTCAATTAAACACCAGTATTGCCGATTAGTAACGAACAATGTTTTAGCCGTAAACCATACTTAAAACAAAATATGATTTTTTTAAGTATTTTTCCCATGATTTATGTAAAAAAGGGAAACCGAAAAACATTTTTTAAATGATTTTTGAAAACTCAGGCATTTAAGGGTTAACATTAAAACCTTTTAACCACAGAGAATACAATAAGTAAATTTAAAATACCAAAAAATAAGTTGACTTTGCTGGATAAACATCAGTTCATTTAAATGATTTTAACTACACAACTTTTAAAAGATTTTTAAACTGTACTAGTTTTGTTACTGGTTCTCAAATTTTGAATCAATGAAAATTTCAAAGTATATTTAGCAAATATTTTTTGCTAAATAGAAGATAATTTGAATATTATCCAAAAGATAATTGCATGCCAATTGTGATTTTGAGTTATGGAATATTTTTTTTTAAATTTCGGTGTTATCAAACAAATCTATATTGACTTCATTTTTTTTTAGTTTTTGTTCCGAAACTTTTTCAAAACATTTTCCATAGTGTATGAAATATATCTAGCTAAGTGTTTTCATGTGATATATTTTGATAGAAGGGAATTTAACATTGGTAAAATACAGCATTATTGGTGTTAAATAGAGTTATCTTCTTCACTTTTAGACAAAAGCTATTGTATATTTTTAATTCTTCAAACAACAAGCTCTGAAAAAGAAAAAGCTGCAGGTTCTGAATAGATATAAGCTTTCACATTCCTTTCAACACATTCATAACATGCCATTAAGAATTCAGTAAAACACTAGCCCGTCTCGATACAGCTCTTCAAATGCCAATTTACATGTTAATTCATTTACAACATGAATAAATTACTTAAATCAACTAATAAGAGATCCGTTATTTCAACTTTATTTAAATCTGAAATTAAAACTATTCGTATCATGAAGGCTCAGGGGGGGGGGGGGGGAAAAAGGCAGCTGGATATGTCGAAAGACACGTACATTAAGCTTGCTTAGATGAATGGAAGACATTTAACGAGTTGAAAATAGCGATCTTATTATCTTCGCAAATCGACTGCAAAATTTCTTAACAATAAGGCTTTACTATATATACACCTTGCGCACAATTTTCCACATTATTTGATTTCTTTTCAAAATAAAAAAATACGTAAACTGATTATAAAGTCCAGGGTGTTCTTTAAAATATGTATCAAAAAAACTTTTATTATTAACTTTCTGTGGCACCATTATATATTCACATAAGCTTATAATACTTTTATAATTCATGGTTAAAAATAGCTCGAAACTCCAATCTTAAATAAAACTGATGCATTACTTTAAATATTATATTTCAAAATGCACCAGTCTTACTTTTTTTTTTTATAAAATAAACTTAACATAATTTTACTTTTCTTAAGACTATTCTTTACTCCTCATTTCAGAAAGCTTTATCTAATATTTTTGTCGTTGTAAAAGTAATAGTTTTTCTTTACTGATTCATCTCTAAGGTTATTTCTTTGCTTACTGAAAGATATCAAAGCTTTGCATGCACTTGGAGTTTTATTTCTTGTACAAGGGATTCCTTTTTTGTTTGCGCAATAAAGCTCACACATGTTAGCATCGGAAAATCAATGCTAAATGAGAGAGTCACAAGCATGCGTAATTTTTTCCACTTTAGGAATGGCAACAAAAATTTTATTTTAACATATAAAAAGTTTTCAGCAATACGGATAAATTATCCTTTTCTTCTACATAAAAGAAAGTAAAAAAGAAGAACATATAAAAACACTGCAGGATTAAAAGAAATTTATCGAGCAGTGACTGTTTTAGTATTTTATTGGCACCACTATATTAAAATAAAATTTTATTGTATATTTCTGTGCTTATGTTGTAAAATGATTTTTTGTTTCAAGAAAGTGATGCCAATAAAATATAAAAATTTTCGACAATGGCAGCACAGCCAACTATTTTTAGAAAACAACTCACTTTTTCGCCAGAATCTTTCTGAATTTTCGGGATATTTGACTGAAATTTTTATATAAGTTGCCCTAAATAGCTGACAACAAATTATGAAATGAACATTTTGTAATATTCCACGTATGCGCAGTTAAAAATTAGATTACACAAATACCTATATCTTATCAGCTATACAATACATTCATCTTTATATTCATGTAATTTCATAAACGATATCATTGCCCACTGTCGATGACTCCATAACTTCGTAATATCACTGGACAACAAGACTTCGAAATTCGACTGTGAAATATTGTAAAATAAGACTTCACAACATTATACACCTCACACACAATTTTCATCTTTATTTGATTCTTTTTTTTCCAAATTCCTAAATACTTAAAGTATATACAAATTTCAGCGTGTTCTTAAAATATATATTCAAAAGTTATTATTATTAACTTTCTGTGGCACAATTATGTATTCGCATAAGATGATAATAATTTATATACGAGTAATTCATGGTTAAAAAGGATTCGAAGCTCCAAACGTAAATAAAAATTATGCATTATTTTAAATATTATATTTCAAAATGCACCAGTCGTATTTTTTTTTTAAATAAACTTAACATAATTTCACTTTTCATAAAAGACTATTCTTTACTCTTCATTTCAATAAACTTTGTCATATAGATTTTTGTCGTTTTAAAAATAATTGTTTTTCTTTACTGATTCTTTGCTCAGATTATTTCATCGCTTACTGCAAGATATTCAAGTTTTGTACGCACTAGGAGTTTTTTTTCTTGTACAAAGGATTTCGTTTTTGTTTGAAAAATAAAGCTCACACATGGTAGCAATGGAAAATCAATGCTAAGTGCATTGAGAGAGTCACAAGCATGCGTAGATTTTTCAACTTTCGGAAAGGCAAAAAAACATTTACTTTAACATGCAAAAGTTTTCTGAAATACAGATAAATTACGATTTCCTTATACATCAGAATAAGTAAAAGGAAACATATATAAAATAAATTGCATGATTAAAAAAAATTTATTAGTTGACGGGAAGGTAAACAAACCTACAAATTATCAGTGGAGGTGATGATACCCTTTGTTTTTGTTTTGTGTTTTATAATACCTTTTCGGTACATTATTAAATAGATTTATAAATAAAATAAGATAAATATAAATAAAGTAAGTTAAGTTAATCAAGAATTAATTTGATTCTTTAAAATTAAATTTGGAATTAATTGAATTAATTTGAGTTAATGAAGAAAAATGAAATTATTTTGGTAATATTTGAAAAAATTAATTTTTAATTTCTTTTAAACTGTTTCTCCTACAATTGTGAACTTTTTAAAACTTTTTTTTTCGTGCTATTCTTCCACGTGTGTTTTATAATGCTAGGTGATCGGATTTCCAAAAAGTTAAATACACTCAAGTTCAAAAATTAAGGGTAACTTACCAGACAATTTCGATTTTAAACGTTTTGTCGAATACCAACTGAAATTCAAGAAGATTGAGGAGGTAAAGAAAATATTTGAGTTTATATTTCTTAGTAAAGATTTAGTCGGGAGGACAATTACGGGGCTAATAATAAATTGAATAACATTTGCGATCACCTATGTAACAGAAAATGCTGAAAATGGTCTGCCACTGTATTAAATGACTATTTGGATCCCGTTCAACGTTTGTGTGCGTTTCTGTAAACATACCATTCATATTCGTAACATGTCTGTGAAAAATTCAAAAGTTTTTTATTTGTAGCATACCGAGTTTTCAAGCATATTTATCTTTCCAAAAACGTGACAAAGACCAATAGAAACAGTATGCTGCAATTAAAACATGAATATGTTGAATATTTGATGAGATATGGGCATAAGTATGAAATAACATTTAACTGTGCATGCGTGGAGGATTCCAAAATTTTTATATCATAATTTGATAGTCAGATATTTTGAGCACCCTTTATAAACAGCCCAGTAAATTATTGTGAAAACTCAGAAAAATACAGTAAGCTGATTAAAAAATCGTTGAAAATCCCTTGTAATAAAGCTACTTTCAGAAAGCAACTCAGTATTTTGACCTATCTTTCTGAATCATTTCATTTCACTTCATTTCATTTTTGTAGCCATTGTTGTAAGTTACGTGCACTTGCAATTGTATATTATTGCCTTATTTGAAGCCAATCTTGTCTACGTGTTCGATTACACAAAATTAGTTATTTTATCTGTGCGAAGTAAAAAGAAATCTGTGCGAAGAAAAAGAAAGTGACATGATAAATTGTTTCATTTCGCATGCTACATACTATTGTCAAAATTTTTAAATATTTCAAATTTCAGCAGTTCTAGTACGCTTTGTATACTTCTGTAATGTTTTCTGCCTGTACGGAGAGCTTCTACCACATGAAGGCGATTTTTTTCTGGTATGATACTCTAAGTGAGGAATTTCAATCACACTTAATCTATCGTTTTCATGAAAATCTAGAGCCGCTCTCGAGAACTCAAAATATATAAATAAATAAATATTCAAGGATTACTTATTCAATATCATAAGGTTTAAATATACCCCCCCCACCCCAGTAAGTGCGATATATTATTTTTGCAGATGTTATATTTATTTACATTTATGTTTACATTAATATACATTTCATTGTACAATTTTACAAAGTACTTTCCACGTTACAGGCAATGTACGTAGTTTATTTTATCAAAACTGATTTTGCATCAAATTAGAACTCAATATAATTTTTAATAAAAATATTTAATACACTTAAAACTCTACCTATTTGGTAGAATTCTCTACTATTACGAAAAATATGTGTTCAAAATTTGCTTTCACGAGGTTTTAGTGGAATCTTAATATTTCACATAGCAGATGATGCTATGTGAAATGAAAGATGATTTGTGTGATTTATGTAAAGATATCTTTCATCCTGCCGAATACAAACTTAAATAATAGTATTACTACTTTAAGCATTACCTTCAAAAGCATTTTCTTTATACTAAGTGTAATTTCACTTATCTGTAAAAGCAGATCATATACTCTTTATTTCCTTGAGCGAGATTATAAGTGAATAAAAATGAGTGGGTTTTTTCTCTGATTCTTCGCCTTTTCTAGTCATGATTTTACTTTTTTCTTCAGATCTTGCATACATTTACAGTTTTACTTTTTGCACATAGATTTGCTTTTCGTCTGAATATAATGCTAACACGTGGAAACGATGGAAAATCGGTGTTAAGTATGCTCCAAAAATCAAAGGCTTGCGCAAATTATTTTTCACTTTAAGAAAGGCAAAAATTAAATTTTCTTAGAAGATAAATAAGAATAGAAAATCTATAACATTTTCACTAAAATTATATTAAAAAAATCTTCACAATATTCCATTTATTCGAATCATCTTAAAAAGTAAAGAATAATAATCTCTGCGTTAAGTTGACGTGCATTAAGTTTGAACAGATTCTAAATAGACGAAGTTATGTACACTTTACAGATATTTTTGAGATTTATTTCTATTAATACACACACATATACAGGGTGTTTCTAATGCGTCAGCCAAACTTTACGGGAATATAAAGTACACATAAATAAGCAAGTTCAGTATAGAAATGTGGAGTCGGAAATGAAAAGTTTTATCGAAAAACAAGAAATGTGGAGGAAATGAAAACAGTGTTGTTTTGACATAACCATTACATTATGTGCTCAAATGTGCCACCACCAACATCGATACATACGTGGCACCGTTTAGCCAGTGATTGGTGCACCCTTTCGAAGGTTCCAGATGTCTCATCTACTAGACGGTAGTTGGCTCTGATGAGGACCTCATAGGAAGACCGTCAGTAGTTGCTGGAAGTGTTCGTGAAATACTTGGAACCTGCGTAAAGATACGCCAATCACTTACTGGAAGCTGCCAATGGCACGTTTGAGTACATAGTGTAATTGTTATGTCCATAAAACGCTCGTTTTCATTTCCTCCGCATTTCTAATTTTTCGCCTCAACGTTTCATTTCCGACCCAACATTGTTATACCAAAACCGCTTCTTTACGTGTACTTTACCTTTTCTTGCAGTATCGACCTGGAATTCGGGGACTCTCTGTATATGATCGAATAGACGTTATTAATAAAACATGATAGATTAAAGTATTACTTGTATACTAAGATATAAGGAATACATGCAAGTTTAACCCTTTATCTACTGAAGGTACTTATAAGTACCATTAAAATAAGTTGTTATAAAATTCATTTAATACATAGATTAGTTGTAATACAGTTTAGAATGAGTTATAGATACATTACTTAATCTTATTCGAAAAGCATTATTAGTTACACAAAACAAAAATATTTTTAAAAGGATGATTTCTTTTAACTTTGCATCTTTTCGGCTTTCTTGACGCTGGGGGTGGGGAATTTTTCAATTTGGAAATATTTCTATATTTCTATTGCAGGAACATTATATTTGTACATTTCCTAATTCTACAAAATAATAAGAAATTTTTTTTAAATAACAAATTTGAGTGGGGTTATAAATATTGTACAAAATCCCTATAAATTTAAATTTAATTAATCTTTCTAAATCCTTCAATCCTTCTAAAATGTATTAAATGATTGTATCAATCTTCTAATGTAGTTTAAATAATTCATGGAAAATGCTTTAGAAGATAAAATTTTCATGAATTCATAATTCAGTACATAAAGGGTTAAATAAATATAATCAAAATTGTCAAAACTCAAAAGTGAAATCTTTCAACCTCATCAGAGACTAATAAAGTATGTATTTAATATAAACATGTTCACAAACACGCTTAATGACTAATAAAACATAAATCAAAATTAGATTAAAGAAACGGGTTAAAAATAACTTGTCATATTGAATAAATTGAAAAGTAACTATATAGACGATTGTAAAATTTTATGTCGATCTCGAGAAAATATATTTAAAACTTATTAAATCGAATAATATTTAAGTACACAGAACAAGCGTAGTTTGTTTCACCAAAATACATTTTGCATCAAATTAGTGTCCCATGTAATTTTAAATAAACATTATATAATATATTTAAAACTCTACCTATTCTGTAAAATTATCTACTATCTCGAAGAATATGTATTAAAAAATTCCTTTCACTAGCTTTCAGTGCATCATAATATTTCGCATAGCAGAAGATATTTTGTATGATTAATGCAAACATATTTTTCATTCTTCGAATACAAACATAAATAATAGTATTTTTACTTTAAGCATTATCTTCAAAAGGATTTTCTTTATAGTCAATGTAATTTCACTTTTCTGGAAGCGCATATCATTTACTCTTGTTTTCTTTGAGCGATATCGAATAGTTTTTATCACTTAAAAAAAAACGAGTGTTCTCTTTTTCAGATTCTTTGCTTTTTATATTTGTGATTTTGTGTTTTTTCTTCCGGCTTTGCATACACTTAGAGTTTTAGCACATAGGATTTGCTTTTCGTCTTAATATAAAGCTAACACATGGAAAGGATGGGAAATCGATGTTAAGTATGCTCCAAAAATGAAAGGCGTGAGCAAATTATTTTGCACTTTAAGAAAAGCAAAAAATAAATTTTCTTCCGAATAAGAATTGAAAATCTATAAATTTTTCAGCCATATAGATAAAACGTTTAAGTCTATTTTCAAAATAAAGATAGAGTTATATGCTAAAATTATATTAAAATTTTATTTAAATGTTCCATTTATTCAAATCATTTTAAAAAGTAATGAATAATAATCTCTGCGTTAAGTTGACGTGCATTAAGTTTGAATAGATTCTAAATAGCCTAAGTTATATACACTTTTCAGATATTTTTGAAATTTATTTCTATTAATACACGCACATATACAAGGTGTCTCCGAATTAAAGGGCCAAACTGTAAGGGAATATAAAGTACGCATAAAGAGGCAATTTTGGTAGGGTAATGTGGGGTCTTAAATGAAAAGTTTTTGCAAAAACAAGAAATGAGGAGTAAATGAAAACAAGTGTTGTATTGACATAACAATTACAATAAGTGCTCAAATATCCACCACCAACATCGATACATACCTGGCAGCGATTAGCAAGTGATTTGCATACCCTTTCGAAGGTTCCAGAAGTCTCATCTACGAGACGGTAGTTGACACTGATGAGGACCTCTTAGGAAGACCTTCAGTAGTTGCTGGAAGTGTTGGTGAAACAATTTAGAATCTGCGAAAAGATACGCCAATCACTTGCTAGACACTGCCAGTGGCACGTTTGAGCACATACTGTAATTGTTATGTCCTTAAAACTCTCGTATTCATTTCCTCCGAATTTCTAATTTTTCGCCTCAACGTTTCATTTCCGACCCCACATTGTTATACCAAAATCGCTTCTTTATGTGTACTTTACCTTCACTTACAGTATCGATCTGGAATTCGAGGACACTCTGTATATGATCGAATAGACTTCATTAATAAAACATAATTGATGAAAGCATTACTTGAATACAAAGATATAAAGGATTCATGCAAGTTTAAATAAATATAATAAAATAATGTCAAAATTCAAAAGTGAAATCTTTCAACCTAATTAGAGACTAATTAAGTAAGTATTTAATATAACCATGTTAAAAAACACGCTTAATGACTAATAAAACATAAATCAAACTTAGATTTAAAAAACGGGTTACAAATAACTTGTCATATTGAACGAAATTGAAAAGTAACTATATAGACGATTGTAAAATTTTATGTCGAACTCGATAAAATATATTTAAAACTGATTAAATCGAATAATATTTAAGTACATAGAACAAGCCTAGTTTGTTTCATTAAAATATATTATGCATCAAGTTAGTGTTCCATGTAATTTTAAATAAAAATTATATAATATATTTAAAACTCTACCTATTCTGTAAAATTCTCTACTGTCCCGAAGAATCTGTATTAAAAAATTCCTTTCACTAGCTTTCAGTGCATCATAATATTTTGCATAGCAGAAGATATTTTGTATGATTAACGCAAAGCTATTTTTCATCCTTCGAATACAAACATAAATAATAGCAATTCTACTATAAGCATAATCTTCAAAATCATTTTCTTAAGCATTATCTTCAAAACGATCTTCTTTATACTAAATTTAATGTAGTTTCACTTTTCTGGAAGCGCAGAGCATATCCTTTACTCATGATTTCCTTGAGCGATATCGAATAGTTTTTATCACTTAAAAAAATGAGTGTTTTCTTTTTCTGATTCTTCGCTTTTTATATTCATGATGTTGTGCTTTTTTCTTCAGACTTTGCATACACTTAGAGTTTTACTTTTTATACATAGGATTTTCTTTTCGTCTGAGTGTAAAGCTAACACGTCAAACGATAGAAAATCGATGGCTCCAAAAATCAAAGGAATGCGCAAATTATTTTTCACTTAAAGATGACAACAAAATATTTTCTTCCGAATTCAAAAAGAACAAATCTATGAAGTTTTCAACTATATAGATAAAATGTTTACCCAAGTGTATTTTCGGAATAAAGGTACTGCTGTATGCTAAAAGACATTAAATAATTCTTTAAAATATTGCGCTTTTTTTTTTTTTCAAATCATTTAAAAAAAATAAACAATTGCCATCTCTATGTTAAATTTACATCCATTAAGTTCCAACATATTCTAAATAGTCTAAGTGACATATATTTTACAGATATTTTTGAGATTTGTTTGTTTTGATACACACACTTATATGTGATCGAATAAACGTCATGAATAAAACGTAATAGATAAAAACTATGCTGACTAAGATATAAAGGATATATGCAAGTTTAAATAAACGTAATAAATTTCAAAAAATCAAAATTTATCTCTTTCAACCTAATCAACGACTAATTAAGTATTTAATATAAATATGTTGCCAAGCACATTTAGTCACTAATAAAACATGATTAAATGAAATTGAAAAAATGTGAAAATTATATTAAAGAAACAGGTTATAAATAACATGTGGTATTGAATGAAATTGAAAAGCAACTGTATAGATGATTGTAAAATTAATGTCAATCTCGAGAAAATATATTTAAAGGGTCTCGAGACTCCTAAAGCTTCAAAATTTTCGAAATTTCAATTTTTTTAGGTGTTAAACGCCTATCTTTTCCGAACATTTTGATATAACTATTTCCTTGAAATTACAATTAGAACAGAAGTTATGGCTTTTAGAATTATTACCTCTCAATAGCTTAAGTGGCGCCGAAATTTTGAAGTCATTTTTCTCCAAATGACGTTTTTTGGGCATAATGCGCACGCTATCTCAAAAACCTCTGAATATGTTTTCATGAAATTTTTAAAACATATGTTTCATGTTAGTTTGTATAAACTGAACCTAAAATTTTATTTTAGGTTTATTTTTCAAAATTTTGATTTAGCTAAATACAACTTCGTATTAAAAATAGGAAAATGCTTTAAATAAAAATTTATTTCGGTTCTGGATAATTATTACAATCTGATGTATAATTAAGCACAAAAAATGTTATTCTAGTTGCAAAATTTATTTTGTAATCCTGCGCGTAAGCTGTTATACCAATTTTCTGCTCGACTAATGTCTGAAGTTCGGACCCCCCCCCCCCCCCCCTGTAAATAACACCTCTGCATCTTGCAATTTTAAATACATGAAATGAAAGAACATACTTATATCTTTCATAGCAATAAAAATTATATTTTTAAATCATATACATTTTAAGATATTATATATCGAATATAGTCCTTTTTTTTTTCTTTTTTTTTTTTCAATTTTATGAGTCCTGAGACCCTTGAAAAATGATTTAGACAAATAATGCATGGTATTTATGAAAGAATGTCCCTGTTTCAATAGTGCATTATACCCGTTTAACCCTTTATCTACTGACTGTACTTATAAGTACCATTAAAATAACTTGTTATAAAACTCATTTAATAAATCGATTTGTATTAATACAGTTTAGAATGAGTTATAGATGCATTTCTTTATCTTGTTCCAAAAGCATTATAGGTTACACAAAACAAAAATGTTTTTAAAAGAATGATTTCTTTTGCCTTTGCATCTTTTCAGCTCTTGGCATTGGGAGGGGGGGGGGGGAGTATTTTCAATTCGGAAATATTTTTATATTTCTATTGTAAGATTATTATATTTGTGCATTTCCTAATTCTACAAAATACTAAGAAAAATATTTAAAATAAAAGATTTGAGTGGGGTTATAAATATTGCAGAAAATCCCCATAAATTCAAATTTAATTAATCCTTCTAAACCTTTCAGTCCTTCTAAAATCCTTCTAAAATTTATTAAGTGATTATGTAAATCTTCTAATGTAGTTTAAGCAATTCACAAAAATGCTTTAGAAATAAAATTTTCATGAATTCATAATTCCGTACATAAAGAGTTAATTTCGGCTATTTACAACAAATCATACATCAAATTGAAGGTAAACTAACCTAGATTTTCTTACAAATGTTCAATATGTTAACTTTAGTTGAATGGCTAACCTCCAACCTAAAGTTCAATTCTTCCAACAATTATATACCAACTGTAGTTGGTATGGACACATGTGTAAACGTGTTCTTAAAACCTTCCTCATTGTCGTCTTTGGCAACTGGAGTTCAAGACTTGTTTTCCGAACAGATTTCTTGGGTCTACGCAGGTAAGATGCTCTGGCACAATCAACATCCTGTAACCACTTTTGGTCGTCCCCTGCTTTTCCCTTTACAAACACATCCTGCCGTTTCGAATTGCCTATAACGTCGGTGGATGTTTTTGCCACATGCGGAATCACAATTAAACTTTAAACGATATGCACATTGGACTGGAATTACAGATTCACTCTTAGAAAATTGCAGAACACAAAACGATTTACGCTCAGAAGTTTTCCTTTTACGTATGTAGCTTTGCAAGCAAGTCAATAACAAAGCAATGCTCGCGCATGCTCTTATCTAAAACTGCTTGAGTTAGTCTTTATTTGCGACCTTGAACCAACACTCCACAACGCGTGCAGTTGATACTATTAAAATTTATACCTGGGACATTTTTTTGCGTCTATTCTGTATTTTATTGCATAAATCAACGCTCTACGCGATTTATGTACGGAATTCTTTTCAGTTCTGGTATGAAATTAAAAGTACTATATAACTTTAAGCAAAATCGAAATGTCAAACAATATTTTGTTTATATTAAAGTTGAATAAAAGCCATTTTCTCAATGTACAGATTATTTACTCACCCTTTCCTTAAACGGTATCGAATACCTTTTCCATGCTTGAAAAATAATTATTTCTTTTACACATTTTTTTACTTAGTTTACCCCATCACTTAACAAAAAATTTCCATTTTAGTACATTCTTAATGGTTTTTCAGAAAAAAAATCGATTTATTTTTCTTCTTAATTTCATGCTAATAAATGTCAACGAAAAGAATAGATAAGTGAATTGTACAATATATTTTTAAATGATTCTGAGATAACGTACAATGACGTTTCCGTTCATGGTTACCTATGCAATTCTCAATCCTTATGATGTATCCAACCTCATCTTGCAGTTTTTGGCTATATTTTTGAGACACCCTGTATATTAGGGATGCATGCTCTGTCCCCTATACTGACTGGCCATATGTAATGACTTGGTTATAAGCCTAAACATCAATTAAGAAATTTGAAATAGATTTTTTTTTCCGTTTTCTCTCTGTTAAGAAGGAGCATTTCTGGTTCTCAGTCTTTGAAGGAAATTTTACTTTTTTAAACAGTTAGAATAAAAAGGAACGAGTAAGAACAAATGGGGACAAAAAAAAAAAAAAACAAGTAAGGGTTGATGGAAATTCTTCTGTCTATTCCATTAAAATTTACGACTTGCACATGAAATAGAATATTTCCCTGAAAAGACAAACATTTTACATAAAATTACCCGTATATATAAGGAATTTTGCGTTGCATTGTGAACAATGGTTTTGCTAAACTGCTAAACTAGCTACTTTGTAGCATGTTAAAAAATAAAGCGGCCACAGTTTTTTCAATTCCTACTATTAGTTCACACTCTCCCTATATATGTCGTTCAAATTTTCAATCGTTAATAAAATTCTTATTATTCATCCACTGAAGTTCAAATAATTTTTTTTTTTAACTTGTAGTGGATGACACTTAATGTTAATACAGTTTTTTCAAATATTAATTCATTAATTAAATTTTAATTAATTAATTTTAGTTTTATATGGGAGGAAAAATAGCGGCCATTGGTTATTGAACAGCATTTAATGCATCTTCATACCTATAAAAGGGGTTATCATGGGGGGAGGACCCTGTTCTGTCGCCAAATACCGCCAAGTTTATTACCAACTTGGCAATATATCGCCGAATTTGGCGACCAAACTGAGTCGCCAAAAGTGACGCCAACTTGGCGATATCTCTATTATTTCGCCAATTTCCCATAGACTTTCATTGTAAACCAATAGGTTTTACTTGCTTATAAAAAATCAACAAATTGAGATATTTTAATGCAACAAAAACTAGTATTAGCTTAAGGGATTATATTAAATTTTCCTTTGATGACCTAAGTAGGAATTGACTTAATTTTTTTTTTATTATCACTTGTTTCAAAGAAGGTCGAATTTGTCTGGGAGCCCAGTTAAAAGGCTAATCTGATAAACTAACGATATCCAAACATGAATTTCGAATTGAACTTGATACCACATGTCATGTAAACAACATTCTAACTATATAGAAGCTGATGTATGTCATTCTGTTCCATAGGAGTAAATTGAGAGTGCAAAGAACTGTTTTGTAGTGATTGGCTGTTGTATATTGTCATTTGATGATGAAATGTAAATCATTGATGAAGTTTCTTCATAATCAGGAGTTTAGGCAGAAAAAGTAAATCCTGTTTTGGTGTTTCTGCATTTTTTACAATTTTTCGACTTAGTATGCTATTTCAAAACACTAGTGGGCATTTTATTAGTACTTAAAGTAATTTCAGATTTCTAAAAGAGCAGATTATTTACTTTCTTTGTGATATCGAATAGCTTCTATTGTGACGTGAAATATCCGAGTTCTTTTACCGATTTTTTACTTTCTGCAAGTTTTTTAAGCACTGAATACATTTACATTTTTTTTGTCTTTTTCGTGTGCTATATAAAGCTAACATATGGCGGGGATGGCAAATCGATACTAAGGGCGTTCACAGAACCAAATGCGTGCGTAAAATATGTTTGACTTTCACAAAGCATTTTATTTCAATTCGAACAGAAAATTTATAATATATTCCGAATATATAAATATTTGGTGTTTCTGAATTTTTTGTAATTTTTCAACTAACTATGCTATTTTAAAACACTAGACATGTTATTAGTAGTAAACGTAATTTCACATTTCTAAAAGGGCTGATTATTTGCTTTCTTAGAGGTATCGAATAGCTTCTATTGTGACTTGAAAAATCCGAGTTCTTTTGCCGATTTTTTACTTTCTGCAAGTTTTTTAAGCACTGAATACATTTACATATTTTTTTGTTCTTTTTCGTGTGCTATATAAAGCTAACATATGGCAGCGATCAATGCTAAGGGCGTTCAGAGAACCCAATGCGTCCGTAAAATATTTTTGACTTTAAGAATGACGACAAAACATTTTCTTTCAAATTGAAACAGAAAACCTATAAAATATTCTGAAATATAGAAAAAATACTTGTGTTTATTTTCTTGATAAATGTAAAGTTTTACGAAAATAAATAAATTAATACATTTTGTGCAAAATTTCTACTGCTTTAAAATATTTAAAGATAAATGTGCATATTCGCACATTAGAAATATACTTGTAAAGTACTATTTATTAGGTTTCTTAATGTTCAAAATATTCGACAATTTACTATTTTTTTTATTAATTTAACCGGGGCATATTTAAAAATATTTTTTATTTATTGAGTTAAAATTTTGCATTTTTTTGTGATGGTTAACCATATCATTTGTAAACAAAATCACATGATAAAACTTCTCATAATTTAATTTAAAAAAAATTTAAAATTTATTAAAAAGGGGGGTAATTTAAAATCGTTATAACTCGAAATATTACTTGTATAATTTCAATCTTTTTAATATATATGTTTTAATTTTGATTCAGCATTTTAAAAATTATTAATTACAAAAGAATAAAAATATATAAAGTAAAAAAAAAATAATTTTACTAAAAAAAAATCTTACTTTCAAAAGTAAATATTTTTTTCAAACTTGCTGAATCAAAATTAAAATAAAACAATTTAAAAAGACATGTTCCAAGTTTGAACCATTTATCTTTAACGGTTCTTGAGTTATACCTATTTAAATACTAGAAATAGTGAAAAAATCCACCAGGCTGAAAAACGCATTTTCACAAGAAGTCGTTTCCATGGCAACCATTATTTGGAAACTAGATTTTGAAAATAAACCAAAACGAAAAAAAAATAATATATCCTGTGCTAATTAAGACAGGAATATTTAAACGTAATTTTAAGGAGGAAAAAAAACATAGAAATATTAATGCAATAATTTTTTTTTAGAAAGTTTAAAGTTTTTGTGTCCCTTAACAGATTCACATTCTTATTGTAAAATAGAGGGTATGAATACATCATAATCTAAGGAGAATAATACTAAATTTTTGTAATAAAAAATAAAGGGGAAAATTAAGATAATTTTTTCAGAAAAGATATGTTATTAATCTTAAATGAATCTTACGAGCATTATCAGAATGAAACAAGGATAATGTTTGAGAATGATAATAATTCAAATATGTGTGAAAACTGATAATGAAAAAAGTAAAATAAAAAACACAGAAAAACGTTAAAAGTAAATTGATATATATTTTCGTGACACGAAATACCGCTATGCTATATTAAGATTTATATATTCGTAGGGTTTTTTTTTTTTTTTTTTTGGGGGGGGGGGGGTAAAATTCTTTATAATTCTTTAGAAAATGTACTTAGAAGTAACTTTCATTATACGTTTCTTGTACAGAAAAGGAGACTTTATATTATTTTCCCTAGTGAATAATATTTCAATATTTTCAACGGAATTTAAGAAAACTGTATTACAGAATAATGTTCTAAAACATCAGATTTTTTTTTTACTGCAGTTAAAAAAATTTCACTTTTTCAATACTAAATATTCTTTACTTTTCATCTTCTTGAGCGCTATCGAATAGATACTCATCGCTTGAAAAAAATATTTTTTTACTTTACTGACTTTTCGTTTAAAATAACTTTTTTAAACTGCTCAAAAACAATTTTTTTAGAAAATTACATAGGATCTACATATAAAAGTTATTTTTCCTCTTTGGATAAAGTTAACTAGTAACAGCGATGCAAAATAGGCACACACAGAAACAGGAAATTATTTTTATTTCACTTAAAAATGGAAACAAAATATTTTCTGATACAAGTGCGCAGAATATCCGTCATATATTTTACAATAGAAATAGACTCCTTTACACCCATAAGAGACAGCCAGGAAACTAACAGACTAATAAAGTGATTTTTTAGATATTTAAAACAAATTGTCAAAAGAGAAGAAAAACGAGGACTTGCAAATTACTAAAAAAAATGTAAAACATGGGTATCTACAGTTATTTTCAAGTAGATAGAAACATCTTACTCTAAACCAGAATGTATTATTCTGCCTCTTCCAAACAATCTTTTTATAGCATTCCCTCTCTTCTTCCTCTTATCGTTCCGTCTCACTTGGTCTGTATCTGATCCCAAATCATATAAGTGGTCATTCTACGACTCAAGCAAGCACTTCTGAAAATTTTAGTAATGCCATCTATAAAAGGGGAAGTGAGGCTCTGTACTACAAATTAAAATTAGCTTTTCACATAGCATAATTAAACTTTATATAGAAAGAAATAATATAAATACATTAAAATATTTTTAACTCAGTATATCTCCATAAGCAGTAATGTGTTCGATAACTTTTAAGCGATTTTATAAAAGAAAATAATCTTTCAGTGACATTTTAGAATAGGGTGCTATTGTTTAGTTAAGGATGCTTACTTTTACTGCAGTAAAATATCTTAATATCATTAGTATATGATCATTTAAGGCAGGATGCCTACCTACTCTATTATAACAGTACTATTGTGGATGAGTGAGGTTTGAGGCTATTCGTGCGATCGTGGTTGTTTATTAGGCAACTGTGGTTGTGTAAAAGCTATCCATAGTGTGGTAGTAGATGGAATGAATGGATTTTGGACGCGTCGAGGCTCCGGGTCACCGGGTTCTTCTTGAATCGGATTCCACTGTGGTTATCAAGTGCTTTTCGGCAAAACAATTTTTGATTGACCCATTTGTTGTGAGTTTCCGCCTATTTGGTAAGAAGTTGAGCTTCCTACTCTAAATAAAGGAACGTTTTGATCCGCAACATTCCATTTAAAGAGATATTATCTTCGAAAGAGATTTTCTGAGCTTCATGTGCAACGAATGATGAGGATATTTGATGCAGATATAAGTAGGGAAATGTAACCCGTTTTGGTAAATAAATTCCCACTCTCAGTCTTTTTAAAAATTAATCTTATTATTTTCGCCTGTATTTAAACCTACCCGCTCTGCTGCAAATTCTTTGTTTGCTGTTGTAAATAAACTGTAGTGTTGTACACTATGACGCAAAAGTTTAGACAATGAAGAAATTCTTACATACTTTGAAAAATATTTATTCAATTTTCAAATCACTGCTTGAAATTAATGTGCTGTACATATAAACAATATTTATAACAAAGAAAAGTGGAATTGTGCATATTGCAATAAATTAAATGGTAACAAAAATAAACTGCTGTCTCAAAAGTTTAGACACAAATTAAATAAAATCGAAATAAACAATTTTTAAAACCTGGTTGCGCATCCATGCTTATGTATTACGTCATATACACGAGATTGCAAGGAAGAAACTAAATCTTGCATAGTTTGTGGATCGATATCGTACCATGCATTCTCAATAGATGTCTTAAGTTCCTTTTCAGAAGAGTATTGTCTAGCGTTGCTATAAACTTTGCGACACATGATGCTCCAAAGGTTTTCTATAGGGTTAAGATCTGGGCTACATGCTGGCCAGTCGAGAACTCTTATATTATGGGAATTAAACCAAGATTTTGAATGTTTTGCAGTGTGAATTGAAGCATTGTCTTGCTGAAATTCCCACTGAGGACCCCCTAGAAGCTCAGCAAATGGCAGTAGGTTTTCTTCTAATGTCTGTGTATAATGCTGTGAAGTTTGACGACCACTGGTGAAGGTCAGAGATACTTGTCCATTATAGCAAAAGGCTGCCCAAACCATCACCGAGCCCCTCCTTGTCTGCGACTAAAAAAACGTCGAGGTTCCTTCCGCAAGTCATGCCAATACGATAAACAACCATCTGGACCATCCAGATTCCACTTTTTTTCATCGCTAAATATGACTGACTGCCATTTCTCTCCATATGACATATGCTTTCGAGCCCACATAAGTCTTTGTAACTTATGATGTGGTTTCAGAGCTGGTTTCTTCTGCATTTTGCTATAAACGATTGTTCCTTTTTCCAAAATTCGTCTACGAATCGTATCCTTTGATACAGAGAGTCCCGATGAGCTTTGAACTCCACGTACGCTCATTTGTTGAGTACTCGCTAGTCTTTGTATCAGGCGATCCTCTCGTACATTTGTCACACGTGGCCTCCCAGACCGACATTTTGCTTTATATTCGGAACCACTCGATAAATAGATTTTTTTGACCTATTAATAATAGCAGAAATTTCAGAAACGCTCTTCCCTTCACCTTTCAACTGCCAAATCCTTGAAACCTCATTCACTTGAATTTCTTTAGCTCTCGGCATGTCGACTATGAAGCGCAATCGTTTGCAGAACTTAAGTACTCCAAATTTGTGACATCATCGATTCTAAATTTGCATATGCCAGCGAATATTCAAAGAAATTTAGAATAGTGTCTAAACTTTTGCGACAAGCACATTTGAATTTTTATGAAAAAAATTAGTATTATAGCAAATAAAACGACTGTCTTTTGTACATAGCATTTTAAATCAGTTTTTGAATATATTTACAGGTTTTTGTAATTCTGACGTCATAATTCTACATTTTAAAGCTGAATGACGTCATTGTCTAAACTTTTGCGTCATAGTGTATTAAATCTGTATCATAGCCTCCTTCAAGTTGACAATTTTGGTTGGCATGTCACAATTTTTACAAAAATTAGGTCATTTAGTATTTAAATGCTCTATAATAAGTATATGATTTAAATACATTAAAAATATACATAATAAACTAATTAATATTTCTTATGAAACAATAACTGTTAAAACTCTCCATAAAAACAAATAAAATTAAAAAAAAAAAAAAACTGCATAAAGATACGATAATAATAAGTCTCTAGATACACAAATGATTTGTGGTGAACCTGAAGCTGGAGAATAGTTGAAAACTGGCAGTTTTAAAATATAATTTACTTAAAATATATTCATCGGATTCCAAAAATCTTTTAATCTCTGCGGTACTTTGCGTACCACATTCCCTAAAATATATATATATATTTCTTTGACAAATTGAACTCGAATTACAGAAATACCAAAATCCTATTTTTTCAGCCCAATAAACATAAACTAGACAGATAGCTTAATTATGAAAAAGCTTTGATAACAACAGACGAAGACTCATTTATTTGTTGCTCATTAAACTGTATAACCTTTAACTGATGTTACCGGTTTCACAGACCGGTGCTTTTTTCCATTTTAATATTTTAACTTGCAAATTTCAGTTTATCTACAAACACTACTGAAATTTTGTTTCGTTTGGAACTTTAGTACTAACACCAGAGACTTTTGAATAGGTGAATTTTAATTATAACCCTCCTGTACAAAAGGTTTAGTACAAAAACAACATCCCATGAGTTAATCACGGCTTTTATTCAACTATGGAGTGGTCTCACACACCGCTTCATACTAGTTATGTGACAATTTCTGTGACATCAGTTAAAGGTTAATTTGTTTTTCCAGAAATTCAGTCATGTTTCTATGAAGATCTTGTGCATAGTTTATGAGTAGATCATAGTTTATCGGTAAACACTAGGTATTGAACTTTTGTGGCCTGAAGTATATAATGCATTACTAGCCTTATTCCATCATTTTATCAATATGCCTCAAATAAAGACATTTGCATACTACACAAACGAGCAAATTATGTTTTACTTATTTGTAATGATTTGTAAAATGCAAATGAATAATAATGGTAGGCTTTCTTAGTGAATACCTTATTTTCATATAGAAGTTACATTAAATTTGTGAATGTTTAGTCATGCTTTTATGAAATGATGCAACATATATAAAGTAAAATTTGTTAGTTACAACAAATGATTTGTGCAGGATTTCGATTTAGTTTAAAAGTTTTTTTTTTCTTAATTAATTTTCTTAATAGTTTCGGTTGCTTCTGTAATCTTTTGCATACAAGGGTTAAACAAACCGGAATCCCCGTTTAAAGTGAATACATCGGGGCACATCCTAGTTGAGTGGTTTAACGCTAGAATTGCAAAGACTTCAAAAAACTCCGTTTAAACCTGGGAATAAACAAGGTCTATTGGTTAAATAAAGCCGGGAATAAACCGGGATTTTTTTAATTCTATTTAACGCACAACACTGCTAATCGCTTGAGAGTGCAAGTGGGCTGCGGGTTTGATTCCCGCTGGCTCCGTTGCACACTCTTTGTCGAGCTCCTGATTGTATATATCTGGCCTTGTAAGTTTCCTTGTGGCTATCTTGTCCCTGTAAATTGACAATTACTTATAACCGGATACCTGGTATCAAGCACACAAGTCAGGTGTATGTGTTCAATAAATAAATAAATAAGTGAATGTGACCCACTAAAAACACCCATTCCTAAGTCTGTACTGATATCTTCTCCCCTTTTGTATAGTAGCTCTAACCACTAGACAAGTAGGTGAATTTTCTCTTGATAATTATGAATCAGAAAAATTCTGCTTGAAAACGGAATGAAAAAAAAAAACACCTTTCTGAAAAAAAAAAATATTAAGATGCTCTTCTTTTTAAACTTTCTATTTTAGAAATGTACATATACATTTAGAAGAACTATATTTTTAAAATCTGAAATACTGCGGTATGCTGGAAAAATATTTATGCGATACCCTGCATTTACGATCTAGAGGCACAAAACACGTACGCTTTTCTGTCTTTTAATATTTCGATAAAACGCCATAAAAGTGAATTTTATGTGGAAATAAAGTGTGTTTAATGCCGCTTAATAAAGCGTTTTATGATTCTTAGCGAACAGTGAAAAACTAACCCCGTCAGTAAAATATCCTGAGAGACAACTCTGTTCAACACTTTGATTAAAGGCCAGGAATGACGACTGTTTTTATATTCAATCGTACCACAATTTATATATACTTTTTTGGTAGTTTTTCTTCAAACCATCCTTTTATAAGTCTATAGTTGAGATTGTTTTTTTTTTTTCAAGTGGTGATAGAATAAAAAACAATCAAGTGGGATGTATATGTCCCAATCCGTAATGAAGGACTGAAACGAACTTTGTACTCTTTGCATTTAAAAAAAAATTTAGTTATTCATAATATCTTAAAGACAGATAATCAAAAATAAAAAAGATTTAATCATAAAACAATGCAATTTTCGTTGTAAATTTATAAAATTTAATTTTTAAAAAGAAATTAAAAAATAATAAACAACATTTTGAGTTTTTAAGAATATCTTTTGTGGCATACTTTTCTTAGAAGCGTGTTGTATAACTGTAAGGCCCACAAGTTGACAAAATAAATAAAATGTCTTGAGGTGATACAATAAAAATGACTATTTACCGTACATTTTGGCGTATAATGCACTCTGGAGCATTACGCGCGCCTACGATTTAAGACTGAATTTTTTCAATTTTTATTTATATTCGCTGTATTACGCGCATTCCCTTATTTGAAAAGAAAAAATCTCCATATTTGAAAATATAGTAAAGATCATTAAAAAACAATATAGTACAAACATAAAGAAATAAGCAAATGCAAAGTGAGGACGTATCGCTCACATGCAAGAAAAGTGACACATCTCGAGAAAAGTAAATTTCACAGAAGGTGCAAAAGAAAATGTGCATTATGTTACTGTAACATGAAATTATAGCACATAGCTTTGCATGCAGGAATCAAATCAAAACATGCATAAAAGCATAAAACTTAAGAGTTAAGACGTAGTATGAGGTTTAGAGGGTTGAGTAATTTTAACTCTCCACATAATGCACCCCTCTTCTGTGGTCATAAATGGACATATAGTATTGGATTTTAAGTAGAATTGCACTTATGAAACTGTTTGTGTAGCAAGACTCACCTCTGACAGACCTATTAGTGGAATAAAACGCAAAACAAATTTTTACGAGATGTGTCACTTTTCTTGCGGGTGAGTGATATGATACTGCCTATCTGCTTGAGACCTTACAACGCAATTGCAAAAGACTCCCGTTCATTCAAATAATCGCGTCTTCTTCTCTTGTTCATTAATACAGAGCTGCCACTTGTGACTATTTTTATATTTTGTTCGCACCACTATTTAAAAAAAAAATATTTTGTATTATAGTTCCATTGCTAATGTTGTCAAAGCGATCTTTTAAGGGTTGCGAAAAATATCCTGTTAAACCCAAATTTCGTAAAACGTTCGCAGAAATCGCAAAAAATAAGCAAAATACTTCCAAAACGGAAAACGCGAAAAATACTAGAGAAAAAGTTTGTACTTCCCAAATGGAGCCAAAGAGGGCGCCATCAGACCCGGTACAACTATACCAGATTGAAGATTTTAATCTATGTTTCCTCAAAATTGTAAATACTTTGGATAAAATTAAAAATGAACTTAAGATAGATTCCTTTTGCAGATAAGCTTGAAGAAATTCTAGATGAAATAATTAAGCAAGAACCAGGGAGAAAGACTTTAAAGTTCATGGATGAGATCGCTAAGATCCATCATGATTAATCTTTGCTATAGGAAAATTGTATATATTCTGTAAATATTTTGTGTAAATAGTCCCTTTTTTTGATAACAACATGTAATTTCTTTTATTTTGTTTTGAATTTTTCGGCGCATTTTACTTCTAAATTGCAACGGCAAAAGTTTAAATTTTTATGTAAAAATATGTGGTCCCTGTATGGGGTCTTTTTTTTGTGGTTTATGCAGCTTTACCAGTATCCTGTTGCCATCTACCATCGCTAGGCAGGCTTGCATCTCTCTTCTGGATAACTCACCAGTTATCGCTTCTTGTCTTATGTTTCGGGGATGTGGGGCATTGGCCCTGGGCACCTCGACCAAACCGTCAAACCTTTGTCAAAGCGTATGCAAAAGATTTTTGTTTTGAAAAAGTGGTGCGAAATAGAATTTAAAAATAGTCGCCTGTGGCAGCTCTGTTAATAGCAGGTTGTTTCACTAACAGACCGTCAAACTTACAGGATGTGCAGGGAGCACAGAGACGACTCAGAATCACATAGCAATGCAGAGTGAAAAGTGCAATTCTAACGAAATAGAGGGTTGTTAGGGGCTGAATCATCGTGATAGCAAATTGCCGTTTTAAAACCATAAGCTTAAAATAAGTCATGATTTTCATGACAATGAAGTTCCCCGAAGTTCATCAAAGGCTTTTCATTCCTGCATCTTTGTTTATCCCCCAGCTTATCAGAGGTAGCAAAACCGTTTTGGAATGACTTATATTTGTTGCTATCGCAAACGTTCGATGTATGCATGGCGTATTTTAAAACATCCCAGATTCAATGCAGTGCCCACGTTATGAAACTTCGGGAAACTTTATTATAGACAAGTCATGATATATTTTAAGCTTATGGCCTTTAAAAGTCAATTTTCGATCACGATGATTCAGTCACTAACAACCCTTCTATCTCGTTATGATTACATTTCTGACCCTGCATTGCTATGTGATTCCGATTCGTCTCTGGGTCCCCTACACCTCCTGTAACTTTATCGGTCTGGTAGTGAAACACCCTGAAGAAACCTCAATTATTATCTTTTATTTTATCGTCTATTTTTATACCCGGTAAAATACACCTGTAAAATTTTACCAATTTTCTTGTTCGAAAAGGGCGCGTTATACGCCGAAACATACAGTACTTAACATCTTCATTTTTTAAAAATTAAACTATTTACTCTTATATTATTGAGAATGTCACCCTTAGTTTTCTTACTTGTTTCTTAAAAATCACTCTTAAAAGAAAATAAGCTCTATTTGAATACATCGGCATTCCAACGTAGTTGAAAAATATTTATGATTTCGGTTTTTCTTATGACTTGTATAAATATGGTCGGATTTTCATGCAATTGGTACATGTTATTGAGGTTTACTGTGGCATGTTGAATATTGAGAATGAAGTGTGAAGCATTTATAGTTCATGTACAGAGATACTCAACCCGTTACATTATGGTTATGAGGAAAAATAGTTTGCAAGGTATTTTAATGATGTTACACTGTTTCAAACATAATAAATTGATATACAACAATGATGTGCACTAAATTATGCTTACTATACAATAGGATATGCATGGCATTTATTGTTAATTACAGATATACACAAAAGTATTCAGCTATAGTACTATGTATGAGCATTAATTGCTGGAAGTGCACTTTAAATTGTGGTATGCGTTTTAAAATTCAATCAATATTTTGCCTATTATTTGATGTGTATTAATTATATAGGTCATACCCAGGGATGCACAAAAGAATTAGAGTGGAATCTTGATTATTGACGGAAATTGCTGGGTGGAAATTCTCAACTTAGTTATGTGTTTATTTTTCATTTTCCGTACCCGTTTTATAACACGCAGATGTAAAATTAGACAAATTTTCTTCTTTCAAAGGTGTGCGGTATACGTCTGAATCTGCGATACTTATTATTTTCCTTTTTTTTTTTTTAAATGAAACTAAAGTGAAACCTCCTTGAACGGCCACCTCTAAACAACGCAAGCTCCGAATGCCGGCCACATGTTGATGGAACCAAACACGTTCCATAGCATTAACGTTAGTACGAACCTCTCAACAAGGAATTCTGAACAACGGCCACTCAAAAGTTACAAAAAGAACAAATTTACAGCTCCTGGTACAATTTCATATTTATTTGCAAACCAAAATGTAAAGCAGATCAGACAAAATTTACTTGATATGTCAATAAACAGAAAAGGAAGCTGTTAATAATTATGAGGGAAATTTAGATAATATTCTTAGAATTGCATGCATAACTAACATAAAGGGGAGCAAGTTTGTATGTCTAGACAAAGATTTGGCAGTTTCCTACAGCATATCTTATAGGATCACCCAAAATTTTCAGTATTAACACATATATCGAAGATTTCATGAACGAACCCTCGTGAAATCCAAAATTTCACATTAAATCATAATTATGATGAGTTGTATAGCAAAACAATTCATATTGTTATTTCGTATTTCTATTTCTATTTATGTAATTTTGATTTCTTTTTTTTATGAAAACTCTGAATAACACCCACCTCTGAAGAGCGGTCACTTTTCAATGGTCCCACGGGTAACTGTTATTTAGAGGTTTCACTGTATTTATATTATTGAAAATTCTAGTCTTTATTTTCTTACATGTACTTTAATAATCGCCCAAAAACGTAGCAAAAGAATTGTAAAATAGTTGTTAAAGATTTGTCACTTATGAAATACTGATATATTACGAAAAAACATTAACTGAGAAGAATGATTAAAGGTTGGAACTCTGAATCATTTAACCCTTTATGTCCCGACGGTACTTTAAAGTACCATTAAAGTCATGGGCGTAATCTGGCGGGGGCAAGGGGGGGCATATGCCCCCCCAGTTTTTTAAGAGCAGGGGCAAGACATGTATTTTGCCCCTCCAGTTTTTTGTCTTGTTTTCGAATTTCTGTATTTCCTTTTTCGCTTTTTTTTACCCCTTTAGTTTAATAATTTATATTACTATCTTGGGTTTGAACTATAATTGGATACAGCAAAATCAAAACAGCCAGAATTAATGTTTTCACGTTGACATAAGTAATTTTTCTTATGTCTTGACAAAACCTTCTGCCATAATAACAGTTCAAGAGATTTTTTTTCCGCCTCCCTTTTTTTCCTTTTTGTACAAAGTAGAAAACTTATTTTCCTCTTCATTTTCAGTTATGTTTTTTTTTTTTTTTTTTTTTTTTTTTGGGGGGGGGGGGGTGCACGTGTGCGAAGAGGTGGGAAAAGATATCACGATTACTGTGTCTTGACTCTGACCATTGTCCTTTTTCACAAGATAATATAAGCACAAAACAAGAACTTCCTGGCCCTCAGGGCTCTCGACTATAGTGACGCTCCTTGAATGTACTCGTAGCGTCAGTCCAGTACTGGTGAGCTGAGGAAATTCTCATGGCGTTTGGATATACAGATGCACACACATTCCGTTCTCTCGCGTACATACAGGGACTAGAGTCTTGCACATGTTGCGTTGTACCCGGTTGTACCCTTGGGCGTAATCTGGTGAGGGCAAGTGGGGATCACATACCCCCTAGTTTTTCAGGAACAGGGCAAATACCTTTTGCCCCTACAGTTTTTGTATCGCTTTGTAGTTAAAGCCCAGCTTTGTATTTCATTTTTTTTTTATTTAACCATTTATATGCTATTTTGCGCACGAACCGGCGTAAGCATTGGGTAATTCAAAATAACCACAATTAACGTCTTCACGTTCATAGAAGTAATTTCTGATGCAGTAGTCAAAGCTCAAGTAAGAATATTTCCTCTGCTCTATTTTTCAGAAAAACGGAACTATTTTTCCTTTTTTATTTTCATAGAACTATTTAAATGCACATGTGGGATAAATCTCTTGATTACTATCTTTTGATTCTGACTATTGTCATTAGGGTTTCCTTCATCTGACGAAACCCTATTCGTCTTACTCGTCTGTCTGTCTGTCACAGTGCCCGTAACTATATATGTTGGAGGCTTGAAATTTTGCGCACTTATAGCTGAACACCTCACATCAAACGACAAATCGTAAAAATTTGAAAAAGTAGTAATTAATGGACGTTGTTAATTAAAAAAAAAACCAATTACAAGATCTGAAAGGCATTCATGATTCAACAAAAACATAATTTTTTTTAATCGAATTATAAAAACTATCTCTTCCATCGATTAAAACCAGGTGTCATTTTAACGGCAGATAAGGACTAGCGATTGCTTTAGGGCGCTTTTATTTCTTTTCTACTCATCCCAGAAATTCGAAATTAGTACCACAAGACGGGGGAAAAAATCAGCTTTCAGAAATTCTAAAAATTATCTCAATCGTACCATAAAAACTTTGAAATTAGTTAAAAATCAAGAAAAAAATCTTTTATTTTCCTTCATTTGTGAAGGCGAAAGATGTCTGATGAATTGGATTTTCGGCGATAACCAGAGAATATAAAACAGGTGCGGTCTTGCGGTCAGAAACAGACTCAGAATTCAGAATTTTTATATAAGACCAAATTTAAATATCGATTTCCGAGCTATGATTTTTATGCCATTCGACGTAAAATTTCATTCTCTTTCTGAATATGTCTTTATTTTTAAATTTCGATAATCAGAAGCGAATATAATTAAATTTTTGTTAATTAAAACCAGAATTGCATTTTTTGCACGGCAGGCCAAGTGACACGAAAAGGAAAAGAGTTACATTTTTACCCGGTAGCAAAAAGCGCGTGACGTGCGTCGCAGATTTATTTTGGACCTTGCAGATAAATTTGCCAACTTGAAAAAAAAAGTATTTCCTTTAAAGAAAAAAAAAAAGTACGAAAATTCTGACAAAAAATATCGTGAATTCGACAAATGGTCCCAAAAAAATCGGTAATTTTTAGCCAAAGGGTCGCTGCAAACACGCAAATTTCGTCAAAAGATCCTGGACATAAACATGAATTCCGTCCTAAGGTTGTGTGAAAAATACAAATTTCTGTCACAGGATCGCGGAAAAACGCGAATTTAGTCAAAGGATCGCGGAAAGAACTTTAATTTAGTCAAACAATTGTGGGGAAAATGCAAATTTAGTCAAACGATCGCAAAAAAAAAAAAAAAAAAAAAAAAAAAAAATTATGTCAAATGATCGTGAAAAAACGCAAATTTATGTCAAAGGATTGCGGAAAAAATGCGGAATTTCGTTAAAATATCCCCAAAACCGTAAATTTCTGCCAAAAGATCGCTGTTTAAACTTGAATTTTATCCGAAAATTCCAGAAAAAACATGAATTTCGTTCCATGGGCGCGGGGAAAAAAGCAAATTTCTGTCACAAAATCGCAGAAAAGGCTTAAATTTCGTCAAAGGATCGAGGAAAAAACACGAATTTAGTCAAACGATCGCGAAAAAGAAAAGCAAATTTAGTTAAACAATCGCGAAAAAACACAAATTTCTCTAAAAGGATTGCGGAAAAAAGCGGAATTTCGTCATACGATCGCGAAAAACGCAAATTTCTGCCAAAGGATCGCTGTAAAAGCACGAATTTCGTCAAAAGATCTCGGGAAAAACGTGAATTTCATCCCAGGTGTGCCGCAAAAAACGCAAATTTCTGTCACAGGATCGAGGAAAAAGCATGAATTCCGTCAAAAGATCGAGGAAAGGACACAGATTTAGTCAAACGATCGCGAAAAAAAGCAAATTTCTGTCAAAAGATCGCAGAAAACTCGAAATTTCATCAGAAGATCGCGAAAAATGCAATTTTCTGCCAAAGGATCGCGGTAAAAACTCAAATTTCGTCAAAAAGACACCTGATGGATGTACAGAATTCTTAAATTTTAACTTATTCCTGACTCCTACTCTTGCAATGATAAATTCTTATCATTAAATGTAATATTTGTTTTTTCTTTCAGTTAAAGAAAAAAATAAAGCTCTGTTCTCTTAATATATCTCTTATTATATATGAAAGATCTGATAAGATTTCTGTGAAATAGATAATCAATGTGGTCACTCTTTTCCTGTGTTATTCTATGCCATTTTTATGCAAGTATCTAAAAGTGTGCTGGAATAGTATTTGTTCTCGAGTATATGAACCATGTTACAGATTCATTATTATTTAATTCTTCATAAAATATTAATTTTTGCTATTTACTTATTTAGGTTAATATTATAGTTGGAATATAGTTCTATTTATTTATAGTATTAATCAGCAAGAGCCCTATTTATTTTAACACTTATAATGCTTGTACATAATCGCAGTACAGATTTTTTTTAACTATTGATTTTACAAATTTGGTTCTTTCGCATCCGGATGTTATTTCGTACGCTGATTCGTAAAATCTAAATTAAAAAAAAATCGGGATCACAACTTTCCGGTTTATGAAAAAATCGATTTTTAAACATAAAAGGGATGCTTTTTCTTACAGACAATTGATGGGAATTTGCTAAAATTAGGAAAACTAAAGAACCGATCGATTTTAAACTTTGACATAGTTCATAACACATAATAAGAATTTTATGAATTTAAGGTGAGCTGAATTTGTGTGTGTGTGTGGGGGGGGGGGGGGGAGGGAAGCAAACAAGGGCTCCGTGAAAAAAATGGCTAACTTGATTTAAAAAAAAAACTACGCATTTGGTTACGTCTATTTATTAATTACATGCATTATAATTTAGCTTTTATTACCGTTTATTTGTTAGCTCCCAGACTATCAAAGCTTGATAGCTAATGTGCCCGCATGTTCTGTGTATACGTATGTATATACGTAACGCGATAATTCTTGATAGAAATATCCGTTTTGTTTTAAACTTTGAATAATATATGAAAAATTGAAATATGGGAGTGGATAATTTTCAGGGGGACGCATTCCTAAATATAATAGTGCTGCCATTTATGCAAGGAATTATTAATTTTCTATTAACAAATTTTGATTTGTTAATTTAAGGATAAAGTGTTTTGAAAGAGATATTAAACGAAATCCTCTGCACGATTTGCGATCACACTTACCCACTTGTTTTCTTTAGGATAAAATAATACATAATTGATGATTTTTTTTATGGTTTTCTGGCTGGTTTTCTCCTTACGTCCGGAAATTCGGTCAGAACTCCAATTGATGGTATTTTTTGAAAGATCATTTACGTTTACCAAAAAATGGAAAACGTATTTCGATTACATAGTTTCTGAATAACAACACCTGCCTATTCTATGCTTTTCCGAACAAAAATAAATGAAAACTTGTGTCATAAAGTTGACCCTTTGGATTTGAGACCAGCCTTAAGTACAATTGAAGAATATGGTAAAAAAGGAAATATGCTTTAGATAAATCGAAGCAGAAAATTAGACATTTTTTTCTTCATTCTTCCATCAAAATACTATAAATTACATAAAATTTTGTATTTAGTATTGTGAAAGTAAAAACATTACATAAAAATACTGAATATTTTTATTTAGGTCTTTAAGGGGAGCCCACTTTGAAAATGTGTAAAATTAAAAACATTCGAATTAAAATAAACATTAAAATCAGTGTTTAATTTAAATTTTTGTATTGCTAAATTATCTGGATTCATCTTAAACCAGAATAAGTGGGATCGTATCAAAATTGTTTTTCGCTAAGAATGGCGGTTGACTTTCAGAATGTTTCTCTGATAACGGTTTCTGAACTCCCCAATTAAGAGGCTACTTCAGTCAAATGAAAAGACGCATTCGCTAATGCTAATCCTATGGAAGAAATTTATAAAGATATCTCGGTCCCATTTCAATATTTCTAAATGATTTCTTTTGCATTGAATAGTTGAGATTGACCTGTACAAAGGCCGGTGTTTACTTTTTCGATTTTGTTTACAGGTATTTCTTATGAGGACACTTTCATTTTCGGAACCAGTTTCGAAAGTAAAAGCATTCTCATAAAAAATATCTGCAATCAAAATCGAAAAAGCAAAAAACTGCCTGCATACAGATCGATCTCAACTATTCAATGCAAAAGAAACCATTTAAAAATATTGAAATGCGACGGAGATATCTTTATAAATTTCTTCCATAGGATTAGCATTAGCGAATGCGTCTTTTCATTTGACTGAAGTGGCCTCTTAATTACTTTTTCACACTACATTTGAGGTTGTTTCAGAGCTTTGATAGTCAAGAACGAAAAGAGTGGGAAAACGAGTTATCTGGAATTTCCCTGGAAACTAGTGATGGTGACTATAACAGTTTACCGCCAGTTAAAGAAAAATGAACTATTAATGTTACTAGATTTAAACAGCTCTAAAATCTAACTGATGATTAAGATGTCGCATACGAATTATTTTTTCAATCAATCTCTTTCAAATTTCTCCTGTATGCTAATTTTGTTTTGTTTTTTCCCTTAATAAATGTGTATCAGTATGAAAAAGAAGAAATAATTATCAAATGAATTATTAAGGGGAAATGTCAAAAAATCTCGCCCAATTTGAGGACAATCTATACTAATAAAAAAAAGTTTCGCTTTGTGTGTGTGTGTGTCTGTCTGTCTGTGTGTATGCGATGGCTAGCAAAATCTAGCGTAAGTACGAAGCTGACAATTTTTGTGAAAGTAGCCCAAAGTCTCTTCTGATGCACCTCAGATTCAGAACTTTAAAATTCTAATAATTAGTTGAGTTATAAATTAAAAAACGCAAATCACTCTCATTAATAACTCATCTCGGCCCTTGCGAAAGGGAAAAAGTGATGGCGCATACACGCAGAAGCCTTATTTATGCATCGGGAGAAAATGAAGTTCGAAAAGAAGGAATTTCGGGAGTATTTTGTCACTATTTATTAACTTACATCAGTCAAACTGCTTAGTAAAGTTAAAAACGGATGACATATTCTATAAGATCGTATTCTTATGTCTCAAATGCCGCAATCAATTGAAAAAAATATCACAGTTAATCCTTTGAAATTTTTTTTTCCAAAAAGGCTCGGTTTTTCTGTCCTGTTGCAGCGCCCCTCGAGGACGCAATTTTAGAGGTACCGACAAATTAAAAATGTGCTCTCAAAGCTAAAACCTTCTAATCGATGGTTTTTAAAATATGAATTTTAACCTTTTCAAATACACTGGTGAACTCAGGTCACTTCGCGTTTTATGGAGACTATATTTTTTTAACCCTAAAAGTAACAAAACGTCCATACTTTAACACACTTTACTTTTTACTTTACATACCATACTTTTTTTTTCTGTTTAGAGCACCTCTATAAACCAGATTTACATAACGTACAAAATTTTTTAAACTTCGGACGGGTATAAAATATTTTTTACAAGATAAAATATGTGAAAAATTCGATGGAAATAAAAAATCTGAGTGTTTCGTCGTGGTTTCGCCCCTTCAGGGCACAATTTTAGAGGTACCGACAAACCAAAAATATATTCTTAAAGGTGAAACATTCTTCTAATCGATGTTATAATCGGCTTTTAAAAATAAGAATTTTAACCCTTTCAAATATACCGGTAAGGAGGCCACTTTGCGCCTCACGGTGACGATATTTTTTCTATGCTAAAAGTAACTAAACGTGCGTATTTTAACAGAAACTTTTTAGAGCATTTGGATAGACCATATTTACGTCACCTGCAAAAATTTCGAAACGTTCGAACGAGTATAAATATTTTTATAAACTAAAATATATGAAAATATCTACGAAATCAATAAAAACCTGCGTGTTTTTGCGCGGTAAAAAAAAGACGTCTTAATTTAAGTGTATGTGTGTGGTGACAGAGAGGGAGGGTATAAATATTTTTAAAAAATGGCCTTAAAAATTTTGCCCCCCCAGTCTTAGAGCCCAAGTTACGCCTATGATTAAAGTAACTTGTTATAAAATTCATTTAATACATCGATTAGCAGTAATACTGTTTACGATGAGTTATAGATACTTTGCTTTATCTTGTTCCTAAAGCATTATTGGTTGCACAAAACAAAAATATTTTTAAAATTAAGATTTCTTCTTCATTTGCTTCTTTTCATCTTTCTTGACGTTGAAAGATTGGGGGAGAAAAGTTTCAGTTCGGAAATATTTCTCTATTTCTATTGTAAGTGCATTATATTTGTACATTTCTTAATTCTATAAAATACTAAAAAATATACTTTAAATAAAAGATTTGAGTAGAGTTATAAATAATGCACAGATCCCGAAAAATTCAAATTTAATTAATTAATTTTAATTGTCAAAATCCTTCTAAAATTTTTTAAAAGATGATGTAAATCTTGTAATGCAGTTTCAAAAAATCACGAAAAATGCTTTAGAAGAGGATATTTTCATGGATTTATAGTTCAAGACATAAAGGGTTAAAGAGAAATAGATGACGAAAACTTTTATTTTTCATATTTTTAATTATTGAATCTTTACGACAATTCGTGAGAATATTCTAAAGATGTATAAATTCTTATAAAGTAAATTCGGTGATACAACCAAGGTAAGATTGTTGGTATTTGACGCGAATATTTTCTGCGAACAGAATTTGGAGCATTAATTTATGTATATATTCATGTAGGTTTTATTATTTTAATTATAATGTTTGATTGTATTCTAAGGTCAAGTGCTAAACATTTCCCGCACGAAATAAAAATGTATTTCTTGATAATAAAATTTCCCAAAATTTCTCAATAGTATACGGATAATACTCAAATATCCAAAGCTGCTTTTCTTTTTGTCTGATTATGCTGATTTTGATAGTTAATTATAAGTGCAAATTCTTTATCAAACATACAGAATCAAATTATCATTTATTGCAAAATTTTAGTTTAATTGTAATGTTTGATTGTATCCTAAGGTCAATTGCTAAACTTTTCCCGCACGAAATAAAAATGTATTTTTTGATAATAAAATTTTCCACAATTTCTCAATAGTATACGGATAATACTCAAATATCCAAAGCTGCTTTTCTTTTTGTCTGATTATGCTGATTTTGATAGTTAATTATAAGTGCAAATTCTTTATCAAACATACAGAATCAAATTATCATTTATTGCAAAATTTTAGTTTAATTGTAATGTTTGATTGTATCCCAAGGTCAATTGCTAAACTTTTCCCGCACGAAATAAAAATGTATTTCTTGATAATAAAATTTTCCACAATTTCTTAATAGTATACGGATAATACTCAAATATCCAAAGCTGCTTTTTTTTTTGTCTGATTATGCTGATTTTGATAGTTAATTTTAAGTGCAAATTCTTTATCAAACATACAGAATCAAATTATCATTTATTGCAAAATTTTAGTTTAATTGTAATGTTTGATTGTATCCTAAGGTCAATTGCTAAACTTTTCCCGCACGAAATGAAAATGTATTTCTTGATAATAAAATTTTCCACAATTTCTCAATAGTATACGGATAATACTCAAATATCCAAAGCTGCTTTTCTTTTTGTCTGATTATGCTGATTTTGATAGTCAATTTTAAGTGCAAATTCTTTATCAAACATACAGAATCAAATTATCATTTATTGCAAAATTTTAGTTTAATTGTAATGTTTGATTGTATCCCAAGGTCAATTGCTAAACTTTTCCCGCACGAAATAAAAATGTATTTCTTGATAATAAAATTTTCCACAATTTCTTAATAGTATACGGATAATACTCAAATATCCAAAGCTGCTTTTTTTTTTGTCTGATTATGCTGATTTTGATAGTTAATTTTAAGTGCAAATTCTTTATCAAACATACAGAATCAAATTATCATTTATTGCAAAATTTTAGTTTAATTGTAATGTTTGATTGTATCCTAAGGTCAATTGCTAAACTTTTCCCGCACGAAATAAAAATGTATTTCTTGATAATAAAATTTTCCACAATTTCTCAATAGTATACGGATAATACTCAAATATCCAAAGCTGCTTTTCTTTTTGTCTGATTATGCTGATTTTGATAGTTAATTTTAAGTGCAAATTCTTTATCAAACATACAGAATCAAATTATCATTTATTGCAAAATTTTAGTTTAATTGTAATGTTTGATTGTATCCTAAGGTCGATTGCTAAACTTTTCCCGCACGAAATAAAAATGTATTTCTTGATAATAAAATTTTCCACAATTTCTCAATAGTATACGGATAATACTCAAATATCCAAAGCTGCTTTTCTTTTTGTCTGATTATGCTGATTTTGATAGTTAATTTTAAGTGCAAATTCTTTGTCAAACATACAGAATCAAATTATCATTTATTGCAAAATTTTAGTTTAATTGTAATGTTTGATTGTATCCTAAGGTCAATTTCTAAACTTTTCCCGCACGAAATAAAAATGTATTTCTTGATAATAAAATTTCCCAAAATTTCTCAAAAGTATATGGATAATACTAAAGTAATCAAAGCTGCTTTTTTTTTTTTTTTTTTTTTTTTTCTGATTATGCTGATTTTGATAGTTAATTTTAAGTGCAAATTCTTTATCAAACATGCAGAATCAAATTATCATTTATTGCAAAATTTTAGCTGATATTTAATTCTGCCTAATTTTGTTTTCCCATTCAACAGTTTAAGGGAATAAGGGGCCTTCAAATTATTTTTTTTATTTATTTTTCAATTCCTACTATTAGTTCACACTCTCCTTATATATATCTTGTTCAAATTTTCAATTGTTAATAAAATACTTATAATTCATCCACTCAAGTTCAAATAACAAGTTAAACTTATAGTGGATGATACTTGATGTTAATACAGTTTTTTCAAATATTAATTCATCAGATTTATTATTAATTAATTAATTTCAGTTTTATATGGGAGAAAAAAATGGCGGCCTTTGGTTATTGAACAGCATTTAATGTATCTCCATAGCTATAAGGGGGGTTACCATAGGAAGAACCGTTATCTGTCGCCAAATACTGCCACGTTTATCGCCAACTTGGCGATATATCGCCAAATTTGGCAACCAAAATGAGTCGCTAAAAGTGACGTCAACTTGGGGTATCTCTAATATTTCGCCAAAATTCCCATAGACTTCCATTGTAAACCAATAGGGTTTACTTGCTTGTAGAAAATCAACAAATTGAGATATTTAATTAAAGAAAACACATATTAGCTTAAGGGATTATATTAAAATTTTCTTTGATGACCTAAGTAGGAAATGACTTTTAAAAAGAAATTTTTATATTGCTTGTTTAAATGCATTTTAAATACTATTCAAGTGCACACTATACGAATTATGGCATATATATATATATATGTAGGATTTAAATTTAAACATACTTTATTTTCTTTATGACGTACATGATAAACATATTAACTGATGCTCTGGTATTTTTATTATCCATAATTTGAAAGCACGAGTAATGAAAATTCACAATCACGAGATCAAGGTTTGGACATATTCAAAAATTAGAAAAGAGTCGGTCTAAAAAATAATGTTGTGCATGAAGCAGCGGCTCATTAGATGCCAAGGAAGGTATTGTTAAGCCTAATCAAATTATTCGTAAGAAATATGTTGTAAGTTTTAAGTAAGAAAGGTGCTGTATTTAGAAAAGTATCAACGAAGTGATGTAAAGTTACCCTTATAGAATTGTATTAAAGTGTACGTATTATGATTCAAACGTCTACTTATTTAAATTATCTATATATTAACATTTTACAAACAATAACTTCTACAAATTTGGGGGCTCGATGCCGGGATTTTAAGCGACTATTAGTGGAATAAATAGTAAAATATTAATCGAAGAGAAATTGTTGTCAATCGCCAGTGTCAAAAAATGGATTGTGAATGAACAAGGCAAGTGTGTAAAAACCGTAGTCATATTTATCCAAGTACAACTTTGAAAAACATGGTATCCTTAAATAAAGCTAAAAGAATTGATCTAATAGATCTCTGTGAGGAATGCGGAATTCAACCACCAGAAAAACCGACAATCCATGTCCTAATAAAGCTAATTAAAACCTGGGAAGATTACGATGAAGATTGTATACAGGACCGCCTAGAAGTAATAGTGGCAGCTAGAAAAGCGGAATCAGAACTTGAAGAAAAGAAATTAAGAGCAGAGACTGAAGAAAAGAAACTAAAAGCGCAATCGGAACTTGAAGAAAAGAAACTGAAAATGGAAATGGAAGACAGAAAATGGAGAATAGAATTGGAAGAAAAAGATCGCGAAAGAGAATTTGAGATTAAAAAAATACAACTACAAGAAAATTCAAGACAGCACATCGATGTGGACACAAGGACAAATTCAGGTAAGCAATATGAATTGCTTAGATTATTAACAAAATACGATAGTACAAATGATATTAGTTTATACTTGGCTATGTATGAAAGGCAAATGGCGCAAATGGGTATTGATAAAAAAGAATGGGTCAACTATTTAATTAACCTAATGCCATTAGATGTGATTAATATAATAACCAGGGAGAGTGAACCCGAAATGCAGGATTATGACTATATAAAAAGTATTCTTTTAAAACGGTACAAACTATCGCCAGAAGAGTTTAGGCTGAAATTTTTCTCACTCAAAAAAGAGCCATCGGCTAATTGGCGCGATTTCGCTTATGAGATCAAGGTATATTTTAAACAATGGATCGACGGCCTTGAAATAGATAGCTTTGAGGAATTATCAGAATTAATTGTAGTTAATCAAATTAGGCATAATTTACCTGCGGAAACAAAGACACATTTTGCAGAGGAATTGTTAATAATAAAAAAGATAGACGAATTAGTAAACAAATTAGATATTTACGAAACGGCACGAAGGGTTTGCAATAAACAAGCTATAAGGAATACAAGTGGGTGTTTTGAGGATAAACGATCGCGAGTGGCTGACTACGCCAATTCGAAAAGGCGCCAAGTTGACAATAGGCACAATGTGAACCATGGAAGAAACGAGGCACATGTAATATGTTATAATTGTGGCAGACCTGATCACGTGAGTAAGAATTGTACCATGGGAAGTAAAACACAACAAAATTATTCAAATTATAACCCGCAACGTAATCAAAATTGGCGAGAAACGAAATTCCAAGATTATAGCCAAAACACGCAAAGAAAAGTAGTTAATACGGGCACGTTAAATGGAAAGAAAGGAAGAATCCTGAATATTCAAGGAATAAAAACAAACATAATAATCGATACAGGGAGTGATATTTTAATCGCCAATTCAAGATATCATACGGCAATAAACGCGCCAAAGTTAACCAGCGACAGTATATCTATATCGGGCTTAGGTGGAGAAGAGATTAAACCAACGGGTTATTTCTTGCATAAAGTTTATGTAGATGGTATAGAAATACAAGATAAATTTTACGTAGTACAAGAAACTGACTATGATTTAATAATAGGTAGAAAAGCAGTCGAAGGCTTGACGTTAAAAGTAATGGAAGATGTTGTTAAAATAGTAAACGACAATTCAGTTCGAGTAGGATACATTAAAATTAATGATGTCCTTTCCAAAACAGATGAAGTAGCCGCATCAAGTATAGATAACCATAATCGAGCTTGGGAAGATATGGTTAATATCAACTACGTAAATGCCGAGGTGGATTTGACTCATATTACAAATTTAACTAACAGAGAAAAAATACGAGAATTTATAGAATCATACAAACCAAATAAAACAAAGGATACTGGGTTAAAAATGAAAATACTATTAGCGGATGAAAAACCTATCTGTGAACGACCAAGAAGGTTACCTCTAGTGGAACAGGAAATAATCAGTAAGCAAATACAACAGTGGTTGGAAGATGGGATCATTAGACGAAGTTATTCAGATTTTGCGGCCCCAGTAGTCCTGAGTAAGAAAAAAGATGGATCACACCGGTTATGTATTGATTATCGGAAAATAAATCGGAAAATATTAAAAGATCGCTATCCACTACCGTTAATTGAGGATGTGATCGATAAATTGCAGAAGGCAAAAGTATTTACGACATTAGATCTCAAAAACGGCTTTTTCCACGTCGAAATTGATGAAAACAGTCGTAAATATACAGCTTTTGTAACACATGAAGGAGAATACGAATTTTTACGTTGCCCATTCGGATTGTGCATATCAGGTAATCAATTTCAAAGCTATGTAAACACAGTATTCCAAGATTTACTACGAGAAGGCACTATCATTGTATATATGGATGACTTTGTCATTCCCTCAGATGATGAAGAAGATGGGATAAAGAAGCTGAAACGAGTATTAGAAGTAGCATCAGCGTATGGTTTAGAAATTAACTTCAAAAAGTGCCAATTCCTTAAAAAGAAAATAGAGTTCTTGGGTTATATAATTGAAAATGGGACCATAAAACCGTCCGAAGCGAAAACAAAAGCTGTGCAAAATTTCCCTAAACCGACTACAACAAAACAATTACAATCCTTTTTAGGTTTAACAGGATACTTCAGAAAGTTTATCCCGAATTACGCCAAAATCGCCAAGCCTCTGAGTGATTTATTAAGGAAAACAAATTGTTTCAAATTTGAAAGAGAGCAGCTTGGAGCTTTTAATGAGTTAAAGAGAATACTATCAACAAAACCAGTTCTTCAATTATATAAACAAGGATCCACACTAGAACTCCATACTGACGCAAGCAGCCAAGGATTTGGCGCAGTTTTATTACAGAAAGGAGATGATGGAAAATTTCATCCATTACAATACATGAGAAAGAAAACTTCACCACAACAGGAGAAATATTCAAGTTATGAACTTGAAGTATTAGCCATAATAGAAGCTCTTAAGAAATTCAGAAATTACCTAATGGGAAATAAATTCAAGATAGTAACGGACTGCGCTGCGTTCCAGAAAACCTTAAACAAAAGAGATTTAACACCTAAGGTAGCAAGATGGGCATTGCTCATCGAGGAATACAACTACGAGATAGAACATAGAGCAGCAACAAGAATGAAACATGTAGATGCATTAAGCCGAAACGTCCCGACAACACAATCAGTATTAGTGATAACAAGATCGCAAGGAGAAATAACGAAAAGAATCGCAATAGCGCAAAGGCTAGATGAATCTATACAATGCATCAAGTCGCTTATTAAAAATGGACCGTCCGATAATTACTTAGTAAAAGATGATGTATTATACAGATTCGAGAATGGAAAAGAAATATTGGTGGTGCCGGAAGAGATGCAACGAGAAATTGTACGAAAAATTCATGAAAGAGGACACTTTGCTATATCAAAAACGGAAGATCTAGTGAAGCAAGAATTTTACATAGCTGGATTAAGGAAGAAAGTAGAGACAATAATCGCGAACTGTGTTGATTGTATCTTATATAATAGAAAGCAGGGAAAAGCTGAAGGTTTTCTAAAACCTATACCAAAAGGAGACAAACCATTGGAAACCTATCACATCGATCACATAGGTCCATTACCTCTCACAAATAAAAAATATCAATATATTTTCATCGTAGTAGATGCATTTACGAAGTTCGCATGGTTTTACCCGGTGAAATCAAAGTCGGCCAAGGAAGTAATAGAGAAATTGGAACTACAGCAAACAACTTTCGGGAACCCAGCTAGAATTATAACCGATAAAGGAAAAGCTTTTACTGAAAGCGAGTTCAAGGAATATTGTACAAAGGAAAGAATTGAACCTCTAGAGATAACAACTGGGATGCCAAGAGGAAATGGACAGGTGGAAAGAATACACAGAGTGATGATATCCGTTTTGTCAAAATTATCTAGTGATGATGAATCCAAGTGGTATAAGTATGTACCAAAATTACAAAGAATTATCAATAGCACAGTAACACGAAGCACCAAGTATAGTCCTTTTGAATTAATGACAGGAGTTAAAATGAAGGACAGTAACATGCAGAACATCAAGAATATTTTGGAAGAAGAATTTACCGAATGTATGATGGAAGAACGCGAAGACATGAGAGAAGAAGCAAAGAAAAATATACTCAAAATACAAGAAGAAAACAAGGTGCAGTTTGATAAGAAAAGAAAACAGCCACGAAAATACAAAATAGGAGATATCGTCGCCATAAAGAGGACGCAATTTGGCAATACTATCAAGCTTAAAGAAAAATATTTGGGGCCATATGAGATAACTGCAGCCAAGAATCATGATCGGTATGAAGTAAAGGAAGTAGGAGATCATGAAGGTCCAGGGAAGACGTCAACCGGGGCCGAATACATGAAGCCGTGGTCTATGGGTTAAACTACTGGACGAGTCGGATAGATTAAATATACGTGTATGTGTATTGAACCTATAATCAAAATTTTATGTGAAAGAAAAATGTATAAAAGTCTCAAGAGTGTAGCTGTTTAAACATAAAAAAGAAATAATAAGCCAAGATGATGATGTCGGGACGCCATCATGTCAGGATGACCGATTTGTAGGATTTAAATTTAAACATACTTTATTTTCTTTATGACGTACATGCTAAACATATTAACTGATGCTCTGGTATTTTTATTATCCATAATTTGAAAGCACGAGTAATGAAAATTCACAATCACGAGATCAAGGTTTGGACATATTCAAAAATTAGAAAAGAGTCAGTCTAAAAAATAATGTTGTGCATGAAGCAGCGGCTCATTAGATGCCAAGGAAGGTATTGTTAAGCCTAATCAAATTATTCGTAAGAAATATGTTGTAAGTTTTAAGTAAGAAAGATGCTGTATTTAGAAAAGTATCAACGAAGTGATGTAAAGTTACCCTTATAGAATTGTATTAAAGTGTACGTATTGTGATTCAAACGTCTACTTATTTAAATTATCTATATATTAACATTTTACAAACAATAACTTCTACAAATTTATATATATATATATATCACAAGAAATATAAAAAAAATTGGGAAAAAATTAATCATTTTCCTGAATATTTTAAGCGTTATCAAGAACTCTCAAAATGTCCCAACCTCACTCTATATCAATTAAAATCTACAGTACTTTTTTATATCAGTTTGGTTTACATATAAAAATAAAACTGCGCATCAAATTTTATATATTTGAATATAAAGGTCAGAATTTAAAAAAAAAATTTAATTTTATGAAAATTTCAGCATTTTTGCATCTTATTTCTGCACTTAACTACCTTTAACGTTAGCAATTATATTTAGTTTAAAAAAACTATGCACAGTTATATTTGTATATGTAAACTAAACTGCCATAAAAATATTGAGGATTGTAATTCATATGGAGTGAGGTTTGGACATTCTGAAAGTTCTCGATAACGCTTAAAATATTCAGGAAAATTCGTTTTTTTTTTTTTTCATTTCCTTTTAATTTCTCGTGTGATAAACATATGCCATAATTCGTATAGTGCGAATGGTATTTAGTGTACAATTAAAAAAAATGAATTTGAAGGTACTTTATCCCCTTAAACAATACTATATGCTTTATTGGAGATCGCTCATACAATCAATACAAATGATAAGATTATGCTTTTACGTGGAATTTAGAACACTTTCCCTGTAACACTACAAAATTTTCGCACTTTATTGAACGCAACATCTAGGCACCATATTACCCATGAAAGACAACATTACCCATGAATATCGAAATCAAGTTTTCTTCTAAACAGTTGAAAATTCTTCAGTTTTGTGAGAAGGATCTTTGGGGACACAGTAGATGTTATAAGAAGACTTAGTTTATAACTATGAAAGGCTGATACCGTCAACCGGGGCTACTTTAGTTCTTGCGGGGTTGAATTGGTCCATCTCATAAAAAAAGTGTTTATTCTTTGTATTGAACAAACAATACAAGATAGAAAGATTTGGAGTTGTTGCCCTTGAAGAATAGTTTATACCTTACTATAGGATATTTGAATAATTCGGAGTAATTTAAATTTTTTTTAGTTTCATCATTGCATGTATTTGTAAACAAATGTTTTCGTATGTAGATTTTAAATCTCCAAACTTTCTATACTGAAACAATCTGAATAAGAACTACAAATAAGGTAAGTGTCAAAATATTACATTTAGTAACCTGTAACCCACATGATTATACTTTTACCTTTAACATTTTATTTTGATAGGAAACGTTTAAGTTTACATAAAGCTAACATGAAAATTAATTTTTCGGGGTTACTTTGTGCCAGGCCTGGTTTGCTGCGAAGTAGCCCCAGTTACTTAGAAATGCCTCTTATACAACCAAATCTCTTAAAAAATGTTTTAATTAACATTTTTTTCAAATGTTACTGTAGCAAAATGTTACATTAATTGCTTTTGTTCCCGTTGCTGAGGATAACATGACGAAAACTGTTTCTCGTGTCTTTAATATTTACAATTGGTTAAATGTGGTTAAATGTAAAAAAAAAAAAAAAAAAAAAAAAAAAAAAAAAAAAAAAAAACGTTTGTTTATCGAGTTTGCAGTGTCAATTCATTAGCAGATCCTATTGCAAGAGTGTTTCAATAGTCCAACATATGAAATGTATTCAATTTACATGAAACTAAGTGAATTGAACAAAGAAGCCCCTACAGAAGCCCCTGTAACATCCTGTTAACTCAGATGTTATAAATAATAAGATAGTTACAAAATACTAAACTGACCATAACGAAACCATTAATTTATTGAAACACTCAAGTTAAAGTTGAAGTACATAAAACTGTTACGTGAAAGTATAAATATACAAACTGTTCACGTGACATCTTCCCTTACAATAAAACAAATAAGAATAAGAGTTCTTTTATAAGTTCAAACGTTCTGGAGGGCGTATAACTCTTCCGGAGCGGGTAACCACTGTTTTAGATTTGGGCGGAGTAAAAACTGGAGCAGAAAGACGAGAAACATCGATAGGGTCAAGTGATGTACTATTATCATTCTCCGATCGAACAAAACCTGAAGGGTTAACAGCAATCTGGCGGTCTGGTATAATTTCAGCCTTTGTTGGACGTAGATGTGCGCTGTTTCGACGGAAAATCTTGCCTGTAGGAGTGGTAACAAAGTATGAACGGGGAGTATTAGCAACATCTGACACAGTAGCAGGAATCCAAGTACGATGATCAGTTTGGAGCTTAACAGATTGACCTTTAGTCAGTAATGGAGATTCATTTCGTGAGTCAGTGGTCGAAGCTGCACGTTGCTTTTCTCTACTTAATTGAAGAGGAACGGTAGATGACATTCGAGGCAAACGTAAAGAGGGATGTATAGGTATTAAACTTCGAGTAGGTCTTCCAAAGAGACGTTGAGCTGGAGAAGGCAAATTTTCACGAGGTGTATTTCTCCAATTTAGAAGTGCCAATCTGACATCTGTATGATCTATAGAGCATCTTCTTAAAATCAATTTTGCTATTTGAACATAGCGTTCTGCTAGGCCATTAGATTTAGGATAACGCGGGCTAGACGGAATGTGCTGTATTTTCCAATCTTTAGTAAATTTGTGAAATGCATCTGATGAGTATTGTGGACCGTTATCAGATTCCAAAATGTCTGGTATTCCATGAGTTGCGAACGTATCTTTCAAATATTCTATTACCGAATGTGATGAAGGATGCACTAGTTTTTTAAAATCGAAATATCCCGAGTAATTGTCAACAATAAGACAATATTGATTTCCGGAAAATTCAAACATATCAGAAGCCACTCGTTGCCACGGGAATTGAGGAACAGGTTTCATTTGTAATGGCTCTGTATTCGGTGAACGAGCTGTTTGTTGACAAACAGGACATTTTTGTATAAAGAACTCAATATCACGGGTCATTCCATGCCAAAAGATAATTTCTCGAGCACGATGCAAAGACAAATTAATTCCTAGATGACCTTGGTGAATTAAATTCAAATACTTTGACTTTAATGCAGATGGAACTATTAAACGTTCTGATTTGAATAACAAATTCTCATAAACTGCCAATTCTACTCTAAAGTTCCAGTATTTACGAAGTTGTGGAGAAACTGAGCTAATACTAGGTGGCCAACCATCAAGAATTAAACGTTTTAACTCTTGCAATTCAGAATCTTCGTTAACCGCATTTAACAGTTCTGAAAAAGTCAATAATGGGAGAGGAACATCGCATAAAACTTCAAAAGTTTCTATCTCTTCATCTTCTACAAGATCAATAATGCAATCACGACTTAATGCATCTGGAATAGGTATATCTTTACCTTTTTTGTATACTATCTTGGGCGAGTATTGAAGAACGTCAAAAAGTATTCTTTGAAGACGTGCAGGAGCTGCCTGTAAGGATTTCTTTGCAATAGCCTCTGAAGGTTTATGGTCAGTTTCAATTGTAACTGGTTTTCCATAAATATAATCGTGGAACTTTTTACACCCAAAACGAATAGCAAAGCATTCCTTTTCGATTTGAGGATATCTTCGTTGTGAATCTGTTAATGCTTTAGTCGCATACGCAATTGGTCTACCATTTTGAAGAAGAACTGCACCAACAGCGTGTGAGCTGGCATCAACTGAAACTATCGTAGGTTTATTAACATCAAAGTAGGCCAACTTTGGCGTATTTTTAAGAGCCTCTTTCAGTTTAAAGAAAGAATTTTCTTGATCTTCGGACCATTCCCACAATACATTTTTGTGCAATAGTCTACGTATAGGTTCTGTAATTTGAGAGAAATTAGGTATAAATTTCGACACATAGTTCACCATTCCGAGAAATCTTTGCAATTCAGCTAAGCAAGTTGGTGTTTTCAGTTGTTCAATAGCTTTCACTTTTGCAGGATCAATCTCGATTCCATTTGATGTAAACAGATGACCCAAGAATTTGATTTTTGTTTTTTCAAATTCACACTTTTCTTTATTTAGACGAAGTCCGGCATCAAAAAGACGTCTAATTACTTTCACAGTTAATTTTCGTAGTTCTTGTTTTGTGTCTGCCCATAATAATATGTCATCCATAGAACATTCAGTATTTTCAAATTCACTTAAGAGCGAATGCATTACTTGCTGAAATATTTCTGGTGCTGATGCAAGCCCAAATGGCATTCTTAGGAACGAATACCTTCCCCAAGGTGTATTAACTGTTAAATAATCTGATGTTCGTCGAGACACAGGAAGCTGCCAAAATCCTTTTTTAGCATCTAATATTGTAAAATACTTTGCTGAACCAATGCGAGCTGCTATCTCTTCAACTGTTTTGAGAGGAAAATGACGCCGTTTTATAACTTTATTAATATCAGTTGGGTCTAAACACAAACGTATTCTATCACCTTTTTTTACAATTACTAATGGGCTGACAGCAGGAGTAGGATGTGTTACCGGTTTTAAAATTTTCATTTTAACCATAAGATCAATTTCTTTTTTGACAGTATCACGAATTGCATACGGAATTCGTCGAGGTGGATGTATTTTCAAATCTGCACCATCTTCAATTTCAATATCATATTCGAAATCTTTCAAACAACCTATACCTTGAAAAACTGCATCTGGTATTTCAGTTCCTATTTCATTAACCTGTACAGACTCAGGAGTACGTTGGATTAAGCCAAGTTTTTCACATGTAGAGCATCCCAATATACAATTAAAATTTCCATTAACTACTAAAAATCTCAGAATAACTGGCGTATTTTGAACAATACACTTAATATCGGTTTCGCCAATTACCGGTGTAAACTCATTATTAAAAGATTTTAAGCGTTTTACTTTAGTCTCACGTATAAGTGCTTTAAGCTTTTTAGCAAAACGTTCTGTTATAATATTGGCTTCAGAGCCGGTATCTAATTTAAATTTCACAGTTACCCTATTTTGAAAAGTAACAGTTGTTAACCAAGCATTATTCTGCGAGCTCAAAAGTTCTCCGACATGCAATGTATTGCTAAAATAATTATTAATCTCATCATCACTATCATTAGAAACTTCTGTAAGTTCCTGTATGGCTCGATTCTTTGATCGGTATTTCTTTTTAAATTTACATTGGCGAGCATAATGCCCTTTTAAAGCGCAAAGATTGCAAGTAACATTAAAGGCTGGACAATTACGATAATCATGCGTTAAACCACATCGCCAACATATCTTATTTGCTTTATTGAGCTTTGGCTTATTTTTATGTGAATAAACCATATCAGATTTAGTATCGGTTTTCAGTTTAGATTTCCGAATCATCATAATATCTTTTTCTGTATTATCAACAACTGAATGCATTTCTTTTAATTGAAAAGTAGCTTGTTCGCTAGCTCTACATATATCAATAGCTTTATTGACCGTTAAGTCTTTTTCAGCCAATAGTAATTCACGTACTTTATCAGAATTAATACCACGAACTAGTTGATTACGTAATAAACTATCTTGCAAATCGCCAAAAGCGCAATCTTTAATTTTTGTACGCAACTTAGTAATATAAGAATCAAAAGTTTCTTGCTTACCTTGAATGCATGTAAAAAATACATATCGAGTGTAGGTCTGATTAATCTGAGGTGAAAAATATTCATCAAATTTCTGCTTGATTACATCGACATTCTGCTGCTCTTGATCCGTCAAATTAAAGGTATTAAATATAACTATTGCAGCAGATCCTATAGCTGACATAAAAGTAGCAGCCTGAACTTCAGCTGGTTTAGTATTTAACTGCGTAGCAATTGAATAAAATTCAAATCCCTGTTTCCAAACCTTCCATTTAATGGCCATATTATCTTCAGTGACTTCCAATTCTGCCGGAAGGCGAGCGTTTGTAGCTTCTCTCTGCATTTTAATAACGTCAGTAACAACAAAATTTAATTTAATTTAATTTCAACACTTCTGACGCCATGTAACATCCTGTTAACTCAGATGTTATAAATAATAAGATAGTTACAAAATACTAAACTGACCATAACGAAACCATTAATTTATTGGAACACTCAAGTTAAAGTTGAAGTACATAAAACTGTTACGTGAAAGTATAAATATACAAACTGTTCACGTGACACCAGGGACTACTTTGTTCCAAAACTTTAAATATAGTTTTAAAAAAATTTGCCTCTTTAAAACCATACAGTTTGCTTCATTGTTTCATGTTAATTGTTTCCAACTAGATTTCGCCGTTGAAAAATCACATATAATATTTTTTAATAATGGAAATGTTAGTGGAAGAAGGAAAAGTGGCCCAAAGTAGCCCTGTTTGACGGTACGGGGAAAGAGTGTGTGAAAAAAAATGCCACAATTTAATCGCTGAAAGATTGAGCATTGTATTAAGACTACTAATACTTCTTTCACATTGTGAAAGTTGAGTCACTTAGCTTAACTTTTTTGAGCCCGACAAATTCCAAAAGCACTTTGGTGGCATTATGTTTTTGAATACAAAATAATAGCTCCTTCGATGTGTGTAACTTTTAATTGTGTTTATTAAACCTGTCTTTCAATAAAAAATTTCGATGTTTTGCAATCGTTTTATTTTTCCCTTTTTAATCCTTTATCTACTGCATTATGATCAACTGAAATTTTTTTCATGTATTCTTTTTTCAATTACTACAATGAAAATTAAAGGATAAGCATAAAAAAATACTCACCTGTGAAAATTTAATTCCTTAGAGGTAATTAATTAAAGTGATACTTTAAAGTACCGTCAGTACACTATGACTAAAATACATAGGTGCCAAGTTGCCACTAATCCTCCGTAATATCTGGGTTAATTTAACCCTGGTTTAATACATTTCGCACCAGAATTTTTTTCAGAGATGAAATTAAACACGTTCCACGTAGAAAACTGGAATTAAATAAATAAAGATTCATCAAATAATTTTTCTGGTTCGAAACGTTGTTAACCTGGGTCAAATTAATCTACGCATTACGGAAGATTAGTGCGAACTTGGCACCTCTGAAAATATCGTAACAGAAAACCCACGAGGTTTATCAAAAGGCACCAGAATTGTGGTAAAATATTTTCGGTTTAATAAGTATGTGAAATATAGCCTTTTACTTATTTGCAAATAAATTTTATGGCAAATTCCGGTGCCGATCATTTATTTCAACACTTGAGCATGGAAAATGCTTTGCCCCTGAAGGGTTAAAAAACTATTTCTTTTTCTTTTTTAGGTTTCGATCTTGTTAGCAGTCTAGTTATGTGACGTTTTTATTCCAGGGACAACATGTTCTCTCGCATCTCCATATATGCAATATATGAATTTGGATATGCCATTTCTAGCTTAGCAAAAAAGAGCCGGTGCCACAACTTTTTCGATTTCCTATAAAAAATAATAATGAAACAGAAAAGAAATACTAGGAAAATTATTACTACACTACATTTAAGTAATTACATTTTAAATCAGGTGAAAACGATGGATCACTACACAGGCGAAAAGTAAAGAAGAAGTTTTTCTCCAATACCCAGTGTACTGGCCGTACTTATAAGTACCACCGTGTAATTCAACTGTTAAATCAAATACATGCGCCGTTCACTTAAAATAGCTAGTCAAATTGTAGTCTAAGATCATAATGAACACACAAAAAAATCCAACACTTATCTTGTATCCTTTACTGTGTTTGCAGCAATAAAAAGACTAGCGTGACAATCTGTACAAAATGTCGGCACAAAACACATCGACTGTTTCAAAGATAGCTTCCTTCCTCGCTAAAATAACAAACCTAGAACTACTGCTGCCATGCATCCGGATAAAGTGGAGTTACAAGAGTGTTTTTGCAAAGTCCATAAGAATATTAGTAATATTCACTATGGGGACAAAGTTTAAATCGAGTGGTACTTATAAGTACCGTCAGTAGATAAAGGGTTAAAGCGCTTTCGTTTTTCCAACATATCTCCCCCATTTCGTCTTGGCGGGAGTACTACATTTATAACACCCAATACTAATTTTTTATTCCTTGTAAATTTTACATTAGGTGCATTTTATAATTTTGTAATGACTATTAGTTTTTTTTTTTTAATTCAACATTATTTGCTCTGAATAATCCATTTTAAATACATCTTAAGTTCAAATTGAATTTTTCACCTATTTAATTTTTTTTATCTTGCATCAGAGGTTTAACTATCCTAAAATGAGATGATTATCCAGGGTGTCCGGTCTCAACGGTGTCCAATGGCTAATTCCCAAACCGTTAGTCATAGACACATAGTTCCAGTTACAAAAATGTTTTAAATCAGGTAAAGAAATATTTAAAAAGCGATTTGGGTCAATAAAAACATTTCTTAAAAAATTACGAAATTTAAATTTTTATACGGTCCCCCGGTCCTATAAGTTATATCTAGTGAAATTTTCCTTTTACACTGACAAGTAATACAAAAAAAGTCCCGTTATTATACGATTAAAATTGACCGAGTAATAGCTGCTTAAAGTTGGAGCATATTTTTTGCTGCAAATTGGGGTCATTCACAAATTTAGTCGAAATATAATTTCGTCAGATATAAAAAATGTTTGGGAGTAAAATTAACATTGCAATATAAATTTGAAATCTTTAATAATTCTGGCATATTAATGGAAAATATACAATTTGTAATAAATATTTAAGAAGAAAGAAAAAACAGAATTTTTGTCAAATAAAATGATTCTAAATTAACAGCCTCAATTCTTTACAAAATGATACGTATTTTAAAATATTATTAGATTGCACAAGCCTGCAAAAGTTGGGTTATGTCATGTTTTTTAGCTTTTGATAATTGATTCTTATATATTCCATACCGCTGAATCCGAAATTGACCTTCATTTTTAACTATTATATCAGGATTTTTCGCCAACTGAAAATTTCAAAGTTAAGAAGTTCAATGTTAAAATTGAATTTCCTCCCCCATCTCATCGGACCACTCAGCTGTTTAGCTGTAAGAATCCCAGGATAAGCAAAAATATCGAATAAATTTTTTAATAAAATAAAACAAAATAAAATAAAAAAATGTTTTACATATGTTTCATAGTATGAGATTTTCGCTATATTTTAACTTACACGTTTGCGATTTGCAAAAAAATTCTAACGTAATGGTGAAAAATGAAGGTCATTTTCAGTTTTTGTGCTAAAAAGTGCGTAAAAATCAATTATCAAAAGTTAAAAAACACAACCATCTCCTCTACTTTATAGTATTCGATTTTTGTTATTCTTTAAATTTGAAAATTTATGATTTGCGAAATATCCTGACATGATGGTTAAAAATTAAGGTAATTTTCGGATTCAGGGCTAAAAAAATACTTAAAAGTTAAAAAACCCATTAATCGCAGTCTTGTATTATCTAATCTAAAACTTTTTCATGAACTCCTTGGCAGAAATCTATCCGAAATTTTTTGTGTTATCCTGTAAAATAAGTATAAATGGTAACCACCAAAAATCTTAATAATATTAGATTGTTATCGGATTTGCGCCAGTATGTAAAATGCAATCTCGATCGGATATTTAAAAGTGGGTTAAAGTTCGAGTACAAATTTTGAACTGGAAAAACATACATATGATTGTTGAAGTAACATACAAACTTATAAAAAAACATAATTTTGTTAAAAGAAATCATAAGAGAAACAGTCTCAAATCCTGACAAAATAAAACATATGTTATTTTAGCCAATTTGAGACTTAATCATAATACTTGTAGGATTTTTTTTTCAAAGCGCAGATACACATGAAGTAAGATCTTCGAATACTTTAAACACTTGGTATGTGATCCCTCAAAGCCAGTTGTTTTCAGAGTAGAAAAGTGGCATAAGTCATGCATTTTTAAAGTTTCATAACTCGCTCAATTTTAGCGTTATATGAATGGGACTTTTTTTGTCTTACTTGTCAGTGTAATAGGAAAAAATTACTAAATATAACTTATAGGACCGGAGGACCGTATAAAAATTTAAATTTCGTAATTTTTAAGAAATGTTTTTATTGACCCAAATAGCTTTTTAAAAGTTTCTTTACCTGATTTTAACCATTTTTGCAATTGGAACTATATGTCAATGACTAACGGTTTAGGAATTAGCCATTGGACACCGTTGAGACCGGACACCCTGTATAAGCACAAAATATGACGACATAAAAATATGAATTGTTGTAAGTAGTATTTATCGTTTCAAAAATTCTATGATATATTTTACGAAACTGTAGTCACGCGATTTGGGTAAATCCTGTATTTGTAGTATATAACGGTCAATGTGTTATCAGTCTAAAGCACTAAACTCGTACCTTTTCTGTTTTCGAATATTTTGATAAACTGTGGTAAAAGGGAATTTCGATTGGATGTGAAACGGATCAATGTCGCTTAATAAAATGTTTTATGAACCCATAAGAACGGTGAGAGTCTAAATCCGTTAGTAATGTATAGGTCAGTGACAGCTCACAACTCAGTTTTGAAAATTGATTTGTTTATAATTCAACAACAGCAGAGTTTGATAAATGTAAAAATATTAGTTGTGAACAAAATAAGAAATTTCTGGAATTTAAAAATTGACTAAGACCAATGAGATAATGCTTTCATAATTTGTTATACGCGAAAATAAACGGATAATGCTATATATTACTGCTGGTATGTTTATATGACGGTATACTACTGTTTTTTACGGTATATTAGTGTTAATCTTACGGTATAATGGAAGCTGAGGTGCCATTATTATAATGTAAAATCTAAAATTATTTCTTTGTTTGCAGTGTTTGAATGATTTTCTTGTGAATATGATTTATTAATGTGCAAAAGATTGTTGTCATGTCTGTTGTAAACCGCAAGTCTTGATATATGTGACAACTAAATGAAGCTTCATCACCCGACACTACAAAAGATTCGGATTATGAAATATGAAGTCCATAAAATTTTCTGTCGAGATGTGGAATATGATAACATGTGCAGTATGTGTACAGAACATGTACATTTTCATGTTCCATAAGACAACCATTATGAAATGCCCAACCAGATAAACTGATTTCGTATTCTGGGATACGCGAAAAATGTATTTAGTTACAGTAGAAATGATAATTTATAAAGTAAACATATAAAAAAAAACAACCGTCAACTTTGTAGAGCTAGATTGTAGTATATCAATTTCAAAATACAGAATTTATTTCTGAAGATTAAAAAATTGAAAAAAAAAGATAGAATAAACATGATTATATTTTGGGCACATTTATTCTGTGAAGATTTCTTTTTCGAATATCTGTAATTTCTCCGTGCAATACTTTAAAAAATATATATTGATATTTGATGTATCGTTAACTCTTAATTTTAAACTTTTATGCAATTTATAAATCAGTGCACCTTAATACAACTGTTAACATTTCTGATAATCTTAATTATATATTTTTTTAATATAAAACAAAATTTTTTACAATATTCAAGTGTATAAATCTTAGAATATTATCACTATTAAACGTACAATTTTTATTTATTTACTATATATTTTCAATTCTCAAAAACTGTGAGAACGATTTTCACGATAACGACGATTAGGAGTTTTTCGGGACTAGAAATCGGTCTGTTAGGGTATAATCTACGGCAAAAAGTGTTTTCTTGATATACCAGGAGATCCAACTCAGACCTTGACCAGATTACAGATTATAAGGGTAAGGAGTTTTTTTATATTAATATATAGGGGAAAGTAAGGGAATGGCGCTCACTTAAGGGAAAACATGAATAGCTAGTCAAATTTGGACAAAAAAAAAAAAAAATCAATATTTTATTAACGAAGTATAACTCCAAAGCTTAAGGAAAAGTTTGAAATCAACTAACTTTCATAAAAGTTTTAGGAATTTTGTTATCGTTTTATTTAAATAACCATCGATTGAGCGGTAATGCCCGACATGGTAGGGTAATTGCGCTCAGAGTTTGAATACAACGTTTAAGTAAGACAAAAGTCACATATGTAGTTGTGTGGGCTGTTCACACCACTGCAGACTTTTTGCCACCACTTTACACGTATTGTGCACACATATTATGTTAGACATATAGTGGGCCACTTTTTTTTACATTTAGGTTTTTTTATTTTCACCACTTTTTTGAAATCGTAAAATTCTCCTTGTTTAATAACACATTAATAAAGGCGAAAACAGGGAAATTTTACCATTTCAAAAAAGTGGCGTCAATCAACTTATTTGAATTTTTAAAAAGTTGCCCACTGGCAACATTTCTTCTGGAATTCCACGCGAAGGCCATTACCCGTAATCGCCATATTGGGTTTTATTGCATTATAATTGGCGTAACAACGCACTACAAAAATAAATAAAAGCATGGAAATACAGCTAAATGTATATATTTTGTAGACATAATGAGTAAATTAATATTGGAAAATAAAAATACACTTACCTTCAAGTTAGATGTTGTAGAATTTTACAATAAAACAACTTCAAACTAATAACTTTCCTGCCGATGGGCACTAAATCCTTACTGGGAACTTCGATGAAGTTCGCTAGGTGACGGTTCCGATCGCACGTTTTCAATTCTATTCTGTTTAGAGATATTTGGTGAGCGGGATTACACTTCTGAGTGTCATTATCCTACTTTCCCATATATATATTAGATTGCCCACTAATAACACCAAAAAGCATTTTTATTTGAAAAGTATCAATTTTGCATTCAAATATAGTTTTGAAATTTATTAAAAGCTATATTTTCTTATGAGTTAATAGGAGAATAAATCACCAAATATTTCGTTAGTTACAGCAGTCATTTTTAATTGCGATCACTTCAGTGTTTTAAGCGCGTTAAATTTTAAGGAAAATGTCCGTTAAATTTTTATTTATATTATTTTATTTATGAAGGTTGAACTTTCTGGACACAAATGCTGAACTAATTATATTAACTTAACTGCAAATGGATTTGTCTTTCATAGTCATCTGTACGCTATAGTGATAGATTTAAAAATAATAATTCGTGCTCGAAAATTATTTTAAAAACCATAGAAAATGAGTAAATTTCGATACAGTTTTCAAACCAATTGCATTTGTAAGGTATATTTTTTTCTCTATTCTACGGTGTAAAAATTGAAAATGTATGATGTTTAAAAGTTTTAACAACAGAAGTAAAAGCGAAAATTAATCGTCTGCTATTTCCAACATCAAAATGACTTCAGCGTTACGGATGGATACGTTTTTCATTTATATAATATTGATATGCTCTTCGCACAAATGCATAAACACCGAAATGCAAAGAAAGTATACAAAAAATGCTAAAGAGTGAAAAGAAATATAAAAATATTTCAAATAGTATTTAGTATGGGTAAGATAAGATATAAGATACTGAAGTGAAAGCGAAAATTAATCGTCTACTGTTGCCAACAGAAAAAGGACTTGAGTGTCACGGACAAACATGTTTATCCTTTTTCATAATATTGATATGCTCTTCGCACAAATGAATAAATACCGCAAAAAACAACGAAAGTGTACAAAAAATCCTAAAAATTGAAAAAAAAAGTTCAAATATTATTTAGTATGGGTAAGATAAGATACAAGATACTGAAATCTCTTTCCAATATTTCGAGTTCCGTTTGAACCATAGACCCAAATGCTAGTAACAGATTTCACCATCTTATGGTTGCAACCAATTTCTCACTCACTAAAAGATGCGTCAACACAGCACAATTTTTTTAACATTGTAGAATACAAAATATAATTAATAAAAAAAAAAAATAGCATGCAGCTATAGCCATCAATGATTAAAAAAAGCATTGTGAAACAGCCCCAATAATAGTGAGCAATATGTATATTTTAAATTAAAACTCAGAACGTGGAGCACACCAAACCAAAACTGAGATGCCACTGTAAGATTAATTTCAAAATCATAACATAGCAATTTCCTCTGTTTAGTATTCAATAGGAAAATAAATAACCATAATTTTATATACTACACATGTAGCATACGAAATTGTGTGCAATTCTATAACATAGCTACCGAGATATAGTTATCCCGCCTTATCGTAAAAGATATACGCTATAGCAGTAGTACGTATTGAACGATGTCATCAAATTGTAATGTACATAAAATTGTAATCAGCACCAACTTATGTTAAAATCATAGGCAATTACAATTTAAAAAAAAAATAAAATCTGCAATATTCTATTTACAATTTACAATTTTTTTTTATAAAACATTTATCCTACTGTTTTACAGCTATGACTTCTCACATTGAAGTACTTTTTTAACATCTTCAGCCCCTGGGTCGCCATACGGGGACCTCTGTTCTTTTTCTTATAAAAACTAAAATGTCCGATTTTTTTACATTTTCACATCACTTCTTAATAGCTGAAAGTTTTTTGCGTTCAAAGCAAACGAATAAATGGCAGTATCTACACTGTAAACTGAAATGTCTGAAATTCAGACATTTAAGTGTCTGAAACGCAGTGTTCAATTTTCAGACGTTTTAAAATGTCTTAAAATTTTCAGACACTTCTTGTGTCTGAATTTCAGACACTTAAGTGTCTGAAACAAGAGTGTTCAATTTTAAGACGTTTTAAAATGTCTTAAATTTTTCAGACACTTCTTACGTCTGAATTTCAGACATTTCAAATGTCTTAATTGCGGCCATCTTTGAACCCTCTCCCTTTTTTTTTTTTGGCCAATATGAAGCCATCTTTGACCACTTTTCTTTCTAAGCCATATACGCAACCATGTTTGACCACATTGAATCATTTTTTATAAATGGGAATACTTTTTTACCATAAAGCAGAGCTGATTGCAGCGTGGGAAAAATGGGGTGCTTTTCTAGCCCCTGATTTTAGGGTACCCCAAATTGGATATGAAATTTTCATAAAGCTGATATTTTAAATCAGTTTTGACCTTATGAGGATTGTAATCAGTATTTTGTAGTTTTAGAATAGGATAATTATATGTATATATATATATATATATGTATTTATGTGATATATATGCCCTACGGCATCAAAAATGTTTATTACTTTTAGTGAACTTCAGATTAATTCTAGTCCGAAGACCTAGTATTCATTCGCCCCCTTCCCCCACTGCCTTCGTATACTGTTACAAAAAAAAAAAAAAAAAAAAAAAAAGCCTAATCATGTTCTAAAAGTACAAAATATTTATTAAAATAAGTATAAGATCAAAACAAACTTAAAATATCAGCTTTATGGAAATTTCATACAGAATTTAGGGGCCCATAAAGCTAAAGGCCCATAGAAACAGCCCAGTTTGCCCATGCTGTAATCAGCTCCGCTTTATGGTAACAAATTATTCCCATTTATAAAAAAGAATTCACTCCTTCAGAAAGAATTCCATCCCTGCTTTGTAGTTCAATTTTTTCCTATTTAAATAACATATTCCCAGTGCAATTCTCAGTTTAAGCATTTTTTGCATTTTTATTTCCGTGTTAAATAAAATCTAATACTAGATTCCCCAAAATTTGCAGTATATGAGAACCCAATATTTAAGAAAAATTGAGTATGAAACTCTTCATTTAAAGAGTAAATTCGATTTTTTTTTTTTTTTTTTTTTTTTTTTTTTTTTTTTTAAGAGGGGTTTATTTACCATAAGAAAAGTTGAGAATTTAATTATAAAATATTCAGAATTTCACGATATCTTCATTGTAATGCTTCTATGATTTGTTTTCATGTTCACACACACAAACATATATAATAACATACAGGAAAAGTCACTTCTAGTTTCAAAACCTATTTTGTCTAAATATACATTTTTTTTTGACCTTGTTTGTATAAATGAACTTTGAGGAAAACCGCAATTTTTTGTGCGAAATGTAGTTATGCATGGAAATATACAAAACTCTAGCTGTTTTTTAATTTCCATTTTAAACTTGTAATAACCTTTTAACTTAAAGCTGTTCTCAACTGCTCTGCTCAACAAGCACAAAACGTTTTGACACATTTATAAATTCATTTTTTAACGGAAAGGTATAAAATTGGAAAGCCTGAGCATGGAATCGAACTGTGTTTTCCATTTTTTGATCCATAAATTACCTATTGAGTTATAAGCGTTTTTGATCGCATGACAAACACGTTTTTCGCCCTTTCTTGAGTGGTTATTCTTCTTTCACGCAGAAATTCGGTTCAAAACGCCCACTTGGACACTATTTTCTGAAAGACCTGTTGCGTTTGAAAAAAAAAAAAAAACGGAGAAAACAGTTCGATAACATAGTTTCTGAACAACAACACCAGCCAGTTTCATTCATTTCCCAACAAAAATAAATTAAAACTTGCGTCATAAAGTTGCCCTTTTGGATTTGAGAACAGCCTTAAAATAAAATAAGCTTAGTTTTCAATTTCTCATGTTTTGCAAATCCAAAATTTAAAATTTTGAACAAAAAAATCAAAGTAAATAATGATTTTTTTTTTTTTTTGAGGAAATGGAATTATATCTGTAAATAATTTATATTCTATACAATGTGCTGTTAAAAAATGAAAATTTCGAAAACTGATTTTATATAAAATAATCACAAAATTGCAGAATTTTTTTTTCCTTTCATCTGTATAGTTTAGAGAATATACGGGTGTGCCATATAATTAAAAATTGCTTTGAAAACAAATAATCTCATGCAGAATATATATCTATATATATATTTAAGGTGACACAAAAAAGTTTTGACAAATCGGATTTCAAAACACAAATCAATTTTGCCAAAAACAGATTTTTGGCTAAAAAGGTTTTCCTCGAAAATTATACATCTCTAATTATAAAATCCAAAAAATAAATCACGATAGATGTTTGTTAATTTTCCAATTTTTATCCAATATTAAACTTCGAGTGAATTGCATATCCTTCATAGTGAACAAACAATTAATTTAAAAGTAAGTTTAAAATAAAATTTGGTTATAACTGCGATAGAAAACGTTACAAGGAATTCAACATGTTCATCAAAACGCTAAATTAACCTTTTAAAAACCCTTTTTTTTTTTTTTTTTACTTCTTTTAAATCCAAACAAAGTATTTCTTCTTCAAGAAAAGTTTCGACAATTTTACGTTTTTGCTTTATTTTTATAGACATTCTAAGTTAACCAATTTTTTACATAATATTACTGATGTTTTTACATAATCAAATTAGCCTACACTCACACAAAAAATATAATATATAATTCTGGAGCTGCAGTTCTAGAATTACAAGTATGTAAAAATATATATTTCTAGAATTAGCTGTTTTTTTTTTTTTTTTTCGCAAACAAATTCAAACCTAAGTTATATTTCATGCAATATTTTATGTGGTACTATAAACAAAATATCAAAAACACTTACTGATATCGATATGACTTGATTTAAAATAACTGTCATAGTAGATGAGAGACAAAAACTTGCTTCTTTTTTGAAGAAAACCCCTTCCTATATCCTGCTAGCCCTGTTAAAATAATGGAAATTTTCCATTCTGAAAACAGAGCCCGCGGGACTAGTTTGTAGGTCTGGGGTTAGTTTTCTTGTTTAACGAGATGAATAACTATATTCTTGACGAAAAGCAATGAAAAGTATTACTGTCTCTGTTGAAATCAATTTTTAGAGTCATCCGGATGTAATTTCAGTCGTTATATCCATATATGAAGCTCATAAGATCCCTTCAGCCATCCAGAATGCAAGAAACTTCTAAATATAACGCTTCCACTAATAACGCAACCGCAGTAATAACATAAGATAATGACAAGATTTTTCACAGTAAAAAATTCGGACCGGTCAAAGATGCGAACTGTTGAAGAACGTTTAAATTTGAATACGACAACGGACTCCGGACTCACAACGCAGATTCGCTTCCCAAAGAAAAAAAGCTGCGAGTCAGCATTTCCATTGGAAACAGATGGCTTTATTCATTACGTCAGTCTACGGGTTACAGTATGATAAGTTGTTAAAACATTTTTTATCAGCGGGAAAAGTGGAACGTTGTATAAGAAGAAATCAGAAGCATTTTATTTTCTTTATTTGGCGTTTTTCGTAATGTTTGCACTTAAAAATTTTATGAATATAATTATTACAGTTTTTATTCTTTCAGTAAGAGGGTAAAAAACATATTATAAATTAAAAAAATATTATAAATTAAAAAATTCGTAACGCTAGTTAAAAAAAAAACATTTATTCTTCGAAATGATTACATAATTGAACACTAAGAGAAAAAAGAACTAAGAAATTATCGTAAGAGGAGCACCGCCCCCCCGCCCCCTCTCTTCCTAAACCACTAATAGAAATCAATTTTTAAATATTTCCTTTTGACGTTCGTATATTTAAAATTTATCTTAGATAAGGGGTGTTCACAAGGACAAAACCTTCCACTAGAGGGAAAGAAATGTTCTGCATTTTGAAAAATATTGTTAGAAATTTATTTTTATATATCTATTTAATATTTAATACTTCTTACTTGTTAATTTTTTTATATTCCTTTTATATAAAAATTATCTTGTACAAGGTGTTCTCACAAAAGTTTCTTGGTTTAGCTTATTTCATATTTATATTTTGCGTTTTAGTTAGGCGAACTAGGTAGGGGACTCCAGACACATCTGTCCATCCTCTCCCCTTTCTACATTTTTTTCTAAGAGCAATCATATCTCTTTGTATTTAGGGAACGGCCTATGAGTGAACCATGAGCATACCTATGAGTGGAAGTAGTTTTTGAGAAATTTATATTTTGGGAAAAGTTTCTTTAGCTTGTACTTTTACACTAAAAATAATTTAGTTCGAAAGTTATTAAACGGGCATTTACAATTTTGGCAGACGTCTCCATGGTCAAATTAAGTTGCTTATTTTATACACTAATACCAAATTTAGTGGATGGCAAAGCATTTCATCCATTCGAAAACGTTTTCTGACGGTGCTGCCAGATATATTGCGATACAATTGCATATGAGGACACCAGAAGCGAAAGGCTATAAGTGACAAAATTGAAAAAACTGAGATCAGTATACAGGCTATCTGGAAATAAGGCTATTTCTTTTATGATTGCTCTCAGAAGAAAAATATAGGGAGGGGAAACGTTGGACAGATGTGCCTGAAGTCCCCTGCCTTGTTTGCTAAACTAAAACGCAAAATATAAGAGACTTCCTAATTATGTGTTGCATTCTGGAGGTCAACTACTTAAGCTCTATAAACTACTTAACCTCTTTAATCTGTACTTAAAATTTAAAAAATATATATTGTACTTCACTTTCCTTCCACAGTTATTGAAATAAGAATTGAAAGACCGCTATGAAATTAGCAACAGCTTCATATTTTAAGTCAGTCACTTACTATTGATGTTAATCGCTAAATTCAATTTATTCCAAATCTAAATTTTTTCACTTATATCCTTTGGCCGCAGGGGATCCTCATATACAATCGTCGCTTCATCATACATATGATACAATTGTATTACATTCAGACATATAAGTGTCTGAATTTCTACATGTCTTAATTTCAGACACATGATCATTATTCAGACATTTTCCTCAGTTCATTTATACCATGATCACAGTAAGACACTTAAGCGTCTTAAATTCAGACACTTATGATGTCTGAAATTTCATATTCAGACACTTAAGTGTCTGAATTTCTTTTTCAGTCACATATGTGTCTGAATTTAAGACGCCTCTATTTGCAGTGTAAGCTGATTCCTAAGTAAAATAAATGTTAGTTTCATCTGAGTTTGCAAATGTCTAAAAATGCCCAAAAGACAGCATGACCAAGAAAGGGAGAAATTTTCATAAGTATTTAACTTAAATCTTTTTGAATATAAAAAGATGAGGATTTGTAGATTATTTACATGTTTAAAGCTCTTAAATTTGTGATTGCGTTAATTTAGGTTAATGGTTAGGTTAGGTTAATGGTTATTGGTGTTTTTAAGGGGGCTTGTAGTTTTAGATCCATACTTTTTAACCTAAATTACTAAGCGGTTAAAGAATCAATTTCAGAAAATATATTTTTTCTGCTATTTACGATGTCATTTTGTTTGGAAAAAACCAATGAATAAGCATTTGTATTATTATTTTAGCTTCGGAACTGAAGAGGTTAAAGGACTTCAAATTTAAGAATTTTAATACAGCAAATAAATTTACGAATTTTTTTTTTTAGTTTAAAATATGTTACTTAGAAAATTTTCTTTGCATGTCAAAGATATTTTGATTACGATTTCCCAAAATCATTTCCTTTTCCTTAACATGCAATTAAAATATCCTGTTCATTAGCTTAACGGAAATTAAAAGTTCACTTCTTTTTGAAGAGCAAGTGAGTTAACATAAAGCAGCATATTTTAAAGGAAATTTATATAGGCATAGATAGAATTAGCAAGGTTTTATTATGTTCTTTCTTTTTAGAATTAAGATTTTTTAAACTAAAGGTACTGTCGTGGAAAAAAAAGAGTAAACAGCTCTTACTAACTCTGCAAAAAATTATCGTAGAAGAAAGTTACTGGTGCCACACGATTGGTAATAAAGTCTAATTTTAAATGATGTATATAAAATTTGCTTAGGGGGCCATCTACAAATTAAAACGAACCATAACTTTGTTTTTCTCAATAGCAGTACACAATTCTGATAGCATAAATAAATTCTACACCCTTCAATTAGCCTAAAAACAATATTTTATGCAATTCGTAAGATAATTTTCGGAGAAATTAATTATTTAAAAACCGGCTTATTTTAGGGGCTGTATCCAAATTGAAGTTCGGTACTCGATTGTTAACCAAGAGAGACACCTTCTTGATCAAGGCATCTTAACCCTTAAATGTGAGATTTTTTATTTTGTTTAAAAAAAAAATAATATATGATTCTCTGAAAGGTTTATTATACAGGAAAAATAATGAAAAAAAATCAGAGATACATTTTTCATGTAATACATCAATCTTTTCTTCTGTTGCACATCTGCAATATAAGTAAAAGCTACTGTCGTGTGGCTGTTTTACGCTAAAATATTGCAAATTAGTAAATATTTTAATAAGTATCTCCAAATACCTTATTTTATATAATTATTTGCATTATAAAACTTAACAATTAACCCTTTAATTCCCATGATAGACTAACGTTCTAGAAATTACGTAGTTCAGAGAATCTGACATTATACCAGAAAGTTTCAATAGTTAATTTCGCTTTATTTAATTACGGAATGTCTGTGACTAATTAAAGCAGATATTGCTATAATAATTTTCTGGTGTAAATTAGGTATGTACGAATAAAAAAAATCTATTAAATTCAAAACACTATTCTTTGCATATATGCAAACCTGCGCACTAAAGGGTTAAGCGGCACTCAAGCAGTCATTGAAGACTGCTAAATTACAGGATAGCATAAGAAAATTCAAAATATATAGCCACCACTTCTATGATAGACGTCCCCTTAAACCATCATTTTTCCGCTTTTTAAGCACAATTTGAATATTACTTGTAAGAAAAATGCGATTTTTTTTATTTTCGTAAAGTAGGACTTAATAAATCTAAATCCCTCAAAAAAATTGTTAGGTTGCAATTCATAATTTTTTTCGAATATTAATTTCATAATTCATAAATAATATAATAAAATTATAAAAACTGCAAATTCAACGTATTTATATTTGGGTATTTTAGTATTATTGTTACACAGAAAATAGCACATTAGAAGTATAATTTCAGGAGATATTAATAAAAATATTTAAATGTAATTTAACATTAGAAGCACTAAATTTTGAATGTTTATAATTCAAAAACTTATCATTCAAACTTATCATAACTTGGCTTGAAATTTGGTGTCTAGTAATAGTTTGAACCGAAGATTTGAAATATCTTGTTAAAATTGATTATTGCCATTGAAAAAGAAATGAAGTTTGGGTTGGTTGTAATGTGTTTAATGGTTTTAATATGTAGATGGCCCCCTAAGCAAATTATATATACATCATTTAAAAGTAACGTTTATTTCCAATCGTTCGGTACTAGTAACTTTCTTCGACGATAATTTATTGAGGTGTTAGTAGGGGATGTTTGCTTTTTTTTCCCACGACTGTACTTCAAAAACATCGTAATTTTAAGGATTTTATATATTTTTTTTTGAAAAGTATCAAATTACATTCTCGAAATTTCGTCAAAAATTTGAAATATGCCACTTTGAAAATTTGCTTTTCATGTTAAACATGTTTCGCTCAAGAGTTGTTTCCAAAACTAATTTCCTTTTCCGAAGAATACAATTAAACTCCCCTGTTCTTTCGTGAAACGGAAATTAAAACTTAGTCTTTCTAAAGTACATAAAAGTTAAGTGATAACTGCTGAAAATGGAAAGTAGAAACTCTAGCAATAGGTTTAATTCAACTTCACATCCAGTGAATTAATATTTTGATTTGTTACAGGTAATGAGACATTTTAAAAAAAAATCAATATTTTAATTTGTCTGCAAAAACAATATTAAAAACTATTTTAAAAGAAATTTGGAATATTCTAATTCTAATTTACAGTGTTCTATTTTGATACATTTCTTCTTCTATTTAATAATTATGATTTTCCACATTCAAATACCTTTTAAAGGGAATTTAAATTTGAGAATTGAAGTACAACAAATACATTCACGAAATTGTCTTAAAAAATTGAAAGATGTCAATTTTCTTTTTATGTCAAACATGTTTTGATAAAGACTTTTTTTCCAAGCTAATTCCTTTTTCCTTAACATATAATTAAAATGTACTGATCTTTCATAAAACGGAAGTTATAACTTCACGTTTTTTTTGTAAAGATCATATAAGTTATATATGGCATATTTTAATTGAAATTAACATAGACCTAATAGCAATTGTCAATGTTTTATTAGAAAACTTGGTTTTCAAAGATTTGAGCCTTCCCAAAGTGAAGTTCCTTCACAAAAGATTTAAAATTGAGTAATTTATTAGAATTTCATGTATTAAGGAAAAAGATCAAATAAATTTTCGAAAATACATCAGAAATTTAAAAAAGTCCTTCCGGCCTGTGCCGGGAGGAAGAGGTAGCTTTCATATTCCTTATTTTAAAAAAGCCAACTTATATTATTCAAACACACGAAGCTCAATTAAGTGGAAACCGAATGTAGGAGATTCAATACTAATTTTTATCAATACTAAATCATTATGAATGAGAATTTCGCGAAATTAGTCAGCTTTATCCAAGCTGCTTTTATTTAAAGTAACTTATATTTGGCTGCCAAATTCGGCGATTTCTTAAAGTGCCTGCCATTTTAAGACAACATGGTGGATGAGGCTAACCAGTGAACTTGGTCGAGACCTTAGTAATTGCTGTGCACATGCTCACTCACATCGGAATCGGTTGATATATACGAGTGCTGTCGCAGGCAAAAAATCAGATTTTTCAAAATGTCATCCACGTTAGAAATTGAACTGCTATATCTGAGCCATTTTTTAAGATAAAGACAAACAAAAAATGCTCCTGAATCCTTATATCAAGGTCAAATACTTAAGAAAGAAACCTTTTTCAATTTCTAATTTTTTTGCACCTCACTTTAAATATATATATTTTTTAATTTAATGGCCGCCATTTTGAAACAAGATGGCTGATGAAGCTGGCCAGCGAACTTGGTCGAGATATTGATGTATACTATCCACATGCCTTCTTCCATCGAAATAGGCGAAGACGTGTGGTATCGCGAGACAAATACAAGATCGTTTCAAAGTGTTAACCATGATAGGAATTCAAAGTGCTATAATTCAACCACTTTTTTAAGATATAAACAAAAGAACAAATTTTCAAAAACAAAAACTGCTCCAGAATCTTTGTATCAAGGCCAAACACATAAAAAAATATTTTTCATTTTCCAATTTTTTAATACCTTATTTTAAATTTTAAATTACATTTTTTTAAATGGCAACCCTTTTGAAGCAAGATGGCGAATGAAGCTGGCCAACGAACTCAGTCAAGACATTGGTATGTACTATGTACAGACCAAGTTACATTCAAATCGGTTCATAAATACGCCTTTTATCGCGTGACAAAATTCAGGACGTTTCAAAATGTCAGCTTCGCTAGAAATTCAAAATGCTATAACTCAGCCATTTTTTAAGATATAGACGAAACAAAAACTGCTACGGAGTCTTTGTATAAAGGTCAAATACATAAGAAAAAAATATTTTTCCATTTTCAATTTTTTGGTACCACATTTAAAATTTTAAATTTTTTTAAAAATTTTAAATGGCCGCCATTTTGAAACAAAATGGCGGATGAAGCTGGCCAACGAACTCGGTCGAGACATTGGTATGTACTACGTACACACCGAATTACATCCAAATCGGTTCATAAATACGAGAGTTACAGTGTGACATAAGTCAGATATATATATATATATATATATATAACCATTAATTAAACATAACCTACCACCGTCAATTACTATGAATTAAAGCTATAAGTATAAAAAAAAATAAATAAATAAAAAAAAATAATAATAATTTATTATAAGAATTATTATGGAAGAAAAAGAAAAAAGTGGACACCGACAAAAAATGGAAAAGCTTATATATTGAATTACATTGTCAAGGGCACAGAATTCAATGATATAAGCAAAATGGTCGTTTTATGTGAGAAAAATAAGCTAAAGCTAAAAATTATTTTCCCCTGTGCCCAAACAACTATTAAAATCAAGTGAATTGATAAAAATTGAAAGCAGAATAGAAACAAATAATATGAAATGGAAGAATCAATAAAACGTATTTAAATATTTATAGGATATAAAATATAAATAATAAACACCATACCGATTAATATTTCAGTATTTTACAAATAACCACGCGCACATGTCTACCAGAATATCATAAAGATTAAGGTGAATAAAACAGTTAAGAAATCACAGTAATTGATACCAAAGGATGCAGTTAATACATTTTGAAATAAAATTTGAAATACCTTGTTAAATACATTTAATCTATATCTATACTTCTATACTACTATTATAAAGAGGTAAAAATTGTTTATTTGTAGGAGGTAAGCTCTAGAACTACCGAACCGATTCTTAAAGTTATGGTATCAAAATGATCGTGTTAGTCCAACTTAGAACATAAGCTATATCTTATGTCTCTGTCACTGGCCAAAAGGGGGTGTAGGAGCAAAAAACGTTCCAAAAATGCGATTTTTGTGTTACTGAAGGGCCTAGAAACATGCAATTTGGAATGGTAGTTACTTATAAGATGCTAATGTTCTCTAAGTATATTTCTTTAAAAAATCGAAATTAAAAAGGGGTGAAAATGCGCAAAAAGCATTCTAAAAACGTTCTAAATTGCGATTTTTACGCAATCTCAAAAAGTACCAAACCGATATAAAAAATAATGGTTTCAAAATTATGGTGACAACCCTTGCTCTAAAATAGGCAACATTTTATGTCGGTGCCACTAACCCTAAAGGAGGCGCAGGAACAAAAAATGTTCGAAATTGCGATTTTTGTGTTACTGAAGGGCCCAGATAGATGAAATTTGGAATGGTAGTTACTTATTACGTATAAATGATTTCCAAGAACATTTCTTAAGAAATTCGAAATTTAAAAGGGGTGAAAATGAGCAAAAAGTGTTCTAAAAAAACGTTCTAAATTGCGATTTTTACGCAGTCAAGAGTAGTACCAAACCGATTTAAAAAATAATGGTGTCAAAATGATGGTGACAACCCTTTCTCTAACCTAGGCTACATTTTATATCGGTGCCACTAACCCTAAAGGGGTGCAAGAGCTAAAAAACGTTCGAAATTGCGATTTTTGAGCTACTGAAGGGCCCACATACATGGAATTTGGCATGGCAGTTACTTATTAGATATAAATTATCTGTAAGAACATTTCTTAAAAAAATCGAAATTAAAAAGGGGTGAAAATGCGCAAAAAGCATTCTAAAAACGTTCTAAATGGCGATTTTTACGCAATCTCAAGAAGTACCAAACCGATATAAAAAATAATGGTGTCAAAATGATGGTTACAACTCTTGCTCTAACACAGGCTACATTTTATGTCAGGGCCACTAATCCTAAAGAGGTGCAGGAGCAAAAAAAACATTCGAAATTGCGATTTTTGTGTTACTGAAGGGCCCAGATACATGGAATTTGGCATGGTAGTTACTTATTAGCTATAAATTATTTCCAAGAACATTTCTTAAAAAATTCGAAATTTAAAAGGGGGTGAAAATGAGCCGAAAGCATTCTAAAAAATGTTCTAAAAGCCGATTTTTACGCAATCTAGAAAAGTATCTAACCGATTTCCAAAATGATGGTGACGACCCTTGCTCCAACATAGGCTATGTTTCATGTCGGTGTCATTGCCCCCATAGGGGGCGCAGGAGCAAAAAAACGTTCGAGAATTCGATTTTTGTGTTACTGAAGGGCCTAGAAACATTAAATTTGGAATGGTAGTTACTTATAAGATATAAATGATCTCTAAGAACATTTCTTAAAAAATTCGAAATTTAAAAGGGGTGAAAATGCGCTAAAAGAGTTCTAAAAACGTTCTAATTGGCTATTTTTACGCACTCTCAGAAAGTACCCAACATATTTCAAAAGTAATGGTAGGAAATTGTTGATGACAGTCCTTGCTCCAACATAGGCTTTATTTCATGTCGGTGTCACTACCACCTAGGGGTTGCAGAAGCAAAAAGCGTTCTAAATTGCGATATTTGTGTTACTGAAGGGCATAGAATCCTGAAATTAGACAGGACAATTATTTATAAGATACAAATGATCTCCAAGAACATTTTCCACGAAATTTTAAAGGGGTGAAAATAAGCGAAAAGCTTTCTAAATTGCGATTTCTACGGAATATCAGGAAGTACCGAACCGATTTAAAAAATAATGCTATGAAAACGAAGGTGACAGCCCTCGCTCTAACATAGGCTGTATTTCATGTCGGTGCCACCACCCCAAAGGGGGTGAAGGAGCAAAAAACGATCTAAATAGTATTTTTTGTCATACTGCAGGAGCTAGCAACTTGAAACTAGGCATGATAGTTACTTATAAGATATAAATGATCTCTAAGAACATTTCCTAAATAATCCGAAATTTAAAAGGGGTGACGAAAAACTTTCTAAAAAACGTTCTAAATTGCGATTTCTATGCAGTCTCAGAAAGTACCCAATCGATTTCAAAAGTAATGGTTGGAAATTGATGATGACATATTGCTCCAGTATAGGATCTATTTCATGTCGGCGTCACTACCACCTTGTGGTTGCATTTTATAAAACGTTCTAAATTGTGATTTTTGGGATACTGAATGGGCTAGCAACTTGAAATTTGGCATGGTAATTGCTTATGAGATGTAAATGCTCTTTGAGAAGAGTTCCTTAAAATTTTGAACTTTAAAAGGGGTGAAAATGAACGAAAAGCGTTCTAAAACGTTCTGAATAGCGATTTCTACGCAGTCTCGGGAAATATAAACCGATTTCAGAAGTAATGGTTTCAAATTTATGGTGACTGTCCCCGCTCCAACATAGCCTATATTTTATGTTGTTGCCAATACCACCTGGAGTTTACAGGAGCAAAAAATGTTCTAAATTGCGTTTTTGGTGTTACTGAGGGTGTCTAACATTTTAAATTTGGAATGGGAATTACTTCAAAGATGCAAATGTTTTCTAAGAATTGTCGAAAGAAAATTCCAAATTTAAAATGATGAAGTGAACGAAAAGCGTCCTGTAAGCGTTCAAAATTATGCTTTTTAGGCAGTCGTAAGAAATACGAAACCGACTTCAAACATAATGGTTGCAAATTGATGGTGATAGAACCTGCTCAAACATAAACTTTATTTTATGTCGGTGTCACAACCCCTTGAGGGTTGCAGGAGCAAAAAATTTTCTAAATTGCGATTTCTGCGGTACTGGAGAGGCTAGAAACTTTAAATATAGCACGGTATTACTTATAAAATATAAATGTCCTCTAAGAGCAACCGAAAATAAATTCGAAATTAAAAAGGGGTGAAGCGAAGAGAAGGAGCGAAAAGCATTCTAAAAGAGTCCTAAATTACGATTTCTGTGGAATCTCTGGAAATAATAAACCGATTACAAAATTTAGTGGTTGCGAATCAAGAGTGATAGTCCCTGATCCTATACAGGCTATATTTTATGCCGGTTTTACTGCCATCTGGTTGGCAGGAACAACAAGAAAGCCTTTAAAAACAACTAAATTCCGTTTTCTATAGAATATTAGGAAATACAAACCGATTTTAAGGTTAAGGTTGGCAAATTAATGGCGACAGTCTCTGTTTCAACATTTTTCGAGACATTCTATTTCAACTCTATTTCGGCATTTTATTTTGGTGCCACTAACACCAGAGAGGTGATAGACTGTTAGAGAAGAAGCTTGAAATTTAAAATGATGGTTAATTTTAAGATGTAAATGTGTTAAGATGGTTTCTAAAAAATTCAAAACTTCAAATGAATACTGAAATGAGTGTATGAAATGAGCATAAATGTCTCAAAATTCTTCCTAAATTATCATATTTAGAATTAGTTTTAGTTCTTCTTATTAATTAAAATCTCATTTCTGTCTATCGCACTTTTATAATAAAGTTTTTTCAAATTGTGGCTTAATTTGTAATTTTTGAATTATTCCAAAAAGTGTTTTTCTAATAAAAAATATTCATGTAAATATCACTTGGCATATTTCATATATTACGCGAGCAAAGCCGCGGGGTTTGCTAGTATAATATAAAATAAATAGATAGTAATTACATTATTTAAAATGCACTATTAAATTAATTAATAACTGTTTAACAATATCGTCAAAATTTAGCTAAAAATACCCCCTGGTGTATTAAATTATAACTGAAATGGAACAAGAAAACTTAAAATTTAGAGCTATCTTAAAGAGACAAATTTTGGTGCTGCCATTTAGTATTACTTATATGAAACAACTGTCGCAAGATAAATATTTGTAAGCATTTGAATATAAATAATTTTTTAAACAGCAAAACCAAACATATCCTTATATATAGAGAATTATAAACCTAATATAAACCACACAATTTAAAAAAACTATTGTTAATAAAATTTAAAAGCATTCAAAACATTCTATTAGCTAACTAATTTAAACTAAACTAAGAATTTAAATAATTCTAGAACTTTGATAATATATAGCATATAGCTATATGCTATAAAACAAAATAAATTCAGTAATAATTAATATAAATAATTATTAAAAATAATATAAAAATTATTTTTTAAATCAATTATATATAAGATATTTATAAAATGAACAGGAAATAAAAAACATGTGGAAGTATATAGAAGGTTAAATGATACTTAAATTCCCATTACTTAAAAAGCACAAATATAGAGTGTGGATTATTTTCATACATCCATAAAAATCCAAAAAGTATGAATGCGGGACATTCAAAAACATAAACCGATATTAATATTAAAAAGAATAGAGGAATAATAATAAAAATAATTACCCAATTTTAATACATACAGTATAACTATATTTATATTAAACATACTTATATGTATATTAATCACTATAAAAATGGCATACTATTAGTAATTAATATGATATTGTCCTTAGTAAATTAAAATTTAATAACAAATAATTGTAAATTAGATTAATCAACAATTAAGCTAATTATAATATTAATGAAATTCTCCAATTACATATAAAATATCAAATCAACATCCATATAAAATATGTATCAAAAACATAGTAGTAATACAAAAGCCCCCTTTTTTTAATAATTAACCATTGCGTATTATCCAGACAACACCACCCTCCTCCGTACTCTAACATCTACCCACCCAACCATCCTATAATAATTTTTTTTATATTATTTTACAATTTTTAATTTTTTATAGATTTTTTTTTAATAATTTTTTGTAATTTTGTTTACGCATGTGTTAATTTGTTTTAAAAGATCATGTAAGAAAAGTACTAATTGTATATTAATGAATATATGAATTTTTTTGGAAAACCATGATTTAATGCATCATAAATTAGTTTTTTAATATTATTGTTAATAAGAGGAGAAATATATATATATCAATTTTGAACGGAGGGTGGTTTCGGGATCTGGGGGTCATGATCGATGAAAATATACCAAAATTTTTTGAAATCGCTTTCCTCCGAACGGCTGCAATATTTAGCTTTTTGTAAAGAAAGCTACCTAATATGCCACTTTGAAAGTTTCTTTTTCATGTTAACCACGTTTCGATCAAGAGTTGTTTCCAAAACTAGCTTCCTTTTCCGAAAAATACAATTAAAGTCCCCTGTTATTTCGTGAAACGGAAATTAAAATTTAGTCTTTCTAAAGAACATGAGAATTAAGTGATAACTGCTGAAAATGGAAAGTAGAAACTCTGGAAATACGTTTAATTTTTCCTTACATCCAGTGAATTAATATTTAATTAATGGTAGTCGTTTGTGATAAAGTCAGGACATCCTGGATGTCAAATCGTACGTACTGGATGTCAAAGGGTTTTAGCACTCAGCGACGACAAACGTGGGCGTAATTTGTTTTCTTGTAAATTTTTATTGTTAGCCCCTGGTATGCTATTTCTTTCTCCCAGCTTATTTTGTGTCATCGCCAAAAAATAACGTTACGTTGTATAAGCCAGCAGTAAAACAAAAAAAGATGTGTAATTTTTGCGATTAAATACTCTACAGCAATTTTTAAAACTTCTAAGCATCGCACATTTTCAATTTTTATACCGTCGTATTGGGGGGGGGGGATGTACTTTTTAATGCAATTTGTTTGAAAACTGCATCTCAATTTATTTTTGAAATATTAATTTTTCTGTAGATTTTAGAGCCATTTGCTTAATATTGGCAACGAATGTACTCCATTTCTGTAGAAAATAAAAAGAAAATAGCTGTAAAATAGTAATTATATATTTTTGTTGCCATTTTCTCATCACAACCGAAATAAAAATGTAATTAAAATACATGCTATTTTGAAAAAAATATATAAATGAATGACTTCTGATAAAAAATTATGGCCATTTTTTTTTTGTTTTCCATTCTGACCAGAAAATCAGAGCTCTAACTTTTTACGACTGCTCTTTCATCTTCACCTAGCACTTCATTCATTTACAATAGCTGTTTCATAATAATGGAAGCCATCAGGCCACCAGAAGGAAATGATCCATTCCAAAGGTATAAGTTCGATTGAATAAAACAATGAAACAATTAATGAATTAAGTGAAAATTTATTTTTCATCTCCATAGTTGGTAACGGTTTGTGTAAATCCCATTTATCCGAGTTTTTTGCTTATCCGAGGGGATCTTGGTCCAAATTAACGCGGATAATCGGGACTGCTTTGTATCTGTATTTAGGGTAACTGTAGGATAAATGGCCATAGTTTTTAAAGACTGAAATAAAAATTCTTAGAATTCAGAAACAAGAAATATTTATGCATATTTAAAATTCTGATACATATACTCATAATATTTTATGCAAAAAATAATTAAATATTGAAAACAAAATGTGTTAAACAAAATTGAAATTAAAATGGCAGGTGGCCATCTCTCCTTCAAGCCGAGGAGAGATGGCCATCTATTACAAGAAAGAATAAGTGAAGTTAAATTGAAAAAAAAAAACATTTCATATAGTTAATCATGAAAAACATATAGCAATTTATAAAAATGCAGTTATATGATGGAAAACAATTGAATAAAACTCGAATAAACAAAATTTGAAGTATAATTTCAATACTTCACATTTCGTAAAATCTTACTACATGTTTGGCAAAGTTCTTGATAATTTGCACACGTTTCATGGAGCTACTTCAGGTACCTTATACATTGTATCCAGACATCTTTATTGGATGTGATATTATATTGTTTTGCACTACCAACACAGTGATCCTAATCAAATTTTATTTACTCGGAATCTGTAAAATCTGATAATTTTAAATGTATTTCGTTTTCTTCGCTACTGGATGTGTCGTGTTTTTTTTTTTTTTTTTTTTTTTTTTTTTTTTTTTTTTCTCGCGTTAATTTTAGGTTCATTGCATTAATTTACTTTATTTATCAACTTGATCAGTTTCTGTTATGAAAGTTTCAGACGTTTTTCAGTATTTTCTGAAAAAAATAAATCGTTAGGTCTTATTTTATTATTATTATTATTATTATTAAAATATTTATATTAGTTAAAGTGTAAACATATCAATTAATATATTTATAAACGTAAACGTAATATTTATTTTAAATTAAATTATATTTAGTTAAAATCATCACTACAGGGATGACAGGGATGACCGCCCCGGGAAAAATCATCACTACATATGACTTTGAAATATTGATTAAAAGTGGCCATCTCTCCTCGATTTCACGTGGCCATCTCTCCTGAAATTGAAGTACTGATAGTCGCCCAATTTAAAGTATCAATAGCCTTGTATGTCTTTGATTTAAGCTTAGAAGTAAAGATTAGTTCATACTCGTGCCTTAAAAGTCCATATAGTAAAATATATATATAACGTACGTACTGCAAAACATTCAGATACTTAAGCCAAAAAATAATATTCAACCACTAACTAAATAAACATTAAAATTACACTTACTTTTTATAATAAAAAAACACAACTACACATTGCAATAAGCCCACTGGTTAGGGAGTTGAATTCGGAAATAATTAGGGGGAAGCTGGAAATTGTTTTAATCCCTTCAGTTTAGGTCTAGAATGAATATGCTACGTTTCCCCCCTCGTACTAGATGAGCGTTAAGAATTATACATATATTTATAGTAAAAAAACACGTATTTTTTAAATACCATAACACTATTTCGAAATCACTAACTTTTTCAAAAACATTGTCAATAAAAATGTTGTAGAGCTTAAAATTCTGAATAAAATGAGTACCTATACTTAATACTTTTGTTGAATATTAAGGTCACAACTCTACACGGAAAAAACTGTTTTGTTGAAATTACTAAATTTTGGTTCATATAGCTCCATCCAAATATTTTGGTTGGAATGATTAAATTTTGGTTAGATTAACCAAATTATTTTGTTAATTCAACAAATCGTGTGGTTAGTCCACCCAAAATTTGGTCATTCCAACCAAAATATTTGGATGGAGCTATATGAACCAAAATTTAGTAATTTCAACAAAAGAGTTTTTTCCGTGTACGTTAAAGTTTTAGCCCCGTGGTCAGAGGGTTAAACTCAGAATTAATTAGGGGAAAACTGGAAATCGTTTTAATCTCTTCAGTTTAGGTCTAAAGTGAATATTCTATGTTTTCCCCCTCGCACTGAGTGAGCGTTAGGAAATATGTACGTATTTATATGCGAAAAGTATGTTTTTCCTTAATTCTTTTAACAGTATCTCAAAATAGCTAATTCTATCAAAAACATTGTCAGTGCAAATGTTGTAGAGCTTAAAATTCTGAATAAAATGAGTATCCAAATTAGTTTTCTTGTCCAAAATTGAGGTCGCAGTTCTGATTTCAAAATTTTGCCTTAATCGCTAATCAAGAGATTGAAGTCCGGAGAGACCTAGTTACCTAAGAATATCTCAAAACAGCCAAGTCTATCAAAAACATTGTCAGTACAAATGTTGTAGAGTGTAAAATTCGGAATAAATGAGCACCCAAATTAATATTTTTGTTAAAAATTAAGGTCGCAATTATATTTCAAAATTTCTCCTTAATCACTAATCAAGAGCTTCAAGCTAGGAGAGACCAGATATTAACAATATCTCAAAAAAGCTAACTATATCAAGAAATTGCCAATAAAAATGTTGTAGAGCTTAAAATTCTGAATAAAATGAATACTCACATTAATATTTTTCTTCAAAATTAAGGTCGTAATTTCAGATATTGTTAAAAATATTAAAGAAAAACGTGTTTTTCGAATGTAAATGTGTACACATTTCCTAACGCTCACTTAATACGAAGGGGAAAACATAGAATATTCATTTTAGACCTAATGTGAAGGGATTAAAACGATTTCCAGTTTTCCCCTAATTAATTCTGAGTTCAACCCTCTGACCACGGGGCTAAAACTTTAAAGTAGAATTGTGACCTTAATATTCAACAAAAGTATTAAGTGTAGCTACTCATTTTATTCAGAATTTTAAGCTCTACAACATTTGTATTGACAATATTTTTGAAAACTTAGTGATTTCGAGATAGTGTTATGATATTTTGAAAAAACCTGTTTTCTGACTATAAATTTATGTATAATTTCTAAGCTCATCGTAGCATATTCATTCTAGACATAAACTGAAGGGATTAAAACAATTTCCAGCTTTTCCATAATTATTTCCGAACTGGGCCTTTTTTTGCTCCCCTACCACTGGGCTATAAATAAAGTCGTTGAAATATTTCATACGAACAAAGCTTATGTTGCAATCGATGATCAAGTTTTGGAAATATTTAGACTGGCCATCTCTGATCTATGGCCATCTACCGTATATACATATTTTTTTTCATCGGTGGCAACACTAAATTCTGCAAAATCAGAATTCCTGTTCTGTAGTTTTTCTTTTCTTTTTTTTTCTTTTTGAATTTCTATTAATATAAGACGAAAAAATCGTTAAAAAAAGTCAAATTTTTTTCTTACATAAAAAATCGTCCCTGAAGAAGTTAAAAGCTTAAAATTTACAGAGCAAATCGAGAGAAATTTAAAAATTGATCACGTATTTTGATAGAATGTCTAAGAAAACACCTCAAATAAAGTCAGACAAGATAAACTAAAGGAAATATTTCCCCCTAGAGTTGAGTAAAAGAGTGGGTAGAGACAGAACCGTTTTAAAGTGAACGCGGAAGGCTTATATTAAATTTATATCAAACCTTTTGAAGAGTGTAAACTTGATGTTTGCCTTGCGCTCTGGTAAATTTAACTGTCTCGAGAATTACATGTAATATGATGTGACTGTTAAATAAAAAGGAACTTTGAAAATAACGTTCGTGTAAACTAATGAATACCGATTAAAAATAAAAATGAAATCAATTTTGATTTAAGCCTTTCTATTTGGATAAATATTGGAGAATAAAATTATGTTATATGATTTTTTAATGTTTTGTACTAATTAATAAATAAGTATTCAGTGAACGTTTAGAAATAAAACAGAAAATGTTCGAAGTTAAAATTGCAATGTTATATTTTAAAATTTAAAATTTTATAATTGTTTTTCAGTTATTCTATACTACATGACCATTAAGTGTATTCACATTTTAAAAAGTTATAAAAATAAAAGGAATCTGCTTAATAAAATGTTGTGTTCGGAAAGGTTATTCTAATAGAGGTGCGTTTTTTTTCAAAGTGCGATAAAAATTTAATTTAAAATATTTGGAAAACAGAGGACGTTGCACGAATTAAAAGGGAAAACTCTTTAAAACAAACTTTTATCTGTCCCATAATACTTTACTAAAATTCCACAACGCCAACTGCTGAGTGTGCTCACAAAGAGAATAAAAAAAATGACGATTGTGATATAATTAAGGCGTCGAAAACACCTTTGTTACTCTATCTCATGTATTTCTTCGCATGGAGGCGAATATTTTAATTAAATACCCTTTCTGATTATCACACAAAAAACACAAGGGATTTTATTTTTACATGAAATTCCAGACGTTAGTCTACTTTTCAGCATAGTTTCCGCCTATTTTAAGCTACTTATGGTATCATACAATTAGCTTTTGCATCTCATCCACATAGATGCCACCAACTGTGCTAATCACTGCATCACCGACGTTCTGACGTCGTTGTAGTGCTGGCCGGCAATGTGCTTCAGTGCAGGAAGAAGTGGTAACCACTTGGCTCTTGCTCGAGCCAACTCAGGATCTTATCGCGCCATATAGTTGGGAACAACTTTATCACTCACCGTCTAGCACTGGCCAAATACCAAGTGATTAATTACCAATTGTTCCTGAACAGTATTGTGTCTAAATGAACACGATAGCTCCTAAACGATAATTCCGATTGAGTTCCGATTAGACGAATATTTTATACACGTCCGTCGCAATATCTGTATACATTTTGTACAAATCGGCCGACGGATTGGGTATTTAAAACATTTTGGGACTGATTCTATGTGTCTATGTGAGAAGGAAATGTGAAATACTGAGGCAAGTTGGGGTAAATTTGTGCTGGAGTAATATGATACCCATTTTTCAATTTTAATTAGTATGATCTTATTGTAAGGCATGAATCTTAAAAAAAAAAAAAATACAAGTACATACACATGTTGTACTGTCCGTTAAATATATCCCTGGTATGTAAATAGCACATTTTCAGGAAGAAAAAAGTATTTTCCAGAATCTGTCAAGAACTGTACAAAATGACACCCTTACAAAATTTTTACATTTGTCTATTCACATGGAGCGCAGCAAAAGCAAAATGATGTACGCATAAAAAAAAAAATGTGCTGGCATGTTGAAAATACGCTCTAGTATTGCCTTTGTTCCTCCTTCGTCTTTAAAAATGACCCAGGAAAAAAATAATATTGGTACAGGCGCTAAATTCCTCGCGAAAAAGAAAAAAAGCGGCGTTAATTTGCGCCATGTATGAATGGTCTTGGTACATAACTAAAGTTTTAGAAACAAATTAAAATGCCATGTCCCTATTATACATGAATAAAAAGACTAAATAAATTTGTGTTGGAAATGTGAATAAATAATTGACAATTAACATTAACAGTTTGGCAAACGTAAAAGCACACTTACCTGTATCTTCACGGATTTATGGTTTGGAGGCAGATGACTTAAAACTACTGAGGCTAGAAATGTTTTACTCACCTATATCATTAAATGGGGGTTCATTTTGTCGCCTTTTGTAATTTTTAACATGTGCAGGTACAACAATGTTGACAGCTATTTCTTAAGAAATTGTTTGAAAAAGTTTTAATGTTTATTATTTCGAAGGTATATGTAAAATATCATAATATTAATTTTTAAATGTTTCCCTTCATATTAATGAGCTGGGTTATTGTATTAAAATCTTCTAATTATCATTTATGCGTTCACTGGTGAATCAAACACGTGTGTATTACAAATTTTGTATTTCAAATAAATAAGTTGTATTATTTTTTTTATTGTTAATTTAGTTTGAAAGGGCCTCTTTTAAAAAGCTTAAAACATTATGAATTTCAAAAGAGCTTTCAAAATTCTTCATGTAATTCCATTTCCAACTGTTGCTTTAAAAAACTGTGCTCGCAAATGTTATCTGATTTCAAAAATGTTCTGATCAGCACAATGTTAAAAGTAAAAAAAAAAAGAAACATAATAATAATAAAAAAAGTGGCATGCGCCTTATTACCCCCAAAGTATAAGATTTTGGTGTGGTTACAAATGTGACACCAAATTACACCTCAAGGGGTAATTTGGTAATTGCTAGTTTTTCTTCTTCTTTTTTTTTTTTTTTTTTTTTTTTTTAATAGCTCTAACTTGACTAAATGGTGACCAAAATCCCTTGTTTTTTTACAAATTTGTCCCTAAAAATAATATGTCTTACCTTGTATATTTCACTCTTCATAACTCTGTATAACTCTTTATTGGAATTTATCTCTTTAGTGGATTCTTAAGATTGGAAAATATGAAAAAAAAAGAGATTTTATTTTTACATTAAATCCTGGAAGTTAGTCTACTTTTCATCATAGTTTCCGCCTATTTTAAGCTACTTATGGTATCATATGATTAGCTTTTGCATCTGATCCACATAGAAATCTGCCGCCAACTGTGCGAATCACTGCATCACCAACGTTTTGACGTTGTTGTAGCGCTGGCCGGCAATGTGCTTCAGTGCAGGAAGAAGTGGTAACCACTTGGCTCTACCTCGAGATAACCCAGGATCCATATAGTTGGGAACAACTTTATCATTCACCGTATAGCCCTGGCCTAATACGAATTGATTAATTACCAATTGTTCCTGGACTGTGTCTAAATTAACGCGATAGTTCCTAAACGATAATTCCGATTGAGTTCCGATTTGACGAATATTTTATACACCACTGTCGATAATATCTGTATACATTTTGTAGAAATCGGCCGACGGATTGGGTATTTAAACATTTTGCGACTGGTTCTATGTGAGAATGAAATGTGAAATACTGAGGCAAGTTGGGGTACATTGGTGCTGGAGTAATATGATGCCCATTTTTCAGTTTTAATTAGCATGATATTATTGTATGGTATGAATCTTTAAAAAAAAAAAAATTACAAGTACAGACACATGTGTACTGTCTATTAAATATATCCCTGGTATGTAAATAGCAAATTTTCAGGAAGAAGAAAAGTATTTTCCAGAATCTGTAAAAAACTGTACAAAATGACAATCTTACAAAATTTTAACATTTGTCTATTCACATGAAGACACAGCAAAAGCGAAATGATGTACGCATAAAAAAAATGTGCTGGCATGTTGAAAATACACCCTAGTATTGCCTTTGTTCCTCCTTCATCTTTAAAAATGACCCAGGGAAAAAATAATATGGGTACAAGCGCTAAATTCTTCGCGAAAAAGAAAAAAACGGTGTAATTTGCTGCCATGTATGAATGGTCTTTGTACATAGCTAAAGTTTTAGAAACAAATTAAAATGCCATGTCCCTATTATACATGAATAAAAAGACTAAATAAATTTGTGACTTTAGTATATCATATCGTTCTATGTGGCTCGGTTAAATATTTAATTATGGGGAAAAGTAAAATCAGATGAACACAATTATGAAAGATTGGCTTTACTAAAAGTTCTGCTGAATGTATTTTGATGGGAACTGTTAGACTGGGAGGCAACAGAACAGACAATTACCTCATCGAGTTCAAGGCTAAAATTCCAGAATTAGTTAAAATTCTATTCGAATATTAAAACGCAATTGGTCTGCCTGCCAAGTCAACCTCTAAAATCAGGTTTTCAGGCGTTTTCCGCAAAGATAAGACTTGGCAGACCAATTGCGTTTAAATATGCGGATCGAGTTTTAACTAATTGTGGAATTTCAGTCGTGAACTCGATGAGGTGATTGTCTGTGTTGCTAACTCCCGGTCTATGTTAAATTTATAATTTTTAGGAAAGGTTCTGGTACATTTGATAGTTTAAAAGATTCTGGTAAGTGGAATTCGGTGGAACTTGCTCAGTTAGTTAATTTTTCAGGAAATGTTTTAGTAGCAAAAAACACACCGTTCTAGGTTGTTTGGTTATAGTATTTTGGATGAAAGTTCTAGAATTAGGTGAACCCAATTATGAAAGATTAGCCTTTTTAATACGCTCTATTGGACGGATTCTGATGAGAATTGTATTGATAAATTTTCAGAGGAAGGGTTTTAGTATATTACATATTATTCTATCGTACTTTACGAAATCCTATAGTAAGGAATCAACTAAAGAAGTTGGTCTTTAACAGCTCAAATTTTGTCTGTCTCAATAGAATATATAATAGCATAATGACGTCCATGTTGTTTGTGGTAATTCGGATGCGGCATTCCAGGTAAATGTCCATATTGCTTTCAATCGCATGATCGAATTCACAGATATATTTTGTTTGATTCACGGTATGTTTAGAAAAACAGCCCAGCGTAGCGGGCGAAGGCTGCTAGTAGATTTATATAATAGATACATTGATATATGTAGATAATTGAAACAGAAAATGTGTATACAATATATATATATATATATATATATATATATATATATATATATATATATATATATATATATATATATACGAGGAAAAGTCAGTAAGTAGGTCACAAACTGATATGAGAGGTTGGAAATTAGCAGTAAATTGTTTCCAAATATGCCAATATGTGGCAGTACAATCCAACTATAAGATGTTCATTTTGAATTTATGAGACATCAGTTGTACAATATGGCCAGGGTCGTTCAAGAGTTGTTGACGAATTGAGATTGCGATACAAGAATCAGTGCGAAGGTTGAGGAAATGCTTGATATGCTGCCTCCTATTGGCATATTTGGAAACAATTCACTACTAATTTCCGACTTCTCATATCAGTTTCACTCGTATATTTGATTCAAAGATAATTTGTATATGTATATATATATAAATATATATATAGATAGATAGATAGATAGATAGGTAGATAGATAGGTAGGTAGATAGATAGACAGATAGATAAATAAATAAGTATGATTAAACTAAGTCATTTATTTTTTAATAAATATCCAACGCCAGTAAATATTTTCAAACTGCAAATTCAAAAAAACGAACAAACAAATTATAAGATATTTTCTGACTCATTTTTCATAGTATAACATTGTTTGTTAGATTATGCTGTCTCATAAATCTGATGTAAATTTATTAAAAAACACACAAATTATATCATTGTATCAAACAAATAAAAAAATATTTCTCTTTCAGTTGTAATTTTCCATATGGACGAAAGTCAGGGCTCGAAACGTACCAGAGCAAACCGGAACGATGTTCTGGTTCGTGAATTTGTGACAAATATTATTCCGGTTTGTGAAAGTATGGAAAATGTTGTTCCGGTTTGCGGAATTATTAAAAAATATTATTACAGATCATAGCTTACTATGCTCTCTGTAATGTTTTTTCTAATTATTTAGAATTTGAATGCATTTTTTTAAATTTGTTTTTCTACGTTTAAATATAAATTTACTATAAAGTAAAGCCCGAGTTAATATGGACCAAGCTCACCTAGGATAAGACAAAAACTCGTATAAACCGGATTGACGTAAATCGTCACCTACTAAGGAGATGAAATATAAATTTTCACTTAATTCATTCATTTTTATGGTGCTAGTAACATTTTTTTGATGTACATTTCCATTACTTTTAAGAAAAACGGGGAATGAAATTGTTTTTTCCAATCGAACTTATACCTTTGGACTGGATCATTTTCTTCTGATGGACTGGTGGGTTCTATTATGATGAAACAGCCATTATAAATGAAGTGTTAGGTGAAGATGAAAGAGCAGTTGTAAAAAGTTAGAACTCTGATTTTCTGGTCAGAATGGGAAAAAAAATGGCCATTAATTTTTTTCGAAAAAAAAAATTAAGGCCATTTTTTCCCCCGTTCGGTTAAAGCGAAAACTCGATTAAGCGGGACTCGGGTAATCGAGACTTTACTTTAGTTATTTAAAAAAAATGCAATTTAACAAATTATAAGGACCATTTGGAAAATGATTTTTTCAAAGACTAAATTTTAAGATGATAAAAAATCGCACGTTGTTGATCATACATTACGTACGCCATGGATTACGTTTTTCGATACTGTAAATTTTTAAACTTCTACAGAGCCGGTCACACATTACGTACGCCATGGATTAAACATTATTATTCCTGGACCAATTTTAAATAAAATTTCATTCTTAAACATCCCACAATATTACTTTTTACACCGTTGTATAGAGAAAAAATGTAGTTTTGCAATTTGTTTGAAAGTTGTATCTCAATTTGTTTCTGAGTTATTAATTTTTTTTGGTAGTTTTTATTACTTTTTTGTCATAGTGGCAACAGAAGTATCCATCTCTGTTGAAAGTAAAGGGAAAATACAGATTACTGTATAGACCAATAAGAAAACGTATAAAATGCGGGATTCAACTAATAAAACGCTTCAGGTATGTTTTTGATTTCCTACCTTGACCGAGGACAATAACCATTTTTTCAAATGGTTAAAAAAGAAAGAAAAAAAGTCGACAATAATTTTTAAATAGCATTCAGGTTCGTGGATTTTTCCATTTCGAGCCTTGACGAAAGTTGTCCGGGCTGGGACTCGAACCAGGGATTTCTTGGCTGAAACCGCCAATGCTCTGCCATCTGAAACATACCGGACGAATCTGGAGGACCTAATTCGCCCAGCTAACCTTATTGATCATAGCATTTGGTTTGATATATGAATCTGCTCAGCAGAAGAAATCGCAGGTAATGGAACTCAAGTAAACATAATTGCACTAGATTAATTTTAGCACAATTATTCTAATTGATAAATAGTTCATATCATTTGTAATTTTCCAAATTGGCGAAAATGTCTGAACAAATGAACCAATGCAAGTGATAATGAAATGCCTACAACAGTCGTATTGCTCTTGTTTACCTTCAATCGACAGTGATCAATCGGATATTCTTGATGATGCATAAATGTTGAACATAAAGTAGAATTTGCAAACAAATTCCTGAGCATTTGGATGGTCGAAAGCGAACCAGAGTAAGGAGGAAAAGAAAAGCCACCCAGAACCATATTTTTTTTTAAATATAAATTATGTAAAACAATAATAAAATAGAAAAAATAAAATAGCATTAATAAAAACAACAGTACTAGAGATTTACTGAGAAAAAATCAAATTTCGGAAAAAAAACCTAAATCATTAAAAGACTCAAGATTTTTATAGAGTTTAAAATAAACTGGGCAAAAATTAAACAAGGTTAAAATTTAGAAAAACCGTAACGATGCGTTTAAGGTGGCTCTTGCCGTCTTCGTTCAGAAGGTAGAGCTAAATCATCATCTCGACAGTAGTTCCATTACCTGCGATTTATTCTGTTGAGCTGATTTATACATCAGACGAGATGCTATAAACAATAAAGTTAGCTGGGTGAATTAGGTCCTCCAGATTCATCCGGGATAGTTCCCTGGTTCGAATCCTGGCGTGGATATTTTTTGCCAAGTTGGGAAATTAGGGGAAGACGTTGTACCTCTGACCATATTGTTCCTTTGACCACCTAGGCTGTAGCGCCACCTAGCAGTATTTTATTAATTTTGGTATAATTAGTGCATAGTTCCTTCACTAGAGGGCTTGTGCAACCTGCTATGGATTATTCAAGTCAAAGACGATTCCTGTGAATAATACTAATCCCAACAAAAAGTTTTCGGTAAAAAAGAAAAAAAAAAGCGCCAAGTTCTCCTTAATGTTTCGGCCAGAAAAAGTAGTGATATCTGAAGTTCGCACAAGTTAAAAGCCAAACATCCCAAATCTTTCATTGAAAATGGCTTCCTGCGAATTGGCCGTTAATGCCTTCTACAGCATTTCAAAATTAATGATTGGAATTACGCATTTATGAATTATTTATATATCAAAAGTAATATTAGAATGCAAAGAGGCAAATTCTCATAAAGACATTATAAGTAAAAGATTTCTGATAACTACCATTCAGTTTCAACAAACATTAGTTTTGTCTACAGATCATTTAGTCCACTTGCGTTTAATTGCCATTTTGTACGGTCTAAAGCTAAAGTCATTAACGTAAAACCCAAGAAATAAAACAAAATTTACTTACTTCAAATCTCACAATATGTTACATTATATTTTATTGTATAATATTGAAATCTTGTGTATTGACGAAAGAGATTTTTTTCGTTTGAACATTTATTATAGTTTGTTTGCATACATTAAGAGGTATTCGATTTATAAACTGTTAAAAACTGATACTAATTATGTTTTAGCAATTAGGGATATTATCACCTGAATACAAGTATTTTGTTATTTTTAACTTCTAAGCATTTAAGTAGACTGAAGTTGTTTAAATGCTTTTTTCAAATGTGTAATTTATTTCTGTACTCTGTGCCACAAAATGCCTAAAATAATCAAAAAATGTAGTTGCCATGTAGCTCATTTGTACATATTTTAAAATTTGAAAAACTCTCTCGAAGGCATTAACGGCCAAGTCGCAGGAAGCCATTTTCAATGAAAGATTTGGTATGTTTGGCTTTTAGCTTGTGCGAACTTCAGATATCACTAATTTTTCTGGCCGAAACATTAAGGAGAACTTGGCGCTTTTTTTTTTTTTTTACCGAAAACTTTTTGTTGGAATATCACTACTTTTTGTATGTTTCTTCAAGTTTGTTACTCTAAACTATATTAATATGAAAAAACTTAAATTTCGGTGCTTTTATGCTAGCCGGGAGCAAATCTCCTCATTAGTCTTTTGTTTTTTCGCCAATAGCAGTTTTCATTTTTCACATGTGTAAATTAGAAACAATGCTTTGATTTTCAAATAAAATATTTTGGTTTATGTTATTATTTCTTATTTATTTATTTATTTCTATGCTAAATATTCTATTAAATAAAATGAGGGAAATGCATCTATTTTAAATGAGATAACTGAAAAGTATATATCTTTAAATGAAATGAATGCAATATGAACAATGGGGAGTTGGGAACAGTATTTGACGATTTGCCACTTGCGCCCGGCTAACATAAAAATACCTAAATGTATTTTATTGAGCTTTACAAATTTATACTTTATTTCTTTTTATATTAAAGTACTAGCCGCCTCTAGCAAGCAGTATTTACCGTATTAATTCCATGTTAAATGCTGCATCATGTTACTGTTATTCATAATTTAATTTACTTGCCCATTCTTTCTCCAAGTCGGAAGCTTTTGATAGATAAATCAAGAACTCTTTACGATCATGGAAGCACATCATATATTTTGTGTTGTTATGTATTTCATCTTTCGTGACAAATATCTCTTAACTCACTTATGCATGTTTCCTTAGCAGTTACGATTCGTTCTGTAATGCAGAAATTTTTAATGCTATTAAGTAATCTTTTCTAATTGGGCTCACTGCCAATTGTTGTATTTTAACTGATACGACTCGGTACAAGTGAAATGGTTCTTATGAAATCCTTTGACAATATCTGCATTTGCATTAAACCATATTGATGCTAATATCTTTTTGTTTCACGTTAACCTTTTCAATAGACTCGATTACGGAAGAATAGAAAGTCTACCGGCTCACTGCCATGATCCATTTGAAAATCTATCATTCTTCTCATCTGATTGTGTTGAAGAATTAATCAATGTGCCATGGTTTTAAGATTTTAGTTAATTTTATTCGAAACCTGAAAACTAAAATGCGTGGAACCGGATTATAGAAGATTCATTCTAACGTACATATCGATTAACAGGTTACATAATAATCATAAGGAGAACTGGCTGTTTCAATGCTTTAATAGTTTCCCTAAATTCTCTTTATATAATTCAGAAGTTTTAGCGGTGTAAAGATTAACAACATAGTTACAGTAAGTATAATAACAGTACAATATAATAACAATAGCAGAGGTTTTGGGCAGTGACGAAACTATTAGCACTTTGCAAATATTAGTACGTTATATCATTTAACTATTCAGATGATATGCGGAATAATATAAATAGATGGCTCGCATTAATAATTAACTCATTGAAAAATAGCTACTAGCGTCTGTTCGCCAAGCTTGGCGACATTTAGCAAAGTTTCGCCGAATTTGGTAATATATCATGTCAATTCTCAAATTTGGCGACAAAAAATGTTTTGTTTATTCTGACGTCATAATGATGCATATGTATTATGTATTATACACATACCTATAATATGTATGATGCAAATGTATTACGTATTATATGCATATGTATATATGTATGATATGTATGATGCATATGCATAAGTTCATTAACATCACTAAAACGCACTTAAAGGAATAGTTTTCCATAAATAGTAGGGATAATTGCCAGATTGACCAGAGTGCTATTGAGAATAGAATTCCGACATTTATAATAGACCGGGAGGCGTCTGTACACACCATCACCTCATCGAGTTTACAGCTGAAATTTTAGGATTAATTAAAACTAGATTAGCATATTTAAATGCAACTGGTCTCTTAAGTCATATCTTGGTAGAAACCACCTGAAGACCTAATTTTAGTGGTTAACTGATAGGTTTACTATTTTATTTTCCTGCATCCAAAGGTTTGGAAACATGGAGGAATGGATGCAGGAAAACACAATGGAAAATCCACCAATTAACCTGTAAAATCGGGTCTGTAGATGGTTTCCACAAAGATATGATTTGGCAGACCAGTTACATTTCAATACGCTAATCGATATTTAACTAATCCTAAAATTTCAGCCGTCAACTGGATGAAGTGATGATCTGTGCAGACGCCCCCCGGTATTTAATGAAATTTGTTTTAAGGAAGTAAAAGATAGAAAGATGGACATATAAACTGAAAGATTTGCGTTATTAAGATTTTTGTAAAAGCATATAAAAATTGATTCAGCTTGAAATCATGTAATACCTTTATAACTCAGGCTAATTTTCTGTAATCGGGTTTTGGCGACCAACATATCTTATCTATAACTATAATCTTTTTTTTTTTTTTTACAGATTTAAAATTAACAGTAAATTAACAGTAAGTAGGCTAATAATACAATATAATAACATTAGCAGCGGACTTCGGACGCCGCATCTGTCGCACATAGCTAAAGATAGTTTATTAGTTACACATTTCATTTAATTAAAAGGAGATTTTTAAACTTTCATATGGGATTAGGATATTTTTCCACTATAGGGACCTTGGCATTTTTTAAAAATCTTGGCGCAATTCGGACTTCAGAAACTGAGATATGTTGCCAAATGATAGAAACAACTATGAAAACAAACCTGATGAACTTTTATGTTATTTATATATTTATATACATATAAACATTTTATTTATACATGTATAAAATATTATTTTTTATATACAAATTATTTATGTTGGTATATAAAAATAAATAAACGGGTTCCTTACCTTAAATAAATTGTATACATATGGAACAAATTGCTTGTGTATATGACACAGTAAATAGGTTACCAGAAAATACGTTATTATCAAATTTCTTTCCTCGTCTAGGATATTTTCTGTATTTCGCCAAGGCTACTATATCGGAAACGTACCGAATTGCTGTTATATTTTGTTAAATGTTTTATTGTTTTAATATCGTAAATATATCATAACATATACTGATTAAAATTTTTAGGTATATTCATTTTTTCTATTTAACAAACATCTTTGGAAAAGCATAGATATAAAATGTTGTTCTGCTTGAAATCACGTGACCACCTTCAAAACTCTGTAATCGAGTTTTGGAGACCAGCATTGGTACAATTGAATGTGTTAAGGAACTGTTTACGGCCAAAGGAACACCCCCTGTTTGAAGGGTTTAGAGGCGGAAATTCCGTGTTTTTAGATTTTTCTGGTTAATTGTGCAACAAACCCGACTTCCTTGTGAAATTTCATGATTCTACGACTTTTAGAAGTACCTTAGTTATTTGATGATGCGAAGTGAGTCAGTGACAAAAGAGCGCTTTTTCGGAATTTAATATTTCGAAAACTACTAAATATAGAAACATGAAATCGTGGAACCTTAGTTCAGTTTGACTATACGAACATGTGTATAAATGAAAAATTTCTATATCTCTCCCTAAAACGACGTTATGAGGGGGTGAAAAGTATGCCGAAATGGTTCAGGAAAAGGTAGCTTACGGCTTGTGCAAACTTGGCGGACGCACTGCCATGCTCCCAGATCTGGTGTTGTACCTCTGACCATGATCTGTTCTTGTCCCTTTGACCAGGTCAAAGGTACAACACTTTTAAAAGCTTTTCTAAACATTTCAACTTTTATGACTTACTTACTACAACAAACTTGAAGTAAGTTAACGATATTTGTTTACTTCAGTTGTTCATAAATAACATATCTAGACTGGGATAAGCACATTTCATGTACCTCCTAAACTCATACCCCACAAAGGAAAAAAAAAATGTTGGAGGGATAACGTCTGCCGTAAGGGGAACAACTATCACTATGATTACTGATGTTAGTGAATCCGGAAACATAATTCCCCTTTTTTGGTTTTCCCCGGATCAACTTTAAACCATTTATGCTTCACAGAACGCCTCCTTGATCAATCGGGGCTGCAAACCCATCATGCTGATGAAATGAAGCCATATTCCAACAGTTCTTTCAACATTTTCTGAAAAATGTTTGACCTAGTATTGAAAGGCCAGTATTGTTATTATTTGACAACCATGAATCTCATATTACCATACCAATAATTGATTTAGCCAAGGCTAGTGGTGTGATACTAATGAAGTTTTATCCACATTCTAGCAATAAAATGCAATCGCTTGATAAGGGTATTTATGGTCATTTAAAGCCTTTTATAATCAAACTGTAAATAAATAGATGATTTCTCCAGGAAATGTTAGAAAGCCTCTTACAATCTACAACATTGTTGAACTTGCGAGCATAACAGATTCTAAAGCCGTAGTTCCAAACAATGTTATGAAAAGTTTTAAGGTCACAGGGTTTGTGCCTTTCAATGAGAAATTTTTCTCTGAAGACGAATTTCTTGCAGCTTCTGTAACTGACAGACCGATGCTGGATTAAACTGATTTTGATGAGCCATCAGCGAGTGGCGCAGCTCAAACTGACAATATCATTCCTCAATCCAGCAGTTCAAATCTATCACCACTTATCATAACACCTGAAATTGTTAGACCTCATCCAAAAGTGCAAGCAAGGAAAATGTCAAATAGGGATCGGCACAAAGGGAAATCTCGTATGCTGACTGATACTCCTGAAAAGCATATTATTGAAGCAAAAAAAAAAAAAAAAGCAAAAAAAAAAAAAAAGACAAAGGCAACACTCTAAACGAAAGAAACAATGATACTGAATAAAATGATTTTTTTCTTCATTGATGTGTTGTCAAATTGCCTGGTCAGAGGTACAACATCCCATGGTCAAAGGTACAACTATGTGTTGTACCTTTGACCACAATGTTATTATTTTTAAAAAATGAAATTAAACATAATAAAAGTAAAACTAGAACCTTGAAAAAATTACGTATGATGAACAAGATGATACTGATTATAATAAAACAAATAAATCGAATTTAGCCTTAATAGTTAAGCTTCGAAAATTAAAATTTTGCAAAGTGGTCAAAGGAACAACACCTTCCCCTACAACTAATAAGAATTATTTACCAATTAGACTAATTGTGTTAAAAATTAATCTAGTATTTCTCTTTCGCCACTTTTCGTTAAGATCTAATTTTGGGTACAATAAATATGGCTTCGTATTATTATATTAGGTCTACCAGAAAGTTCTGTCCGATAACGTTATTTCACGCCTACTTTTAAAAAATTCAGATTTCTTCATTGGCAACACTTTTTGAAATTGTAAAATTCCCATTGTTTTCACCTTAATGTAAAATTTGAAAACAATAGAAATTTTATCATTTCGAAAAAGTGGTGACAATGAAGAAATCTGAATTTAAAAAAGTAGGCGTGAAATAACTTTATGGGGCAGAACTTTCCGGTAAACCTAATACATTAGACAAAATTTTTATTATCTATCGTTCATATTTCAAAGAAACCCTTATTTAATTTATATAAAGAAGTATTTTTAATCAAAACAGTTGAAAATGGGAGAGAAAACTTATTTGTTTACATGCGTATAATTTCATTATACGCATGTTAAGGCTGCTAGTCACTCAGCTTCCGAATTCCCCTTGGTAATGTTAAGTCTATGGGCGTTTGATGCATTCTTATATTTAAAATATCTACCCAGAAAATTAATATTTGTAACTTCTTTTTTTAGTGTTCTCTTCTTAAGGTGTCTTGTACCTTTTAAACGCGACGAACATCAGCAAAAACTTTCAAAATTTAAATTCGTGTAGTTTCAAAACTTTTTTCTATATAAACATGAATTTTTACTATTGATTAAACAGATTAAAATTTTTAATATAGTACCATTAGAAACTGACTAGCTTTTTACAAAATTTGTGGTTTATTGAAGTTCAAATAGCTCATTTTATTACTCTGTAAGTCATTGCGCGTATGATATCTTGAGAAAGAATGTACGGATTGCTATAAAATTTGAAATAGATGATAAGCACATTTGTGCGTTTAAAATGTTTAAAGTGCGTTTAAAATTGTAAGTATTTACAATGGTAAGATTTTCTAGTTATAACTATTTTTACTCATTAAAAATTTAAAAAAAAATGATTTTTTTTAACTTGGTTAGTAAAATAAATTTTACCTAAGAGTAGATCATTTTAAAAATACATATGTCTTTACTAATCATATCAAATTTCATAACAATCCATACATACGTTCTGAACATATCATGCGCACAATGACTGATGGAGTAAAAAAGGGAGCTATTTTATTTCAACAATATATAAATTCTGTGAAAGACTGGTCAGTTTCTAATGGTAGTCCTTCTATATATATAAAAAAGTTTTGATTTGGAAATGGACCAATGAAAATCTGCGTAAATATTCCGGGCAGATCGACATCCAATTTGAATGCTTAAATCATGGCCTTTCTTCGTTAATATTAAAAAAACTGTTGCATACAAAAATATGAAAATCGGTAGTATTATAGATAAATGTTTGATAAACACGCTGAGGCAGACAGTTTTCAAATCGAATAATTATTTTAAGAGACATTTAATACCAAAGTTGGAAAAAAGTTTTATAGGAGCAAAAACTGTACATAGGAATTTAATCAATTTTAGATCATTTTATGCGTCAGAATTTCCCGGTGCGCAGACTGCATTTAGTATTGTAATTTGACTCATTTTTTGAGGTTTTATTTTTACTTTAAATTCAAATTTTCAGCATTTCGAGAGACATTTTTTACAAAATTTAAAAAATTGTATTAATTTAAACTGTTGCCAACTGTATAAACAGCGCAAACAATAATGTTTGCTTCAAATTAAAAATTTATTTTACACGTGACTATTGTAAACAGAAAATATAAAAAGCAGGAACTCATTGAAAATTACGTCATAAAAACTATATTTACACATGGATTTTAAAAGAGAAAGAATATTGTAAAATAATAAATTCATTAGCATGCGTTAGAAGTCTGAAATAGGAGAATTTACGTCACGTTACACTTATTACGTAAAATGAACAAAAAATAATGCTGCAAAACAGTTTAAATTTAAAAATTGCGCGAGACATTTATTTGATATTTTAAGATGATCATAATATTTCATTTCTAACAAAAGTATTTTTACGTGAATATTAAAAAGAGAAATAAAAGTTTGGTGAAAATTACGTCAGATTATAATTGTCAGATTCAAATTATAATTCAATCTTCCGAAATATTTTTAAAGCCGATCAAATTAGCGTGCTGTTAGAGTCTGCGGTGTCTGAACGGGGGTTGACGAGCGTAGCTCGTAGGGGGCAGAGCCCCAGTATATTAAAAAAAGCCAGTATATTAAAAAACAAAATTTGTTTAATCAATAATCAAAATTTCATGTTTATAGGGGAGGGTAGTACACAGTGAGACGAAAATTATTATTACTTAACGAATGGCGACAATTTTTATACTTTTTAAAACATTTTTGCTACATCTTTAAGCTACACAAATACGCTACACATTATCGTATAAATGGTTTTAAAAAAGTTATTTATAAAAGCACAGAAGCAGCATAACGGAATATCGAAAATTGTCCCTCTGGTGTACCACAAGTAGTACACAGTGAGACGATGTATATATTTTCATAAATCATACATTTTTACACTCTATCAATAATTTTCTGCAGTTTATGATTTCTAATTAATATTTCTAGATTTTCAAAACATTAAAAATATGAACCTCGGGTGGACAATGGCGGACCTTGGGCCACCTTCATGCAAATTTTCAGCCTGTTACGTTTAGTAGATTTCCTTAGCCATCGCACGCTCAAACACACACAGAAAGTGAGTGAGAGCGAGAAAAACCTTCTTTTATTAATAAATAACTTTTTTAACATCAGAAACACATAGTAGGCACACACTGAGATACGTCCCACTGTCTACCACAACTGTGTGCCTCACTGTGTACTTTCGTTACGTTGTGACAAAATGGATGCCACATCTCTTACCTCAATTTCATCGCTTTAAAAAGTTTCTGTCATTTTGTCAAAATAGTCTATTATTAGTTATAGCTAGGTTTGGTTAAGTTAATATATGTCATATTGTAGAAAATAAACTCTAAAATAGACGTTTATGTAACTTTAACCACTATAAAATAATTAAATTATTTACTATTTTGTCGGATGAGTAACTGAAGTGCCGAAAGTACATACACGTGTTGCATAAGATGAGGTGGTTATGTGTGTGTGCCAGCTTGGAGAAAAAGTTACAACTATATGTCAAAGTGGCTGCTGTCTCACAGTGAGACGTGGTACAATTACCATGTCTCATTGTGTACTACTCTCCCCTATATATGAACGCTTTGAAGATATACTAATTCAAACTTTTAATGCTTTTGTTGACTTTCAGAGAGTTTAAAAGGTACAAGACCCCTTAAGGGATGTCTCATTTTTTATTAGTTGTCAAAGAATTTCAAAAATATAAATTTAATTTAATATTTTATGTGTTAAAAACTGACGAACTGGGAGTAAAATTTTAACACTTCGTATAAGAGCGTAGATTTTAGAAACATTTTGAAAACTAAGAAAAAAATGACATCCTTTAAGAAGAGTACACAGAAAAAAGAAATTAAAAATATTAATTTTCTGTGGAGATATTTTGAATATAAAATTGCATCAAACGCCCATAGATTTAACATTACCAAGGGAGATACTGAAATTGAGTGACCAGCAGCCTTAACCCATTTATGCTTGAATTTTTGTTTTTTCCAATTTCTTGGTAAAATCAGTTTAAAATGTTGCAAAATGAACTGGAAAAATACTTAGAAAAATTACGCTAAAATATTTTTGTATTTATTTGATAAAATGTAAACGCATTAAATATGTAAATGTGCATAATATTTATAATAGTATAATATGCATAATTATATGTTTTGTCTAAATTTATGTAAAATAATGTTTTAAATTGTATATAGTGTACTATAATTAGTATTTTTATAAACTACTAAAAAAATACATTTATTTCTTTACAGAAAGTAATAACATTATAAGTATTATTAATAATAATTTAAGAGTAATCGCATCTGAGGCTTAAAAACATCTTATTTCATAATTATCTTGCAAAGGACTTTACATAAATAACTGTCTCTTAAATGGATAATTAAAATATGTACCCATTCGTGACTAGCGCCCTATATTTTGAACGTTACCAAATGCATAAAAAATACATTTGAAAATACAATTTCACAATTTGAAAAAATATGTATTTTAAAGAAGTCTACAAACTAAGATTATGACATATTTATTTCGATCCTTCATAGAAGAAATACAAATAAAATCACTTTTCACATTTCGCCATCTTGAAAAATGAAAAATCTATAAACGCCGAAAAAAAACCTTCATTTAAGCAAATAAATATCCATATTATGCTATCATCTTTCGGTAACAGATGAAGACATTTATAGATAATTATTTCATACAATATTCATGCTATAAAGAAGAAGAAAATTATAGAAATTTATTAAAATTCGAAGCGTCCCAAAAAATGAGACAATAAATGGGCATAAATGGATTAAGAAGTCATTTGCCATTTTATTTGCAGAATGAATTTAAAGGAATTTAAAAACTGAACGCGTACTTCGATAAACTGTCTAAGCAATTTTTTCCAATGAAACCAGTCAAGACAAACTAAAAGTGTGGATAAAGAGGGAATTGTTTTAAAGAGCATGTGGGAGGACTTTATTCAATTTATTTCCTGTCATCTGGAATGAATAAACTTGGTCTTTGCCTTGAGCTTTGAAAAATAGAACTGTTTTCAGAATTAGAGATAATCTGATGTGACTGCTGAGTTTAAAGATGCTCTGAAAAAAAGGCATTTACATGAACGACAAAATATTGATGCATTATTTGAGTAGAATCAATTACATTTAAATATTTCAAACTGAATAAATATTATAAAAATAAATTACACTTCGTTGTTTAAATATTTTTAGTAATAAAAAGATAATATTTTTGCAATAAATAATGTTTCTATAACAAGAAGCAGAAAATTATTGGTAGAAAATTTTCGATTTTATATTTTTAAATCTATAATTTTGTCACCATTTTTAGTTACTTAACTCTTTGAATCAATATATGTTCAAGCGATTCCAAATTTATTATATTTTCAAATTAAATATATTTAACTGGAATTTTCTTATTACTTTTTTGCATCTATTCATGACCAATGATTTACCGTATTAACGGAGCATAATGTACACCTGCGATTTGAGACTGTATTTATTATTATTATTATTATAGGAATATTCGCTGCATTACGCGTATATCGTTTTTTTTTTTTAGAAACCGTAAGATTAAAACACAAAAAGTGCGTTAAGGGGTTTCAGGACTCTTAAAGCTTTAAAATTTTCGAAATTTATTTTTTTTTTATATAATTGTTTCCTTGAAATTCTTATAAGAACAGAATTTATGGCTTTTAGAATTGTGCCCGCACAATAGCTGAAGGGCTTTTCCGAAACTTTGATGTCATTTTTTATCCAAATGACGTTTTCGGGCATAACCCGAAGGATATCTCAAAAACTTCTTCGAAATTTTCAAAACGTATGTTTCATGTTAGTCTATATAAACTGAACCTAAAATTATCTTTTTAATGTTCTAAAAAAATATATTGTTAGGTGACTATACTGCTGAAAATTTCAAAATTTTATATTAGATAAACACAACTTTGTATTGAAAATATAAAATGCTTTTAATATACATTTATTTAGGTTCAGGTTAATTATTACAATCTCAAGTTTAATTAGGCACAAAAAATTTCATTCTAGTTACAAAATGCATTTTGTAATCTTGCACATAAGCTGTTATACCAATTTTTTGCTGGACAGATGTCTGACAGTTTGCAGGCCCCTATAAATACTAATTCTACAGTTTGCAATTTTTTAAATACATGAAATGAAAGAACACACTTATATTTTTCACCCCAAGAAATATTGTGTTTTAAAATCAAATACATCTCAAGATATTAAATGTTGAAAATGGTCTTTTTCTCCCCCATCTTTAAGAGTCATGAGACCCTTTAAGAAATATAATAACGCGTACAAACGAAGAAAATAAGCAAATACAATGTAAGAACATACGCTATTGCCGAGCCTATATGCTTGAATTTATATACAGCATTTTTATTCTAAGGGTGAAATCCCCAGTAATTAACACATTAAGGATTCTATCTTGCTCAAAGTACTACACTGTAAAAAAAACCGCTGTAGATTTGCCTGAGCAAACTCGATCACAATGAATGTGCTGTATCTTTCTTTGGTTTCCTGACTATATTAACATGGAAAATACAGCATTTGCGTATAATTAACAGTACAATGTGCTAGCAATTCGAACACCAGCACAAACTGCTGGCGTCCAAATTGCCAGCACTGTTAATTTTACGCAACTTCTGTATTTTCTATGTTAATATAGTCAGGAAACCAAAGAAAGATACAGCACATTCACTGTGATCGAGATGAACAGTACTTTGTACTGTAAAAATGTCGGGTTTTTTTTACAGTGTATTACAAAGTTTTAAATCTATTTTATACTTATTTTTGTATTTCAAAGAGCAAAAATAAAGAAATAAAAAAAAATCTTGTTGACAAAATTTTGTAAAATTATCCTTTTTATCATTTAAAATATATTTTTTCATAAATATAGTCAATAACTCCAGAAACTGACACAATCCCTATTTTGAAAATCTATAACTGATGCTTGATAACAGTGATTTATAACAGTGAAGAGAAATAAGTTACCACTAAAAGACATTACGTCGCAGAATTTCACAAGAAAATTCTTCATTGAGTTACAATTTTGCGGATTTTCCGTTACTGGCGTCATTTGATTATATTGGTACTCTGAATTTCTAAGTAAGTTTCACCATACACTCTTTTTTTTTTTTGTTTTGTTTTTTTGTTTTTTTTTAATAGGGGAGACCGGGGCTAGTAGGCACAGTTTTTAGTTATTGATTTTTATTAATTTTTTGTTTAAGTTTTTTATGAAACTTTAACTGTACTTTTAAAGAACAGGCATATTGGGCTATAAATACACGGAGATTTGAGTTTGTAGCTTTAGTAGTTTATCTTTAGCGGAAGCCTAAAGTAAAAGGAAAATTGTGCGATAACTTACCCCGTCACGGGGCAAGTTGTCTATACCTATGGGGTAAGTTGGCACACGCTTTATAAAAATTTAAATGAAACTCAAATAAGACACGCAGTTAAGATAAATCAATTTCATTATTACCAGTAAATTTAAACAAAGGCGTTATTGCTGTACAATGTAAATTACAAATTATACAGACATAAAAATAATGAATAAAACATTAACATTTAGTAACTTCTATCCTACTCGATATCATCACCAGAGTTACAGTTGTCACAAATAAAAAATCGAATGTCTCCGTTTGGGAAAGCCTGGTGTGCCCAAACTCTTGCATTGGAACCACTTTTCTCGGTGTTTGTTGTTTTTCAAGTTACCAGCAAACACCAGACACCGAGCCAACTTGCCCCGTGTTCAATGCGCCTACTAACCCCATAATAAATTTCTTCACAGAAGGGACACGTAACCATATAAGAATAAATAATCCAAGTAAATCATATATGGGTTAGGTACAGTTAATCATACACTAATAAAAACTGCACAAGCTAAATCGCAATTATTAAGGTAAGTATTAGAAATTAGAAAAAGAATGAAGCAACAAAAAAGTACTTATGAGTGCAAAAAACAGAAAGATCGTAATAAATGTCCACTGCACGCAGGTAACGCTGCAAAACTACAATGAGGATTGTTAAAAGCAAGAAGAAAGGTATCCTGTGACTGGTTGCGCAATATATCCACAAACAGCCGATTTATGAGGACGCCTACTTACCCCTGTAGCTAAGCAGCCCCGGTCTCCCCTAAACGCATCTTTTTACCCGACTGTCAAGAAGGGTTAGGTGTTTCACGCGTATCTGGGCATGTGGATTTCTTTATACCCTCGAAACATCCCAATGACTGGTTGAATTTTAATGAATGAGATCTCTAACAATTCGTCTTAACAGTCGATGGTTGTAGGCTAGGCTTTGTTTTTATAAATTAAAAATGGCGGTAGTGACGAAAAAAAAAAATTAAGCACCCTATTGAGTGGCATATCATTGGATAGGTCTTTCAAAATGAAGACAATGTTTCATTGACTATTTTACAGTCAGAATCCCCGTTTAAATATTACACAACCTGGAAGTTATGTAGGCAGGATCTCTAGCTTTACTGCAACTCTAACCTTCATAGGCATCTATAGGCCTCATCAAAACAGTGTTTATAGATGGGAACTAACAATTAAATGCAACTTAAAAGTCATCAATACATGTAAATAAAAAAAATAGGTAAGTAATATAAAAAATAGTTTCACATTGATGAGAAATAATTAATTAGTTCGCTTTTTAAGCAGTCGAAATTTTTGATTTGTTTAATTAAATTTTTGCTTGTTCTCTTGTTTACTCATCTAAATCCTTATGCATCATTTTTAATCGTTCATTTTTATATGTAACATACAGTCGTGTAAAAAAAAAAAAGGAAGCACCCCTTACTAACACTGCAACAAATTATTGTAGAAGAAAGTTACTGGTACTAAACGATTGGAAACAAAATCTACTTTTAAATGATGTAGATAAAATTTTCTTAGGGAGTCATCTACATATCAAAATGAACCCACACTTTGTTTTTTTTTTCAATAGCAATACCCAAGTTTCACACCATAAGTAAATTTTATATCCTTCAATTAGCCTAAATCCAAATTTGCATCAAACTTGTACTATTTGTTTCATAGATTTTAATTATTTTAAAATTAACCTACTTTAAGGGCTGTATCCAAATTGAAGTTCGTACTCGATTGTTGAAATGCTAAAAAATGAACATGTCACTTGTATTAATGTATTATGTTTTGCCAATATGATCATTTTACTTGCTTGATGTTTTTCGACTGTTGCCAAACTAGTGAATCAATAAAATGAGTAAAATATATTTTTTAAAATAACGCTTTTCTGCACATCATAGACGGCCCCTTAAACCATCATTTTGATGTTTTTAAAGCATAATTCGAAAAATACTTTAAAGTAAAATTTGAAATTGAGAATTCGCATAAAGCAGGACTAATAAATATGAATCTATCAAAAAAGTGTATGTTACAATTCGTATTTTTCTTCAAATATTAATTCATAATTCATATTATAACATTTTTAGAATTACAAATTCAACGTATTTGGATTTGGATCGTTTAGCATTATAATCACACAAAAAATGTAACACATTAGGATTATAATTTCACGAGATATTAATAAAAATATAAAAATGTAATTTAACATTAGAAGCTCTAAATTTGGAATGTTTATAATTCAAAAACTTATCACCCAAATGACTTAAAATTTCGTTTCTAGGTCTAATTTGAAACAAAGATTTAAAATATATTGTCAAAATTGGATGTTGCTACTGAAAAAAAAAAAACAAAGTTTGCTCTGGTTTTAGTAGGCCCCATAAGCAGTTTTTATACACATCATTTAAAAGTAGGTTTCATTTCCAGTCGTTTTGTACCTGTAACTTTCTTCTATTATAATAATTTCAGAAATAATAAGGGCTGTTTTTTTTCCATGACTGTACAAAAAGAACCTGTAAAATTTGACCAGTTTTCTTATTTCATAATTCCTCGTTATGCGCGTTACATAATATATTGCATTTATTATAGTATTTTATTTAAGTACACTGCCAGAAAAAATCGTCAATATACACTAAATTATTCCTCATTTTTTAACATATAATTTCCATAACTCTAGAAAACACGTTTTATCCATGAATTCTTCCAGAACGTCTAAAAAAGAGGCGAAATTAAGTTCATTCCTAGCACGCATGCGTATTGGGTCTATTAATAATAAATCCGAATTTATTTAAAAGATGAAAAATGAAAAATTCTATAAATTAAGATTTCTAATTTAATTAAAAAAGACAAAACAGTTTTCGGATTTAAAAATAAATAACAATTACTTTTCTCATCCATTCAAAAGTACTCACAATTTGTTTTTTTAAATGAATAAGTTGAATAAAGTTAAATAAATTTAAATTAATGAAGTTGTTTATAAATAAATATTTGCATTTAAAATATACTTCAAGTCACATTAAAAAAATATTTTAATTAAAAAAGTTAAATGAAAAAAAAATTGATATTACTAAAAAAATCTTATCAAATAAAAATATAATATTCATATCCACTAGCAGTCGACGTTACGTAAAAATATAATTTCATATTTTTTTAATCTTATATTAATACTAAAGTATAAAAAGCCCAGCCACAATCTCATAAAAGACGAAATCTTCCCGAAATTAACTTCAAAATTAAAAGCTTTTTAACGAAATTGACCAAGCCATATTCATCTGAAGCAAACATACTTACTTCAAAGCGTTTCGCTGCTGTATAACCATAGCTCAGTGCTAACGTGCTCCTCTCGTAACGCTAAGATGGCTGGTTCGAATCCAACGTCAGCCGCTTTTACTTTTTCCCAACTTTCTGCAATTGACGGATATTTTACCTCCTGTAACGGAGAAAAAATAAACCGATATTCGTCATTTCACGGAAATATGCCGGCAGCACTGCTGCCAGTACAATTTCCGTGAATTGAAGAAAGTTTTTTTGAGAGTGTAACCTAGTAACAAAATTATTATTCTGTTTATTTAAAGCATAAACTGTCCAAGAAAAGAGTCTCAAATGGAATCGCACAAGACTAAAGAAAATTAATTGAAGACTAATACTGGAAAAAAGTTGTTAGACACTTGGAAACTGAACGCGTATTTTGAATAGCTGTCTGATCATTTTCTTTCAACGCAATGAAACATTAAAGGAAAATGTACGTCAATCATGAGGATTCTTAAGGTTGAACTCTAAAGTGTTCGATGAATGGACGACAAGAATTTCTGACGTCACTCTTTTTTACAGCTAATCAGCTTCCAGATTTTCCCCTCAAGGGTTAGCCAAAAGCCAATCAAATATGGGTATTTCACCACAAGCATTGTGAGTACCATCCAGTGGTCCATTGTATGCGTTTAAAAAATGGAATTATGAATAAAGAGGAGGTGACATATAGTGTAGTATCTACCAGTTCCGAGTAAAGTAACTGAGATGGTTCGGCTGTTTTCTAAAATCGGATCAACCGTTTCTGATTATCGTCAGAGTAAACTTCCACCGGTAAATTTGAATAAAAAGTTCGCTTTATATAAGCGCTTTATTCAGCGAAATTTTTTCTCAGAAGTAAGGTAAAAAATTTCTTTTGATTTTACTGGTGTTAGTTTGTGCAAGTACTAAAAGCACACTGACAGGAGGTTGTCTAGGTTGTCAAAATATGGAGGAAAGGCAGGGCCTGACTACCACCGAAGTAAACTTCCATCAGTAAAACTGAAGATATGTTTTTGCCATTATTTATGACTGTAATTTTGAGTTAAGAAGGCGCTTAAATAACAAGAAAATTTCTATTTAAGTTTATCGGTGGGAGTTTGCCTCGGTGAAAATTAACCCCTGAGATAGCGGTTGCAGTTGAAGCTTCACTATTTTAAGGCTATACCAATTCCTCTTTATTAATAGTTCCATGATTTAAAAGGAAGATATAAGCATCGTATTTTTCAAACAAATCATTGAATTTCGACACACTTCCTCTCAGATGTCTGCAACCAAAATAATGACGACAAATAATGGCGATTTCATTAATTTATCTATTTCTTTGATAGTTTCCCAACAGAATAGAGCAGGAGAGTTTATTGACCGTCTTTCTTAACTCGTCATCAGAGTTAAATTTATTGCCTAAAAAGGTACAAAAGATTTTAAAAACTTAAAAAGTTACCGGATTTTAAAAAAAGAAATCTAAACTTAGTTTAGAAGTTTGATGAATAATGCGCCCTTCGAAATTATTTTTCTAATAAAACCAGGAAAAAACGGAATTTGTTTCATTTCCTTCAAATAAAGTGGTCGCTCATGGAGAGAGTTTAACTGGGATAGTCTCTGAATGGAGGTAAAATTAGTATTGAGCAAATGGGAATAAATTTAGTTCCATGAAAAGTGATCGTTCAGGGAGGTGGTCGCTTAATGGAAATGGTCGCACAGGGAGGTTTCACTGTAGTTATTCTAATCATCGTAAAAAATGCAGCATAGCAACGCCACCTGATATATTATTTACACGAAAACCTAATCAGCACCAACTTATATCAAAGTCTAATAGAACTAGAAGATAGACCGTCAATGACGTGTTTGCATTTTCAAAAGAATGATATAGCATTGCATTCTAAAAAGAATTATGACAGAATAAATTTATCTGACTAATAGAGTCGGATGGATTAAAATAGTTATAAAAGCAGCCCAGTTTTCATTGAAACTCAATTTGCAAGGAAATTATTAACTGAATTGGTAAAATAATGATATAGAATATGCAAATGAGTTTCAATCACAAAATTTGAAGAACTATTTCACAAAAACATGCAAATAACTACTAATAATGTTACTTTAAAAGATTATTAAAGTGTCAATTACCTTTCGTCTTTGTTCATTGCATTTAAAACAGTCAATAAACTTCAATTTAAAAAAAAAAAAAAAAAGAAAATGTAAGAGTGCAATTCCAGATAAATTTGTTATCTGACAGTAAAAAAGAACACACTTTATACGATTAAAAAATCAAATCTAAACAGTAAACATTCACTTGTGATACCACACCAAAGAATAAAATGCAGAATAATACTCAGTTTCAACAGAAAGTTTATTTGTTTTTATTAATTGTTGATAGCTGGCACGAAAATAATATTTATATAACTTAAATTTTAAAAAGTTTATCTCAGATTAAATCCTCATTTTTTTAAAACATGCATAAAGAAACATGTAATAAATCTTTTATCACATAAGTAAATTGCAACTATTAATTGCATTAACAGATTTTTTTTTCTCAAATTCTTTTATAAAATTACAAATTTGTTTTCCCTACAAAATGCAAAATTTTATTTGCTTTGATATATATACATACATATATATATACAGTACACAGCATTATATGTTCCTATAATTCATTTTTTCCCAGTGACATCAGAATTCAAAGAACTTGTTCAAAAGTAATTTTCTTTTTTTTTATTTTAACTACCGATAGTTGGCACCAGCAAACACAGAATATAGCTCTATTCACTGAACACTATGAAGCGTTCTCATTGGTCAGAAAATAGATAGCTTTGAAAAACACAGATAATTTTTCGCGATATTTTTGAAAGTGTATACTGAATTCAAACTGTAATGTAATGAATAAATGCAAACAAAATTGAAACACGTATTTTAAAATATTAATATGCTTTTACAAAATATTTTAAGAGCATTTAATGAATAGCTGAAAAGAGTCATTCATTTGTTTTTGGATTTGTAATTTGCGCTTATGAATGGCAACGGTAATCGCTTGTATACATTGGAAGCCTGTTGTTGGTAGCTGGTTATTTTTAAATTAGATTTTAAAGCGTTATAATTGTATACTTTTTTAAGCTTTTAGAAAAATTGAAGAAGAATATATGTTACAAAATGAATAGATAGACAGATTAAATAAGGCAGTCGGCAAATACGGCATCGGAATGCTTAAGCCTAACATGGCCGCATTTGGCTGATTTTAACGGAATATTATCAAGAAACGTATGAGTTCACTCCCGGAAGCGTTATACACTTAGTGCTGTTCTATATATAATATGAAGTTTGATTAAATTCCGTATATTAGTTCTTGAGATATGACAAAAGCCTGAAAAATGCAGCATAGCAGCGCCGCCTTTTCGGAGATTTACACCAACACATAATAAACTACAACCTATGCCAACGTCTAACTAAATATAAAGTTTGATGAAAATACGAGAATTAATTCTTAAGATAGAGCTATTGCGGAAATCGTGATAAAATGCAAAATTGCAGAGCCACCTGTTGGACGATTTACACCAAAATTTTATCGGCACTAATTTACATCTAGGTTTAACTGAAACTAAAGTTTTATTAAATTCCGTGTAGTAGTTCTTGGGATAGAGCTCCACAAAACTTTTTCCAGATACAGACAGACACAAAGACAGTTGGGCAAACCAGGCAGACAGACAGACTCTAACACAGGTTCGCAGACAGATATTTTCTAAAAACAGTCAAATCGAGTTCAGAACCTTCTAAACGTATATATCCGTCGAAAACCAGTAGTCTAAATTTTTCCATACCGTCCAATACTTTGGTCCATCCCATAAAAAAGTTTTTATTCTTTGTATTGAACAAACAATACAAGATAATTTGGAGTTTTTGCACTTGAAAAATATTTTATACCCTACTATAGGGTATTTGAATAGTTTGGGGGTAATTAAATTTTTTAGTGGCAACACTGGATGTGTTTGCAAATAACTGTTTTTGTGTAAATTTTAACTCTCTAAACTTTCTATAGTGAAACAATGTGGATAACAGCTACAAATTAGGTAAGTGTCAAAATATTAACTGTATTAATCTGTAACCCATGTGTGATCATAGGTTTTCTTTTAAATTTTTATTTTGAGGGGAAATGTTTGTGTTTTTATAAAGCTAACATGAAAACTAGCATTTCGGTGCTACCTTGTGCCAGGCCTTTTTTGGTCCAAAAATAACCTCAATTACTTAGAAATGCCTTTTATACAACCAAATCTCTTAAAATATGTTTTAAGTAACAATTTTTTCAAATGTTACTGTAGTAAAATGTTACATTAATTGTTTTGGATCCAGTTGCTCAGGTTAATATGACGAAAATTGTTTCTCGTTTCTTTAATATTAACAAATAGTTTATTCTGTTTAAATGTTAAAAAAAAAAAAAAAAAAAAAAAAAAAAAACATTAGTTTATCGAGTTTGCAGTATTAATTTATTAGAAAATGCTACTGCAAGGAAGTTTCAATAAAAATGTATTCATTTACATATGAAATGTACTCATTTTATATAAAACTAAGTGAATGGACCATTCCAAAACTTTAAAAATAGTTAAAAAATAAAAATAATGAAAAATTCCTCTTTAAAACCATACAATTTGCTTCATAGTTTCATGTTGATTTTTTACAACTCCATTTCGATGTTGAAAAATCACATATAATATTTTTTTTATAATCGAAATGTGAGCAAAACCAGTAAAATGTGGTCCAAAGTAACCCCGGTTGACGGTACTTTCTATAAGAAAGTAATAAAATAAATGAAATATCTTCCCTATGTGTAGAATAAAAAAGCGGTTAGGAAGATAGTTGCTTCAAAAGTGGATTTTGGAGGTCTTTATTCAATTTATTTCCGGCCTCCTGGAAAGCGCAAAATTGGTGTTTGCCTTGAACATTAAAAAATTTAACTGCCTCAGAATCGTAGATAATCTGATCTGACTGCTGAGTTTAAAGGAATTTTAAAAAAGAAACATTGGGTTTGGCATGGATTACCCAGTGCCGCCGGAAAAGATAGGAGTTAATTTAGTTTTAAAAGTTTCTGCGAAAATAGACATAGATGAACAGCATTATAATTTCAAATTTTGAAACTCTAAAACAACACAGATTTAAAATTTAAAGAGTGGTATTTTTTTTAATCCGTTTCAGAGAAAAATGTGAGACGTTATATTTTAAAAAATTTTTATTCGTATAACAGATCTTAAATACGTGAATGTTTATCGTAATATACAGTAAAACCTCCCTAAAGCAACCCCGTTCCGTTCCAGTAAAAATTGGTCGCTCGGAGAGGTGGTCTCTTAATGGAGGTCATGTTTAAATCTAGATTTTAATTGTTGAAAAAAAGTAACAATTAATATTACTAAAATTTATTTTTCACATTAGGAAAAATATAAAAATTTAAGTATCAAAACAAAAGTTAATTGCATAAGTTAATTATTATGGAGTTTAAAAAATGAATACATTGACGTTTCCTTTGATTTTATGGTTTTATCTTTTATAGCTTTTATTTCCAAGTCCTTTCGAAGTTCAATAAATAACTGTATTTTTTTTTTTTTTTTGAACGGGAACAAATAATGACGATTTCATTAATTTATCTATTTCTTTGAGAGTTCCCTGACAGAATAGGGCATGGGAGTTTATTGACCGTCATTCTTAATTTGTCTTTAGAGTTAAGTTCATTGCCTAAAAACGCACAAAGGGTTACGCACAAAACCACTTAAAAGTTACCGGAATAAAAAAATTCTAAACTTAGTTTAGATGTTTGATGAATAATGCGCTCTCCAGAATTATTTTTCTAATAAAAGCTTCTTCAAGCGACCAGGAAAAAACGGAATTTGTTTCCTTTTCTTCAAAGACAGTGATCGCTCATGGAGTTAGTTCAACTGGGATGAAGAATGGATGACTGAATGGAGGTAAAAATAGTATTGAGCCCTTGGGAATAAATTTCGTTCCATGAAAAAATGGTCGTTCAGGTAGGTGGTCGCACAATGAGGTTTCACTATAGTAAGTTGCTTTGATTATTATTAAGGTTCGACCGAAACAGGTTTTAAAACCGAAGCCGAATTTCGGTAATATTCCAATTTTCGACCAAAATCGAAAACGAAAAAAAAAAAAATAGTTAATAAATACAGAAATATATATAATTATTAATTAATGATACATGGTTACTAAATATACGCAATTATTAATTCATTATACGAGCGGCCCATGTTTGCTCTTTGTGCCTGTGACGAAAACTTTTTATTTTCATAAAAAATAAAATGTAATTAATTTATCAACGACACAGACGTATTATCTAATTATACAAATTTCATCTAATTAAAAAAGTTTTTAGGTATACATACCTCGATTTACCTTTCATAATGGTTTTTGCAAAAAATCATATGTTATACTAGAACTTACTCAAAGAGCATTTGAAACACTACTGCGGTTTCAAACTAAAAATCTTCTATTACTCTTAAGTCTGAATCTTTTCAAAGCATCTACAACGTTTAGTCATATATGCATTTCTTGCTTTATAAGTTGCACTCTCGTATTGAGTCAGTCATGACTGATAATTATAAACAGTGAAGTTTATAGAAATAAATAAAGAGTGATACAGCTATGAGCCGATACAGCTCAAATCAATGTGTAATGTTGAAAATTTACGAAGGTGGAAAACGGATTTTTTAAAATACAGATAGTTTCGGTCTGGACGAATTTTCCGCGAAACTCTGATTTTGGGACGGAAACAAAAACGTATTTATGATCGATCTCTAATTATTATATCGTTCACACCAAAACTGACACAACTCGCAAAAATTCATTTTGCATTTTATTCCATTAATAGGTCTGCCATAGGTCCGCCTTGCTACAAGAAAAGTTTCATAAGTGTAGCTATCCGGAAAACCAATTTATTACGCTATATGTTCCTTCGTGACTACAGAAGAGGATCAAATTGTGTGGGGAAGTAAAATTACTCAACCTTCCAAGCTTCATCTAAGTCTTAAGTATTTTACACTTTTATGTACGTTTTTACTGCTACATACAGAGCTAAAACAGTTGGACTAAAATAAATCCTAGCATTGCAGCACTGTTAAAGAATTTTGTGATTTTTCCTGCATTTTATGTTGTAATTTTTTAAGCATCCAGGCTGCGAAACTGAACTCAAGCAACAAGTGAAGTAAAAATCAAATTATTACTGTCTCGTGCATCACGCAGCCAATAGAAATGCGACTTTCCCCTGGCTTGAGACAATTTACTGCGCTCTTAAAGACAGCAGCTTGTAAATTTTATTGCAGCTGTGTTGACACCTAGGGTGACAGCACCTTTTTTTTTGCAAAATACGGTGATTTTTCTTGCACTTTATGTTATATTTTTCCAAGCACCGATACTGTGAAATCGAATTCAAGCACCGATGATGTGAAAGCAAATTCAAGCGACAACTGAAGTACAACTGTCTCTCACGTGCTCCACGCAGCCAATAAGAACGCGACTTACGACAGACTTTAGAAATTTTACAGTACTCTTAAACACACCGGCGTGTAAATTTTACAGCAAATGTTTTGGCAGCCGGGGAGACATCACCGTTTGTTGTAAAATACAGAAATTTCTTTTACAGTGAGGAAGTTTACAACTCCAACAAAGTGTTTAGTGTTTTTTAGCAAAGTAGAAAATATAAATGAGAAATAAATAATGTATATACCAGGTGCCCCAAAAAGGACTGGCTGATTTTAAAATTCAATAACTTGCGAACGGTAACAGATATTTAAAAAAATTCTTGCAAAAGGGTTATGCATGAGGTCAAAAGTATTTTTACAGAGATTTTCAATTTTAGTTCGAATTACAAACAATAGATGGTGCTGCGATCAATAGACGCTAAATTCAGGCTCGATTTTTGATCCTTCAGGATCCACTCAATAAAATTTCATCTCATTTTTCCGCATGGAAGAAGAGATCGGCCAAAAAATCGAACCTGTATTTCGTGCCTATTGCTTACATCGCCATCTATTGTTTGTAATTCGAACTAAAATCGAAAATCACTGTAAAAAATCTTTTAACCTTATGCATAACCCTCCTGCAAGAATTTTTTGAATATCTGTCACCGTTTGCAAGTTATTGAATTTTAAAATCAGTCAGTCCTTTTTAGGACACCCGGTATGTATTTAAAAATATTAATTTATAATCAATAATAATTTTTTAGCCCTTGATAACTTAAGTGAGGTCTGTTTTGTAATTTTATAAGTGTAACATTTTTAATTTCCGACTACTTAAAACTTTCATACTATTTTTTCCATTTTTTTTTTTGCTATTAAATAATTCACTTTAAATTTATTTTAAATGCAAAATACGTGTTTCTTTTATTTAAAAACATTTCGTGTATCAGAGGATTAAATTTAAATAAGAACTTTAAAATTTAAAATTTACTATATATTTTAAATTGTTCTTCAAAGGAATATAGATTTTTTTTTTCATTTAAGCAAGGAATAAAATGTAAAAGCTTTCAACTGTTTGAAAATATCGATTAATCGAATATGTCTGAACAACGTAAAATTTTGCGTTCAAGCACTTTATTTCGAATCTATTTCCACTTTTTTAACTGACAATTTCGCAAAAAGATAAAGGAAAAAAAGAATTTTGCTTGTAGAAAAATGACGTCAAAGCAAATATTCACTTTTTAATCGGATACTGAAGTTTAATTTTGAATCTTTTTTGAAAGTAAATGAAAATTCAATGCAACTTTGAAGAGAATGTCAATGTTTTCTGATTTTTTCTTCCTTCTGTATTTATGTATAATATTTTGAGTGATTTGTTAGGGAAAAAAGGAAAAAGTATTTTGCTATTACATATTTCTACAAAATATTACTTTCTAATAATAGAAAAGAAAAATTCATAAAGAGGAATAACATACATGTTGCAATCTAAAAAAATCCTTTAATCATTTATATATCGATTTATCTTTAAGTAAAAAAAAAAAAAATTACAAACGAGATTAAAAAACCTAACGAAAATGAAAATCGCAAATTTTAATGTGCAAATAATTTTGTACTTTACATTTAAAACATTAAAAACATTAAAAAATTAAAAACAAGCCTTTTTCCATAACATTATTAAAATGTTATGGGAAAAGGCTTGTTTTTAATTTTTTTCACATATTTGAGTTTTCACGATTACACAACACTTAGTACTCAATATACAAATCAAAAGCTTATACTTCAAAAATTTTTAACTCATTATGCACTGGCGGTACTTTTAAGTACCATTGAAGAAAATGTATTATAAAATTTATTTACTCTATTAATAAAAGTATATTTCTCTTTACACACTATATACTCTGCTCGAACAAATTTAGAATGCGTAGAGAAACAATCGAGGGAAATTTCGTCTGGACGGTGGACATGATAGCATAGCGCCTTGTAGAATTATCTGAAACACAAAAATAAATTTTTTTCGTAAACTTCGTGAGTATAGTTTCTAGTTAAATTAAAGGAACCCATAAATTTATTAAAAAAAAAAAAAAAAAAAAAAAAAAAAAAGGTTATGCAATTGCTGATTTTTTTTAAAAAATTCTTAAAAAATTCGTTCTTATTTGTTAATAACTTTTTTTGTTAAATAATTTTAGTAAAAGCTTTAATTCATATCGAAGGCAATTAAACAAGCTTTAATTAAAAAAAAAATCAAGATGATCCATTGAGTAGTTTTTTTTTTAAATCTTGTCCACCGTGTCAATAAATGTGGTTGAACATATTTGTTTATAACTTACAAGCATTTGTTTATAACTTAAAAGCAACAAAATCCAATAAAAAAAATTCTTGTGTATATCTTAAGATATGTACAATAAACTGTTAAAATTTCAAAAAGATCCATCATGCAGTTTTCTTACAAAAAAAAAAAAAATCATTAAAAAGTACTTTTTTTTTTTGTCTCCATATGTAGAAGGTCCCATTAAATTATTAGAAATGATGAACACCAGAGCTGAATTCCATATATCAAAGCACTTAAAATTAACCTTTTAAATTATTACCATAACTCTTGTAAATTAACATAAAAAACATGAGGCTTCAAACCCAATATGTTAAAAACAAAGTACCACACAATCACTGAACGCATCATATTCTACTGTGTGGACGTCTGGGGAGGTTCGCTAACCAAACTGGCTAAGCAAAAATTCGCCTCTATCCAGCGAATATTTCTTCTGCAGATGGTTAGAGGTTACAAAACTATCTCCACGCATGCTCTCTCAGTACTTACTGGTATTCCACCTCTGACCTCTGACCTCATTTCTTACTCACTGACGAATACCAGAAAAACAGAATTCTACATTTAAAATACGAACCAACACATTCAACACTCTTCCCTAATTTGCATTTACATAGGAATGTCCATAGCCTGACTATTTTTCCGGCGGATGAGACAACCCATCTTCAAGTAAATATTAATAAGCATTCTTATACCCTCTCAATCAATTCACCCATTTTCACCGATGGGTCGCGCACGGAGACGGGAGTGGCGTCATCCTTTTGCGTCTTCATAGACGGTGTTGTGGCAAATCGGTAGGCCAGCAGGATTGGAGATGACAATTCAGTGTTCCAAGCGGAACTGTTCGCTATCCCGTGGGCCCTGGAATGAAGTGTTCTCCTTCCTCAGCCTATCTACTTTAACCTTTATAGTGACAGAATTTCCAGTCTGTAACAAATTTTCGCTGATAGAACTAAACACCCTCTAGTACTTAAAATCAAAGTCATTCTAAAAACTCTCGTCCATAGGGTCTCTCACGGCCATCTCACTGCTCACATCGGCATAGCTGGCAATGAGCTGGCTGACACATTGGCCAAGGAAACCACCTCACGCCCAATCATAGATAACCCTTTCCTGTTCCAAAATCCCATGTTCGCCGTTTCCTTAAAAGGAACATTCTTTCTGACTGGAAACTCTACTGGGACGCTTCACGTAAAGGCAGGCACACCTATTGCCTAATCCTAAAAGTTTCATATAATCTGTTAGCTTTCTCCCCTCCCAGCTTTCTTCTCCGGTCATGGTCCATTCAGGACAGACCTAAAATATTTTAAACGCTCTGGCACGGATCTCTGCGAGTGTGGGATATTGAGTCTCCAGATCATTACTATTTCTTCTACACTCTCACAGAGACTTGGCATCTTAGGTATCCAAACTCCCGCCCCGATAATTGACTCAAAAGTATCTTATCCCACTCAAAACTACTCCACCTTTTGGCAGGAATTTTTCGCTTCCTGATGGACCTGACCAATCTTACCTCCTAGCTGTTCTGCATCTGCACTCCTGAGACTAGCCCATTACCGCGTTAGAGCCTTTGTTGAGCCCTCGCAGTCCTAGCGCCCCTTGTCGCGAAAGAGCAGGACTCCGACGCGTATACCATCGTGGCGTTGTGGTCCTGAATCTTGATCCTCAACTTTTTTTTCTTTTATCAGGGGAGTTCTCCAGCATTAACTCACCGCTGTCTGCCGCGAAGGAGTTTTGTGCTCTAGCGGCTTGATTATTATGTGTTAATGTATTTTCTTTGTCTGAAGACTGGACGTTTTTGTAATGAATCCCCGAATTCCAGGGAACTTACCGAGTGTAACAAATGGAATCTACCCCGGAAACTAACGATCTGCTGATCTTGCTCCACTTACGCATAAAATAAAATAAAATAAAATAAAATAATCATACAAAGTTGAGGGTGTACGCTGTCGAAGGCACTTCGGCTACCAGCATTAGGTTCGACTGGTAAGATTCTCGTTTAAAAATATAAATAATTTAACACTTATTTTAGTCATACTTAAGATCATTATCATAGGCTCGGGCAAAGCCGAGCAGGTCAGCTGGTGGCAGAATAATGTATGTATGAACTTAAGGTTGAACAAATGTTATGTATAAACTCTACTGTTTTTTTGCATTATGCTTTCCTGATACAAATATAGATGTTCACAATTTCCCCGTAATCTTTGAGAGTAGTTATGAACATCTAGAGTAATTATGAGCAGGCAATTTCTTCATTAACACGCCACGGCACCAATAACTAACTGTAATTGAAGTGTAGAAATGAAAAAATAGCTTTACAGCAGTTTTGTAATGTTTTTTATAACTCATGTGATGAATATGTGATTCTTTTGTGAAGGGTATTTCGTATACTCCTGATAACTGGTTTGACTCTATTGGATCTATTTTCTTCCATACTATATTTTTTAATTTCATAGAAGGTTTTGTGACTAGGGAGATATTGAATTTATTGAGTTTATATTTCAAACGTTCGAAGAATCCAGGAAAATATTGTAAAGTGGATAACATGGAATTTCGTGGATTGAAACTTCTTTTCATTTTATCCTTCAAGATCTTAATTAATTTTTCTATGGTGCTTTCTTTGTATCCATTGCTTCTTACAAAATACAACTTTTCCTTTTCTATTTCTTTATTACCTTTCTTTACTAAAAAAAGGTTTCTCATCGATATCTCCTTAACCTTAGAAAAAGGTTACTTATTTATTTCATTAAGAAATACTTGAGATGCAAAAACACTGCTAAACACACTGCTAAAATGACGAAATGGGTTGACGAACACTTGTTTATTAATATGACAAATACACACACACACAACGAATATTATAACATTAACTTCTGGTTATTTTACACTATTTCACAAAGACATTAAGATGCCGATGTTATCAAAGAACAATCAGGGCGACACACCACTGATTTTCACTCCAACATCTCACTACACGATCTCCGCAGCGACTGCTCGCTGTTCCAGTTCGAATAGTTATGCCTTGGCGAGAGTTCACTGTTTGGCGACCGCCAATATCCGTGCTTCGCAAATATTAAAGTTAATGCTAGTCTTACACGTCCCTCCTTAGAGACTATGCTGCTAAGAAAAGTACAGTTAGTTTCACAAACACATTGTTAAAGGAAAGAGCCTGTCCGCTAGCCCAAACTTTTTAAACACATAAAAAAATATGTATATATATAATAATAATGTAAACAACAGTCTTAATTAAACATAACATAAAATATCAGAATATACAATAATACAATCATAATACGATAAGTTTATATCTTTCCCTAAGGGAATCTAGAAAGGGAATCAGCATTACCATGCCTACTTCCTTTCCTATAGGTAATTTTTAGATTATATCTTTGAAGGATTAATGCCCAGCGAGCTAGCTTGGCCCCATGTGGCAATCCCTGGGAACTCCCTGTTTTGTCAAGTTAGATAAAGGTAGTACGATGCTTGCAAAGTTCGGGAAATAGTCTATAATAACTTACTATCCCCAGAACTGTTCTCAATTCTTTCTTGTTGGTACAAGCAGCTAGTTCCTTCATAGCTTCCAGCTTTTCTGGGTCTGGGACATGTCTTGATCCAACTATATGCCCTAAAAATTTTACTTCCCTTTTTCCGAAATCATACTTTTCTAGAATTACTGTAAGACCTATTTCACGAAAGGCCTGGAAAACTTCATCTATATATTTCTTGCAGTCAGTAGCAATTTCTTTTTTCTCAATTGCCTTTCTATTTCTTCTTTTGTCTTTACGGGTGTCAAATATTTTTGTTTTTTGTTTCCTATTTTCTATACTAACTTTTGACTGCTCAGAAGTTTTTCTGTTTCTTCTTGTATCATCCTGAATTTGAACTATTTCTGTTGTTTTCTTCTTATTTTTGGTATTTTTTTTCTGACTGCTCAGCATCTCTTCTAATTCTTCCTCTGTCTTCTAGATTTTTAACTTCTTTGAGCACTGTGAAATCTGGTGACTTTTCGTCTGAAACAGTCTCTTCTTTTCTTTTTCTCGAAATTCTTTCAAGCGTTTCGTTTTTCAGGTGATGTTCTTCATCATAAACAGTTTTAGATGTTTCTTCCTTAACTTTCAAATTTTTATACTCATTTTCAAGTTTGTTCTTTTCTGCTTCAATCTCAATAAGATTATACTTTAATGAATTATTTAAATTTTTAGACTTTGCCAGCCGTATTTTCATTTTCTTACTTGCTCGCATAAATTCTGTATTTCTACTTGTTGCTCCTTTGAAACTGTTTTTAAGTACTTGTATGCTTTATGTAGACCATTAATATCAGTATTCAGGACACGAATAATTTTTTTCCTTTGCTTTGAGCTTACTTTCTAAATCCATAATCTGCTCACTACACTCACAGTTGGTCGTATGAAATTGTTTTAATTTGATTCTAGACACCGCTTCATATTTTTCTAAGATAGCAATCAACGGCTGCAAGACTGTGTTTTCTTTTTCCTGGTTAACAGGACTGACTGTAAAGTTCTCTTTCAACTGTTTCAAATTAGACTGCATTTCTTCAATTTTATAAGTCTCTTTAACCTCACATTTTTCAAGTACTTGCACAAGCTCATAGACATCCTCATTTTGAGAAATCGTAACATTCAGCTTGTTTTGAAGATCATTGTTAATTTTTTTCAACTTGACTAATTCATCATTACACTTTACCGAATTTGTTTTAATCGGTGACAATACCGGCCCTGTGATTCGAGCTGATAACACCTCTTTATTTTCTACAGTTCCTTCTGTAGTAACCAAATTACTACTAGCACTTTCAATTCTGCTTCGTGTTCTCTGACTATTATTTTTAGGACAAACCCGTGCAAAATGAGTTGAATCTCCGCATGCAAAACATGTAGATTTAAACGACCTGGAACCCCTATACTTTTGATAAGTCCCTTGATATTTCATTTTATCAAATTGTTTGTCATTTCCTCCATATTTAGTCGTTTCCACAAAATGACTGTTTTTGAGATTTTTGAAACTTTCCTTTGATTTGTACTTATCTTTCTCTTCCAGTTGCCATCGAGGAACATCTTTTGGCTTAGTATGGACTGAACTTTTCTTGAACCCGTCTCTCAAACTTTCGTATTCATCAACTTTTTCAGCAACTTCTAGAGGTTCGATCAATTTATTCCATTGATGCAAGAAGTGTTCTTTCACTTCGTTTGGAACTCTGCGTTTGAGTTGATCCGCTACCAATAATTTCTTTAATTGGTCGAAATTCTCAACCTTTAATTCGTTTATCCATTCGCTGAAATAATTGTTCAATGCATGACTGTAGCTTCTCCAAGACTCTTCTGGTCCCTTTTGATGCCGGAAAATAATTGCCCCAACTTTTCAGGATTTAGCTTGTAACGCTTTAATAACATATCCTTTACGAAATCATAGTCATTGGATCTCTCAAGAGGCTCTCGAGCTATATTATTAGCCATATCTGTTGGTAACAATCCCAGTAAATATGCTACCCATTCTGATTTATGTACACGCGCCATTGCCGCCCGACGCTCACAGTTTACTAAATACAGTTGCATTTCGTCTACTTTTTCGTCGTATTTAGGAGTTATCTGCATCAGTTGTACTCTAGATCTTGTTTCGTTTGAATTTTCAACTCCATCACCCAAATCTACGTTATTTCTTCTTAATTCCAACCGTTTCATTTCTTGATCGTGATCTCTTTCTTCTCTCCGGATTCGATCCTCTCTTTCTTCTTTCCGAATTCGTTCTTCTTCCTCTTTTGTCTCACGCCGAATTCGTTCTTCTATGATTCTACTCAGAGATACTTTGGCCTCATCTTCGACGAAATTTTCATTTTCAGATATTAATTTCCTAATATCTGCCCTCTTATTATCCATGATAGCTTCTATACCCAGTTCTGTTACTAGCTCGATTAGATCTTCCTTCCTGCCCCTACCCAGGAATGCCATGGTAAAAAAAAAATAAAAAAAATATATTCTAACGAATTCGAAATGCTAGTATTGAATTAAAGACAGCGTAATAAACCTCAAGACTTATTAATTCCCACAAAAAAATGTAACTATAACCAATCATCAAATAACTTTTCAATAGAACCGTTTGGAATTTAAATGCTTATTTCAATCATTTAATTAAATAATTCTATCAACGGTATTTTAAATCTATCCAAAATGAACTTTCCGAAATAATACGAAAAAAAAATCATATATGTACACATAATTAAATCAATTGTTTACTTTCGTTTTAATAGTTAAAAAAAAATAACGCATTCAACAATAATTAAAATGTACTAATATTCCCTTTCACCAAATTGCTTTCAATAACCATTAACCCTAAAATAGTAGAATACCAAAGAATTATAAATTAGGACGTACATTCAATGTCTATAAATAACAAATGAACTCATAATATTTGTTTCAACACTCCGTACTCATAAATACAATTTAAATCATAATGTTAGTTTTGATTTAAAAATAATAATAACACTCTTAAAAGAATGCCTTCATAACACTAGTTTCAATTTACGAAACTCAGGATACTTAAATAAAGCATGAAGAAGAAAAAATACTAATTCCGATCTATGAAAGAGCTTTCTTAAACAAACAAACAAAAAAAATGTAATCACTATTTTCAACCTACGAAACTTGGTTGCACAATCAAATAACAAAAATATCAATTTCACCTCTAATAAAATATGAAATAACAACCTTTTTTTTTCTTTCTTTCTTTCTTTCCTTTTGTAGAATGAGGAAATCATAAATAAACGCAACTTTAATTATCTTCCTGCATTTTCAAATTGCGAAGGTGATAAATAACACAATTTAAAAACAAAACATATTCGATAATTCTATTACGTTAACGTTAAGTAATGTAGGTATTCCAAAGCAGTTACAATTTATAATATTAATCTCACTTATTTATTTTGCTCTTATGAAATAGCAGAAAAACAAAATATTCACACCTGTTTAGTCTTTCGAAAACATTTAAATAAAAAGGGGAAAAAAATAATTCCATAATAATTTACGCAATCACAATTGAACTTTAATCACAAATCAGTGAAATATTCCCTTTATTTTACAATACATTTGTCTTATTTTAACATCACTGCATATTTAAAATATAATGCAATATACACCTTATTTATTTAATGAAATTTCAGATGCGACAATCAATAATTTCGTTTCAAATTTTATATTAAAAGAAATAATCAATCTAATGATAAGTAGTTTTAATAACCTTCATTTAATTGCTCATTCTGTTCTTTATGAATATACACAATAATATTTTTAATTATTTTACAGCATAACAAAATAATATAATTTTATTTTTGGGCTAGCATAAAAACGAGCAAGACTCTTACCTCTTTGATATTATAACACCACGTAAGAACAATCGTGCCGGCTGCGCCAATACAACTTTTCCTTCTCTATTTCTTTATTACCTTTCTTTACTAAAAAAAGGTTTCTCATCGATATCTCCTTAACCTTAGAAAAAGGTTACTTATTTATTTCATTAAGAAATACTTGAGATGCAAAAACACTGCTAAACACACTGCTAAAATGACGAAATGGGTTGACGAACACTTGTTTATTAATATGACAAATACACACACACACAACGAATATTATAACATTAACTTCTGGTTATTTTACACTATTTCACAAAGACATTAAGATGCCGATGTTATCAAAGAACAATCAGGGCGACACACCACTGATTTTCACTCCAACATCTCACTACACGATCTCCGCAGCGACTGCTCGCTGTTCCAGTTCGAATAGTTCTGCCTTGGCGAGAGTGCACTGTTTGGCGACCGCCAATATCCGTTCTTCGCAAATATTAAAGTTAATGCGAGTCTTACACTTGCAATATCATATATTTTATTTATTTCATTATTTAATTGCTCGGGGATACAAACAGTGAATGCTCTATGAATAGAATGTCTAAATGCAGAAACTTTGTATGAAAAAGGTGCTTGAGCATTATGAGGGATAATGGATTGACTGGCTATGGGTTTTCTGTAAACAGTGCGTTCTATTCCTTGGTGCGTCTTCATTAGTAATACATCTAAAAAAGGTAGCGTGCCATTTTGTTCTATTTCCAATGTGAATTTAATTTTAGAATCAAGGCTATTAATCTGGTTTTAAAAGTTATTGAGCAAGTTATCTGCATATTGCCATACGATGAAAATATTGTCTACGTATCTGATCCATGCATGGGGAGTATAATCCAATTTGTATATATCTATTTCGAGTGGTCGTAATATGATTTCAGCTAATAATCCTGATACAGGAGAACCCATTGGAGCTCCGTTATTTTGTTTGTATATTTTGTCGTCGAAAGTGAAGTAATTATTATTAACTATAAGATTAAGAGCACTCTTTAGTGTAGTTTTCATATTATCATTAATATTCTCCATGCGGCCTATGCAATTATTTATATTTATAACGGCTTTTCGGGTATCAATAGATGGGTATAAAGAGACTAGATCTAGACTGGCTATTAAATAATTCTGAGGTAAATTAATGTGATTCAAATATTGAATGAACTCATACGTTGAATTAATTACATGATCAGAGCTGGGCAAAATATTTTTCAATAAAACTACAAAAGCTTTTTCCATAAAATATGTGGGGCTTGAGCATTTAATTACTATTGGCCTTATTAGCATATTTATTTTGTGGTCTTTCAGTCTGCCGACAATTGCTGGGATTACTGCTAACTTATTAATTCTTATTATAACTTTCATATTATCAGGCCGGCTCCCTTTATTAAACAATTCATTAACTTTTTTGTTAATTATGTTAAGTGGATTCTTCTTAACTTCTTGACAATCCATATTGTTAATACATTCTATCATTTTATTTTTATAGTAATCTGTATTTAATACGGCTAATTTATTAGATTTATCGGTTTGGATTAAAATGATTTCTGGATCAAATTTAAGCTTTTTCAAAATATTTAATTCACCTTTTGGTATGCTTGTGGGTTCCTTAATTAACTTCTTCAGTTCATGGTACATAACATTGAGAATTTCTTCTTTATGATCGGTATGAGTCGACTGTACAATATTTTCAAGTTCTGGAATGATAGATTTTAAATTAGGTTTAATTGGAAAAATGTATTTTGGCCCCGCTCAAGTATAAATTCAGAAATTCCACTGGTTGGCATATACGGTTAACATAGGAATTTTATGCGTTGCAAAGGTTTTCTATCTTACGAGTTTGTACCATTTCTTTCAAGCAGATTTCACCGTATCTATATTTTTCCAGGCTGTGCATGAGAATATTAAAAATATACAGTGGAGTAGATGCTGCAAATTCGTAATATAAATCTGAGGTTCTCTGTTGCAGTTTGCTAATGTAGGCATACTTCTTTCTAATACATAATGTTAAACATTTACGCTCAAATTCTCTATTAAGATTAGTAAAGTTATAATTAGCAAATTTATTTATGTTCTTCAAAAATGTCGGAATTATGTTCCTACTGCGGCATAATTTAAGAAATCCGAATTCAAAAGTTCACGATCTAGATTTTCTATCGTAAATCAATTGTATCTATTTATCTATCTCTTATCATATACTTCTTATCATATACATAGAGTGGTATCATATCTATCGTAACGTAAATATTTTCTATCATAAATGATTTTGAAAATGTCGCCGTTGGTGCGATGAAACGATCGTCAATCTTAATAAAGATATTTTATCACTTTTTATAGCATTATTTTACTTAACCATGTAACATATTCAAAAGATAAAATATGTTCAAACTTTTTCAGTGCTGTCATCTTGCCCCAGTACTGGGGCAAGATGGCGATTTGTTAATATTATGAAAAAGAAAAATTATTGTTTATTTTTTTATTTGAAAAATTAAATAGTAATTAATTTAATACTACAAAGGAATACTCTAACAGTTCGTGTAAAATTAATTTTACTAAACTTAAAAATAAATTAATAAACAACAAAAATTGTTAACATAGTCATCTTGCCCCGGTCTTCCCTACGTGGTATTTATAAATTCCATAAATCACATACAGGGCTGAAAGACAGAATTCGTGCATATTATTTGATATGGAATATTAACGATATTTCCTCTGAAGGGGCGAAATAAGCGTGTTTTTTAGCTTTTTTAAAATCTTTTAATATAATAATAATATATGCAGATAATAATAATAATTAATAATATCATAATATATAATAAATAATAATGTATAATACATAATAATATTATTAATAATAATATCCAGATAATAGTTTTTCAAAATAGAATGAAGATTTTAGCTCCGTGTTTTTTTTCATGTTTTTAAGTATTATATCAAGAACATGAAGAACATTTCAAGAACAAAATTTGTTTCAATAAAAAATTAATGATATGGCTCTAGTACAATCTGTGGATGCCCTAGCATGCACGCCGTGCATTTCCAAGCGAGCGGGATCCAATAGATCTCTAGACCCGTCTGTAATCACTTTTCGTTAAGGATTTTGAAAGTAGATAATAATGTCTGGAACTTCAAGTACCTTGCGGTCAAAACGTTGAAAATCAACAAAATAGAGTTCATTTGAAAAAAAAAAGGGTATATTTCTGACCTTCTTTTTTGAACTTTGACGTGCTTCTAAAAATGTTTACGTTTATGTATATGGCTGAAAGTGGTCCGAGGTAAAATAAATTATATTACCTTTAATCTAAAAAAAACTTAACAAGATCGGTTAATAGTTTTTGCGTGCTGGTCTCACCCAGTTTGACAAAAGTCGTTTTGCGTAAAATGCTCTTTAGAGATCCAAAATGATTTAACTCAACTGGCGCGTGCATTAAGGCACTAAATAACTACGTTTTAAATTGTTTATTTAGATATCTTGTGTTACTGTATGAAAAGACGGAATTTCCCAGCAAAATTTTGTTGAAAGTATTTCATAATCTATGTCAAATGCATAGTTTTTCTTTTTTGTTTATGTATTATATTGATTATAAATAATAAGGTCTAAAGTAAGTGAATCTATTAACACTTATAGTGACTCTTGATGCCATTACGAGTCAAAAGAGGAACTTTATCAAATGTTTGATATTCGAAAGCTAAATTCATCTCCTGGGACATTTCGAATGCAATTTATTTGACAAATTGGTAAAGAATACACTTGAAAATAGCAATTTGTTTCAACTGTCCGTTGAGACAATAGACTGAAGTAACATACATTTGTGTTGATTCACTACGTAAATTTGAACTTACCCTGTTTTCAGCAAGAAATTCCTAAGAAATCCTATATATGTATATGTTATTGCGGTTCACAATAGAGTGATCCCCATTAAAAACGGAGTGTGTAGCATTTACAGTTTATTTTCAGAGATACACAAATGAATCTTGCTACATGAGGAAAAATCGTTTGTGAAGCATTTTAAGCATTATAAAGTAACTCAAATGTATGAAAATTGTTATGTCTCACCCAGATGAACTACAATAGACTTTCTGTAGAGTAATAAATCAGTAGCATTCATACTTCGTTTATAGGCACGCACAAGAAAATTACGCTACATTAGAATCTATCGAGAAAATGCGTTTGCACGGTTAATTTAAATGATGTACGATACTTCAAACATAACGAAAAGGATATTGACCTACGATATATAGTACAGCATGTTTTTTTATAGATTACAAAGTGCATAGCATGTTTCATTCGTCTACAGAGACACTAAAAATATTCGATTAGAGGACGAACTTCTATAATTTCAGGAAGTACGTTTTAAGCTGTAGTAAGTATTTTTTTATTTAACTAGTTTTTCAGTATATTACATGGGGATTATAAATGCTATACATCACATACAGGGATACACGAGAGAATTTGCATACATTACCTGATACTGACAGCAATTTAAAACAAGTAAGAAAAATCATGCGTTAAGCATAGATTATGAAACACTTTCCAAAACTTCTTGAATGCTTTAGCAAAACTGTAGGTTGATATAGATACTATATAATGGAGAAATTTAGTTTAGCAAGAAAACATATATCAGGTTGAAATTTCTCTTTCAACAATTTATACTAATAGATGTAAACATACTTGTATACTTTTGTACAACCCTGTAGTTAGCCTAGTACCTTTATTACACGCCACTATCTATCTAAAGTTTAATTCACAGTAAAACACTCTTTAAACTACTGGAATCACATTTCCAGAAATTATCATTTATAGACGGTCATGTATCCAAATCTTTGCGTGACCCTGTATATCATTTTATGTATATTCTACAAACATTTCTCAGTAAACTAAATGAAGTTCAGCGTAAAAATACATAATTCATTTAAAAACCACCTTTAAACAATTTGCAATCATACCCAGTAACCATTACGAAATCTTTTGTGTAGCCCTGTATATCAGTTAGAGCATTTTTACACACCATATACAATGCATACATATAGTAAAACATAAAAGCACATACCATAATTAAAAATGCATTTCCAGCAATCATCGCTAATGTACAGTCCTTCGGTTACAATATAGTATCTGAAATCTTTTGTGTGTCCCTGTAAATAATTCTATGCACTTCGTATTATACATGAAATAACTTATAGTAAACCTCAGCGACGTATATCAATTTCATTATACATGAAATAATTTAACATAATTGAAATACGCCGGAAAGAATTCCCTCCACCCCTATATCATTATGTAACGGAATCCTTTTGTGTGGCCCTGTAAATGAATAATAACTATTCCTTGCGCCGCATATTCTACAGAATGCATATGTTAGTACACTTGATAAATGCATATCAATTTTATTATATTTGAAAGCATGTAACGTAATTAAAAATCATTTTAAACGATTTTTTCCCATAGGCCGTAATGTAACGAAAAACTTTTGACTGTCCCTGTAAATGAACTAAACGTGCTATAAACTTCATTTGAAATAGGGTTCGTGCTATGGTAGAGGTTACTAACATGCGAAAATTTCAGAACGATCCGAGTATATTTACGGGAGTTAGAGCGCGGACAGACGGACAGACGGACAGACAAACCGAAGTCATAAACACTTTTCAACTTTGTTGGAAAGTGTTAAAAATGAATTTTTACTGATTTATGTGTTTCTTAAATTGTTTATTTATATATCTCATCAAATAAGTCCCACTTACATGAAATTTCTTGTCAATATTCTGTTACTGTTCAAAGTGCCTCATAATCTATGCAGAATTCACGATTTTTTCGTTCTTCTGTATGTTTCATATTGGTTATAAATTGTAAGGACTAAAGTAAGTGAATCCTTAAACACTCATATTGACTCTTGATGCCATTAGGAGTCCAAAAAAGGAACTTTATCAAATTTTTGATATTCGAAAGCTAAATGTATCTCCTGGGGCTCTTCAAATGGAATTTACTTGACAAATTGATAAAGAGTGCACTAGAAAATAGCAATTTGTTTCAAATGTCCGTTGAGACGATAGATTGAAGTAACATAGATTTGTCTTGATTCACTTCGGAAATTTAAACTGTTTCTGTATTCACTAAGGAATTCTTAAGAAATGCGATAGAGTTCTCCTGATTTATGCTTTCCCTAAAAAGTTTGTGAAAAATTTCACTCTAAATCTTGTTATTTAAATATTCGCTTTTAGATAGTAAGCAATTCAGAAATCTTTTTATAGCATCTTTCACGTGAAGTAGGAAAGACTTAAAGTTAAACTTACACTAAGTGCAAAATTACTTAAAAGATGACACAGTATTTAAAATGTTAAATTATTTTAATACCTTAGTATGCAAAACTGAACGATCTGATTAGTGCCAAAGTGGACCCGATCCCGAGGAATGAAGTTTCTGGGGTATATGTAATTCCAGTGAAAACTGAAGATATTTATCTCGAATACATAGGCATGATTTCACGTAAACTTAAAGTTCGTATTAAAGAACATTTGAGAGATTTAACCCTCCGAGCGTCTTGCAAAACGGTAAAATTGTAATGTTGTTTTCTTTGCATTTTGTTTTCAATGCTATGAAAATAGGATTCTTTCAACATTATAAAAAAAAAACTCAATTACAAATATGTATGTAATCCTTGAGACTATTAATCATTCTTCAATGTATTTAAAATTCATTAAATCTATAGAATTATATTATCTTAAATATTGCTTGTATTGCTGTGAAACCTGGAGCTTAGTGAACGGAATAATACGCCCCAAACACTTAGAGGGTTAAAGTATAACCGACCTACAGCAGCCCTGTCAAGACTTAACCAAAAGCAGAATATACAAGTTAATTTCGAAAACGCAAAAATTATATATCCCTCAAAGAATTATCATGATTTAATTATCCGCGAATCAATAGAAATTATTACTAAAGGAAATACAGTTTGTAATGACGTTTTATCCTACAATATACCCAGAATTTGGCTCAGTTTCCTTAAAGAAAGAAAAAACAAGTAATCTTCCAATACCCTATATCCATGTTTTATTTTATTTTATTTTCCCAATGTTTCCGGATCTATAAATTAACTTCCACTTTCACTCCTTTCGTCACCATCTACGTGGATTTTGAAAATTAGGCGTTCAATCAATAACTGTTGTATTTCTTATATTCCGCCGAAGAAGACTATGTTTTATAGTTGAAAGTATACTAAGGTATTAAAATAATTTAACATTTTAAATACTGTGTCATCTTTTAAGTAATTTTGCACTTAGTGTAAGTTTAACTTTAACTTTTAAAGTTGAATTAAGCATTTCTATTTATTTATTTACTGATAGGAAAGACTTCTTTACAAATTAAAGTAGCATTTCACTAACATGCATTATGAAACTATACATAAAGGGTGGTCTATCTGTCGGATCTTTTTTTATTATGAACGAAAACGCATTTTTTATGAGTGAAAATCGAAATTATTTATTAAACATGGAACGTGGGTCCATGCCATTTATGTATGGAATACAATATCGCACATGTAGCCACCGCGGCTCCGCTTGCATGCTATCATCCAAACACCAAAATTTTTAATGATTTTTTTTTCCAGAACTAGGGGGCTCTGCGCCCTACGAGCTACGCTCGTCAACGCCCGTTCAGACACCGCAGACTCTAAAAGTACGCTAATTTGATCGGCTTTAAAAAGATTTCGGAAGACTGAATTATAATTAAAAAAACAATGGCGATCTCCCTATAAACGGAATTCTATTCATTTCTCTTTGACTGGGGAATTTTAAGGCCAAATCCGCTGCGGCACTACTTGATTAACCCGTCGACCAATTTCACCAAATTATATAAATCGCCAAAGCACTCGACAAATTATACAAATTGACATCATTTTTATTTTAAATAACGAAAGAACAAATAAATTAGTGCAACATTAATAAAAATACAAATAAAACGTCGAAATAAAAATAACTTGATGATGTAGACACGTGTAACTTGCTTAAAGTCAAGTTAATGTGACATTTACGATAAACCATTATTGACATTTAATCTTATAGTTTGGCGAATGATAGATTTTTGGTCGACGGGATAACTAAGTAGAACCAAAAATACATATGTCAATCGCTGTTTTCGTCTTTGATTAAGTAAAATAAGATAAACATTTCAAAATAAGCTAATATAAAAGGAATTAAGTAAACAGAATCTTTGTCTCCCGGTATTTTTTAACAAAGCGAAAAGAAAGTTCTTTTAAATAAGACATTTTAAATTAATCGTTTTTAATCTGAAGTAATTTTGACCAAACTATTCTTTCTCTTTTTAATATTCATGTGAAAATACTTGTATTAGAAATGAAATATTATTTACGATTTCCTAACAAAAATAGTTGAAAAGTATCCTCTCAAAATATCAAATAAATGTCTAGCGCAATTTCTAAATTTAAACCATTTTGCAATATTATTTTGTGTTCATTTTATGTAATAAATGTAATGTGACGTAAATATGACGTAATTTCTGATATTTAAGACTTCTAACGCATGTTAATAAATTTATTATTTTACAAATTCCTTTCTCTCTTAATATTCACGTGTAATTATAGTTTTTATGACGTAATTTTTAATAAGTTCCTGCTTTTTGTACATAACTAGGGGGCTCGGGACCCTACGAGCTACGCTCGCAAACCCCCGTCCAGACACCGCAGACTCTAAATGCACGCTAATTTGATCGGCTTTAAAAAGATTTCGAAAGATTGAATTATAATTTAAAAAACAGTGGCGATCTCCCTATAAACGAATTTCTATTCATTTCTCTTTGATTGGGGAATTTTAACGCCAAATCTGCTGCTGATTATCCTGTCGACCAATTTCGCCAAATTATATAAATCGCCAAACCACTCGCCAAATTATACAAATTGATGTAATTTTTATTTTAAATAACGAAAGAACAAATAAATTCGTACAACATTAATAAAAACACAAATAAAACGTCAAAATAAAAATAACTTGATGACGTATACACGTGTAACAACATTTCAAAATAAGCTAATATAAAAGGAATGAAGTAAAGAGAGTCTTTGTCTCCTGGTATTTTTTAACAAAGCGAAAAGAAAGTTCTTTTAAATGAAACATTTTAAATTAATTCTCAAAATATCAAATAAATGTCTAGCGCAATTTCTAAATTTAAACTTTTTTGCAATATTATTTTGTGTTCATTTTATGTAATAACTATAATGTGACGTAAATATGACGTAATTTCTCCTAAGACTTCTAACGCATGTTAATGAATTTATTATTTTACAATATCCTTTCTCTTTTAAAATTCACGTGTATACTATTTATGACGTAATTTTTAATAAGTTCCTGCTTTTTATACGTAATTATTTAATTCTAATTTGAAAGTTTTTTTCCTGTTTATAATAGTCACGTGTAAATAAATTTTTAATTTGAAGCAAACATTATTGCTTGCGCTTTTTATACAGTTGGCAACAGTTTAAATTAGTACAATTTTCTGAAATCTGTCAAAAATATCTCTAGAAATGCTGAAAATTTGAATTTAAAATAGAAATAAAACCTGAAAAAATGAGTCAAAATAAAAAAATTAATGCAATCTGCACTCCGGCAAATTCTAACGCATAAAATGATCTAAAAATGATTACACTGCCATGTATAGTTTTTGCTGCTATAAAACTTTTTTAGTGGAACGATTTTGTCCAACTTTAGCATTAAATAACTCTTAAAATAATTCTTCGATTTCAAAACTGTCTGCATCAGCGTATTTATCAAACATTTCTGTATAAAACCACCGATTTTCATATTTTTGTATGCATTATTTTTGTTAATATTAACGAAGAAAGGCCTCCGGTCACAAAAAAATCAAAACCGGCGGCGGCGGTGACAGCGGTAGTTACTTTTTTTTAGAATAGAGAGATTATTTAATTCTAATTCCAAATGTTTTTTCTGTTTATAATAGTCACGTGTAAATAAATTTTTAATTTATTACTCGTATAAATATATATATATATTATATATATATATATATATTTTTTTTTTTTTTTTTTTGAAGCAAACATTATTGTTTCCGCTGTTTATACAGTTGGCAACAGTTTAAATTAATATCACTTTCTAAAATCTGTAAAAAATATCTCTAGAAATGCTGAAAATTTAAATTTAAAATAGAAATAAAACCTCAAAAAATTATCCAAATTAAAAAAAGAAATACAATCTGCACACCGGGAACTTCAAACGTATAAAATCTTCTAAAAATGATTAAATTCCCAGGAATAGTTTTTGCTCCTATAAAACTTTTTTAGTGGAACGATTTTTTCCAAATTTAGCATTAAATATCTCTTAAAATAATTCTTCGATTTGAAAACTGTCTGCATCAGCGTGTTTATCAAACATTTCTGTATAACACTACCGATTTTCATATTTTTGTATGCATTATGTTTCTTAATATTAACGAAGAAAGACCTCCGGTCATAAAAAATTCAAAACCGGCGGCGGCGGCGGCGGCGGCGGTGACAGCGGTAGTTACTTTTTTTTTTTTTTTAATAGAGAGATAACTTTAATGTAACGTAAATATGACGTAATTTCTCCTATTTAAGACTTCTAGCGCATATTAATAAATTTATTATTTTACAAATTCCTTTCTCTCTTAAAATTCACGTGTAATTATAGTGTTTATGACGTAATTTTTAATGAGTTCCTGCTTTTTGTACATAACTAGGGGGCTCGGCCCCCTACGAGCTGCGCTCGCCAACCCCCGTCCAGACACCGCAGACTCTAAATGCACGCTAATGTGATCGGCTTTAAAAAGATTTCGAAAGATTGAATTATCTCTCTATTCTAAAAAAAATTAACTACCGCTGTCACCGCCGCCGCCGGTTTTGAATGTTTTGTGACCGGAGGTCTTTCTTCGTTAATATTAAAAAAACTGTTGCATACAAAAATATGAAAATCGGTAGTATTATAGAAAAATGTTTGATAAACACGCTGATGCAGATAGTTTTCAAATCGAAGAATTATTTTAAGAGATATTTAATGCCAAATTTGGACAAAATCTTTCCATTAAAAAAGTTTTATAGGAGCAAAAACTGTGCATAGGAATTTAATCATTTTTAGATCATTTTATGCGTCAATATTTCCCGGTGTGCAGATTGCAGTTAGTTTTTTAATTTGAATAATTTTTCGAGGTTTTATTTCTATTCTAAATTCAAATTTTCAGCATTTCGAGAGATATTTTTTGCAAATTTTAGGAAATTGTATTAATTTATACTGTTGCCAACTGTATAAACAGAGCAAACAGTAATGTTTGCTTCTAATTAAAAATTTATTTTACTCGTGACTATTATAAACAAAAAATATAAAAAGCAGGAACTCATTGAAAATTACGTCATAAAAACTATAGTTACACGTGAATTTTAAATGAGAAAGAATATTGTAAAATAATAAATTCAGTAACATGCGTTAGAAGTCCTAAATAGGAGAATTTACGTCATATTACACTTATTACGTAAAATGAACAAAAAATAACATTGCAAAACAGTTTTAATTTAAAAATTGCGCGAGACATTTACTTGATATTTTAAGATGATCATAATATTTCATTTCTAACAAAAGTATTTTGACGTGAATATTAAAAAGAGAAAGAAAAGTTTGGTGAAAATTACGTCAGATTATAATTGTCAGATTCAAATTATAATTCAATCTTCCGAAATCTTTTTAAAGGCGATCAAATTAGCGTGCTGTTAGTGTCTGCTGTGTCTGAACGGGGGTTGACGAGCATAGCTCGTAGGGGGCAGAGCCCCCTAGTAATTTAAAAAACAGTGGCGATCTCCCTATAAACGGATTTCTATTCATTTCTCTTTGATTGGGGAAATTTTAACGCCAAATCCGCTGTGGTAGTACTTGATTATCCTGTCGACTAATTTCGCCAAATGATATAGATCGCAAAACCACTCGCCAAATTATACAAATTGACATAATTTTTGTTTTAAATAACGGAAGAACAAATAAATTAATACAACATTAATAAAAATACAAATAAAACGTCGAAATAAAAATAACTTGATGACGTAGACACGTGTAACAACATTTCAAAATAAGCTAATATAAAAGGAATTAAGTAAACAGAATCTTTGTATCCCGGTATTTTTTAACAAAGCAAAAAGAAAGTTCTTTTAAATGAGACATTTTAAATTAATCGATTTTAATCGGACGTAATTTTGACCAAACTATTCTTTCTCTTTTTTATTTTCACGTGAAAATACTTGTGTTAGAAATAAAATATTATTTGCGCTTTCCTAAGAAAAATAGTTGAAATGTATCCTCTCAAAATATCAAATAAATGTCTAGCGCAATTTGTAAATTTAAACCGTTTTGCAATATTATTTTGTGTTCATTTTATGTAATAACTGCAATGTGACGTAAATATGACGTAATTTCTCCTATTTAAGAATTCTAACGCATTTTAATAAATTTATTACTTTACAAATTCCTTTCTCTCTTAAAATTCACGTGTAAGTGTAGTTTTTATGACGTAATTTTTAATAAGTTCCTGCTTTTTGTACATAATTATTTAATTCTAATTCCAAATATATTTTTCTGTTTATAATAGTCACGTGTAAATAAATTTTTAATTTATTACACGTATAAATATATATATATATATATATATATATATATATATATATTTTAAGCAAACATTATTGTTTCCGCTATTTATACAGTTGGCAACAGTTTAAATTAATATCACTTTCTAAAATCTGTAAAAAATATCTCTCGAAATGCTGAAAATTTGAATTTAAAATAGATATAAAACCTCGAAAAATGAGTCAAATTAAAAAAATAAATCAATTCTGCACACCGGGAAATTATAACGTATAAAATGAACTAAAAATTATTAAATTCCGATGCATAGTTTTTGCTACTATAAAACTTTTTTAGTGGAACGATTTTGTCCAACTTTAGCATTAAATATATCTTAAAATAATTCTTTGATTTGACAACTGTCTGCATCAGCGTGTTTATCAAACATTTCTGTATAACACTACCGATTTCCATATTTTTGTATGCATTATTTTTCTTAATATTAACGAAGAAAGACCTCCGGTCACAAAAAATTCAAAACCGGCGGCGGTGACAGCGGTAGTTACTTTTTTTTAGAATAGAGAGATTATTTAATTCTAGTTCCAAATGTTTTTTTTTTCTGTTTATAATAGTCATGTGTAAATAAATTTTTAATTTATTACACGTATATATATATATATATATATATATATATATTTTTTTTTTTTTTGAAGCAAACATTATTGTTTCCGCTGTTTATACAGTTGGCAACAGTTTAAATTAATATCACTTTCTAAAATCTGTAAAAATTATCTCTAGAAATCCTGAAAATTTGAATTTAAAATAGAAACAAAACCTCAAAAAATTAGCCAAATTAAAAAAAAAGAAAACAGTCTGCACACCGGGAACTTCAAACGTATAAAATGATCTAAAAATGATTAAATTCCTATGTACAGTTTTTGCTCCTATAAAACTTTTTTAATTGAACGATTTTGTCCAACTTTGGCATTAAATATCTCTTAAAATAATTCTTCGATTTAAAAACTGTCTACATCAGCGTGTTTATCAAACATTTCTGTATAATACTGCAGATTTTCATATTTTTGTACGCATTATTTTTCTTAATATTAACGAAGAAAGACCTCCGCTCACAAAAAATTCAAAACCAGCGGTGGCGGCGTCGGCGGCGGTGGTGACAGCGGTAGTTACTTTTTTTTTAAAAACAGAGAGATGAGCAGATCCATGGCCACAATTTCAGCCCGGATGTTACATTTGAGATCTTGGATTTTGCAGGGGCATAGGGGTACTGTTTACTTTTCATAAACTCCCAAAGAAAATAATACATTGCGGTTAAATCGCACGATCTTGGCGGCCAATTCACATCAGAATTTCTTGAAATTACGCGATTTGGAAATTTCTCGTTCAATAAGTGGATAGTTTGGCGAAAAGTGTGTGCCGTTGCGGCGTTGTTGTGTTGTCAACGAGTACATAATTATAAATGGAATACATTTGCCAGTTCATATATGCATGACACATGACAGCTGGCAAAAATAACCTGTGAAATATTCATAGTTAAAAAAAAAACCCAACAGATGGACCACCCTATAGTTGTATATTTATATACAGTGTCGACAAACGAAAGAATACACACAATGGTTTCTGAATAGGAAACGGAATTGCAATTTACTTATTTATTCAAAATCATCGATTGTCTCGTTCCAAATGAAACGTAGATTATCGTTCAGAAGTTTAACCGTGTTAATGATATAGCAGCAAAATTTTCATCAGACTAACTTCGCCTTGTGGGAAATGTGAAGACAGCACTGGAAATGCACTATAATTCACTCTGTGCCACTATATTTTCAGGCGGAAAAAATACATTACAACATAAATTACATTACAATAAATTACATTTCAAATAAATTATGATACTCTCCATACATTTTAATTGTCAAATTTCCTCAGAGAAAAACAGAACTGATTATTCCACTGGAAATTATTCCTTGATTCAATTCATGTTAAAAATAGGTTTAGGGGTCCTTTTCATAATGAAATTATACCAAAAACTAAAATTTTCAATACGAACATCTAATTTTGACATATTTGACTTTTTCGGTAAATATTTCTTCATACTGAAGTACAATGATAATAATAAGTTGCTACACATACATATTTGTTTTAATATATTATTTCAAACAAATTAGTAGTATGCATTTTAATCTCATTTGTAGAAAATCCAGCATTGTAGAGTTAAATATTATGATTAAAACAAAATACAGCAATGGCGATAATTTAAAAAAATAAAGTAAAAAACAAACCCTATGAATATTATTATCAGATGGAGTATATTGAAACGCAAAACAACAGTAAATAATAAAAAGGTATTGCTTTACAATACAGTCTTATAAAAGTACTAAAGAACTTATTAAATATAAATATTTATTTTAAAAATATACTATGAACAAGCTAACATACTGCTAAAAAAACAAATTCTTAATCTCTGAAAATATAATATAACCTTGTACGAAAATATAGTTACAATAACCTTTTCTGAGTTACACACGAATTTGAGAAACATTCTTTATCTTTAGAAACTGCAGAAGACAAAAGTTTTTCCAGAGTTACAGACGTATTTACACGAACACAGCTTCTTTTGCTACCATTAATTTTCAGATACTTTTCCAAGTACTTTTTATAGTGTACAATTTAGTTTTATCAGTTTTTTTTTTTTTTTTTTTTTTTTTTTTTGTAACAGAATATCGATTCTTAGAATGCTATCAATTATCAATTAAACATTTTCAACTTCGGAGCTAAGCTTACATTTACAATAGTTATGAAATAATATTAATTTTAAAGTTAATATTAATGCAGTTAAATTATCATGCTTGTCTGTGAAACATATTTGTTGAACATGAAAATGTCTACTTAATAATGTCTACTTAAATTGATAAGATATAAAAAAACAACATTCCTATATGGAAAACTGTTTAATACATTATAACAAATTTCGCAGACGTTTCCGAAAATCAATGGTAGCAAAAGAAACTTTGTTTTTATAAATTCTATTGTAAATTTCAAAAATATGTTTTAGAAGATTCTAAATATAAAGAAAACTTTTCGGAGTAGTGTGTAATTCGGAAGCGGTTATTATGTATGTTCGTTTGAGATAATTTTATTTTCCTAAATTAAGAAGCATTTTTCGTTTTTTTGCAGCGCGATATACTTTTCCATTTTCGCAAACATACGAAATGAATCAGTCAACATAGTTTTTAAGTACTATAATTCAAACAAGAAAGATAACAAAATTGAAGGAACAAAGTTAATAGCGATAGAACTTTATATCCGAAAGCATACTAGTTTTGGTAGCATTTAGCGTACATTCCTCAGTGGAATGGATTACGGAAATTCCCTCAAATATATAGGAGATATGAGGATTGAAAGGAAAGGCTGGTCAATAGAAAACTGGAAACTACGTGTTACAGCCAACAGGAAAATAGCATAGGGAATGGACCCGAAAATGTGAAAAATGCAGGGAAAACTAACAACAGAGGTTTTTCTATAATATTTCAACAATCTAACAAAGGGGAAATATTATTATACATTTATTCCCCCGTTATCAGATTAATAAATATACATATTAAAATATATTTTCCCCCATTATCAGAATGTTGGAAATATAGTATAAAAACCTCTTTTTAAAAAAAAATATTTATCACATTTTTGATTCCATTCTTTATGCTATTTTCCTGTTGGCTGTCACCTGTAATTTCCTGTTTTCGTATTGGTCAATAAACCTTTCACTTGAATCCGCTTCTCTTCTATATATTTGAGCAGATGTCCGTCATTCATTGCACTGAGGACAGTACGCTAAATATTACGGAAACAAGTATGCTTTAGGATATAAAGCTCTGGCACTATTAACGCTGTTCTTTCTATTTATATTATATTGCGCCAAGTATAATCATATTAATCAAGAATGATAATATTTGTATTAAAAATCTGTTTCGTGCAATCTGTCTATTTTATTTATTTTTTTTTATATCGAGTGTACATAATTAAAGTACACCTATAGTCAAAACTATTCATCAGGAAAATATGAAATTTGGAATGCATATAAATGATGAGATGAGAAAGTTATTTGGAAAAAAAAATTAATTTAAAAAATAGCTAACAGAAGGCGTACTAATGATTTTTCTCAATAATTTAACAAAACACAAGATTATATAAACTGAAGAATTGTATTATAAAGAGAAAGGCAACACTGTTCAAATAAACAATGTGTATTCAATGTGTTGCCCATTATTATAGTACCGTTTGATATCGCAAAATAGCATGTTCAAATGGCAGGCGAAGCAAGTTCTTGGAAATGTTCAAAACGTGATGGGAACAACTATCCTTATTTTGTTGCAATGTTCTTTCGTTCCCATGACCGAGTAACTATTTAAGTAGCCCCAGAGAAAAAAAAAATAAAAACAATAATTCAGGTCTGGGGATCTTTCAGTCCAAACATGACGAAAATAGCGACTCATGACATGATATTACGTGAAGTGCCTCATAAGCACATTTTAAACGTAAGTGGCAATGTGTTGTGAAGTTCCATTCCAGATAGAAAGTCTTCGGTTAAGGTACTTACGTGCTTGCAGGGATGGAACAATGTTACTCTCTAGAAGCGATGCACAGCTCTTTCTGGTTACAGAGCATGCCATCAGACCTCTCGATATTAATTCTTAGAAGAAAACCGAACCGAGCATAAATTCCGCAATATATTGCAACGTACTGAGAATGCAACGAAACGTGAGGAATCAAATGTGTGTTTTCTTCAACTCAATGTGGAAACTATGCATATTCACTGCACCACCCAGATGAAAATAAGCTTAATCGGTTCACGCCTCGTTCGAAGGCCAATCCAGATCTACCTGAATGCAAACAAGGGATTCTATTGGAAATGTTAGATGCACAGTATAACAGATGGAAACAACTACTGAACATGTAAGAATTTCTAGAGGTAATATTAGAGGATTTTCCGAAAAATGTTATGAATATCGGCAACCGGCTTATCTAATTCCGCTGGAACGTGGCGAACGCTCGACCTATCCTATAAGTTCGAAGCCCTGTCCTCTTCTACAATCAGCACAACATCTCCAATTACCTCTGTAAATACAGGTTTCCTACCTCTTTTAGGGCAAAAACTCAACGATTCCGTTTTCCCACATACATGATTATTTTTTGTAATCCGTTTGCAACCTTTGCACCTGAGAATGCTTTGTAAAGCTCGGAACCTCTTCAAAAATGCTGGGGCGAAACCGCTATTTCGGTTAAAAAAAAAAAAAAAAATCACCTATAGCATAATCTGGTTAACAGTACGACATTTCCATGAAAAAGCTGAGACTGATTGGAAATCCAATCTGCTTTTTAACATTTTCATAGTGCGCAAGCAGAAACATCACGTATATGCTGAAATCTGCATTTATGCCGAAATTTCCTTAGAAAGCGACCTCTAGTGGCAGTTTTTGAAATTATTTTTTATCTCCTAAATGTTTTCCCGTATCCCTTCATTTAGACGCATTCCAAATTTCATATATATATTTTTTTTTTACTACATACATCTCTGAGTAGGTTAATTTTAATAATCGACACCCTTTAAAATAAATAGCTCCTCCGTTGAAAATATGCAAAAAGCATATTGCAACTTTTTAAAAAATTGTTTTAGATTTGACTAAGTTAACTTTAATAATAGACATCCGCTCCAATAAATAGTTCCTTCACAGAAAATATACGCGAAACATATTGCAACATTTTTTTAAGAAATATAATGTATGTCAACTAATTTTTATTAAAATCTCTGATGTCGCATAAGACCACATTGCTAAATAATTATTTTCTGAAATTCCACAGAGAGAACATATTTTAATAAAGCATCATATCTGTAGCGTGAGAATCAAATAACACACAAATCAAGGCAAACAATAAATTCAGAACTGTGTCAGATGACATATTGGAATTATATTCTAAATTATAACAAAACTAAAGATAATGATATATTTACGTACTGCATAATAAACCAAGTATTCATAATGGATTAAATATACTTAGAAATAAGCAATAGTATAGCGAGATAATTATAAATACGAAAATGAAATTCAAACGTGTCATACAAGGTGAATATTATGATCATATGAAACAGCGAATAATGAAATTCTATACTGTAATAATTACAGTTTATTTCTTTCAAACAAAAGTGTATATTGGGAGTTTTATAAGGATAATAAACAAGTTCCTGCGAATGAAATTTTGAATCAACAACATTCTGTCAACAAGATAATGGTGTGTATTGTTATTTTAATTATTGAAATAACTGAATTGTGTTTGAAAGCATGGCTTTTTTAGGAATAAAAAGGTTTTAAAGTATTGAAATTATTAGAAAATGCACGCAACATCCTAACAATACAGGATGTCCATAATTACACGACCCTTTTTTAAAGTTATCTACAGACAAAACTCTTGTCTAACTAATGTTGTGAAGTTTTGAGGAAGACATAATAGAGGTATGGGAAATTGTTTGGCCAAAAAAAAAAACATTAGTTTAAAATTTCAACGCCAGAGTGTTTTTTTTTTTAACGATTACACACTTAACATACATTAAAGATAGTTTACATTTTTTATTACAACGAAATATGTTCAACATGGCGGTCATCATTTTCAGATACCATCTGGAGTCGTAAGATAGCATGTTTCTAGATGACCACAGTGTGTTCTGAAAAATGGTAAGAAGATCTCGTGAAATGCTGTCTTTAAGATCAAGAACGTTAATAAAAAACAATTAAATTAAAAAAATCAAAAAACCCGACTGCTTAAAAAGCGAACTAATTAATTATTCCTCATCAATGTGAAACTATTTTTCTTTTCAATTCCTACTATTAGCTCACACTCTCGCTATATATATCTTGTTCAAATTTTCAATCGTTAATAAAATACTTATTATTCATCCAATAAAGCTCAAATAAATTTTTCTAATCTTGTAGTGGATAACACTTGATATTAATCCAGTTTTTTCAAATATTAATACATTAGTTAAATTTAATTAATTAATTTTCAATAATCGAGAGAGCCCTCTTCTTGATCAAGGTACAGCGTCTAGAATACCTAGTGTGGAAATATGCTATCGAAACAGTGCTAAAAATTTGTATCCCTTAAATATGCGACGATACTGCTAAAATTCCAAGTGCCGATCGCAGCGACATCTGCGGGATTTTTGTATTACTAGTATTACTAGTTACTAGTATTATTTACTAGTATTACTAGTACTATTTACTAGTATTACTAGTTTTGTATTACTAGTTACTACTTCTATATTGTGTAGACTAGCAATATTTTGCAGTTGTAGAAAATATCCTGCAGATGTCACTGCAATCTTCATATTTCAGCAGCATCGTTGCACATTTAAGGGATACAATATTTTAGCGCTTTTTTAAGTATTACAGGGATAGCCGATTTCCACACTATACATTCTAGGCGCTATAATCAATGTATTTTAAGACCGAGAGAGCCCTCTTCTTGATCGAGGCATTTTACGCGCCACTCAAAAGGAAAGAAGAATGGGAGAAAAAAAATTCTCTTATTGACCTAAGTAGGAATTGACTTAAAATATTTTTTTATATTACTTGTTTATATTACTTACCTATTTTTTTTATTTACTTGTATTGATGACTTTTAAGTTGTGTTTAATTGTTAGCTCCTATCTATAAACACTGCTTTGATGAGATCTATGATGGTTAGAGTTGCAGTAAAGCTAGATATCCACAATACATACACAACTTCCAGGTTGTATAATAATTTAACGGAGCTTCTGACTGTAAAATAGTCAATGAAAAATGGTCTTCATTTTGAAAGACCTATCCAAGGATATGCCACTCAATAGGGTGCGTACATTTTTTTCGTCTCTACCGCCATTTTGAATTTATAAAAACAAAACCTAGCCTATAACAATCGGGACGTAAAGACGAATGGATAGAGACCTTATTCATTAAAATCCCTCCAGCCGTTGGGATGTTTCGGGGGTATAAAGAAATCCACAAACACAGATACGTGTGAAACACATAACCCTTCTTTTCAGTCGGGTAATAAAATTTCTGAACTATCGTAAATGTATGCTAAATGTGTAATTCATTAAAAATGCCCTCTGGTGGCAAAATTTTGAATTAATTTTTTTCGCTTAAACAAATTCCCATCCCTTTATTATGTGTTTCACAGCTTTATGAACAACAGTTTCATCTGTAGACAACTTTATGGACATCCTGTATTATTCATTAACACTTTTTGAGCGTCAAATAATAACTTTTCATATTTGTTTATGACTTCGTAAAATAACAGCTATAAAAAATATCAATATGAAAATTGATAATTGATAATTGATAATGATTACATATTTATTTACCTTAAGTTATATAAAAATCAGTTATTTAGAAATTATGTTCCTATAGCATTTTAATTCATCACATGCAAGACCGAAAAGACAGGCCAGGTGTTTATAGGGTTAATTTTGGCGTACTTTTTAAATTCATTCGATATTTTTTATACGAAATATACATACAGAACTAGCGCTTTTTAAAAATTTTGTTAAAGTGATTTATCTATTAATTTTAATTTTAATCACTCCTGCTGCTTAATACGCTCAAATGGAATCATTTTCATATGTTTAATAGAACAGAAAACTATATTTAAATCAAGTAACGCATCGAAAATGTTAAAATCAAATAACATAATTAAAAGCATGCACTAAATATAGAATTGGATTAGATGACATATCAACAATATATTCAAAATCAAAACACACCTATAGATAATCACATATTTACATAGTGGTAGCGAACAAATATGATATTCATAATGGATTAAGTCTACCTATAGATAAGCAATGGTGAAGCGAACAACTTATTAATACGAAAGTGAAATTCAAACACGTCATACTAGATTAACACTGTTATCAGATGCAACAGAGAATAATGAAACTCTACACGTAAATAATTAAAGCTTATTCATTTCGAATACAATGAATTTCTGTTATGTAAGAAGCAGGTTGTAACACACAAAATATATTTGTAAATCATTCTAAATAAAATAATCCATTTATTATTGTTATAATTATAAATATTTCACAATGCGAGATATTTAATCAGAAAAAAGTATCATATATGATAATAAAATATTTTTTTCCTTTCATCTTGAAAATTAAAAGTAATAATAACATAATATCAGTAGAATTCAATAAACTTTTTAATATGTAGTTAGTTGTTGAAAAATGATTATTTAATACACTAAGGGGCTCGGCCCCCTACGAGCTACGCTCGCCAACCCCCGTCCAGACACCGCAGACTCTAAATGCACGCTAATTTGATCGGCTTTAAAAAGATTTCGAAAGATTGAATTATAATTTAAAAAACAGTGGCGATCTCCCTATAAACGAATTTCCATTCATTTCTCTTTGATTGGGGAATTTTAACGCCAAATCCGCTGCGGTACTACTTGATTATCCTGTCGACCCATTTCGCCAAATTATATAAATCGCCAAAACAACTCGCCAAATTATACAAATTGATATAATTTTTATTTTAAATAACGAAAGAACAAATAAATTCGTACAACATTAATAAAAACACAAATAAAACGTCGAAATAAAAATAACTTGATGACGTATACACGTGTAACAACATTTCAAAATAAGCTAATATAAAAGGAATTAAGCAAAGAGAGTCTTTGTCACCTGGTATTTTTTAACAAAGCGAAAAGAAAGTTCTTTTAAATGAGACATTTTAAATTAATTCTCAAAATATCAAATAAATGTCTAGCGCAATTTCTAAATTTAAACTTTTTTGCAATATTATTTTGTGTTCATTTTATGTAATAACTATAATGTGACGTAAATATGACGTAATTTCTCCTAAGACTTCTAACGCATGTTAATGAATTTATTATTTTACAATATCCTTTCTCTTTTAAAATTCACGTGTATACTTTTTTATGACGTAATTTTTAACAAGTTCCTGCTTTTTATACGTAATTATTTAATTCTAATTTGAAAGTTTTTTTCCTGTTTATAATAGTCACGTGTAAATAAATTTTTAATTTGAAGCAAACATTATTGCTTGCGCCTTTTATACAGTTGGCAACAGTTTAAATTAGTACAATTTTCTGAAATCTGTAAAAAATATCTCTAGAAATGCTGAAAATTTGAATTTAAAATAGAAATAAAACCTGAAAAAATGAGTCAAAATAAAAAAATTAATGCAATCTGCACTCCGGCAAATTCTAACGCATAAAATGATCTAAAAATGATTACACCATCATGTATAGTTTTTGCTGCTATAAAACTTTTTTAGTGGAACGATTTTGTCCAACTTTAGCATTAAATAACTCTTAAAATAATTCTTCGATTTGAAAACTGTCTGCATCAGCGTGTTTATCAAACATTTCTGTATAAAACCACCGATTTTCATATTTTTGTATGCATTATTTTTGTTAATATTAACGAAGAAAGGCCTCCGGTCACAAAAAAATCAAAACCGGCGGCGGCGGCGGCGGCGGCGGTGACAGCGGTAGTTACTTTTTTTTAGAATAGAGAGATATTTTTCCTAAAATAGGGCACAGTCTTATACGCATAGCAGCTCTGTCTGAAAAATAGCAGTAATGGCATTTTCAGTGTTCATCTGTGGCTTTTCCAATGTGTGTGGAATCTTTGATGAGAACCTGACCCTTCAATTTGCCACACATGTAAAAATAAAAGGAGAGAGATCAGGCTATCGTTGCCGCCTCAGGTGATTGCGCTGTCTCTGCTGATCGTCCTCTCCTCACCGAACACGTTACACTGGTCAACAAATTTGAATTTTTGCTCTGTCCTAAAACAGAATTTAGTTAGTTGTTTTTTATGCATTTTTTTGTACTGTTTCTGAATTTAGTTTTAGATTTACACCAGCACGTCAAGTTTGAGAAATATTTGCATATTTCAATTTATGCAAATTTAGTAAATTTTATACAATTATTTGCAAATTTAAAGTATGAAGCCATATCAGACAGGGTTTTTTTTTATGTTATGATTACTACCTAATTTACTTCACACAAACGTTGTTTCTGAGATTATACTGACATGTGACTGTGAAATACTGAACCTAATTTGCATATTATTATGTTTTTCTAATAATGTTTCTTGACGTTCAAATATTTCTACCGCACGAGTACGCTAATATGTTTCTAAACCAGTTTTTTTTTTAGCTGATTTCAAATCATGTATCTGTTTTCTTCTATCACATCTAGTTTTTGACAAAACTAAAATTTTAGTTTTTCGTCAAAAAAGCCAGAAATAGCTTTCTATGATACTTTGTATGATAAACTTCAACTAGTTAGGATAGATTCTACTACTTTTTTTTTTTTTTTTCGATTATATAAATTTTTGTTTATGTCTCTGATATGAATCTGACCCTGTACACCTGCTTGTCAATGAATTACACACCCTTAAAAAGCATCTTATATCAAACCTGTGTTAATGCCGTGCAAAAGTAGAAATTCATTTTACTCAAAAACTAGACATGAAATAAGAAAACAAACTCCAGATTTGAAATCAGCATAAAAATCTAGTCTAGAAAAACATTACGTAAGTTCTGTGGCAACTATTTTAAAGTTGATAGTGATGTAAACATCATTGAAAAATATGCAAATTAGGCTTAATAACTGATAAATAAATGTTAAGAATATGCAAATCGTGACATTTATCTGAAGCAAATAGTCAAGTAGTCATTATCTAGAAAACGTAAAATGACATATATTGTATCTAAAATTTGCACAAAATAGCACAATAAAGCTTGAATTTGCATAAATTTAAATATGCAAATTTCTCAAAACCTGGACCACCTAGAGATAAACAGAGAGTATATTCGAAATCAGCGTCAAAAACTGATCTGGAATCAACTAATTTTAGTTCTAGAACAATACACTGTTCTACAGTGTTATGCCCTCGTGACTAGGTTGTCAAAACAGTGTGTGTTGTTGCTCCTTCTTGATTAACCCTTTATCTACTGATGGTACTTATAAGTACCATTAAAATAATTTGATACAAAACTCATTTAATACATCGATTAGTTGTAATACAGTTTAGAATGAGTTATTGATACATTATTTTATCTTGTTACAAAAGCATTATTGGTTACACAAATATATATATATATATATATATATATATATATATATTTTTTAATTTCTTTTGTCTTTGCATTTTTTCAGCTGTCTTGGCGTTCGGGGTGGGGGAATTTCTCAATTGAAGAATTTTTCTATATTCCTATTGCAAGAACATTCTATTTTTACATTTCCTAATTCTGCAAAATACTAAGAAAAATACTTAATTTAAAAGATTTGAGTGGGGTTAGAAATATTGTACAAAGTCCTTATAAATTCAAATTTAATTAATCCTTCTAAATCCTTCAATCTTTCTAAAATCCTGCTAAAATTTATTAAATGATTATGTAAATCTTCTAATGTAGTGCAAACAATTCATGAAAAATGCTTTTGACGTTAAAAGTTTCATGAATTCATAATTCAGTACGTAAATGTCCATAAAATCCATATCCATAAAATTGTTTATCTGCTCTGAGTTGATCCACAAATAAATTAAATACATTATGGACATACCGCTAAGCATTAACAATTTGGTAAAACAATCATGTTATGATGCGAAAACCAGACAATGCTTACAAAATACTAATCTTGAGATTATGCAAAGGCTCTTCAAATTACTGGTAGGGATTTTTTTATGCATAGACACATGTTCTGTGATTCCACATACCCTGACAGACTGAACTAGGCCTCATCTGGAGAAATGATAATCTGAGGATCGAAAAATCCTCATTCCACTTCACTCAGAAACAACTGGCAGAACTCAACACGCCAAAGTTTGTCTAGAGGCTTTAACTCATGCAAAACAGTAAATTTGTTAGGATACAGATGCAGGTCCTTTTTGATAATTCTTTGACACGAAGATCTTTTAGTTCTCACTAGCACAGATAAACGTCGTTGAGATTTCTTCGGACTTTTTTTCAGACTTTGTTGCACTCGAGGATTATTTTCTGGTGCTCGAACCCTTTTTTGATAGTTACGGTTTTTATTTGTTATAGAGCCCGTTTCGCGCCATTTACTGCTAAATTTTGCATTGCAGATATTGCTGGAGGTTTTGCCAGAATATTTCAATTCTTATAATCTTGAGCAAACAGTTCCGCACACGTTTTCTAGTAATTGTGCTTCGCATAACACTCGGCAACGAACACGAGAGCGGTTTTATCGTGAGCACCATTTTGTGTTTCAACTTCTCCTTAAACGCGTCTGCATTTCTCGTTTACTCAAACCTAATGGCACAGCAAGGGGCTCGAGACACAGTATGCGGGTTTTTATCATGCACAGAACATGTAACAGCAACTGGTTGTCGCACTGACATCACCGTTTCCAGCATTTTCTGTTATCGACAATTCTCCTGTTTATTAACAAGTGCCAATTCCGCGTCTTTCTTATAAATATTTTCCGGGGTAGTTTAATTTCACACACCCCCTCCCCCTTGTATTAATTTTTATCCAGAAAATGTATTAGGGTCTATTTTCTGAACGCCATATTAAAGTTTTAAAATATATGTTTTACATCTGCTAGTTGTCCTGCAAAAGTTTTAGCTTCATTTTTCAGCAACACCTAGCATTTCTATTGCATACATTTTTCCGTCGAGATTTGAGCTTTTTCAGCTTTTTTTATTTCTTGTGCATATTTTTATTGGCAATTCATAATTGTCAGTCGGAAAAAAAAAAAAAAAGCAATCACCCTTTCACTCTTCCCCATACTTTTTTATACCGAAAGAAAAGCTATTTAACTGATAATTGTGTTTGCTTTAGACTTTCTACAAAATAATAATAATAATAATAATAATAATAATAATAATAATAAAACAAGTAAAAATTAAATTTAAAAAATCAAAAACCGACTGCGTAAAAAGCGAACTAATTAATTATATCTCATCAATGTGAAACTATTTTTTATATTACTTACCTATTTTTTTATTTACTTGTACTGATGACTTTTAAGTTGTGTTTAATTGTTAGTTCCTATCTATAAACACTATTTTGGTGAGGTATAATATCTATGAAGGTTAGAGTTGCAGTAAAGCTAGAGATCCTACCTACACAAATTCTAGGTTGTGTAATATTTAAACGGAGCTTCTGACTGTAAAATAGTCAATGAAACATCGTCTTCATTTTGAAAGACCTATCCAATGATATGCCACACAGTATTATGCGTAAAAAATGTTTTTCGTCTCTACTGCATTTTTTCTTTTATGGCGGCCATTTTGAATTTATAAAAACAAAACATAGCCTATAACCATCGAACGTTTAAGACGAATCGATAGAGACAATTATTCATTAAAATCCATCCAGCCGTCGGGATGTTTTGAGGGTATAAAGAAATCCGATACCCAGATACGCGTGAAATACATAACCCTTCTTGGCAGTCAGGTAAAAAAAGTAGAAGGCATTCTCCATGTTGAAGTTACAACAAACTTTATAACTTGTAATACAAACATCATATTTTGGAGTTTTCGGTTCATTTTTGGCTTGTTAATGGCCTGATGTTATGACATATTTCCTATAAGATAGCTCTTCATTTTTTATGAAGATTTATATTGATGAAAAATGTAAACAGTTTCGTTTTTATTTCTATCCTTTTCGGCTTTGTACTTTTTCTTTAAACATTTTAATAGTGTCATTTAAGGAGTAAAAGTTCGAGACGTGTTAATCATATTTTTCGAGAGAGTCTTGTATTTACGAGTATTTTTGTCTACATGCCACTTCAACTAAGGTTTACTAGAAGCTGAAAATTCATCTGTTCTTTTGTGTTAATATTTTTTAATGTAATGTTAAGCAACTGAATGTTTTACAACAAGCTCAGGACATTACCTATTTTCTTAAAATCAGTTTTTTTCCCCCTTAGTCTGTAATAATATTTAATTTGTTATGAAGATATCCTTTTTATTGTTTGAAAATTTAAACGAGATATTTTCCTTTGCTTTTCGATTCCGTATGCAATTAATATAATGTTCCTGTTTTACTTTCTATTTAATGTATGTATCTTATTTATTTAATTTGACTAGCTTTTAAATAAATATTAATTGTTTTATAATATATTTTGTTTAATTTCTGCCATCACTTATTTATTTTTTAAAGTATATTTTTATACTTCAGCAAAGCTAGTATAATATATTAATATAATTTCATTTAAAGATTAGAAACGTACAGCTATATGCTTTCACTTTGCTTAAGGGGGACTAAACATGAAAACTTAAAAAAAATTCGATTTTTTTTTTCTTTTTTAGTATCTATTTTGATTACTCAATTCTGAACACGGTGCTAAAAACCGCATAAAAATATTCGCATTTTTAACGTAGTTATGAGCATTTATGTAACAATCACTTTCAAAGCCGCACCCATTTATTTGCAACTTTAAGTCGCGTTTTCTCAAAATTTGATTTTTGACGACTATCCGTAAGAATAAGAAAAATTTTTTGATGGAATGGCTTTTTTTTTTTTTTTTTTTTTTTTTTTTTTTTTTGCATATAACATCGTTATCTGTAGAATGAATTAATATGCTTTAGATAGTTTAATATTTTGATTATTTTAAATGAAAAAAAAATGTATTTTTTAGGGTTTTTTAAATTTTCAGATTTGAGAGTTTTTTAAAATAAGGTTTTCTGTGAGTGATAGTTGTATCCTTAACCCATTAACCGCCAAAACTATAGAGTAGGAATTTTCGAATTTTTTGTTGATAGTCGTTTGCCATCACAAATTCAGAAAGGTAATTTTCGCTTTATTAAAATACCAAAAATTCTGCGAATAAATAAAGCAAATTTTTTAATTGTAAAATAGTGGTGGCGAAGTAATTAATTTAAGCATAAACTATTACTTTGAACGTTGCGTGAACGCAACACCTGCGGGTAATGGGTTAATTCATTCTATAGAGTAAAGTTTCCTGATCATTTTAAAGGAAAAATTAGGTTCTTATGTGAATTCAACGTAAGATATCTTACGGATGGTAATATGACACATAAATTATTTTTCGAAAATTGTGTTATATAAATTTTCCTATATTTTTTATTTTATTACATTGAAGTATTTCATTTTATAATTTTATAAGTCTACAAACATACCTTACAAATAACAGGAAGTTTAAATTAGTTACACTGAATACTTCTGTTTTTATATGGTCTCGAAGCGAGAACTCTGTTTACACGTTTTTCGGTATCGAATAAGCCTTGAGCCGCCTTAAATTACTTAACACTATTAATTCGTTTTCATCATCACATAAATGCAAGCATTACATAAATCCAGCGATTTTGATCATGGTTTCGGCGAGGGACGGGGAATTTCGAAAGAACGGAGAGGCTTCTCTAGCATTTTATAAGTCAAAGATACGCTGCGCGGTATACCAATGAATTCGTGAAAGTAATTTTCTGCCATTTAGCCAACTTTTGGTCGGATAAAACTGGGCATTTCAAACGGGTCCATGTTCATTTTCCACCGGTTAGCAGTTTTATATAGGTATGACAAGTAGAAAACTTAAAACCAGAATCAAAGAACATATAGCAGACATCAAGTACAACAGAAGAACCACAGCTTGGGCCAGATTATGCAGCGAAGAACCGTTACAGATCGATTTTTAAAATAGCAAGTTAATTTATACATCAAGATTTTATTTACCATCCATAATCCGAGAATCAATAGAGATATTTTTACGCAACAAGAATATTTGCAATGATTCAGTGTACCTTGATTTACCTAAAATTTGGAAAGGGATGCTATGTAATTTTAATAACAATAGTATAAATTAGTACACACTCGCAAATAGCCAAGATAATTTTATTTTATTTTATGTTTTGCAATGTTTTTCATTATGCATGTTGTCTCGTGACATTGTTTACCATGTTATTGTTTTGTTAAATTATATGAAAATTAATCCACACTCACAAATAGCTATTTTAATTTTAATTTAATTTTATGTTTGCAATGTTTTTTATTATGCATCATGTCTCGTGACATTGTTTACTATGTTTATAATTTTTAAATTATGCGAAAATATTTTCTATTATAAATGATTTTGAAAATGTCGCCGTTGGTGCGATAAAACGACCGTCAATCTTAATAAAGTATTTTATCACTTTTCATAGCATTATTACTTAATCTGTTTATAAGTGATTATTAATCATGCTTTTATATGTTACATGGTTTAACAAATGATAACTGTGTTTTTACGTCTTACAAAGTATCAAACTAAGCATAATGCATTGTAATGTAATGTTGAAGTGTTTAGTTGAGCAGCTAACAATAGTCATGAATAAAAATGCCATTTTCATAATTAGAACATTCCTCATGCCACCACTCTCGGCATTTACAGCACTGGATCCATTCTTCTGTTGGTGGGTCCCAATATTCCTCGTCACAAACAGGACATCTGAAAACACCAATCTTTGAAGTTGATGCAACTGGACTGTTTGGCCTGGATTTAATAGACTTAAGCCTACAGGAACTTAGTTTGAGTATTTTCCCTCTGTTTTTAGCTTCACGAGCTTCTTTTCTCTGTTTTATTTAAACGTTGCTATTCTTCCTTCTGCTTTTCCTTTTGTTCTAACATTTCTTTGATGGGTGTGCTTGTAGGAATATTTGAGCTCTGTGTTTTTCTTTTTCTTTTTTTCTCACATTGTGTTACTTTAGGCAATGGTTTGAAATCCAAAACACTAACAGGCTTCTTTGCTGCATCGGAATCAGCAATTGCCGTAAGTTCTGGTTCTTCTGAAGGGTTTATACGTTGGTTTTCTACTACCAGGGTCTGTGGAATAGCACTATTATTTTCAGTTTCATCGCCAACTACATCATGCTCAGTAGTTTTTGCAGCAGCAAAGTCATGTTTGCTAAACACAAGAGGATTATGAGGCTCGATCCCACATTCTTTAAACCCTTTAACGGCATTTCCAACTGTAGCTGCTTTCAAGTAAACGCTGCTCAAGCTCACCAATATTTTTGTCTGTGATAGCTGTTCCTGGATGAGTGACCATAAAGTTGTCACATGCTTGGCTATAGTAGGTTTTTAATGGCCTGAAAATTGACACATCAAGAAGCTGGAGACAATGTGATGTGTGGGGCGGCGACCCAACCATGATGATGTTTTTCTCTGTGCAATATAAGATAGCCTGTAATGTTATGTGAGTTTTATGATTGTCAATAATCAACAGAGCAGGAGATTCTTTACTTTGTTTCACGTGAAGATAAAAGTGCTTCATAAAAGAGAAAAATGTGCCCTCATTGTTCTAGCCGTTATCACTACAGTAGCCTACAGTTCCTGGTGGGGCTCTTTCTACAAGTTCAGGAAACATTCGTTTTCTGGCAAAAATAAGAAAAGGTGGCAGGTAAAAGACAGTAGCGCTAATGCAACAAATTATTGTTACATTCCTTCCTCTCATTGTTGAAACACTTTTAGAAAATCTTCTAGATCCTGTAGGATTGAAAACCATGGGTAGCTTATTGGGCATATTGGACAGACCTGACTTCTAGATTGAAGAAGCGGAGAATTTATATTTTTCCCGTTGCTCCCTTAAAATGTTGAAAAACCTGTCTGCACTTGGTTTATTGGAACCCATTGTTCTGGCAATCGATGTTGATTCTGCTTTTCGTACACTTAATTTATGTTTCTTCATAAAATTAGCCAGTCAATCTTCTCCCACCATCTTTGTATCCTTGCTGAACGGATGCGAAATACCATATTCCTCAGCAAATTCAAAAACCAGTCTTCTACACTGTTTCTTTGTTAAGCCAAATAACATTTTGTCCATTGCTGTGAAGTAGTATTTTAAACATTCTTGCTGTGCAGCACTGAAAACTTCTCGAAATCTCCTTCCATGAACTGGCATTTCCTGAAATAAAAATTAGCATTCTAGTGAAAAAAGTTTCAGGACCCAGATTTTACAGATTTAATAACAGGATTTAAAAGAAGAGATTAAGGTCAATTAATTACTAGGTTCAAATTAATATTTTTCTTAAAGCCTATTAAAAGTTATATTATTTATCCTTACATTTTCATTTTTTTTTTCAAGTGGCGACGAAGTATAGCTTCAGGTACGTTAAACGCATTTGCAGCAGCCGAGAAGCTCATACTTCCTTCTTTAACATTTTCTATAGCAGAGGCCACAGATTGTTTGCTCTATTCTCCTCTTGGGAATTTCTTCTCATAGTGTCTAACCATATCTGAAATATAATTATGTACCTATATCATTAATAAAGTTTGTTTTAGACATTAGTTCATTAATAACTAGACTACCCCCCCCTCCCCCCCCGATAATAAAATTTTACGAAAGGGGGGTGGTGACCCAAGAATTCGGTCCAAAATGCTCTATCTTTAACCGGAAAGCCAGAAAAGGTTTTTTTTATTTTGGAGGGTGGGAAGGTGACTAGGAGGAATCGCCTATGCGCTTCAGCAAATTTAATTACTTATCCAATGGTGCAAAAGGCCAGTCGATAGCACAAAAACTTACCGAGTTATGACACATTAAACATGTTTTAAAAACGACCACTATTGCGGGCTTAGCTTGCAACTTCGAAATGTGTTGCCGAGGCGAAACTCCAATCAAACGGTAGTCATGAAGAAATCGCACTGTTAGAATCGAAGATATTGAGATATTTCATTTTTTTGGGGAGACTGCCCCCCCGTCGTGAATTTATAACTAAGGGAGGGTGGTGACCCATAAAATTTGTAAAAATGCTCTATGTCTGATAGGAATGCCGGGAGTTGGCATTACACGCTTTTTTTGAATTTTTTTAGGGGAGGGGGACCAGCAGGGAGGGGGGAGGTCTTGACCCCGTGGTAGAACCTCGTCGAACGGTATCCCCTTCGTACCGATCGGACGCTTGGAAGCGGAGATACGGACCCAGATAGGGTTTTTCTTTCGGGCGCGGGCTAGGGGGTGCTTAGCGGATGGCAATAATGTCTTTCTCCAGTCGCCCCTTTTCGAACGACACCTCTCCCGATCCGATGCGCCCATTAGCCCCAGAGGAGATAGAAACGCAAGGTCGCTCGGACAAACACACAGTCAAACAAGCGTTTACAGGATTTAAATACAATGAACAACACAGTTAGGTTAATAAATTCCGAAACACGGGGCAGGATGAACTCGTCATCTTGCTCCGGACTGCCTGTTTAAAAATATTCGTTTTCACTGCCATGAAGGAAGGTGATTAATTGACATTTATTCATGATAATAAGTAGTATTTAAACTAAGTTACTCATAAATATTAAAGAGAAACGATATACACTGGTGTGCGAAAATTAAGGACGGGATGGTATTTCGAATGTAACGTCATGCAGATGTTTTTACATCGATCGAAATCATACCATAAGATCTCCAAGATGTGAAAATATAGGATAATTGCTCAAAACCATCTAAACAAGGAATCAAAGTGTTACAAAAGCACTTTATTTAAAAGATCACTTGGAGCGCAGCTGCAGAGAAGACAGAAACGTCTATCTGAGAGGCACCTGGCAGTAACAATAAAGTCTCTAGTAGGGGATATGGTCACCCCTGACTGCGATGAAGGATTTAAAACATCTGTCAATGCTGAGAACTATGTTGTCAAGGAGCTGATGAGGCATCGAGTCCCATTCTCCTTATGACGCCAACTGCAGCTGCGGAATTGTTGATGGCACTTGGTCACGTATTGCCAAGTGTCTTCCGAGAAGGTCTCACACGTGTTTTATGAGATTTAGGTCCAAGAACCTTGCAGGCCAATCCATGCGTTGAATATCTTCACTCGCAAAGAGCTCTGTGACAGCTTCTGTACGATGAAATACAGTGTTGTCGTCCATGAAGAGGAAGTCCGAACCCACAGCACCTTTAAACAGACGAAAATGAGTCAAGAGAAACTCGGTGCAATAACGGACATCAGTGGCTGCGCTTCCTCGGAAGACGTAGAGGTTTCGGCTATCAAACATGATACCACCCTAAACGAGATTCTGGCACCTCCAAAACGGTCTCTTTTGATGATGTTGGAGGAGTGATTGCATGTTCCCTGCTCTCTCAGGATTTGCGTCCAGAATAGCTCGTCAGATTAAATCAGCTCTCACCTGTGAAGAGTACTCGATCCTACTCCTGTTGTGTCCAATTCATGTGTTTCTGGCACCACAGAAACCGGCGTCTCCGATGAGCTGGCGTTAATAGTGTACACCGTATTGGTAATCGTGCGTATGGACCACCTTTTTTCAACCTGATGGCTACTGTAAAATGTGATATCATACATCCAGTAGCCAGATCTATGCGGCCTTGCGATTTCTACACCTGTCTGTCGCCGGTTTCTTTTCGCATGTAAGACAATATAGCAGTCGACGGGTGCTGTTGTTGCTCGTGGGCGATCACTGCTGAATGCTCGGGCAGCGCTCTGTAAGTGATTTTTTTTTAGTGTCTCTCTAATTAAACGAAAATTATGTTAGTCTATAAGGTGATCCCGAGTTCCTGTTTGAAACTTTAAAGATTGGTACAGGTCACTGTAACAATCATTGATTGTATGGAAATGCATGGGGGAAAGTGACGAGCGCAGGTACAAACGAAGGACAGAAACATCAAAGTAATACTTGCTGACGGCGCCATTGGCAAGTGCTATTTTTACTATTTGCATTTAATGTATTAAATGCTAAAAGTTAGCACTCAAAAATTGTGTTTTTATATTTACTTACAAAATTCCATGCATTACAGTTCCATGTTTTTTCAAGACATTTATGAAGGAAATGTCTCAACAGAGTTATTTATCGAATTTTTAAAATTTCTTTCAGATAACAGAGATAGTTTAAGTTTCCTATACTACTCAAGAGAAATCGATATTATATCTGTCATCGTTATAGACTTTAAAAGGCAATTGGTATTTTTTTTATGATCCTTAACAAATTGCAAAGAAACTCCGTTCGAAACATCTTCGGAGATAAATTCAGTTTAAGAGAAAAAAATAGCATAGGAAATACGATAATTGTGTTTAACGATGTTTCTTCGTTTTTATACTAATGCCATCACCAGCTAATAGAAGTACAGTAGAACCCCGCTAATTCAAAATTCCGGTTTATCCGAACCGATTTTATTTTCGGAAATTATTGCAATTTCGAAAATTGAACCATGATGGATTACAAAATTTTAATGATTACAGGATGGGTATCGGGAAAAAAGTGTAGAAGTTAGAATTAAACAAAAAATGGCAGTAAAGCATCTTTTTTATTCCTTAAATGCTTAAATAGGATAAACAAATACTCAATAATGTAAAAGTACAACATATGTACACGAATATAAACTGAAAGGGTGCACTGTAGAACTACTCGTAAAAGCCATCTTTAAAAAATCTCGAATATCAATTTGTTTGCAGGTCACTATAAAAACAATTTCTATCATGCAAAAAGTATTTAATTCAGGTAATAAAAATTGATTTTTCCTTTCAACAGTTTGATTTCGAAAATTATCTACAGAAATAATTTTTCTTTCCCTCTCCTCCCCTCGTTGACGTTGGTGACTGAGCTATTTATAGATTCGCGATTTTGAACCGTTTTTAATGGGTTGTTACGTAATTCCTCATTCTGAGGTTCGATTGAATTATTATAAACATCAGGTGTGATTAAACAACCAGTACTATTTTTTCCGAAAGTCGTATCGGATTATCCAGCATGCCGAACCTTAGGATGCCGGATTAGAGGATGATTGCTGTACTAATGAGTACTTATAACTTGCTTTCTTTTTATCAAGCATTTTTTTCTTTTCTATTTTTATTGGAATTTCGGGTAATCTGAATTTTTTGTAATCCGAACAGGCACTTGTCCCAATTAGTTCGAATTAGCGTTGTTCTACTGTCTTTCTACTTTTACTTTATTTACTGTTTATGTTTTATTTGTAAAAGTCATTTACTATAGCAGCTAAAATTTTTTCATCTAATCATATTCCCAAGCAGAAGAGGTTTAAATTTCCTATTCAAATCGACAAATCTGTGTTACTGCAATTACCGTCTAAACAGACTTTCAAAACGAATTAGTATTTTACAGTTTGCTCTTTGTTAAACTCTATTCTAAATGTCTCATGAGACACATCTAGTATTCGAATATCGGTAATTTTTTTTAATTTCGTCATCGCTTTAATAATGACTACTTAATTAAACGCAGTAATGTATATAGTTTCATGCATCAATAAAGATTTTTATATTTATATGTTCATACATTCAAAATACATGTTGAGAAATATGTTGATATTTTTCTCACATACAAAATAACACAAAAAAATCGAAAATCGTGTTACATATGCTAATTAGTTACGTCAATACGAAAAGATATAATTTTTATGCAATTTTTTCTATCAATAAATGAATATTTAATTTCTAAATTATGCGTCATGTTTTTCACAATCTTTTACGAAATGCAAAAATCAAAAAGTTCCTTTGTTCTAGTTTCTGACATCATTTCTTTGTGTATCGCCACATTTCGAATTCAGTAAAGAATTCAAATCAAGGATATGTTGTTTCAACCTATTGTCTTATGGACATTCAAAACAAATTATTATTTTCCAGCACTTACTTCATTAAGTTAATTCATCAAGGTCTCAAGTAAACTCTATTGTAACACGCTAAAAGATAAATTTAGTATTCGAGCATAGAAAGTATGATTAAGTTATTTCGTTACCCAATTAGAAAAAGTCTTCAAAAAAGTGTAAAAAAAAGTGCACAAAATCTGAAAGTATTTGGCACCTCTGATATGCATAAAAAGTGAAAAACGGAATTGTGCATAAAAAGTGCAAAATGAATTTTGTATAAAAAAGGCAAACTGAATTGTGCATAAAAAGTGCGAAAAAGGCGCTGTTGGCGCCATGTTTGGAGAATTTCGGAAGCACCTATATTTATTATTAGGGGAGATTTATGTCGAGATTTTTTGGTCCGAGGAGGAGAGAACTCACTACCTAGGGTTTGGGAACCGAGCGTTCTACCTACCTTTCTACTGGGGCCGTGTTTGTAAAAGATTGTAAATGCGGGCTGTGGGTGATGAAGTAGATTCTGCTGTGTGTGGGCATTTTTATAAGATAGATGGTAAATTTATCGATGCTGTTATAATTCCTCCAAGTTTTAATAATAAGTTTAATTTATTATTAGGGTCTTTCTATGGCTAATTGATAATTAGAATATGGCTTGATTAATATAATTAATTACTGGAATTGTCTTTGCTTAATGTTTAAATAAGGTCTGAATTATTTGCTGCAGAGAAATAAACAATTTTGAAGTGTATTTTGGATAGAATTTATCCATTTCAGGTAGGGTTAGGATTTTAAAATTTTACTGTTTATTGAAGGGGAGGGGGGGTCAATTATACATATTTTCAATTTGATTGTTATGAACATATTTTTTAAGTGAAAAAGTGCTCAATGAATTTTGAAATTTAACTGACTATATTTTCTTTTTGACCAAAAATACGATATTTTTATTTTTTGAATAACTTAAAATAATTAAACACTAAGAGAATGTACACCTAGAATGTTACCTGTGCTCTAAAAATCCCCAGGAAATGCAGCTTTCTAGTATGGAAATAAAGATATAGTTAAATCGATATATTGTTCAATCATAAATATATCGTTCATTTGTGACGTTGTCTCCTTACGGACAGGTGTTTATATTGACAGATTACGGGCTGTTATGTTTTTCAGAACGAAATGCGTCCTGTGTGTCGTTTTGATTTTATGTTGATTTATACAAAGTTTTAGTATTTTAATTGTGCTATATCGCCAGTTTTTTGGTGCAGTTTCAACTAATGATATAGTTCTCTGTTGCTCTACTAATAATATTTTAAGACAATATAAGAAATTATATTCCTATGCGTTAATAAATTTAGAACAGTGACGCTTATATGAGAAATGCAAAATGAAAACAATTTACTATTGATACACATCTTGCATGTAAAATAACAATAGCGATAATAATTGCTAAAGATGCGCATAATCAAGCTCCTTTGTTTAAGTCAATGCAAAAAAAAAGTAGTTTTCTACATTTTAGCTATTTTTTTTACTATAAATAACTGAATAATTCGGTAATTAACTTTAAGTTTTCTCAAAAATTTCTAAAATTTGAAATTCATAAATCAATGAATTTATTTTACTTTTCTGTACATTTATGCTTGAATATAGTAGATTTTAAATTTTCTAAAGAATGCACATGAAGCACTTTCGAAACTTTGTCCCAGTGGATGTTCAAAAGAAATTGGTAGTTTTCAGTATAAGCTTTATCAAGCTGCCAAGTAAACTTTATCCTGAACACTTTAAGATATTAGTTTAGTATACAAGAATCGAAAACATGATAAAGTTAAACTTCTTATCACATCAATAGTCAACGGAGATATTTATGAATTCACTTTATTCACTATTTGTCTTTTTTTCAAATTTATTTCAATGGCTTCGCAAGTCTTTTATGAAATTTTGAAGAAACTTGAATTTTCTAAACGACTTTAGAAATATCTATGCTACTTCAATATATCATTAAATTAGACGTTCATAACAAATTGGCATTTTCTAGCACGCTCTTCGAAAAGTTATCAGGTAATTTCCATTCAAATAGCTTGAAGCGATACTCCCTCTGTTCGTGTATTGAAAATATGATAAACGAATAGATCCAGGTAATTTTTTTTTTGTTATTGGAAAAAGGATTGTCTGATCAAAAGCCTTCATTTTTGCGAAAGTTTCAAACTTTTCGAAGTTGTTTCATAACACAGTGTTTTGATTGGTCAATTTGTTTGAAAAATTGTGAAAAATCTATCTCTAGCTGCAGCAAAGTTTCGTCGTTGCATTATGATTGGAATCATAACTCAAAATATGGAAGCGATAAATTATGTTACAATAACAGCCGTTTCACTGATATATGCTTATATTGAAAATGCATTGGTAGCCAATGTTTGTACTGATATTTATTTCAAATATAAGTGAAGAATACGGAAACACTTAGAAAAAATTATTTTCATGACCTATATACACAGACTGTTTCAAAACATTTAAAATAGATCAACATAAAAAAAAAATGCACAGCTTTGATTATTTTTTATTTAACGTTCAACAAAAAAAAAATATATTTTAAGTTTTTCACTAACTTTTTTAAATGCATAATTCAATACATTTATTTTGCGTTCATGAAAATTCATTGGCGAATGGTATATGGTTTAAATTTTTTCAGCGAACTGAGACCAATCGAAATTATTTAAAACCTATCAAATCGTCGTTGGGTTGATCGGATGTCCGCTGCGTTTTTCATCAACAATTATGGCTTTTCTAGGCTCGCAATCACAAAATTTTACTGCCGATCGATTTGCAGTAGACTTATCAACAGCATCTTCATCTTTAAACGATGGTAAGTCGCAGCACGAGTCACTTTTCAGCAGCTAACATTTCGATAACAGTACGCTGTTTAACTCGCGTTGAAATAGCACTAGAACACGTCTCCACTATTCCGCTTCTCAAATCACACTGGATGAATTTAGCTATTTCAAATATGCACATGCGTATAGAGGGCAATGTTGCTTTCTCATGCCACCGGGCGCGCTTCTGAAGGTCATTTCGTTCGCGCTCTACAAGTATATGTGAATAATTTATCAGCCTACCCTAGTACACATTCATTTGAATACCCTTCGGTGAATACCCTTCTCATAGAAGTCCTTTGGCTAAAATCTGAACCAGTTTCCGACATCGTCTATGACTTCTCTGTCCAAGTAAAAACTCCGACATTTCAATATCTTTTTAAGTGGACCAAAGATGTGATAAAAAGTTGACGATGGGACAGCCTGAAACCCTTGACTAAATACTGTATTATCATTCGCACATTTCTGACCGTTGCGGAAATGTTTGTGCCAAATCTGAACAGGAGTCAATGACAGATCATGTTGTCCGTACATTGCCTTCACTCGTCGATGATCTTCGCGAAGTCCAACTACTTCTGACTCTAAAATACAAAAATACTTTTAAACATCCCGCCGCTGCAGATGAATAACAATATAATACAGACGATATTGTTGACCGACGTCTAGCGTATTTCAAGTGTTTCTGCCCGACTACCTAGGACAGGTCCATTTGCTCAGCATGTGTTTCCTTCTTTACCCCCGCTCTTCCTCTACACAACGCTCCAAAATCTCATGCACAAATAAACCAACTTGTAACCACTAGCCGCCCTTGGCCACCAGTTTGGCCTACCTGAAAATGTATGTTTAAGAAAGCATGCTAAGTATTGTATCATGTCACTTCTATTCATAATTTAATTTACTTGGACTCCCTTAAATATAATTAATATAATCCCTTAAGCTAATATTAGTATTTGTCGCATTAAAATATCTCAATTTGTTGATTTTTCTGTAAGCAGGTAAACCCTATTAGTTTACAATGGAAGTCTATGGGAATTTGGCGAAATAGTAGAGATTAGAGATCGCCAAGTTGGCATCACTTTTGGAGACTCATTTTGGACGCCAAATTTGGAGATTTAACGCCAAGTTGGCGACAAACTTTGTCGGCGGCATTTGGCGACAGAATGGGGTACCCCCCCCTACGGTAACCCCCCTTATAGGTAAGCAGACGCAATGAATGCTGTTCAATAAGCAATGAAATGCGTTTTATTCGAGCGTTGCCCTTGAACAATTGACAAATAACCCCGATTTCTGTGCCACGTACGATAGCGTAATATATATATATACAGGGTGATTCAGCTCGTCGGTGACAAACTTTAAGGATCGATAGAGCACACCTAGACGAACATTTTTGAATAGGGAATGTAGGGTCCCTGACGCGATGGTAAGGCGCTAGGCGCTTTCGAAAATTTGGGTGCCGAAATTCGAAACGTCATAAAAACTAGGGAAATGGTTAGATTTTCTTGCTTGTTGCGTCGAAATGATTCTGTTTGTTTAGACTTTCTTCAGTACCAATTTGATAAGCGTATCTCTTAAAACATGGATAGGGGGCGCTGCAGACTTTGGAGAGCTAGACAACAACTTTAAGCCCGTTATTTTGATAATTTAACACATGCTCGCCAAAGTTTATACTCTAACGTAAAGTTTGAACCCAAAAGTAGAGCCCTGCAAAAAGCGTAAGAGCCGGAATAAAATGTCAAAGTACAGGGTGGTTGAAACTCGAAGGCTCCTAAGAGATAAACAAACAGATTTCTTGACTTATGGCATGCATTTTCATGATTCTGTTTGCTGGGGCTCTCTGAAACTCAGTTGAACGGTACAAAAAGAAACATCGATAGGGGGCGCTTTGGGCAAAAAACATAATTCGTTGACATTTCGGACGCTAACTGGAAACGGGGCGCTACGATCAGTTAGTAATAATGAAAACACATTTTCTACCTCTGCTCAACACTTCTGAATAAATTTAGACCAAAAACATCAATGATACTGGAAATTTATTTACAAAAAATAACACTACAGAAGATGCTCGAAATTTCGACCTTGGGCCATGATGCAGGCTTCGCACCTCCGTCGCATTGAGGAGTGTGTGTTTCCAACAATGCCAGGAGTATCTCTGATCTGCCCTGCAGCTGCCACAATGCGCGCCACAAGTTCTTCAGCACTGCTGACAGGTGTATGGTATACCTCGGCCTTCAGGTAACCCCAAAGGAAGAAATCCAAGCAGGTGAGGTCTGGTGATCGGGCAGACCAGTGAACTGGACCCCCACGCCCGATCCACCGCTGGCCATACCTTGCGTTTAGATGGAGACGCACGTCGTTCGTGTAATGGGCCGGAGCTCCATCGTGCTGGAACCACATCTGGCGACGCGAACCTTCGGGTACGTGCGCCTCATCCAGAAGCTGCGGCAGCACTTGATCCAGGAAAATCAGGTAATTTCCACCTGTCAGCCGTTCAGGTAACAAATAAGGGCCAATGAGGCAATCCCCCAGAATGCCGGCCCACACATTTACTGAGAAACGCTCCTGGGCTGCTCGGCTTCTGGTTTCATGTGGATTTTCATCACACCACACATGACTGTTGTGGGCGTTCCACATTCCCACCCGGCTGAAGGTGGACTCGTCCGTAAACAAAATGCTGTTTACAAAACGGGGATCCCTGGATCTCATCGCCAAGTATCATCTTGAGAATTCCACTCGAGGGCCAAAATCCTGCTCTCTGAGCAACTGCACCCGCTGGATGTGGTAGGGGTGCAGATTCCGGGAACGTAAGATGCGCCACGCAGTTGCTTGCGAAATGCCAACATGTCTGGCGATATCTCTCGTGCTAAGACCTGGGTTGTCCTCAACCAGGTTAAGCACAGCCTCTTCGTTGTCGGGGGTGCTCACTGATCGCTCCCGTTCAGGCCTGCCTCCGTCGAAAGATCCCGTTGTGGACAACCTCTGGTGTACTCGAGCGAAGAAGGCATGGCAGGGGATTTGCCTGTTGGGGTAACGCTCGGCGTACAACCGCTGAGCGGCTCGTCCATTACAACCAGCAGCGCCATACGCCAAATGCATGTCAGCCAATTCAGAGTTTGTGTACCGTTCCATCCTACTACCGATCTGCAGACAAGTAACCCGAAGCTTAAGTAGGTACCGCACGTTCAAAAGACGTGTCTGCGCATACAACTACGTCATCTCGCGTTGTCGTCTACGCATTACGTATCTTTTGCATATCGATATGGTACGATATCTTTTGCATAAATCAGCAAAAAGCACCTTATGTAAATTTTATTGCGCGCATTGTGCATGATTGAAACCAGCTATGTTTGTTAAAAAAAACAAACAAACTGCAGTTTTAATAGCTTCTTATGATAAGTAAATTACTCTCTTGTTTTGTTTCTAACTGATCGTAGCGCCCCGTTTCCAGTTAGCGTCCGAAATGTCAACGAATTATGTTTTTTGCCCAAAGCGCCCCCTATCGATGTTTCTTTTTGTACCGTTCAACTGAGTTTCAGAGAGCCCCAGCAAACAGAATCATGAAAATGCATGCCATAAGTCAAGAAATCTGTTTGTTTATCTCCTAGGAGCCTTCGAGTTTCGACCACCCTGTACTTTGACATTTTATTCTGGCTCTTACGCTTTTTGCAGGGCTCTACTTTTGGGTTCAAACTTTAAGTTAGAGTATAAACTTTGGCGAGCATGTGTTAAATTATCAAAATAACGGGCTTAAAGTTGTTGTCTAGCTCTCCAAAGTCTGCAGCGCCCCCTATCCATGTTTTAAGAGATACGCTTATCAAATTGGTACTGAAGAAAGTCTAAACAAACAGAATCATTTCGACGCAACAAGCAAGAAAATCTAACCATTTCCCTAGTTTTTATGACGTTTCGAATTTCGGCACCCAAATTTTCGAAAGCGCCTAGCGCCTTACCATCGCGTCAGGGACCCTACATTCCCGATTCAAAAATGTTCGTCTAGGTGTGCTCCATCGATCCTTAAAGTTTGTCACCGACGAGCTGAATCACCCTGTATATATATATATATATATATAGATTGTTCCATTTTGATTTGATCCACACTTATATTTTAATTATTTTCTATGATGTTGCTTAATTGTTTTAATCAAATTAAGAAGCAATTTAAATTTCTCAAAGGAATCAATGCATATCTTCTACTTCAATATAGCGTCTCAGTGGATTTCCAAATCCACTTGATATTTTCTGAAAATTGTCGAGTAAATTTCATTCAAAGAATCTCTTGAGATACGCGTAGCTTTCGAGTATTGATAACGCTATAAAAGTTCTTCGCTGCTCTACTAATGGTATCAGTCGACAATATAGGCATTTATGCTTTCATTACTCAATAAGGGTACTTTATTTATTTAAGCTTATATTCAAAGTGTTTGCAAATGTTACAATACCTTTAAGTTTATATTTGTATCACAGAATAATGAAGCATGGGGATTAAACTGCGAAAATCTCTTTGAGTAATTATGAACTTTATTTTAAGTTTATTATTTTTACTTTCTTCTATCTTCAATAGAAGAAAGTATTGTAATCGAAATTTTTTTCGACTTCCGGTTTTCGACGGATTTGCATGTTTTAGGGGTCAGAGATTCCAAAAAACATGTTTATAGAAAATGTCTGTCTGTCTGTGTGTCCGTCTGTCCGTCTGTCCGTCCGTCCGTCTGTCCGTCTGTCCGTCTGTCCGTCTGTCTGTCGCCATTGTACCATCAAAAAGTGTATGAAGTTATGTATAGAATTAAACCAAAATTTTATTAGAAGTTTTAGGCTATGGCAAGCAGGTCCTCCCGGAATTTGGAAAAAAGTCGCCGGTAGGGGGCGCTGATATAACAATTTATGTGCGATTTTGAATATTGTACCATCCAAAAGTGTATGGAGTTATGCATAGAATTGAACCAAATTTTTATTTTAAGTTTTTGGATATGACAAGCAGGTCCTCCCTGAATTTGGAAAAAATTCGCCGGTAGGGGGCGCTGTAAATGCGATTTTTGTGCGATTTTGAATATTGTACCATCGAAAAGTGTAACAAGTTATGCATAGAATTGAACCAAATTTTATTTTAAGTTTTTGGCTATGGCAAGCAGGTCCTTCCTGAATTTGGAAAAAATTCGCCGGTAGGGGGCGCTGTAATAGCGATTTTTGTGCGATTTTGAATATTTTACCGTCCAAAAGTGTATGAAGTTATGCATAGAATTAAACCAAATTTTTATTTTAAGTTTTTGGATATGGCAAGCAGGTCCTCCCTGAATTTGCAAAAAATTCGCCGTTAGGGGGCGCTGTAATAGCGATTTTTGTGCGATTTTGAATATTGTACCATCGAAAAGTGTATGAAGTTACGCATAGAATTGAACCAAAAAAAATTTTAAGTTCTTGGCTATGGCAAGGAGGTCCTCCCTTAATTTGTAAAAAAATCGCTCGTAGAGGGCGCTGTAATAGCGATTTTTGTACAATTTTTGTGCCATTTTGAATACTGTACCGTCGAAAAGTGTATGAAGTTATGCATAGAATTGAACCAAATTTTATGTGTTTATTTTTGGTCATGTCACGAAGGTCCTCCCTGAATTTGGAAAAATTCTGCCGGTAGGGGGCACTATAATTGCGATGTCTGTACCATTTTCATTATTGTACCATCGAAAATTGTATGAAGTTATCCATATAATTGAACCAAATTTTTTGTGCATGTTTCTGGCTATGGCAAACAAGTCCTCCCTGAACTTGAAAAAAATCCGAAAGAAGGGGGCGCTATAATTCCGATCTCTGTGCCATTTTCATTATTGTACCATCGAACAGCGTATAAAATTATGCATACAATTGAACCAAAATGTTTGTGCTTATTTTTGGCTTTGGTCAACAGGTCCTCCTTGAATTTGGAAATATTGCGCGGTAAAGGGGCTCCGTGCTAGCGATTTTTGTGTACTTTTCTTGATTTTTCGTAGTTGTATTGTGCATCGGCGGCTCATGCAGCGGCGGGAACTCGCTTCCTGCTAAGCCGGCTATTCGCAAACAGCTGATAACAACAGAATAAGGAAAAATTAATAATTTTAACAAATATCATGATATAGATTAACTCGTTTTTAGTCCGTTTAATTGACTTGAGCAGAAATTTAAGATGAAAATCAAAGTTGGTATAGTATTGAACTAATAATATTGAAGTATTAACATGTGTGACTAGGTTTTGAAATATTAAGATGTATAAGATAGAAGAAAGTTTTGGGATTGGCACATCCAACTAGTTTTTAATTTAGTACTCTTTTTAGAAGACTATTTAAGTTAACTTCTTATTTTAGATATAAGATTTTCACAAACTTTGAGCTAAACTAAAAGACTTCTTTTGCGTTTTTTGTTCAACATTCCAATATGGGGACTTTTTCATTTCCTAAGAAAATCAAGAAATATATGTGTTAATTAAATTTAAATATCGAACAACCTTTGAAACAAATATCAATAAATTCTGAAAATCAGTTTCATAAAATAATTAACCTTACCTGATTATCCCGACTTATCTCGGGCTCGTATATATGACAATAATTATTATCCCGAGAAAATTAGGGTGTGGCATAATTTGTCACTACAATTTGTTTTATCACATTTTCACTCGGCCCGAAGCTTAAAAAGAAAGAAAATATTTTTATGTAATAAATTATATATAATACAGTGAAACCTCATTGTGCGACCACCTCCCTGAACGACCATTTTTTCATGGAGCGAAATTTATTCTCATAGGCTCAATACTAATTTTACCCCTTTTCAGAGACCACCTCTGTTGAACTCCCTCCATGATCGAGACATTTCTTAGAAAAAAAATGAAGCAAATTCCGTGTTTGCCTGGTCGCTTGAAGAAGGGTTTTTTAGAATAATAATTCCGGAGAGAGAGTTATTCATCAAATTTCTAAATTAAGTTTCGAATTTTTATTTATTCCGTTAACTTTTAAATGTTTAAACCCTTTTGTGCCTTTTTAGGCAATGAATTTAACTCAGATGACAAAGTAAGGATGACGGTTAATAAATTCCACTGCACTATTCTGTCTGGAAACTTTCAAAGAAATAGATAAATTAATGAAATCATCATAATTTGTTCCCGTCCAAAAAAAAAAAAAAAATTGCATTTATTTACTGAACCTTGAAAGGACTTGCAAATAAAAGTTATAGAATATAAAAACCGTAAAATCAAAGCAAATGTCAATGTATTCATTTTTTAAAATCTGCAATAATTAAATTATGTAGTTAACTTTTGTTTTCATGCTTAAATTTTCATATTTTTTCATAATGTGAAAAATAAATTTTAGTAACATTAATTGTTACCTTTTTTCAACAATTAAAATCTAGATTTAAACATGACCACCTCTCGGAGCGACCAATTTTTATTGGAACGGAACGTGGTCGCTTTAGGGAGGTTTTACTGTATTTGATTGGCAGTGTTCCAAGTTTTGTGATACGAAATGCAAACGATTAAAAGAAATGATGTGATCGAAAAATGAGATGATTTTTTGCAGTTTTTTTTTTTTTTAATTGGTAAGAGAAGCAGTTAAGAACAGAACAAAGGCTGGACGGATTTAAAAGTACGTTTTCTCTTTATATATGACCAATAAATTGCAACTAATCTTCTTGTTGTTATAGGTAAAACCACTTGCAAGTATTTTCTATAATGCAACACATACTAAAATGAAAAACCCAATAATTTCGTATGAACATTTTAAATTCATTTTATTACGCAAATTCTTCAGGAAATGTTATATTTTAATTTAACAAAAAAGATTCTTGAACGATTGTTCCTTGCACAAAAAAAAAACGCTTTTGTAAAAAAAAAATTGTCTGTCCGGGAAAAATAAACCTCTTTTTTTTTTTTTTTTTGCTGTTATGGCTTAAAATATACTATGGCGGTTTTATAATAAACTGACTAAAAACTCATGTAGTAAATAGAATCAAAACGTATAACACTCTTTATGTTATGGCTTCCATGTCTCTTTTCAAGATTTATATGCATTTATTTCACAATGTATTTCTTCAAGGTTTGTCATACTTAATATATGATACATCTAAAATTTTGAGACATAGATATAGCTAAAATTTTATGAAATATAAAATTATATTTTGTACAATCTTTTTCTATTAATTATTCTATAAAGTTTTGTTTGAATATCATTCCATGAGCAGGCAACAATAAAAAATAAAATGAAACGCTTTATTTTTTTGGCCTACGTGTAATTCCCTTATACATTTCTTTTAACGTGAAAGACACAGATTTATTAATTTAAGAACATCACTTGAATATTGAGTGCAGTTGAACTAAACAAACACGAGTAGAAATATTTTTGTACCATATGAATAATATTTATAGTAAATGCTTAACAATTGCTTTCATAATAGTTCCTTTCGAACATTAATATTTTACAATAGATCACTTTATGAGATTTCGAATCTCAACAGTCTTCTTACAGGATGTTTTTATACAATGGAAGTCATACCGATACCACTAAGTGAGAGTTTCTAGAAAAAGCCAATGTACATATATTTGGTTAAAACTCTCTCTAACATCTCTCCCGTTTATGGTTGAATCCGACAATAGAAAAATCAAGTTTTTGCAAATTTCAAATTTAACCTTTGGCAGCGGCTTTGACATTATTCTTGCAATCATTTCAGTTGTTGCCAGATATTTTTCTCCTCTTATATTTTTATAATTTCATATGATTTAAACAATGATACTTTGTATCGATATATTTTGTTTGTGATTTAAAATTTTCCAATTCGACTAATTTATTTGACTTTTCCATGTCTTTTAACTGTAAAGTTTTGTTGTACGTTCAGGCTTTTGCATAATTTCCATATCCATAGAAACTTTTGAGTCCCTTGTGACAGTGCCACACATTCAGCTTCTCCTGTTGAAAAGGACGCGCATGTCTGTTTTTTTTCGAACCTAGCAATGCAATATTTGTCCAAGATGATTAGATTTTCAGAGGTGCACTATAGCATCTTCACTTTAGTCTGCTTTTGAATACGTATTTATATTAGGATATTGTTTTTAAAAAATCTGGAGGTCAAGATCATCTGTGGTTTTTTTTACTATTCCCTTAAATGCATTCCACTGTTTCTTTTTTTTTATTATTGCATAATCTTCTACTTAGTGGGTGTGTAGAAGCAATAATGTCCAGTATTGTGCTTGTTGAAATACATAAAATATATCCTGCACCTTCCTTCTAATTGTCATTTGATGACAATATATATTTTTCTTTTTCTGGACTATAATAATGTACAATAAGAAATTACTTGGCGCAGTACAATATAAGTAGATATAAAAAAACGTTTATTGCGCAAATACACGTTTATTGGTTACAAACTACACTCTCAGAAAAAAACAGTCAATTTTTAAGCGTTTACCCTTCAATTTTCCCGGGCAACAGCTTTATTTGATGAAAAACGGTCTGATCCATTAAATAAGCTATCTTATCCCTTAGATACTTAGAAAATTAAGGCCAATCCACATATTCTTACATTTCTAGCCTATCTGTTAGCAAAAATACAGCACAACCCCATACATTTTCCTCCACTACAGTGTAATCCTTCATTTTAGTCGTGTTTCGAAAAATGATGTCACTTAACCGCGACGGTAACATATTTTTTAATCCGCCAAAAAAGCGATTCTGTGATGATTATCTAATGTGCTATGCGCTACGGAACAGTAATAAAGTGTTATTGTGTTTTAAAGTGCTTTATATCCTGTTTTAAGGAATTGTATTACTTCACCCTGTAAAATTACGGACTGCACAAAATGATGGGCATGGATTTTTCTTTTTTACGGGTATGACTGGAAACTCTGATACCGGCCTCTGCCCGTAATTTTACAGGGATATTTTTAACAGTGCAGTTTCGGTAACCATAGCGTATCGCATCAGTGCAAAATATGATTGATCTATGTGATTGCATTATATTTTGCCCTAGTGATGGTACGCTGTTGCTACCGAAACTAGTTTGCAACAAGTAAAAGTGTTTTGGTGCTATAAACGTTGTTTTTTTTATCTACTTATACTATAATAATGTGTATTCACTGTGGTTTCTTCAAGTTCAAATTATTTAACTGATTGATTTATTTTTCTTCGTTGTAAAAATAGGTAATTCCAATCTCCTTTTGTGGAAATTTTAATACCTAATAATATTTTGCTTATTCTGTTGATTTTACACGGTAAAAACCATTCAAGCAATAAATTACTTCATCAACATTTCATTTTCATCTTTTGAGGCTATCAGCATATAATGTGCAAACAATATGAGATGTCTTATTTGATTTTTCTTTTATGAACGTGAAAAGTATTTTTCACTTTGTTCAAGTCTATATACCATTAGAGTATTTTAAATTTTTTTACTACAGAACTTAGAGGCTTCCTTGAGATCAACTAATTTTTTTTTTTTTTTTTTTAAGATTTTGTCTCTATTTTCTTCATTATGGAAATATTCCGCTTAATAAATTTACAGCATCATTTAGTTTAAAAGGAATAAATGGTCTTTTTAGGTACTTCGTAATTATATAAATACGTAGCACCAATAGTCGTAGTCTGGTGTGTCCGTCTGTCTGTCTCTCTGTCCGCATATAACAGCGCAAAAGTACCCCACCGAATGGTTTGGAAATTAATATATATAATCTTTGCAGAATTTTATCGAATAATTTCAAATTTTATGAAAATAGAATCAAAACTTAAAAAATATATTAATAATCATGTTCTTCATTCTATTAAATCCTGTTACACGAATTAATTCATTGATATCCTATAATAGGTAAGGATTCTAGATTCTTATGATTATTATTCTGTTAAATCCTATCATAAGTATGTAATTTAATGATAACCAATGATAGGTAATGATTCTAGATTGCCATGGTGATTATATCCTATTTAAGATGCAGTCATAGATTTCCATATTAGAGAACTTAATCTATATAATCGTAATAAATTTGCATTCTTGCATTTTTTTAAATGAGTGCAACAGCTATTGCACCAAGATCTGAATATTTATAAAACTAGTCACAGTACGAGGTTACATCATTTGCCACTTTTGACGTACAATTTCCGATTTTTTGTACTAACTTGAAATATTTTGGTAATGCATCCTATTTATATACATAATATAATGTTTATTTACTTCTGAGAAATCGTACACTATTTATCTTAGTAATATATGTGAACAAAAATATCAATTTATAACATAATGTTAATAATAAATAACAGAACAAAATTAAATTCTTGAGACTTGTTCGTGTAGTTACTTTTGATTTCATTACAAAGTGTTTTTAAATATTTTTAATCATTACTAAAGGGGTCTGATTCATGTTAATTTTCATAATAAAATGAGCAGTAAATCTGAATAATGAACTTCCGTAATAAATTTTTTTTTTATTCATATCACAAGTAAAACGACTTTAATTTCAAAATGAAGAACAATTCTGTGACTTTTTTTTTGTTGTTGTTATCAGTTTAGGATATATAACATTCAGAAAATAGTAGAGGTATCATGCATAAGTTTTATTTAGAAAAAGTTTCTCCGTTTTCCAACAAGTAAAACTTTAAAAATTTATACTTCTATGGCTAAAACTTGCTGAGTTAGGATACTTAGAACTTTATGAATTTTCAACATTTTAGTCACCATAAATAAAAAAAAAAGTATTTTTAGTGCCTGACGAGCTGAAAATGCTTGAAATTCAAAGTATCATAACTAGGAAAGTTTTTATCCTGCAAAAAGTTTTTTACCATAAACTGATTTTAATGTTGTGGATGCATCTCGACAAAAAAAAAAAAAAAAAAAAAAAAAAAAAAAATCTCTGTCAGCTCGGCTTACAGGGGAAGGTAAATTTCGAAGTTATGTACTAATTTCACCAATAAAAACTAAACCGGGATTAGAGATAAACCTAGTTTAATAATTTTATCTGGCCTCTTTTGACGAATTTTTAATTTAATTTTTCTGTAAGAGCTCGTTTTATCAAATTCATATTAAGTCGTATTAAAAAAAAAACATTTTTCCCCGCTCAACAACTCAAAATTTCCTGACACATTTTTAAAAGTAAACACGAAACTTGCTGACGTGATTTTTTGAAGAGATTTATAAGCGACCTGTGTTTTTATTTTCCGTTCAATTAATTAGAACTTCATTTACGATTATTTTCTCAGTATGACAAATTTTTGCGTTTCCAGCACTATCGCTTCTGGAAATTCGGTTCAAAATGCCCACTTTGAGAGTATTTTTATATATTCTGAAATATATTCTGCCTTTATCAAAAAATCGACCAATACAGCACATTATATAGTTTCTGAAGAAGAGAACCTGCCAATTAAATGCGTTTGAGAGCGAAAATGAATTTAAAATTGAGTCAGAAAATAAGCTGTTTGGATTTGAATACACCCTTAATACGATAATTTTTTAGTCAACCCCTATTTTGTTTATTTATTTATTTTTTTTTGTTTGCTGTAATAGTTAATCTTATCGAAAACTTGTCAATATGAAAGTTGTAGATAATGTTGATAAGATGTATAATAAATTTAATCGGATTTGATATCTTGTGAATTGACAAAGTTATGAATTGTTTTCTTCTTCAACCCCACCCCCCATTTTTTTTCGTTTTTATTTTATTTATTTATTTATTTTTTTATTTTATTTTTTTTTATTTATTTATTTATTTTTTTTTTTGCTGTAAGAGTTGGTCCTATCAAAAACTTGTCAATATACAAGTTGTAGATAATATTAAGAAGATTTATAATAAGTTTAAGTGAATTTGATATCTTAAGAATTCACGAAATTATGAATTTTTTATCGCTAAAACCCTATTTTTTGCGCCCCTTGAGCCCATTTTTAATTTACTCAAAAACCTGTGATACATAAATTTTTAGTCCTTTTCCTAGAAGTAATAATAACTTTAAACTGATTTGATATGTATAAAAATTAAGAAATTATGGCGTTTTTTCGGTTTTCACAAAACCCCTTCCTATTTCCACCCCCTTGGTCCGATTTTGCCCATTAACGAACTTGACCGAGATTTTCTAACCCTTGATTCTATATACCAGTTTGGAAGAGATTTGTACAAAATTACAGAAGTTATCGTGTCCATAAAAAAGTGATATACATATAGAGACAGATAGATAGATAGATAGATAAATAGATAGATAGATAGGCAGATAGATAACTTTTTTTACTGGGGGTGGTTTGGGGTTGTAGGGGTTATGATCGGTGTAGATCTGCAAAAAATTTTCAGAAATTCCAAGATAGGAGCGATCGCAATAGATAGTATTTCATTCGAAATCTACCTAAAAGCATCTATACTTACGTCCCAGAATTATTTCTAAAATTTTGTTTAAAGGCCTTCTAATTAAAATATCCGCTGACAGCATACGATTAGTTATACGTTACAAAAATAGCAGGTTATTGGAATCTATTAAATGTGCAAATGTGGAACGATGCAATCTGTTAGCCAAAAGTAACTCCGGTTCCCATCTCTAGCAAATAGTTGCTTCTTTTAGGTAACTGTCCTTACAAAAAGTAAAAAGCTACCAAGTGCAGCTGTTCGGAGGAAAGCTCTTCCGGAAAAGTTTGGTAAATTTTTCACCGATCATGACCCCCAGACCCCAAAACCAATCTCCGTTCAAATGTCACTATATATATATATATATATATATATATATATATATATATATATACTAGCAGGAATGACCGAGCTAAGCTCGGTCAAAATTAGCTTTCTGTTTATCTCGATATATTTTCCCCACTGAATCATTCTTGCTGTTTTAGGTGCAATTAGCTTGACCGTGAAACATAGTGATCCAAAATGACCCACTAATCGAGTTGTTTCGAACACGAGACCCATCCCAATGATCTTTTCGTGCCCGAAAATGGTTAGATACAAAATTTAGTCAAAATCGATTGAGCGTTCTCTAAATATAATTAACTTGACCCTGACCCATTATGACCCAAAATGACCCACTAATGGAATTTTCTCGAACACGAGACCCATCCCAATGTCTTTTCGTGCCCAAGAACGATAGATTACAGAATTTCGTCAAATCGTAGTGTCGTTATCTAGATAAACTTAGCTGCACCCACGGTGACCCAAAAATGACCCACTAATCGAATTTTCTTGAACACGTTACTCATCCCAATGGTTTTTTCTTGCCCGAAAATGGTTAGATACAAAATTTAGTCAAAATCGATTGAGCCGTTCTCTAGATATAATTAGCTTGACATCGACTCATTATGACCCAAAATGACCCACTAATGGAATTTCCTCGAGCACGAGACCCATCCCAATGGTGTTTTCGTGCCCGAAAACAGTAGGGTGCAAAATTTCGTAAAAACTGTTAGAGCCGTTATCTAGATAAATTTAGCTTGATCCACTGTGACCCAAAAATGACCCATAAATCGAATTTCCTCGAACATGTGACTCATCCCAATAGTTTTCTCGTAATCCAAAACTGTAGGATATAGAGTTTAGTGAAAATCGTTAGAGCCGTCTCTTAGATAAAATTGGCTTGACCCATAGTGACCCAAAAATGACCCACTAATCGAAGTTTCTCGAACATGTGACCTAGCCCAACAGTTTCTTCGTGTCGAAAAACGGATGGATGTGAAATTTGGTCAAAATTGATTGAGCCGGTTTTTAGATATAATTAGCTTGACCTTGACCCATTACGACTCAAATGACCCACTAATCTAATTTCCTCGATCACGTGACCTAGCCCAATGATCTTATCATGCCCGAAAATGGTAAAATGCAAAATTTCGTCAAAATCGATTGAGCCGTTCTCTAGATATAATTAGTTTGACCCTGACCCATTATGATCCAAAATTACCCACTAATCGAATTTTCTCAAACACGAGACCCATCCCAATGATCTTTTCGTGCCCGAAAATGGTTAGATACAAAATTTAGTGAAAATCGATTGAGCCGTTCTCTAGATATAATTAACTTGACCCTGACTCATTATGACCCAAAATGATCCACTAATGGAATTTTCTCGAGCACGAGACCCATCCCAATGGTGTTTTCGAGCCCGAAAACAGTAGGGTGCAAAATTTCGTCAAAATCGTTAAAGAAGTTATCTAGATAAACTTAGCTTGAACCACGGTGACCCAAAAATGACCCATTAATCGAATTTTCTCGAACATGTGACATAGCCCAATAGTTTTCTCGTAATCCAAAACTGTAGAATATAGAGTTTAGTGAAAATCGCTAGAGACGTTTTTAGATAAAATTGGCTTGACCCATAGTGACCCAAAAATGACCCACTAATCGAAGTTTCTCGAACATGTGACCTAGCCCAATAGTTTCTAAAAGTCGAAAAACGGTTGGATATAAAATTTGGTCAAAATCAATTGAGCCGTTTTTTAGATATAATTAGCTTGACCTTGACCTATTACGACCCAAATTACCCACTAATTGAATTTTCTCGAACGCGTGACCTGGCACAATGGTCTTATCATGCCCGAAAATGGTAAAATACAAAATTTCGTCAAAATCGATTGCGCCGTTCTCTAGATATAATTAGTTTGACCCTGACCCATTATGACCCAAAATGACCCACTAATCTAATTTTCTCGAACACGAGACCCATCCCAATGATCTTTTCGTGCCCGAAAATGGTTAGATACAAAATTTAGTCAAAATCGATTGAGCTGTTCTCTAGATATAATTAACTTGACCCTGACCCATTATGACCCAAAATGACCCACTAATGGAATTTTCTCGAACACGAGACCCATCTCAATGGTCTTTTCGTGCCTGAAAACAGTAGGGTGCAAAATTTCGTCAAAATCGTTAAAGAAGTTATCTAGATAAACTTAGCTTGACCCACGGTAACCCAAAAAATGGTCCACTAATCGAATTTTCTCGAACATGTGACTTAGCCCGATAGTTTTCTCGTAATCCAAAACTGTAGAATATAGAGTTTAGTGAAAATCGTTAGAGCCGTTTTTTAGATAAAATTGGCTTGACCCATAGTGACGCAAAAATGACCCATTAATCGAAGTTTCTCGAACTTGTGAGCTAGCCCAAAAGTTTCTTCGTGTCGAAAAACGGTTTCATGTGAAATTTGATCAAAATCGATTGAACCGTTTTTTAGATATAATTAGCTTGACCTTGACCCATTATGACCCAAAATGACCCACTAATCGAATTTTCTCGAACACGTGACCTAGCCCAATGGTCTTATCATGCCCGAAAATGGTAAAATACAAAATTTCGTCAAAATCGTTAGAGCCGTTTTTAAGATAAAATTTACATACACACAGACACACAATTTTTGCTCGCATTATAGTATAAGATATGTACCACTTAGCACCGCGTATTTAAATTGAATACAAAGTTTTTAAGTATAACTTATGGTGCATCAGTCCAATACGTATTTAAAAACTTTAACTTTTCTGTAAAAAAAAAAAAAAAAGAGAGATTTAAAACTCTTTCATTTATTTACAAACAGATGTTTTTTTATGTTTTCGAAGGAAAGTTTTAATATTATTTTGACATTGAAATAAGCACACGCGTTGGAATATCACCAGAAAAAAATTCTGTAAAATTTTGCAATAAAATAGTATATATTACATATGAAATTTAGTTTGAAAAACAGGAAATATCTAACCGTATCAAAGATATATTTATCTTGACCCCCGTGAAGTCTCCCGTGAATTACAGAGATACGGATGGATTTACGGATGATTTGCGACGCATCGTTATTGATAAGTTTAAAATTTAATTTACCAATAGATAAAATAACTTTTTCCTTATAAAAGATTGAACGTGGCTTTCTAACAATAATAATCAAATGTCTAGTGTGAGTAGAGGTAAAAATACATCTTTTTTTAATAATTTAAACTGTAAAAAAAACTATAAAGTTACTAAAAATTTTCTAGGAAACTGGTATGCCTAGTACTTTTTATGTAACGGCGACAGCAAAAATTCATGTAACAGATACACGTGTTCACTCTAAATCAAAAAGTCTGTATGGTTACTAAGACTTTTTAGGAAACTGGGATATGTCTAGAACTTTTTTATGTAACTAGAACCCGGGTTACACATAAAATGTTAGTAAGATCACTTTAATTTTAGTAGATTCTTTTGTAAACCTACAGATATCTATAGTTTTACAAAAACTAGTTTTGTAGATTTAGATAGTTTTTTGTGCAGTGTACAGATAAATGTTTAGTAAGCATACAGATTTCTGCAATTTTGCATCTGTAGAAATACATCTTTTTTTTTACACTGTAGATCTAAAAGAACACCAAAAAATTACAATATTATTTATATTTATTTCTCTATTTTTTTTTTTTTTTCAAGATCATTTCATTTTTATTTTTTTAATGTAAGAAGAGAAAATAGAAGTTGTATATAGACCTGGATGCGATTGCATCTGAAGAAAGGGTGTGAATAATATTTCATCAATACGAAACATTTATTCCAAACTGAATTTTGTTTTTACAAGAAAAAAAATTCCTATTTTTTTCAGTTATTTAGATCTAAAAAAACCACAAAGAAATCACAATATTATATATATTTACTTTTCTGTTTCTTTTTCAAGATCATTTTATATGTTTTTTCAGTGTAAGAAGAGAAAAGAGAAATTGTATACAAACCTGTATGTGATTGCATGTGAAGAAAGGGTATGAAGAATTATTCATGAATACGAAACATTTATTCCAAATTGAATTTTGTTTTTACAAGAAAAAAAAATACCTCTTTTTTTCAGGTATTTAGATCTAAAAAAAAACCACTAAGAAATCATAATATTATTATATTTATTTCCTCTGTTTTTCTAAAATCATTTTATTTATGTTTTTTCAATGTAAGAAGAAAAAAGAAATTTTATACAAACCTGGATGCGATTGCATGTGAAGAAAGGGTGTGAAGAATATTTCATGAATACAAAACATTTATTCCAAACTGAATTTAGTTTTTACAAGAAAGTAAAATCCCTCCTTTTTTCAGGTATTTAGATCTAAAAAAAACCACTAAGAAATCACAATATTATTTTTTTTTTTTTTCAGTGTAAGAAGAGAAAAACAAACTGTATGCAAACCTGGATGCGATTGCATGTGAAGAAAAGGCGTGGAAGAATATTTCGTGAATACAAAACATTTCATATGTTGTGTTCCAAACTGAATTTTGTTTTTACAAGAAAAAAATATCCCCTTTTTCAGTTATTTAGATGTAAAAAAACCACTAAGAATTTACAATATTATTCACATTTATTTTTCTGTTTTTTTTTTTTTTTTTTTTTTTTTTTTTTTTTTTTTTTCCAGTGTAAAAAGAGAAAAAAACAAACTGTGTACAAACCTGGATGCGATTGCATGAGGGTGTGGAAGAATATTTCATGAATACAAAACATTTCATATGCTTTATTCTAAACTGAATTTTGTTTTTCCAAGAAAGATTTTCTTATTTTTCAGTTATTTAAATCTAAAAAACTACTAAGACATTACAATAATATTTATTTTTCTGGTTTTTTTTGTTTTTTTTTTTTATTATAAATAATTTTATTTTTGTTTTGTTTTTCAGTGTAAGAATTGAAAAACAAATTGTGTACAATCCTGGTTGTGACTGCATGTGAAGAAAGAGTGTGGAAGAATATTTCATGAATACAAGACATATTATATGTTTTATTCCAAACTGAATTTTGTTTTTGCAAGAAAAAGAAATTGCAAACTTATACCGTATATTTCAAAATAGAGATTATGGTAAATATCAAAACAGAAGTGATGACAAACTTTTCTGTGTTTTTAGTCTTTAAAAACTTAAAGACGTACTTTTAGAGCCAAAACATACGGAACATTTATAAATTTCAACATGTTATAATTTGGTAAGTGTTTGTCGTAAAAAAATTGTATTTTCTTTAGTTTAAATAAAGTTTCTTTAGTGTTTCTTTAGTCTTCCTTAAACTAAAGGAGCATTTTTCGAAATGAAAATTACACACTGTAAACAATTTTTATGTAACTGTTCACAAAAGATTGTTCAAACTAACTTGCACCAAAAGTAGTGTAATAGAACTTCTCGGGTGTAATGAAACACAATAAATATTTTTTGGTGAAGTGAAACACCAAAAATTATTCTTGCACAACATTGTTACATAGCACAACTCTTGGTGCAAAGTAATTGCAACGACTTTTAGTGTACAGTTACGCTAAATGCTTTTATAGTTATTTAAAATATAGTGTTTATATATGAGAATTATAGAAAATAACCAAATGGAGTTTTTTAATCTGACGTATTTAAGAATTTAATTTTAATACAGTCGAGGCAAAATGAAAGAAAACCATTATAAAAAAATATATTTATGTGAATTCTGTTAAGCAAATCTACATTTTTCCAAATTGCTCTAAATGAGGAATTAAACCCAGATCCTTTCGCTTAAATTAACTTAAGTATCTCTTCCAACTGAGCTATCTGGAACGACAACCGACTGACACAATTCACTCTGACAACCTTTTGGCAATAGAATCTGGTCCGCCATGGAGATAGGTCAACAGAATAATTCTCAAGTACAGGAACTCGATTAAGCGATGGAAATGGAGATAGGCTTATTATTTTAACACGATAAAACTGTTTTGTAAAGGTATCATACAAGATTAAATTCCCTTGTTGTGTTAAATATAAATTGATATAATTATTAAGGGGACAAGGGACTTTGAAACTCATTTTTTTAATTGCATCTTAAATACAATTCAAGGGCACACTATAATTATTATATCTTATATTTATCACACAAGAAATTAAAAAATATATTTTGAGAAAAATAAAGAATTTTCCTAAATATTTTAAGCGTTTTGAAGAACTTTAAAAATGTTCCAAACTCACTTCATATCAGTTAAAAAAACCCAATACTTTTTATGCCAGTTTGGTTTACTAATAAAAATAAAACTGCGTGTGTTTTTTAAACAAAGTATAGTTAGAAAAGTTAAAGGTAGTTAAGTGCAGAAATATGCTGAAAATGCTGAAAATTTCATAAAATTTAGAAAATATTTTTTTTTCATACCTTTATATCCAAATATATAAAATTCGATACACAGTTTTATCTGTATATGTAAAGCAAACTGCCATAAAAAAATTGGGGAATTTTAATTGATATGCAGTGAGGTTGGAACATTTTGAAAGTTCTTGATAATGCTTAAAATATTCAGAAAAATTCCTTATTATTCTCCAAGAATTTTTTTTTTATTTCTCGTGCGATAAATATATGCAATAATTCATATAGTGTGTCCTTGAATAGTATTTAAGGTGCAATTAAAAAATAAATAAAATGATGAATTTGAAGGTCCCTTGTCCCCTTAAGTAATAAGCGATGGTGTTAAAATATTAGTCTATTAAGTACAGTTCAATAACAAATGGAAAGTTGATAGTTCAAGGTCAATGCTATCATGTTTTCCAATGGGAGCCATGGAAAATATGTAAATGCTACAGACAAATATGCAAATTTGGTCTATACAGTAATCTGTATTTCCCTTATCTTTTAACAGAGATAGATACCTTCTGTTGCCACTATGACAAAAGAGTAATAAAAACTACAAAAAAAAATTAATAACTCAGAAACAAATTGAGATACAGCTTTCAAACAAATTGTATTTAAAAGTAGTTTTTTTTCTGTATCCGACGGTGTAAAAAGTAATATTGTCGGATGTTTAGAAGTTTAAGAATGAAATTTCATTAAAATTGGCCGTCAGATTTCTTGGAAATCTGACGATGGAAAAGCCTTTTCCCGAACAGCCAATGAAATGCTCGGATATTTACGTAAGTTTCAGGTGGATAATACTTAACTTTCATGAAATCCGACGGGTCGCAGGCGATATTTTTGACTTGCAATTTTTACGTGTATTAACACTATTAATGTTTAATAGATGGCGTACGTAATGTATGATCAACTCCGTGCGTTTTTTTATGTCTTAAATTTTAGTCTTCAAAAAAATCGTTTTCCAAATGGTCGTTGTAATTTGATAAATTGCTTTTTATTTATTTTATTATTATTATTTTTTTTTTTTTTACACGTGTGGAAAATGAGTGCAAGGGGCTGCTTCAGATTTTAAATTTCGAGAATTTTTCAAGTATTTTGAAAGAACTTTTTCCTGAGGACGGTGGAACATACTCTTTAGAAAGCATTTGATGGATTTAACATGGCGTGTAATTTAGAGATTGAAAAGAAGGCATTAACACAGTCCTATGCAGTCATAAATCTAGCTAAAAGTGGCATGTCAAGAACACTGAAAACGTTTAAAGTCTCTAGTGATGTAGTCCAGCGAGTACAGACAGGCTAAGGTCGAATAGGTGCCACAACATACTACTCCAGGCAATAGGGAATTTTACCTAGCAAAATTAATGGTAGTACTAGAAATCGGCTTTCTAGATGTTTTTTGGGTCACTGAATCCGAATTTGTAACTTCCCACCAAAACTTCCCCCGGCAACCTCCCCAAATTTTGGTAAAAAGCCCCCCAAAAAGGTTTTTATTTAAAAAATCATTTTTTTATTGTTTTAGAGAAAAAGTATCTAGAAATTCAGAAAGTAGACAAAATTTCCAACAAATTAGATAGATGACATTATGATTTAGGATGAAGGGGAAGGGGGGGATCTGCCTAGGAACATGCGCGCGGTGCTGCGTAAACTAAGTTGCGCAATTCCACTTAACCACTCACGCGTTTACATTCGCCCTCCCATCTCCCCTCCGAACTTTCTCTATAAGGTTTACTTTAAGATTTTTGGGCCGCTGAATCCAAATTTTTAACTTTCCCCCCAAAATCCTCCCCCCAAATAGTTGTTTTTAACTTAAATTTCTTATTGTTTTAGGGGAAAAGCATTACGAAATTCAGAAACTAGACAACTAGCACTGCGGCGCATATTCCGAGGCAGATCCCCCCTTCCCCTCCATACTAAGTCATAATATCATGTATCTAATTTGTTGCAAATTTTGTCTACTTTCTGAATTTCTAGATACTTTTTCCCTAAAACAATAAAAAAATTAATTTTTTTAATAAAAACCTTTTTGGGGGGGCTTTTTACCAAAATGTCGCGGGGGGGGGGGGGGTTGCCGGGTGAAATTTTGGTGGGAAGTTACAAATTCGGATTCAGTGACCCAAAAAACATCTAGAAAGCCGATTTCCAGTACTACCATTAATTTTGCTAGGTAGAGTCCCTATACGGTCTCTATTGCCTGGACTATACTCTCAGTACCTTTATTTCGCAACGATTGCTAAAATAAATAAACAACTGAAGTAAGCGCAGATAGCAAGGGTGTTCGTTGCAGCTAAAAGATCTTGACTATCGAGATATAACGTGAGCGATAGACTGCAAAATAGAGGGCTGAATAGATGGAAACCCAAGAATTATGTCGTACGGGCTGTCAATGCGCCCGTTTGAAGGGGTACAAAAATCATTGTGATTGAAGTTCCACGAACTGGAGCATAGTCCTCTTTACTGAGAAAATGATTTTGTTTAAAGAGTCACTCCAAAAAAGTTATAATCCGTATGGTGCGAAACTTACCTAATGAGCTTTAAAAAAAAATTCATCAAAGGCCTTTTTTTATATATAACTGTTTGAATCGTGGTATGGACAAGCAGCATTTTGAATAGCAGCGCAGAGATGCACAATTTCATTAATGCAAATGTGGAGGATGAAAGTTTCTAGCTTTTTTTTTAAATCTTTTTATCAAGCTGTCTAGGAATGCAATAGGTAAAATCTTCATTATAATGGACGATAGCGCTGGCCCGCATTATGCTGCACTTGTGACGTATTACCTTGAGGGCCAAGGAATCCCTCAGATAAAGTGACTCGTACACTGCAAATAGAGGCGTCTTAAATTTAGACACTTATGTGTCTGAAAAACTAATTCAGACACTTAAATGTCTGAATGTGAAATTTCAGACATCATAGATGTCTAAATTTGAGACACATAAGTGTCTTATTATGATCATGGTATAAATGAACTAAAAAAATGTCTGAATTCTGGTGACATGTCTGAAATTAAGACATTTAAAGATTAAGACGCTTAAGTGTCTGGATTTGATTAGGGCACCAGCAAAGAATGTTTATTAATGGATGAGAGGTGATTAAAATATGCTTTTTCACTCACTGAACGATATTACTTTACAGAAGTATTTTTCTTAGACCATAAGATGTTTGTCAAAACTGTACTGCACAAGTCTGTTAACCAATTCTTGAAACCAATTTTATCTTTTATTTATTTATTTTTTTTCATTAAAGTAATTAAAAAATTCTTTACATAAAAATATAAAGTTCTGAAAAAATCATTAGCTCTTGTCGGTGTACGCAGGAGAGTACAGGGATCCCCCCTCCAAAATATTTTAAAATAGTAAGATATATGTCTTGAAATAGTAATATATATGAGCGCCGGTAAATAAATGAAAAAAAAATGTAGGGAAGGGCTTGAAAGAGGACCCGATTTTTCAACAAATGTGCCTGTGGCCCACAACCTAATCTCCCTTTTTAAAATGCAGAATTTGAATATGAAATATGCTAAGAGTTTTTTTTTTTTAGAATGCATCGAGCAAAACAATATGTAAACATATCAAATTAAAAAGCAATACAAAAAATTTGCAAGTAAAAGAAATTAAATATTCAAAAAGAAACAAAGAACTGGAACTTTTTTTTAATATTCAGGGGACTCTGCCCCCTATAGCCCTCTTTTAAGATAAATTTGAAAAACATGAACGTAAAAAAAGAAGACACAGAATTAAAAATGTTTTCATCGAGAAATTCAGAGGTGAGGGGAGGGGGGGGGGGAGTACCCTGACAAAATTGTCTTACGTGTTTTAACTATTATAGTTTAATTATTCTATAGTCCTTTAGAATATATTTTTTAAATAAACAGACATAAAGAAACTAACTAATTTTCAAAATCTGGGAAGTGGCCATGGGCCCCATTAACAACCACCACTGCAGACGATTATGTTTAAATAAGGTATCTACTAGACCCTGCCACCTCGCTAATAGGCGACAATCTAGCACCCCAAAAATATTTTCGCTTGATCAATCACTCATCTCCCCCCCCCCCCTTCCTATATACTTGCTATCTCACACTCTCGCTTTTAGAATTAGATAAGAAAAAATATGAACTGAAGCGTATGATATGAAAAGTACGAATTTTAGGGAGATTATACATTTATAAGCCTTCCTTTATTTAAAAAAAGAAAAAAGATTTAAATACAAATCTAATTGCGAAACGTATCATGAAAGTATTATTACATCTCAGCCAATCAGAATACAAGTTCGCATCCGTTTGTTTGTTTCTGCAATTTTGGCGGGCAACGACTTCCGCTCGACGGCCAACGAAGGAAACAGTTAAAGTATACTAGCAAAGTAATTTCTGCTTAATTTTCAAAACATTTCATTTCACGCTGACAAAACTTTTAGTAATTTGAAGTTTCATCACTTGTACAGCGAAGCTTGAGTCACTGAGTCGATGACATCGTTAAAGAAAAAAAAAAAAGAAGCTGACATAGTATATTTTTTGTACGTGAAGAGATATGTTTTTCATCTATTGGAGTATTAGAATTTGCAGCAATTGATTCTTTGGTGTGAAACATCTTATGTATGTGTTTTCATTTTAAAGATGTTAGATGGAACGTTTTTATTTATTCGGAAGAATTGTTTGAAATACCGTTAACGTTTGAATTGCTTGGAAAGTTCACGTAAAAGAATTGTGAATTGAATTTTTTAATACATGTATTGAACTTTCAACAGATTTTTCAATAATTTTATTTCATCCATTATAAATTAGACTATTTAAAAAATATAGTTGAAATATAGGAAAATGTGAATGTAAATTTCAAAATGGATTTCCCGTATAAAACATTTTGGATAACCCTCCTAAAGGTAAGCTTGAATAGAACGATATGATATTGCTCAATTTAGAAAACAGAGCATTGAAATTTCATATATATGTAATTTTATTATTTATATTATTTTATCATAATAATTAATAATTTGCATTTTTCATATTAGGTTCTTTCTTGTACTCAATAAACATTTTTTTGTGTTTAAAGGTTTGTGTGTTCATTTTTGCCATTTTCAATGAATGATTATCATTTTCTGTCTTAATCAATTTGATTAATATTTATTTAGATCTTCATTTTATAAATTAAATTTTTATATAGTAAATAGGTTGCTTGAATCATTTGCTTTTTTTGCTTATGTATCGCTCCAAATTAATTGGCATTTCATATTAAACTTTTGCGGATAAAAACCACTAATTACAGAATATAAAATAATGCATATTAAAATAATCAATTTAATAATTGCAATCTTCATTTAAATTACCATTAAACCTAATTCTGAAAAACTTGTCAAATTAAGTTCTACTTAAAAAACAAATTTTAGTTGCATTAATATGCTATTAATGTGCTATAAACTATATAAAAAATAATTAAAATAAACAAATCTTTGAGATTTATTGATTATTATTAACATAATCACTATTCAAATCTTTCATTTTTCAATAGTTGACTTTATTAACAATGTATATTTTCCAGCTTTAATTTTATTTCGTGTAGAATAAATTAATATATAAATCATTATTTACTTTTTCCTTTATGTTATTAAAAAAATATATTTATTTAATAATAGGTAAGTAGTTCTTGTGATTATCATCTGATCTATATTTTACAAAACGTCCATATGGCAATATTAAAAAATCCTAATTTTTATATACTATTACTATACTATTAATTTCTTTCCTTGCAATTTCTAGATACTTTGTGTTATTGATAAAATTTTGCATGTGAATTTTAATTTTTATTGACAACAGTATCGTTTAGTAATTATTTTACGGAGTCTATATTATCGAAGTAAATGTTTTGATATTAACAAATTTAAATTTATGTTTGGTAATTGCTATGAACTCTCTTTTGCTTCAGAAGGTTCAAATAGAACACAAAAAGAAATCATGGAAGCATCAGATATAGTTATCATGAATTCTTGAATATTTTATAAATAAAGTTTCAGTTTTTCCAGTGAGAAAGAAATCCCTACTGCATGACGATGCAATTTTTTTTTTATATAGTCCTCATAAAAACTTTTTTTTTTTTTTTTTTTTTTTTAAGAATACTTTGATACATATTTTTTCTGTGTTCAATCTCAATAACATAATTAAATTAAAAGACACAGGACCACTTTGAAAATAAATTATAAGCAAAACATAAAAATAGGCGTAATTAATCCAGTATAGTGGATTTCTTAAGCTCATACATGAGGGTTTTTTTTTTTTTTTTTTTTTAAATCAAGTTGAATAATATGTGTAAAAAGAAATGAAAATAATATGAGAAAAATAAAAACACATGGGTACAAATAATACGCATTTGCGACCCATGACAGGGACATTTAGTTTTCTAAAGGGGTTTTCATTTTTGTAATAAAACTTCTAATCTAAATAAACCAATTATTAAAACACAGTTATACTCTAATAATCGAGACGACTAATATCACTAATGCCTACTGATTGGTAACAATGATATTTAATATTTTAGGAAGATAACGTGACTTTAAAAAACTATTATTCTTATGTTTTTGCTGTTTGTGTATATATTTTCACAAAATTATTATTTTTTAATTAATAAATAAATGAAAGTTAAATAAAAAAATTTTACTGTGATGTTAATAAAAAAAAATTTTTTTAGTTTTTTTTTCCTTCAAAAGAATTTTTTATATATATCTGGTGGTAAAAAAAAATCATGAAACTATTTAAAAAGAAAGCAATTAAAAGTTAAATCTGTTTTTTATGGGGGGGGATGGGGGTGGAGTTGTATGTGTGTGTTTGATACTGTGCTTCGCAACACACATCATTTTTGTTGCTGTTCAATTTATGTTGTAACTTATCGTGTATGAATTATTAATTCGTTAGTTTGCATGTTTCGATTCATGTAATTAAAGTAATTTTGCAAAATATTATTGATTAATCTTACCCGATGGACCTTGAATTCATTTGAAGCAAATGTATTATTCTGCCACCAAAAATGAATCAATTTTTATGATTTCGAATATATATATAAATTAATATACAGTAAAACCTCTAAATAGTAAAACCTTGAGAGCACGGAATTAATCCGTTACTGAGAAGTAAAAATGTGCAGATTTATAGGTGTTGGGAATAGATGTGTCCTCTATTCGAAAATGTTCCTTACGGATGTTTTAGTGTAAATATCTACAGTAAAACCTCTGTAACGGACTCCTCTATTTAGCAAAACATATAGCAGGGTTGGTTTGATTCCGGAAGCTGGACATGATCAAGCATGGGCAAACTGCGCAATGGTCCCTTCCCCGGATTTTTTTTTTTGGGGGGGGGGGGGGGGGAGGAATTTGGTATGCAATTTTTGTAAACCTGATACTTTATATCTCTTTCGAAATTGCACGTCTTATTATGAATATTTTTAACTTTTAGAGTAGTATAGTAAGATTTAAAAGGTGCTCGCTAGAAAAAGGTGACTGCTATTCGGGAATGTTCATTAGCCTCCTTAACGGACACTCCAGACTACTGGACACCTCTATTAACGAACAGTAATACAGGTCTGATTTTTTTGCAGATGCAGGATTTGATTAAATCACGATAAAACTGGGCAGTGCTCCCCCCCCCCTCCTCCACCGCCACCACCTTCTGCTTACATTTTGAATCTGTTTCAACATTGTACTGTGATTATAGTAAATATTTTGAATTTTTAGGTTATAATAAGATTAAAAATAAAAAATAGATTTATCTAAATACAGTAAAATATCTCAAAGGCAAGCATCTCCGGAATGCTGAATTTGTCCGCTATTCGAAGGTGTTTGCTTCTCTGAGTTACCTCAGAAAAGCAATATATATATTTATGTATGAGTTACAAATTGGAAAAGGTGAGTCGTCGCTAAATAAAATTGTCCGTTATGAAAGTTTTACGGTAAAACCTCCATAACGGACACTCCCAAGAAAGAATATCTCTATTTAGTAAAACCATTTTTCAATTCTCACCGCATGCATTGTTGTATACTTTTACCTCAGAAAAGCAAATATTTCCGAATAGCGGACGAATTCCGTGATTCTGAGGTGCTCACTATTGATAGGTTTTACTGTATTTAGACAAATATATATTTTGTTTTTAACCTTATTCTACTCTAGAAGTTAAAAATATTAATCATAATTAATACAAGGTCGAAAGAGAATTAAATTATCAGCTTTACGAAAATTGCATACCCTGTTTGTGCCCCCCTAAATTTAGAAGGGAGGGGGGTCATGACCCAATTTGCCTGTGGTTTAATCACGCCCTGCTTCTGAAACAAACGTACCCCTGATTTATGGTAAAATATTTTCCCAGTATTGAAGGTGGTCCAATCATGGCTACGTATAATGCTTATTATTATTACCCCTGTTTTTGATCAAATATTTTCCGAGTATTGAAGGTGGTCCAATCATGGCTACGTATAATGCTTATTATTTTTTTTTTAAGTGATTAAAAAAATGTCTGCCTATTGCCAACAAGTGAGAGGTGGGTCAAACATGGACGCAAATCAGACATTTCAAATGTGTGAAATTCAGACACATACTAGTGTCTTAAAAATTAAGACATTTTGAAATGTCTGAAATTTGAACACTCTAGTTTAAGACACTTAAATGACTGAAATTCAGACACATACAAGTGTCTTAAAAATTCAGACATTTTAAAATGTCTGAAAATTGAACACTCCATTTCAGACACTTAAGTGACTGAATTTCAGACATTTTAATTTAGAGTGTATATTCTCTAGATATATCATGATAGGACGCCACGCCACTGCAAGCACTACCAAGCACTATCCCGGAGCTTCAATATGATTCTCAACGTGAATACACATTGCTACCTCGGGAATTCCCGAAAAATCTAATATACATCAGGGAAAATCGTTATAAATTTTACATTTCATTCATGCACAATTACGTACCTTATTCAACTTTTCTGTGCATCTCTAAAATGTTATTAATAAAATTGCAACACAAATGTTTCTACACAATTTTATATAAATTTTCTTATCCTCTTATTTAAATTTATTATTTCCAAATTTGTGATATTATATATTTTGAAAATATGTCAGGAATTGCAAAATTAAGGTTTTGTGCAAGTTCCATGTACTTAGCTCGAAAACATTCACGTAACATAAAATTTTATAGTTTTCCTTTAATTTTTTCCGCAAGTAAAAGTAAAAAAACAAATGCTTTTGTATAACAAAATAAAGGATTTTTTACAAAAAAACAAAAACAACATCAACAAAAAAAAGTTATATAAATAGAAAACCCAGTTTACACAACGAATAATAACGTGATTGCCTAGTGATTCTTTCCTTTATTTATGGTCAGAAGTTAAATAAAAAAAATTTGTGGTATCTTTCTCAGGATATGTGCATTGTTATTCATCAAAAGGTCCCTCCCTTCCTTTATAGAAGAAAATTAATTTTCTCCGTTCTACAATAAATTGGAGTTTGACCAGTGAGAGTAAGTGACAAATCATCTCAAAGCTCTTTCCTTAGAATCTCCAAGGACGTTGTCGCCATTTACTTAACTCGAAATCATTCAAGTAACATGAAATTTTATAGTTCTTCCTTTAATTTTTTCCTTAAGTGAATGTAAAAAAACAAACGCTTTTGTATAGCAAATTAAGGGCCTTTTTCTAAGAAAAGCAGAAATATAAATAGAAAACCCAGTTTTACACTACGAATAATAATGTGATTGCCTAGTGATTCTTTCTTTTGTTTATGGCCAGAAGAAGTTAAAGAAAAAAAAATGTTCTTGGTATCTTTTCTCAGGAGACGCACATTGTTATTCATCAAAAGGTCACTTCCTTCCTTTATACAAGAAAATTCATTTTCACCGATTTAGAATAAACTCGAGTATGACCAGTGAGAGTAAGTGACAAATAATCTCAAAGCTCTTTTCTTGGCGTCTCAGCGGAAAGCTGTTGCGAGATGAATTTGTCTTTACTAAATTGAATGTTCTTGACTTTTCTAAATAAACTTTATCTGTAAACACTTTGTTTGAAATTAAAGTTTTCTTTAACATTTTTCTAGGCTTAAGTAAAATAATGCTATAAGGTGATAAAATATCATTTATTTTGATTGACGATCGTTTTGTCGCACCAATGTCGCCGTTGGTGCGACGAAACGATTGTCAATCAAAATAAATGATATTTTATCACTTTATAGCATTATTTTACTTAATCTGTTTATAAGTGATCATTATACGTGTTTTTATTTTTCTAGGCTTTTATTTTTTGCTGCTTTACAAAAAATGTGATAAAATATCACTTTATAAAAGCCATTCTCCTATAAAATGTATACAACAAAACCTTATTTTAGTAGTTTTTTATTCCTTTATTTCAGAGATTCAAATTGAAAAACGAATATTTTGAAGATTTCTTCAAAGTTTATTTGTACCAAAAACATTCATAAAGACAAAACATCATTTCACATTTAATAAGAAATAAAATACATTTTTAATCTAAAATTACAAATAAATAGAAATTTTTAAGCAATTTTTCAATTAATTTTCATCAGTGAAATTACGGCCGAAATTATTGAATATTAAATACTTGAAAATTTTCAGACTGCTAACTAAGCGTAAACCAACAGAGTGCTGGGTACATGGTATCTATACTGGGCTTTATTTCGTCCCATGTTAGACGCAGGCTTGTGTGCTCATGAAGACTATTCCAACTTGTGCTTCGGTTGCAGCCTTACCGACATTTAAGAGTGAGCGATGCCCAGCTGGGTATTGTCGTCGTAAATTAATGGTAGAGCATTGGACCTCTATTTCAGGGTTCCCGGTTCGATTACTGGCATGGATATTTTTCACTCTGTTGGTTTACGCCTAGTTAGGAAGATAAAAAATTTCACGTATTTAAAATTGAAATTACAATTACAAAGATAGTTATAATTACTAGAAAATAGGAATTCTGCTTTTTTCAGAATTTAGTATTCCTCTCGATGAAAAAAAAAATAATTGTATATATGAAACATATTTCAATTTTAAGACTTAAAGCACACACTTTTATTTTTCGTAAAATGACGTCATTCGCATCCGCTTAAGAATTCCACATTTACGATCCACTCTTAACCATCTACAGTAAAGCATGCATATGATGTCACTATCGCAAAACAATGCACAAACGCAGCATAAACATGCCGTCATTAAAGAAACTCGGCAGAAAAAAAACGTCTATCTAATGATTCATAGGCATTCATTTGTTTGTAACATTAATATAGACGATTTCAGTCGTGACGTCAGTCCTGACGTTTTGGTTGGAAACTGACTCCAAACAAACGGTTCCTATGTTGCACTTTCTATTTTGTTTGTGTGTTTCAGCTATATATTATATCTATATCCCACATCTAAGTGTTTTAATACTTGATATGTACTAGTACCATTTTCCACGAATTATATTTTAAAAGAAATGACGCATAACAACCGTTTGTTTGGAGTCAGTTTCCAACCAAAACGTCATGAATGACGTCAAACTGAAAGCGTCAATAGATACTTCAAATTAAATATAGTTTATAATAGCTTCATGTTTTAACACAAATTTTTCGTTTATATATTTTTTTCAAAATAGCACGTATTTTAATTACATTTTCTTTCGGTTGTTATAAGAAAATGGCAACAAGAAGATATAATTGCTATTTTCAGCTATTTTCCCTTTACTTTCTACATAAATGGAGTGCTTCAGTTGCCAAAATTAGACAAATGGTGCTGAAAACTAAAAAAAAAAAAAATTAATATTTGAAAAATAAATGAAGATACAGTTTTCAAACAAATTGCATTTAAAAGTACATTTTTTTCCCAATACGACGGTATAAAAATTGAAAATGTGCGATGTTTAGAAATTTTAAAAATTGCGATAGCGTATTTAATCGTATTGCTTTGTTTTACGCCAGTTTTCTGTAAGGTAACGTTATTTTTTGAAGACGACACAAAATAATCTGGGAGAAAGAAATAGCATACCGTACCAGGGGCTAAAAACACGATGCATTGAAAAGAGATTTCTGACAGAATACGCATTAGGAAATATTTTCTCACCATGAAGTCAATTTTTTCCTTTTATTCATCAAAGGTCACTTCCTTCCTTTGTAAAAGAAAATTAATTTTCACCGTTTTAAAATAAACTGGAATTTGAACAGTAAGTGTAAATAATCTCAAAGCCCATTTCTTGGAATTTCAACGGATGCTGTTGAAAGATGAACTTGTCTTTACTAAACTAAAAGTTCTTTATTTTTTTAAATAAACTTTATGTGTAAACAATAAACATTTTGTTTGAAATTAAAATTTTCTTCATTATTTTTCAAGGCTTTTATTTTTTGTTCCTTTAGAAAATGTGATAAAATAACACTTTATAAAAATCATTCTCTTATAAAATCTGTACAACTAATTTTTATTTTAATAGTTTTTTTTTCAGAGATTCAAATTTAAAAGAAATATATATATATTGAAGGTTTATCCAAAGTTCATTTGTCTGAAAACATTGGTAAACACTAAGAAATAAAATACATTTTAAAACTGAAATTATAAATACAAAGATAGCTTAATTAAAAATATGATGCATTGAAAAGCGATTTCTGAGAGAATATGCATTGGGAAACATTTTCTCACTGTGAAGTCAAATTTGTCCTTTCGTTTTAAAAAGTAAGGAAGTAAATGTGACACTTAAAGATTTTTTAAATACCTTCTGTATTAAAAAAAAAATTCATGGTGTGTTTTCACAACAGACGTGGTTTGTTTTCTAAACCTTGTTATTAATTAACTAGTCAAGTCTATGAATTTTTGTTAGACTCTTTTATTTAACTTACCACAATTTTGCATGTAAATATGACATTTTGTAATCGATTTTTTCCTCCCTTCCAAATAAGCCAGAATGACCAAAATTGTGTACACAGTTGTGTTTCTGTAAAAAATACAATATTTCAATATTTTTAGAACTGAATTATAAATTAATAAATTAATTTTCATAAATTTTTATTTTATCCGGCCACAGGTAGAAAATCGTCGAAAATCTTTACTATGAAAAAATTTGTGAAATCGTTGTACGAATTCTCAAAAAAATTTATTAACAAGTAAAAATTTAATTTAAAATATAAAAAACCCGACTGCGTAAAAAGCGAACTAATTATTTCTCTCAATGTGAAACTATTTTTTATATTACTTATATCTATTTTTTTATTTACTTGTATTGGTGAATTTTAAATTGTGTTTAATTCTTTGTTCCTATCTATAAACACTGTTTTCATGAGGCCTATAGATGTCTATGAAGGTTAGAGTTACAGTAAAGCTAGAGATCCTACCTACACAATTTCCAGGTTGTGTAATATTTAAACGGAGCTTCTGACTGTAAAATAGTCAATGAAACATCGTCTTCATTTTGAAAGACCTATCCTATGATATGCCACTTGATATGGTGCATAAATTTTTTTTCGTCTCTACCGCCATTTTGTATTTTACGGCCGCCATTTTGAATTTATAAAAACAAGACCTAGCCTATAACCGCCGGACGGTTAAGACGATTCGATAGAGACATCATTCCTTAAAATCCATCCAGACGTTGGGATGTTTTGAGGGTATAAAGAAATCCACATACCCAGATGCGCGTGAAATAAATAACTCTTCTTGGCAGCCGGGTAAAAAGACGCCTAAATTTATTATGTTGAGCTAAAAGACTAAATTTGGATAGCTTTTATGATTGGATCAAAAACGCCGGCGAACTTGGAAACCCGGTAAAAAATGTTAAATCGCAAGGCGAATATTAAATAGCAAAAGAACTAATAAGTGAATCCTAAATCTGAGCTTTAGGTACATTGTGATTCCCTATCTTCTATCCCCAATCAAATTTGGAGACTTCTATATCCTTAGAAAACGAAAATTATTTTATATTATGTTTTCAACTCATTTCTTGAATTGAAACTTTTCAACCACTAAATATAAATATTAACGTTATTTTATATATTTCTAGTATTTTCTTATAGTCTCTTAATATTTCACATTCATTCTCGCAAAATTCAATATATTTTGTTATAAATGTGTACAAATAATTTTCAAGTGTGTTAGATAACGATATATTTATTTATTTACTTTTCTACTGAACCATAGAATAATAGAGGAGAAGGTCCAAATACCGGCTAGTGTCCAAATACCAGCTACTAGGTGTTCTGAGAACTGAGCGCAGAGCAGCCTACCAGTGATAGGCAGAGTTTATAACTTTAATTGAGAGAAGAAAGTTATGAAAAGTACGTCGTTGAAGTCTGCTTCATTTACAAATAGTACATGCAAAAGTGTCGAATCTACGTTATTTGGTAGATGAAAAGTTTTTCAGATATGTGTTTCTCATTTTTTAAAACTATGCTGATCGTATGTTGGCTTGAATTGTTGATTAAGTTATTTTCTAGACATATTTAGCTCTCAATTGCCACGCGCACATTGTTGGTATATTATTATATGAATGAGTAATACTGGTTTTAACTTAAATATAGCAATGGTCCGAATACCGGCTACCTAGTGTGGTCTAAATACCGGCTAGCCGGTATTTGGACCTCTCTTGGTTGCTCTGCTTGAAGAGGAGGAAAATAAATTAATTTAAATAGTTCCATAATTAATAAATTAATTTAAATGGTTCAGAAATAATTCCAGCCCCATTTCTCAATATGAAAAAGCAACCATATCCCTAATTCTTCAGGACCGACACTGGTTACCGGATCACTTTCCAAAAAAGCGCTGTTGGACACTACAAAATAGTCTGTAATAAGTGTGAAGAAAAAGAAAAAAACGGAGTAAACCAGGCGAAAGAGGCAGAAATTTGATTTTAACCCTCTCGCTGTGCAACTCGAGATTTCCTCGGGGATACATTTTTTCTGTCTAACTAACCCTCCTTGATTATTCCCACCAGTTATTTTTTTATTGTAAATTTTGCCTTATTTAATCGGAGCATTTTCCCGGTTAAATTAGACAAAAATTTTTATTTTTAAAAATCGGTGACAAAAGAATAAAAATTCATAAAAAACGCTTGTCACGAATGCGTTAAATACGCAATTTTTGAAGCTATTTTGATAAAATAATTACGCAGCGAGAGGTTTAAAAAAGTGAAAAAGGAAAATATCCAACAGACGAAGATGATAAATTTCTGTCTTCTGCTTGGTTGCTTTCTCTGTGGACAAGAATGGGGGAGGGGATTCTGGGTTCAATGTTAAGATTGCGATATGTGGGCTTTTTGATTTTTTCAGATAAAATAATTCCCAGTTAAATCAGCAAGCTTTTTTTTGTTTTACACGTTAAAAAAACAAAATTAGAAACATAATCGGAAGAAGACTATGAGAGATAGTCGTAAAGAATTTTAGAAATTAGACAAAAATACTTATTTATTAAAAATTGCGTATTTTTTCTGTGCATAAGCAATGTTATTAATCAATACAATTTATTAAAATAATATTCTTAGTGCTTAATAATTGTCATTAGCTCTATTTGTGTGATCTTTTGGAAAAAAACTTAGGTAGCCGGTATTTAGACCCGATTTTAAAAACTCAAAATTTGAAGCCTTTCGGAATTTTGCTTTTTATGAACAAAAACCCCCTTTTAAACTGATTTTTTTCTCTAAACAGGTGTAAAATATGTCAAGGTACCCTGCTGTCACTTTTTATTTTATTAATTTTGAAAATTGTATGATCTAGATTGAAAACAAAAGTGGTAGCGGGTATTTGAACCTTTTCCTCTAATTTAAAAAAAAAATATACACACTCAAAGTATAATTTGAAAGACAAAACTTTACAAAGAAAAACCTTTCTTATTTTAATATAAACAATAATATAAAATCATGCACCAATCATTGATTATTAAAAACAAAATTTTATTTTTTAAAAAATCATTAAACTATGAATGCATCTTCTTCTCCACTCCTGAAAAAGCACCTTGTATCCACATTTCTATACATCTCATTATGTTTGATATACTCTAACATCAATAAAATGCACCTCAATCGATTTTTCGACATACACCATAAGGTAACTGAAATCTCTTCTATGCATATGTAAACGTACTGTAAAATGCTGCACATTTCACCTTCACTACTGACCCTTTTGTAGTAAACTTCAATAACCAATGAAAATTACATGGCAATCTAAGTATACTTAAGAATTACAGCACGAGAAGTGGTCAAACTGGCAGACAAACAGTAAAACCAATATAGCATAAGCACTTTTTCAATATGTTGAAAAATGTAAAAAGTGTGCAATTTTGGTAAATATATGACAAATAAACACCTGGTAATAATATATTAATTTTAATTGCTAAAAGGCGTAAATTAAAGCTTTGAAAACAGTAAAAATAGGTTTAATCAACTGTTTATGCGTTTCGAGTCATTTTCAAAACAAGTCAATATCTAGCAAACAGGAATTCTGCTTTTTCAGAATTTAGTGTCGCCCCCGATGACAAAAAAAATTACATGTATATAAATATAGATACAGTAGAGTCCCGATTATCCGAGTTAATCCAACTTATACCTTTGGAATGGATCATTTTCTTCTGATGGACTGATGGTTTCCATTATTATGAAACATGCATTATAAATGATGTGTTAGGTGACGATGAAAGAGCAGTCGTAAAATGTTAGAACTCTGATTTTTTAGTCAGGTTGAGAAAAAAATGACCATAATGTTTTTTGAAAAAAAATGGCCATTCCCCCTCCCCCATTCTGACCAGAAAATCAGAGTTCTAACTTTTTAAGGCTGCTCTTTCATCTACACCTGACACTTCATTTATAATGACTGTTTCATAATAATGGAAGCATGGCCATATTTTTCCCAATCTGACCAGAAAATCAGAGTTCTAACTTTTTACGACTGCTCTTTCAATTTCACCTAACACTTCATTTATAATGACTGTTTCATAATAATGGAAGCCATCAGTCCATCAGAAGAATATAACTGGGTGAAAGCAGAAACTCCGATAATCGGGACTCTACTGTAGTTCAGTTTCAAGGCTTATAACACGCGATTTTATTTTACATAAAGTGACGTCATCCACATCCGCTGAAGAATTCATCATTTGCGATCCAGTCTTAAACAACATCTACAGTAAAGTACGCTTAGAACGTCACTATCACTGAATAATAATCCAAAAAAATAATAATCAAGAAAAAAAAATAATAATAAAAATAATAATAAATAAAATAAATAAATAATAATAATAAAATAAAAAAATAATAAAATAATAATAAAATAATAATAATGAATAATAATCCAAATTTTAAAAAAAGAGATTTCGTCATTTAAAAAACTCGACAAAAAAATCGGCTATCAAGATTCACAGGCCTTCATTTGTTTGTATTATTAATATACATATTTGAAATTAAATTTAGTTTCTAATAGCTGCATGTTTTATCAGAAATCCTTCATTTATATTTTTTCAAAATAGATTATTTTACATATAATACATATTTTAATATTTAAAAAAAAATTCAGTTTTTATGGAAAAATGACAACCAAAAGATATAATTGCTATTTTTCTTGCACTTTCTACAAAAATGGAGTTCTTCTGTTGCCAATATTCAGCAAATGGCTCTAAAAACTACAAAAATAAATTAATATCTCAAAAATAAATGGAGATGCAGTTTTCAAACAAATTGCATTAAAAAGTACTTTTTTCCGAATACGACGGTATAAAAATTGAAAATGTACGTTGCTTAGAAGTTTAAAAAAAAATTGCTATAGAGTATTTAATCGCACTGCTTCGTTTCACGGCTGGCTTCTGTAAGGTAACGTTATTTTTTGAATACGATAAAAAATAAGCTAGGAGAAAGAAATAGCATACCGTACCGGGGGCTTAAAATATTCTAAAATTGCACGGTCTATGAAACGCCATCAATCAAATTTTCACGTACTCTTTCATATTATGCACGTTATTATATTATTATTTTTTTACTTGGATATTTATTTTTATTTTCGTAACCATTGAGTTACACGAACCATAGTTTTGGTAAGTTAAATGATGCTGCAATATGTAACGATGCAGCATTATGGTAAAACTGAAGAAAGTATTTTCTTTGAAAATTTGATATGCTATGTAAAATAAAAAATATAACGTGCATAATATGAAAGAGTACGTGATAATTTGAATGACAGCGTTTCATAGAATGCCTAATGCAATTAAAATTAGCATATTGCAGCTTTGGTTTTAATTAACAAAATTCAATTCCTAAAATAAGAGTAGCTGAGAATTTAAAAAGAAATTTCCATAATGTTAAACACATTAAAATATAAGTTATATTAAAAGTTACATTTTTTTCATGTTAAATAAGAGATCTAAAAAATTTATATCAAAGTTCGTACGCTTAAGGAAATGCAGGCGATTTAAGAAATTTAGATACCAGAATTTTCATAAAATAATGGCCTTCATATTTAATGTTTTTCATTAAATAAGAAAAATATAGCTTTATGAAAAATCTGGTATTCTTCCCCTCAGTCGTACGAACCCTGTATAATTTTAAAAAACAGTTTGACAGACAGTTTAAAAGAACACTCCAAACAAAGTCAGACGTGGTAAAACCGAAGAAAGTATCTTCTTCGAAAATTAGATTATAGTATGGGTAGTGCTTTTTTTTTTTTTTTTTTTTTTTTTTTTTTTAAACTCGTAAAAGCTTTTATTCAATTTAATTCATAATTTTTTTGTAGAGGGTAGATTTGATGTTTGTTTTTAGCTTTGAAAAATTTAACTGTCTCAAGAATTATAGATTATTTGACGTGACTGCATTTGGAGGAGAGACTTTAAAAATAACTTTCGATTTTAAGATGAGCTACGTTCGATTTTTGATTCAATTCTTTATTTAAGGGATCTTATTACGTCCGGAGGGCTTTAAAAAAATGTACCTTATTAAATAGATACACAAACTTTTAGTTGTTATATTTTAATACGGAATGATGTGAAAACATAAAATCCAGCAATATCTTCGTAGCATTAAAAAAAGTTTTTTTTTTTTATGGCAAAATTTCATGCTTATGCCAGACAGCTTACACTAAATTAAACTAAATACATTTCAATTTCCTCTGCGCTATATATTACTATTATACACTTACCTGCGCAATGAACTTAAAGTTTTACGATATCTTCAAAATTAACTCAAATATTTCAAAATATGTTAAATATAAATATTTTTTATTAAAAATTACCATACTTTTATATTTTGAGTAATTATAAGATACCAGTTAGATTATATCACATAGAACTTAGATTCCAGTTCAGAACATAGTGGGTAATATGGAAAGCATTCTAACAAATTTTCACTGAAATATTTTTAAAACATTTTATGCAATGAAGGTTATCATACATGTAAATAACAGAAAAAATGATTTTCCAGCAGCTGCATTTAAATATTTCATATCTATAAAATTTATGTAGAAGTGTCAATTAAGGTTTATTAGTGTTTTCGTGTAGCAAAGTAAGAAAATCATGCATAAAAACATTAAATTATTTGAAAACAACGTTTAAACACACAATAAAACAAGCAAATTTAACCATACGTATACGTTTCGTGAGTACTAGGACTCACATCCTCAGTGTAAAAATTTTAAAAACTTTAAAAACAATATCCCCCCAACTGCATGTACGGTGAAAAAAAAACCAAATGTCAAAACATAATACCAAAAGACCATCAAGTTCTAACAGACAATGAAATTAATGCGGAAGTGAAGTGTCGTGACACAACAAATCCATCCAGAAAGTTGAGATGTATGGTGTACTAGATAAATCATTAACCAAGGAGTCTTTAAATTTATGGATATGAATAGCCTCATAAAAGTCTAAATCCAGAGGAGTAATACATTTCTTGATAATGGTAGCTGAGTCAAAATTAAAATTATGTCCCTCCCCCCAGCAATTTGACATTTGGGTTTTTTTCACCGTACATGCAGTTGGGGGGATATTGTTTTTAAAGTTTTTAAAGTTTTTACACTGAGGATGTGAGTCCTAGTACTCACGAAACGTATACGTATGGTTAAATTTGCTTGTTTTATTGTGTGTTTAAACGTTGTTTTCAAATAATTTATATTTCCACACAAGTTCTGTACTTATCATAAAAACATTGTTTGCATTTATCCTGGCCTTCATACGCCCACTTCCAGTATTTGACCCATTAATTCCTTTTTATTAAATTATCCATAACTCCTTTTTTAGTTATCGTAGGAATAAAACTAAAGTAGATTTGGAATCTTAAAAGATTACTCTGTTTAAAAAAAAAATAATAATAAAAATAATTTCTGAAAGTTTTCACCGAAATAGCCATTTTATTATAGACAGATACCTTGACCCTTTATCTACTGACGGTACTTATAAATACCATTAAAATAATTTGTTATAAAATTCATTTAAAACATCGATTAGTAGTAATACTTTTTAGAATGAGTTATACTTGCGTTACTTTATCTTGTTCCAAAAGCATTATTGACTACAAAAAAAAATTAAATAAATAAATAAAAATAAAAATAAAATAAAAGGATGATTTTTTTGCCTTTGCATTTTTTCAGCTTTCTTGGCGTTGGGAAGGAAGGGGGAGTGGATTTTTCAGTTCGGAAATATTTCTATATTTCTATTGTAAGATCATTATATTTGTACATTTCCTAATTCTACAAAATACTAAGAAGAATACTTAAAATAAAAGATTTGAGTGTGGTTTTTAATATTTCACAAAATCCCTATAAATTCAAATTTAATTAATCCTTCTAAATCTTTCCGTCCTTCTAAAAGCCTTCTAAAATTTATAAAATGATTATGTAAATCTTCTAATGTAGTTTAAAAAATTCACAAAAATGCTTTAGAAGATAAAATTTTCATGAATTTATAATTCAATACATAAAGGGTTAAGGAAGTCCGGGGGTCAAATTTATCAAAAGAATGAATTTTACATTTTTTTTTTATATTTCAAAATTAATTGAATAAAACAAAATGCTTTTTCAAATCCTTCTATATATAAAAAAAAGTTTTGATTTGGAAATGGACCAATGAAAATCTGCGTAGATATTCCGGGTAGATCCACATCCAATTTGAATGCTTAAGCATGGCCTTTCATCGTTAATATAAAAAAAAAAACTGTTGCATACAAAAATATGCAAATCGGTGGTATTATAGAGAAATGTTTGATAAACACGCTGATGCAGACGGTTTTCAAATCGAAGAATTATTTTAAGAGATATTTAATGCTAAAGTTGGACAAAATCGTTCCATTAAAGAAGTTTTATTGGAGCAAAAACTATACATGAGAATTTAATCATTTTTAGATCATTTTATAAGTTATAAGTTTTCGGTGTGCAGATTGTATTTATTTTTCTTATTTGACTCATTTTTTGACGTTTTATTTCAATTTTAAATTCAAATTTTCAGCATTTCGAGAGATATTTTTTACAAATTTTTAGAAAATGTTATTAATTTAAACTGTTGCCAGTTGTATAAACAGCGCAAACAATAATGTTTACTTCAAATTAAAAATTTATTTTACTCGTGACTATTATAAACAGAAAATATAAAAAGCAGGAGCTCATTGAAAATTACGTCATAAAAATTATAATTACACATGAATTTTAAAAGAGACAGAATATTGTAAAATAATAAATTCATAAACATGCGTTAGAAGTCTTAAATAGGAGAATTTACGTCACATTTATGTCACATTACACTTATTATATAAAATGAACAAAAAATAATATTGCAAAACAGTTTAAATTTAAAAATTGCTTGAGACATTTATTTGATATTTTAAGATGATCATAATATTTCATTCCTAATAAAAGTATTTTTACGTGAATATTAAAAAGAAAAAGAAAAGTTTGGTGAAAATAACGTCCGATTATAATTCTCAGATTCAAATTACAATTCAATCTTCCGAAATCTTTTTAAGCCGATTAAATTATCGTGCTGTTAGAGTCTGCGGTGTCTGAACGGGGATTGACGAGCGTAGCTCGTAGGGGGCAGAGCCCCCTAGTAAAACAAAAAATAAATCTTTTCGAAAATTTCCCCCCAAAACGGCCACTTTAATGTAGTCTTAAGTGTCGACATTTCTGATATAATGGTGATATAATCAAAATAACCCGAAGAAATTATCTCTTTTAAGGGAAAATATTTGTAAATATTTTACAATACATTTTTTGATCAAGTAAACATAGAAATTATTTATCATTTTTCGCTTGATTAGTAATAATGTATAAAATTTATTTCTTAGAATACTTATCATTTTACTTACCCATCATACGTAGTATAGGGTAAGTCTTGTAATCGTTTTAAAAATCGGATTTTTTTTTTTTTTTTTTTTGACGGATTTACAAATTTTATACACAGGGAATTCCGAAAAACATATTTTTAGCAAAATAAATTTTCCGTCCGTCTGTCTCTGTGTGTGTCTGTTAATGCTCTATCCCTTGAACAAATTGAGATAGAGACTTGAAATTTGGCGTGTACTTAATATGTAAGATTGAGAAGAAGCCTATTAAATTTCATTAAACTCGATTATCCGAAACCATTTCGCTCGATTGGATAATCAGTTGTCGAGATATTTGTAATCATATTTTCCATACTCTTCGATCTTCCATGACGCTGTATTTCATTCAAATTTCAGTTCAAAGATATATTTTAATTGGAAATGAGACACCTAATCCGACGTAGTAAACTGTTAGTTAATATGATTATCATTTTTGGAGTTATAAGGACGTTTCTTTTACGGAATTCAGTAATACAACATTTAAAGTTTAAGAAGTCATCAAGCCACGATTTTAAACACTCTATCTACCGAACAAATTGAGATAGAGGCTTGGAATTTTGTATGCACTTAGAATGGAACAGTGCGACAAAGCCTATTAAATTTCAGTAATCTTAGTTATTCCTGAAGATGCATTTTATAAATAGTTTACACATGATATATTTTCATATATTATGCATATCTATGATGGGTAAGTACACGTTGGCCCCCAGCGACTAGTATACTTTTGCATGTATAAATTCAATTACGTAGCCGAAAATGTTTATATGGGAATTGATAGTATCGTAAAAACCGACATTCTGATTTGAGAAAATTGTCCAATACATTATATAACCATTTCCAAAAGTCGGAGGCAGCAAAAAAAGCCTTATGTTTTATTAATGTAAAATTAAGTCTCAAAATTAGATTCATTTCTGGGGTTTTTTAAGATAAAGAACGCTTTTTGGAATCATGAGTAACTCGGGAGAGGTTATTGTATAATTTTGTTTGTGGTTATACAGGGTGTCACAAAAGTCCACGACATATTTTATGATTCAATATAAAATCAAGTAATTGTCGTACAAGAACCGACGACTCCCATCCTTATTCCCTTTCTCAGTCGTCATTTCTGTCTCAAAGCGTCAAAACCAATCTGAAAATCAGAAAAAACGCGTGTTTGAAACCAAACATACAAACAAGTGACGCCATCTATAATCGAAGTTTGGAACTAATTATTTCCATTCGCTAAAAGAAAACTTCACATCGAGAGAAGTATTTTAGTCCAAACCGCATTCCTGTACGACAATTTCGTGATTTTAAATTGAATTTTAAAATGTGTCAAGGAGTTTTGGGTCCCTCTGATTATATTATATTTTTGTGGATTAAGAAACTTTTATTTTTACAGCGTAGTTTAAAACGCTATGTCTCAATATTTCCATCTGGAAGTGAAAACTTTTTGTACACCATAATGTAATTTTTCATGTATACTCTGCACTTAGTCTTGTACCATATTATCACATTAACACTATTTCTATTGGTGTCGTGACACCTTTTCAAATTTTTATTTATGTTTATTTTGCTCGTAGTTTCTGAATGTAATAAGCATTTAAAAGTCTTCAATGTATTACACATAATTTGTAATTATTTAAAACTCAAAAGAAAAACCATACATAGAAATCTTTTTAACAGGTCTGATTTGGCACCGGTAGAAATAGTGTTAAATATATGACTAATCAGATATTTAAGAATAAAGGATTATTTATATCATCTATTCATAACAATAACAATAAGTACGAAAAATCATGCTTCCAGCATATATTATGAAACACTTTCCAAAAAATTCAGAAAGCTGACAGAACAAAACAATAGAATTTATTAAGGTGAAAGATGTCAATAAACAATTTAGAAAATCCATAAGACAGTTGAAAGTCCAATTTTACCAATTACCATGAATAGACCAAAAATGACGATTTTTTTGTGTAAACCTGTATATGATTCATACATTCTTATGTATATTACATAGTATGCTAAGTGCATAGCACGATTAAAATCTGCCAGTCAATAATTTCCACCAATAAACGGAAATGCACTTCAGACCTTTTGTGTAGCCCTGTATATGAATTCTATATATAGAATTTATACACACCAAGCAATCTGCAAAAATATAGTTAAAATTCAAAATGCATATCGCAAGCGAAAACGGATTTCCAGAATATTATTCTTCATAAACAGTACTGTAGACAAATACTTTTGTGTGTCCCTGTAAATGAACGATTAATTATATGCACATCAGATTCTGGAGTAAGCGTTTTGTAGTACACCTCAGTGATGTATATAAATTTCAAGATATTTAAAATATATTGCAATAACTTTGAAATACACTGCAAACGATTTTCACTCATAGGACGTAACGTAACGGAATTCTTTTGAATGACCCTGTAATTTAACGTTAAACGCTACGCACTTCATTTCCAATACCGAACGTGGCACAGTAAACACAAATAACATATAGCAATTTTATGGCAATCTTACTATATTTGCGAGTGTTAGAGGACGGTTACACAGACAAACCGAATTTATAAACACTTTTCAAGTATTCTTGAAAGTATTTCAAATATTACATGTTATTTACTGAATAAATTCAAAATTAAATAAACGAAAAAACAATAGAAATACTGTTATTACGTTTTGTTTTAAATAATTTATTTTTCATTTCGTGAGACGCTACAATAGACAGCAAGCACTCTGTGTGAAATAAATCATTATCCAACAAAGGAGCATGCTACAATTTCCAGGTCATTTATAAAGTTCAAATGACGCCTTAAATCACAAGAAATTCTTTAACTGCATTTTTCAGATTTAGTTCTTTTGGGAATATTTTCTGAAAGAGGAAAATTTATTTTTTAAGCGGAACTTCAATGCTTAGTACATAAGGGAAAGAAAAGCGGCGTGTTTCACAAGAGAATAAGATTTTGTGTGATATATGATGAGCAAACATGACATTTATGCATCACAAGAGGTAATAGTTTAAATGTAATTTATTTTCCTTAAGTAAAAGACTTGAAAACTGAAAATCATGTTATTTTTAAAATGCAATTTAGAAGATACAGTGGCTCCCAAAAGTGTACGTCCACTTTAAAAAATTTTAGTAATAAATTTAAAAAATCAAAATACCTGAATGCGTAAAAAGCGAACAAATTAATTATTTCTCATCAATGTAAAACTATTTTTTATATTACTTACCTATTTTTTTATTAACTTGTATTGATGACTTTTAAGTTGTGTTTAATTGTTAGTTCCTATCTATAAACATTGTTTTGATAAGGCCTCTAGATGTCTATGAAGGTTTGAGAGTTGCAGTAAAGCTAGCGATCCTACCTACACAACTTCCAGGTTGTGTAATATTTAAACGGAGCTTCTGACTGTAAAATAGTCGATGAAACATCGTCTTCATTTTGAAAGACCTATGCCACTCAATAGACAGCGTAAAAATTTTTTTTTTTCGTCTCTACAGCCATTTTCTATTTTACGTCCGCCATTTGAATTTATAAAAACTAAACCTATCCTATAACTATCGGACGGTTAATTCGAATCGATAGAGACCCCATTCATTAAAATCCATCCTGTCATTGGGATGTTTCGAGGGTATAAAAAAATCCACATACCCAGATATGCGTGAAACACATAACCCTTCTTGGCAGTCGGGTAAAAAGGAAGTACCCTATCCGAATGTGATATCCAATATTTTTCCATATCATCTCTATGTTATTATAAATAAGACCCAACACTGTTTTTTTTTTTTAAATATTGACCGATTTTCTTTTTATATAAAAATGGAAACGCGCGGAGTCAGAGAATGAACACATCACAAAAGTCTTCGCACATTGAAACATTTTCGGATAAATTCATATTTAAAATTATGGTCTGCGACTTTTTTTTTTTATTTTTGCATTGTGGTATCATATCCCCTTTAATTTTTCCTTGTTTCCCTTTAATTTTTCCTTGTTTTCTCCGTAATATTCTATCTATTATTTAATAATGGCTCGTAGTCGTAAGAAACAACTAACAGCATTCGAAAATTGATTATTTTATTGTAGTAGTGGTAAATCAATTCGGAATATTTTTAATTAGTTAATTTATCCCATTCTACGGTACAGTATCTGATAAAATGCTTTAAAGAAGAAAATTGGATCGATAACAATGTAAGAAATGCTCTTCTGTCAAAGTTAACACAACGTGGTCAGAGATTTATAATTAGAATCCAGATTGTTTCCAGGATTGAAAAATCCAGATTTAAGTATTATAAAAGTTGCGACAGAATTTAATGAAACATTTTCTACTCCAATTTCACCTGAATTTGTTCGACGAGTGCTGAGATCAGCAGGATTAAAAGGACGTTCTGCTCGTAGAAAATTTTCTGGTAATGCGAAAAACAGGAAGCTTTGACTTTCCTTCGCAAAATTGATGATAAATAAACCCGAATTGTATTAGAATAATGTCTTATTTGCAAATTAAATAAAATCTAGTATTTTTGGTTCCTATGGGCATATAATTGTATGGAGACGAAAAAATGAAGAACTTAATCACAAGAACTTAGATGGAACAGTTAAGCTTGGCGATTGAGGTGTTTTTGTGTGGGGATGCATTGCCGCACCTTTTTGCCGCGAATTTGGTATTTAATGATGGCATAATGAATAATTCTCTTTATTTAAATACGTTAAAAGACAATTTAAAATTATCAGCCAAAAATTTGGGTATTGGAAACTACTTTGTTTCTTTATCAAGATAACGATGCTAAGCACATGGTTCTCAACGTTCGCATCTGATGTCTCTATAATTGGACCCAAGTTCTGAAAACACCGACTCAGTTATCGGATTTAAACCCAATAGAATATATTAGGAGAGAATGGGAGGTTAGAGGACGAAGAAACGACATTAAAACAAAAAGCGAACTAAAAGAAGTAATGATCGACGAATGGATGAACATTGATACAGAAATTGCAAAAAGAACTAGTGAAATCTATTCGCAGACTTTTAAAAGCTGTTGTGGAGACTAAAGGATATTCTACTAAGTACTAGTTTAACGAAATATTGCAATATTTACTAGTATATCGGGATATTTTAAAAGTGAACGAAGACTTTTATGAAGTAACTTTTTTGTTATTTTTTGATTATTTATTCCTGCAGAATAACGTTTTACTATGTTTTTAAAATATTGTATGTAGTTTTGTTAAGAATAAGTTATAGATCTTATTATTAAATATGCATTTAAAATAATAATTTTAATTAATGGATAAAGCACAATTTCATTGAAATTCGTAAGTGTACGTACACTTTTGTGAGCCACTGTATCTATATATTTAAAATGCTAAGTATTTCCTTTCGACAGTTGGTGAAAACAAAACTACTTCATCAAATTACATTATTTTTACTTTAAAAGAAATATATTTGTACAAAGATTTGTTATCGTGCATTCGTTTGTTCAAAACTTTTATTAATTAGCAGAAACTTTCAATTAACATTTTACTTGTGAGGATGCGCAACGTATATGTACAAATATGTGCTTTGGGCAGATGCAATGGACATGCGCATAGGAGCTTGCTCGGTTGCATTATCACAGGTGGAGAGATGTGTGCTTTATTTACTATGTTCTTTATTTAGTAAATGGACCTTTTGTACGCGACCTGAGGTCAAGGCAAAAATTCGTCTGCTGGCTGTACTTTCTTCTGAATATTAGCATAGCGTTCTATGGAGTATCTATTATCAATGTTCTTTAGTTAAAAATAACGCAAAAATATTCATTATTGTGGCAGTAGATAATATATTGTAATATAAATGCAAAATTTTGTTCTGTATCCGAGAACAGTTGCTAAATTTGCAAAATTTTAGTTAAAGTTTATGTACGCAAACTGGATCGAGCAAAAAAGTCGTCTGCTGGAGGTATTGGCGGCTGTGTACGCTGGTATTATTGCGGTTCAGTGGATTGAATAACGGATCACGGTGCCGCCAGCTCTGGAGAATGACGCCACGTGCATAAGTTCGATGTGATATTGTGGCAGGAATATAGTTTTACTTGCATGATTACTTCACATGTCAATGAAATTTTCTTTCTTGGAATGGTAAATATGGCGGTAATTTCGAATTGACTTGAATTACACATGTATTTACGGATTGATTGTTTAGGGTTTACATCAAAAATCGTATTGTATTTCACGGGGGAGAAAACTTTCAAAATAAAATTTTTTAAACATTGTTTCATACTCTCCCCGCCTTTCGCCCTCTTAAACAATAAAGAAGCTTATTTTACTGATATTGTTATAACAATTTTCTTTCCGTCAAGGTTAAGTTTAGTTTAATTAGTTTAATTTAAATCTAGGTCAAAGTAAGATAAAACTGTACCTTATTATTAGTTGCTTCTTGAAACGACAAATTCTAATGTATTATCGTGCATTCGTTTGTTCAAAACTTTTATTAATTAGCACAAATTTTCAATTAATATTTTACTTCTGAGCATGTGCAACGTATATGTACAAATATGTGCCTTGGGCAAATGCATAGCACATGCGCATAGGAGCTCGCTTGGTTGCATTATCATATGTGGAGAGATGTATACTTTCTTTACAATGTTCTTTATTTAGCGAATATGATACGGATGTATGAATATACTCCCTATTTGTATGATGCTTCATGGGTCCATTAAGATTTTCTTTCTTACTCTGGTGAATAAAGACGGTAATATCAAATTGATTTGCATTATCACATGTGGAGGGATGTGTACTTTAGTTACTATGTTTTTTATTTAGCGAATATGATACGGATGTAGGAATATACTTCCTATTTGTATGATATTTCATAGGTCCATTAAGATTTTCTTTCTTGCACTGGTGAATAAACACGGTAATATCAAATTGATTTGCATTATCACATGTGGAGAGATGTGTACTTTATTTACTATGTTCTTTATTTATCGATTATGATACGGATGTAGGAATATACTTCCTATTTGTATGATACTTCATAGGTCCATTAAGATTTTCTTTCTTGCACTGGTGAATAGAGACGCTAATATCAAATTGATTTGCATTATCACATGTGGAGAGATGTATACTTTATTTACTATCTTCTTTATTTATCGAATATGATACAGATGTAGGAATATACTTCCTATTTGTATGATACTTCATAGGTCCATTAAGATTTTCTTTCTTGCACTGGGAATAAAGACGCTAATATCAAATTGATTTGCATTATCACATGTGGAGAGATGTGTACTTCAGTTACTATGTTCTTTATTTATCGAATATGATACGGATGTAGAAATATACTTCCTATTTGTATGATATTTCATAGGTCCATTAAGATTTTCTTTCTTGCACTGGTGAATAAACACGGTAATATCAAATTGATTTGCATTATCACATGTGGAGAGATGTGTACTTTAGTTACTATGTTCTTTATTTAGCGAATATGATACGGATGTAGGAATATATTTCCTAATTGTATGATACTTCATAGGTCCATTAAGATTTTTTTTCTCCCACTGGTGAATAAAGACGCTAATATTAAATTGATTTGCATTATCACATGTGGAGAGATGTGTACTTTAGTTACTATGTTCTTTATTTATCGAATATGATACGGATGTAGAAATATACGTCCTATTTGTATGATATTTCATAGGTCCATTAAGATTTTCTTTCTTGCACTAGTGAATAAAGATGGTAATATCAAATTGATTTGCATTATCACATGTGGAGAGATGTGTGTACTTTAGTTACTATGTTCTTTATTTAGCGAATATGATACGGATACAGGAATATACTTCCTATCTGTATGATACTTCATAGGTCCATGAAGATTTTCTTTCTTGCACTGGTGAATAAAGACGGTAATATCAAATAGATTTGCATTTTCACATGTGGAGAGGTGTGTACTTTAGTTACTATGTTCTTTATTTAGCGAATATGATACGGATGTAGGAATATACTTCCTATTTGTAAGATACTTCATAGGTCCATTAAGATTTTCTTTCTTGCACTGGTGAATAAAGACTTTAATATCAAATTGATTTCCATTACGAAATTGTTTACGGATTGTTTGTTTGGGGTTTACATTGAAAATAGCACTGTATTTCAAGGAGGAACAAAACTTTTAAAATAAAATTTTTGAAACATTGTTTTATACTCACCCCGCATCCCCCCCTTTTAAACAATGAAGAAGCCTATTTTACTGATATTGTTAACGTATTTTTTCCGTCAAAGTTTATTGGGTTACATTTAGTTTAATTTAAATCTAGGTGAAAGTAGGGTAAAACCGCATGCCTTATTATTACCTGCTTGTTGAAGCGAGAATTTTTAATAGAATTTAATGTAACTTTGCATGCATACTCTGAATTTCCTCTTTACCATAATAACATTTTAAATACATGACTAGTCACACATTTTTGAATAACTGATAATTTATATCATTTATTCATAATAATAACATAAATGTTAAATGTTATTTGCTGAATGAATTCCAAATTAAATAAATGACAAAAAATAGAAATATTGTTATTATGTTCAGTTTTAAATCATTTATTTCTCATTTCGTGAGTGATTACAATAGAAAGCAAGCACTGTGTGTGAGATCAATCATGATCCAACAAAGAGAGTACAACAATTTCCAAGTCATTTATAACGTTCAAATAACGCCTTAAATCACAAGAAATTCTTTAACTGCATTTTTCAGATTTAATTCTTTTGGGAATATTTTTTGAAAGAGGAAAAATTATTTTTCTAAGCGGAACTTCACTGCTTAGTACATAAAGTGAAAAAAAGTGGTGTGTTACACAAGAGAATAAGTTGTTGTGTGATATATGATGAGCTAACATGACATTTATGCATCACAAGAGGCAATAGTTTAAATGTAATTTATTTCCCTTAAGTTAAGAACTTGAAAACTGTAAATCGTGTTTCAATTTAGAAGATATCCATATATTTAAAATTCTAAGCGTTTTCTTTCGGCTGTTGGAGAAAAAACTATTTCCTCAAATAACACGATTCTTATTTTAAATAAAAGTTATTTGGCTTCAGATTTGTTATCGTGCATTCGTTTGTTTAAAACTTTCATTAATTACGAGAAATTTTCAATTAACATTTTACTTCTAGGCATGCGCAACGTATATATACAAATCTGTGCCTTTGGACAGATGCAAAGCACATGCGCATAGGAACTCGCATTATCACAGGTTGAGAGATGTGTGCTTTATTTACTACGTTCTTTATTCGCTGAATATGGTATGGACGTAGGAATATATTATTTCCTATTTATATGATGCTTCATAGGTCTCTCATATTTTTTTTCTTGCACTGGTAAATAAGGCGATAATATGCTATTGATTTGCATGACAGAGTTGTTTATGGACTGTTTGTTTGGTTGTTTAAATCGAAAATAGTACTGTGTTTCACTAGGGGAGGGGAGGAAGAGGAATTTGAAAATAACATTTTTGAAGCATTACTTGATACTCACCCCCGCCTCTTCCCCTCATAAACAATAAAGAAGTATGTTCTGCTGATATTGGTCTAGTAATTTTTTTCCTCCATACTTTGTTGGGGTCCATTTATTTTAATTTAAACGTAGGTGAAAGTAGGGTAAAATCGCCTACTTTATTGTTAGTAGCTTCTTGAAACGAGAATTTCTAATCGAATATAATGTAAATTTGCATGCGTACTCTTAATTTATTCTTATGCAATAATATAATTTTAAGTATCTGACTATTCCAGCATGTTCATATAAATAAATTATTACTTATATTATTTATTCATAACAATAACAAAAATGTTGTTTGCTGAATGAACTGTCAATTATATAAAAAAAAAATAATAGAAATACTTTATTGCATTTGCTTGTAAATAATTTATTTTTCATTTCGTAAAACATTACAACTCTAAGTACAGTGTATGCAATCAATCATGATGCAAAAAGAAGCATATTGCATTTTCCAGGTCATTTATAACATTCAAATCAGACCTTAAATCACAAGATATTCTTTAGTTGTTTTTTTTTTCAGATTTAATTCTTTTGGGGAAGTTTTCTGAAGGGGAATTTTTTTTTTCAGCCCAGTGCTTAGTACATTAGAAGAACACGTGATGTGTTGTGCAAGAGAATAAGTTGTTGCCTGATATATGATGAGCAAACATGACATTTATGTATCACAAGAACTAAAAGTTTAAATATAATTTATTTCCCTTAAGTTAAAGACTTGAAAACTGTAAATCATGTTGTTTTAAAAATTAAATTCAGAAGATATTTAATTTAAATCTAAGTGTAAGTAGGGTAAAAATTGTATGCCTTATTATTAGTTGCTCTTTGAAGTGAAAATTTCTAATAGAATTTAATGCAAATTTACATGTATACTCTGAATTTATTCTTGTACCATAATATCATTTTTTAATATCTGACTAATCCATCATGTTTTTATGAATAAATTATTATTTAAATTATTTTTCCATAGCAGTAATAAAATTGTTAAATGTTATTTGTTGAATGGACTGTCAATTAAATCAAAAAATAAAAATAAAAATATTTTTAATGCATTTAATTATAAATCCTTTATTTTTGAGATCGTAAAACCTTGCAACTCTAAAGACAGTGCATGAAATTATACATTTTATATTTTAATGAATAAAAATAGTCATAACTAAAAATATTGAAATATTGAACTAAATACTGAAAAGTAGTTCATTTTAAACACACATATTTTTTTAGTATCTTTACCAAATTTCATGACAATTCATACATACTTTCTCAATATATCATGAGCGCAATGACTTCCGTAGTAAAAAATTGAGCTATTTTGATTTCAATATATTAAATTATAAGCAGAAGTTCTCTTATACGTCCATTAAAAATATTTCAAAAATATATATTCTAAAAACACACTCAAAATATATATTAAACATTTAATTGCTAAAAAGGACGTCAAACGTTAATAAAATACATTAAAAGATCTTAATAATTTGACATGTTTCGATTGAATTTACTCAATCATCATCAGAAAAACAAATAAACACAAAGGTGAAAAATGACAATAAGCTATTACAAATGAAATTTAAAAATAAATAAATAAAAATCACGCGCGTAATATTTTAACATGTTTCACGTTGCCCTATTTTATTTTCAAATTATCTAACAATTCAATCCAAATATTTGGGATTTGAAATGACAAGGAATCATTGCAGACCATTGAGTTGCTGACGTAAATTTCAATAGATTCTCTAATAAAAAGTTGCAAATAAAAATCTGACCTATAAATTAATCTACTTTCATTAAACAAAATATTTATGTTTTCTATTTTATTTAGCCTAGATAATGCGGTTTTACCTCTATTAAATGTTATGTCTGCAATGTGCTCTTTACATCTCACTTGGAATTTTCTCTGAGTCATGCCAATATAATAATTTCTATAACCACCTTCTTTAAGAAAAGGAATGATATAAACACCGGAAAGGTCAAATTTATCAATAGGGTCAATTCTAGTGGTTAAAATTGATTTCGCTTTTAGCTTTTAGCAATTAAATGTTTAATATATATTTTTGAAATATTTTGATTTCTACAATACACTAATTCTGTAAAAGGCTGATAAATTTCTAATGTTAGCTTATTACAAAGCACAATCTGTTTATCAATATCCAAAATTTTATCTTTATACATAAAAAGGTTTAAAAAACAGACTAATTCAAACTTTGAATTTTTTCGTTAATTTTCGTCGCGTTTAAAAGGTACAAGACTCCTTAAAATGCAATTGGTCTCTCAAGTCATATCTTAGTGGAAAACACCTGCAGACCCGATTTTAGTGGTAGATTTACCATTGTTTCCCTGCTTCCAGTCCTCCATGTTTTAATACCTTTGGATGCGGGAAAACACAATCATAAACCTACCGATCAACCACTAAAAATCGGGTATACAGGTGGTTTCCACCAAGGTATGACTTGGCAGACCAGCTGCAATTTAATATGCTTATCGAGTTCTGTCTAATCTGGAATTTCAGCCGTCAACTCGATGGGGTGATGATCTGTGCAGCTCCCTCCTGGTCTATTAGTGGAGAGAAAAAAAGTTACTGCGTGATATATGATGAGAAAACATGACATTTTTGTACCAGAAGAGGTAAAATATTAAGGTTTCCCTTAACCCCTTGAGGGGCGGTTGGATATATTATATCCCACCTAATTTAAACAAGATTTGCACCAGAAACTTTTAACTAAATTTTATATTTTTAACTTTAGGGGCGAAATGTTGAAAAATTGTTTTTCCTTATTTTAAAATAAAACTTTTCAATTATTCCGGTGATAATTCAATATTACAAAGACATTACTGCTTGCCCCTCAAAGGGTTAAGGAGTCTCAGGACTCTTAAAATTTGAAAAAAAAACTTTTTTTAACCTTTAATATCTTAAAACGCATATGATTTTAAAACACAACTTTTATTGAGATGAAAGATATAACTATGTTCTTTCATTTCACGTATTTAAAAAATTGTGAGATGCAGAATTAATATTTATAAGGAGCTCCAAATTGTCAAGCAGAAAATTGGTTTAACAGCTTACGCGAAGGATTAGAAAAGAAATTTTGCAACAAAAATGAAATTTTTTGTACCTAATTATACTTCAGATTATAATAATTACCCTGAACCTAAATATATTTGTATTTAAGGAATTTTTATATTTTTAATATAAAGTTGTATTTAGCTGTTACAAAATTTTGAAAATTTCAGAAGCATAATCAACTAAAAAAATATTTTTCTGAACAATGAAAATGAAATCTTAGGTTCAGTTTATAAACACTAACATGAAACATATGTTTTGAAAATTTCAGGGGAAAATATTCAAAAGTTTTTTAAATATCCTGCGCGTTATACCCAAAAACGTCATTTGGAGAAAAATTACTTTAAAGTTTCGGAAGCCCCGCTTCAGCTATTGAGAGGGTTTAATTCGAAAAACCGTAACTTCTGTTATAATGGGAATTTCTGGGAAACAACTATATCAAGATGTTCAGAAAATACAGAATTTTAACATCTAAAAAAATTAAAATTTCGAAAATTTGAAGCTTTAAGATTCCTGAGATCTCTTAACTTAAAGGCAGTAAAGAAGCAATTTAGAAGATAATAAATTTAAATCTAGGGGAAAGTGCACTGTAAAAAAAGACACACTTTTCTTAATCTAAATTAAATATTTTGTTTCTAATTTAAATTAAAAATGTATAGATGACAGCACCACACAATTTCTCCCGAATTCCTGATAAATAAGTGTCAATGTAAGTAGAATATTCGTTCTGGAATGTCTTGTGTACTGTAAGTTCTGTTCGTGTGTTACTGTCATAATTAAATGTTAAATAAGTATTTTGGTGCTACCTCTTCATTTATAGTTTGTGATAATTATTTATAAATCAGGAAAAACAAACAATATACTAAACACCGAGGGTCCCGCGTTAGACTGACCACCTGACCGGGACATACAGCACCTCGGGACCCACTGTCAATAAAACAGGGATGGGCGCTGTAGGCTGTGATCCTACGTGTATTGTATAGCCACAGGTTTACAATACACGTAGGACTTAATCTGGAAAAATACAGTGTGTACACTCTCAACGGTGTACAATAGCTAATTTATAAACCTTTAGATATAGACATGTAGTTCCAACAACAAAAATATTTTTAATTAGGTAGAAAATTACTTCAAAAGACATTTTGATCAATAAAATCAATTCTTAAAAAGTTGCGCGATTTAAATTTTTATACTGCCCCGCTCCGATAAGTGATATTTAGTAAAAATTTTCTATTTCACTAACAAGTAAGACATAAAAAGTTCCATTCGTCTAACACTTAAATTAACCGAGGTTTGAAACTTCGAATTTCATAACTTATACCAATTTTCTGCATCTGAACCCAGAAGAGTTAGGCCGTGCTTCGAGGTATTGTATACAATGTGCTTAAAGTGTCAGAAGGATTTATTTCGAGTGTACATTTCTGCATTGAAAGTATCGCTATCTATTGAGAAAATGGTAAATTACATATTATGCATTGGACGAACTGAGTTCTGGCTTCACGGAATTGAAATACCATTTTTTCTGCTGCCCGAACTTAGGTCGTACATTCCAAAATTGGCTCATTTGCGTTGGAAAACTCAGTTCGGGGAAAATCAAGGGGTTAAACTTATTTTTTGTGAATTTATGTACACTGGGTTTATCTTTCAGTGGCAGACATTTTTATTATGAAGTAATTAACAATCCTAGAAAAGAGATTATCATTTTATAGGATATTTTATCTGATAAACATACAGGGTGGTTATAATTAAACTTCCCCTATAAACAGCATCCTACAGCGCAAACGGGTGAGCGGAATGCAATGAAATTTGGTACATAGACTATACACGAAATGCGCTCACGGAATTTCGAAAAAAAAAATTAGTTCCAAAATATCCACCAGATGGCGCTTTTCCGGAAAAAACATTAAGTTTAACACAATAAACGACCAGGAATACAAAAACAATATTAACAATCCAGAACAACAATTATGAGTAATAAAATGTAAAACTGGCTGTTTTGGCCGTTTATTGTGTTAAATTTAATGTTTTTTCCGGAAAAAGAGCCATCAGGTGGACATTTTGGAACTAATTTTTTTTTTCGAAATTCCGTGAGCGCATCTCGTGTATAGTCTATATACCAAATTTCATTGCATTCCGTTCTCCCGTTTGCGCTGTAGGATGCTGTTTATAGGGGAAGTTTAATTATAAACACCCTGTATTTAAAAACTCACATGCACTAAATATAAATAACATTCTCTTATATATTTCTAGTTATTTCATTTGTTTTGATTTAGATTTAAACATATTCAGTATTGCGAATTGAAATCCTTTTACATTAAACTTTAGATAAACATTTTGCAGAAAGTTTTGAAGCCATACTAGTTTTGCAAAATTTAAACACACCAATTTAATTTTTTTCTCCTCTTTTGAACTATTGAAATGAAACTATATATATACTGTCAGAAAATACAGTTTCTCAGAAATTTTTAAGAGCAAAACCTTAATCTAAAAATGATCATTTTCAAATTAGATTCCAAAAATTAGGCTCATAAGTTGAAATAAGTGTTTGTTACGATATCCTTACAATATAAACATTGTACAACGTTACAAAAACTAAACAATTCAAATATTCAAGTTCGAGGAAAATTTGTACTTTTTCTGTTAAATAACAGGATTCGAAACAAATTTTTAGATTTGAAATTCGGTTTGACAGTCAGAGAGAACTCTCCAAACAAAATCTAACACAATAAAACTGAAGAAAGCATTTTCTTCGGAAGCTAAAATAAAAAAGTGCAGTGAATTTTTAAATTGTTTTATGATGCCTTCCTTCAGTTAAATTCATGATTTTTCTGAGAGAGTAAATTTGATGACTGCTTTCAGCTTAAGGAATTTTTACTGTCTCAAGAACTATTTGACGAGACTGAAGTGAATCTTTAAAAATAACTTTACCTTTTAGTATAAGATAGATTTGATTTCCAGCTCAAAACTTTTGACTAAGATCAGTTAGCAAGATTTAAGATAGGCTTGCATTGTTTAAATATATTATGTTTAGAATTAAATGACAGATTTTTTTTAAGATGAAGTAATTAAATTTTATAAAAAAGAAATTAACATAAAATACACAACATGAACTTAAGAAGCTTGCTGTTTTATTCAGAAGATGACTAAAATAATAAAATAGATGTTACAATTTAAAAATATACATTTTATTTTCAGAAAGTAAAATGTATATTTTTAAATTGTACCATCTATTTTATTAATTTAGTAGCCATTTAAGTAAAACAGTGTGCTTTTTAAAGTTCATATTGCCAATTTCATGACTGAATCAAGCTGAAATATTGCATTTCGTCTTATGTTTTTATTATTTTTTAAAGAAATTATCATTTTACAGTACATTTTAAATTATTACTACTTTAAAAAACCCACATACTAAATACAAATATCTTAACATTCTCTTATGTAATTTTAGAGTGTTTTTACAGACTTTTCATTTGTTTTGATACACATTTCAAACATATTCAGTATCGCAAACTGAAATCCTTTTATATTAAACGCTTTATAAATATTTGTGCAGAAAGTTTTGAAGAAATGCTAGTTTTTCAAAATTTAAACTCGACAATTAACTTTTGTACTTCCCTTTAGAATTATAGAAAAGAAAATTTATATACAGAAATTTCTAAAATCAAAACCTGTCGGATTTTAATCTAAAAATTATCGTTTTCAAATTAAATTCTAAAAATTAGGCTCATAAGTTGAAGAAAGTGTTTATTACGATATCCTTACCAAAAAAAAAAAAAAAAAAAAATTCTATAACGTTACAAAAACTAAACAATTTAAACATTCAAGTTCGAGAAAAATTTGTACTTTTTCTGTTAAATAACAGAATTTGTAACAAATTTTTAAGTTTGAAATTCCGTTTGACAGTTAGAAAGAACTCTTCAAACAAAATCAAACACAATAAAACTGAAGAAAGTATTTTCTTCGGAAATTAGATTAAAAAAGCGCAGTAGATTTTTTAAATTGCTTTGAGAGGCCTTCATTCAGTTAAATTCATGATTTTTCTAAAAGAGTAAATTTGATGACTGCTTTCAACTTAAGGAATTTTAACTTTCTAAAGAACTATTTGACGAGACTGTTTTTAGAGAAGAATCTTTAAAGATAACTTTCCCTTTTACGATGAGATAGGTTTGATTTTCAGCTCAAAGTTTTTGGCTAAGATCAGTTAGCAAGATCTAAGATAGGCTTGCATTTTTTAAATATATTGTGTTTAAAATTAAATGACAGATTTTTTTAAGATGAAGTAATTAGAAATGATAAAAAGAAATTAACATAAAATGCACAACATGAACTTAAAAAGCTCACTGTTTTACTTAAAAGACGACTAAATTAATAAAATAGATGTTAAAATTTAAAAATATACATCTTATTTACATAAAGTAAAATGTAAATTTAAAAATAGTACCATCTATTTTATTATTATAGCCGCCTTTTAAGTAAAACAGTGAGCTTTTTAAAGTTCACATTGTGTATTTTACGATTGAATCAAGGTTAAATATTGCATTTCGTCTTATTATTTTTATTATTTTTTATTAGAAATTATCATTTTACAGTACATTTTAAATTATTACTACGTTTAAAAGCTCACAGATACTAAATATAAATATCTTAACATTCTCTTATACCATTTAAGTGTGTTTTTACAGTCTTTTATATTGTTTTGATACACATTTCAAACGTATTCAGCATCGCAAACTGAAATCCTTTTAAATTAAACTTTTGATAAATATTTGTGCTGAAAGTTTTGAAGCCATGCTAGATTTACAAAATTTAAACACGACAATTTAATTTTTGACTTCTCTTTTGAATTTTAGAAAAGAGAAAAATATATATACTGCCAGAAAATACAGTTTTTTAGAAATTTCTAAAATCAAAACCTGTCGGATTTTAATCTAAAAATTATCGTTTTCAAATTAAATTCTAAAAATTAGGCTCATAAGTTGAAGAAAGTGTTTATTACGATATCCTTACCAAAAAAAAAAAAAAAAAAAAAAAAATTCTATAACGTTACAAAAACTAAACAATTTAAACATTCAAGTTCGAGAAAAATTTGTACTTTTTCTGTTAAATAACAGAATTTGTAACAAATTTTTAAGTTTGAAATTCCGTTTGACAGTTAGAAAGAACTCTTCAAACAAAATCAAACACAATAAAACTGAAGAAAGTATTTTCTTCGGAAATTAGATTAAAAAAGCGCAGTAGATTTTTTAAATTGCTTTGAGAGGCCTTCATTCAGTTAAATTCATGATTTTTCTAAAAGAGTAAATTTGATGACTGCTTTCAACTTAAGGAATTTTAACTTTCTAAAGAACTATTTGACGAGACTGTTTTTAGAGAAGAATCTTTAAAGATAACTTTCCCTTTTACGATGAGATAGGTTTGATTTTCAGCTCAAAGTTTTTGGCTAAGATCAGTTAGCAAGATCTAAGATAGGCTTGCATTTTTTAAATATATTGTGTTTAAAATTAAATGACAGATTTTTTTAAGATGAAGTAATTAGAAATGATAAAAAGAAATTAACATAAAATGCACAACATGAACTTAAAAAGCTCACTGTTTTACTTAAAAGACGACTAAATTAATAAAATAGATGTTAAAATTTAAAAATATACATCTTATTTACATAAAGTAAAATGTAAATTTAAAAATAGTACCATCTATTTTATTATTATAGCCGCCTTTTAAGTAAAACAGTGAGCTTTTTAAAGTTCACATTGTGTATTTTACGATTGAATCAAGGTTAAATATTGCATTTCGTCTTATTATTTTTATTATTTTTTATTAGAAATTATCATTTTACAGTACATTTTAAATTATTACTACGTTTAAAAGCTCACAGATACTAAATATAAATATCTTAACATTCTCTTATACCATTTAAGTGTGTTTTTACAGTCTTTTATATTGTTTTGATACACATTTCAAACGTATTCAGCATCGCAAACTGAAATCCTTTTAAATTAAACTTTTGATAAATATTTGTGCTGAAAGTTTTGAAGCCATGCTAGATTTACAAAATTTAAACACGACAATTTAATTTTTGACTTCTCTTTTGAATTTTAGAAAAGAGAAAAATATATATACTGCCAGAAAATACAGTTTTTTAGAAATTTCTAAAAGCAAAACCTGTCGGATTTTAATCTAAAAATGACCTTTTTCAAATTAAATTCCAAAAATTAGGCTCATAAGTTGAAGAAAGTGTTTATTACGCTATCCTTACCAAAAAAAAAAAAGCATTGTATAACGTTACAAAAACTAAACAATTTAAACATTGAAAATCGATGAAAGTTTATACTTTTTCTGTTAAGGAACAGAATTCATAACTAATTTTTAAGTTTGAAATTCGGTTTGACAGTCAGAAAGAACTCTCCAAAGAAAATAAAACACAACAAAACTGAAGAAAACAAACTAACCGTTCAAACTGTTAAAACTGAAGAAAGTATTTTCTTCGGAAATTAGAGTAAAAAAGTGCAGTGGATTTTTTAAATTGTTTTGAGAGACCTTCATTCTGTTAAATTCATGTTTTTTCTAAAAGAATAAATTTGATGATTGCTTAAAGCTTAAGGAATTTTAACTTTCTAAAAAACTACTTGACGAGACTGCTTTTAGAGAAGAATCTTTAAAAATAACTTTCCCTTTTACGATGAGATAGGTTTGATTTTCAGCTCAAAGTTTTTGGCTAAGATCAGTTAGCAAGATCTAAGTTAGGCTTGCATTTTTTAAATATATAGTGTTTAAAATTAAATGACAGGTTTTTTTAAGATATAGTAATTAGAAATGATAAAAAAGAAATGAACATAAAATACACAACATGAACTTAAAAAGCTCACTGTTTTACTTAAAAGACGACAAAAATAGTAAAATAGATGTTACAATTTAAAAATATATATTTAGGGGAGACTAAGGAGGGTTGACCCACTTTTTACAAGCTGATTTTTTTATTTTCTAATATTGAACGCAGAATAAAGTTTTATATGTCATTATATTCGTTATACAATCAGTTATCAGAATAAAATTGCTACATAAGTGTAATATATAAGAAATTTGAAAATTATGGATTTTAATCATGAGAAAATAATGGGTCAAGGCTCCTCACATATGGGAGAGCTGACCAACTTTGTTTTATATTGAAATATTTGGGAAAAGAAATAAAATCTGTTTTAGAAAAAGCATAATAATTGTGTTCTACATGCTTTAATTACTATAAAAAATAATTTTTGAAAATATAATGCTTAAACAAACCTGTTTAGACGCAATCGCAAGTCACAGGAGAAAAATTTTGTTTTAAACAGGATTTTGTCTGAGCAAGTATAATTGTACAGAAGGGAAAATGAAATCTTAACATTTAAGACAGTATTCCGTTAGAGACAGGTTCCTTTTTCATTGGGTTTCATGTTAATTATGTCCTGATTTAGAAGCCACTGCCCCGCTTTTTTTTTGTCTCCTTGTCCTTTAGTTGTCACATAGTTTGGCTTCATCTCACTGTATTCTTCCTGTTGCAATTTGTCTACATACCTTCCTAAATTTTTTTCGATCAATGCTATGTTCTTTTGCAGCCACATGAGCACTTACATTATCATTAACATCTTATAACTCTTTCAGAGGCCAGGTACTTTCAGTACTAAAATGTTGAAATAAATGACTGGCACCGGATCATACGAACAAATTTATTTGGAAATAAGAAAAAAAGGCTATATTTCACATACATATTAAATGGAATAGATTTTAGCAAAATTCTGGCGCCATTGTGGCGTTTGGAAATTAAAATTATGTGGTTTCATAAACATAACACTGCCCCTGAAAGGGTTAAGACTGCTGTTTTCATACTTCCTAGTCTTTTCCACTGTTTCTATTTCCTTATTGTAAATAATATTTAACTATAAAAGTTCCTTTCAATTTTCCAGTTTATATTTCAATACATTTTTTCCTGCAGTGGATACTATAGCAATTTTTCACATCTTTCTTTTATCAATATATATTCTTTTCCATCACCCCAATTTACTGTAGCTTTGCAGAATAAATTTACATTGTTTTTTATACAGGGTGATTCAGCTCGTCGGTGACAAACTTTAAGGATCGATAGAGCACACCTAGACGAACATTTTTGAATAGGGAATGTAGGGTCCCTGACGCGATGGTAAGGCGCTAGGCGCTTTCGAAAATTTGGGTGCCGAAATTCGAAACGTCATAAAAACTAGGGAAATGGTTAGATTTTCTTGCTTGTTGCGTCGAAATGATTCTGTTTGTTTAGACTTTCTTCAGTACCAATTTGATAAGCGTATCTCTTAAAACATGGATAGGGGGCGCTGCAGACTTTGGAGAGCTAGACAACAACTTTAAGCCCGTTATTTTGATAATTTAACACATGCTCGCCAAAGTTTATACACTAACTTAAAGTTTGAACCCAAAAGTAGAGCCCTGCAAAAAGCGTAAGAGCCGGAATAAAATGTCAAAGTACAGGGTGGTCGAAACTCGAAGGCTCCTAGGAGATAAACAAACAGATTTCTTGACTTATGGCATGCATTTTCATGATTCTGTTTGCTGGGGCTCTCTGAAACTCAGTTGAACGGTACAAAAAGAAACATCGATAGGGGGCGCTTTGGGCAAAAAACATAATTCGTTGACATTTCGGACGCTAACTGGAAACGGGGCGCTACGATCAGTTAGAAACAAAACAAGAGAGTAATTTACTTATCATAAGAAGCTATTAAAACTGCAGTTTGTTTGTTTTTTTTAACAAACATAGCTGGTTTCAATCATGCACAATGCGCGCAATAAAATTTACATAAGGTGCTTTTTGCTGATTTATGCAAAAGATATCGTACCATATCGATATGCAAAAGATACGTAATGCGTAGACGACAACGCGAGATGACGTAGTTGTATGCGCAGACACGTCTTTTGAACGTGCGGTACCTACTTAAGCTTCGGGTTACTTGTCTGCAGATCGGTAGTAGGATGGAACGGTACACAAACTCTGAATTGGCTGACATGCATTTGGCGTATGGCGCTGCTGGTTGTAATGGACGAGCCGCTCAGCGGTTGTACGCCGAGCGTTACCCCAACAGGCAAATCCCCTGCCATGCCTTCTTCGCTCGAGTACACCAGAGGTTGTCCACAACGGGAACTTTCGACGGAGGCAGGCCTGAACGGGAGCGATCAGTGAGCACCCCCGACAACGAAGAGGCTGTGCTTAACCTGGTTGAGGACAACCCAGGTCTTAGCACGAGAGATATCGCCAGACATGTTGGCATTTCGCAAGCAACTGCGTGGCGCATCTTACGTTCCCGGAATCTGCACCCCTACCACATCCAGCGGGTGCAGTTGCTCAGAGAGCAGGATTTTGGCCCTCGAGTGGAATTCTCAAGATGGTACTTGGCGATGAGATCCAGGGATCCCCGTTTTGTTAACAGCATTTTGTTTACGGACGAGTCCACCTTCAGCCGGGAGGGAATGTGGAACGCCCACAACAGTCATGTGTGGTGTGATGAAAATCCACATGAAACCAGAAGCCGAGCAGCCCAGGAGCGTTTCTCAGTAAATGTGTGGGCCGGCATTCTGGGGGATTGCCTCATTGGCCCTTATTTGTTACCTGAACGGCTGACAGGTGGAAATTACCTGATTTTCCTGGATCAAGTGCTGCCGCAGCTTCTGGATGAGGCGCACGTACCCGAAGGTTCGCGTCGCCAGATGTGGTTCCAGCACGATGGAGCTCCGGCCCATTACACGAACGACGTGCGTCTCCATCTAAACGCAAGGTATGGCCAGCGGTGGATCGGGCGTGGGGGTCCAGTTCACTGGCCTGCCCGATCACCAGACCTCACCTGCTTGGATTTCTTCCTTTGGGGTTACCTGAAGGCCGAGGTATACCATACACCTGTCAGCAGTGCTGAAGAACTTGTGGCGCGCATTGTGGCAGCTGCAGGGCAGATCAGAGATACTCCTGGCATTGTTGGAAACACACACTCCTCAATGCGACGGAGGTGCGAAGCCTGCATCATGGCCCAAGGTCGAAATTTCGAGCATCTTCTGTAGTGTTATTTTTTGTAAATAAATTTCCAGTATCATTGATGTTTTTGGTCTAAATTTATTCAGAAGTGTTGAGCAGAGGTAGAAAATGTGTTTTCATTATTACTAACTGATCGTAGCGCCCCGTTTCCAGTTAGCGTCCGAAATGTCAACGAATTATGTTTTTTGCCCAAAGCGCCCCCTATCGATGTTTCTTTTTGTACCGTTCAACTGAGTTTCAGAGAGCCCCAGCAAACAGAATCATGAAAATGCATGCCATAACTCAAGAAATCTGTTTGTTTATCTCTTAGGAGCCTTCGAGTTTCGACCACCCTGTACTTTGACATTTTATTCCGGCTCTTACGCTTTTTGCAGGGCTCTACTTTTGGGTTCAAACTTTAAGTTAGAGTATAAACTTTGGCGAGCATGTGTTAAATTATCAAAATAACGGGCTTAAAGTTGTTGTCTAGCTCTCCAAAGTCTGCAGCGCCCCCTATCCATGTTTTAAGAGATACGCTTATCAAATTGGTACTGAAGAAAGTCTAAACAAACAGAATCATTTCGACGCAACAAGCAAGAAAATCTAACCATTTCCCTAGTTTTTATGACGTTTCGAATTTCGGCACCCAAATTTTCGAAAGCGCCTAGCGCCTTACCATCGCGTCAGGGACCCTACATTCCCTATTCAAAAATGTTCGTCTAGGTGTGCTCTATCGATCCTTAAAGTTTGTCACCGACGAGCTGAATCACCCTGTATATAACCATTAACCTTTCATCATGCAAAGTGCATAATAAAAACATTTCCAAAGCTAATTAATTAACACACTGCCGACAAGTAATTTTTATCAAATCTGAATTTTAAAACAGTAGCCCCTCCCTGTTCTGAAAATCTTTTGGAAATTGGTGCTCTAGATAGGTTTCCCAAGTTGATGCATCGGTAAATATATTTTCAATGTACGATCTCTTACAATATAAAAAAATATGGACAATATGATATAAATGCATTTTCTGTAAGGTAGAAGCCACGCCATTAGTCAATGATGTGTTTTTAATAAAAATGAGAGTTTTCGTTTCCCATCGTGAATGTGTTAAGGGAACCTTGAGCATCTGGTAAACCCTCCCTCATATTGACTGGGTCAAGCCTCCCCACATAGTCCTTTTCTAAAGAATAGCACATTGTTATGTTAAACCTAACTTACTGTACAATCTTTATACCTTAAATGAAAGTTCTATAATTCTGCATTAATTAAAACCTACTTACTTAAATTTCTATGATATATTTTATCTGAAAAAAGCTTACAAAATATTTCTAAAAAACACAACTTTTAGGTTAAAAACGCCTCACAATTGATTTTTTCTACACCTAATTTGATTGTCTGTATGAAACAAAGACCGTTGTTTGAGCATACCAGTAACTTTATTTGACACCTGTTGATAAAATTCTGAAATTCTTTTAAATATGAAAACTGATGGGTGGGTCAAGTCTTCCTTATGATCAATCTTCCATAGTCTCCCCTATAGTTTTTAAAGTTTATATTGCGTATTTATGATTGAATCAAGCTGAAATATTGCATTTCGTCTTATGTTTTTTATTATTTTTTATAAGAAATTATCATTTTATAGTATATTTTAAGTTACTACCACATTTAAAAACCTCCAGATACTAAATATAAATATCTTAACATTATCTTATATAATTTTAGTGTGATTTTACAGTCTTCTGATTTGTTTTGATACGCCTTTCATACACAGGGGAGATTAGGGAGGGTTATTTTACCACTCCACTTTTTACAAAAGGGAGGGCCACTTTTTACAAAATGATTTTTTTTTTTTTAAATAATGAACGTAGAATAAAGTTTTACATATCATTTTATTCGTTATACAATCAGTTATCAAAATAAAATTGCTACATAAGTGTAATATATAAGAAATTTGAAAAATGATTGATTTTAATCATGAGGAAATAATGGGTCAAGAATCCCCACATATGGGAGGGTTGATCCACTATATGGGGGGCTTGACCCACTTTGTTTTATATTGAAATATTTGTGAAGAGAAATAAAATCAGTTTAAAAAAAGCAAAATAACTTTATGCTACATGCTGTAATTATAATAAAAAATATTTTTGAAAATATGATGCTTCAACAAACCTGTTTAGGCGCAATCGCATGTCAGAGGAGAAAAATTTTGTTTTAAACAGTATTTTGTCTGAGCTGATATAACTGTACAAGAGGAAAAATGAAATTTTAACATTAAAAAAAGTATTCCGTTAGAGACGGGTCCCGTTTTCATAGTGTTTCATGTATTATTACGTCCAGTGTCCCGCTTTTTTTGTCTCCTTGTCATACTTTTTGTGACACTCGACCTGACAACTCTAGTTGTCACACAGTTTTGCTTCACCTCACTCTGGTCTTTATGTTGAAATTTACCTACATACCTTCCAAAAGATTTCGATCCTTGTTATGTTCTTTTGCAGCCACATGAGCACTTAACTTATCATTAACATCTTTTAACCCTTTCAGAGGCAAAGTACTTTACTAAAATTTTGAAATAAATGACTGGCAGCGGAATATACGAACAAAGTTATTTGAAAATATGAAAAAGGCTATATTTCACATACATATTAAATTGAAAATATCTTAGTAAACTTCTGGTGCCATTGTGGAGTTTGGGAAATAAAATAAAGTGGCTTCATAAACATATCACTGCCCCTGAAACGGTTAAGACTGCTGCTTTCGTACTTTCTAGTACTTTCCACTGTTTCTCTTTTCCTATAGTAAGTAATATTTAATATTAAAATCCTATCAACTTCCCATTTATATTTCATTAATTTTTTTTCGTGCTGTGCAAATAACAATTTTTCACATCTTTCTTTAATCAGTTTTAAACAATTTCTTTTCCATCACCCCATTTTTCTGCACCTATAAAGTATAAATTTACATTCATTTTCATATATGACCATTAATCTCTCATTATGCACAGTGTGTATAATAAAAAGATTTCCTAAACCCCTTAATTAACATGTAGCCGACGGACAATTTTTATCAAATCTGAATTTTAAAACAGTAGAAGCTCCTCCCTGTTCTGAAAACGTTTTGTAAATTGGTGTTCTAGATAGGTTTTCCAAGTTTATGCATCGGTAAATATCTTTCAATGAACGAATTTTAGATAAAATGTCTTACAATCTAAAGAAATATGGTCAACATGATATCAATGCATTTTCTGTAAGGTAGAAGCCACGCCCTTATTCAATAATGTTTTTGAATGAAAACGATAATTCTCGTTTCCCGCCGTGAATGTGTTAAGGGAGCCTTAAACATGTGGTCAACCCTCCCTCACATTGACTGGGTTAAGCATCCCCACATAGCTTTTTTTATAGAATAGTACAGTGTTATGTTAAGCTTAACATACTGTATAATCTTTATTCCTGGAATGAAAGCTCGATATTTCTGCATTACTTAAAACCTACTTACTTAAATTTCTTTGATATATTTTATCTGTAAAAAGCATACAAAATATTTCTAAAAAAACAACAACCTTTGAGTTGAAAACGCCTCACAATTGATCTTTACCACACCTATTTTGATTATCTGTATGAAACAGAGACTGTTGTTTGAGCATTCCGGTAGCTTTGGTTGACACCTATTGATAACTCTGAAATTCTTTTAAATATGAAAACTGATGGGTGGGTCAAGCCTCCCGTATGGTCAACCCTCCCTAGCCTCCCCTATTCAGTATAGCAAACTAAAATCCTTTTATATCAAACTTTTGATAAATATTTGTGCTGAAGCCATGCTAGTTTTACTAAATTTTTACACGACAATTTCATTTTTTATTTCTCTTTTGAAATATAGAAAAGGAAAAATATATATACAAGCAAATATATATACAAGTTTCTCAGAAAATTCTAAAAGCCAAACCTGTCTGATTTTAATCTAAACAAGTCGGAAATTGTCCATCAAACGTAGCAATTGAAGTGCGTTCGTATACTATAGCTAGTTATATAAATATTCAGATCTAGGTGCAATAGCTGTTGCACTCTTATGCAAAAATGCATTAATACGAAATCTATTATGATTATATGGAGTAGGTGGGGGTAAAGATACGCACTTTCCATACATTTTGATTTTTAACGCACACATTGGTCTAAACTTATTTAATGAGTGATTAAAATGTTAGATTAGTTAGATTAGAACCTTAGGCAAGTGCCACCATCAACCAACATTCTGTCAAATTATAATTCTGTGAGAAATTGCAATTTTTGAAAAACATTGCTCTGCGTATCTTTGCCCCATCAGTTGTGGTAAAAGTACGCAGTGGTGGGGCAAAGATACGCAGTACGTATTTTTGCCCCATTACTGTGGATTTTTGCCCCATTTCCAATAAAACGAATGAGTTATGCAAAAGCATTAGTAAATTTCACTACTATTTATAGTTAAACTGAAAATATTAAGTTAAACCATGAAAAAAAAGGAAAAAACAGCGGTCTGTGAGATCGCATATAGCAGTTAACCTCTAACTACTGTGACAAAAATTGTTGCATAAATACTGTGAGCAGTCTCAAAGACCCCTTGATCGTAGAATGAATAAAAGGGTTGACTGATTCCTAAGATACTGTTTTTGCACTAAACTTTATGTAAAGGCATATTATAATAAAAATTCTCCTCATTTGGAAGTCTTTAGCGATACTACTAAGTTTCCAAACGAATCAAAATTAAACTAACATCAATAGTTACATTGAAAATTAGAAGTTAAGCTATGAAAACTGAATATAGCAGCAGTCTGTGAGACCGTTAGCAGGAGTTAAGGGTTAAGACTTAAAACAAAATCGTTTTATGAAACAAGAATATTGATTTTTAAAAGTAGGCGGTAGATACTTACGTTCTATATTGAAAAAAAAAAAACTTAACTAGAAAAAGGAAAAGGTAGTTAACTAGCTTATATTAGTTAAGTAGCTATTATATTTTATACAATTAAAAAAAAAAAACTTTCTACAACGTAATTGTGGAAACCTTTGCATCTATCTAAAATGATAGGACAAAGCCCCGAATCTTAAACTTGTGCGAATCTTTGCCCCAAGACAGATGCGTACTTTTACCCCATTCTGCAGTATTTTACCTAACCGGCTACTGACAAGTTTAAACATATGCGATCGAGGAAAACTATATGGCATTTAGAAGCTATAGAGCTTCCGTTCTCCACTGAATTTTTAGATTTGTAAAAATTCGAAGTATTGTCAGCTAAACAATAAAGTGAAATTTAAAAAATATTAGATCAAAATTCTAATATTTAAACTTAACTCATTTTCTTGGCTCGGAGAGACACTTTTTTCACAAGATTTGAACATATAACTATTACACTTGAGACCAATCTACCTCCAAGCGGTCATAATTGTAGAAATGTTTCTACATATTAAATCAGCCAGTGCGTATCTTTGCTCCGTGCGTATCTTTACACCCACCTACTCTATATTGAATTCAGTAATATGGAAATAGTATGACACCAGTCTTAAATAGGATGTCATCACCATAAGAACCTAGAATCCTTACCCACCATGGGATATCATTGAAATCATTACGTTTGATAGGATTTAATAGAATGGAGAAAACTTTTATTAATATCTTTTCAAGTTTTTATTGGATTTCTATAAAATTTTAAATGACTCGAAAAAATTCTGCAACGATTGTATATATTAAATTTAAATTCCATTTTTCATTTCCATTCAGTTGGTTAGTTTTTGTGCTGCTACATGCGGGCAGAAGGATATACAGGGATGGGCCAAACAACGACAACAGGCGCTGCGTAATTAAATACAGGGCTGTGGAGTCGGAGTCGGAGTCGTGGAGTCGGAGTCGGTATGATTTTTCGGTGAAAAGAGTCGGAGTCGGAGTCGCTAAAAATATGCCGACTCCGACTCCAAACTTTTTGTCGAACAATTTGAAGTGAAATAAAAAATAAAACCAATTATGCTTAATTTTAAATTTTATGAACTGAATTATTATTATGTTTTAATTTATTTTTGCTCGGAAATGCATGAAACTAGCTGGTGTTGTTGTTCAGAAACTACGTAATTGAGCTGTTTTTTCCATTTTTTTTTTTTTTTTTTTTTGCAAACGCAATAGATCTTTCAGAAAAGAATATCAAAGTGGGCATTTTGAACTGAATTTCCTCGCGAAGGAAGAAAATGCACTGAAGAGCGGGCGAAAAATGTGTTTGTCATGTGATTAAATTCGCTTATAACTCAATAGGTAATTGATTGATCAAAAAATGGAAAAAATAATTCAATTCCAAATCGCTTCCATGGCCAGGCTTTCCAATTTTATACCTTTCTGTTAAAAAATGAATTTGTAAATGTGTCAAAACGTTTTGCGCTTGTTGAGCAGAATAGTTAAGAACACCCTTAATGAGTAAATACAAGAGAAAAGAGCAGATGTGATATGTTTCCTACATCACTCATTAAATTGATTCATTTACTTACTTCTTCAGCTCATAGACGACACTATTGTACAGTAATTAAATTAAAGTGAATTTTGAAAGTTTTTTTTAAATTGTTTTTTTGTAAATTAAGTCCAACGCAACCTGAACACCGTGTCGGTTCGACTACCCAACTCAATGAAGGAATCTATCTCAGACAAAAATAGGTATTTCAATTTAATCTCTGTCCATCCGTGTTTGGGCCAGGTTCTGAAATTTCTATTTTAAGTCAATCCGAAGCGAACCGGAAAGAAACCTGAACCCGATCTGAAATGAAATAAAATAAAACTTTTATTGGAATTATGAAAAATAGTCATCTCTAACAGCACTTTTATCTTCTGTGTAGGAAAAGGAATATATACTTACTTATTCGACTTATAAGTTAAACAATATTGTGGACTTCCTTTTGAAAAACCGGGTCAACCCGACCTGAACCCGCAATAATAATTATCAGACTGGCCCACAACGAAAAACATTTAGCGCCAATTCAATCCGAACCACCGTTCGAATCGGACCCTAACAAATGCAACAATCTACTTCAGATAACAATAGATCCTTTGTCCAACTTATACTGCCTTATTTTTCAGTATTTCACAGGTAAAAGCGAATGTGTGAAAAATATGAAATTGATTAATGCCGCTATCACTACAATATTGGACAACTGAACTCATACAGAATTTTTCTCCTTAAAACATATAACTGCAGTTTTCTTCTTAAATATTTCTTACCCAAAACTCAGACGTTCTTCTATATCTAAGCCCCAACTACAGTCTATCCAAGTGCCGGGTTGCACCCGACCCGAATCTGAAATTTCTGCAGAAAGTCAACCCGAAACCCGACAAAAAGGAATTCGTCAACCAAATCAGAAAATGGAAAAAAAAATCGTCAATCCGATCCTAATTCGAGTCGAAAGAAAATTAGTTCATATTTTATAGAATAAACAATTATGAAAAAAGCCTGCAATTTTATCTTTTTTGTATTAAAATGAACTTAAATACACTCATTAAAATTTTTATTTCAATTTTAAATTTTCATTTACTCATCATAGTGTAAATGTATATACACTATGACGCAAAAGTTTAGACAATGACGTCATTCAGCTTTAAAATGTAGAATTATGACGTCAGAATTACAAAAACCTGTAAATATATTCAAAAACTGATTTAAAATGCTATGTACAAAAGACAGTCGTTTTATTTGCTATAATACTAATTTTTTTCATAAAAATTCAAATGTGCTTGTCGCAAAAGTTTAGACACTATTCTAAATTTCTTTGAATATTCGCTGGCATATGCAAATTTAGAATCGATGATGTCACAAATTTGGAGTACTTAAGTTCTGCAAACGATTGCGCTTCATAGTCGACATGCCGAGAGCTAAAGAAATTCAAGTGAATGAGGTTTCAAGGATTTGGCAGTTGTAAGGTGAAGGGAAGAGCGTTTCTGAAATTTCTGCTAATATTAATAGGTCAAAAATATCTATTTATCGAGTTTTATCGAGTGGTTCCGAATATAAAGCAAAATGTCGGTCTGGGAGGCCACGTGTGACAAATGTACGAGAGGATCGCCTGATACAAAGACTAGCGAGTACTCAACAAATGAGCGTACGTGGAGTTCAAAGCTCATCGGGACTCTGTGTATCAAAGGATACGATTCGTAGACGAATTTTGGAAAAAGGAACAATCGTTTATAGCAAAATGCAGAAGAAACCAGCTCTGAAACCACATCATAAGTTACAAAGACTTATGTGGGCTCGAAAGCATATGTCATATGGAAAGAAATGGCAGTCAGTCATATTTAGCGATGAAAAAAAGTGGAATCTGGATGGTCCAGATGGTTGTTTATCGTATTGGCATGACTTGCGGAAGGAACCTCGACGTTTTTTTAGTCGCAGACAAGGAGGGGGCTCGGTGATGGTTTGGGCAGCCTTTTGCTATAATGGACAAGTATCTCTGACCTTCACCAGTAGTCGTCAAACTTCACAGCATTATACACAGACATTAGAAGAAAACCTACTGCCATTTGCTGAGCTTCTAGGGGGTCCTCAGTGGGAATTTCAGCAAGACAATGCTTCAATTCACACTGCAAAACATTCAAAATCTTGGTTTAATTCCCATAATATAAGAGTTCTCGACTGGCCAGCATGTAGCCCAGATCTTAACCCTATAGAAAACCTTTGGAGCATCATGTGTCGCAAAGTTTATAGCAACGCTAGACAATACTCTTCTGAAAAGGAACTTAAGACATCTATTGAGAATGCATGGTACGATATCGATCCACAAACTATGCAAGATTTAGTTTCTTCCATGCAATCTCGTGTATATGACGTAATACATAAGCATGGATGCGCAACCAGGTTTTAAAAATTGTTTATTTCGATTTTATTTAATTTGTGTCTAAACTTTTGAGACACCAGTTTATTTTTGTTACCGTTTAATTTATTGCAATATGCACAATTCCACTTTTCTTTGTTATAAATATTGTTTATATGTACAGCACATTAATTTCAAGCAGTGATTTGAAAATTGAATAAATATTTTTCAAAGTATGTAAGAATTTCTTCATTGTCTAAACTTTTGCGTCATAGTGTAATAACATTTACGTCTATGATTGAAAAGCAATGACAACTTGCCAATCTTTCACATAAAGTGCGGTCGAAGCACAATTTTATTTTACTCATTCTGTTCAAAGTTCAAATTGAAATTTTCGCGTAATTTGGTTTTAATTCGCAGCTGACAAGATAAAAATCCTTTGATCGTATCATTAACTTCAAATTATATTTAGGTAAGTGAATCTTTTTAATTTTAAATAATTACATTTTTATTTAATGTATTGCATATTCCGAATCGAAATTTATAAACGTCCGTTATACGGCAGTTATAAAAATAAAGTATTAGAAACAGGATCATTAGGATTCAGGACTGTATAAAAGAATTGTTTAAAAGGATAGGTTTAAAAGAATTAGTGGCCGAACTCAGTATAATCTTACTCTAACTCAATAAAAACGTTTAATGAATATAATCTTAATTAGAGATCAACTGAAAATTATTGACCGAAACTATCTGTATTCCAAAATTCTCGTACCCTATATGGCCAAAGGTGACCGGTCACTTGCGATTTTGAACGTTTTGTTAAATATCTAGAAAAATACATGAGGAATTAACCTGAAACTAGAGGTGTGCAAGCAGTATAGTATAGGTCATATATTTCCCCGAAGATTTTTTTCTGAAACACCATAGGGGACCGTCAACAAATTGAAAAATAACGAATATCTTTTGGATAACCTTGTAAAAACTAATGTAGCAAAATTGTTCAAACACGAGATTATTAATAAGTGGCTTATTGTAATATACTGTGTTCATTTTTATGAGGATAGCATGTATACTCGTAGAGAAATTAAGGTTTTTATAAAAACAGCCCCAAATGTCGCCAAGTTTTTTGCTTATAATTTGCAGAGTTCTTAATATAAAAAAAAGTTATTTTCAGAAAATAGGACAAACAATATTGTGCACAATACTTTGGAATCAGAATTAAAAAATAATAAAAATTGGATGAAAAATGAGCAGATATACTAAAATATGTTTCACTGCGCATGCGCGAATGCAATCAAAATATAATGTGCATAATGTATTAGCTAAGTATATAGAGCAACTTTTTTGAAAGTCTCAAAATCATAACTTGAAAATTCTGAAAATAATCGTCGATAGAATAAGCTCGAAATCCGTTGTTCCCAAAAACAAGCAAAAATATCAGGGGTTGTATCAAATATCTGTTGATTAGTGCTAAGATAACGTACACAATATTGCACGTACTCTATTTGGATACTACCCCTGATCTTTTTGCTTGTTTTGGGGAACAACGGATTTCGAGCTTATTCTATGAACGATTATTTTCAGAATTTTCAAGCTATGGTTTTGAGACATTCACAGAAGTTGCTCCGTATACTTAGCTAATAAATTATGCACATTATATTTTGATTGCATTCGCGCATGCGCAGTGAAACATTTTTTACTTAACCTGCTCATTTTTCATCCAATTTTTATTATTTTTTAATTCTGATTGCAAAGTATTGTGTACAATATTGTTTGTCACATTTTCTGAAAAGAACTTTTTTATATTAAGAACTCCGCAAATTATAAGCAAAAAACTTGGCGAAATTTAGGGCTGTTTTTATAAAAACCTTAATTTCTCTACGAGTATACATGCTATCCTCATAAACATGAACACAGTATATTACAATAAGCCACTTATTAATAATCTCGTGTTTCAACGATTTGGCTACATTATTTTATACAAGGTTATCCAAAAGATATTCGTTCTTTTTCAATTTGTTGACGGTCCCCTATGGGGTTTCAAGAAAAATTCTTCGCGGAAATATATGACCTATATTATATTGTTTACACACCTGCTGTTTCAGGTTAATTCCTCATGTATTTTTCTAGATATTAAAAAAAACGTCTAAAATCCTAAGTGACCTTTGGCCATATAGTGTATTATCCTTAGGAAATTTTCAACATGATTCATCGATTCGAGCTGTATTGACTCATATGAGACACTCTTTATTCATTGCTATGAACTTCATTCACTGTTTATAATTATCAGTCACGACACGACTGACTCAAGATGCGAGTGCAAATTAAAAAAACAAGAAATGCATATATGACTAAAATTTGAAGACCCTTTTCACTTGCTCATGAAAAGCTGCAAACTTAACTTTAATAGAAATTTTTTTAGTTTGAAACAGAAGTGTTTCAATTATTGTTTGAGAAAATTCAAGTAGAACAAATGATCCTTTACAAAATTCATTATAAAAGATAAATCGAGGTATGTATACGCAAAAGATTTTTTAATTAGATGCAATTCATAATTAGAAAATCATTTCGTATCATTGATGAATTACTAATTACATTTTATTTTATATGAAAATAAAAAGTTTTGGTCAGAGTCACAGACAGCCAACTTGGACCACAGGTTATAATTACATCTACAATTAATTAATAACTATGTATATTTATTATGTGTTAATTACTTAAACATTTTTTTGGAAATTTTCGTTTTCGGCCGAAAATAGAAATATTACCGAAATTCGGTTTCTGTTCGGTTTCGGTCGATCCTTAATCTTAATTACTATTTTATTTTGAACACTTTTTCAATTTTCATTATCTATATATCTCCAACAGATAAAAAATTAAAGCGCATTTCAATCTTTTTGATAAACCCTATGTGTATGCCGGAGTCGGAGTCGGAGTCGATTGTTTCAAAAATCCAGGAGTCGGAGTCGGTCATTTTTCCTACCGACTCCGCAGCCCTGATTAAATAGTTACGAACGCACTTGAAAAGACCGATTGCAAATTAAATTACAAAAATCAGGTTCATACATCGAAGAAAGTGTTTGATGCATTATGCTTGCAAAATAAATATTCTAGAACGTTGCGAAAACCAAACAATTACAGCAATCAAAATCAAGGAATATTGTATTTTTATTGTTAAATAACAGAATTCGAAACAAATGTTTATGTTTGAAATTCGGTTTGACGGATAATCAGAAAGAACTCTCCAAACAAAATCAAGCACGATAAAACTGAAGAAAGTATTTTCTCCTGAAATTCGATTAAAAAAGTGCAGTGGATGCTTTAAAATGGTTCCGATAGATTTTTATTCAATTTAAATCAGGATTTTTTTGGAGAGACTAAATCTGATGGCTGCTTTAAGCTTAGTGAATTTTAACTGTCTCAAGAACTGTAGATTATTTGACGTGACTGCTTTCAGACAATAATCTTTAAAAATAACTTTCCCTTTTACGATGAGATAGTCTTGATTTTCAACTGGAAGATTTTGGGTAAGATAAAAAATAAAATTAAACAAGTGCTTGCATTTTTTTATTGTATTATGTTTATCATTAAATGAGAGACCTTTTTAATGAGACACAATCAAAATTAATAAAAAAAGAAATTATCATTATAGTTTAACCCTTTATCTACTGACGGTACTTATAAGTACCACTTACTTTAAACTCTCATCCCATACTGAATCTTACTAACTTTCTAATGGTACTTTGCAAAAATACTCTTTTAACTCCACTTTATCCGGATACATGGCAGCAGTATTTCTAGGTTTGTTATTTTAGAGAGGAAGGAGGCTATCTTCTAAACAGTCGATGTGTTTTGTGCCGGCATTTTGTACAGATTGTCAAGCTCTTCGTTTATTGCTGCAAACACAGTAAAGGATATAAGATAAGTGTTGGGTTTTTTTATCTGTTCATTATAATATTAGAATAAAATTTGACTAGCTATTTTAGGTGAACGGTGTATGTATGATTTTAACAGTTGAATTAGTCAGTGGTATTTGTAAGTACCGTCAGTACGCTGGGTGTTGGAGAAAAACTACTTGTTTACTTTCGTCTGTGTCCATTGTTTTCATCTGCTTCAAATTGTAATTACTAAAATGTAGTGTAGTAATACTTTTCGTAGTATTTCTTTTCTGTTTCATTATTATTTTTTATAGGAAATCGAAAAAGTTGTGCTACAGGCTCTTTTTTGCTATGCTAGAAATGGCATGTGTAAATTCACATATTGGTATGTGGAGACACAAGAGAGCATGTTGTCCATGGAATATAGACATCGCATAACTAAAGACTACTAACAAGATCGAAACCTTAAAAAAAATTAAATAAGAAAAGGGCTATATTTCTCATACTTATTAAATCGAAAACATTTTACCCCAATTCTGGTGCCATTTGAAATACCCTGTGGGTTTTCAGTTACGATATTTCAGTCATAGTGTACTGACGGTACTTTAATGTACCACTTTAATTAATTACCTCTAATGAGTTAAATTTCTCGTGGTTGAGTATTATTATTATGTTTACCCTTTAATTTTCATTGTAGTAACTGAAAAAAAAAAAAATACATGAAGAAAATTGCAGTAGATCATAATGCAGTAGATAAAGGGTTAAAACGTGTCAGAGAAAGATATTTATTATTGTATAGTTTAATAGCAAAAATATGGTCAAGTAAAATGTAATTTGAAGGGAAAAAATTACAAAATCCGAGTCTTTTTTTTAAATAGTACCTTCAGTATATCTGTTATCTAACTAGCCCATTTTTCTTGCTTTATTGATTCAGACGGAGATCAGATGTTTCTTCCCAACAAATAAAACATTCAAATTTCAAGCAAAAATGTACTTTTACTGTTAAATAACAGAATTCAAAACAAAATTTTAACTTTGAAAAACAGATTGATTGTCAGTTTAAAAGAACTCTTCAAACAAAATCCAACATGGTAAAATTGAAGAAAATATCTTTTTGGAAAATCAGATTATGATTTGGCAGTGGGTTTTCAAAAACGACTTTGAGAGATCTCTTTTCGATTTAATTCGTGATTTATCTTAGAGGCTAAATTGTATGTTTTTTGTTAGCCTTTAAAAATTTAACTGTCTGAAATATTTTAGAGTATTTGATGCGTCTACTTTTAGAGCGGAAACAAAAGTAACTTTCTTTCTAGGATGGGCTACGTTTGATTTTGGAATAAAATTTAGTATAAAATCAATAATTTATAATAACTGCAGCCTTTACTTAAGTGTTCTCAGTTCATCAATAGGTGACAGAAATTTTCGATATAAGAAAAGCAAAGGAAAAAGCTGTTCTTCCAATATATATATATATATATATATATATTATTAATGTTATAGAAATCTGTAAAAGAAACATTACCGTAAATTCTGAGGGAATATCTTTGGAGTAACTTTTTTACTTTACGTTGAATATACTATAGGCATTGAAATTATGAGAGACAATAGAATCTCGAGTGACACAAAAAGTCCATTACGAAAGAAGACGGCAGTCTTATACATACAGCTATTTTGAGATCAAAGAAAACGCAAAAGCCGTTATTTGATATCCCAACAAAGGTATTGTAACTGCAGGATTTACTTAAATATTCCCAGATCATCAATAATTGACCGAAAATATCGACTTAAGAAAAGCAAAGGAAATAACTGTTTGTCCAAGAAAAAAAAAAAAAAAACTCATATTATTAACATTAAAGAAGTCTGTAAAAGAATCATTACCATAAATTCTGAGGCAATATCTTTAGAGTAACTTTTTTACTTTATGTTGAATGTATAGGCATTGAAAGTGTGAGAGACGATAGTATCACGAGTGACGCAATAACGCCCATTACGAAAGAAGACAGCACTCTTATACATACAGCGATTTTGAGGTTAAATAATACGCAAAAGCCGCTGTTTAATATCCCAACAAATACGGGCGCATCACAGAAGTCTCATATCTCTTATTTAGCTCAATCCGGTAATTTATACATTTCAATATGCAGTATATTATAAGGTCTGGAATAACTGTTCATTCACGGGAAAAAAATTCCATATAATTAACATCAAAGAAAGGTGTAAATGTAAACTTACCGTAAAATCCGTTAAATGGAGTAACTTTTTACTTCACATTGATTACATAGACATTGGAATATGATATAATACAAACATTAAAATATAGAGACATAGTCTTGACTATATTAAGTATTAAGTAATAAACTTTATTTGATTGGTTATTTTCGAATATCGATACATATTCCTTTGAAAATACGTCTATTTGGGTTGTGTGTAACTGAAAAATCTTGATGAAATTTCATTCAAATATTTCATTAAATAACATTAAATTGAGATTTTTTCTTTTCCATCTTTTTCTCAAGAAGATAAGTTTTTACCGGACTGCCAAGATTGGTTATGTTTTTCACGAGTATCTGGGTAAGTGGATTTCTTTATACCCTCGAAACATCCCAACGGCTGGATGAATTTTAATAAATGAAGTCTCTATTGAAGCGTCTTAACCATCCGATGGTTATAAGCTGGGTTTTGTTTTTATAAATTTAAAATGGCGGCCGTAAAATACAAAATGGCAGTATAGACGAAATTTTTTTTACGCACCCTATTGAGTGGCATATCATTGGATAGGTCTTTCAAAATGAAGACGATGTTTCACTGACTATTTTACAGTCAGAAGCTCCGTTTAAATATTACACAACCTGTAAGTTGTGTAGGTAGGATCTCTCGCTTTACTGCAACTCCAACCTTCATAGACTTCTATAGGCCTCATCAAAATAGTATTTATAGATAGGAACTAACAATTAAACACAACTTAAAAGTCATCAATACAAGTACATAAAAAAATAGGTAAGTAATATAAAAGAATAGTTTCACATTGATCAGAAGTAATTAATTAGTTCGCTTTGTACACAGTCGGGTTTTTTTTATTTTTTAAATTTAATTACTTTGTTAATTATTTACAATCCTTAAACACTAATAAAATATACAAAATTTTAAACGAATTCTTTTAAGTACTTAATTTCTCTTAAACACAAGTAAATTTATAAAAAGCAATCATACGAGTATAAACACTACAAAGCATTAACTGAATAAAATATGAGAATTCTTCTTTTTATACAATTCAAATAGGTTAACACTTTTCTTTAATAAAATTCAAATTATTTCAATATGAAATAACTTCAATAAATTTCACTTTTCTCCAGTTCTCGATTTATTTAAATAAGTTGTGTTATGCAAGTGCAGAGGAAACACTAATCAAAGAAATTTATAAAAAAGTTTCTTGTCTTATTACCATTTCAGAGAAACGATAGTTAATAAATTATCATAAATTACGAATAAATTCTTTCAATTCGAAACATTTTCTCTTTATTGTGGAAATACCATTGAAAGTGAATAAAAAAACTCAACTTATGTAATTTACAATAAAATAAAATTGTAAAGATTCTTATAGTTTAAAAATTTATCCTATTTTATTTCACAGCTAAGAAAAAGACGTGAAATATCTTACATGGACCAGCAAATATGCTGAATAAAAAATTGAATGCTATTTACTAACTTTTACAACTAAATAGTGATTAAGAGGATAAATAAATTACAAAACTGACTGTATATCACCCACTTGAATAAGTAAGTAAGGAATTCATTATCAAAATTACCATAATGTTAACATTACAGAAATGAGTAAAAAATAAGATGACCGTAAGTTATAAATGAATTTTTTAGAGATGAAACAGATCTATTTTACTTTACAGTAAAGAAATAGATATAAAATTACCATAAAAGAGTTTGTTTATAAATAAGATGTCATTAGAGATCTTCTTTATAATTGAAATATGATTAATGCAGCTCCCCGAAAAAATTCATTTCCCATAGATATTACAGAGGGAAAAAAATTGAGTGTGTAACGCAATGCCGTTTTCTATAAAACGGATTATAAATAAAACATCAATACAATCTTAAGAGAGTCAATCACATTTTTTTAAAACAAAATGTTTATTCATCGAAAAGATCTACATTTGTTTAATAGGATTATGTTTGAATTTATGCATATAAAAGCACAATCAGTTATCCGAGAACTAAAAATAGAGCAGATAACACATCTTCATTATACCGAAGTAAACATTCAATTAAGAAATTCATAAATAATTTCATGTATTATCTTTCCTTTTGATTACTGGCCAGAAAACTGGTCATGAATTCTTCATACGTTCTTAATGTCTTATGCCTTGCTATTTGTCAGTTTTATGCTTATTAGAAAAGTATTACAAAATAATGAATACACAAAGGAAAAATTTGAATAATAAGTGCCACTAGAGATCTTTTTCTTTTTTATCTGAAGTGTAATTAATGCAGTTCATTTAACATAGATAGCACAGCGGAAAAATGAACACAATATAGAATGCTTTATAAATAAAACAAAAATATGTCTTTTGTGAGTCAATGATTAATGTATTTTTTTTTCCAATTAAAATCAAAATGTTTATTGCCCTAACAGAAATATTTATGGCTAATGGGACTCTGCGATAAGAAGTGATTTTTTTTTTTGTATATTAAAACAAAATTGATTACTATAGACTTGAGAAAATAGATAACTAGATACTTAAATACTTCTTTCTTTTAATTAAGCAACAATATTTATTTATCTTAAGAAATATTTTTTTCTGATTGGATTTTTTATGACGTATATTGGCTAAATATTTTTACATACAGAAGACCAGTATTGAATACTAGAGATATAAGAAAATGCCATTAATTATATTCATATCCTTTACTCAAAGTAAACATTCAATTATTCAGTTCATAAATAATGTTATATATTTTTTACTTATCTAACTTACCTAAAACGATCCAAAAGTTCAAATTGCGTTGATAAAATCTAATGCTTTTCTATTTCTTTACAAAATAGATTAGAAGATAGAATTTTTTTTTTTTCATGGTGCATCAGTTGATCCAGTTAAAACAAATAAATAGGGGGTGTTTTTAAATGAATATCGGGGTTTTAACGCTTGGTAGTATTTATTACATAAAACTTAAAATTATAATTAATACATAAAATGAAAGAGCAACTCAAACGGTTTTACTTACAAGATTAGAAGTGTTCAATCTGAGAACCTTTCGTCACATGGCACACATCAAGTCGATAGCTCAGTTCTTCCCAAACGTTGATTAGAGTTTGTGGGGTCATTGTTGCAACAGCTGCCATGGTCAGCTGGTAGTGGAGGCACATACAGACGATCCTTTATAAAACCCCACAGGTAGAAATCACATGGCGTCAGATCGGGTGAGTGTCTGAACAGAACTTCTTTGCCAAAAAAAAAAAGAAAAAAAAACTAGCCAGGTGAATGTTTTGAAATTTATTATATATAATCGTTGCAGAATTTTGTCGAGTCATTTCAAATTTTATGAAAATTGAATCAAAAAATTATTAATAATAGTTTCTCCATTTTAAGAAATCGTATCATGCGTAATTAATTCAATGATATCCCATGATAGATAATAATTCTAGGTTGCCATGGTGACGACGTCATATATAAGATGAAGTCTTATTATTTCCGTATTACTGAATTTAATATATATAATCGTAATAAATTTTGTAATCATGCGTTTTTGCATAAGAGTTCAACAGCTATTGGACCAAGATCTGAATATTTATCAAACTAGTTATAGCACGAACGCACTTCATTTGTCACGTTTGACGTACAATTTCCAACTTGTTCTTCTAATTACAGTATTTATTCCTCTATAAAAGTTATATTTTTGCCTAATGAGATTCTATTTGCATTGAAAATTGGCCGTTCATTTGATGAATATGAAACTGAAATTGTTATTGAAAAATTGTATAAATAGGTTTTGTTACTCTTTTGTCTTGCACTAAAGTAAAAATTCAGTTGAAAAGGAATTTCATGGTTTTTTTTTATCATTATTACAGTCGAGGCAAAAAGTTTAGGACCACTGTGTTGAAACTAGCGTTTTTACAATTGAAACCACTGATAACGTCATAAATCAAATCGATTGCGTCAGATAGCGTCATTCCATCTGGCAGTGGAGTACTGTTTTCACTTTTCGCTTTATCTTTGAGTAATAAACACCGCAAATTGCTTGTTTTACAGGTTTTTAAAACCTATGAAAATGGGTCCAAAATCGTCAATTTCTGAAGCTCAACGCGCAGAAATTGTTATTCTTCATAATGAAGGATATTCTGGACGATTAATTAATGAACTAGTAAGACGTAGTAAGAATGCAGTTCACATTGCGATCAAGAAATTTAAAGAAACAGGGACTTATGTTGATGCCAAAAGGTGTGGTCGACCTCGTAAAACCACACCTAGGGATGACCATGTCATTAGGAGAATTCTCTAATGAGTTCCACAAGCAAGATACTGTCAGTAGTGCTTACAAAAGGTGCGGATGTCAGTCGTAGAACAGTAAGTCTGCGTTTGTTCGACGACTTTCATTTAAAATCCCACAAACCTGCGAAAAAAACCAGGTTAACAGCGGCCATGAGAGCTAAGAGCTTGGACTTTGCCAAGAAACATGCCAAATGGACAATTCGTCAGTGGCAACGGGTTTTTTTTTCGGACGCATCTACCATACAGCAGTTCTCTACACGCAAGTACTATGTCCGTACACCTCCTGGATAGCGATTCCATGAACGTTACACTTTACAGACTGTTAAACACCCACCAAGTGTCATGATTTGGGGTGGAACATCAGTGAACTGAACGGCTGCATTGTTCTTCCTACCACCAGGAACGACTATGAATGGCAAAAAATACGTGGATTTGTTAAACGAAAAGTTAGAATTACACATGGCCGTTCATAAATGCACAATTTTTATGCATTATGGTGCACCATGTTATCGCTCTAAAAATGTTACTCAGTTCTTGAAGACGAAGAAAATTCAAATCCTTGACTGGCCTGAAAACAGTCCCGATTTGAATCCAATTGAAAACTTATGGACTCTCTTAAAGCACAATGTCTCTAAGAAACAGCCAACAAGTGCTAAGGAACTGAAAAAAGCAATTAAGGAAGTTTGGGGAAAGAATTATCAGCTGCGTACGGCCGAAGTCTGGGAGAGAGCATGCCAAACGTTTGCAGGCCGTAATAAAAGCTAACGGCGGACCAACAAAACATGGATTTTTCTGTAAAATTTGTGTTTAATGTATGTCATTTATATGCGTAGAAATGTAATATTCATGTAATAAACTGAGTTTATAAGTTTACTGACGAGTACGTATTCAATTTATTGTCTGGATCTTAATTTTCAGTGGTGGTCCTAAACTTATGGCCACGACTGTAAAAGCCCATATTATTAAACATAATGCATTCTTATGAATGCATTTCTCATAATATAAATTCAATTTACAGTAGAACCTCTTTTATCCGAAACTTGTTTAACCGAAATCCATTTTTAAAGCTTTTTTTTTCTTTTACTATCACATTCCTTGTGTGCAAAATCCATTTTGAAAGCTTTTTTTTTTACTATCAAAATCCTTGTGAGCGAACTACGAGTACATATAAATATTTTCGGTCCCATTTTTTGAAATCCTTTTGAATGTAACTTGAGCTTCCGTAAGCTGCGGAGTGGAATGAAGAAAACGTACAAATTAGCAATTAGGAAGCTTTCGTTATAAGAAGTAAAAAGAAATTATGCTTATTTTACGTATATTTTATCAATGTGCCTCTATAGAATTAATGACAAAAAATTTTTCCTTCTAATTAACAAAAAGTATTTATTTTCCTCAAGAACAATTTTTGCCTAACAGAGTTTATTTTATGTTGTGTATTGGTTACTCATCTTTATGTATGTGTAAACAAATATGATTACTTAAGAATTGAGAAAATATCCTGAAAAATGATTGTAATGTTTTGTAAAAGGTTTGGCTTTGCTAGAGCAGCAGAAAGGCTGAGATACTGGTGAACTAATAATATTTAAAAACTCCGTGATAGAACTTCAAAGCAAAGGCAATCGAAACTGGCACAAACGATACATTTTTTCAAATCCTTATGATATATGCAAAAGGTACTTAATTTCAAAATTAAAATTAAAGTAATTTATTGTTGTTTCTATTTTGTTAATGCTTTATTTTTATTAAGCACTTGTTACCATAATAAGAAATATTGCTTATATTTATCTTTAATCTTAAAACTGAAGCATTCTCGATTATCCGAAAATTTCGATTTTCCGAAAAAGGGTCAGTCCCAATCACTTCGGATAATCGAGGTTCTACTGCATTTCTTAAAAACAGAATTGAAAGAACGATAATTATTCTGGAAACACTATAATATGAAAGTTGTCCAGTATAAGATGTTAGATATTTCATAATTTTATTATTATTTTATTTTTTAATAATTTCATCATTTTCGTGGTTATCAATGATTTTGAAAGATAGTACTAAAATGGGGAAGTTAATAAAATATGATGTTTCTGTGTCGTTATAAGAAGTAAAAAGAAATTTTCATTTTTATGTATATTTTATCAATGTGCCTCTATCGAATAAATGACAAATATTTTTTTTTTCCTTCTAATTAACAAAATGTATTTATTATCCTTAAGAATAGTTTTGTATAACAGAGTTTTTTTATGTCGTGTTTTGGTTACCCATCTTTATATACGAATACACAAAAATGTGATTACTTAAGAATTGAGAAAACATCCTTGAAAATTATTTTTCTTTTGTGCTAAAATAAACTATCAGTTTATAAGTGCATAAAGATTTTTATTCCTCTACATTTATTCATAACTGCCAAATACAGTAAAACTTCGATTTAACGAAGTCTAATCATTACACTTAATCACAACGTTATGAAGAAAATTCGTTAAATAGAAATCAACTGAAATCCCCTAAATTTGTTTAATGAAATACGCATTCATAAAATTTAAAATTCATACAAAATGGAAATATTGGAAAAATGTATTTTAATTTGGGCAGCAACATTTTTTTATGCAATGTAAAAATATATAAAAAAATTAAAATAGAAAAATGTCTAAAAAAAAACACACGATAAAGAGAGGTAAACAAAAACTGAAGCGCAGTGTACCTTTTCTCTTTTTTCTCAGTATACCAAATCCTTAACTTTAAAAAAGTCTTTAATATTACTTTGTAAAGGTATCTTATAAAAAATACACAGTTCATAAAAATTTTGGCACTTTTGTAAGTATCCAAATAATTCATTTGTAACATTTTCGTAAAACTGGAATGCCCTTCTTATTGTATCGAAGGATTTTAGCGTTTCTTCTTTTGAAGGTTCTTCTTCATTATAATCTTCATTGTTCACTGTAGTTTCTTGACTACATTTTATTACACTTTGCAGTATGTCATAGTCAGTAGGATATTCAGTTGTCTTAAGTGGATCAGTTGTGATAAGTGGAATAAGCTTCGTTATATAGAATATATTTTTCTTAGTATTGAGATTAATTTACATGTTAATGGTGTTCAAAGTCAAAGTTAGGCAGAAAATTTCGTTAAATATGAAAATTGGTTAAATATGGACTTTATTAAAGGATAGTTTCACTGTATATGGATCATATATTTAAATGTGTTTAATAGATCTAAAGCTTACTTATACCAAATATATATTACTCAAATATACTCACTGATTGTCTCGGGCACCTGCGGAGTACTTCCGGTACATGCTGCCTTAGGTCGCGGGGACCCAAGTTATAGGTTCGATCGAAAAGAAGTTTGTTGAAAACACACTTGACGCTGCGAAAGGCAAAAGGGGATTTCGAAATTAGGTTCATTTAAAAGAATTTAAAAAGATATAAAATCACACAAACTTCAGTTTTGTTTAAAGCTATTATTTATGGACCCCGGGCAACGCTGGGTGGGTCTTCTAGTATTTTAACTAAAGCTGTTCGAAAAAAATACATAAAAGTATGTATAAACTAAGGCAGTTTAATATAACCTCATAATTCTCTGTGATTCGTAAGAAGCAATGAATTATTTTCATTTGATACTTTTTATGTACCTATGGAAGCAAATTTTATTACTGGTAAATTAAGAAATAATATATTAAATTTGAAAAATCAAAAACCGGACTGCGTAAAAAGCGATCTAATTAATTATTTCTCATCAATATTAAACTATTTTTTATATTACTTACCTTTCTTTTATTTACTTGTATTGATGACTTTTAAATTGTGTTTAATTATTAGTTACTATCTACAAACACTCTTTTGATGAAGCCTATAGATGTCTATTATGAAGGTTGTTACAGTAAAGGTAGCGATCCAAAGTACACAACTTCCAGGTTGTGTAATATTTAAACGGAGCTTCTGACCCCAAAATGGTCAATGAAACATCGTCTTCATTTCGAAAGACCTATCCAATGATATGCCACTCAATAGGGTGCGTAATTTTTTTTTTTTCGTCTCTACCGCCATTTTTTAGTTTACGGCCGCCATTTTGAATTTATAAAAACAAAACCTATCCTATAACCATCGGAAGATTAAGATGAATCGATAGAGATCTCATTCATAAAAATCCATCCTGCCGTTTGGATGTTTCGAGGGTATAAAGAAATCCACATACACAGATACCCGTTAAACACATAACCCTTCTTTTCAGTCGGGTAAAAAAGCCATTAATGACTTTCATTTTTCATATTAAAGCAAATATTCATAACACTAAATGAATAAATAATTTTATGCATTATCGTTTCTTACTGAAACCAGCCAAAATGTTGTCATGAATTCTACATGCATTCTTAGTATCTAAAGCTTATCTATTACTCAAAATGAAAATTACAATAATGATAAACATTCCAAGAAATATTTTTTTTTATAACACCAGTCTCCTTTTTGGGAAATTAAAGATATATTTTATCTTAAGTTGTTCCAGAAAAAATATAAAGATATATTTAAACAGAGGCAGCTACACTGTAAAAAAAAATCTGTGAAGTTACTAAAGTTTTTCTAGGAAACTGGGATTCCTAAAACTTTTCATGTAACGGCAACAACAAAATTTCATGTAACAGACACACTTTTGCGCCGAAAATCAAAAAATCTGTAAGGTTACTAAGAATTTTTTTGGAAACTGGGATTCCGAGAACTTTTCATGTAACTGCAGCCAGGGTTACAAATAAAAGTTTAGTAAGATTACTGAAATTTTAGCAGATTCATTTGTAAAGTTACAGATTTTTGTAGCTTTACAAAAACTAGTTTTGTAGATTTGCAGCTTTTTTCGTACAGTTACAGTTGAAAGTTTAGTAAGCATGTAACTTTACATCTGTAGAACTACAGATTTTTTTTTTACAGTGTAGTAAAACCTCATACTTCTGTGTTATTCCTAACAAGGAATGATTTTTTTTTATATACTTTTTATATATGGGGGAAAAATATTACTGTATAGTTGCGAAAACGTCATTAATCGCTTTCATTATTTATATTAAAGCAAATATTCATAAGACAAAGTAAATAAATAATTTTATGCCTTATCTTTTCTTCTGAAAAGCAGCCAAAGATGGATAATTCTAAATGCTTTCTTAGGACCTAAAGCCTGTCCATTTCTAAAAATGAAAATTAAAATAATAATAAACATTCAAAGAAATGTTTTTTTTTCTAATATCACTTGTCCTTTTGAAAAACGACAGATATATTTCACCTTAAGTTGCTCCAAAAAAACATATTAAGATATATTTAAGCTGAAGTAGTTAATATAACCTCATTGTTATGTGAATTATTTTTTTTTTAATGCTTAATATGTATGCAAACAAATTTTATAACTGTAGAATTGAGAAAACGTCACTAATAACTTTCATTATTTATATTAAAGCAAACATTCATAACACTAAGTGAATAAGTATAATTATGCCTCTTCTTTTCTTCTGAAAAACAGCCAAAATTGGATCACAAATTCTAAATGCGTTCTTAGGATCTAAAGCTTATCTATTTATCAAAATTAAAATAATAATAATAATAAACATTCTAAGAAATATATATACTATAATATCACTCGTTCTTTTGAAAAATGACAGATATATTTTATCTTAAGTTGTTCGAAAACTGCATGTAAAGATATATTTAAACTGAAGCAGTTATTATAACTTGGTAAATCTGTGTCATTCCTAGGAAAAAATGAATTTTTTTAATTTTGTACTTTTTATGTATGGAAACAAAATCTTTACTAGGGAATTAAAAAAATGTCATTAGTCATTTTCATTATATATATTAAAGCAAACATTCATAACAGTATGTGAATAAATAATTTTATGCCTTTTCTTCTGAAAACCAGCCAAAATTGGATCCAACATTTTAAATGTGTTATTTGTATCTAAAGCTAAAGACCCCCATGGAGGTCACTCCCTCCTTAGGGCCTATATCCCTCGTGCTGGTAATTGGCCATCATAAACACAACCAGTATCTAAAGCTTATCTGTTTCTCAAGATGTAAATTAAATTATTGATGAACATTTCAAGAAATATATATATAAATATATTTATAATACCAGTCAGACTTTTGAAAAATAACAAATATATTTTATCTTTTTTTTTTTCAAAAATAAATAAAAATAAATATATATATGTAGCATTTTGCTACCGACTTTCTGATATTTAGGCGACACCAGTACACCTCAAAATAAAATGTAGTAGAGCAATCAAGTCCATCCATCCGTTATATTGAAAATATCGGATTGCAGTCAGGGTGGCGAGAAAGACAGGCTCGAAACACATTGGGATAATTTCCCTTATGTAATGAATATAGAGAGTCGTCGTCACTTTTTAAACTGGTTTTATTGACAAAAAACATAGTAAAACACTTCCAGTAGTTATTCCATTAACTCTCAAAAATCGATCATCTCTTCATAAGACTTTAGATATTGTAAGTATAGGATCTACACATTAGAACATTTACTTCAAGCGACGCAGGTTAATTAGACAACCAGAAAAACGTAAAATCTTCCTCTCCTTCGCCGATGTAACGATATTTGTACTCCGAAAAACAGCGCGCGGACGGTTACAGAAAGGTAAAAGACCAATGCTGGAAGAGAGGTGGGGAAGGATGGGACATAAAACAGATTACTATTCGATGGGAAAGGATGACGTCGATAATGAACTCTTTTATACGGCGACAGAATTAAAGTGCAAATAGTGCTGACGGACGCATGGAATTGTGGGTATAGAACACCAAAGAAATAAATGACATTAAAACACTCGAAAGAAAGAGAATTTAGTTTTAGAATAAAAAGTAAAAGAAATTTAATGGGTTTTATAAGATTAGGGGAATGGATTAAGGTTTTTAGAATAATAAAAGAATACGCAACTTTAAATGTATGAAATAAAAGACAAAGGTATTAAGATATTATTAAAGATAGGTAAAAAAGGAAAAATATTTAGAATTTGAAATAGTTTTACTAAGAAAAAAAGGCGAAAATTTTTATTATTACACATATATATATAAAGATATATTTAAACTGAGGCAGCTATATAACCTCATAAATTAGTGTCATCCCTAAGAAACAATGAATTCCTTTTTTATTTTATGCTTTTTATGAATGGAAACAAATTTTATTACTGGAGAATTGAAAAGCCGTCATCAATCACTTTCATTATAATTTTTCTAAAGCAAAAATTTATAAATGAATAAATAAATTTATGCTTTATATTTTCTTCTGAAAACCCATAAATTCCAATTGCGCTCTTAGTGTCTAAACCCTACCTATTTCTCAAAATAAGATTTTTTTTATTTTTTATAATATCAGCCGTCCTCTCGAAAAATGACAGATATATTTTTAAGTTATTCGAATCCCCCCCCCCCTATATATATATATATATATATATATATATATATATATTAATTGAAGCAGTTAACATAACCTCAGAATTCTGTGTCATACGTAAGAAACAATAAATTATTTTTATTTTACGCTTCTTATCTATGGAAACAAATTTTCTTACCAGAGAATTGAAAAAAAAATGTCATTAACCACTTTCATTATTTATATTAAAGCAAACATTCGCAAGACTAAGCGAATAAATAATTTTATGCCTTATCTTTTCTTCTGAAAACCAGCCAAAATTGAATGATAAGTTATAAAAGCGTTTTTAGTATCTAAAGCTTATCTATTTCTCAAAATGAAAATTATAATAATGATAAGCATTCCAAGAAATATTTTTTTTAATAATATCAGTCGTCCTTTCGAAAAATGGCAGATATATTTTATTTTAAGTTGTTCGAAAACTGTATATAAAGATATATTTAAACTGAAGCAGTTAATACAACTACATAATGCCGTGGCATTCGTAACAGGCAATAAATACTTTTTATTATGATGTTATATTATTAATGGAGTTCTCGGAGAAAATTCACAACATGAAGTTTATGAAATTAAAACATTTATTGTAGAATTTATTGTAAGTATTTCTTTGTTATATAAAGTAGCTTTTCTGAATCAATGCTAAAAATATTTTTTGAAGGATATTTTTCTTCTAATTAAAAACAGAGTACTCATTCAAATAGAAGAACTAATTTTATGTAAAAGAATTTCATTTCCGTAATATATTGGATTGGCAAATCTTTTTATTACATAAAATTGAAATGAATTCTATGAAAATTAAATAGCTTTTCTGCATCATATTGAAGTAAAGAATAAATACAACAATTTCATTTGTTAGCTTTTCTTTAATACTTTATCTACTGCACTTTTTTTCATGTAATTTTTTTTTCATTTACTACTATGAAAATTAAAGGATATACATTAAAAAAATACTCACCCATGAAAAATTTTATTCCTTAGTGGTAATTAATTAAATTGGTGCTTTAAAGTACCGTAAATACACTATGCCTAAAATATTCTCGTATCAGAAAAATCACATATTTCCAATAAAGTTTGAATTCTTAAAAATGCTAAATAACAAGCAGACACGCGAAAGTTAACAGTAAAAAAATATTAAATTGACATAGTTTTATTTTACACATGAAAAATGCATAAAAATTAAAATTTGATGGCATAAAAAAAAACTTTTTTTTAATATTTTCATCTTGTTAGCACTCCTTTAGTTTATTTATTTATTGAACACATACATCTCACTTTCACTTGTGTGTTTGACATCGGGGGTCGGTTATAAACCATCATCAATATACAAGGACGAGATAGCACAAGAAAATTTACAACACCAGATAATTACAACCGCGATCGCCATAAAGAGCGTGCTACGGAGCCAGCGGGAGTCGAACCCGCAGCCCACCTACGCTCTCAAGCGATTATCGATGTAGTGCCTTAACCACTCAGCCACGGTGGGCCTTTAGTCATGCGACGTCTATATTCCAGGACAACATGTTCTCTCGTATCTCCCCATATGCAATATATGAATTTAAATATGCCATTTTAGCATAGCAAAAAAGAGCCGGTGCCAAAACTTTTTCAATTTCCTATAAAAAATAATAATTAAGCAGAAAAGAAATAACAGGAAAAACATTAGTACGCTACAATTTACTAATTACCTTATGAAGCAGACAAAAACGATAGATAGCTACGCAGACGAAAAGTAAACAAGAAGTTTTTCTCCAACTCCCTGTGTACTGCCGGTACTTATAAGTACCGCCTTGTAATTCAACTATTATATCAAATACATGCACTGTTCACTTAAAATATCTAAGCAAACTGTATTCTAAGATCATAATGAACACATAAAAACGATCCAAAACTTTCCTTATATCCTTTACTGTGTTTTTAGCAATAAAAATACAAGCGTGACTCTCTGTACAAAATTTCGGCACAAAACACATCGACTGTTTCAAAGATAGCGTGCTTCCTTTCTAAAATAACGAACCTAGAACTACTGCTGCTATGTATCTTGAAAAAGTTGAGCTAAAAGAGCGTTTTTGCAAAGTACTATTAGTAGCTAGCAGCCCTTGGCGAACAGTTTGGCCTCCCTTAAATATGTGTTAAGCATCGTATCATGTTACTTTATTCATAATATAATTTACTTGCTAAATTCTTCACCAAATCGGAAGATTCTGTTGCAGAAATCATGAACTCGGTATTTTTATGTTAGCCGGCCGCAGGTGATTAATCGCCAAACATTGTTCCCGTCGTATTATTTTTGTATTTTATTAATTTCAGTTAAAATATAATATTTTCACTCATATTATTTAAAATACATAGCTTTAATTGAAAACTGAAATATTTAAAATTTATGGCTCTCAATTATTTCTTTTAAAAAAAGAAAAGAAAAAAAGTAATAAATAATATCATAAACCATGATATTTATTTCAACATGAAAGCTTTGTTTTAATTTACCACGCGAAAAATTGTTTATGACAGCCGCATTAAATGGGCTACAATAATACTGATGACATGATGGCGATGGAACAATATTTGGCAATTTATCACCTGGGCCAGGCTAACATTGAATTTCTAAATTGGCCGCCTGGCATATAAAAAGCGAAGCGGTCAACCCGGAACTATTGATGACAGTCACATGACATCGGCTATTATTATAGAGACTAGCCGCCCTTGGCGACCAGTTTGGTCTCCCTTAAATCTATGCTAAGCATTGTATCATGTTACTTTTATACATAATCTATATATATATTTCTTTTACGTAGCGCTTAAATGAGGATGGATTTGTTGCTTGACTTTTGGCAACAACAACAGTAATAAAATTAATTTGCCATATTACATTCCACCAACCAGAAGCCACTGAAACACCCGTCATATTTTTAAAAAAATCATAAAATGTAAATATTTTACAAAGACTCCGTTTATTTATGCACTAATCGCGTAAGAGCAGAACACAGATTATTTACTGAGAAATAATATTAAGTAATCTGTGTAAATAAAATGACAGTGGATAACCTTTCATAGTAATATGTAAAACGAAATGATGCCGATGAAGATCATGATGTCATTCTGAAAACACAAGATGCATTTTCATCCATGAATGAAAATATTTTACTATAACTGTGTGAGTAATGATGTCATATTCCTGCAGAAAAATATACTGGACACTTACTATTTATTTAAAGGTTCTTCGTATACCCAAAATAAAAGATTTCTGAAAAGTACATAATTTCCAATTAATTAAAATGAATATTCAATGAAACTCAGGAATTTTAAAAGAATATCTTAAATGACGCTCTAATCTCGGAAGGGGTGAATGGTTCTCATCGTGAAAATGATGTCATATTTGAAAGATAGGATTGATTCTCATATGGACACCAAAAATATCATGGCACATGGTAGAATTCTTTCAAAGAAACAACCGATTTCTGGGAAAGTTTTCCATAGTGTGAAGGACTTACCTCCCGGAATATAGCACTACAAAAGCCAGGAAATGCACAGAAACAGTTTTTTAGAAATTCCCAATGACGTCATGAGCTTTCGAGTTTATATAAAGCTGAAATATTTTAGTACGATTTTGTAAATATGACATCGTAGTCACTGGCCTTTACATCTAATTCAGCAAATTAAATTTTATAGCAGGAGCTGTTATTAAACATAGTACGATATTTTGGCACATGTAAGAATAGAAATGGCCATTGTTTCGTTTTACGGTCTCTTGATGCATTCAGAAAATCAGAATTTTGATCAAAAGTTTATTTAGACACATCAGAAAATGTGTTGTTTACGTTTTGTTAACTTGCCAAGTGTCTGAGAAATATTGCATTTTTCACATCTAACGAATTTTAGATAGCGTTTGTTTATTTATATTGAGCTTTCTTGGTATTATATAGTGTTTTTTTCAAGAGTTTTTTTTTTAAATTAAGCCGTGCTGTACAATATTATGCGCATTGAGTTTTAAATTAATTATGTTCCAAGGTAATTTTTTAAGTTATTTTTTTTACATTTCAAAAATCAGTAAATTCCACAATGTTAAAAGGATTTATGCATATTGGTAGCACCAAATGCATTTTTAATTGTGATTTCAACTAAGTTTTCAATTTCTGTTTTTTTAGCCTTTTTTTTTTTAAATTTCCATAAGTTAAAAGGATTTATGATAGTACTCATTATAGCTAGAGTCGCTTCAAAAAGTGGCGAGCAACGCATAGCGGTCCCAACGTGAATTGTGTTGCAATTCACATGGGCTGGCGAGCGTTAGTGAGCAGGAGACAGAGTCCCCTAGTGTTACATATTTCACAAACGAATGAGCGAAATTTAACCAAAAACTGTACAGCTAATTCCGGGTACTTCACCAACATGCTTTCTTAATTTCAAGCTGATCGGATGTTTTTGCGGCAGTTATCGCTGAACAGACAGTCTAACAAGCAAACAAACAAACAAATAAACAAACGGAAACCAAAAACTTTTCGTGTCTCCACAGTAAGCCTTCACTGAAGTTTCGGCAATAATAGGAAATAATGCCATAACTTAAAACAAAGAATTGTTTTTAATGTACATGCTCGAAATTTAACTACTGCTATTGGCAATTTTAAAAATGCTAATGGCGAGATTTACACACAGCTGACATAATAGTACCAATTTTTTCTTCTTATCCAGGAGCAAATGATAAATTTCAGTTCCTTCTATTGAAAAAAGTGGTACATACGAATTATTCGGACCATGAGATAGATCGCCGAAAATGGTTGACAATTGCCAATCTTGTCTAATTTATTTGCTCAATTCTTCGCCAAATATGAAGATTCTGATAAAGAAATCATGAATTCGGCATTTTTATGTTAGTCGGGCGCAGGTGATAAATCGCCAAACATTATTCCCATCGTATTTTTTCGTATTTCATTAATTTCATTTAAAATACAGTACTTTCACTCATTGTATTTAAAATACATAACTTTAATTTAAAACTAAAATATTTACAATTAACGACTCGCAATTATTGCTTTAAAAAAAAGAAGAGTAATAAATAATACCATGAGCCATGACATTTAATTTCAACATCAAGGCTTTGTTTTAATTTACCACGCGAAAATTGCTTATGACAGTCGCATGAAATAGACCAGGGACGGCGAACCTATGGCACGCGTGCCATAAGTGACACACTGCAGATTATTTTTGGCACGGCATAGATTCAGTTTCTACATAAAAACATAGTAGAACTTCACAAAATGCATTAATTAATCTATATCTTGTTTATGTTTATCTGAATTCGATTAGTTCGGCTAGTAGTCATTGTCATAAAGGTTAAATAAACTGAAATATATCTTAAGTATGCCAATCTCGCTCAATATTGGCTCCCAAAATTTTAAGAATAAGAGAGAATTAGGAAATTATCGCAAAAGAAGGATTCAAAGAAATTATAAACACAAATGCTGATGGTAAAATTATAATATCTAGTAATTCAATTCCAGGACTAAAAGCTATAGATCCTGGCGCTTGCTATTTAGACATTTTTTTCCTGCGAGACATTCTTTTCGGAAATAAATAATGTGAAAAATTCAACTAAAAACGTCTTATCAAAGGAGTTCAATTCAACTTGCATTCGCTTAAAAATAACTAAGTACGAAACTGATATAAATTATTTGGCATGTAAGATGAGACAACAGAAGTAATATTTTAAAGTAAAACAATATCAAACTTAACGCATATTTTTTTAATACTAAAAACAAAATTTTAAATAATTTTGATTCATTATTATTTGATCGGTTAAATTTTTTATTGCTGGCACGTCATGATCATGTAAAAAATATTTTCGGAAAAATTTCGCACGCGGATGTGAAAAGTTTCGCCATCCCTGAAATAGACTATTATCTATATATATTATAAAGGACAAATATATCTGTGCGTAACGCATACGTCATTTTGCGAATGGCAACACTTTGAAATTTGAAATAAAATTTTGGTTTTGCAATTTTCTCTACTGGAAATTTTTAAACTTCTAAACATCGGACTTTTAAAATTTTTACACTGTCGTATAAAGAAAAAAATGCTCTTTTAAATGCAATTTGTTTGAAAACTGTATCTCAATTTATTTTTGAGATATTATTTTTTTTTTGTAGTTTTTAATAACATTTTTCTTATCATGGCAACAAAAGTACCCCATTTCTATTGAAAGTAAACGGAAGGAGATACTGTATCTTTTTGTTGCCATTTTCTCATAAAACCTGAAAAAGAAATTGAAATTTAAATATGGGCTATGTCAAGAATATTGTCTGTTATTCCGTGATAATGACGTTTTATGCATACTTTACTATAGACGAAGTTTAAGACTGGATTTTTAGTGGATGCAAATGACATCATTTTATAAAAAAGCGTGTATTTTAATTCTTAAACTTGAATTAAATTTTGAAGAAGTGCGTCATTTTCACAGCTCAGAAGTTTTGAAATTCTTCACAGGTGAAAATGCTTCACTATTGAAAATAATGTAATCGAAATCACACACTGATAAAACGCAATGTTTTACAAAAAAATAGAGTGTCTTTATAAAAGAGAGGTGACATGCAAATAATAGCGATTTATATTACAGAAATTGATTTTCTCGCCTTGACGAATTTGCTTCGTCGAGTTAGAAAAGGAAACAAATAATTCGTGGTTTAAAATTATATTATGTTCCTGAAGGTTTTGTCCCAAATTCTCTCGAATAATAAAATTTTAATGCTATTCTTTAGGATATTCTACTATAATTTTATCAAAATGGCATAATTTGCTTAATTTAAATTTTTTTAATTTTATATAATCTATGTAATTAAAACATAAGTGTGTTTTTTAGTCATCTGCCCTGATCTTTCTGCTAAACCAATTTTCCTAATATATATATATATATTTTTAACTGGAAGCTCTTCATTTGTAGATGTGATCGCACTATCTGTTTTTTTTTTTAATATCCCCACTTTTAATTTTAAAAGCATGTTATGAAATGTCTTCAAAATGGTGAAAATTAGATAGGTTTCATTATTGCAGACAAGAGAGAAATAATGAGGTATTTTTTATCTTTATTCATGCTATTTTCTGATAAAATTTCAAAATTGTTGATAAAAATTGTTGTATAGGGTTTAATGTCGCAAAATCCCATTAGGAGCAGAATATTATATTAGGGGCATAATAACGGAAAATGACATACTGCTTTTGAAAACACGCATTTTTCCTCATAAATTTTCTATATTGTTTTTCCTTCTGCATGTGTACTGATACTAGGTTTCAGACATTAGGCAAAATGCTTATTTAAGTGAACATGAAGTCATATTTAAAAGAAAACGATCATTTTCTTAGATAAAACTAAACATTTTAACACAAATGCGTCTAAAAAACATAAATTACAGAAATTTTTACTCTTCGGAATTGAGATTAGAATCTCAAGTAAAGAGTGCGTCTGTTCACATAAAATATGTTGCTGACAATCGTGACTTAAAGTTTTAAGTTAAAATGATTTTTAAATGATCAAATAAAATATACCATTTTTTAAAAAATGATGAATATTGATATGAGAAGTGAGTATGCAAATTTTGAGAAGGTGAAAATAGCTGTTTTTTATTCCTGAATACCAAGCATAAGAGTCTCAATTGATAACCACATCCTAATAACTGATCATTATTATATTTTACTGATTATAAGTATCTATATTATAAAGAACAAACGTATCTGTGCGTAACGCTGATGTCATTTTGCGAATGGCAACACTTCACGATCAAACTTCGGTCTTGAAATTTTCGCTACTGCAATTTTTTAATCTTCTGACCATCGTACATTGTCAATTTTCGTCGCATAGGGAAAAAATTTACTTTCAAATGCAATTTGTTTAAAAACTTTATCTTAATTGACGGATGAATTGATTGATATTTTCTAAAATAATTTTTAAGCATGATTTTATTTTAAGTTTATCTTATCACGCGCCGGTTTCAATACATAATAATAATAAACATTTTGCACATTAAGCAACAAACATTTTTCAGCATTTGTTTCTACTATTTTTGCATAACGAAATTAATACTTCCTTTATAAACAAATAAAAGAATAATATAAAAAAACACACCAATCTAACATATTTGTGAAAAACAAATTAACGAAACTAATACTTCTTTTATTAACAAACTAGCAAACCCCGCGGCTTTGCTCGCGTAATATTTGAAATATGCCAAGTGATATTTATATGTCTAATTTTTCTCAAAAGGTACTAACTAAATTTTTATTTTTTAAAAGGTAATATTTTATTTTATTAAAAGGAACTTATTACTTTTAGGAATAATTCAAAAATTACTATTTAAAAGACAGTTTGACTAAACATCATTATTACCCTGTATTAGGCAGAAATGAGACTTAAATTAATACAATGAAATAAAACTAAATAAATGATAATTTAGAAAATATTTTGAAACTTTTATGATCAATTAATACGCTCATTTCAATATTCATTTGAAGTTTTGAATTTTTTAGAAACCATCTTCTTACATCTTAAAATTAACCATCATGTCGAATTCCAAGTCCTACCACCTCTCTCAACATAAAGGGCTATGTTGAAACAGGAACTGTCACCATTAATTTGCCAACATTAATTTTGAAATCGGTTTGTTATTTCCTAATATTCACAGAAACGTAATTTAAAAAGCTTTTAAAGCCCTTTTTTACAACGTTTGTTGTTCCTGTGAACCCCAGGTGGTAGAATCACCGGCATAAAATATAGCCTGTGTAGGATTAGAGACTGTTACCACTGATTCGCAAATTATTACTTTTATAATCGGTTTATATTTCCTGAAATTGCATAGAATCGTAATTTAGAACTTTTTTAGAATGTTTTTCGCACCTCCCCTTCGCTTCACCCCTTTTTAATTCGAATTTATTTCCGACGTTCCTTCGAGGGCATTTATATTTTATAAGTAACTACCATGTCATATTTAAAGTTTGTAGCCTTTTCAGTATCACAGGAATCGCAATTTAGAAAGTTTTTAGCTCCTGCAACCCTCTGGTGGTAGTGGAACAGACATAAAATATAGCTTATGTTTGAGCAGGTTCTATCACCAAAATTTGTCATCATTATTTTTTTAATCGGTTTGGTAATTTATAAGTTTGCTTAAAAATTGTAATTTATAACGCTTTTCACTCACTTCATTTTTTTAAAATGTGGAATTTTCTTTCGACTGTTCTTAGAAAGCAGTTGCATCTTGTAAGTAAATACCATGCCATACTTCAAAGTGTTAGACCTCTCAGTTGTGCAAAAAATGCATATTAGAACATGTTTTGCTTTTGCAACCCTCAGATGGTAGTGACAGCAACATAAAATATAATCTATGTTATAGCAGGGACTGTCACCATTGATTTGCAACCATTACTTTTGAAATAGCTTTGGTATTTCCTTAGATTGAGTAGAAATCGCAATTTAGAACGTTTTTAGGACGCTTTTCGCGCATTTTCACCGCTTTTTAAATTTCCAATCTTTTCGAAACTGTTCTTAAAGATCATTTATAGCTAATAAATATGTACCTTGCCTAATTTTAAGTTGCTAGCCCCTACCGATCACAGAAATCAAAATTCAGAACGCTTTTTTGCTCCTGCAACGTCTTGGTGATAGTGATACCGACATAAAATAGCGTCTATGTTAGAGCAGAGGCTGTCAGCATCAATTTCCTACAATTACGTTTGAAATCAGATTCATTCTTCCTGAGATATTGCCGACAAATCGGCATCTAGAACGTTTTTAGAACGCTTTTCGCGAATTTTGCTCCTGCATCTCCTCTGGGGTAGTGGAAACAGATATAAAATATGGCCTATCTTGGAGCAAGATCTGTCACCATCATTTTTACACCATTATATTTGAAATCGGTTCAGTACTTCCTGAGATTGCATAGAAATCGCAATTTAGAAAGCTTTTTATAGCTAGTAATACTAATGACATGATGGCGATGGAATAATATTTGACAATTTATCACCTGCGCCCAGCTAACATTAAATTACCAAATTGACCGCCTGGTTTACAAAAAGCGAAGTGTTCAGCCCGGAACTGTTGATGACAGTCACGTGGCTTTTATTATATAGATATTCACTATGGGATGAAAGTTTAAAGTGAGTTTTACTTATGAGTACTGCCAATAGATAATGGGTTAAATTAATTTCCAGAAAAGTGATCACTAACTCTTAAAATATTTTTAAAGCTTAACCCCATTCAATTTCCGAAATTTATTTTTATTCGTTAGTCATAAACTAATCTAATCTAATCGCCCACCTTGTGAACCTACTTGTGGCTGATGGTTGTTTCAATCCCCTAACCCAGGGTGGGATATTCCTACCACCTTTGCGGCACCGCAAACCAGGGAACGTTAGTTAGTATAGGGTCAGGTGGTGTAATTATGACCAGGGGGTAATTATGACCGCCGACATATTGGAGAAAACTGTGATGGTAAAATTTTGTTTCAAGCTTAGATATTAACATCATAATGTATATTTCATCTTAGGTATTCTTTATTATTAGTCTGAAGCGTGTTTGAGATCCAAATAGCAATTTGAAACTAAGTCTATAAAATTTTTGATAAACGGATTTGTTACTTTGGAGTTCAAAGTGGTCATAATTACCCCAAACAATTGTGTATTGTCAAGTATAAAAAGAAGATATAGTGGTCATAATTTCCCCACTAGAGGTCTTAATTACCCCAAACTTATGTGATTGTGATTTTTTGGTGGGGTAATTATAACCACCCTTTTAACTTTAAAAGAAAAACAGCTATGAGAATTAAAACTTTTAAAATGTGTTCTTAAATGATCAAAGTAACTTCCTATGTACTAAAAACAGCACTTTTCCAAATAGAAATAAGCAAAAAAAAACAAAGTTGAAAATGTAAAAAGTGGTCATAATTACCCCTCCTGACTATATTGGTTTGAATATAAACTAAGTATTTTCAGATAATAATTACTAAAATTAATAACACTTAAGATATGATGCAATTACAGTAGTTACCAGGCTATATGCATGTTTCAGTACAATTTTTAAGATATGACACACGAACGGAAGAATATGAAGTAAAAGTTAAGCGTTGTTAGAAATATCGATATTATAAAGGATAAATGTGTGCGTGAGTAACGCTGCCGTCATTTTGACGGTGGCAACAGCAGACGAAATATTTTAACTTTTGCTTCAGTTTTTTAAACTTATAAACTTAAAAACTTCGCAAATTTTAAATTTTTAGAGCTTAAGCTATGGAATAAAATGTACTTCCAAATGCAATATCTTCGAAATCTGATATAGATATTTATTTGAAAACTGTATCGTAATTTACTCAAATTTTATTGTTTTAAAATAATTTTCAAGCAGGATCTTTTTTATACCTAGTGCACAAGATACGCACATGTGTTAATTACATAATTATTTTGGAATTCGAAGATGTTTTTTCACTGAATGGTGCACGCATTATTCCGTACATAGTTATAATGTTCAATCCAGCGTTCAGAGAAAATACGCTTGATGTAAATTACATAGGAAAAGAAATAATCCATATAATGTGGCAGAACATTGTTCTCCACAGATTTTTTTATTAAGTAGAACATCACTATGGCTTTTGTGAATGCCAAATCAAATATTTCTAATTCTAATTGAAAGGAAAGTACATTTATTACTGCAAAAAAACTACATTTATTTAATGGAATTCTATTCAAGTTAGATATTGGCTGTTCATTTTAACACTTTCCAACATAGTTGAAAAGTGTTTATGACTTCGGTTTGTCTGCCCGTCCCTCTGTCTGTCTGTCTACGCTCTAACTCGCGTAAATGTATTCGGATTCTCCTGAAATAAATATATGTTAATGATGTTTACCCTGGCATGTTCTTTATTGAATATAAAGTGTGTATCAGCAATAGTTCATTTACAGGATTACTCAAAAGAATTCCTTCACATTATGGTCAATGGAGAAAATTCGCTTGCAGTGTTTTTTAATGACATTAGCTATTTCATATGTATTGAAATTGATATAAATAATTGAATCTCACTGCAAGTTTATTAATATAGACTAGGGCATTGTTAGCATTTACCGTTTATTTACACGGATACACAAAAGAAAGAACGTTTTTTGAAAAATAATTGCTGAAAGTGCGTTTAAAATTTCGGTACGTGCTTTTAAATTTAACCAAGTTTTTGCATGTTACTTATTTTGTATGAATTCTACACCTCTTATACGGGACTGCACAAAAGAATTCACGAACAACTGCACAAAGTATTCAGATAGTTTTCAGACTGTAGATGGGAATTGCTGAAATTTGATTTTCAAATGTGTTATACGTTTCCAAATGTGTTATACCAGTGGTCCATTTAGACATCATATTTCGACTTAATAAACCTGAAGTTTTGTTACATTATTCTGAATCTGTTAGAAAGTGTTTCAGGATCCATGCTTGACGCAGATTTTTTTTTGTTCTTCTTATGAATATCAAACAAAATTGCGTACTCGAAACAAAAAACTGCTTTGCTTACTTTACTGCTTTACACTAAAGCAAAAATTGAATTAAGAAATGCATTAAACAAATCTAAGTGTTGTCTTTTCTTTTGAAAACTAGCCAAAAACCGTGTCATAAATTCTGAATGCGTTTCTTGCTCCATCTAATTCTCAAAAATAGAATTTAAAGAATGATAAATATTTAAGTAAATGAATTTCATACTTTATTAGACTTCTCAGCGAATGTCATAAATAATTCTTATCTTGAGTTGTAAAAAAAAAAAAAAAGGGGGGGGGGGGTTGTAGGATATTTCTAAAAGAGAAATGTTACAGTTAATATACCATGACATTTCACTAACATGATATGCGCTTTTCGTTTTTTCTTGCAAATAAGATGTTTTGGATAGAAAATTATTTTTTTTACATATATATGCGGAAGCAAAAGTCATATATATATATTTTTATTATTCGATCGTTTTTATCCACAGACGATAATTGAGAAGAATTGAAACAACTCTTCTCCGTTGTTTTTTCGACGAGAGAAACTGAAACATTTTAGCATTTGAATTTGATATTGTTGCCGGCTGAAAAGCAGAATATTTATTTTACTGTGTTTTGTAAATATTACGTTTTAAAATTTTAGTTAAAGCGTTGAAGTTTTTCATTAAGTCCAGGGTATCCTTCTGCCACAAATATGTAAAATAAAATGTCATTACTGAATTATAGCATTCAGAGGCGTCGCGATGAAGGGTTATGGGAAGGGGGGAGCTTACCCCTCCAATATATGTGAACTTGGGAAATTATAGATTTTTGAAAGACTTTTTATTTTTTTAAATAAAAGTACAACAATATTAAATTTTTATTGTTTTTCTAACTGCTTTTCTGAGTTCTGTAATAGAAAACAAGTTAAATTATCAAAAGAAGTACAAAAAGCACCTAGACTCAGTTTGTCATTGTGTTTTCCTGTGCTACGAAAATGTCGTCATACCCAGACTTGAATTTCCCTACTGTTGTCCATCAACAGTGTTTCTAATCTATTCCTTTTATTTATACCGAATCTTTGTTCCTTTCTCAAAATAACATGACGGTATTTTCATACTATGAAGTGCGATTATGACACTTACGAAATAGAAGACAAAAAGTTTTCAAACCTTAAACTAATGCCGGTTTTCTATAAATATATGCATTTTTTTAGGTTTAAATCCTACATTTACTGTATTGTTTGAAATTGCTTCCTTAACTATTCATTTAGCAATTGGAAACCTTATTATTTTCATGCTCAATGATTCCAAGATAGGAAAATAGATATTAATTTAGTTTTGATGTTAATTATTTAAATGAAAGTGGTGTACTTAAATTTTTATTAAACAAACCAATAATTATAATTTTTATGTTTTTAGTTTCAGTATTTTTCCTTGGAAAGGATCTTTTACGTATAAGTATCATTATCATAAACACACAATGACGATATCTTTTCAGTTGAAAATCAAAGCAATTTGTTTCAAGTAGGATAATTTTTCACTTATAAGTTGGGAATTTTTGTAATTCACCCCCCCCCCCCCCCCCACACACACACACAGAAAAAATATTTCTACCTACGTCGCTGATAGCATTTACATTGCTGCATGAAACCATGATATGATATTTGAAATGAAGAATTACTTTTTTCAGTATACTTATGTTATACAAGATTCAGAAAAAAGAATAATCAATTTTAATGAAACTTTTAACAATCAAAATTTTACATATTTAACAAAAATAGATATTAAATAAATCATAAATATTCTGAGATGCACTGGCATTATATCCTCTCCCTAGTTTCTCACGATTCCAAAAATTGTCGTTTAGAAACTTCAGGAACCAATATATTTTCGAAATTTAAACAAGAATTATGAAACCTGTGTTTCTTTTGCTGTCCCTGATTTTAGGAAACACTTTCGAGTAGTTTTTTTTTCCCGTGTATTAATCAATTTCCTTAACCTGGAATACAGAATGTTTGTTTAAACATTTTATATTTTTAGAAATTCCAATACAAGTTAGTTGAATCCACCAGTGTTAGGTACAGTCATGGAAAAAAAAAAGTGAACACCCCCTACTAACTTTTCAACAAATTATCGTAGAAGAAAGTTACTGGTACCGAACGATTGGAAACAAAGTCTACTTTTAAACGGTGCATATAATATTCGCTTAGGGGGGGCATCTACATATTAAAACGAACCATAACTTTGTTTTTTTTCAATAGCAGTACACAATTCTGACACCATAAATGAACTCTACACCCTTCAATTAGCCTAAAAACAAATTTTTATTCAATTCGTACGATACGTTTCCGAGAAATAATTTATTTTAAAACGAGCGTATTTTAAGGGCTGTATCCAAATTGAAGTTCGGTACTCGATTGTTGACCGAGAGAGCACCCTTCTTGATCAAGGCACCTTAAGCAACACTCAAGCAGTCATTGAAGCATGCTAGATTACAGGACAGCATAAGAAATTTCCAAATATCTAGTCACTTCTACCATAGACGGCCCCTTAAACCATCATTTTGCAGTTTTTAAGCATAATTTGAAAACTACTTGGAAGAAAAATGTGAAATTTTGGATTTCCATAAAGCAGGACTTAATAAATATAAATCCATCAAAAAAATTGTAGGTTGCAATTCATAACTTTTTCGAATATTAATTTCATAATTCATAAATCGTATCATAAAATTATAAAAAATGCAGATTCGACGTATTTATGCTTGGGTATATTAGTATTATTGCTACACAAAAAATTAGCACATTCGGAGAATAATTTCAGGTGATATAAATAAAAATATGAAAATGTAATTTAACATTAGAAGCACTCGATTTTGAATGTCTATAATTCAAAAACTTACCATTCAAATGACTTGAAATTTCGTTTCTAGGCATAGTTTGAACCGAAGATTTGAAATATCGCGTTAAATTTGGGTATTTCCATTGAAAAAATGAAGTTAGGATTCGTTTTAATATATATTTGGCCCCCTAAGCATATTTTATATACATCATTTAAAAGTAGACTTTATTTCCAATCGTCCGGTACCAGTAACTTTCTTCTACGATAATTTGTTGAGGAGTTAGTAGGGGGTGTTTACTTTTTTTTTCCACGACTGTACATTTCGTATGAAATACTATCTATTTCATTCTTTCTTATGTTGGAATTACTGAAAAAATTTTGCAGACCAACACCGATCATGACTCTAGAACCCCAAACCACCCTAAGTAAAAAAACTTTATATATATATATATATATATATATATATATATATATATTAAACAAAAACCTAATTTGCAGAACAAATTAAAAAAACAAAATTTATTTCCTAAATTGTTTAAGCCCGAGAAGGGGCATATATTAAGATATTTCATTCAATTCGTTCTACATTTAATGTTAAATTTTTGTCACAAATAAGTTAAACCAATTGAACATAAAAAAATAAAAATGAAATTCATACAATATAATACTTTAAACACCTATATACTTAGATTCCGTTCAAATGAAATCGAAATAAATCTTAGACTTTTTTAAAGTTTTGTATTTTGCATGTATCTTATCATATTATGTACAATCATCATAAACATAATGCAAAATCTGCAGTACAAATATTTACAACTTAAAAATGGAAAAAGTCTAAGATTTATTTCGATTTCATTTGAACGGAATCTAAGTTTATAGGTGTTAAAAGTGTTATATTGTATGAATTTCATTTTTATTTTTTTATGTTCAATTGGTTTAACTTATTTGTTACAAAAATTTAACATTAAATGTAGAACGAGTTGAATGAAATATCTTAATATATGCCCCTTCTCGGGCTTAAACAATTTAGGAAATAAATTTTGTTTTTTTAATTTGTTCTGCAAATTAGGTTTTTGTTTAATATGTCAAGTTTTTTAATAACTACTGAATTCAGACCAAGGCATACTTAGATACTACTACAAGCAGAGCGATTTGTGTTTAATGTATGAAGTCGCTCGCCAAAGGACTCTGATACGCTGCCCAAAACAGAAATTTGACTCTAACCGTAACTTCAACGACGAGAACCAATCAAACCGTTCTGGGTAGGGTTCAGAGAATTCCAATGTGTTTACATTTTTTTTTTTTTTTCGTATAGGTATGATTCAAAAAGAGTTTAATAAAAATATTAACTCTAATCATCAAATTAAAAAGAAATAATATATATTATTTTAACAATTATCGGAATAATAAATGGTGCGACCGGAGAATACTCTACTTCTTTGGTGCGATTTCAAAAAATCGCCAAATCGGCGCGTTTTTATAACATCCAAGGTTGCCACTTAATACCAAGTTAATACTAAATACCAAGGTTGCCACTTTGGCGCATTTATCGCCAGGTTGAGGAGTAGAGTATTCTACGATTCACCCCAATAAATAAAAACATGCATAGTCTAAAAACATCAATGTCATAAATTTATTTACTATCTTCACTGCTGAAACAATAAAACTAATGGAATTTCTTTTAAATATATTAAAGTACTCATAAAATTCCTTGTAATAATTAATAAATGTAATTTATTAAATAACAAATACCCTTACACGATTTAATCAAAATTGCTTGGATAACATAAAATATTGCAACGATATTTAAATCTGCGATCACCATTTCCTTCTCTGATTAAAAATAAGAATATTTAATGTTTAAGAAGGATCGTGTTTTTCTTTTTTTAATCATTTGTAAAAATGGTTATTGTTCTCGTCAGGATGGGAAATCAAAAGCATATCTGAAGGTTTTTATTGGTTCAATCCGGATTTTATTCGTTTTCTGATTGGTCTATACAGTAATCTGCATTTCCCTTTACTTTCAACAGAGATAGACAATAGAGTGTTGCCACTATGACAAAAAAGTAATAAAAACTACAAAAAAAATTAATAACTCAGAAACAAATTGAGATACAGCTTTCAAACAAATTGCATTTAAAGGTACATTTTTTTCTCTATACGACGGTGTAAAAAGTAATATTGTGGGATGTTTAGAAGTTTAAGAATGAAATTTCATTTAAAATGGCTCGTCATATTTCTTGGAAATCTGACGATGGAAAAGCCTTTTCCCGAACAGCCAATTAAATGCTTGGATAATACATAGGTTTCAGGTGGATAATACGTACGAGTGGCAGGCGATTTTCGTCGCTTGGAATTTTTACATGTAATAACACTATTAATGTTTAATTCATGGCGTACGTAATGTATGATCAACTCTGTGCGATTTTTTATGTCTTAAATTTTAGTCTTCGAAAACATAATTTTCCAAATGGTCGTTGTAATTTGATAAGTTGATTTTTTTTTTAGTTCGGACAATATCAAAAACAAACATTTCACGGGTAACAATAAATTCGTCAAAAATAACTGCTTCAAGCCAGTTATGAGAACTGTAGTTTGATAAAAACCAAATTTTAATTTTAAAACGTGTACAGGAAACACAAGCCATTTTTATGTAAATACGGGACATTCAAAAAAGAATAACAGAATGAACCAAACGATCAAGTAAACAATAAGTAATTTAGCTAATCTTAAAAGTATGTGAACACTAAAATACTACAATCTGTGTAAAATATCCTTTTAAATCGAAGGAAATTGAAGAACATAAGTATTTAATTTATTATTCTGAAAATGCGATCAATGTTTCTGAAACTTCGACGATGAGAAACAAGCCACTATCTGGGCAGGGTATAAATGTAAACAAAAAAGAGCACGTTGTGATGTTTTGGTTCAGGGTTTGAAGCTGAATCCGACTTCACTTTTTCGACGGTTTTCTGCGAAATGCGTGGGCCGTATATATCATAGTAGGCTAGGATTCAGACGAACACATTTCAAAATTAATGCAGGGTATATCATCATCGATCTTTGATTTGTGCGACATCGGATCACAATTTGTGATGCAATTTACCTATGTATAATTCAAAATGTTTCACCAGTGCAGTAATGCAGGTTGCTGTAGTTTGGTCAAAAAATTACAATCTGAACTTTAAAAAATCTGCTTGAAAATGTCATTTTTATTTCCACTATGACGCCATATTCATCTTCTTTTTTATTCTTAAAAAAAAAAAAAACTATTTCAGTTTCATGTTTCACGTGAAAATCATTCACCTAAATATAGGCAAATTATTATTACGGCTTTTGAATTATTTACAACAATGAAGGAAAAAAAATTTATTAGAAAATGTCCGTTGATTCTCTATGAAAAAAGCGAAATTTGGAATTATTAAGAAAAATATTTGAATAATGTAAATAAAAATTAACCCATGTTACTCTTTAGATTATAATCCACTTATATGCAAAGGTATTTTATGATCCGTTTTGACCCTGACGTCAGGCAAATGTTTTCACACTTTGAATTTATAATATTATTAGAATTAGCAAAGAATTAAAAATGAGTGGCATTAGGAACAAAAAGGTGGGAAGAAAAAATGAAAAAGTTATCATCTCCATAGGCTTTTCTATGTTAAATTAACATTGAGAAGTGACACTGGAAATAAATAAGTATTGCGCTGCCGCGCAATACTTAAATATCACTTTTTTATGGACACGATAACTTTCGTAATTCTGCACAAATCTCTTCCAAACTGATACACAAAATCAAGGGCATAAAATCTCGATGAAGTTCTGTAATGGGCAAAATCGGACAAGGGGATTGAAATAGGCAGAGGCTTTGTGAAAACCGAAAAAAACGCAATAATTTCTTAATTATTGTACATATCAAATCAGTTTAAAGTTTTTATTACTTCTAAAAATAGGGCCAAAAATTTATGTATCACAGATTTTTGATAAAATTAAAAATGGGCTCAAGGGGCGCAAAAATAGGGTTTTAGGGAGAAAAAAATTCATAACTTCCTGAATTCTCAAGATATCAAATCCAATTAAATTTATTATAAATCTTCTTAATATTATCTGCATTTTTTATACTGACAAGGTTTTGATAGGACCAATTTGTTCCGCAAAAAAAAAATAAAAATAAAAATAAAAATAAATAAATAATAATATGTATATAGAAAACGAAAAAAAAAAAAGAGGAGATTGAAGAAGAAAAAAATCCGCAACTTTGAAAATTTACAAGATATGAAATCCGCAAGAATTTATTATATATCTTTTTAATATTATCTACAACGTTTATATTGACAAGTTTTTGATAGGGACAATTCTGACAGCAATAACAAATTAAAAAATACATAGCGGTTGAAGAAAAAAATCATCGTATTAAGGGTGTATTCAAATCCGAACTGCGTACTTCCTGACTCATTTTTAAATTTATTTTTGCTCTCAAACGCATGCAATTGGTAGATTCTCTTTTTCAGAATTTATATAAAATTACCATAATGGTTAAAAAATGGTCAAAGTGGGCATTTTGAACCGAATTTCCCGAAACGATTGTGTTGGAAACGAAAAATATTGTCCTAATGCAAAAATAATTGTTTGTAAATAAAGTTTTAATTAATTGAACGAAAAATAAAAACACAGGTCGCTTATAAATCTCTTCAAAAATCACGTCTCCAAGTTTCATATTTTTCCTTTTAAAAATGAATTTGAAAATATGCCAGAAAATTTCGAGTTGTTGAGCATGGAAAAGTTTTTTTTTTTTAATTATTATTTCGCCTTAACATGATTCTGATAGAACAAAATCTTATATAAAAATGAAATACAAACTCGTCAAAAGCGGACAGATAAGATTGTTAAAGTGGGTTTATCTCTAATCATGATTTAGCTTTTGTTGTTTAAATTAGCACTTGACTTCCAAATCTACCTACGCCTGTAAGCCGAGACGGTAGATTTTTTTTTTTTCTTGTTGTTTTCACGCTTGTGAAATGCTCATACACCATTCCATTGATAGTGAGTATAGAAAGTTCCATATTTTTCCTACTGACGGGGTGGAAATGTTACAATATTAAAAAAATTTGCATAGTTCAACGATCGATTTTAAAAAGTGAAATTATTTAATTTTACAATTAACTAATAAATTTAACCTAATTAACCACTTCGCGACAAGTGTCTTTTACAGAATTGTATCACCAGTTTTTCAAAACAGTAATTTTTGCCCAATTGCATCGATAAAATGCCCTGGTTAAATAACGCAAAATTTGCAATATAAAATAACTAGTGGCATTAATCAAAATCCCCGAGCACATCTGAAAGGGTTAATATTTTCTAACTTAAAGATCCTTTAACGATTTCGGGGGTATTTTTTTATATGCACCACCGACAATTCAGTTTGTTTATATATCGAGCTGTATTATGATGAGCAGAACGTTTTTTATTATAATATCAGAACCGTGTCTTTCCTAAAAGTGAGCAAAGTCGCCAAAATTGTTAGGAGTACTTGCAAACTGAACATACGTTGTAAATCTTCGTCAAGTGTCTTACACCAGTATTTAAAAGCTATCAACTTGAGATAAAACATTTTCTGGAAATAACTGCATCCAACACACATTTAAATACAGTAGAACCTCTTTTATCCGAAACTGTTTTAACATAAATTCTCGGTTAACCGAAATCCACTTTTAAACATTTGAGCTCTGGGGGTGAATTTCTTCAAAATGCCCAAATATCACATTTTGCACCAGTGTTTTGTAAACAAAAGAATCGACTTATAATATACAAGAAAAAATGCACTGTACTATTTTCAAATAAATTTATTTGAATATTCCGGTACCAATGTGACATTTGTAGATTAAAATTAAGTGGGAAGAAATTCACCCATCAGAGCTCAAAGGGTTAAAGCTTTTTTTTTTTTTTTTACTATCAATTTCTTGTGTGCAAAGTCCATTTTGAAAGCTTTTTTTTTATTATTAATTAATTTTTTTTTTTTGAAGTATCATATTCCTTGTGTGCAAGATGTCCTTTATGAACTATGAGTATATATAAATATTTTTGATCCCCTATCCTAGAGTTCCTTTAAATTTAACTTGAGCTCCCGTAAGCTGCGGGGTGGAATGAATAAAACGAACAAATTCCAGAGCTTTTGAATATTTTGTAAAAGGTTTGGCATGGCTGGAGCAGCAGGAAGACTTTGATAATCGTGAACTAATAATATTAAAAAGTTTCATGATAGAGTTTCAAAGCAAAGGCAATCGAAACTGCCACAAACAAAACATTTTTTCAAACCCTTGTGATACCTGTAAAAGGTACTTAAATTTCAAAATTAAAATTCAGGTAATTTATTCTTGTTTCTATTTTGCTATTGTTTTATTTTTATTAAGCACTTGTTACCATAATAAGAAGTACTCCATATATTTCTCCTTAATCTTAAAAATTGAAGCATTCTCGATTATCCGAAAATTTCGATTTTCCGAAAGATGGTCGGCCCCATTTACTTCGGATAATCGAGGTTCTACTGTACTAATATACAAATTTTAAATACAACAAAAACCATAAAACATATCTAAAAGAAAATGTATGATAAAAAGAATGTTACATTAATTTAAATTGCTAAAAGGTGTAAATTAACACTTTAAAACCAGTAACAATACGTTTATTTTGACTGTTTACATGTTTCAACTCTATCCGAGTCATTTTCAAAAGAAATAAAAATAAAAATATTCTAAAATTTTACGGTCTATGAAACGTCCTCATTAAATTTTTCACATATTGTTTCGTATTATGCACGCATTCATATTTTTATTTTACTTGGATGCTTATTTTATTTTCTTAAACCTTGAGTAGCTCGAGTCATAACTTTGGTGTGTCCAATGACGCTGTATCGTTACATATTGAATTTTTTCGTGTTACAAAAAGAAAAAGAATATGTTGCTTCTATCACTAATTGGCACGATGACAATTTGCATACTCATGAAATAATATATATTCGCTACATTAAAATATCAATCATTATTAACAACTAAATGTAGCGAACATTTATTTGAGTCATGAGTGTGAAAATTATCATCGTTCCAATAAGTGGCAGAATCGAAGTTTCTTAAAGCCCCATCAGTGGCTTCTGCTCTCGAAACTGGTAGACGGGAGGTGCTGGGTTCAAACCCAATCGCGCCCGTCGGAGTTTTCGTGGTTTTCTTCGAGCCATGGATTTCCATGCGTAAATACGGGCTAGGTTCACTTAGAAAGACCCCCACGAAGGGTACTTCCCCTCGGGGTAGATAATCGGCCGTCAAAAATCAACCAATCAATCAACCGAAGTTTCTTAAAAAGAATTAAACATTTTCAAAACATTATTTATTCATAGTTAGTGATCATCAGCGACAGAATACAAACTGTCGTGTTAAAGCGAAATGTACATGTACAAAGTATTTTTCTGCCTCTAATTGATGATGCGTTTGCATTTATTACATTTTAAAACGACATTTTGATAGAGTTTCGAGTTGCTTTATTGTTATTTTGCAGAATATAAACGGCAAAAAAAAAAAAAAAAAAAAAAAAAAGGGATATATATATATATATTTCATCCAAAGTTCGAACTGCTAAATAAAACTGTTTATCTACTGCACAAGTCTTAATTTCCAAACATTTGAAAAAGGCTTACAAATAACCTGTTTAATAATAATGTCAAATAATCATTTTTAATATTCCTTAAATTTATATAAAAACTGTGATGCAATTTTACTAATAAAAGCTTTTAACTTGATAACAAAAACACGCATATGAAATATTCAGAATTGAACTAAATTATTTATTCTCATTTGTTATTTGAAATACATTCCAGGAATCACCGCCAATCTGTCATTTTCACGACCAACTACTAGATGAAAGTAGCTAAAATTAGGATTCGGCAGTGTTGCATTATTCAATATTTCACTTCACAACAATGTTCATTTGATATGACGTATTTGAAATTCACTTCCCCAATAACAAACATTTTCATTTTATATTGTTTAACTAACTACTTATTCTGATATAGAATCATAAATCGTTATTCAGTTCTAAGCATGTAATTATTTTTATACCAGTTATGTATATTTGTGGAAATTATCACTGGATCACATAACTTCATTCTAAAACAAAACAGTAATTTGAATATATTTCATCTCTTGTTATGTTTTAATTAAAATATATTTGACAGATGGAAATTTTCGGGATGTTGACATATCTTTGCAAAAATAAGAGAAGGGAACTACCTCTCTTATTTTTGAAAAAAAAAATCTTTTGGTTTTTTTCTTGTTTTATTCTTTTATATTTCTTTATTTATTATTATTATTTATATTTTTTAATTTAAGTCTTTTATTTTATTTTAATTTCGTTTATTTCCATTTTTTCCCTATCAATTTCTCTTCTATCTTTTTGGCAACACTTTTCTCTTCTGCATGTGCTCCTTTCAGCTAGAGCCATCTGTCGCATTCTTTGCAACATTCTCTACCTTTCAGTTCATTTTTCACCTTGTCCGCTTACGGACAAGTGTTTACTGTGCTGATGACGAGCTGTTATATTTTTAGCTCGAAACGCGTCCTATGTATTTTTTTATATTATGGTGATTTTTTACAAAATTTTATTATTTTAATAACTACCTCCATTGTAAAAAAAAAAAAAAAAAAAAAAAAAAAAAAAAAAAAAAAAAAAAAAAAAAAAAAAAATTGGTTTATTTATAAAAATAGCAAATGAAGCCTTTGTGCAAGAATAATAAAAATCAGAAAACCAACGTATAAAAATATGCAAATAATACATAAAAAGCAGCAAACGGCTGTTTCGAATCTACTTGCAAAATTCTTCTTCAGTGCAAGATAGAGCAAGACACAGCGTGCTAGAAAAAGCAAGGCTGGGCATCGGTTCGAAGACTGTTTGGTCGAGATGCCTGGGACTCATATCCCACGTCACCTTCTCATAAGAATTGAAGAAATAACTGGTGAGCCATACATAAATGTGAGAAAAACAGTCGTGAGATGTTGTTAGCATGCCAAGCCCCTCCTACTGGATCAGGTGGTAAGAATCAGAAGGCCGGAAAAGCAGCGTAAAAAAAAGACCCTTTTCAGGGACCACATATTTTTTACATAATTAACTAATAAATTTTGCCTAACAAATTCTAGAACTATATACAAAGTGAACGATGCTCCCCCCGGTAGCGCAGATCTTGGTCCTGAAAAGGGCCCTTTGCATACCGTTTGGTTCGCATCGGCGGAGCGCACGCAAGCGCCCGCACTCCATGGGATCTACACTGTTAAAAATATTGTGAAAAATTACCTCTGTTTTTAAAGGCTATCTATTTTCTGACCAATGAGAACGCTCTAAAGTTATTTATGTAGCGTTATCATTGGTCAGAAAATATACAGCCTTTAAAAACAGAGGTAATTTTTCACGATATTTTTAACAGTGTAGAGTCGAAATGAACAGTTAAACAGTTGATCTTGTTTCAGGGGCTTCCTAGTTGCAGCCAACTTAACGCCCGGTGTGAGAAAATGAGATGTCTTGCAAATTTATATGAGCCATTGGGGAAGGATAAATTAAAAGTAAAACTTAAAATAAAAAGTAAAAAAGGTATTAAAAAATAACAACTGTATTGGGTTAATACAGAGTTGAGGGCAAGGGTGGGCTGATGCTCCCCCCGGTAGCGCAGATCATGGCCCTGAAAAGGACCCTTTGCATACCGATTGGTTTGCATCTGATGAAGCACGCACACATTCAAGGTGCGTACTCCAAGGGAAGTGTGCGGGGATAAGATTAAAAAATGGTAAAAAGAGAAAAAATTAATATTAAAATAGAAGAGAGAGATTTATAATTAAATATAAAAAATAAATAAAATAGATAATGATGCATAATTAAAATGCTAAGAGGAAGTTTAAGTATTAAGATAAGTTAATGATAAATGGAATAGTTTAGCTGTAGTTACGAAAACTACTATAATAGAGTGATAGTAAAACAGTATTTCTCATGAGAAAAATACATAAAAGTTCAAACATGTTCTAAGTTAGCATATCAGGTCATGGTAAGGGCTGGAAACCAAAAAAAGGCAACTTTTCAGGGCCATAATTTGTTTTTCTTTTTTTTATGTATGAATCAAAGAAGCTCAATAAGTAAGAGAGTTTAGCAAGGAGCGAACACAAGTTCACTCAGAGTCCATTAAACTGGATTATTTTGGCCGTTTCCGGTGTTGGGGTTCGGAGGCGTCATAGTCCGGAAGCTCTGCGACAATTTCGTTGGGAAGGTTGTAAATATTTGCGAAGAATTGTTTAGAGAGTTTAGCAATGCGCTTGCGTAATGTGGTTGTTTTTAAGTCTCTACGAATTGTAGAATTACGATGGAAGCGGGATGCGTTGCGGACAGTTCTAAGGTTTTTGTTGTGTAGACGGCTGAGATTATTCATTGAGGTTTTACAAGTAAAGACCCATATTGGGCAGGCATAAGTGATAATGGGATGTGTGTTGATGTGAAGATGCATGTGTTGTAAAGTAAGAATTTGTTGTGAATGAAAAAGTTTTGCTTGTGAGTAGTGGTTTAAGAGCATTATATGCTCCGGCGACTTTGCCCCTGATGGAGGTGATATGTTTTTTCCAACGTAACCTTTTGTCAAGGATGACCCCTAGGTATTTAGCGTCAATAGACCATTCAATTATAGAGTTGTTAAGAATAATTCTATTAGGATTGGAAAAATTCCTGGAGAAATAGACAGCAGTAGTTTTATTTTCGTTGATCTTGACTCGCCATAAGGAACACCAGTCCATGAATGCATTTATGTGTGTTTGTAGGTACCGGTATAGTGTATAAGGGTGGTGAGCAGAGGCATAAATAGTGCTATCGTCCGCATATAAAGCAAGATATGTTTGTAAAGTGCGTGGGATGTCATTGAAAAACAGATTAAAGAGGAATGGGCCAAGGACACTTCCTTGAAGGATGCCGGTTAAGATAATGAAAATGGCTGAAAGAATGTTATTAATGCGGACACGGAATATACGATTGCAAAGGTAAGAGTATATCAAGTGTATAAGTCTGGCAGGAAATTTGAGCTGAATTAATTTGTAAATAAGGCCTTCGTGCCAGATCTTGTCGAATGCCTTTGCAATGTCAAGAAAAATGGTAGCAGTTGGGATTTTTTCGTTGAATTTTTCACTAAGAAATTCAACGACCCGACATCAGTGCATTCAGCAGTTCTCCCGGTGTAGCATTCTTAAAATTCAGAAGTTCTCGCTTTCTAGCAATCTCAAAATGTAAAAAAACTCTTAAAGCAGCAAAATATACACAAAATTATCAACATACCTTAACAGATATATGCTTTCTTGAAAGCTCCAACACGAAATCTCTCTCATAACACCACCGTCATTTTCCAAAATAGGCTTATGAATACGCATTGAGACACAATAAACAAACCTACTTTTCTTCTCAAAATTTCCTCATTTTTCTTAATTACTTCAGCAAAAGCGTTTAAACGGATTACAGAAACCATAGTCAGTCAAATGCATCCAATAAATTTAACAAAAAAATAAAAAGACAGGACGATGCAACACGATATCAATATACATACACAAAATCCACCACTTCTCAGGGGTTGCCAGAACACAACACGCCAGAATACACACGTCGCACGGGGTTCCACATACCGAGGTTGCCATAGCTATAAACACCGCCAACACGCCAACAAAAAATCGCCAAACAATTCAAAACAACAGCTGAGGGAACATAAGGCATCTAAGCCATAATTTGGAATAAACGGGTTACATCATTCCCGAAAAATGACAGAGATACTTATATACCCGCAAACGCGCCAAAAACAACCAATGAGAATGAAGTAGGTGAAGTGAATGAGTGAACAAGTAGCGGCATCTACCGAGTGAAAAAGTAACCAAAAAAGGGGTTTCTCCTTTCTCTTTTAACCCTTTAAGACCTGATCTACACAATTGTGTAGGTGATCCGAAAGAAAAAGAAACAAAAAACAAGAACAAGGAAAAGACATTTTCCTGTTTTTGTGTGATCTAAAGACGAACATGCACCCACAGAATTGCGTGGATCCTGCCTTAGCATAGCCTGACTTCGAGTATATTTTTAAAATATTCTTTTCACTCAAATATGATCCTATTAATAAGGGGAAACCACCAACACTTTTCATTTCTACCAAAAGTCCTCCGGTCTAACACTTTCTCTTAGACAAATCTCGGCTCTTAGACAAATTTTATTCTGTTCGCACCACTTTTTTTGGAAAAAGTTACCTTTACATAGATAATCACGAAAATGCTCCAATTGAAGAAAGGAAATATTACTTTTCTTATATACTGGTACCAAAAACAAATTCTGTATGCAGTTTTTGAAGGTGCATATATACATCCATGGTCCCGAATTGGTTAAAGGCCAAAAAATCTAAGTAAATAATTTTGCTCGAAATATGCTGTTATTAATTTAATAAGATTGGAAAGTCGGTATGTAAAAGATGAAACTTTTGGATTCGAAGAAAATTTGACGATAAGAAAGCATACAACCCCATGATGAATTTTTCTTTAATATCTGAGATACAAAAAACAAAACAGTTATTTCTTTTGATTTTCTGGCGTATTGCGCAACTTTCGTAAAATGAGCGATTTTTTTGTTACATTTTAAAGTTTTATTTTGGTAGTAATATAATTCATAATATTACAGTGGTTTATTATTTTAATTTACGAAGTAAAATTAAAAATATTTTGTAGAACATTTTCCATTATGGCAACTAATATGGAAGAAAATATTATTTACATAGATAACGACGAATAATAATAATAAAAAAACAATTAAATATACAAAAAGTTATATTGATAAAGATTGTGTAAATTTCTAAAGATTATGCCAATAGAGTTAAACCAAAAACTGAAAGAGTGAAATTACACGAGCAAGTACAGCCGATCAAAAATAGAAAAAGGAAAACGGAATTAACTACCAAATTTATTAGAGAAATCAAAGTAGCAAACAACGAAAATAGCCAATACTTTGGGATTTTTATACTTTTTTAAATGTATGTTAATAGTAAAAAGCTTAGGATATAGATTTTGTATAGAAATTGTACCAGCAGCGCCAACTTTTAAAAAATATTGGGTGTGCTAAAAAAAATTTAAGAAAAATAACACATACAATTTTTTCCAATAATTGTGTATAAGTATGGGGATTGAGGTGGCTGGGGAATCGAATGTCGAAAGGGGATATTTCGAACTTAAATTGGGTTATTTCTAAGCAAATTTTTTAATTATTATAATTTAATTATAATTTTATAAATAATTTTATTAAGTTATATTCTTAAAAGGTCTTTCTAATAAATACATTAATATTTATTTTAAATAACATTGGACTTGTTATTGAAAGTGCAAAAAACTAAATTTCAAGAAAACCATACATTTTGGTCATCTAAGTGCTGTATCAATTGAAGACATGAAGACAGATGGCAAAATAGGCAGGAAATTTGTTTTCATTAGAAATTTAACTGTTTCCGCTGAAGGGGTTTTCAGCGCTCCTGTAAGTCTAACTGATGTCCTTACGACTTTTCAAATAAAACTATTTTGGGTACTTTTCGGTTAGCCGGGCGTCAGTGATATATATTCATCTATATGCCTATATACATGTATACATATACATATATGTGGATATATATGCATATATGTGTATATATACAATATATGTATACATATATGTATATAAACATATATATGTATGTATATAAATCACTAGTGCCCGGTTAACCGAAAAATACGTTATTTTGAGAACGTCAATAAAACCAAATTTCAATTCAGCGATTAAATAAATAAATTACGAATTAAATCAACTGAAATTGGGTGGATGGAGAGATCAAATTATAGGGTGGGCTCGCGCCCCATGGGCCCATATAAGTTGGCGCCACTGAATTGTACCAAATCTTGAAATTTTCAATGTGAACACTTAATTTTTACATCATATTGGGATGTTTTAAAAAAATCACCTTTAGATACCTAATGGGAAGCCATTCGGTCAAGGAGATTAGGATTTATGCGTCATTAAAAGTTTGATCTCTGGACAAATATATTTTTATACTTTTTTATTTAATTTAACTTTATTTTTGTATGCAAAGATGAAATTTTGAAATCCATTTGCACTTACTTCCTGATATGCTAGAACTATAAAGATTACAATCACAAATATGCTTTCAATGAGGCTACAAAATTCTAACATTTTCAAAACTTACTTACAAATAATTAATTACTAAGTTGTTTAAACTCAAAAAATAATGAACAAGTTAGTTGAGTTGTAATTGCAGTACCGGGTGGAGAAATATATTTATTACCTGAAAAAAATCGATTATATACCCCAAATAACATACTTTCAAGTTTATACAATTCAATTTTCCCTTAAATTCATGGAAGACATATATCAAGAGATTTATCATCTTTGAAGACAAAAACTCTTTGAATTTCTTAAGGAATCAATGGAAAACTTTGATGTTTCAATCTATCGTCCCAAAGGACTTTTAAAACAAATTGGTTCTTTCTAGAAAGCTATTTATCACATAAGCGTGCAAAACGCGCTTTAAGTGTTTGATGACGAAGATCGGTTTTTCGTGTGCCAAGAGTATGGTAAGTTTATTTTTTAAACTATCAGCGATCTAAAAATCAATAAAATGCAAATATTTTCCCTATCTTAATACAGATATCAGCTTTTTCAAATATATGAAATTTTATTTTTCCTACATTTTTAAGTAGACAGAAAATATCATTTTTGCCATAGCTTTTAACTATTCGATTTTCACTTAAATTTTATGAAAATCATAAATCAAGAGATTTTTGGAAATTCTTCTAAATCTTCATGTAGCAGAGAAGCTGTTTAAATTTCTTTAGGTATCCAAGGAAATCTTTGATTTTTCAACCTATTATGCCAATGGGTATTTGAAACAAATTGCTAATTTCTAGTAAGCTATTTATCATATAGGTGTGCAGTATGTGATTAAATTCTCCTGAATTTTAAAGGAAGCAGAGAATGATTAATTTTTTAAAGATATCAAGGAAAAATTTGATGTTTTAATCTATCGTCCAGGCAAATATTTGAAATAAATTACTATTTTCTAGTCCGCTATTTATCATACTGGGATGCTAAAACTATAAGGTGAGTTTGAAGAAGCCGTTTTCGAGAATATAGGGATGCGCTTATTCATTTGAAACTGTCAGCTATATAAAAAACAAGACAATATATATTTTTTAACTATCTCAATGTTGAAATCAGCCGTTTTTAATTGTTAATTATTTTTTAATCTTGGAGATATGAAAAACTTGATTTTGCTACTGCGCTATATTCATTAACTGGAAAAAGTCAAATATACAGGGTGATTAAAAAAACGTTTACAAAATGACATGGCAAATCAGGCATACAGCATCGATAAAAAATCACATAGGAACATAGAATATAAGATTGTATTTCGAAAACCACTGTTTTAGTCCAAATACAAGGTTTTTCATCCTAACCGAATCCGGGTTGACGGTAATAATTTCGAGAAAAATATTTTCGGTTTTTATTTTCGAGAAAAATAAAATCATCGTGCTGAAAACGCACCGATATGTTCTTTGTTGTATGTGAAATGTGATAACATCACGAAAGGATCTGGAAAAACATGTTTCTTAAGCAATCGATGATACCGTATGAACTGGTTAATCGCAGTCAAAAATGTGGAGCGTCAAGTGCATACTGCTGGCGCGTATAATACAAACTTCTACCACTTTTGTTTGGTGCTATCACATTTACAGCAAAGGTGAGGATGTCTGTTAAATTTTTATTATAATATACTTGAGTTTTCTGAAAGTTATTACCGTCAACCCGGGATCAGTTAGGATGAAACACCCTCTATTTGTGGCTAAATAAGTGGTTTGCGACCCTATGTTCCTACTTGATTTTTCATCCTTGTGGTATGCCTGATTTGCCATGTCATATTGTAAACTTTTTTTGAATCACCCTGTGTACACCAAATAGCATACTTTTGAAAATTAAATAAATTAATTTGGTCATAAATTTATGGAAGTCATATATTAAGGATTTTATTCGGAATTTTCAAGCAGTTTCTATGAATATACAAACTTTTAAAATTTATTAAAGAATTAGGAGAAACCTTTGATGTCTATCGTCCCAAGGAACTTTTAAAACAAATTCGTTCTCTATAATGAACTATTTATCAAACAGGTATACAAACATTATATGAAAAGTTCGAAGTCGAATATTGAGTTTTACAGAATTAAATGTCTGTTGAGTTCATTCATTTGAAACTATCAGCGATATAAAAAAAGCAATAAATTACTAGTATTTTTCTAATGTGTATTTCAGCCTTTTCTAATTTATATATATATTTTTTACATCTAAGTTCTTTATCTTACATAATTTAAAAAAAGAATGCGAAACTTAACTTCCGCACGTTTATTAAAAGACAAAATATAAGTAACCAGATAAAGAAGTTCAATTGTAAACAATTTAATTTTAATGGTGACAGATATATTCATTAGCTGAAAAACTGGACTATATAAGCCACATACAATACTTTTGAAAATTAAGTAACTCCATTTTGTCATAAATTATAGAAAGGAGATGAAGGGAATTCTTTTGAATTTCTTCGAAATTCATATTTGAGTATAGAAACTTTAAATTCCTTTGGAAATCAGTAAAAAACTTTGATGTTCAGTCTTTGGTGTTTAGTCTCAAAGGACTTTTAAAACAAATTGGTTCTTTCTATTGAGCTATTTATCAGATAGGCATGCAAAGCACACTTAAAGCGCGCGAAGACGAAGATCGATTTTTTGGACGTAAAGAGTATGATCAGTTTATTTTTTAAACTATCAGCGATGTAAAATTCAATAAACTACAAACAATTTTTCACTTTCTTATACGGATTTCAGCGTTTCAAATTTATCAAATTTCATTTTTCTTACATTCTCAAGTCAAACAGAAAACACCATTTTCGCTATAGCTGTTAACTATTCTATTTTCACCTAAATTTAATGAAAATCCTAAATCAAGAATTATTTTCTAATGCACTTTTTTTCACAGAGGTATGCAAAAAGTATAAGAGGATTTTGATGGCGAATATTGAGTTTTGGAGACACAAGTTTATTCGTTTGAAACTGTCAGTGTTACAAAGAAAAATCAATAAAATATTAGTATTTAAACTAATTTATTGTGCATTTCAGCTTTTCCTACTTTATCATTTGTTTATATGAGTTTTTTTTTTTACTTTAGAGAATTAAAACAAAATGTGAAATTTAAATCGCTTGAAGCATGTTTATTAATGGAAAAATGTGTAACGAATCAGATAAGGAAGTTGTATTACAATGTGATGTTGTATGTAATGTCATTACTATAGTGTCATTACTTTAGTTGGAAAAATCGAGTATAAACACTAAATAGCTTACTTTTCAGAATTAAGTAAATTATTTTTGTCACAAATATATGAAAGTCACATCTAATGGGATTTTGTTTAATTACTTGAACATTTTACTCTTTAAATTTCTTAAGGAATAAGGTAAAAATTTGATGTTTCTATCTATCGTTCCCATGGACTTTTAAAACAAATTGGTTCTTTCTAGTAAACTATTTATCAAATAGACATACAAAACATACTTTAAGTGCTTGAAGACGAAGATTGATTTTTCGTACGTCAAGAGTATGATAATTTTATCTTTTAAACTATCGGCGATGTAAAAATCACTAAAATACAAATTTTTATCACAAATATATGGAAATCATACCTCATGAGATTTCTTTTGACTTTCTTGAACATTTTTCTTTAAGCATACAAACTTCTTAAATTTCTTAAGGATGTTTCAATCTGTCTTTCCAAGGGTATTTAAAACAAATTGGTTCTTTTTAGTAAACTATTTATCACGTAGGCATGCAAAACGTATTAAAAGCGGCTGAAGACAAAAATCGATTTTTCTTATGACAAAAGTATGATTTTTTTTTTAACTATCAGCGATGTAAAAATCACTAAAATACAAATTTTTATCACAAATATATGGAAATCATATCTCATGGGATTTCTTTTGACTTTCTTGAACATTTTCTTTAAGCATACAAATTTCTCAAATTTCTTAAGGAATCAATATAAAACTTTGATGTTTCAATCTGTCTTTCCAAAATGATTTTAAAACAAATTGGTTCTTTCTAGTAAACTATTTATCACGTAGGCATGCAAAACGCATTAAAAGCGCTTGGAGGCCAAAATCGATTTTTCTTATGTTAAGAGTATGATGTTTATTTTTTAAACTATCAGCGATGTATAAATCACTAAAATACAAATACAGCATCTTAATAGGGATTTCAGTTTTTCAAATTTATAAAATTTTATATTTCTTACGTTCTGAAGTTAAAATGGCCAAAATCGATTTTTCTTATGCCAAGAGTGTGATGTTTATTTTTTAAACTATCAGCGATGTATAAATCAATAAAATACAAATACACCATCTTAATAGGGATTTCAGCTTTTCAAATTTATCAAATTTTATATTTCTTACCTTCTGAAGTTGAAAATGACCAAAATCAATTTTTCTTATGTCAAGAGTGTGATGTTTATTTTTTAAACTATCAGCGATGTATAAATCACTAAAATACAAATACACCATCTTAATAGGGATTTCAGCTTTTCAAATTTATAAAATTTTATATTTCTTACCTTCTGAAGTTAAAATGACCAAAATCAATTTTTCTTATGTCAAGAATGTGATGTTTATTTTTTAAACTATCAGCGATGTATAAATCACTAAAATACAAATACACCATCTTAATAGGGATTTCAGCTTTTCAGCTTTTCAAATTTATCAAATTTTATATTTCTTACCTTCTGAAGTTAAAATGACCAAAATCAATTTTTCTTATGTCAAGAGTGTGATGTTTATTTTTTAAACTATCAGCGATGTATAAATCACTAAAATACAAATACACCATCTTAATAGGAATTTCAGCTTTTCAAATTTATCAAATTTTATATTTCTTACCTTCTGAAGTTAAAAGGAAAACGATGTTTTCACAATATATTTTAACTATTTGATTTTCACTTGAATTTTATAGAAGTCATAAATCAGCAAATTCTTTTGAAACACTTCTAGGTTCTTCACGAAATAAAAAAAAGAATCCGTGAATCAATAGAAATTATTACTAAAGAAAATACTGTTTGTAACGACATTTTATCCTACAACATACACAGAATTTAGCTCATTTTGCTTAAGGGGGCTCAGGGCTTGATCAATGCCGAAAAACATGTAAACAGAGTTTTCTCGCTTCGAATTCATATAAAAACAGAAGTATTCAATGTAACTAATTTTAACTTTCTGATATTTTTAAGGTGCGTTTGTAGTCTTATAAAATTACAGTCGGACCTCTATTTAACGAACCTCTATTCTGCGAACTTTTCCTTGGAACCAAGAACATTTTGCAAATTTCTTCGTAAAATAACCTCCAAATAGCGAAGTGCATTCTCTATTTAACGAACTTTTTCTTGTGGTCTAAATTTTTTTTTCTCCCCATTTCTCAAAATATTTCTGGACATTTCAAACTTACTCTTTCTTTAAACACATTTTATGATGTTCAATGGCCTTGAACTGGTTTTACCAGGCACCTTCTTCGTCAGCAGTGAGAATTCGGTAAGTACGGAGGACGAAGACGATAATCCCTTAGAGTAACTTAAAAAAATGTGTATACTGATGAGAAAAAAAAGAAGAAATTAACCATGATGTGCTGATTGATGATTGTATTTCACTTAATTCCGAAACTGAGACCTCCGAAACGCTATCCGAATTGGATATTTTCGACAGTGTGAAAAATAAAAACAATACAGCAATGAATTGCGATGAAGACGAATATGATGATGATGATGGAAATGATCATGATGTAGGAATTAACAAAACTTCGTATGATGAAATGCTAAAATCATTTGAAACAATCTGACGCGGATTATAGCTAGAAGAAAATACGCATGAAGGGGTTTTTGGTGCATTGCAAAGATGAGAGACGTATTATGAGAGAAAGCATTTTTTTTAAATAAAAAACTCAGGCAAAATTAACATAGTTTTTCAGAAATTAAATTTAAGGACGCATATGTTAATGTATGGTGAAAATTAATTTTTATAATAATAATAAATACTATAATGTCATTAAAATTCGTTAGTTTTAATGTATAACTATTTACTTTAAACAGAAAATACAGTGTATTCCCGGACAATGTTTCGTTTTCCTGGCAGATTTCAAAGATTTAAACACATAGAAAACATGAATTGATGGTGGATATTGGTGGGTAAAATAAATAAAACAAATCGATATAATTTATTAAAAAAATTATGATTAATTACTTTTAGTAAAAATATTTAGCGTTTATGAATTTAAAATCTAGTTTAAAGTACTTTAAAAGGTGAATCTCTATTTAACGAATTTTCCATATAACGAACTTTTTTCCGGGATTTAGCGACTTTGTTAAACAGAGGTTTGACTGTATAAAATGAAAAAATACAGCAAAATCTATATAATACAATTAAAAAAAAAAAAAAAAAAAAAAAAAAAAAAAAAAAAAAAAAAAAAAAAACGTGTCATATCACACGCAAGATATCTTAATGTTGAATTGACGTAAGAACCTAATTTTCGCTTTTAAATGATCAGGAAACTTTACTCTATAGAATGAATTAAGGATATAACTATCACTCAAAGGAAACCTTATTTAAAAAACTCTCAAATTTGAAAATTTAAAAACCCCTAAAAAATTCAATTTTTCCCCCTTATAAATAAATACGCAAAAAATTAAGCTATCTAAAATATATTAATTCATTCTATGGATAAAGATGGTATATGCATGCAAAAAAAAAAAAAAAAAATTAAGCCATTCCATCGAATAGTTTTTTTTTAAATCTTACGGATAGTCGTCAAAAATCAAGTTTTGAGAAAACGCGACTTAAAGTTGCAATTAAATGGGTGCGGCTATGAAAGTGATTGTTACATAAGTGCTTATAACTCCGTTAAAAATGCAAATATTTTTATCGGTTTTTTGCACTGTGTTCAGAAGTATAGAATAATCAAAATAGATACTAAAAAAAATCCATTTTTTGAAAAGTTTTCAAGCCCTGAGCCCCCTTAAAGAATCATAAAATAAGTAATGTTCTACTTCCCTCTATATCCATATTTTACTTTCCCAATGTTTTCCGGATCTAAAAATTGACTTTCAGTTTCACTCCTTTCGATACCAATTACGTGAAATTGGAAAATAAGACGTTAAGAACAGTATTTTTGTATTCTCTGACGAAGACTGTGTTTATAGCTGGAAGTACTAAGAAGTATTAAATTAATTTAACATGTTTTTAAATATTTTTTTGTCATCATTTAAGTATTTTGAACATAGTGTAATTTTAAGTTTTAAATAAGACTGTTTAAACGTCTTAAGTATTCAATGAAATAATTAAGTAATCAAGGAAAAAAATCTTACGTAATAAAGTGTCAGTATATTGTCCCCACGGATATCTGAAAAAGTTGTTATTTTTTAGTGACCTATTTATGAAAAAGGAATGCAAACATTATATGAAAAGTTCGCAGACTAATATTGAGTTTTCTAGAATCAAGTTTTTGATGAGTTTATTCATTTTAAACTATCGGCGATATACCAGATAAGTAAAATATTAGTATCTTTTACAATCTTAATGCGCATTTAAGCTTTTCCTAAATTATCAATTATTTAGATCTAAGTTCTTATGCATAAGGAATTTTTTTAAAGATATATGAAACGTGATTAGCATAAAGCATGTTTATTAATTGAAAAGTATACAACTAATCAGAAAAAATGTTGGATTGTACCTAATTTCATTAATGTGGTGACAGTTTTCTTCATTAATTGAAAAAAATAGAGTACATATGTTACCGTGAGAGACCGAAATTGGAGAATGTCGACACTCACCAGTGAATGTCAACACATACCGAATACGTCGGTGAAAGACCGAATATTTGATATATTCTTGTACAGTCGGACCATCACCGGTGTATGTCGACAAGCACAGATATCCTCTGGTGGAGGTCGAAAACAGAAGCGGTGTTCAACAGAGAGGCCACAGTCAGTCTCCAAATTCTTTGTTCTGCTGGGAGTCAGTCAGCTTTGTCAGTTTTATGCAAGGTTTGATGGTGCGCGCAACGTTTTCTTGAATTTTATTTTTATATTCAATATCCTAATTTGTATTGAATAGATAGTGCAGTGAGCCGCGATCTTTTTTTTTTTTTTTCGAAAAATTAAATACATTAATTGAGAGTAAACGACAAAACAATTATTTTTTTTTCAAGAATAGTATTCTAAAATACTTTCTGGAGTGATTTCTGCGAAAATTAAATGCATCACACCTTTGGATTACAGACGATTAAAACGTTTTTATGTTTTAAAATTTAATGATCGCGCCTGAAATATGGAGAATTAATGCAAATTTTCGACATATTCAGCATTCACCATTAATGCATGGTGAATGACAACATTTGTCGGTGTAAGTCAGAAATAAGGATATTCAGCAAATATTTCGGAGATACACCAAGCGACTACGTGAATGCTGATATTCACCGGTGAAAGTCGACATTCTCTGGATTTCGGTCTTTCACGGTAACACATATACCAAATAGGATACTTTAAAAAATTAAGTACATAATTTTTGTCACAAATTTATGGAAGTCATATAGGAAGAGATTTCCTTTGAATTTCTTTAAAATTCATTGTAAAAAAAACACTGTAGATTTGCCAGAACAAACTCGATCACAGTGAATCTGGTGATCTTTCTTTGGTTTCCTGACTATATTAACATGGAAAATACAGTAGTTGCATAAAATTAGCAGCACAATGTGCTGGCAATTTGGACGCATTTTTTTACAGCACAAACTGCTGGCGTCCAAATTTCCAGCACATTGTGCTGTTAATTTTACGCAACTACTGTATTTTTCATGTTAATATAGTCAGGAAACCAAAGAAAGATACAGCACATTCACTGTGATCGAGTTTGTGCGTGAGATGAACAGTACTTTGTACTGTAAAAATGTCGTTTTTTTTACAGTGTTTTTATTTGAGTAAATTTTGAACATGATTGTATATGGAGACGAAATGCTCCATTTCACATTCAACATATTAAGAAACACTCACAACTTCAAAAACACATCAATCAAGCAGCCCTTTTGGATGCGTTCTAAACTTAGAATGAATAGTGGGAGTGAAAGTATAAGTAGAATTTTATGATGTCGCAATACCTTCTAACTGGAAAATTCATTTTTTTAAATACTAACAGATTTGTGTGTATCCGATCTGGAATTTAAAAAGTTCTAAGACTATATTATATATGTCTTTTGAAATTCTTCCAAATTATTCATGATGCTAACAAGGGAAGTCTTTAAAGGCAAACTTCTGAATTTCATCCTGAAATTTACTGGAAAACAAACATGCCTAAATATAGCCATAACTTTAAAGTTAACTGCTAAATAACAATTAGAAGGACATAAAAATATACAAATGACATTCTTGAAGTTACAATCTTGAACCTACATTTTATTGCTTATAAGATTTTTTATATGTCAAGCTTTATTGGTTTTAACGTTGGTGGGAGAAAGTTGCTTTTTGCAACAGCAAATTACAGGAAAATCCACGGATTTTTGGAATTTATGTTAATGTTTCTTATCTTCTCATTCTGAAAATAATGTAACAGGCAACCAGACATATTTCCGCTCTCCTGTGAAAAGTGAAATTGGCATCGACGGTTGGTATTTTAGGTGTTGTTTATATTAAAAAATATCGCTTTGTCAAATATATTCAATTGATTGAAATGATTTTAATTAATTTTTCAACTACTTTTCAGCAGTGAAATTACGCTTGAAGTTATTTAATATTAAAGACGTGAATTATTACTTTGCTAACTAAGCGTAAACCAACAGAGTGAAAAATGTCCAAGCCGGGAATCGAACCCGGACCCCTGAAATAGCGCTCCAGTGCTCTACCATTAAGCCACGAGGACGATGCCCAGCTTGGCATCTCACACTCACATGAGTTGGTAAGACTGGCTATTCCAGGGGTCCGGGTTCGATTCCCGGCTTGGACATTTTTCACTCTGTTGGCTTACGCTTAGTTAGCAAAGTGATAATTCACGTCTTTAATATTTAATTGAAATGATTTTTTATCAATGTGCCATGCATACAAATTCCATTGTATTATTTCTTAGCGGTATACAAGACTTTGTCAGCCAAGCAATGGTTTATGTATTACTACTGATTGTCTACAATGCGGGACATGATCATATTGAAAGTAAAATGCTGTCATGGTTGTGATTGAACGGCCTATTGCGTGAATGCAATTTCATTGAGCGATAGTTTAGGTTAAAAACGTTTTCATTGTATTTCTTTTTAAGTGGACTTTAACTTTAGTTTGACAATTTCATTGACTTAGACTGCTTACTAATTCCACAGTTTTCAGTTTTAACACTTTCCAGAGTACTTGAAAAGAGATTAATAAGATGGAGCTTGCTACAATACAATATAAATGTAAGAATATCAACGTTAAAAGTAACCAATAATTTTAAATGCTAAGTATACCGATTTCGGTAGCATATAGCATACCGTCTTCAGCTCTGAGGGCCCCACCAGTGGCTGAGAGGTTCTGCTCTCGAAGCTGGTAGACGGGAGGTGCTGGGTTCGAACCCAATCGCGACGTCGACCTAATCGTTCGGAGTTTTCGTGGTTTTCTTCGAACCTTGGATTTCCAAGCGTTAATACGGGTTAGGTTCCCTTAGGAAGACCCCCACGAAGGGCACTCCCCTCTGGGCCTATATCCCTCGTGCAGATAATTGGTCGTCATAAATACAACAAACCAACCAGTAGTAGTAACCAGCGGTTTAACAGAGGCGGAAGTGGGGGGCGTGACCAAAGGTCACGTGACTGGAAGAGGCGTGGCCAGCTGTCAATCAAAAAGGGGGTCGGAAATGGGTCACGTGACTGTGTCGTATAGGATAATCAAGGTTGAGTTGGTTTTTTTGCTGGATGCAGAAGAGGGGAGACGAAAAGGGGGGATGATTTTTTTTTGCTGAATGTAGAAGTTTGGTTGATTGGTTGGTTGGTTTACATTCGCTGGATGTTGAGTTGTCAGTTCAATTAAATTAATTAATTACGGTGTAATTAATAATCAATAGAGACGATTTCACTCACCACGAGGTAAAGGTTGAGTTGATTTTTTGTTGGATATTTTGAGGGGAGGAAAGGGGGTCACAGGATTTTTATCGTTTAGGAGTACGAGGGAAATACTTTTTTTCCTGATTTTTTCATCCAATTAATAATTCTATTTCCTGAACATTTAAAATATCTGTTGCATTTTCTTTTATTCTGATTGCAATTGTATTTTTTATTTTACTGAACATAGAAATACTTTTTCCTGACATACTTTGAAAGTTTACTGAACAAATAACTGTTTTTTATACATTAATCACATAAACATTTTTAATCACCTGAAGATATCGTTTCCATTTTATTGAGCCCATTAATAATTTTCTTTAGTTTTCTGTATTTAAAAATACTTTATAACATAAAATCAGCATTTTTTTTACCCCCGACTCATGAAAATATTTGCTTTAATTTTACTGACCACAGAATTATTCTGATCATATGCATACTTTTCATTTCTTTAACATAAATCTTTTTTACTGTACTTCATACTTTTTTTTCCAAACACGAATCTTTTTTATTCCAAACACAACTTTTTTTCCCAAACACTAAACTTTTTTTCCAAACACTAAACTATTTTTTTCAAACAGTAAAACTTTTTCCCAAAAACATTTTTTATTCCAAACACGAATCTTTTTTTTCCAAACACTAAACTTTTTTTCCAAACACTAAACTTTTTTTCCAAACACTAAACTTTTTTTCCAATCACTAAACTTTTTTTTCCAAACACTAAACTTTTTTTTACAAACATTTTTTTCATAACACTAAACATTTTTTATAACTCTATTTCATAACACTAAACTATTACTAAAACATTTTTCCAAACACTAAACCATTTTCTCCAAACACAACTTTTTTCCAAACACAAAACTTTTTTTTATTCCAAACACTAAACTTTTTTCCAAACACGAATCTTTTTTTTCCAAACACTAAACTTTTTTTCCAAACACGAAATTTTTTTCCAAAAACTATTTTTTCAAACACTAAACTTTTTTCCAAACACTAAGCTTTTTTTCCCAAACACTAAACTTTTTCTCCAAACACTAAACTATTTTTTTCAAACACTAAAATTTTTTTCCCAAAAACATTTTTTATTCCAAACACGAATCTTTTTTTTTCCAAACACTAAACTTTTTTTCCAAACACTAAACTTTTTTTCCAAACACGAATCTTTTTTTTCCAAACACTAAACTTTTTTTCCAAACACGAAATTTTTTTCCAAAAACTATTTTTTCAAACACTAAACTTTTTTTCCAAACACTAAACTTTTTTTCCAAACACTAAACATTTTTTCCAAACACTAAACTTTTTTTTACAAATATTTTTTTCATAACACTAAACTTTTTTTTATAACTCTATTTCATAACACTAAACTATTACTAAAACATTTTTCCAAACACTAAACCATTTTCTTCAAACACAACTCTTTTCCAAACACAAAACTTTTTTTATTCCAAACACTAAACTTTTTTCCAAACACGAATCTTTTTTCCAAACACTAAACTTTTTTCCAAACACGAATCTTTTTTTTCCAAACACTAAACTTTTTTCCAAACACGAAATTTTTTTCCAAAAACTATTTTTTCAAACACTAAACTTTTTTTCCAAACACTAAACTTTTTTCCCAAACACTAAACTTTTTTCCAAACACTAAATTTTTTTCCAAACACTAAACTTTTTTTTACAAACATTTTTTTCATAACACTAAACTTTTTTTATAACTCTATTTCATAACACTAAACTATTACTAAAACATTTTTCCAAACACTAAACCATTTTCTCCAAACACAACTTTTTTCCAAACACAAAACTTTTTTTATTCCAAACAAGAATCTTTTTTTTCCAAACACTAAACTTTTTTCCAAACACGAATCTTTTTTTCAAACACTAAACTTTTTTCCAAACACGAAATTTTTTTCCAAAAACTATTTTTTCGAACACTAAACTTTTTTCCCAAACACTAAACTTTTTTCCAAACACTAAACTTTTTTTCCAAACACGAAACTTTTTTCCAAAAACTATTTTTTCAAACACTAAACTTTTTTTCCAAACACGAAACTTTTTTCCAAACACGAATCTTTTTTTCCAAACACTAAACTTTTTTTCAAACACGAAACTTTTTTCCAAAAACTATTTTTTCAAACACTAAACTTTTTTTCCAAACACTAAACTTTTTTCCAAACACTAAACTTTTTTTTCCAAACACTAAACTTTTTTTCCAAACACTAAACTTTTTCCCAAACACGAATATTTTTTCCAAACACTAAACTTTTTTTCCAAACACGAAACTTTATTTCCAAAAACTATTTTTTCAAACACTAAACTTTTTTTCCAAACACGAAACTTTTTTACCAAAAAACTATTTTTCCCAAACACAAAACTTTTTTTCCAAACACTAAACTTTTTTTACAAACATTTTTTTCATAACACTAAACTTTTTTTATAACTCTATTTCATAACACTAAACTATTACTAAAACATTTTTCCAAACACTAAACCATTTTCTCCAAACACAACTTTTTTCCAAACACAAAACTTTTTTTATTCCAAACACGAATCTTTTTTTTCCAAACACTAAACATTTTTCCAAACACGAATCTTTTTTTTCCAAACACTAAACTTTTTTTCCAAACACGAAATTTTTTTCCAAAAACTATTTTTTCAAACACTAAACTTTTTTTCCAAACACTAAGCTTTTTTTCCCAAACACTAAACTTTTTTTCCAAACACTAAACTATTTTTTTCAAACTCTAAAATTTTTTCCCAAAAACATTTTTTATTCCAAACACGAATCTTTTTCTTTCCAAACACTAAACTTTATTTCCAAACACTAAACTTTTTTTTCAAACACGAATCTTTTTTTTCCAAACACTAAACTTTTTTCCAAACACGAAATTTTTTTCCAAAAACTATTTTTTCAAACACTAAACTTTTTTTCCAAACACTAAACTTTTTTTCCAAACACTAAACATTTTTTTCCAAACGCTAAACTTTTTTTTACAAACATTTTTTTCATAACACTAAACTTTTTTTATAACTCTATTTCATAACACTAAACTATTACTAAAACATTTTTCCAAACACTAAACCATTTTCATCAAACACAACTTTTTTCCAAACACAAAACTTTTTTTATTCCAAACACTAAACATTTTTCCAAACACGAATCTTTTTTTTCCAAACACTAAACTTTTTTCCAAACACGAATCTTTTTTTTCCAAACACTAAACTTTTTTTCCAAACACGAAATATTTTTCCAAAAACTATTTTTTCAAACACTAAACTTTTTTTCCAAACACTAAACTTTTTTCCCCAAACACTAAACTTTTTTTCCAAACACTAAACTTTTTTTCCAAACACTAAACTTTTTTTACAAACATTTTTTTCATAACACTAAACTTTTTTTATAACTCTATTTCATAACACTAAACTTTTTTTCCAAACACTAAACTTTTTTTCCAAACACTAAACTTTTTTTTACAAACATTTTTTTCATAACACTAAACTTTTTTTATAACTCTATTTCATAACACTAAACTATTACTAAAACATTTTTCCAAACACTAAACCATTTTCTCCAAACACAACTTTTTTCCAAACACAAAAATTTTTATTCCAAACAAGAATCTTTTTTTTTCCAAACACTAAACTTTTTTCCAAACACGAATCTTTTTTTTTCAAACACTAAACTTTTTTCCAAACACGAAATTTTTCTCCAAAAACTATTTTTTCAAACACTAAACTTTTTTTCCGAACACTAAACTTTTTCCCAAACACTAAACTTTTTTCCAAACACTAAACTTTTTTTCCAAATACGAAACTTTTTTCCAAAAACTATTTTTTCAAACACTAAACTTTTTTCCAAACACGAAACTTTTTTCCAAACACGAATCTTTTTTTCCAAACACTAAACTTTTTTCCAAACACGAAACTTTTTTCCAAAAACTATTTTTTCAAACACTAAACTTTTTTTCCAAACACTGAACTTTTTTCCGAACACTAAACTTTTTTTTCCAAACACTAAACTTTTTTCCAAACACGAATATTTTTTTCCAAACACTAAACTTTTTTTCCAAACACGAAACTTTATTTCCAAAAACTATTTTTTCAAACACTAAACTTTTTTTCCAAACACTAAACTTTTTTTCCAAACACGAAACTTTTTTACCAAAAAACTATTTTTCCCAAACACTAAACTTTTTTTCCAAACACTAAACTTTTTTCTTCCAAACACTAAACTTTTTTCCAAACACGAATCTTTTTTATTCCAAACACAACTTTTTTTCTCAAACACTAAACCTTTTTTTCCAAACACGAAACTTTTTTCCAAACACTAAACTTTTTTCCAAACACGAATCTTTTTTTATTCCAAACACAACTTTTTTCCGAACACTAAACTATTTTTCAAACACTAAACTTTTTTTTCCAAACACTAAACTCTTTTTTACAAACATTTTTTTCATAACACTCAACTTTTTTTATAACACTATTTCATAACACTAAACTATTACTAAACCATTTTTCCAAACACTAAACCATTTTCTCCAAACACAACTTTTTTCCAAACACAAAACTTTTTTTATTCCAAACACGAATCTTTTTTATTCCAAACACTAAACTTTTTTTTTGTAGAACAGCAAAAGCTTTTTAACAAAAAAAATTTTTTTTATTAACTTTAATACGAAAAAATAATAATTTGTAATACTTATCTGAACTTATTATTATTTTCTTTTGTAATATTACGGAAAAAATCAGACACACACATAAATATATTTTGAAATATAAACATTTTTATTTCTTTCATAAAATACATTATGTTTGCAAAACATTATATTCTACATTTTCAACCATGGTATTGGTGATTTCGGTAAAGTTGCGTGCTTAGATAATCTTCGTTTTCTTTGATAGGGTTCAGGTCTTGCATAAATAGTTTTCTGTTCGGTCTTCAAATACTTGTTTTTTATAAATACTTGAGGAAAGCTGATTTTATTTAAAAGTTCTTGAAACTGATCAAAAGCAATAGGTTTTTGACTTCTATCTCTCAGCAAAAAACCGATTAGTTGAACAACATTTGATCCATTAATTACAGTATCATTGTTTTCTGTACAGGAAATTTTATTTTATTTAAAAAATTCCATAATTTTAACAGCAGTTTTATTTTGCTTTACAGGAATAGAACTTAGAATTTCATTTTTTATATCAGAAATTTCAAAGGGTTTCTAAGGAAATTGTTCTCAGTGGGTTTGACCGCATTCATATCTGGGAATTGATACAAACTTTTACAAAATCTGTGTATACAGCTTCGCATTTTCATTATCCTCTATTTTTCTTTTCAAAATAGTCTGAATTTGTCTATCTAGATCACTTAAATGTTCTTCGGCAAACTCTTGATCTCTGTCAGCTGGAACAAGTCTGAGTTTACGAGCGAACTCCTTTGATCAACGTACTGAGCACTGATACTGCAGCAGGAATAAGTATAGACAAAAACCCTTCTCCCTTTTGAACAAGAAGTCTCCTTTTCTTAAACAGAGGTACTTTCTTATCTCCCAGGCGTCGCAATGTTCTTTTATATGTTATTAATCTATTTTTCTGACGTTTAGAGACAGGTATATTACCCTTTAAAAGATGTAAGGTGCATTAACAGACACCTTTTATAATGCTATTAAGACACTTTTTAAGAAAGGCCGTTTTTTGTTTTGTATTGCTTAACAATTTCAGATATTCCACGGTCGACATCCTGAGTTCAAATGATGGTGGTTGAGCTTAATCTCTCCATTATATATGCTTCCCGTAAGTAAAAGCTTTCGTTAAAGCACAGTGTTTAAAACAGGGTTTGTGACTTGGGCAGTTTACCTCTGAAATATTTAATAAATTAATCTTGGGGCAGTTAAAATCATTCAGATTCAAGATTTTTCGTCCAGACAACCGTTCTAAAAACTTTGCTTCTTCTAATCCTTTGATGTAAATATTCTTATAAGATAAAAACAATGATGAAAGTATAGGTTCTAATGCTGAATAAGGTAAATCACCACTATTGCATGGCAAACCGTGACGGTAATGAGTCAACCATGCGAATGCCTTTCTTTTTAGGAGAGGTAATTGCTCCCAAGAATGCGGGAGAAAAAATTCCACCGACAATGGTATCCAGAATCCACCGCATAAAAAGCATGTTCTTTGATAACAAAACCGTGCGTGCTTAACTGAAAACCTTCAAATTCAATGACAGCACAGGCCATGTTCACCAGATGCCGTTCCCTGGACAAATGGTTTATCGAAGTTCATACACATAATGTTTATCACCAGGAAAAATTTTAGAGCGCATGCGCAAACTTTCAAAAGGATCAGGTCTCAAATCAATGAATAAGTAGCTGAAAGGTAACGCAGTAGCATCATTAAAAATTTCTTGAAAAGCATTGGATTTACCAGGAAACATTTGTCTGGATAAATGCATTATTTGGCTTTTATCTCGAGGATTCTTATATAGTACCATGTAATGAGAGTTTCAATTAATATTTCTCATTTCTTTGCCATGATGAAAGAAATTTTGAGTTATAAAGATAACGAAAAGATTTCGGTGATGACTGCCTTTCGTGAAAAGTTTGCTCAATCGTACATCAGAAGCTAATTCTGACATCAAATTATCAATGATAATTAAAGCGTTTTTTAGAGAATTAAGATTAGAGGGTAAACCTTCTTCAAATTGTACACCTTTCATGGAATTGAAAAGGGTTTGATAGCTTCCATAACAGTATATTATACTTGTGGGCATAGGATGAAAATATTTGTAATCAATTAATTTAAAAAAAAAAAAAATCTTTTACCCGAGGCCGTAGGCCCACTGATAAGGACAGTAGAAGGATGTACTAACTTGAGTAATTCCATGCTTTAAATGACAAGAATGAATGAAAGTTTCAATTTTTATAGTATATTGACTATTTCGGCGAAATTAAAATGTAAATATCACAATAACTTCTATGAACTTGTTAAGGAACAATTTTTATGCATGCACTTTTTCTAAAAACAAATGAAATTTTTTTTCTTTTTATATAATTCACTATACATCATGAATTAAAATAAATATATAAGTAAATAAACATACATAAAATAAGAGAAATATATATTTTTTATTTTTTAAAAATCATGTTTACACCATATCGTTTTTTGACAAATTGATACATTCGAAAATAATTTTTCTTTCTGGATAATACATTGGAAATAGAATTCATGCAAAGTCCTTGACATCGTTTTACAAGAAAGAAAATACAATATTGTCCACAGACATTGGACGTTAAACTTTGAGGCATTACTTTGTTCCAACGAATTCGGTGATACTTCTTCACAAATCTTGTTATGTCTTCTCCATAGGTTTCGGGAGGAAGTCCGTAAGAATAAAAAAAGTCCAGAGTTTTCTTATCTTGAACGTAAACTGCTAGCCAATGGGATCCTTTTTCGTCATGTTTATCAGTATTGATCACTAATGCACAGGGAAAGTTTCTAATATCAGGTATTTTGTCGGAAGGAAAAACGCCTGCAAAATATCTCGCCGAAACAGGATCTCGAGATAAAATTCCATGAATTTGCGATCAATTCATTAGTTTCCAAAATCATACAGAATATTACGAGATTTGTTGATTTCGATTAAATTTTCAAATTCAGCATACACTAGCAAAGAGGCTGTTTGCGCCAAGGTTGTTCCGAACTTAATTTCTAATCTTAAATTGCTATGACGAATGAGATTAAGATGTGAACCATCGCATAAATCAGGTGACAGATCAAAATAACATAATGAATACCCCTGTGAAAATTCTGATCTTGAAAGGTACAAGCCTTTGTTTTCTGCATTCGTAAATAAATTCTCATAAGCTCGAATAAATAAATTGTTTTCAAAGTCAGGTTGCAGTGGATTGTGAGGAACGGGCTGTCCATCCCCATAGACGCCAATGAAATTAATATTGTAATGCTTGAACTAAAAAGGGGACCTTTTATAGTCGCCGTTAAATGAATCATTATCCACACAGGCGATTACAATGCGATTGGGAATCTGACCTGTAAAAAAATTATCTTGAACAAAACTCATATTGCCTGCAGGAATGGAATAGGTTTTACAAAGCACTCTGGTAATAGGGTATTTGGCTGCTGTTTTTTCTAAGCATTTAGCATGCCCTAAAACAACACCAGGACTTATTCATACTTTACGAACAAATAAGGAAGCATGTTCCAGGAAAACTTTAAACTCCCCTTCACCCGCCAATAAACAAAACTCTGGTTTACTACGAATGAGTTTAATTTTCACATCAGCCATGTTTAGGAGGAGTCTTTCTTGGTGAAACATATCCAAATGCAATCGACCAATCATATCCACTGAAGCACTGAGTTTAGTCATTTCTGCACGTTTTCTAAATCCTTCATTGGGGTTTGCATCTGCAGGATCTACAACATTCATACGACCAGCAGTATCTTACACCATACCCGTGAATCAGTAATTTCTCTATCATGGCTCTGTATGGATAAGTATTATTACTTGAAGAAACGAGTCTATCGTTCAGAGTAATATCAACTTGGGAAAACATGGAATGCAGAAAAAGATTGACGGGCCCAATTTTACATTTATCCGGAATGGTTTTGCCGTACTTTTTTAAAATCTTTACTTTGACATATAACTGAGTTTGGGGCAAATCAAGATGGTCTTCTCCACTTCAAGAAACATTAAATTCCACAGGACCTCCATCAGAAACATTGCAAAGCGGATGAAATTCAACCCATTGGCCTCTTTCAATAACTGTTTGAGTGGGAGGTAGATGAAATATTTCTAATTCTGATTTAGCACATTCGGGAGAGTCCTTTAAAAGAAAAGCCATAGTATAATGCGTAGATTAACAGTAAAAAATATCACGTCTTTGCACCTTCCGTACTTTCGATGAAATGAAGTGTTTCGCAGGTTTCCGCTTCCTTTTAAGCTTTCCATGGCCAATCATTTCATCTGCTTTTTCAACTGCTTTTCTAGCTAATTTTTTTCCGACTTCTTTTGATCGTGTTTTAAGAGACGATTTAAAATTTTCACCTGATAATACATCATTTGCAACCATAGTGCCTGTTCGTAATGCTTCTTTTCCAATTGTTTTGGCGCCACTTATCAAAAATGGAATCTCACTGCGATACTGCGAAACAATTTAGCAAAAAATCCGCCTATAACGTATCCTCTCTGCAAAACTGTTCTTCGATAGTAAGGCAAACCTCTTCCTGTTTGCCCTGCATAATAATCTTCGAACTTTTGTGTACAACGTGTATAAGGCACCAACATTTTGTTGATCTTTCTTTATCGCAATCGAAAAGGAAAATGAGATTAATTTAAAACGAAAGGCTATTTGTATGATTTGCCGTAAACGAAAATGTAAAGTTAAAAAAACTTTACCTCTTTCAAAAGGCACTAAATCTCCAGAATGAAGTCTGATATCAATTTGAACCGTTTGGAAATGTTGACGAATAATTGGTACGTACAAGGGTCTCGGATAATGAGCATTAATAATTTCGCCATCGCTTCCTTCGATAGACACAATTTTTAGAAGAGGGGCTTGAACGTCGCCGACGATTTGAGGCTCCGCGAGATCACAATACACATACATAACGGGAAACGATGACTTTGGGTCAGTCACAAAAGGACTTTGATGCAGTCCTGTAAATTCCCCGGGTTCAAACCCTAAAAGTTCTGCTAGACCTTCATAAAGAACTACTTTCGATTTTTTATCTGTCTTTATTGTAACTCTTTTCGTAACTGGCTGATAATGAAATTCTATCTTATTTTTATGCGATGGTGTCGTCATACTTTTAATGAGGTCTGGTAGGGTTTCCTAACATCCAGGGGGAACCCTCCTACCTTCAAACTTTCCATCCCCCAAGTCAAAACCAAACAAATTATTATCATTTCTAACGTTATACCATGTATGAGGATAAATGAAATCGACCAAAGCCATTTCCCATTCACCATTTATATTTATGGGGGTGGGCAGTTGAGTTGTAAATTGCGATATTTTATTATTTGGGAAAAAGCTCGTAGAGCTGTCGCTGATGAGTGTGATGTAGAACGACATCATTCGATGAAATGAATGGTAAGTATGATGTCTAATCTATTTATATCATTCGAATATCTTTAACCCATGCGTTGAATTTTCCCGGATAGCCTTGAAATTTCACAAAATATTGAACATTTCCATTACGTTTTCTTTTCTTCAAAACCTTCTCCACAGGATAAAATCCTGAATCCAAAATCTTTTGCAGTTCTTGCTTGTAAAATGTTCCTTTTAGGATTTCTCCTGCTAAAACTTTTAATTTATAGACAACAGGCACTCGATGTATGATTTTATGAATAGTAAAAATTTCTCTTGTCCAATTTTGCTCGTATCCTTTCTCAAAATGTAGTTTCTCTTTACTTATACGAACGGTATCGCCAACACTCGAGGCATATTTCATTGGAGAGATTTTGTCGTTTGTATACAATGTTTTCCAAACCTGACTTTGATTGTCAAAGTTTACTGATGATGGCTCCATTTTAATAATACGATGCCACGTGTGATTATATCTGTGTACTAATTTATCGATTACATCTATATATATGTATTTTTTTCAGTAAAATATTTCCACATTTTCGTTTTAAGTGTACGATTAAAGCGTTCTACTACAGAAGCTTTTGTGGAAATATTAGTTGTGAAAAAATGAACTTTCTGCTTTTTTAAGAAATCTTGCACAAGTTTATTCATGTACTCCTTCCCATCGTCGCACTGTAGAGTTTGCGGATTACGTTCCGAAAACATTTTTTCGAAAGCCCGTTTAGTACCTGGAGCTTTCTTATTTTTTAGAGGTATGACCCCAAAATATCAATGCATGTCAGTAAATATTTATATCCGTCATTCAAAGAAGATAGCGATTGCATGTCTACTAAGTCAGATTGAAACTGCTTGTTTATGCCTCCTAGTATGACATGGTTTCTCGGGAATTTGTGTCGCAAAGGCTGTGCAAAGTGTACGAATCTTTCGTTTGCAGCCAATTCTTGATGTCTTTGGCTTTTACGCGATCTTTTAAAACACGTTGTGAAGCACTGATACCACTAAAACTCGCTGGTAGCCCCGGATGCCGATACATCTGATTCAAAGATCCATTACAACAATGATTATGATCTAAACGAAAGTTAACATTCATTTGTATTTTTTCAGCTACAAATACGAAATGATGTTTATCTCATCAATGTTTTACTTAAAATGAAAAGCATTATGATAAAACCTTTTATATATACCTAAATCTTAAAAGTATAGATATATATAATTAACAATTAAATTCAAATAACTTAAAAGTATTAATATAATAAATTTGAGCTAAAAATATATATAAACGCACACTTTTTGATTGACAGCTGGCCACGCCCTTTCCGGTCACGTGACCTTTGGCCACAACCCCGCTTAAAAAGTAGCTGAAAAGAAAAGGAACATATCCAACACTTAGAAAAGATATGTTAATTGTACGGTTTTTCTAAATAAATCTGAAAAAATAAATTACTGTTTCGCTGAAATAAAAAGTAACTGAAAAGAAAAGGTACATATCCAAAACTTAGAAAAAAAATTCAAGACAGAAATGCAATGAAGTATAAATAAAAATACAAAATTTTATTCGGTAAAAATACAGTAGCAAAAACAGAAGTTATTTTCAACAGATTATAAGATTATCATCTAGCTCGTCATCAACATACAATTTCTGTATAGATGTGAACAATTCACTTACTATTAAAGAATCAAAAAAATCTTGTTCATAGAGTATTCTATTAAAATCAATGTTCAAGTTTTTTTGTAAAATGTCTCTAGCCAAACTATTCATATCAATGGACTACAGGGCCAGTTCAAAATACTGTTCCCATTTTTGCTCACGGCTTAAAACTTTACAATCATGCATAAAGTCTGTAACATGTGATTCGCGACAGCCAAAACAATTTATAAGTTCTGTAATTTTAATAGAAATAGAAACACGTAGACACTCCTTCAATGACAGTAACAATTGTAAAAATCCATCTACACTGTTGTTAAGTTTTAGCTGAAGGTTTGAATTTTTCAACACTTTTTCGATGCAGTAGAACAATGTGTAAGTTATCAGTCCATTTTTTACACCGTCCGTGACTATAGGCATCTTCTGAATAAGTTTTTCAATCTGTGTATTATTAAGCACTACTCGTTCGGGCACAAAATCCAAACACATGTTTTTTCTCTGAAACAGTCTTTGAAATATAAACACTTGCACTCCATCCTTAATTTGTTTTGAAATGCACAAGTATCTATCTATAACGAACACTTTATCACAAGATCTATGATTCACAATATTTTGTATTTCTCTACGCAAAGAGTACCACACTTTTGGTGATATGGACACTCCATCTTTAGTTGGGTTGAAACCAGAATCTTCGTCAGAAATATACCTCCTGATATGTACACGTGTGTTCCAATAAATTCTTGGACTGTGACGAAGTTTTCGCCACCAAGATTAATTAAATCCTTTGCATTATCCAAAGGCAAATTATCACATTTAGGTAGATTTGTTAAGTCCAAAGCAGCTTTTTTCCTCATTAGTTGCTCTAAATAACAAATGTTCGGAATTTCTTGGTATGAACGCTTCATTTTAAACTAATGTAAAATACTAAAAAGAACTAAGAAAGATTTCACTAAATAAAATTACACCTCTCGACAGTAAATAAAACAAGCCCAACTCCAGCAAAAAAATATCCAAGCAACTGATCACGAATAGGCTTTTCAAGTGTTGCCACTTCGGTATAACTAATGCTGTAGGCCAATCAAATAATTAGAAGAAGCACAAAACAACTCAACTTAACATTTGTTTGCAGTTAAAGCTATTTCTCGTGTAATATCATAAATGCGAAACGTCATACAGCACGTGGGTCAATGTTCAAGTACTAACATGAAGGTTGATGTGCGACGTCATAAAGCACATTGTCAGTTGACACACCACGTGTTCATTCAAAACTCGCTTATAAATAAATTTATTAAAACTCATTAATTATAAACCTTAATTAACCTTTTCCTCCCTCTTTCCACCCCCCCTACACCCAGCAATATAATACTCAACCTTTACCCTCGTACTCCTAAACGATAAAAATCCTGCGACCCCCCTTTCCCCCCCTCAAAATATCCAGCAAAAAACAACTCAACCTTTACCCTCGTACCCCTAGACGATAAAAATCCTGCGCTCCCCCCCCTTTCCACCCCTCAAAATATCCAGCGAAAAACAACTCAGCCTTTACCCACGTACTCCTAGACGATAAAAATCCTGCGACCCCCCCTTTTTCTCATAGAAGCTTTAGTCCCCCCTCGAAAATCCAGCCCCCAAACAACTCAACATTCAGCAAAAAAAACAACTCAACCTAGAACCCTCGTTATCGCAAATATAATGTATTTTATGAAACAAATAAAAATGTTTATATTTCAAAATATATTTATGTGTGTGTCTGTTTTTTTCCGTAATATTGCAAAAAAAATAATAATAAGTTCAGATAAGTATTACAAATTATTATTTTTTCGTATTAAAATTAATAAAAAAATTTTTGTTAAAAAGTTTTTGCTGTTCTGCAAAAAAAAAGTTTAGTGTTATGAAAAAAAAGTTTAGTGTTTGTAAAAAAAGTTTCGTGTTTGGAAAAAAAGTTTAGTGTTTGGGAAGAAAAAGATTCGTGTTTGGAAAAAAAGTTTAGTGTTTGGGAAAAAAAGCTTCGTGTTTGGAAAAAAAAGTTGTGTTTGAAAAAAAAGTTTAGTGTTTGGAATAAAAAAGTTATGTTTGGAAAAAAAAGTTTAGTGTTTGGAATAAAAAAAATTCGTGTTTGGAAAAACAGTTTAGTGTTTGGAATAAAAAATTCGTGTTTGGAAAAAAAGTTTAGTGCTTTGTAAAAAGTTTAGTGAAATTTTTAGGTCTTATAAATTTTCTACGAATAACAAAATATTAAATTTTGACTTTTTTTCTTTTATTTTTAATCAAGACAAGTACAAATATACTTTTTTTTAAAGGAAGAAAAAGAGATTTTTATGTTAAAGAAATGAAAAGTATGCATATGATCAGAATAATTCAGTGATCAGTAAAATAAAAGCAAATATTTTCATGAGTTGGGGGTAATAAATCTGAAAAAATAAATTAAAGTTTCGCTGAAACAAAAAAGTAGCTGAAAAGAAAAGGTACATATCCAACACTTAGAAAAAAAAATTCAAGACAGAAATGCAATGAAGTGAAAATAAAAATACAAAATTTTATTCGGCAAAAATACAGTAGCAAAAACAGAAGTTATTTTCAACAGATTAAAATATTATCATCTAGCTCTTCATCAACATACATTTTCTGTATGGATGTGAACAATTCACTTACTATTAAAGAATTAAAAAAATCTTGTTCATAGAGTATTCTATTAAAATCAATGTTCAAGTTTTTTTGTGAAATGTCTCTAGCCAAACTATTCATATCGATGGAGTACAGGGCCATTTCAAAATACTGTTCCCATTTTTGCTCACGAATTACAACTTTACAATCATGCATAAAGTCTGCAAGATGTGATTCGCGACAGCCAAAACAATTTATAAGTTCTGTAATTTTAATAGTAATAGAAATACGTAGACACTCCTTCAATGACAGTAACAATTGTAAATATCCATCTACACTGTTGTTAAGTTTTAGCTGTAGGTTTGAATTTTTCAACTCTTTTTCGATGCAGTAGAGCAATGTGTAAGTTATCAGTCCATTTTTTACACCGTCCGTGACTATATGCATCTTCTGAATAAGTTTTTCAATCTGTGTATTATTAAGCACTACTAGTTCGGGCACAAAATCCAAACACATATTTTTTCTCTGAAACAGTCTTTGAAATATAAACACTTGCACTCTATCCTTAATTTGTTTTGAAATGCACAAGTCTCTGTCTATAACGGACACTTTATCACAAGATCTATGATTCACAATATTTTGTATTTCTCTACGCAAAGAGTACCACACTTTTGGTGATATGGACACTCCATCTTTAGTTGGGTTGAAACCAGAATCTTCTTCAGAAATATACCTCCTGATATGTACACGTGTGTGTCCAATAAATTCTTGGGCAGTGACGAAGTTTTCGCCACCAAGATTAATTAAATCCTTTGGATTATCCAAAGGCAAATTATCACATTTAGGTAGATTTGCTAAGTCCAAAGCAGCTTTTTTTCTCATTAGTTGCTCTAAAGAACAAATGTTCGGAATTTCTTGGTATGAACGCTTCATTTTAAACTAATGTAAAATACTAAAAAGAACTAAGAAAGATTTCACTAAATAAAATTACACCGCTCGACAGTAAATAAAACAAGCCCAACACCAGCAAAAAAATATCCACGCAACTGATCACGAATAGGCTTTTCAAGTGTTGGGACTTCGGTATAACTAATGCTGTAGGCCAATCAAATAATTAGAAGAAGCACAAAACAACTCAACTTAACATTTGGTTGCAGTTAAAGCTATTTCTCGTGTAATATCGTAAATGCGAAATGTCATACAGCACGTGGGTCAGCGTTCAAGTACTAACATGAAGGTTGATGTGCGACGTCATAAAGCACATTGTCAGTTGACACACCACGTGTTCATTCAAAACTCACTTATAAATAAATTTATTAAAACTCATTAATTATAAACCTTAATTAACCTTTTCCTCCCTCTTTCCACCCCCCCCCTACAATCACTAAAATACAACTGAACCTTTACCCTCGTACTCCTAAACGATAAAAATCCTGCGACACCCCCTTTCCCCCCCTCAAAATATCCAGCTAAAAACAACTCAACCTTTACCCACGTACTCCTACACGATAAAAATCCTGCGACCCCCCCCTTTTCCTCATAGAAGCTTTACTCCCCCCCTCCCTCCCCCCCTCGAAAATCCAGCCCCAAAACAACTCAACATTCAGCAAAAAAAACAACTCAACCTATAACCCTCGTTATCCTATACGACACCGTCACGTGACCCATTTCCGACCCCCTTTTGACTGACAGCTGGGCACGCCACTTCCGGTCACGTGACCTTTGGCTACGCCCCCTCACTTCCGCGTCTGGTAAACCGCTGGTTACTACTAGCGTAATTTTAGTTAAGTTTGACAGTTTTCATTCATTTAAACTGCTGTATTCAATGTCTTCAGTTTTTCAACGAATGGTGTTAAATAATGAAAGAATTACAGATGCATGGCCGTTGCCTTTTTTATTGGTGTGGGGCGTAGATGACTTTATAGCTTATTATTTAGAATGTTACAATGCGTTTCATTTTTTTTTTCTTTAAAGAGTATCATTAGATGCTTTTGTACTTCCTTCTGAGAGTTGTGAATTATCCACAAAATAATTGCAAAAGTAAAAATTTGCTAGTGTTAATGCAAATAAAATAAAGGGTTAAATCAACTCTATATTCTTATAAAGAATAACATTTCTGCCAAATATTTATGTCATAGTTTAGTATCAACATAATTTTGTATTGAAATCGTGTTCGTCAGCGTTGTCGGCAGTCTTCCATTTCTCCAACAATAGGGTAACATTTGGAAAGGAAAATCCTATTATAAGTTTATTATTACTACTATCATTATTTTGGTTTGTACTGATATTTCACAGTTTATTTTAAACTCACGCTATGATATGTTATTATAAATACAATTAACTGTATGTTTTGCCAAAACATTCCTTCTGGGAAACCGACTAATTAAAAACTTAATCAAGAAATATCTTTGATATTTCGATAAATCGTCCCAACGGATTTTTAAAACAAAGCGATACTTTCTGGTGAGCTATATATCAAATAGGCATAAAAACTAATTTGTAACGTTTCAATGGAAAGTTTGAATCTTTCATCATGAATAGTATGATAAACTGTTTTTTCAGAAAAATAGCAATGTAAAGATCGACCAATAAATAGATTTTTCACGCCCTTAATATGTACTTTAGCCTTTCAATTTATAAAATTATATATTTTTAAACTGTCAAATTTTCAGCTTTTTGCATTTTACCAGTGTATTTCCGAAAATTACACAGAAAAATTTTAAATCCCTTATGTAATACATAGAAATGATTGATGCTTGAATCTACCGTCTAAAAAACTTTTGAAAGAAATTTGTATTTTCTAGCAAGCTAGTTATCAAATAAGCATACAAAACACACTTGATACGATGGATAACAAAAATTTAATCTTTTTCTAGCATTAACATTATGATATTAATCACTTGAGCTTCCAGCGATACATAAAAATCAAGAACAAGTAAATGGATATTTTATAATGAAATAAATATTTTAAAATTCCAAATACATGTTCGCATGGACATTCAGCTAAAAATAATTTCTTATTAATAGTCATGTAGCTATACAAATTTTATTGGTATATGATATACAGGGTGACCCATAAATAATGTGACGTTATGAAATGTCAATTTAGATTAATGTTTTTTACGTTTTTGAGCTATACTATTGTTTTATTCATATTCTTCGTGCTTTTTTGTTGTCTAATTGCTATTTCCGCTTATATTAATTCACTGTTTTGCAGCAAAACATGCTGTGCAAATGTTAATCCTGCATTCCTCATAAAGCCCTTCCCCCAAAACAAATTTCGATGTTTGGGCGATCCTGAAGCAAAAAGCCAGTGCAATGAAGCGCCAGTCCCTGTATTCCCTGAAACGTACTCTGGAAAAAGCCTGGGCCGAAATCACGCCGGAAATAGTCTGTCGCGGCCCTCTTGAAGAATTTCCAGAAGCACGTAGAACCCTGCATCACCGCGGGAGGAAGCTACAGTAGACTCCCTTAAATCCGCGACCCTAAAATCCGCGAACGCCTAAAATCCGCGTATTTTTCAGATGTAAACAATGAAATTTACAGTTAAGTAGAAGGAACAAAGTTCAAGATGGCGCCGAAAACAGCGATTACCGCAATGGTTTTTTTTACTAAATTTTTTGTTAATCATTCTCTTTTGGTTATTACAGCTGATTTATTACTAAATAAATGTACATTACTTTTGATTTTGATATAAATTAGCATATCTATATGATGACGTATCGATCTTGCGATCGCTTTACCACTAGATGGCAGCATAGGACTTTTGGAATCGAATTGAATCGATTTCATTGGCAATAATTTAATATTTTTCTAGATTTTTATTTTACATAATTATTTTAATAATTACTTACGTTTAAACTAATAAATTATATTAATATTTTACTTATTTTAATGTTTCACTTTATTGTAAGCATTCATTATAATTTCCCTTGCTTATTTACCAATCAAATTAATGTTTCAAAAATATAAACAAATCAATGACCAGAAATCCGCAAAATTCTAAAATCCGCACAGCCTCTGGTCCCAAGCTGTGCGGATTTGAGGGAGTCTACTGTATTATGGATAATCTTAATTTATTCTTGCACAGAATTTTCTTCTCTTTCGAAGAGTGAATAAAACTGGTTGTTTTGTTCTTACAGTTAAAAGTTATGGTCTTTTATATGCGTCACAGTATTTATGTGTCACTCTGTACATTATTATTTTTTTTTAAATAGAATCTAATCCGGCTTCTTAAAATCGAATTTTACTATATATAGATGTACTTAACAAAATCAATGTAACACAAACATCTTAAGATTACATTACTTTATAATATTTTATATTCTATAATTCAAACAGATTATGCATTTTTTACTGCAACACTTTACTATCGGATTTTCCCTTAAATTTATGAGAGCCATTAATCAACAGATTTCTTTTCAATTTTTCAAAATTCTTCGTGAATCATAGAAAATGTTTAAAATTTTAAGGAATCAAGGGAAATCATTGATGTTTCAGTTTATCGTCTCGAAAAACATTTGAAACAAATTGGACTTTCCTAGTGAGATATTTATCAAATGGGCAAGGAAAATTTATTTGAAAGTTTGAAGTTTGAGTTTTCGAGCCTAAAGAGCATGATAAGATTATTTATTTTGAATTAATAGCGACAAAAGAAAATCAGTAAAATGCAAATATATTTACTATCTAAATTTGCATTTCAGTATTTTTTCATTATTTTTTTCAAGCTGCCAGTTGCTTACATAGGAGCATTTGAAAAAAAAATATTTTTTTTAAGTTATTACTTATAGACCAGGAGCCGGCAGAACAGACAATCACTTCATCGAGTTCACTTCTGAAATTGCAGAATTAGTTAAAACTGGATTCGCATATTAAAACGCAATCGGTCTGCCAAGTCATATCTTCGTGGAAAACAACTAAAAACCCGATTTTAACGGTGACTCGTAGGTTTACCATTGTGTTTTCCTGCTCCCAGTCCTCCATGTTTTCATACTTTTGGGTGTAGGAAAACACAGTGGTAAGCCTACAAGTCAACCGCTAAACTCGGGCCTTAAAATAAATATCCAATGTTCCGGGTACCGCTCTATTATGAAGTACTCTAATTATTATGTGCTTGTTGCACTATAACGCAAACATCTTAAAACCATTCACTTTATAATGCCACATATTCTCAAATAAAACAGAAATTGCCGTTTTCACTGCAGCTTTTAACTGTTCGATTTTCATTTAAATTTATGAAAGTCATTAATTAAGAGATTTCTTTAGAAATTCTTCCAAATTCTTCATGAAGAACTGAAACTCTTTCAATTTCATAAGGAATCAAGGGATATATTTCATGATTCGTTGTATCATCTCAATGGATTTTTGAAACAAATTGCTATTTAATAGCTAGTTATTTATAAAACAGTTATGAAAAACACACTTAAAGCGTTTGGAGACGAAGATTGTGTTTTCAAACAGCAAAAACCGTTTTATTTTAACTATCAGTAAGTTAAAAATATTTAAAATACAATTATTTTTCATTAACTTAATACCCATTTAATTTTTTTTATAATCTATGAAATATTATTTTTTCTTGCAATAGTTTAAGAATGTAAGAAAAATAAAATTTGATGATAATTTGGTTAAAGAGATTGTTTAATATAAAAAAAAAATGTCATTTAAAAATGCCATTTTAAGTGTGGTTTTAACTATTCGACTTAAATTTCAGGGAAGTCTTTAATCAAGAGATTTCTTTTGAAGGTCATTCAAATTCTTCATGAACTACCGAAAGTATTTAAATTTTATTAGAAATCAAGGTATATTTGATGATTCAATTTATTGTCCCAACGGAGTTTTCGAACAAATTGTTCTTCATTAGTGGCTATTTATAAAACAGTCATACAAAGCACACTTAAAGTGCTTGAAGACGAAGATTTGGTTTTCAAACAGCAAAAGCGGATTTAACTATCAGTGGGCTATAAGTCATTAACATGCAAATATTTCTGTGTAACTTAATGCGCATTTCATATTTTTTACAATCTATCAAATTTTAATTTTTCTTAAACTTAATTTATAATATAATAAATAATAATAATTTTTCTTAAATTAAATGTAAGAAAAATAAAATTTTATGACTATTAAGTTATAGTTTCATATAAAACACGCCATTGTCACTGTGGTTTTTAAAGGCTCTATTTAAATTTCATAGAAGGGTAATCAACTTAATTTTTGTGCACATATGTTGTATGTCTACTAAAAACAGCAATCCCACACACATGCACACACACGCACACATGCACACACGCGCGCACATGCACACACGCACACATACACACACAAACAAACAGACACTTCTCTTTATTATTATAACTACAGCAAATATACCGACTATAAAAACTTTTACAACACACATTCTGTCAAACTAAAATGCAGTATATGTTTATATGAGATAATATACGTACTTATTAGCGACGGTTTTACAATACATATACTTTTAACGTACCATATATGCACCGATTAACAATTTTTTTGAAATATATCTGAATTTAAAATAATATTCGGTACATTTAGTAGCCATCTGAAAGACGGCAGATTTACAGCTCATATTGCTGCCATACCTGTTACGTAATTGTATATGCTTTTAATTTGATTGTTATGAATATATTTCTTAAATGAAACAGTGCCCCTTTAATTTTGAAATTGAACAGCTAAGAATTTTACAATAGGGGAGGGGTGGCACTATTTTCCAAAAATCCTTCATGGAAATTAATTTTTACTTTTATTTAGATTTATGTGTTAAAATTTTATCTAAAATGGGTGGACGAAAGCAGAGAAGCAGTGTTGAATTTACATTGTAGTAGCCGGAAAAGGAAATCTACCGCCCCTGGATTTTGAAATTTAACAAACTAATATTTTTTTCTCTGATTTTAATAAACACAGTAAATTCAATCTTTTTGAGAAACTTAAAAGAATTAAATACTAAGAGAAAGTGCAGCTATGAATTTTCTTCCATTTCGGAGCAGGGGAGGGGGGTGGGGCTTTTTCCATTTAAACCTACCATGGAAATTAATTGTTAATTATTTTTTAAGTTTATGTGTTAAAAAATTATCTCAAACGTATTCAAGGGGCAGTGTTTAATTCAGGTGGCGGTAACAGAGCTCTCCCTTTTTGCAGCTTTTAAAATTTAATAGACAAAATTTCATTTTTCTCCCATTTTTAAAGATATGGAAATTTTATAATTTTCAAATAAGTTAAAATAATTTAACAGTAAGACGAATATCAGTTTAAAATTTTCTGTTGGGGGGGAGGGGAGTTACTCTTCTATACCCCCTATGGAAATTAATTTGTAGTTCTGTTTCTTTTGAGGTTTAGGTGTTAAAAACTAATCTCAAATGGGTGGTTTAAGACTTCTTGAATTCAGGGGGCGGCGAGCCCCTCCCCGATGATTTTAAATTTTAATGAACAAAATTTTCTTTTTGTCCGTTTTCTAAAGACATACTGCATTTTTTTTTTCGAGTAAGTTAAAATATATAAATTCGAAGAAAAAGAAGACCAAAGATTCCTTTATTGGTGAGGATGAGGTCTCCCCTAGAAGACTCTCATAGAAATTAAATTCCTCACAGATTTAACGTCACACCGTAGAAGTTAATTAAAAAGGGGAGTTACTCTTCTATACCCGCTATGGAAATTAATTTGTAGTTCTGTTTCTTTTGAGGTTTAGGTGTTAAAAACTAATCTCAAATGGGTGGTTTAAGACTTCTTGAATTCAGGGGGCAGCCAGCCCCTCCCCGATGATTTTAAATTTTAATGAACAAAATTTTCTTTTTGTCCGTTTTCTAAAGACATACTGCATTTTTTTTTTCGAGTAAGTTAAAATATATAAATTCGAAGAAAAAGAAGACCAAAGATTCCTTTATTGGTGAGGATGAGGTCTCCCCTAGAAGACTCTCATAGAAATTAAATTCCTCACAGATGTAACGTCACACCGTAGAAGTTAATTAAAAAAAATAGAAGTTATATTCTACATCTTGCAAAATTGCAATATACAGTAAAACCTCCATAACGTAAACTCCTGAATATTCCGTTAAGGGGAGAGGATTTAGGTGATCCATTACAACTCCTTCGATTTTGAAATTTAACTTGTTTTATTCTCCGATTTTGAAAAACAAATTGAAATTTAATATTTTTTCTTAGCTTAAAATAAAAGAGGAAGTAGGAATTTTCTGTTAGGGGGACGGAGGTGGAAGATAGCTATTGTCTCTCCCCGGATTTGAAAATTTAATTTATAACTAAAATTTCCTTTTCTTATATTTTCAAAAACATACTAAAATTTATACTTTTCGAGTAACAACAACAAAAAAAAAACAACTAAACATTTGATGCTTGCAAGCATTAACAAGCACACAATTGTTCATTGAGGTACTTACCTCACCATTACTAGAAGAGACTTGTGTAGCAAATTAGCACATCTTACTGGCACATAGTACGTCATGCTGTTTTCTACCTAAGCTGTCTGCATAGCATATTATGGTGGAAAGCATAAAAAATCATATAATAGCATATTAAGGTACCTACCTCTCCAGGCTTTGGCAGAAGCTTAAACAGCAAACAAGCATAAAATGCTTGTACATAGCTTGTCATGCTATTTCTCCCTAAGCTGGCTTAATAGCATATTATGCGGGCAAGCATAAAAAAGCATATAATAGCACGTTATGGTACCTACACCTCCATCCTTTGGAAGAACCTTCAACAGCAAATAAGCATAAAATGCTTGCATATAGCTTGTCATGCTATTGCTGTGTAAGCTAGCTATATATCATTTGATGCTGGACAGCATTATAAAACACATAATAGCATGAAAATCTAGCAGGCAAAGCAATACATAGCAATAACTAGCTTGTTTTTGTTGCTGGTACTAGCATGAATTTTGACCTGTTTAGCTACAAATGAATGACATTCAGAGCAGCGTTTCCGAAAATTTTGATTTCAGGATGGAAAATGCAAGGTACATAATAAAAGCTTTCCTCTCATCCCGAAGTGTATAAAAAATCCAACTTTAAGGCCGAAACACATAAATTTACATTTGCATATAACATCTTTAATTTTTATCTGTAATTTTGTAAAATATATTTCGTCCAAAAATGATATGAAAATATGATTTTTGCAATAAAACAAAAGGCATTTTTTAAAGCTTAATTGGATTAATTATTCGTTTTAATAATAATTCAGTTTTAGATAATTAATCGTTAAATAAATATTTTTGTCACCTACGTGTCATAATAAAAAAATAAAAAAAAATATGAAAAATATCATTTTTAATTATGGTCACTTAATTTGCTACTTTCCGCGTGGAATGGAAATACTTTCATATTGAAATGCTAATTTATGAGCTAAAATAAGTGACTGTACGTAATCCGGTAAAAAATGAGGAGGTTTTTAAAAGAGTGATGTGGTTTAAAAGAAATGAATAGTAGTATTTATGTACTTAAGTAAGATAAATTGCTCAGATTATTTGAAAGAGAGTGATTACCATAAACGCATTATAATTTCTAATAACTTGTGAAAGAAAACATGAAATATGATGTAGAGGTCTTTGAAAAAATAAGGCGTATTATTCTTTCAAAGTTAATCAAGCAATGATATTTAAATTGGAATACTTCCAGAATGGATGTTTTGTAAAAGTTCACTTCTAAATTGTTTTTGGTAAACAAGTTTTGTATATTTTCTAAATAAGGGTTAAGAATTTCTATAGTTTTGGAGAAAATAAATGTGACTTTTATTTCTCTTTTGAAATATATCGTTTTAAATCTTTGAAAAAGAATGCTTGCCTAACATTATCTTTTACATATTCGATGAACAATCATCGATGGATTTAGAATTAATATATGAAGTATATAAAACTAAGGCGACCAAATATTAGATTGGAACTCAAATTTAAATCTTTTACAATTTCAAAGTTAAAATTTTTTATACCTAGATAATTTTAAAACATCATGAATTTATTAATTTTTAAAAATGTAATAAGTTTGATAAATCATAAACTGTGTTAATTGCCCAATTACGTTGTTTCAGTGCCCATAATTTCGGTAAAATTCGGGTATATTTGATAACCTTATACAGGGTATGCCAAAATTCCATCGACAAATTAACAGGGGTGACAGAACGTATAAGAGGATGAAAACTTACCAAAGAACATGGGGATGGAAACCACTTATTTGGTCACAAATACAGAGTGTTTCATCTTAACTTCGATTGGATTGACGATAATAATTTTGAGGAAAAAAAAACATTGCAGTGAAAATGCAACGATATGTACCTTGTTTTGTGTGAAATGTTATAACATCACGAAAAGTTCTTGAAAAATAGGGTGCTCACGCAATTGATGATGCCGTATGAACTGGTAATCGCAGTCCAAAATGTGGACCATCAAGGGCATACTGCTGACACGTATAATGGAAACTTCTACCACTTTTTTTGGTTTTAACATATTTACAACAAATACGAGCTTGTCTGTTAAAAAGTTTCATTATAGGATAAAGTGCCCATATTTCGTCCCCCTTTACTTCTCTGCTTCTGTGAAAACGGCATCACTTATGACGCAAGGCACAGGGAACGGAAGTTAAAAGGGGTAAGTACTGAAAGTTTCGTTCGCCAAGACGCATACATAAATTAAATATGCCGAATTTCCTATTTTTAGAAGACCTGAGTTCTTATTACGTCGTTTATAGAAAGTCATTTACTGTACTGTAAGTATTTATTTCTTATTTATTGCATGTATTTTACACAGGTAAGATGCTGACAGTAGCATACAGTGAGTTTTAGGATGCTCAGTCGTCTTATGGGAACGGAAGCTCCACCATATTAGAAAGTAGCGTGGTCCCAATTTCGTTCCCCTGGCAGTTCTTATTTTCGTCCCGGATACGAAATTAGGAATGCTTTTTCATGACAATTTTTTCCTCATGTTTGGATGGCTAATGTTTCTTTATGTTATTCTTCCACTGATAAATAGTACATTTCTTTGTGCCTTAATTTAATGTAAATTAAATTACTTAATGATTTAGAAAGAAATTTTGAACTAGTTATAAGTTAATCCTCGGCGTATTGGATTTTTTGGGGGCGAAATTGGGACCATTTTTTTTTCTTTTGCATTTTTTAAATACTTTTAAAAAAACAATTTTTCGCATTGTTAAAATTTTTTTGTAAAATATTTGCCTATGTTTCTATGTGCGTGGGAAGTTATTCTATGTAAAATCCAAATTTGGTAGGTTTTCACTGAAAATTACAACATTTAGGGCCTAAAAGTGACTGGGGGAACGAAGATAGGGCACATTACCGTAATATATTTCAGGTTTTTGAAAGTTATTACCGTCAATCAAAGTTGGGGTAGAGTAGAACACACCGTATTTTTGATTAAATTGGTGGTTTGCGACCCCATGTTTTGTAATAGGTTTTCATCCACTTGATGCCTTCTATCACCTCTTTTAATCTGTCTGTCGAATTTTGGAACACACTGTATACAACGCACAATTGAAGTAGTTTTGCTTCTATTTATCAGATTAATACTAAAATGAAATTCATTCATAAAGGAATTTATTTCAATATGATCAAATCATTTTATACATTAGAACCCCGCTAATCCGAACTAATTGGGACCGGTGCCTGTTCGGGTATAAAAAAAAGTCCTTCCAGTCAGTGCCGGGAGGAAGAGGTAGATTTCATATTACTTAATTTTTAAAAGCCAGCTTATATTATTCAAACACACGGAGCTCAAATTAGTGGAACCCGATTATGGAAGATTAAATACTAATTTTTGTCAATACGGAATATGAAGGAGAATTTCGCGAAATCAGTCGCGTTATCAAAGCTGGTTTTATATAAAGTGATTTATATTTGGTTGCCAAATTTGGCGATATCTTGAAGTGCCCGCCATTTTAAGGCAATATATTGGGTGCAACAAAGCTAACCAATGAACTTGGTTGAGACTTTAGTAATTCCTGTGCACATGCTCAACACATCTAAATCGGTTGATAAATACGAATCCTGTTGCAGGCAAAAAATCAGATTTTTCAAAATGTCACCCACATTAGAAATTCAAACTGTTATATCTCAGCCATTTTTTAAGATAAAGACAAAACCAAAAATGCTCCGGAATCTTTGTACCAAGCTCAAGCACATAAGGAAAAAATCTTTTTCAATTTCTAGTTTTTTTATACCTCATTTTAAAATTTATTTTTTTTTTAATTTTTAAATGGCCGCCATTTTGAAACAATATGGCGTATGAAGCTGGCCCACGAACACGGTCGAGACATTGCTATGTACTATGCACATGCCTTGTCACATAGAAATCGGTTCATAAATACGCGTATTATCGCGTGACAAAAATCAGATCGTTTCAAAATGTCAGCCATGCTAGAAATTCAAAGTGCTATAACTCAGCCATTTTTTAAGATATAGACGAAACAAAAAATGCTCCGCGATCTTTGTATCAAGTTCAAACACATAAGGAAAAAATCTTTTCCAATTTCTAATTTTTTTGTACCTCATTTTAAATTTTAAATTTTTTAAAATTTTTTAAATGGCCGCCATTTTGAAGCAAGATGGCGGATGAAGTTGGCCTACAAACTCGGTCAAGACATTGCTATGTACTACGCAAATGTCTTGTCACATCCAAATCGGTTCATAAATACGCGTATTATCGCGTGACAAAAATCAGATCGTTTCAGAATGTCAGTCATGCTAGAAATTCAAAGTGCTATAACTCAGCCATTTTTTAAGATACAGACAAAACAAAAAATGCTCCGGAATCTTTGTATCAATCTCAAACACATAAGAACAAAATAGTTTTCAATTTCTAATTTTTTATGCCTTATTTTAAATTTAAAATTTTTTAAATGGCCGCCATTTTGAAACAAGATGGCGGTTGAAGCTGGCCAACGAACTCGGTCGAGACATTGGTATGTACTATATACACACGAAATTTTTATCTAAATCGGTTCTTAAATACGAGAGTTACAGTATGACAAAGATCAGATATATATATATATATATATATATATATATATATATATATATATGTATCAACTTTTGAACGGAGGGTGGTTTGGGGGTTTGTGGGTCAGGATCGATGAAAATATACCAAAGTTTTTTGAAACGCTTTCCTCCGAACGGCTGCAATAGGTAGGCTTTTGTAATCAAAGCTACCTAAAAATCAGATTATCCGAAATTCCGGTAAAAATAGAAAAGAAAAAGATACGTAATAAAAAATTGCAAGTTATAAGTACTCTAACATAATAAACATCCTCTAATCCGGCATCCTAAGGTCCGTCATGCTGGATAATCTGGAACGACTTTCAGAAAAAAACAGTATTCCTTGTTTCATCACTCCTGATGTTTAAAATAATCCAATGAAACTTGAGAATGAGGAATTAAGTAACAACCCATTACAAACGGCTCGAATTCGCCAATCGATAAATATCTAAATCACGACGTCGACGAGGAGGAAAGAAATAAAAATTTCTGTAGGTAATTTGCACGTTCATATTATAGAAAGTAAAAATTATTTTTGCCCATTTGTATTAAATACTTTTTTTCTAAAAGTGAATTTTATAAGTGACTGGCAAACAAACTGATATTCGAGATTTTTTAAGATGGTTTCTACTAGTAAGCCTACAGAGCACGTTTTCATTTTATATTCGTATACATATGTTGAACTTTAAAATTGTCGAATATTTTTTTTATTCAATTCAAGCTGTTTAAAAAATAAAAAAAGATGCTGTATTGCCATTTTATGTATAATTCTAATTTCTACACGTTTCTCTACGACATTCATCCTGTAATCCCGAAAATTTCGTAAGTTAATCTTTTCAGTTAATTTGTTCAAGTATTATTTTCGATAATAAAATCGGTTCGGACTAACCGGAATTTCGGATTACCGGGGTTCTACTGTATATTTAAATTTTATGTGCAGGCTATATTTAATGGGATACTTTTTTAAAAGCTTGTATTCAATCAAACTTCTTTAATTAGGTGCTAAAGAAATGTTGAATCAGCGTACGGAGAAGTCAATAGAAAGAGCTGTTTGCAATAGAAAATTTATCTACACTGTCTAAAAACTCGTCTATATACAATAAATTATTCTTCAGTTTAAAAAAAAATAATTTCCATACTCCTAGAAAACATGTTTTATTTGAGAATTCTTCCCGAAAATGAAAAAGAGCGAGAAATTCCGTTTATTCCTAGCACCCATACGCATTGGCTCTTTTAATACTGAAATTCGAATTTATTTTAAAAATGAAAAAAAAAATCGATAAATTAAGATTTCTAACTTAATTTAAAACTAGTTGGATGTGCCAATCCCAAAACTTTCCTCTATCTTATACATTTTAATATTTAAAAAACTAGTTACACATGTTAATACTTCAATATTATTAGTTCAATACTATACCAACTTTGATTTTCATCTTAAATTTCTGCTTCAGTCAATTAAACGAACTGAAAACGAGTTAATCATGATATTTGTTAAAATTAATAGTTTTTCCTTATTCTGTTGTTATCAGATGTTTGCGAATAGCCGGTTAGGCAGGAAGCGAGTTTCCGCCTTTGCACGAGCCGCCGATGGACAAAAGAACTGCGAAAAATCAAGAAAAGTATACAAAAATCGCTATCACAGAGCCACTTTAGCGCGCGATATTTCCAAATTCAAGGAGGACCTGTTGGCCAAAGCCAAAAACATGTACAAAAAATTTGGTTCACTTACTTGTATGCATAATTTTATACAATTTTCGATTGTACAATAAAGAAAATGGCACAAACATCGCTATTACAGCGCCCCCCTTCCGGCAGAATTTTTTCAAATTCAGGGAGGACTTGTTTGCCATAGCCAGAAACGTACACAAAAAATTGGTTCAATTCTATGCATAAATTCATACACTCTTCGATGGTACAATAATGAAAATGGCACAGAGATCCAATTATAGCTCCCCTTCTGGCGGAATTTTTTCAAGTTCAGGGAAGACTTGCTTCCCATAGCCAGAAACATACACGAAAAATTTGGTTCAATTCTATGCATAAATTCCTACACTTTTCGATGGTACAATAATGAAAATGGTACATACATCGCAATTATAGCGTCCCCTTTCGGTGGAATTTTTCCAAATTCAGGGAGGACCTTCGTGCCATGACCAAAAACAAACACAAAAAATTTGGCTCAATTCTATGCATAACTTCATACACTTTCGGATGGTAGAATATTCAAAATGGCACAAAAATCGCTATTACGACGCCCCCTACCGGCGCATTTTTTCCAAATTAACGAAGGACCTGCTTGCCATAGCCAAGAACTTAAAATAAAAATTTGGTTCAATTCTATACATAACTTCATACACTTTTGGATGGTACAATATCCAGAATCGCACAAAAATCTCTGTTACAGCGCCCCCTACCGGCGAATTTTTCTAAATTCAGGGAAGACCTACTTGCCATATCCAAAATTTTAAAATAAAAATTTGGTTAAGTTCTATGCATAACGTCACACACTTTTAGATGGTACAATATTCAAAATCGCACAAAAATCGGTATTACAGCGCTCCTACCGGCGAAGTTTTTCCAAATTCTGGGAGGACCTATTTGCCATATCCAAAAACTTAAAATAAAAATTTGGTTCAATTCTATGCATAACTTCATACACTTTTGATGGTACAATGGCGACAGACAGACGCACACACGGACAGGCAGACATTTTCTATAAACATGTTTTTTGGGATCTCTGACCTCTAAAACGTGTAAATCCATCGAAAACCGGAAGTCGAAAAAAATTTCGATTACAATACTCTCTTCTATTGAAGATAGAAGAAAGTAAAAAAGAATATAACAAACTAAATCAACAACATAGAAAAGAAATGTTTTCGAATTTAAAAATAAATAATAATTAATTTTATCATTCATTTAAAAGTATTCACAATTTATTACTTTCTTCTATCTTCAATAGAAGAAAGTATTGTAATCGAAATTTTTTTCGACTTCCGATTTTCGACGGATTTACATGTTTTAGGGGTCAGAGATTCCAAAAAACATGTTTATAGAAAATGTCTGTCTGTCTGTGTGTCCGTCTGTCCGTCCGTCCGTCCGTCCGTCTGTCCGTCTGTCCGTCTGTCCGTCCGTCCGTCTGTCCGTCTGTCTGTCGCCATTGTACCATCAAAAAGTGTATGAAGTTATGTATAGAATTAAACCAAAATTTTATTATAAGTTTTTGGCTATGGCAAGCAGGTCCTCCCGGAATTTGGAAAAAATCGCCGGTAGGGGGCGCTGATATAACAATTTTTGTGCGATTTTGAATATTGTACCATCCAAAAGTGTATGGAGTTATGCATAGAATTGAACCAAATTTTTATTTTAAGTTTTTGGCTATGGCAAGCAGGTCCTCCCTGAATTTGGAAAATATTTGCCGGTAGGGGGCGCTGTAAATGTGTTTTTTGTGCGATTTTGAATATTGTACCATCGAAAAGTGTATGAAGTTATGCATAGAATTGAACCAAATTTTTATTTTAAGTTTTTGGCTATGGCAAGCAGGTCCTCCCTGAATTTGGAAAAAATTCGCCGGTAGGGGGCGCTGTAATAGCGATTTTTGTGCGATTTTCAATATTGTACCGTCCAAAAGTGTATGAAGTTATGCATAGAATTAAACCAAATTTTTATTTTAAGTTTTTGGCTATGGCAAGCAGGTCCTCCTGAATTTGGAAAAAATTCGCCGGTAGGGGGCGCTGTAATAGCGATTTTTGTGCGATTTTGAATATTGTACCGTCCAAAAGTGTATGAAGTTATGCATAGAATTAAACCAAATTTTTATTTTAAGTTTTTGGATATAGCAAGCAGGTCCTCCATGAATTTGCAAAACATTCGCCGGTAGGGGGCGCTGTAAATGTGTTTTTTGTGCGATTTTGAATATCGTACCGTCGAAAAGTGTATGAAGTTATGCATAGAATTGAACCAAATTTTTATTTTAAGTTTTTGGCTATGGCAAGCAGGTCCTCCCTGAATTTGGAAAAAATTCGCCGGTAGGGGGTGCTGTAATAGCGATTTTTGTGCGATTTTCAATATTGTACCTTCCAAAAGTGTATGAAGTTATGCATAGAATTAAACCAAATTTTTATTTTAAGTTTTTGGCTATGGCAAGCAGGTCCTCCCTGAATTTGGAAAACATTCGCCGGTAGGGGGCACTGTAATAGCGATTTTTGTGCGGTTTTGAATATTGTACCGTCCAAAAGTGTATGAAGTTATGCATAGAATTAAACCGAATTTTTATTTTAAGTTTTTGGATACAGCAAGCAGGTCCTCCATGAATTTGCAAAAAATTCGCCGGTAGGGGGCGCTGTAATAGCGATTTTTGTGCGATTTTGAATATTGCACCATCGAAAAGTGTATGAAGTTATGCATAGAATTGAACCCAAAAAAATTTTTAAGTTCTTGGCTATGGCAAGGAGGTCCTCCCTTAATTTGTAAAAAAATCGCTCGTAGAGGGTGCTGTAATAGCGATTTTTGTACAATTTTTGTGCCATTTTGAATATTGTACCGCCGAAAAGTGTATGAAGTTATGCATAGAATTGAACCAAATTTTATGTGTTTATTTTTGGTCATGTCACGAAGGTCCTCCCTGAATTTGGAAAAATTCTGCCGGAAGGGGGCACTATAATTGCGATGTCTGTACCATTTTCATTATTGTACCATCGAAAAGTGTATGAAGTTATCCATATAATTGAACCAAATTTTTTGTGCATGTTTCTGTCTATGGCAAACAAGTCCTCCCTGAACTTGAAAAAATTCCGAAAGAAGGGGGCGCTATAATTCCGATCTCTGTGCCATTTTCATTATTGTACCATCGAACAGCGTATAAAATTATGCATACAATTGAACCAAAATGTTTGTGCTTGTTTTTGGCTTTGGCCAACAGGTTCTCCTTGAATTTGGAAATATTCGGTAAAGGGGCTCCGTGCTAGCGATTTTTGTGTACTTTTCTTGATTTTTCGTAGTTCTATTGTGCATCGGCGGCTCATGCAGCGGCGGGAACTCGCTTCCTGCTATGCCGGCTATTCGCAAACAGCTGATAACGACAGAATAAGGAAAAATTAATAATTTTAACAAATAGCATGATATAGGTTAACTCGTTTTTAGTCCGTTTAATTGAGTAGAAATTTAAGATGAAAATCAAAGTTGGTATAGTATTGAACTAATAATATTGAAGTATTAACATGTGTAACTAGATTTTGAAATATTAAGATGTATAAGATAGAAGAAAGTTTTGGGATTGGCACATCCAACTAGTTTTTTAAAGTAAAAAAAAAAATATTCGCGTTTAATTATATTTTAATTAAAATATTAGAGGGTTAAAAAACGATTTTATTAAAAAAAAATCTCGCATAAATATATAGTATTCATATTTTACATCTAGCAATCTACATAAAAATATTTATAATTCATATTTTTATCCTATTTTAATGCTTAAGTATCAAAACCCCTGCCACAACTCATTAAAGGCGAAATCTTCTGGAAATTAACTTTAAAATTCAAACCTTTCTAATGAAATTAATCAAGCCATACATTTCTTAGGCAAACATATGTACTTCAAACTGTTTCACCACTCTACAACTGTAGCCGGGTGGTTAGAGTACAGTTTTCGCAACACTAAGGTAGCTGGTTTGATCTCAGGTCAGCAACTTTTATTTTATCCCCAATTTCTTCAATCACGTATACGGGGTGTTTCTAAATGAATATCGGGGGTTTAACGCTTGATAGTATTCATTACATAAAACTTTAAATTATAATTAATACATAAAATGAAAGAGCAACTCAAACAATTTTACCTGTTCAGTGTGAGCACCTTCCATAACACGGCACTCATCAAGTCGATAGCTCAGTTCTTCCCAAACGTTGATTAGCAAAGAAGTTTTGGTCAGACGCTCACCCAATCTGATGCCATGCGATTTCTACCTGTCGGGAGTTCATAAAGGATCGTATGTATGTGCCTCCACTAGCTGACTATTGCAGTTGTTGCAACAATGACCCCATTAACACTAATCAATTTTTGGGAAGAACTTAGCTATCGACTTGATGTTGTGTGCCGTGTGCAGGAAGGTGCTCACATTGGACACTAGTAAGCTTGTAGGTAAAACTGTTTGAGTTGCACTTTCATTTTATGTATTAATTATAATTTTAAGATTTATGTAATAAATACTAGCAAGCATTTAAATTCCCGATATTCATTTAGAAACACTCCATATTTTACATTGTATATACAATAAATTATTCTTCAGTTTTTAAAAAAATAATTTCCATACTCCTAGAAAACATGTTTTATTTGTGAATTCTTCCCGAAAGTGAAAAAAGAGGGAGAAATTCCGTTTATTCCTAACACCCATACGCATTGGCTCTTTTAATACTGAAATTCGAATTTATTTTAAAAACGAAAAAAAATCGATAAATTAAGATTTCTAACTTAATTTAAAACTAGTTGGATGTGCCAATCCCAAAACTTTCCTCTATCTTATACATTTTAATATTTAAAAAAACTAATTACACATGTTAATACTTCAATATTATTAGTTCAATACTATACCAACTTTGATTTTCCTCTTAAATTTCTGCTTCAGTCAATTAAACGAACTAAAAACGAGTTAATCATGATATTTGTTAAAATTAATAGTTTTTCCTTATTCTGTTGTTATCAGATGTTTGCGAATAGCCGGTTAGGCAGGAAGCGAGTTTCCGCCTTTGCACGAGCCGCCGATGGACAATAGAACTGCGAAAAATCAAGAAAAGTATACAAAAATCGCTATCACAGAGCCACTTTAGCGCGCGATATTTCCAAATTCAAGGAGGACCTGTTGGCCAAAGCCAAAAACATGCACAAAAAATTTGTTTCACTTGTATGCATAATTTTATACAATTTTCGATTGTACAATAAAGAAAATGGCACAAACATCGCTATTACAGCGCCCCCTTCCGGCAGAATTTTTTCAAATTCAGGGAGGACTTGTTTGCCATAGCCAGAAACGTACACAAAAAAATTGGTTCAATTCTATGCATAAATTCATACACTTTTCGATGGAAAAAAAAAAGAAACGGATATTCGAACGCATGCTGCTAACACTGCTGCCAGGAAAATTTCCTTGAATTGAAGAAAGTATTTCTGAGAGTGCATAGATACTATTAACTTTTAATTGTTAGAAACCTATCTTGAAACATTTTTATATAAATGTACAAATGAAGTATGCGTTTTGTCTCAAGATTAACATTTCTGTTGTTGAGTCCTAACGACTATTTTTATGATGTCAGAAAAGAAGGTTACCAACCTTATATGCTTTCTCCAAGTCGATTCAGCCATAAAATAGTTAATTTTAAAGGATAGATTAAGATTCGAAAGTATCACTTTATGAAAATGAGAAAAATTCAACATTTTTTAATCCTATCTTTCTCTAAAATGGTATTAAATTATTCTAATATTAAAAAAGAGAACATTTTAAAATAAAATTATATGCATATTATCAAGTTGAATAATAATGAATTACTTTCCAAAAGAGAGAGAGATAACGTAAAATATTTATCAGATTTATGAAGATTCTGCATGTGAATTATATACTGGGTGTATCTAAAAAAGCGGACAAAACTTTACGGGGTAATAGAAAGCAGCTATAAGAGGAAATTTCGTCACAGAATGTATGACCGGAACGCAAGAGGTGAGAAGTTAAAAGGTAGTTTACACTGTCGCAGTTAAAGAATTAACACAAGAATGAGAGAAGATATTTCAGAAAACATTTTATTAACAGGAATGTATTTAATGCACATGCTCAAAGAAATTGCTCAAAAGATCTTACGCCAGCTGTAATGCACGCTTCACACCTGCGGGATAGGGACTTTCGCACATTTGCGAACACACCAGGCATTTCTGGAATACCGCCGACAACAACGGCAATCCTGGCGACTAGATCCATATCATTTCAATGGGGCACTCGTAGATTGGGCTTTCATATGACCCTACAGGAAAGGTCTAAAACATGAGAGATCTGCTGGTCAAGCTATGGGACCACCTCGACCAATCCATCTCCGTGGGACAGTGGAAAACTACCTTTTAACTTTTCACCGCTTGCGTTCCGACCGTACATTCAATGACGAAATTTGCTCGTATACCTGTGTTCTATCACCCAGTAAAATTTTGCCCACATTTTCAGATACACCCTGTATTTTACACGTTTTGTAATGTCAATATGTCAAGGCAATAGAGTATACTAATACTGATATTTACGAGGTAACAACAATAAACGGGGAAAATTATATGTTTCTTTTATACTTACCATAAATATTTAGTTAATTACTAGAAGCAACGCTTACCACAGCGTGAAACGAACTTAAATGATTGCAAACTCATTAAAATTTTCTAACGATTACTATATTACATTGAAGGTTAATGGTATAATTATACTGTGGTGTTATTTGGTAAAGTAATCAAAACGTAATTATCATTGTTAAAGAATGTGGGGACTTCATCTGAACGAACATTTTAGGAAACATTAATGCGCGATGAAGAATTTTTGAAATAGTATGCACATTATGAACTTAATTTCACTGTAATTAATTAGTTATCTTTGTAATGAAAACGTAGCAAAGAATATATATTATATTCTATTTAATGTAAATTTCCTTTCTTTCTTTTTTAAAATGATGGTGTGTTTTGGAATTATTTTTCATTTATAACTTCAATAAATAATTCAATTTTGTGTGGTAAAATTATTTAGATCAGCTAATTAATTAAAAAAATTCAAATGTTAGATATGTTCATATCATTAAATTTGTACACATATTCCAATTTTCAAAATATCCTCTCTCTTTTATCTCAATTTTATTACTTAAAAGGACATTATAAAAATAATATATTCTTTTTTTACTTGATAGAGAGTTATTTAAAATTTATGTATAAAGCGTTAAATTTATTTCTATTAAACAGTCACATGTTATACTTCACTGAAAAGTTTTGGTCCTTAATAAATAAACAACACGAAACGGTTTCACAGATTCAAGATTGATCGTTAAACAAGTCGACTATTTTAAAAAATATTACGTATGGAATATTTAAAAAATATTACAGACTGTGAAAATTTGATTTTGAGAAAATTGCATTTGAAATGCATTATGATATGCTATTTTCATTACCTACCTTTGACACTTACCTTTCTTCCAAGCTTATGGAATAATTTTTTTTTAATTTTTACAAGATATAAATATAACAAATCTGTGAGGTTTCTGACGTTAATGAACGTGTGACTAATTAAGATTACTATTAATTACTATTATTTTATTTATTGTATTTTATATGTAAATCACGTTCTACGTACTTGGGTTAAAGAAACATTTTTCTTATATTGAAGTTTAAAATGAGCTATTATATTCATATCTTATTGTATGAAAAGATCCATTATGTAGATGTCATACAAGTATTTCTTTTGTATACGAGAAGGTAGTCACAAAAAGGAACAAAAGAAGTTCTTGGTTATCTCTACTGAATAACTGGAAGAGGAAGCCAAGTGCAGTGGGAGATAAGGCGATTCCTTAATTGTACAGGGAAGAACCACACGTGTTTTTCTCTGGAAGGAAAAACTGAGTGAGAGTGTTAAGTAGTCTGGACTGGATTTAAACCAGGGCCATTGGCATTACACGCCAACGCTCTACCACTGAGCCACTCGGACTCCAGCTGGCACCCCTAATCCAAATGAGAATATTCAAGAGGTGCACTAACTGTAATACAACGAATTGAAACTCCATCACAGACGTTTTTCACTCAGTATTAAAAATAAGAATTATTTAATTAATTTTTATCGACAGAATTCACTGTCTTTTGTAATACCCGTATTATACTTATACTTACCATATACCATTCTCTTCTGGCATTATTATCATAGTAGCTATCTCAATATAGACCTTTTTCAATTATCTCTTATTACAGTTAGATTAAAAAAAATGACACAATTATTTTTTTATTTAACACATATCTCGTTATTTTTCGTAGAAAGATATATAGAAAATATATATAGAAAGATACATAGAAAAATAACGAAATATGTTATATAGAAATTGATTTTAGTGTAAAAGTATTCAAACAAGATAAAGAATTTTTTAAATAAAAAAAATAATTGTGTCATTACACTAAAATCAATTTCTATATAACACATTTCGTTAATTTTTCTATATATCTTTCTACGAAAAATAACGAAATATGTCTTATAAAAATTGATTTTAGTGTAAGAGTATACAAACAAGATGAAGAATTCTTTAAATAAAAAAATAATTGTGTCATTTTTTTATATAACTGTAATAACAGATAATGGAAAAATGTCTATACTCGGATAGCTACTCTCATAATAATGCCTGAAGAGAATGGTATAGGATAAGTATAAGTAATAATAATTATTTTTTTTATTAAATTAAGTAACCGGAGTAATCAGTGAAAAACGCGAGAGATGGTATTTCAATTCATTGCATTATACACCCTTAAAAACTTTTATTCAAAGAAATATTAAGGGGTCTCAGGACTCTTAAAATTGGAAAAAAATGAAAAAAAAAAGACCATTTTCAACATTTAATATCTTAAAATGTATTTGATTTTAAGACACAATTTTAATTGAAATAAAATATATAAGTATGTTCTTCCATTTCATGCATTTAAAAAATTATAAGATGCAGAATTCATATTTACAGGGGGCTCCAAACTGTTAGACATTTGACGAGCAAAAAATCGGCATAACACCTTACGCGCACGATTACAAAATAAGTATTGCACCTAGAATGAAAATTTTTGTGCCTACTTATACTTCAGATTGTAATAATTACCCTAAACCTAAATAAATTTATATTTAAAGCTTTTTTATATTTTTAATTCAAAGCTGTATATAGCTAATGCAAAATTAAGAAAATTTCAACAGTATAATCACCTAGAAAAATATTGTTTTGAAAAATAAAAAAGAAATTTTAGGTTCCGTTTATACAGACTAACATGAAACATAAGTTTTGAAAATTTTATGGAAAAATATTCTTAAGTTTTTGAGATATCGTGCGCGTTATACCCAAAAACGTCATTTGGAGAAAAACAGCTTCAAATTTTCCAAAACGACGCTTCAGCTATTGAACGTGTATAAATGTAAAAGCCATAACTTCACTTCTAATAGGAATTTCGAGGAAACAATTATGTCAAAATGTTCAGAAAAGATAGGAGTTTAACATCTAAAAAAATTAAAATTTCGAAAATTTTAAAGCTTTAAGAGTCCTGAGACCCCTTAATCGTAAGTCGTATCTTGAACTTTAATTTTTTTTTTCAATTTACCATAATCACGAACATAAATTTAAAAGGCATCACAATTTATTTTTATTCCTCTAGAAGCAAAACCACCTCCTACATTTTAGAAGTTTTAGTCTTGAATCCTGCTTGAAGCTGTACCCCAAGCAGTTTCTATGACTACGCTTATAACGTATTAATTAGAACTCCTGGTGTCTTTATGACTGAATTTATATCGTTTTAACTCCCCAAAAATACCTAATTTATATCAAAACTGTACGTGATTGAATTTTCTTAGTATTTTACTCAAAATCAGCATTAAGGGGACCGGGAAAGCCCTATCTCTACCATGTTAAATTCACCAAATTTATGTACTTTTTTCTCTGTAATGGTGAAAGATAGAGGTCTAAATTTTTTAGAGTAGTTAAAATAACATGATTTACGTATTTTAACAGACCATTTTCTTTCTAAGTGAAACTCAAAATTAATTTTTAATTATTTATTGAAAGTCATTTTTAAATTAGCATTTTTGGTAAGATTTCACTGCCTAAAATAAATAATTCTGAACAGATCATTAAATCCCTGTGTTAAATATACAACATAACATAAGTATTAAATAAAAATCTGAGTTCTTAAGTTTAATAGATATTGAAAAAAAGGAACATAAACATGAAATATCCAAGTTTTGAGAAAAAGTCAATTAAAGATTTAAATGGCCATTAAGCTGTGAAGTACTCTTAGAAAGAATGAATAATTTCAATACTTATTTTTTTATATATAAACATGTGTGACACATCGTTAGAAAGATAAAAGTTTAAACTATTTAGTGATATAAAAAATTAAAAATCGATTTTTTGGTTGAATTTTGCTTTCCCAGACCCCTTAAAAAACAAATAAAAATAAATTCTTCCATTGAAGAAAATTCATTTATCATAGTCTTTTTTATTTATGTCATTAATATTTAATGTTTGATAATAAAAAGTAGAAGATCAATGAATAAATCTATAAGAAATCTTTCAACTAACGTTACGTTAATAAAACTTACGTTTAAACAGTTAAAATCTGTTGCAAAGAACTGCCACAGAAATTCGAAATGTGAAGAATTTAAGTGCCATGTCATGTGTACTAAATATGCAGAAGATGTCAGTTTACACACGTGAATGCCTACTTAACGTATCGGCCTTAAATATTCTGAACAATTGAATTCAGTCATGTCGTGATTCGTTGTCATTTCAGGGAGAAATATTAAATCTAGAAATCTGTGCTAATCGAGAATTTCTTTATAAATATATACAGATAATGTACACTGCAAATGGAGGCGTCTTAAATTCAGACACATATGTGACTGAAAAAGTAATTCAGACATTTAAGTGTCTAAATGTGAAATTTCAGACATCATAGATGTCTAAATTTAAGACACATAAGTGTCTAACTATGAGCATGTTATAAATGAACGGAGAAAAATGTCTGAATAATAGTGACATGTCTGAAATTAAGACATTTAGAAATTTAGACACTTAAGTGTCTGAATGCGATACAATTGTATCATATGAGTGATGACTGTACGTACAATTGTATTGCAATATGTATATCAGCGCTATCAGAAAATATTTCCGAATGGATGAAAGATACTTAAAATACTCTTTCATCCATTTAATTTAGTATTTATTTATAAACTAGCAGGCTATGCCCGCTGCGCTGGTCAATATTTCCAAATGAACCTTGGATTAAACTAAATCGTGAATTTGAACTTGTATTTTAAACAATATGGATCTTCAGCTTGACCTTGCACATTACTGAAAACGATGCGAACGCCATTGCGATATAATGTTATCTTAAGCGTTGGACAAAATTTAGCAATTAAGAAGTAATTATTAATATTTGGAAATTTTTCCAGAGATAAACAATCGCCTTGAATACAATATTTCAAATAAAAATCAAATTTCAAATTATTATTATTTTTTTTTTATTTATTTTTTTTTTCTTAAGAGGCGCAAAGACCAACTTGGTGAAAAAGGTTCCATGCCGGGAATCGAACCCGGGTCATCAGTATAGCGCACTGACGATCTACCGCTAAACCACATGGAACGATACCCAGCCTGGAACTTCTCATTGGTGAAAAAGGTTCCATGCCGGGAATCGAACCCGGGTCATCAGTATAGCGCACTGACGATCTACCGCTAAACCACTTGGTGAAAAAGGTTCCATGCCGGGAATCGAACCCGGGTCATCAGTATAGCGCACTGACGATCTACCGCTAAACCACTTGGTGAAAAAGGTTCCATGCCGGGAATCGAACCCGGGTCATCAGTATAGCGCACTGACGATCTACCGCTAAACCACTAGTGAGAAGTTCCAGGCTGGGTATCGTTCCATGTGGTTTAGCGGTAGATCGTCAGTGCGCTATACTGATGACCCGGGTTCGATTCCCGGCATGGAACCTTTTTCACCAAGTTGGTCTTTGCGCCTCTTAAGCAAAAAAAATAATTTGAAATTTGATTTTCATTTGAAATAAGAAGTAATTGCTTTAGTTGATTATAAACAGCGCACTTATAGTCGGGTAATGAGACCGTTATGACAACAGGAATTAATACCTCTGTAACTAATCAACATATAATGAAATCGTATATACTAACACCATTCCTAAAAGTCATGCAACAGGGCCACTTGTAACAAAATATGTTCTGTAGATTTTTTTAAAAAGGCTAAACTTTCATAATCAGGTTCACTTAATTTTTGAACTTTTACTGTTGCTCTATAACTAAGTACCCTTGAACAATATGTATACACTAAAACCTTTCCAAAATTATTACCTAACTAATTGTTGTATATCCTACGAAAGTATTATAAACAATCGGAATGAAATACAAATTTCCGTTGTAAATATATAGTAGATGATGATGATGCGATTTTGTGTAATAAAATTCATAGTACAGTTTTCGCTTCAAACAAAAACGATGCTTTCAACATTAAAGCTAATACACCAATATGTGAAGTATCCGATTACGGAAGGTTAACTTGAATTCTCATGAGCAACTACTCAAAGAAAAGTGAATATGTGGCTTTTGTGATACTTTTATGTCAGCCGGGCGCAGGTAATAAATCAATAAAGATTGTTTTCATAGCATATTCTTATTTTATTTTCATTTAAAACACAAACCTTTCACTCATTTAATTTAAAAGGCATGCCTTATACTAATTTCATTTAAAAAAACTGAAAAGATAAACAATAACAGGAAATAATGCCATAATTAAAAGCAAAAAAATATTTTAAATTTACATACGCAAAATGTAACTACTGCTACTGGGAATTTAAAAAATGCTATCAGCGAGATGTGCGCACGGTTGTTATAAATGTACCCATTTTTTCTTCTTATCGAGGAGCAATTTATAAATCGCACAATATTATTACAATTCCAATTTCTTTCATTGAGGAACCTATGACCGGAAAAAAAATGGAAAAAGACTCTTGTAGATTCTTCGGATGACGGCATCTGACGCCATAAACCGAGTTTATATATATAAAAATAATTTTTAAGTCGTTAAAAACATTGCTTTCATACTTAAATATTTTCATTGGTACTACTTGTTATCCCGTCGACCAATTTCGCCAAATTATATAAATCGCCAAACCATTCGCCAAATTATATAAATTGACATAATCTTTATTTTAAATAACGAAATAACAAATAAATTAGTATAACATTAATAAAAATACAAATAAAACGTCGAAATTAAAATCACTTGATGACGTAAACACGTGTAGTTTGTTTAAATTCAAGTGAATTTGATATTTACGATCAACCATTATTGGCATTTAATCTTATAGTTTGACGATAGATTTTGGGTCGACGGAATATCTAAGTAGTACCTTTTCCATTTTTGTTTTATAACGCTAAATTCTCAGTATTTTTTTCCCTTTTATTTTACATAAAATCACTATTTTTAAAAAAAAAATTAAGATGCTTGCATTTTTATTTCAAACTCATGGAGCCGTTTTTATTTTTTAGCCAAAAGGGTTGATTTGAATTTTTTTCCGTTGCTAGAGTAACGGATGTAATGATAGATATTTTGAGGTTTAGATGCCAAAGACACCGCCAAATTAGAAAAATATGAAATGTGTCATGAACTGTTGGACTTATAAAAATTTATTTGGTAGCATTCGATTCAGCATACAAAACTACATTAAAATATGCTATCATTTGACGCATAATTTTGATATTCGATATTTTCCCCCTCCCCGTGCAAAAAACATTAAGGGTGACACTTTAGAAAATCCTTTCTTAGCAGAAGTTTATGTCATAAGAAGTATTTTTAGCACGATTTTCAAGATTTTAGGTTCAGTAGTTTGCGCTGTGCGTTAATTAGTCCCCTAATCCAGACTTTATTTTATATACTATATTAGATATGCGATTTTGCGGTGAATCGAGATCGAAAATTAGTCCAATATCATTTGAAATATTACATAACAGAGGAGAAAGTACGAAGAAAGACGAAGAAGAAATGACGAATTACAAAAGACTTGTATTTTTTTTTTTTTCAAAATGTTGAATTTTTTCATAGTAATAACGTATTAAAACATAAATTTCCTTAAAAATTATCTTTATTTCGTAGATTTCGAATCTGTGAATTTTCCTATAAATGAAATTGGCGATATGACTTGAGAAAATAGATAATATTTGCTTAAATAAAATGGGTAATATTCGTTGATCTGAGTTCGAGTTTATAAATATCACATGCTTTCGGAATTACGGCGAAAAACATTTTAAAAAGTATGACATTATTTTACAATATGTATGTGTGGCAGAAATTCACACTGAAATTTAAGTATTCGATTCCATTTTTAAAATATTAACTGACATCTATATAAGTTACAATTGAATATGAAAATGTACTCAAAAAATTATCTCTTTCCCCTAAAAAAACATCATTTGTGAGAACATCCTCAAGCTAATGTCACGCTTATGCATTTTTAGCTTAAAATCACATTGTTTGGCGACAAAAGAAAAATAAAAAATTGTAAAGAAACAAATAGTAATTACACATGTGACTCACAATTACATCTGCTTGTTTCTTCCATAAGTCACGTGATGGGACAATTAGATATAAAAAAAAAGAAAAGAACAGAACAGAAAGAAAATGTCGTTAAAATTTCATCTAATCAAATTTTCAGATTCGTTTCCATATCTAACGCAAGCGACAAAGAGCCAAATATTGCGTATCAAGTGTAATATTTCTTATTAAATTAATTTTTAAGCATTACAAATATTTCTTTCAGGTTTTGATTAAATGTTTCCGTTTTTTAATATTATCACTCATTAAAACGGATTTTCTTCTTCTTTTTTTCTTTTTTTTTTCATTTAAATGAAATTAGTAACAGTTTTTCTTTTATTTTTCGAGGTTTAATAGCCGTTTCAATTTTTTTTTATCAACGATGAATTTCGCCAAGAAATAAAATGGTAAACTTATCGCCCAAAATAACAGAATTTTCTGTCATAATTCTAAAACTAATATAGGTAGAGTAATGTGTTATAGCTTAAAACCTTCCCTGAAACAATACCTATCTAACAGTAGAACTCGAAATCTAGGCGTTCGGAACGAAATTTCCGTTTGGATTTTATATATATAATAGATAATAGAATAGATAATATATTATACATATATATATATATATATATATAATAGAATAGATAATAGGTTATGTTTTATGAACTATCTCAAAGTTTAAAACAGATCGCATTGTTAGATTTCCTAATTTTAACGATATCGCGTTATGTTAGTTCCACATTCCACCACCAGGGAGCGCACTCTATTCTTAACGAAAGCGTATCTGAACGAAACTCCTTCATGCAACCTTTCCGTAGATACATGAATCGGGAGGGTGGCGGTCTTAACCAATAATTTAAGATAATTGCTGAAATTACTACGAAAAAATATTTTAAAGGGGCTCTACGCGGCCTTCTAATAGAGTTAGAGGAAATCGGAAGACGGCAAAATAATCGCGGGGGAAAGTTTGCTTGGGTACTTCGGAGCTATTTTTGGCGCGAGATCTAAGCTCTACGACCAATAGGAGCCCAGATATTTAAGGAAATATGAAGTAACAAAGTCCAAAATAATAGAATTTTCCGTAATAATTCTATAACCAATCTAGGTAGAATGATGTGTTATAGCTTAAAACCTTCCCTGGAACGATACCTATCTAACGGTATAAGTTCCGTAAAAATCCATGCGGTAGAACTCGAAATCTCGGCGTTCGGAACGAAATTTCCGTTTGGATTATATATATATAATAGATGAAGAAATCATGGGACATCTGAGAAAATTAGAAAAGTTCGCTTACTAAGGTTTGGAGCTAAGTTATCTTTGGCGCAATAATAATTAAATAATTGCTTTTCACAAAATATAAATTTTTCCAAAAATTACTTGTTATCATGATCGTATACAGAATCGCTCACCTAAATACTAAGAGTTATGAGTAGAGGGAGAAAGAAACGTACTTAGGAGCAAGATTTTAGAACATACAGTAAAACCTCCCTAAAGCGACCACGTTCGTTCCAATGAAAAGTGATCGCTCCGAGAGGTGGTCTCTTAATGGAGGTCATGTTTAAATCTAGATTTTAATTTTTGAAAAAAGGTAACAATTAATGTTACTAAAATTTATTTTTCACGTTAGTAAAAGAAATTATAAAAATTTAAGTATCAAAACAAAAGTTAATTATATAAATTAATTACTGCAGAGTTTAAAAAATGAATACATTGACGTTTGCTTTGATTTTACGGTGTTATATTTTATAACTTTTGTTTCCAAGTCTTTTCGAAGTCACGTCAATAAATGCGTTTTTTTTTTTTTTTTTGACGGGAACAAATAAAGACGATTTGATTAAATTATGTATTTCTTTGAGAGTTTCCCGGCAAAATAGGGCAGGGGAGTTTATCGACCGTCATTCTTAATTTGTCATCAGAGTTCAATTTATTACCTAAAAAGGCACAAAGGGGTTTAAATATTTAAAAGTTACCGGAATAAAAAAAAATCTAAACTTAGTTTAGAAGTTTGATGAATAATGCGCACTCCGGAACTATTTTTCTAATAAAATCTTCTTCAAGCGACCAGGAAAAAACGGGATTTTTTTCATTTTCTTCAAAGAAATGGGTCACTCATGGAGGGAGTTCAACTGGGATGGTCTCTGAATGGAGGTATAATTAGTATTGAGCCTGTGGGAATAAATTTCGTTCCATGAAAAAAATGGTCGTTCAGAGAGGTGGTCGCTTACTGGAGGTGGTCGCTTAGTGGAGGTGGTCGCTTAATGGAGGTGGTCGCACAGAGAGATTTCACTGTATATGCCTGGGGTCCACAGCCCAGTCCGCTTTTGTAAAATGCAGAATATAAACATGAAGTAGGCTAAACTAAGAATTTATGCCAGAACTCCTCGTGTAAGACAATTTTTAAGAAATTTAAAAATTAAGAAATATTAATCGTTTAAAAATATGTTTCTAACGATATTTTTCACAATGGAGAACTGATTTCTTTTTCTCTCTCCTCTCTCTGTCTTTTTTTTTTTTTTGAACTGCCCCTCCTCATTTAAGATAAATTTGATATATATGAACACTAACAGAAGAACAGAATTAAAATCGTCTTCTACGAGAAGTTAAGGTTGGGGGGGGGGGGGGGGGGCTCCTCTGGAGAAAAATTCTTAGCAGCATTTTCTCTTAGCGTTTAATTAATATATTGCTATTTGGAAGAGAAAAAAGTATTTTTTAAATAATCAAACGTATAGAAAATATAATTAATTAAATTTCAGGGATGGACAATTGCTCTCTTCATGACCACCGAAAATTCGATATGTTATTTTCTAGTTTTACAATAAAATCTTTATTTAAAGTATGTTTTCTATATGTCTAAAAATAAAAAAACTGCAAAAAACTATACTCAAATAAATGTAACACATTAAGAAAAATACCTAATAAAGAAAATAAAACTTTTGTTATTTCTTCTTATTCAGTGATTTATTTCTCGCTGATAAAAAGTTCAAATGAAGCTCATCAAGCCTTTTATGACGGTTTATAAACAGTAGGCTGAGATCAGCGACCGCAGTGGTAATTAAAATGCTGATTTCGCCATTTTCTCTTTGTTCAAATTTCAAATACGTCCGTTGGCAACTGGCGCGTTAAAACGATTCTTTCAATGAGGTAGTAATCTGTTTAACAAAGTTGCCCGCAATTTTTTTATGTGTAACATTATTTATATTCTGTGACTGTGTCATATACATAGCTGGAACAGTTTTTTGGAATAATTCATTTATGGAATAAGATATGCGATTATTATAAAAATGATACGTTGAGTAATGTGTGCCATCCACATAGATGTATATGCAACTTACTAATACACAGCTTATAAAGTGCATCTTTGGAATTTCAGTAATTGTTCTTGAGAGATTGGAGAATAAGAAAGTGCGTGTGAAATATGATTCGAAAAAGCGAATTGAATTAAATTCTGCTTTATATTAAATTATATCATTATGAAAAAAATATGTTGAATAATGAAAAGAAAAATGTCCTCGTTATATATTTTTCAATTATCAGCATTCATCTGAATATTTAGTGAAATATGTAAGGAGAAAGTGTCTATATTTTTGTGTTACCGTTTATATTACATGGACTTACTTTATTACATTTAAGGAAATACTAAAAAGGTAAGAATGTGATTATTTACAAAAATATAATTTTTATTTGGAAATAGAAATTTTCCTTGAACAATATTAATTATGTGATATTAATTATTTAAATCACTTTTTAAAGAATACATGTGTTTATCATATTTGTATCTTTCTATATAGAATAAATATTTTTCAGTATTACAGTGTTTTTTATTATTTTCGACTAAATTTATTTCATTTTCAGGATTAATTAACTAACTTGCTTGATAATTCTTAAAGCATTCGATTTATAAATAAATGTTTTTCATATAAAATAATATCATCATTGCTTAAATCATTGCTTAAGCATTAAAAGTTATTGCTTGTGTACATTGACACCTAAACTTGTCAACATTTTTAGTATTATATTTTTGTCCAAAAAAAAAAAAAAAAAAAAAAAGCAGTTGCAGCACTATATAGTTTTTGTTGTGGATACAAGCTATTAATCTGACTATAAAAATGTCAGTAAATATTAGCCATTTAATATAATGCCATTTTTTTAATAGTTAATTTTATTAAAAATATTTTTCTATAATAGCTATATAATGATTTACAATAAAATAAGTAAGGAAATAAATCATTATTTACTTTGTTTAATTGCTTAAAATTATATTTAAGTTTTGTACAACTTCAGATATTGAAAAATTTATTAATATTGATTTATTGATTGTTAAAAAGAAATTACAGATTTAGAACGGAAAAAAGACTTTATTTTCATATTTTAGTGCATTTTTCACATGAAATTGGGGGGATTTTTTTTCAACGTTTGTTCATTTTTATAAAAGATACAGAAATAACAATTAAATATGTATTTTTAATGCAAAATAAGTTTTGAAATTAGATGTTATTTCTCTTGCATGTTATTAAAAATATATATATGTTTAACTTTTTAAAGATAGCTTAGTAGCTCTGGTGATTACCATATGTAAAAGAAATTGCCTACATGGCAAAATATAATTAAAAAGATCAAGTTATTAAATGATATTGTTATTAATAAACCCTTCCGTTGTAATTTCTAGTTACAGATAATATTAACATGATTTCGTATATGAATTTTTATGTTTAATGACAGATCATTTAATTCTTTTACATTTTCGAAATTAATGTTTTCATGTAACAAAATTAAATTTATGTATAGGAAATGCTATGAACATTTTTGCTTCAAGTGGAGGGCATAAAACTTGAAAAATAATTATAAAAGTATCAGAATTGGAGCTATCGTGAAATTTTTAATGTTTTATAAATACATTTTAAATTGTTCCTTTGTAAAGCTTTATTAAAAAGTTCGAAATTTCTACAGTATTTAATTGCACGATGAAAGAATTTTTTTTAGACTATGGAAACTTGTTCAAAGTAAAATAACTACATTTATATGTATTTCCTGTGTTTCATCTGTATAACATATTTAAATTTTAAGACACAGAAATTTTCTGACAACTTTCAACGTCAAAATTATTCTGATTTTTTATAGGATTATTTTTTATTATCACCGGAGAATGCATCCATTTGCGCAAAGCAATTTATTGTACTTATTATATATCATATTGCATACTTTTAGATTAGGATGAAGTTAATGACAAAGGATATATTTATCCAAACATATATTTACATGTTCATATATATATATATATATTAAGTCATCAATGTGTTTAAATTTTTGTTGCTGTATATGTAGTAGGGGGAAGAGGGGGGGGGGTAATCAATGTAAGCCGCTGGTACTGGAACTTATTAGAACCACATTTCCTATACTGTCAAAAAAAAACATTTTCTAACTTTTTTAGAATATATTTATAACTGTATATATTAAATAAAACCTCTCAATAGCAGACACCCTAGGACCGTAGAATTTGCCCGCTATTTAGAGGTTTTATTTTCATATGTAAAAAAAGTCCAGAGTGTACAAATACCCAGCATACTGAGTACAAATTACACAAAATATGCTTCAATATATTATTAATCTGCTTTTCAATCCACGAATGTTGTGGATTGAAAAAAGTGATCGCTATATAGGTGTCTGCTATTCGAGAATGCCCGTTATTACTGTAGCATACAGTAAAACTTCTATAACCGGTCACTCCCGAATAGCGGACAGCTCTATTTAGAAAAATATAAAGCGGGGTAGTGTTTCTTCTAGAAGCAGGACCTGATTAAAACATGGAAACTGATCCGCGGCCCTGCCCCCTCACCTTCCCATCGATTTTTGTGGCCCCAAATTTGGTATGCAATTTTACGAATTCAATTTTTTTATATATGTTTAGGTTTTTTAGTATTATAACCACATACAAAATTATCATATTAGGATTATAATTTCAGGAGATATTAACAAAAATATGAAAATGCAATTTAACATTAGAAGCTCGAAATTTTGAATGCTTATAATTCGAAAACTTATCATTCAAATGACTAGAAATTTCGTTTCAAGGCATAGTTTGAACCGAAGATTTAAAATATAGTGTCAAAATTGGGTGCATCCATTGGAAAAAAAAACAAAGTTTGGTCTAATTTTGATTTGTAGATGGCCCCTATGCAAATTTTAAATACATCATTTAAAAGTAGACTTTATTTCCAGACGATTGGTACCAGTAACTTTCTTCTATTATTGTTGTCTTCTAGTTGCAGAGTTAGTAGGAGGTGTTTATTTTTTTTTTCGACGACTGTTCCAATCATGTGGATAAGAAATCACTTTTGCGACTGATACTGCTTGTGTGATCGCAAGCAACGTGGGGAGCAGAAATGAAGGGTACTCAAATCATAATGAAGGATTTCTGTGTCCATTGATATTTACTATATTATTTATCGTTTGAAAAGAGCCAAATAAACAAGAAGTCCATCCAGAATCTTATAACTACTGCTCGTCTCAGGCGCCGATGTGCGGTTGTCAAATGTTTAAGCATTTCTTGGTAATGATAAATAGCATAATAATAAAAACGAAGGGGGATAAAGAAAAGTAAGTGTTTCGTGCTCAAATTTTTTTTAATGTTCGGATCTCATATGCTGATAATTTTGTGAAATCTAGTGCTAGATTTTATTTAACACAGAAATAAAAATCCAAAAAATGCTTAAACTAATTGACTGGGAATATCTAATTTAAATAGAAAAAAATTGCACAACAAAGAAGGGATGGAATTCTTTCCGAAGAAGTGAATCATTTTTTATAAATGGGAATAATTTGTTACCATAAAGCAGAGCTGATTGCAGCATGGACAAACTGGGCTTTTTCTAGGGGACGTTAGCTTTACGGGCCCACAAATTTGGTATGAAATTTCCATAAAGCTGATATTTTAAATTTGTTTTGATCTTATACTTATTTTAATAAATATTTTGTACTTTTAGAATATGATTAGGTTAAAGAAAAGGATATATTTATCCAAATATGTATTTGATGGCATCGAGCAGTCTTAATTTTTTTTTTTTTTGTAGCAATATATGAAGGTTGCGGTGGTGTGTGTGTGGGGGGGGGGGCGAATAAATACTAGGTCTTTGGGCTGGAATTAATTTAATAAGCATTTTTGATGCCGTAGGGCATATATGAAATCACATAAATACATATTTAGGTGAATATATTTATAGATATTATCCTATTCTAAAACTACAGAATACTGATTACGATCATAATAAAGTCAAAACTGATATAAAATATCAGCTTTATAAAAATTTTGTACCCAATTTGGGGTACCCTAAAATCAGGGGGCAGAGAAGCATCCTAGTTTTACCACGCTGCAATTAGCTCTGCTTTATGGCAACAAATTATTCTCATTTATAAAAAATGATTCAATGTGGTCAAATATGGCTGCGTATATGACTTAGAAAGAAAAGTGGTCAAAGATGGCTTCATATTGGCAAAAAAAAAAAGGCTCAAAGATGGCCGCAATTAAGACACTTGAAATGTCTGAAATTCAGACGCAAGAAGTGTCTAAAAATTTTAAGACACTTTAAAACGTCTGAAAATCGAACACTCCAGTTTCAGTCACTTATGTGTTTGAAATTCAGACGCAAGAAGTGTCTGAAAATTTTCAGACATTTTAAAACGTCTGAAAATTGAACACTGCGTTTCAGACACTTAAGTGTCTGAATTTCAGACATTTCAGTTTACAGTGTATTTAGAATGAGGATATAAAACACGTAACGATATGCATTTTTTCACTTTATCACACTTTTATATTTAGTTTCATTAAAGATACGAGTTGCAACCGGTTGAAATTCAACGTACTAAAATGTTTGAAAGGAACTGTCAGATCGAAATTATAATAAACCTACAAAAATAATTACAACAAAAAAATCATCTTACATTGGTTGTCTAACTCTTAAAACAAATAATATTTTAAACCCAAAATTACCAAAATATTATTTCTACAAACTTCAACTGCTTAAATTATTGAAAAATTAAACTGTATTAGATTACGTAATCAAGATGAGTAATTATGATGAAGTTATGGATTGAGCTCTTATGTTTGTTTTCACGGGATTTAAAATCAGTAAAAAGGATTTCGCTTTGTCACATCATAAAATTTTCCCCCATAAAATCTAAACTGTACGTTATTTTCACATTCTCATAATTTACATACGCACCACTCAAATTCACAATTTGAAAGTATTTTAACGCGCAAAAGAATAGATTATTAATGAATGCATTTCCAAAGTTAAAGTCACGTTTGTCCGATACAAAACTTTGTCCGCACAAACCTTAAGTTCTAATCTTAGTACCCGCGAAAAAAAAATCAGAAATTTGACTTTAGTTGTCATAATATCAGCCCTTTATAGTATTGGTCAAATATTTAGTTTTATCAAAAAAAAAATGATCGTTTTGTTTTAAATATATCATTTTTACTCAATGAATCATTTTGCCGAGCGCCTCAAACTCATTTATCAGCGTAATGTAAAAATCTTAAAATGTAGCTGATTTATGAAGAAGAATGCGTGTTTTATTTAATATCTGACATAATTTTCTGTTCAAAAATTATAAAAAAGTTACTTTTATTTGTAATGTGAAAATGGCATCAATAAGGATATAATGAATAAAAATAATAAACCATGAATATTTTCCCTTTACTTTCAATATAAATGGAGTACTTCAGTTGCCACAATTACAAAATTTGTATTAAAAACTACAAAAAAATTAATATCTCAAAAACAAATTGAGATACAGCTTTCAAACAAATGGTATTTAAAAGAGAATTTTTTTTCCTTATACGACGGTGTAAAAAGTTAAAATGCGTGATGCATAGAAGTTTAAAAATTTGCAGTAGAGAAAATGCAAAACCAAAATTTTATTTTAAATTTCAAAGTGTTGCCATTCGCAAAATGACGTATGCGTTACGCACAGATATGTTTGTCCTTTATAATATAGATAAGGATGAACAATCAGATATAGAAAATTGCATTTTTCCTCTAAGATCTCTAAGCAATTCTTAGCAATTCTCTTTCCTCTAAGAATAAGTACTCTAGTAATTTTTGCCATGACTGCTTAGAAACAGACATTTCCTTCATCAGGGGCGCGCCAGCACTATCCAGCGCCTGTGTGCAGAACTTTAGTTGGTGACTGAAATTTGACTTGGCAATTTAAGGTCCTCTCTCCCACCAATAAAAAGTCTTCGCGATAGCCCTGGGTGCGTGCAATAGTGCAAATTTTCTCACGATATCGTTTTCCATTAAGAGATATGTGCTTTGGATATCATTTCGTGTTTTAGAAAAGTGAAGGATGTTGCGCATTTTATATAATTTATGTTTTACCAGGAATTTTTTGTCAGAACGGCAAGAACGGTCAGAGTCGGAAGTGAAATAGCGAAATATCAAAAGCCTAATTTGATTCGGAAGATACCTTTGCAGTAAGTTCAGGTTATGATTTATATACATATTATTATATATTTAGTAATTAATTAATAATAATTAATAAAACTCTGAATAACGAGGTTGCTGGTAGACATTTAAACATTTAATAAGTACTTCACAGGCAAACACAACACTTACAGAACATAGATCACATGACTACACAAAAGTAAACAGAAGAGAATTCTCTTATGTTTACTTTTGTGTAGTCATGTGATCTATGTTCTGTAAGTGTTGTGTTTGCTTGTGAAGTACTTATTAAAGGTTTAAATGTCTACCAGCGACCTCGTTAATGAGAGTTATATTAATTATTATTAATTAATTACTAAATATATAATAAAAATGGCGACGTTGGAAAATAAAGGTGATATTTTAACCGGAAAAAGTTTACCGAAAATGATAATCGTGCCGATGAAAATGGCTATACTTCTGGTTTTCAATATTCTACGGTTCGGTGGAATACTACAATGCTTTAATAATACTTCATAATCTTCTACAGTATTTACGGCGGTGGTAAGTGATATTACATTTACTTTTACATTTTTACGCTTTTGCTACGTTTAATAAAGTAAAATGTTTTCCTACTTTAAAGAATTTGATGAAAAGGTTGAGTCTTTCACAACTTACGTGAAACGACTGGAACAAAATTTCGTTCTGCATGATATAACAGAACAGAAAAAAGTCCCTGCTATTCTGTCATTGCTAGGACCGAAATTATATGGTTTATTATGTGATTTATGCTTACCTAAGAATTGTGAATCTTTAAAGTATAATGAAATTGTTGACATTCTACTTAAACACTTAATACCCGCCCCCAATAAATTCATTGAGAGAATTAAATTTAGAAAATGTTTTCAGAATGAAAATGAATCAATTCAAGATTTTGCTGCTAGATTAAAAAAGGGTACGACCTTTTGTGCATTTACTGGTGATACTCAAAATGAAAATTTACTGGAACAGTTTTTGCGCAGTCTGAAAAATGAAAATATTCAGAATAAATTGATAACTCAAGTTGATGATTTCAATTTCAAAAAAGCTGTTGAGAAAGCTTTAGCTTTATATAATGTCGATATTGAAATTGCTGAAATTAAGCATAAAAATTTCAATATAAATAAAATTTCCAGTACGAAAAATATACAAAACAAGAAATTACAAAATTGTTCTCAAAAACAGAATGTCAACAATCATGTACATAATACACATTCTGACATGAATAAAAATAAGTTAAAATGCTATCGATGTGGAAATGCCTCTCATTTAGAAAATTCATGAAGATTTATAAATGTTACTTGCAATCTTTGTAGAAAAAAAGGCCATTTAAGCAAGGTATGCAGAAGTTCAAATTCTCAAAAACAGGTTAATTCTTTAAATACTGTAAATGTTTTATCTGTTAAGTATGATAAAGGCTCTAATCCAATTATGTTGTCTGTTTTCATTGAAAACAAGGCTAGAGCTGATATGAAATTAGATACTGGATCTGGAATTTCTGCTGTTCCTTTAAAAAGATTTCGCAGAATTTTTCCTGATCATAAAATTTTTCCTCCAGATGTTCAGTTAAAAACTGCAACTGGTGAAATTTTCAAACCTGTAGGTTATGTTGAAGTAAATGTTACTTATGAAAATAAAACTAGAAAGGTAAAGTTGTATTTGATAAAAGAAGATAATTTTCCATTATTATTTGGTAGAGATTGGGTATCTGAATTTGATATTTTTCCACATAATTTAAAATCAGTATATGTGAATGAAGTTGTAAAGTATTCTGATAAATTACAACGTTTGCTACAGGAATTTTCTTATTTATTTACTGATAAGGCTGGGGAGATAAAAGGCTTACAGGCATAACTTTATCTTGAAAAAGATGCTACACCCATATTTTGCAAAGCTAGGACTGTCACTTATGCACTACGTGCAGCAGTCAATGATGAATTACAAAGATTACAAGACGCAGGTATTATTAAACCAGTTACAAACAGCAAGTGGGCAACTCCTATAGTTCCAGTGGTTAAGCCTAATGGGAAAATTCGTTTATGTGGTGATTTTAAAGTAACATTAAATAAATTTCTGAAAGTTGAAAAATATCCTTTACCTAAAATAGAAGATATGTTAGCTACATTAGGGGGTGGTGTACATTTTACAAAAATTGATTTAAATCAAGCTTATCTTCAGTTACCTGCAGATGAACAATCACAAGAATTATTGACCATAAATACACCAAAAGGATTATTCCAATTCCTTAAGTTACTCATGGGTCTTGATAGTTCTCCTGCTATATGGCAAAGAAAAATTGAGCAAATTTGAAGAGGAATTGAGGGAGTTACAATTTTTATAGATGATATTGGGGTTACAGGTGAAACAGATGAAATTCATTTAGAAAGATTGAAGCAAGTATTAGAAAGATTAAGGGAATATAACATTAGGATAAATAAATAAAAATCATTATTTATGGAAGATGAGATTACTTACTGTGGTTATAAAGTTGATAAACATGGTATTCATAAAACACAAGATAAAATTGAAGCAATTTTAAATGCTCCAAGACCAGTAAATGTATCTCAGTTTAAAGCTTTTCTAGGCTTAGTTACATATTATGCTAAGTTTGTACCAAACTTATCTACTATTGCAAATCCTTTGAATAATTTGCTTAAGAAGAATGTTAAATTTCATTGGTCTTATAAGTGTGAACAAGCATTTAAAAGTATAAAAAAAGAAATCACTTCTGACAGGGTTCTTACTCACTTTAATCCTAAGTTACCTTTAGTTTTAGCTACTGATGCTTCTTCTTATGGTATCTCTGCAGTACTTTCGCATATGATGCCAGATAACTCTGAAAAGCCTATTGGGTTTGTATCCAGAACTTTGACTACTGCAGAAAAACGGTATAGTCAAGTTGATAAAGAAGCATTAGCGATTATATTTGGTGTGAAGAAATTTTTTCAATATTTGTATGGCAACTGGTTTACCTTATTTACTGACAGTAAACCTTTAGTGTCTATTTTTTCTCCTTCTAAAAGTATCCCTGTTTTATCGGCTGCTCGAATGCAACGATACGCAATTTATTTACAAACGTTCCAATATGATATACGTTATAGGAAAACTACTGATCACGGAAATGTTCATGCTCTTTCACGACTTCCTTTACGTAGTGAAGATTTACCTCAACAATTAAATTCGACTGATGCAATTGATGAATCTGAACTGCTTCAAATTAATCAACTCTCTATCTTACCATTAACTTCGAAATCTATTGCTTCAGCTACAAAATCTTATCCCCTTTTACGTCAAATTTTTCATCACCTCATTTCTGGTTCTGAAATTCCTAAAAATTTACTTTTTGGTGGTAAACAAGAAGAATTCACTCTTCAACATAGTTGTATTTTAAAAGGATGTAGGATGGTCCCTGAAATTCATAGAAACCAAATCTTAAAAGAATTACACTTTGGTTATTTTGGTATAGTTAAAATGAAGTCTTTAGCCCGTAGTTTTGTATGGTGGCCAGATATAGACCAAGATATTGAAGATCTTGCACGAAATTGCACTACTTGTGTAAATTTGAAAAATAATCCTCCCAAAGTTGATACACATCATTGGGAATGGCCTACTGCTCCATTGCAAAGAATTCATATTGATTATTTTGGTTCTGTTATGGGAAAAATGCTTTTTTTAGTGGTTGATGCCCATAGCAAATGGCTAGAAGTTTTTATTGTTCCTAGTACAAGTTCAGAAAATACCATTTCTTGTCTTTCTTCACTTTTTTGCACGATACGGTTTTCCAATTTCTTTAGTATCAGATAACGTTAAACAGTTTACATCTGAAGAATTTGAGACATTTTTGAGAAATCATGGCGTAAAACATAAGTTCAGTGCTCCATACTATCCAGCTACAAATGGACAGGCGGAGAGATATGGTCAAATTCTTAAACATGGATTAAAAGCCTTAGCTTCCGATCCTGGTACTTTACAAATGAAATTAAATAGCTTCCTTTTGCAAAATAGGAAGATGCCTCATGTTACAACGGGGCAGAGTCCTGCATCGCTATTTCTAAAACGTCATATAAGGACAAAAAAAGATTTGATAGTGCCAAATGTTACAAATTTCGTTCATGATAAACAAGATGCAAAAAAGTCCTAGGACAATTTACTTAGGACAAAATAACTTTTTCTTTTGTTAGAAATTTATAAAGATGAAGTAAAAAAATTAATACAATAAAGAATATTTTTCACAAGCATCATGAAATCTGATTTTAATTATGTTTCTTTGTTTCCTTTTAGGTTTGATCAAGTATACCATATCCTCCTGATATTTCAAAACAGCTAGAACAAGAGGCAGAAGTGCATTTAAAATTTAAAGTACATTATTTTTTCAGACTTTACATTGATAATAATGTGTATTTAAAAGAAAATTAAACTTAGATGTACAAGTTGCAATATGTTTTTGTGCATTACCAGTGAAAGAAATTGTTTCAAAGATTTGTATTTAGCTTAAATATGTGTAAAATAATTCAGGTTGTTCATTAAATTAATAATATGTATATATGTGTTTCAAATTATTGTTAATTTATTGCTTTTCAGCATCATTTTATATTTGGAAAGTTACTGAACTCTGTTTGCATTTCATCAGATTTAAGAACTGAACATCCATTAAAATGCATATAGTCCTTACCAAATTAAAAATATATATATATTAAAAAAATCTTTAAAAACAATTTTGTTTTACCCTTTTGATGAAAATAAAGTAATAAAGACAAAGATAAAGTGTTTCAAATTTTCTTGGATCTCAGGAGGTTAAAACTGCAATGACGCATATTTTGTCGAACAATTTTATGACGGAAAAAAAGCTTAATGTTAAAATTATTAAAGCATAATGTCTCAATAATATCATTTTATTATTTACTATATCCCGGATGATGCTAATCATCTCATCACAGTATGTTCTAAATCTACAGTATGTATGACATATTAGAAAATAGTATGGCATTTATGTGATTATCTCATATATGCATAAAACTTTGTAATCAATATTTCTCACTCACTACGGAAAGTTATTTAAAACAAAATACCTCTACTCGCTTACACTAAGGTAATCAGTGTTCTATACGCTGTATTTTTGTATGTTTTTGTTAGTATACAATATGAACTCTTTTCATAATCCATTTTGTGTTATTATGCAAAACTTTTTACCATTGTCATATGCCTTGTCTCACTTTTACCACATTATTAAAGAGACGTTTATATGTTGTTATATAAAAAACTCATATCAGAATTGTATTATATAATAAAATTGGATATTTAATCAATTTCTTTAGCTTATTGCATTATTTATCCTATATAGTATTTATTCCATTCACAGAATACTTCTCTAGTTGAAAGACAGCAGTTGTTATTGGTTTAGTGTAGTCATGAATTATTCAGTCTTTCAACCATTTGTAATACTTCTTAGATTTGAAATATGAGAACGTATCTTCATATTAACAAATATTTCGCATCCGAATGTCTGATCCATTAGTACAATGCTTAAACGTTATGTGCTACTCACTTTCAAATAAGCAATATTCCTATATAAATGTCATATTTGTCAGCATTACTGTTGTGCTTTACATATCAATAAGGGATTTTACGATTTGGTTATAAATTTTCAACTCGATGTTGCACTTAAAATAAAATATTTAAAATTACATAATATATCAAGATATTTGCAATTATATTATAACTAAAAACACTCTATAGGGGAAAAAAGTGAAATTCCGAATTATATAAGTAAATACAAACGATTGAATTTTTCTATTTCAGTATTTCTGTTTTTTATAACAAAGCAGGTGTGCTTCTTTACCAAATAAATAAAATCCGATATAAAAGATATAAGCGATATAAAACAAGATAGAAGTGAACTTAAAAAACACTAAAATTACCAAAACTTGAATAACGGAATGCATTTTAAATCGAATTCTTAGAATTCACCAACTTTGAAAATTTACGTAAATGTTGTTTTTACAATGTCAAATTCTACTTATTTAGCCTTTATTTTTCTAGGTCATATTTATAATATTTTAGAGCATTTCTCTTGGTGGAAGGAGGAGACTAAAGATGTTATCTTGTAACTAAGTAACTGAGATCATTGTACCAAACTGTGAGGACCCATAAAGCGCTTTGTTCTTGTCATTTCACTGCATTTAAAGTGCTTTCTTTAAAATAATTCCCTTTTACAATACACATCTTTCATATTTATACTGTTTACATCATATGAAGGTTTTGTACTTTTATGTTAATCGAGCGAAGGCGAAAAGTCGTCAAATACTGTTCCCATTACCATTATTCTATTGTTTTCATCTCATTTAAAATATGTACTTCTCAATCATTCCATTTAAAATACAGAAAAAAAATAATACCACACAAGAAAAATTTTATTTCATCATAAAAGCATTATTTTTAATCTCCACTATCTAAAAATAGAAAATGCAATTGTCAAACATTTTTATTTAAGTTTTTCTTACTTTACACAAATAAGAATAAATTTTGATGCACTTCCTATTTTGAGATTTTTTTTAAACGTAATATTTTACTTTTTGTAATTTCCTGATTCTTTAAAAATTGTAATTTGAGTAACATAATTTGAAGAATAAAATTTAAAGAAACTCAAAAAGATAAATCTTAAAAAAATGTTCAGTTCTGTTGAGATTCATTACTAACAGATTCATATTGTAAAATAAAATATGATATTGTTTCCCTAGATTCTTTTCCTCGACGATGGATAAAAGAAATAAATATTCATTAACTATAAAAACTCAAGAACATAAATCATTCACTTAGTTAAAAGTGTTAGGGGAATATATGTAAATAATATTTGTGTATTAAATTATGTTCAGTAACATAAAGTTATAAATGGGGAAAAGATAATTGGAAAACGGGTATTTTTTTATTAACACGCCATAAATCAAATTGATTAAATTACTATTTATTCACGTCTCTCACGCAACATACGTTTTACAGTTATCTCTATTGGGATTAAACCAAAAATAGGTTACACGGAACGGGGTTAGTGTATATTAGCTTTCGAGTAATAATAGTTAAATAACATTTTTCTAGAAAATAATTAATACCTTAAAGAAATAGGAAACATTATTATTTTTTAAAGGACAATATATATATTATGGTTTTACAAAATACGTTTTACTTTTAAAAGCTTGTATTTAACCTGCCTTGTATGTCCGTTCCTCTCAAATCCTGCAATCCACATTTAACGCGTTTTATGTACCGCAATTGAGCTAATTTTTGGTAGTGTGACTTTTTACTGTGAGAATAAAATACTATACAATACAATATTGTGAATTTGCCTAAGCAACCCGTTAGGGGGCAAAAACATTATTTAAGTAAGGGTACTTAAATTTCATGACGTATGGGATTACGTAAATGTCATTGATTGCTTCAGACACAAGCTCATACTCTTCGACTGAACAGTCGCATGGTTGGTCAATGCGCCATAGTTGTGAGCAGGGGGGAATGGAATTTTGTTCGATCCTCATGTTGACGTTTTCCAATTTTTTTCTTGTCAGGAAGCTGAATTTAAAATTGTACATCATATTTCTTATTAGGAAGAAAAAACCTGATAAAAAAACACTCGCAATTATTCTATCTCTTTTCAGGGGGCTGGAACGTCTGTGACAACTAAGAAGTTGAAAATTCAGGCTATTCTTTTAAAACCTGTGATGTCAATCACATATAATTGTCTTAAATTCAGTAGGAAAGCATTAATTATTAAACTACATGGCTATTTTAATCAGACACTCATTTTCTTCTGAAAAAGAATCCATTTTCTATCATTAAACATTCTTTCTTTTTGTATTTTCTTTTTAAATTTTAATAAAAGGTAGATAAATGATTATAATATATTATTCTTTAGATTAATTTAGGCGGTAATATTAATTTTGTATCCCATAAATAACGTATTGCACGTATCTGTTAAGCAGTAATTATGGATAACTAGTGTTTTCCTTTTTAAGAAAACCATTTCATAAATCAAAAGGAATAATTTAATTTGTCAGTTGTTTACAGAATCTGGTTTTTCCTACTCAATCTAAATCATTTTATGATTTATTGAAAATATTATTATTTTGTTTGATAAAATAATAATATATATGTCATCAGATTTATTTTACTGAGGTTTTCATTTTTCGCCAAATTATGTCTTATTTGTATATTTTTGTTGAAAGGTTGGCGTGTTTTATATAATGTGCGCCAATTGAACAAAACTCTAATACACGGCTGTTTCAGGCAGAAGAATAGTACAAAATTGTATTATGTAACAGTGACACCTCCCTGCTTTTAAATTTCTAACCAGCCTTATGGCTGGTAACATGTATGCAATACAAATAAACATCTATTTGAGCTAATGACTGATGCGTTTATTGAGTCTGCTCTTCAGTGCCCGGCTTAATATGAAAATTTTTTTCAGATGGTCTACACAGGATTGGAGCTTTATTGTTTGGGTTTCTTGCGTGAAGGTGATGTATGCCGTGTACACATAGACCAAATTCTTTAAATCAAAAAGGTATGGAGTTTCTTCCCTACAAAGCCCATATCTCGTTCAAATATGCATGCATCATTATGATTTTTTATCCGACTTTTGAAAGAACTTTATAAGTATTTTATGATAAAAAAATTACTATTTAGAGTTAAAGATAAATATGAAAAAAAAAATAAATAAACATATTTTTCCCTCGCTAAAGATTTACAGTATTCACTTTGGTAAACTTAAAAAAAAAAAATTAAAATCGTACCTAGAATTTTTTTGTGCTGAACAAATAGTACTTGATTTTATATACTGAACCTATTTTAATCTTTATTGCATATTCTGAAAAAAAGTGTTTAAAAATGATAAATTTCACATCAGAAATCTGCATATTTTTCTCATACATATTCCCCATTTACAAAAATATCCTTAGATTTAAAATTCAAAATGAGTTTCACAAGATGAAATATACTTACTTTATCATATTTAAAAAATTACAGAAATGCACTTGCAACAGAATTTGCACAAAGTGTACCATTACATAAAATAATCCCATTCTCAGGAAAATGCAAAAAACACTCGTTATTTTACTGGGATTTAAATGTTTGATTACATTTTTAAGCGGGTAATAATCAGTGTTAGAGTTAAAATGTACTTAAATTATATATACAGGGTGATTTTCTTTAAACAGATGTCATTCAGAGCCATCGCTTTCTTGTTCTAATAATCGGAATGGCAGTAAAGATGATAAGGAGGCTAATGACGCGATGGGGAAAAAGTTTCCGAGAAACAAAATAGTTCAAAACACCGCCGATATGGGAAATATGGATCAGCCAAGAATGAGCTAAAAATACGAATAGTAAATAAAAATGCAAATTTAAAACTACGTCTGCGACAACAGCGCCAATAATTTTGGCTATACACGCGCTGCAGTAACTTGAGACACATATTCAACCTGAGCTGAAAATGTAAGTTGGAGCTTTTTGCACACATTCATTGCCGAAAGTATTGGCGCTGTTGTCACATACGTAGAGATAAATTTGCTTTTTCAGCTGTTACTGGTATTTTACGCTCATTATCGGCTGCGCAGAAAACAACATTGCCACATTCCCCCTATCGGCGATTTTTTAACCCTGTTTTTTCTCGAAATCTTTTCGCCATGACGTCATTTGTCCCCATACCAAGTTTATTGTCATTCCAGTAATTAGAACAAGCTACAGATAGCTCTACATTGCGTCAGTTTAAATAAAATCTGTTAGAGAATTGCTCTTTTGTTTCAAGAACATTCCACCAGATGGCAGCATCAGACAATCATCTTTGTTTGTTTTACTGGCACAGACACTCAGAACAGTTAGTGTTTCTCCCTCCCTTATAGCAGTTGGCAGCAAAATGCTGCAGGATTAAAAATCCAATAATATTCCAAAGGAATAATAATATTATACATTAAAAAACTGGAACAAACCATAGTTCAAAGTAAATATGAAAGAGATTTATCATTAAAATATGTTAAAAACTAATTAATTTATGAGTATCTTAGAAGAGTTGAATCTAAACAAATTTCAACAAAATTTGAATCTATTGCTTTAAAGGGTAACAGGGATAAACCAAAGCATTTGAATAAGCAAAATTTTTGTTCTCATTGCAAAAAGAATAATCACAACCGTGAAGATTGTTTTCACTTAAAGGCTAATAATACTAACAAAACGAAATCAAATTTTACTCAAGAAAGATCACGTCAACAGTTTAAAAAAACAAACAATTTCTCTGCTTCAACTGCTAGTCAAAATGAAAATCTATCAGATTCTCAAAACTATCATGAATTAATGAAGAATCAAATTCTTCGAGTTTTGTTATAAAATCTCAACAAAATGGAAATAAAAACAAAAATTTGTCTTTTATTATTGATTCAGGTGCGTCTGTTCATTTAGCTAATTCCTTGGAACTGTTCTCAGAATTAAAGAATTCGAATAAAGATACAATTACAATTGCTAATGGAACTAAATTAACTACAAAGGGAAAGGGTAAAAGTACTTTTAATATTGAAACACTTAATGGTCAAACAAATAGAGTTACATTAGATCATATGCTTTATGTTCCCGAGTTGGATAGTAATTTATTATCTGTCCAGTCTTGTACAGAGAAAGGTTTTTTTGTGACATTTAAAGATGATATATGTTTAATTAAAAAGGGCAACATATTAGTTGCAGATGCAAAAGCTGATGAGGGGTTATACAGATTAAAAATATTACCTACAAAAGAAAAGGTATATAGTGCTTCAGAAATATTACCCGTTTGTTCTAATGTCAACTGCATTCTAAAATGGCACCAAAGGCTGGGCCATAGAAATTTGGAATTCATCAATAAAATTCAAAAGGATGATTTAGCTTTAGGTATTAGTGTGAATAATTGTTCTCATAATACTGAATGTTCAAGTTGCATAAAAGCTAAGCTAACAGAAAAATCATTTCCAAAAGAAAAGCAATAAAGTAAGTAAAAATCCACTTGATTTGATATACAGCGACGTATGTGGTCCTGTGGAAACAAAAAGTATGGGGTTAAAAAGATATTTCGTTACATTTATTGATGATTACTCTCGTTATACACAAGTATATTTTATTTCCTCTAAAGATGAAGCATTTGATAATTTAAAAGAGTATGTTGCATCAACAACAAACAAATTTAGATTGAAGATTAAATCCTTGCGTAATGACAATGAAACAGAATATTGCAACGAATCTGTCAAAGACTACCTTAAAAACTTAAGAATAAATCATGAAACAACGACGCCATATTCACCGTCCCAAAATGGAGTCGCAGAAAGAAAGAATCTCTCGCTTATTGAAATGAGTAAAGCCATGCTTATAAATGCTAAATTGTCAAAAACATTCTGGGCAGAAGCCGTAGCTACAGCAGCCTACTTACAAAAAAGATTACCTACAAAATCAACTGAAAAGACACCATATGAACTGTGGAATGGGCATAAGCCAAATTTGAGTCACCTTAAATTATTTGGATGCAAAGCATATGTGTATGTTCATAAACAGAAGAGACAAAAATTTGACGAAAAAGCCACTGAAGTAGTCTTTGTTGGTTACGATTTAAGAAGCAAAGGATACCGAATTTATATAGGCGGTAGAAAAATAGTGATAAGCAGAACAGTGAAGTTTTTTGAAAATATGAACTGTGAAAATGTCTTTAAAGAAAATCCTGAAGAGCGAATCTCAGATTTAATGCATTTCAATTTTTCAGAAGAAAATCTTGAAAATGATAGTGAAGCTATCCCAATAGAAAATACTGCAGAAGAAATAAAAATGGATGAAAGATCAGTAGATAGCTCAACAACAGAAGAAAGTGAAGATAATTTCCAGAGAAGAATATCTAACAGAGAGACTAAAGGAATTCCACGAGAAAGATATTCTTACAAAACTGAAGACAGTTGTTCCAAAAATCAAGATCCTGAAACTTTTAAAGATGTTTTACAATTACCAGTAAAATATCAACAAAAATGGTTTCAAGGTATGAAGGAAGGATTTAACTCTTTAAAGGAAAATGAAGTATTTGAGATTGTTACTTTACCCAAAGGCAAACACGCCATTGGCTGTAAATGGGTTTACAAAACAAAACGTGATGAAAATGGTGAAGAAATAAAATGCAAAGCACGATTAGTTGCCAAAAGTTTCACTTAAAAATTAGGCACTGATTATGATGAAACCTTCTCTCCTGTCGTCAAACATACAACCATTAGATCTTTTCTGACCTGGGAAGCTTATCATAAAGCCAGAGCATTTAAAGTAGATGTTAAAACAGCCTTTCTACATGGTAAACTAGGTAATGAAGAATTACACATGCATCAACCAGAAGGCTTTCATGATGAAGAAAATAAAGACAAAGTCTATAAATTAAAAAGGGCTATGTATGGTCTTAAACAAGCCACCAATTGCTGGAATGAAGAAATAGAGAATACTCTAAAGGCATATGGATTTAAACAAAGTGAAGCTGATCCATGTTTGTTCACAAAAGAAAAATCAAAGAAGACAATTCATCTCATACTGTATGTAAATGATATGCTGGTAAGCTCAGAAGATGAAAATGAAGTTAATGAAGTAATAAATTATTTAAAGAAATCTTATCCCATAACATCACTAGGAGAAGCAAAATACTTCTTAGGTATAGAAATTTACAGAAAAGAATATGGAAGTTATTTACTTTCACAAAGAAGTAAAATAAATCAATTAGTTAAAGATTTTCAGCTTGAAGAAGCCAAACCAACTTATACCTCAATGGAAACTAACTATTATAGTTTAGACAAAGAAGAAAATCTTTTATCATCAAATGATAATTATAGACAAGCTATAGGAAGTCTTTTATATATTTCCTCATGTACCAGGCCCGACATTACTGCTCCTAAACACATACTAAGTCAAAGATGCAATAATCCAAGACAAAAGGACTGGAATGCTGTTAAGAGGGTAATAAGGTACTTAAAAACAACGAAAGAGCTTGATCTCCACATTTCTTCAAAAGAATATCCTAATATAGTTGCATACTCGGATGCAGACTGGGGTCAAGATGCTACAGACAGAAAATCCACCTCAAGAAATGTAATCTTCTTAGGCAATAGCTGCATTTCTTGGTTCTCACGAAAACAATCATGTGTGACATTATCGTCAGCAGAAGCTGAATATGTGGCACTGTCACAAGGAACTCAAGAGGTGCTATGGATCTTAAAATTGTGTAAAGATCTCAACTTACAACAACATTTTCCTATTAGAATATTTGAGGATAACCAGTCTATGATTAAATTGGTTGAAAGTGAAAAATTTAAATCTCGCACTAAACATATAGATACAAAGTATCATTACATATGAGATTTGAAAACGAAAAATGTTATAGATGTTAAATATCTATCACAAATGAAATGATAGCAGATATAATGACGAAGCCGCTGCCAAAGGCCATATTTGAACTTTGTAGAAACCTTATCCACCTGGTGTCAGATTCTATCACAAAACGGGAGAGATGTTAGAGAATTGCTCTTTTGTTTCAAGAACATTCCACCAGATGGCAGCATCAGACAATCCTCTTTGTTTGTTTTACTGGCACAGACACTCAGAACAGCTAGTGTTTCTCCCTCCCTTATAGCAGTTGGCAGCAAAATGCTGCTGGATTAAAAACCCAATAATATTCCAAAGGAATAATAATATTATACATTAAAAGACCGCAACAAACCATAGTTCAAACTATTTCTTTATATTTGTGTTTGTAAATAGTCTCAAGAATATTCATCTGTTTTGTTTTATTGTGAAGTGTCATCAGTATTGTGTCCAGCATATTATTCTAGTGTATTTAATCGTGAAATAAATGTTTTTTGTTCATCCTAAGAAGAATATATTTCTACTGAATCATACATCAAAACATAAAGGTAAAAGTTTTAACTTTTTTATTGTTTACTATTGAGGAATTTCGTATTCATGCCTTCCCTACAGAATAACAAAAACCCTCTGCATTTATAATCTGCAGAGTCTGCTCTATCTTTTAACATACAATTTGAAAAATAGATTTTTGGAAGGTTTTTGACGTTCCAGTTCCCTTAGAAAAGGTATATATTTCAATCAATTGTCCTTCAACATTTTTTCCTCGTTAGTACATGACAATAAAAATCATCTTTTAAACATTTTTTAACTGATAGTTAGTTTTCTTAATACATCTATGATGAATTTTAGAAGTACTAGCGAAACGCATGCGCAACTTGCACAAAATATAGCTGACCGAGATAATATTCATGCGATGTGATCAAGCAGTTATTGACAACTTTTTATTTTGGAATTTGTTTCATTTTGATATTAACAAGAACAATATATATGGAAAGGCATGGTAAAAACTTCCACCAAGAGTTGACAAACTGGAATCTTTCGTTGTTATTGAAATTTGTATTGTTCGTTTTAATTTATTTTTACAATCTGTTTTTAAATAGCTTTTACAAGATAGCATCTTTTATTAATAACGAGCCGTTTTCATAAAAAATCATGGTAAGAATAGCAGCTTTCGAGCTAACATAAATGAAAATGTAATATCCGAAAAAATGCGACGAACCCAGATATCAGAACTATGTGCATTTACCCTTATAAACCGTTAAACCGGCAATCAGAAATTATGATATTACTTTGACGCAATCAAAAAAAAAATCTATCAACTTTATAAATGAGAATGCATGTTTTCTTTAGCGAGTTGAACTGGAAACTATATGATTTCCCAGACAATATAGAATAAAATGGTAAATAAATAAATAAATAAATAAATAAGGCGTGACATCTAGTGAAATTCTATTTCGTATGACTTAAAATGCTGCTTTTACTTTATGGCCTCCACTAATGATAAAACAGTATTCTAAAATGGAAATTTTTCGTGATGTTATAATATTTAATGCCAAACGAGGTACATATCGTAAGATTTTCTTTGCAGTATTTTTATTTTTCGTAAAATTATTACCGTCAACCCGAATTCAATTACACTGTGTTTGTGATTAAATGCGTGGTTTGTGACACCATGTTCTACGGTAATTTTTCATCCTCTTGATGCTTACTATCACCCCTCTGAATTTGTCGGTCAAATTCTGTAACTACCTGTATAAATTGCAATATATTTGGAATAGTGTAACATCATTAAAATACACTTCAAACGACTTTTCTTCATTGACCATAATGTAAAGAATTTTTTTTTTGAGTGGTGCTGTAAATAAAATATTAATGCTACACACTTGATTTTCAATACTGAACATGCCATGGTAAATGTCAATAACATATATCAATTACACGGCAATGCGAGCATATTTACGCTTCTTAAAGCATGGACAGACACACAAACTGAATTCATAAACACTTTTCAAGTTTGTTGGAAAGCGTTTAAAAAAAGAAATATCGAGTGTCCTAAAAAGGACTGACTGAATTTAAAATTCAATAACTTGCAAACGGTGGTAGATATTTAAAAAAATCTTGCAGGAGCGTTATGTATGATGTCAGGAGTTTTTTTAATGTGATTCTCGAATTTAGTTTGAATTATAAACAATAGATGGCGCTGCGAATGCTATATGCGCTAAATCTAGGCCCGATTTTTGGTACTTAGGGACCCACTCAACACGTTTTAATCTCCTTTTTTGGCATGAGAGAAGAGAAGGACAAAAAAATCCAGCTTGAATTTAGTGCCTATTGCTTGCAACGTCATCTATTGTTTGTCATTCGAACTAAAATTGAGCATCATGGTAAAAAAACTCCTGACATCATGCATAACCCTCCTGCTTAATTGTTTAAATATCTGCCGCCGTTTGCGAGTTATCGAATTTTGAAATTAGTCAGTCCTTTTTAGGACACCCGGTAGCTTCATTTGATCACGAAAACGACTGATCGGTATTTTTATTATGGCGGAATGACAATTCGTTAATGACTGCTACTTCAAATTATTCCACTAACATCCTAATGCAGTCAAATAAAAGATATCCCAATTATAAGAAGAAGAATTAATGCATTCATGCATACCTCAGCCAAATTATATACTGTGAAAACCCATTTGTGCGGTCTCCCTGAGAGGCGGTGTTTCGTCCGCACTATCTGAAGTAAGTGATAAAATTATCTTTTCCGTCAAATAATTTGAAATCGCAAAAATAGGATCATTACAAAATTTATGCTAAAAGAAACAATTTTTCTTACATTTAGTAATATTACTAAAATAACAAGTTAAGGAATATTTAGTATTATATTAGAATGAATTTAGCACGATAAAACGAAATGCCAAATGATTGCCGTATTTATGTAAAATCAATTTTATTAGAGTAATGTGTGCTTGAGTCTCTTCATTTTCTTTGCGATATGTGAATAAATGATCTTTTTTCCCACACTATTTTCCTGTTTTGCGACATGCTCAAAAATTTCAATATATAATAATATTTGATTGGTAATATTGGCGAACAGCCGTTATCGATGTTTGAAGCTCGCACGTATTTGCTGGAGAAATGTTTCTTTCTTTTCATCACTATCCCTAAAATAAAATTTTATTGATTTCTCAGTAACTAATGTTACACCAACATTGCTTTCGAAGAAAAGAACCAGTACAACACCAGTATCACTTCTTTCCATCAATTTGGGAAAACATTTTCTACATTACACTATGTTTAACACTAATCTGTGGTTTTAACATTAATGACAAATAAGTAATGATGGGAAAAGCGAAATTGTGTTCATTCATAAGATACATGTCTTAAAAGGAGAGGAATTGAGGAGAGCCCACTGTACATGCATGTAGTATTGTAGCGTGTAGAGTTAACCAGCTAGATAGCTAGATTGAATATTAAGCAGCTATTGTCCTAAATTTTGCAAAGATAAATGGTGGTGGAATTTATTTGTTAATGCATTCAATATGGTTGTTGTAGCTGGTTGGATTTTACCTTCAGCAAGTCATAAAAAATAGCATGGTGATGCATATGGAATTTCATGCAGAAATTACAATTGCTCATCTAAGAATTGCTTGAAGAAAGAATGGGGCTAAACCAAAATTTCCGAAGGTCACCGCCATATAACGCAAAGAAAGAATAATATCCATTTCCTTGTAGAAGCAACACAAAATAAATGTTCACGGTGTACTAAAAATTTACGATTAATGCAATGAGATGTTTTCCACAGTACCATTGAATAAAGGTATAAAAATTGTTTTACCAACTTTTGATTAGGTAAATTTTTCGTTTAAATTTATAAATTGTCGTTCTTAAATTTTGAAATACATTTTTTATTACTTCTTACTACTTTGCCTTTTATGTATTATACCCATCTCTATATTTCATTTTTGAATCAAGTGTAAGAAAATAGTCAGAAGTGACGAATTTTCCAATTGGAAACATTATAAAAATTATAATATACAATTTATATAAAAAATAAGCTGGATTTAAATGACTAATATCTTTAAACTGAAGCAAAAACGTGTAAAGTATGCAAAATAGAATTTCGATTATACCTGTATCTGAATTCATCCTTTAAATGTTTAAAAGACAGGAAAGTTTGAGTACCCATATTCTTTTTCTCGCCTTTACTCTTCGATGTGGAGGGATAGATATTATAAGTGAATTCTCTAGTAGAAGAAGTTTCTCAATGGGTGGAGGAAAACCACACATGCCACACTAAAATGTCCATTAAAATTGCCAATTTAAAATGTGAAACTGCAATCGAAAAACATGTAAAGAACGCCACCCAATTATTTAACCCGGGAGAACTCGCTAGTGAGAATGGCCAATTGCTTTTTTTTTACTTTACATTCATATAATATCAACTTTTTTTGGTTGGCTTAGTACTTTTATTCACAAAATAGGTAAAATAATTGTAAAACATTTTGAAATTTTAATTAAAATGAAAAATGATATAAATAAGAGTCTTAAAAAAGCACGACTGTGAGAGAAAATCTCATGCAGCGAGTTCTCCCGGATTAACATAATGTTGCGAGTGTTATCACTTGAATGAAGTAAACTCTTAAAATTTACATACCGTTTATGTCATTTTTATGCTTATTATGATTTATAAAGTATAGAATTTTAAAGTTTTTGTGAGCTTTTTCCTGCAATTTTTGTATATAGAATTAAAGCTCATAAATTCTCGAACCAAAATTTCAAATTATGCTGTTTCAAAGAATTACATTTCACACAATTATTTCTTTTATTAAAAAAGCAATATTAAATTAAATTTTGGAAATATAAATTTGGAGAAATTTTATTTATCTTATAGGATTTGTAAGGGTTTTAATTTTTTCCACTTTCTTATTTCCTTTTAAATACAAACTATTTCTATTTAAAAATTTCGCTCTCTTATAGAAATACAGGTATACAAAAGGAAAAAAAAACATAAGTTAAAAAATAAGCACTCGTGAGAACTGTGAACCCTATTTTATATCTTCCTACGTATGCTATAAATTATATTAAAAGGTTCTTACATAGAATGCTATTAAAATTAAATTACTAAGCATGATGCAAGAAATAAAGATAATATTTCATTTAGAAGAAAAATCAAATCATCTCGTTTTGTAAACAGAAATATAGAAAATCATTAAACTGTCTATTTTTTCAACGAAACGTAGTAAATTATGATGCTATCAAAAAACTGTAGGACTTTCTAGCGTAAAATTCTATATTCCAGAGTTTCTGAAATTTAATAATGTAATATATATCAAATACCCCACATCATACTGCATATTGATATTGTAATTTAAATGAAAAAAAGAGCTTAATTGCACAATGCTTTATTTTTATTTGATTGCTATATTGCACAGTACAATATCAATAAGTATACAATAACAATTTTTCGTGTAAATTTACTAGATACAAAAAACTTATTATAAATGTAATTTCAGGTTGTATTCCCATAATTTCGGCCACAATATTGCTCTGAAACACTAAAATTTTAATCGCTTCATGAAAATGTTGAGGTTTGTTTTGTCTTCAATTGTGTACGAGTCATAATCGTGCTTCATATGAAAATAGTCTCATACTTTTAGATTTTTGAGAAAGGAACAAAGTTTTGGAGGAAATGTATTAGAAACACTGTTGATGGACAAAAGTAGAGAAATTCATGACTGGCAGATGTAAAATATTTTCGTGATATTATTGTAGCATAGAGAAACATAATGAGAAATTGAGACTGATGATCAAAATATGACATAATGAGAAATTGAGTCTATATGAAGATATATTAGTAAAAAAAAAATAAATGCAATCTTTTTGTTACAATTTCTTCTATAAATATCAGCAACAAGAACAGATGCCCTGCAAAGAAAGCAAGAAAAGCTCCAGTGGAATCTTCCAGATTCAGTGGCAAGGTGCGTGGAACATCAGAAACAACTCCTAGTGATTTCGGTGGATTCAGTTGCGCTATAAAATATCTATCTCTAAAAGGTTTAGGAAAACGACCTGCAGCAACAACGCAATGAATAATGCTTTCCGATTTGTGTGAGCAATAGAAACTTTTTGAATAAGCTAGCCCAATATAGCTTAAAGAAAAACTATCATTTGATATGAAGTAATATCTTCGGTATTCAGCTATGTCGATGCTATTGGCAAGAAAAGCTTTTTTATGAGGATACATTAGTTATGAAAACTGAATGAAATCGTTTTGATACAATTTCTACTATAAATATCAGCAACGAGAACAGATTTTCTACAAATAAAACAAGAAAAGCTCCAGTGAAATCTTCCAGATTCAGTGGCAAGGTGTGTGGAACATCAGCAACAACTCCTAGTATTTTCGGTGGATTCAGTTGCTCTGTAAAATATCTGTCTATTAAAGTTTGAGGATATAGATCTGCAACAACAATGCGATGAATAACTCTTTCCAATTTTTGTGGGCAATAGAAATTTTTTGAATAAGCTATACGAATATAACTCAAAGTAAAACTACCATCAGATATGAAATAGTACCTTCTGTATTTAGTTATGTCCATTCTATCGCCAAGAAAAGGTTTTTTTATGAGGATACATTAGTTTAAAAAACTGAATGAAATCTTTTTGATACAATTTCTACAATAAATATCAGCAACGAGAATAGATGTCCTACAAAGAAAACAAGAAAAGCTCCAGTGAAATCTTCCAGCTTCAGTGGTACGATGCGTGGAACATCAGCAACAACTCCTAGTGTTTTCGGTGGATTCAGCAACGCTGTAAAATATCTATCTCTAAAAGTTTTAGGAAAAAGGCCTGCAGCAACAATGCAACGAATAATGCATTTCAATTTGTGTGGGCAACAGAAATTTTTTGAATAAGCTATCCCAATATACCTTAAATTAAAACTATCATCAGATATGTAGTATTTTCCGTATTTAGTTATGTTGATTCTATCGACAAGAAATTTTTTTTTATGAAGATAGATTAGTTTAAAAGACTAAATGCAATCTTTTTTATACAATTTCTGCTATAAATATCAGCAACGAGAACAGATGAACCTACAAAGAAAACAAGAAAAGCTCCAGAGAAATCTTCCACATTCAGTCGCAATGTGCGTGGAACATCAGCAACAACTCCTAGTATTTTCGGTGGATTCAGTTGCTCTGTAAAATGTTTATTGATCAAAGTTTGAGGATGTAGATCTGCAATAACAATGCGATAAATAACTCTTTCCAATTTTCGTGGGCAACAGGAATTTTTTCTATAAGCTATACCAATATAGCTGAAAGTAAAACTACCATCAGATATGAAATAGTATCTTCTGTATTTAGTTATGTCGATACTATTGGCAAAAAAAGCTTTTTTATGAGGATACATTAGTTTAAAAAAACTGAATGAAATCTTTTTGATACAATTTCTACTATAAATATCAGCAACGAGAACAGGTGTCCGACAAAGAAAACAAGAAAAGCTCCAGTGAAATCTTCCAGCTTCAGTGGTAAGATGTGTGGGACATCAGCAGCAAGTCCCAGATTTTTATCTGGATTGAGTTGCGCTGTAAAATATCTATCTCTCAAGGTTTTGGGATAGAGATCTGCAGCAACAATGCGAAGAATAACGCTTTCTAATTTTCGTGGGCAACAGAATTTTTTTGAATAAGCTATACCAATATAGCTCAAAGTAAAACTATCATCAGATATGAAGTAGTGTCTTCTGTATTTATTTATGTCAATTCTATCGGCTAGAAAAGCTTTTTTATTAGGATACATGAAAAAAGCTGGCTGGCCATGCAATCCTTCCATTTCACTTTTATTTAAGCACTCTCCAATTGACTTTAATCTGTTGTCGTTTGATTCAAACCACTGAACAAATGATACACCACCTTTGTATGAAATACACTTAATTGAATCTCGCTTTGCAGCGTTAGATAAGTCTGATATATCTCGAATGCCAACCAGTCTAGGAAAAGTTATGACAGATAATATGACAGCTTTGTAGCTAGTAGTAAGAACCGTGACGCCTATAAACCAGTATAAAAGCAAAAGTACAGTATTTTTTTGTCTTACATTAAAAGAAAATGATTGTTCTAATAGACATCCAATACTATCTATAAGAATAGTAGAATAGGTTTCTCTTCTGCACAAAAGGATGTATAAGAAAAGTGATATCAGAACGAGGCTAAGTAATATGCCGATCCAAACTTCCAAAGAGAAAACATCAAATATAGCAAAATTCTTTGGATGTGGTTCAGGTTTATCTGTCATGAAAGTAACATCCGTCAGGTGCAGTGGATAGGTAAAATTTAATACTTTTCTTCTTTCTTCAGTTATAGTAAATCCACTGACTGACAAATCAGCTTCTCCTCTTACGAGCATTCCCATCATTCCAGTCCAGGTTCCATCGGGCTTCTTGTCTCCAAATGTATCGTCTTCCGGCATAACAATATTGAAGGTGACTCCAAGACCTTTGGCCAGGGCTCGAATGATTGGAGCATTATAACTCTTCATGGGTGTCCCGTTATAATTTCGTATGAACGTATCTTTTTCATCTATCACAGGTGTGACAGTTACAAGTTTCAATAATTTTGATGCTTGGAGTCGAGACATTTTCTTCCTAAATTAGAAAGTAGTTTTCATAGTTATTTAAATTACAAATAGAATAACAAAGCATAACTTATATTACTGTTTATTATTACTGTTTTAAACTTATAACTTATATTATTACTGTTTTAAAAAATTACTTCTTTCTTAATTTTTTTTTTCATTTTATCATTATGGAATTTTAAGGGGACGGTGGACGTTAATTTTTTTTTTTTTTAATTTTCATCATAGAGGTATGAAATTTTGTATAAATATACATTTCACCATGAACATAAGTATATAAACACCTTAAAAGAAATTTCTAATCTGAATATAATTTTATTTTTTTTTAATTTAAAATTTTAAAATTATCCATGCGTCTTAGATTTAAAGATATTTCCTCGATTTTGCATTTTACTCGCCTAAAACTCTACTACAATCAAATCTGTTTATCAATTTTTTAATTCCTTCAATAGTTAACTTTTTAGAGATTATTTTTCTGAATTTCATATCGATTTTCATAAAAATTTTGCCTTTTAATGAGTTAAAAATGTAATTTAATTATCTTAATAAAGTGGAATTTTAAAATGCATACACAGTTTCTTTGTTAGTAATATCAAGATTCCTCCTTATCAATTTCATTAATTTTGATAAAAAATTATGACGCATGGAGCGTTTCAAAAATCTAAAAACGTTGAATAATCATATTAGAAAAAAAAAAAAAAAAAAAAAAAAAACGATTCAGAACCAACTGGAGAATAATAATATGCACAAAAATAATTTTCGATTTTTATTCACATAAAAGTCCACGGTTCCCTTAATACAAATTGAAAAAGTTTGATTTTCGCATTAACTTGCGTTAAAATGTTAACAAAAACGTATTTTTTTTATTATTTCGTTATTAAAATACAAATTTACCCTATACACAGTGAACCAAAAAAAAAAAAATGTTGAACAGCAACAAGCTCGATTTTGCTACTTAATATTGTTTTAATCAGTTGTGATATCGTAACCTAACAATATTAAAATATAAGATCATTTCTTCAAAAATTGAAATAGTTACCAAGGGGAGCGGCACCCGGCTCTGTCGCCAAACATCGCCAAATTTTTCGCCAACATAACGATATATATCCAAATTTGGCGACCAAAATAAGTCGCCAAAAGTGACACAAACTTGGCGCTATTTCCAGTATTTCCATATACTCCTATTGAAATACAATAGGATTTACTTGCTTGGAGAAAATCAACAAATTGAGATATTTCAATGCAACAAAAACTAATATTAGCTTATGAATAGAGCTTAATTGAACTATTTACATTATTTTTAAGCACAATCAATAATTTACCTACTACCCCTTGGGGGCTGCAGGAGCAAAAACGTTGTAAATTGTGATTTCTACGCAATCTCAGGAAGTACCTAACCGGTTTAAAAAATAATGGTGTAAAAATGATAGTGACAGCCCTTGCTCCAAGGTACGCTATAATTTATGTCGGTGCCACTACTATAAATGAAAGAAGGAGAACGTTCTAAACTGCGATTTTTCTGTTACTGAAGGGATAGATACTTGAAATCTGGCATGGTAGTTACTTCGTCTTCGTAGATCTCTAAGAACATTTCCCCCAAAAAATCGAAATTTAAAAGGGGTGAAAATGCGCGAAAACCGTTCTGAAAAACGCTGTAAACTGCGATTTTTATGCAATATGAGGAAGTACCGAGCCGATTTTAAAACTAATATTGTGAAAATGACGGTGACAGACCTTGCTCTAAGATAGGCTCAATTTTATGTCACTGTCACTACAACCTGGGTGTTGCAGGAGCAAAAAAGTTCTAAATTGCGTTTTTTCTGTGACTGAAGAGACTAGATACATGAATTTGGCATGGTAGTTACCAAGCATGCATACCATACAATTTTATATAATATTCCAATTTTATATAATAATGCAAGTTTTCAATGCGAATTTTTCCACAGTGTTAATAAATTATTAAAGAATGAGAATAAATTAACACTTTATCTACTGACCGTACTTATAAGAAACATTAAAGTAACTTGTTATAAAATTCATTTAATACATCGATTAGTTGTAATACAGTTTAGAATGAGTTACAGATACATTACTTTATCTTGTTACAAAAGTATTATTGGTCACACAAAACAAAAATATTTTTAAAAGGATGAATTATTTTGCCTTTGCATCTTTTCAGCTTTGTTGGCGGTGCAGAGGGGGTGGGGGGGGGATTTTTGAATTCGGAAATATTTCTGTATTTCTATTGTAAGAACATTATTTTTGTACATTTCGTAATTCTACAAACTACCAAGAAAAATATTTAAAATAAAAGATTTGATTGGGGTTATAAATATTGCATAAAATTCCTATAAATTCAAATTTAATTAATCCTTCAAAATCCTTCAATCCGTCTAAAATCCTGCTAAAATTTATTATATGATTATGTAAACCTTCTAATATAGTTTAAACAAATCTTGAAAAATTCTCAAGAAGATAAAATTTTCTTGAATTTATAATTCAGTACATAACGGGTTAACGGCGGAATTTTTTCATTTTTGTCATATTTAAAGGTGCTGATTCCCTTTAAAAATAAAAAACAATCAGAATTTACTTACTTTACCGTAGTTTCTCAATTTATTTGTATATGCAATTTTTTTCCTAAACAAAACTGAGATGATCTAAAGAAACATTTAAACTCGAGATCAAATAATGCTGTTATATAATATGTTAAAGCTACAGCATTTACTTATAGCTTAAACTTGATGACTTTGCGTTTGTGAAGTTTTTCTTGAAATAAAATACCTCATACGCAAAAATGTTGATAAATACCTGTTACAAGCCTCTTCAGAACTAATATTTAAATTTTTTAGACTAATAACTGAATTATATTGCAATGATTCTAAACTTTAATAATTTAAATGGTTTTATTTATGCTTCAATTAGAGAACAAATCATGAATTCGGTTTTTTTTCGAAAGTCCGACTGTATTCATAGATTTTAATTAAACTATAAGTTTTTCGTAATAGTTTGATTGAAAGTTTTAATGAAAATATAGATTAATTAAAGGAAATCACAGAAAAAAAAAGTATATTGATTGGATATTCGCTCCAACTACATGCGAAAAAATAATTTATCAAAACAAAGCAAAACAGCTGATAGAAAAGGAGAACGATTGTTGATAATGAATATCAATTTCACAATAATTTTATTTTATCAGTTTTCCTTCAAACTATTAAAATATACTGAATGCAAAAGTCTATAACAAAAAAAAACTTCATTTATATTAGTAAAGACTTCACATTTAAAGATTGAAAATGTGCATTATAAATATATGGGTTTTCATATTTTGTGTTGCACGTAAATTTTAGCATTAGTTTTATCAATAAAAATCTATGTAAATGTTTAAATATAAAATACTGATATTTGTGGCAGTTAAACTTTTCTAAACTTTATTTTTTATAGCTTTTTTTTAAAATAAATAGACTTTTAAATAAATAAATTAAAGTTTTCATAATTAAAATGATTTTGAAACCTACAGGATAAAAACGCAAGAGTTTTTCAATATTTATTTGTTATATGCTTTTTCCTTAAATTTTTTTAAAAATCTCTATGGAGATAATTTAAATAGAGAGATATTTCTTATTGCACTGTTTGATGTTAGTATCAGTTGATAAAATATTCTAAGTACATATGTGCAGTTTCGAAATTTAGGTGTAGTGTTTTGTGTGTAAAACCAAACTTTAAAATTGAGCTTTATTTTTTTTACTGTTAATTTTAAATATAAAAATGAATGATGGACTTGTTTGTGGAATTATTTTGGAATTGTGATGAAATTATTTATTCATTTTCTTGTTGTTTATGTGGTTTTTATTACGCCTTTCCTTTCTCTAAGTGTTGAAGAATTTTGCTTTATAGTCTTAGAAATACTTTATATTCTTTATTTTATATTCTTATACTCAAAATCCTTAGCAAAACTACAAAGAATAATTTTGGTTTCACTGCACAATGCTATTACACATCTCTCTATTCTAAAAAAAAGTAACTACCGCTGTCACCGCCGCCGCCGCCGCACCGGTTTTGAATTTTTTGTGACCGGAGGTCTTTCTTCGTTAATATTAAGAAAAATAATGCATACAAAAATATGAAAATCGGTAGTATTATACAGAAATGGTTGATACACACGCTGATGCAGACAGTTTTCAAATCGAAGAATTATTTTAAGAGATATTTAATGCCAAAGTTGGACAAAATCTTTCCCTTAAAAAAGTTTTATAGGAGCAAAAAATGTACATAGGAATTTAATCATTTTTAGATCATTTTATACGTTTGAAGTTCCCAGTGTGCAGACGGTTTTCTTTTTTTTAATTTGGCTAATTATTTGAGGTTTTATTTCTATTTTAAATTCAAATTTTCAGGATTTCTAGAGATATTTTTTACAGATTTTAGAAAGTGATATTAATTTAAACTGTTGCCAACTGTATAAACAGCGGAAACAATAATGTTTGCTTCAAAAAAAAAATTATACGTGTAATAAATTAAAAATTTATTTACACGTGACTATTATAAACAGAAAAAAACATTTGGAATTAGAATTAAATAATTATGTACAAAAAGCAAGAACTTATTAAAAATTACGTCATAAAAACTATAATTACAAGTGAATTTTAAGAGAGAAAGGAATTTGTAAAATAATAAATTTATTAACATGCGTTAGAAGTCTTAAATAGGAGAAATTGCGTCATATTTACGTTACATTACAGTTATTACATAAAATGAACACCAAATAATATTGCAAAACGGTTTAAATTTAGAAATTGCGCTAGACATTTATTTGATATTTTGAGAGGATACTTTTCAACTATTTTTGTTAGGAAAGCGCAAATAATATTTCATTTCTAACACAAGTATTTTCACGTGATTATTAAAAAGAGAAAGAATAGTTTGGTCAAATTTACGTCAGATTAAAAACGATTAATTTAAAATGTCTTATTTAAAAGAACTTTCTTTTCGCTTTGTTAAAAAATACCGGGAGACAAAGATTCTGTTTATTTAATTCCTTTTATATTAGCTTATTTTGAAATGTTTATCTTATTTTATTTAATCAAAGACGAAAACAGCGATTGACATATGTATTTTTGGTACTACTTAGTTATCCCGTCGACCAAAAATCTATCATGCGATAAACTATAAGATTAAATGTCAATAATGGTTGATCGTAAATGTCACATTAACTTGACTTTAAGCAAGTTACACGTGTCTACGTCATCAAGTTATTTTTATTTCGACGTTTTATTTGTATTTTTATTAATGTTGCACTAATTTATTTGTTCTTTCGTTATTTAAAATAAAAATGATGTCAATTTGTATAATTTGGCGAGTGCTGTGGCGATTTATATAATTTGGCGAAATTGGTCGACGGGTTAATCAAGTAGTACCGCAGCGGATTTGGCCTTAAAATTCCCCAGTCAAAGAGAAATGAATAGAAATCCGTTTATAGGGAGATCGCCATTGTTTTTTAAATTATAATTCAATCTTCCGAAATCTTTTTAAAGCCGATCAAATTAGCGTACTTTTAGAGTCTGCGGTGTCTGAACGGGGGTTGTCGAGCGTAGCTCGTAGGGGGCAGAGCCCCCTAGCTAGGTAAAAGAAATCAGTGAATGAACTTTGAGAGAAAGAAAAAACAACAACAAAGAAATAAATTAGGAAAATAACACCAAACAGTAATTTTAAAATAATATAAATGAACATATTTTAGGAATATTAAATTGAGTACATTGATATACGAAAATTTGTGTATCGTGACCTTATACTTATTCGCTTATTCTTTATGTACAATTGTTCATTTTCTGGGAAATGTACATTTTCATGGGCTCGCTAATCTTGTCTATGCACAGGTAGACACAATATGTAGGCTGTTTTTCATGCACAATTACTTTATTAAAATGTGACGAATAGGTCGCTCACAAAAATGAATTGCATGCAAAGCAAATTTTTTTATCTGCATGACAGTAACTATGAAAATTGAGGGCGTTCGGATACAGACGGACAAAGTGTACGGAACCATAATTCCATCTCTGAGTATATGCAAGTTGTTCAAAGAGCTATATCACCACGACACATAGTTTTCGAGAAAATTTAAAAAGAAAAACTATGGCGTCACTTCAATTAGAAGTTCACGAAAGTTGTCACTGATTAGATTTTGGTATAAATCGCCTAACCGGTGGCGCTGCTGTGCAGCATTTATCAGGAAATATTGGCATGTATGAGATAGAAGAAGGTTTTGGGATTGACACATCCGATTAGTTTAATATTGTTTTAATCTCAATATAATGAACTTAATTCGGTACTGACAATAAAAGAGATGCATATTTAAACTTCAGTTGTCCTTTCATAAAACTTAATTCATCATAGTAATAACCTTTCTTTCTAAAGTGCAGCTAAAACAAAACATTCGTTCAAAGTTCACATTTGGCATTGTGCTAAGCGCGCTTCGAAATGAGGTCACAAATTTGCAACGCCGCATTGCTCCTTGCCGCGTTTTCCAGATAAGTTTTTAATTAACTTTTAAAGCTACTCGAGGCGTATTGAAAGAGCTATTCAATGCAAATTGTTGCGAATCCCATAGTATTTATGTAATTCATTCTAATTAAGGGGTCTCAGAGATGTCAAAAATTGGAAAAAATGAAAAAAAGAGACCATATTCAACATTTAATATCTTAAAATGTATATGATTTTAAAACACAATTTTTATTGAGATGAAAGATATAAGTACGTTCTTTCATTTTATGTATTTAAAAATTTGCAAGATGAAGAATTAGCATTTACAGAGTGCTCCAAACAGTCAGACATTTGATAAGCAGAATATTGGTATAACAGCTTACGCGCACGATTAGAAAATAAATATTGTACCTAGAATAAAAAATTTTGGCGCCTACTTATACTTCAGATTATAATAATTACCTTGAACCTAAATAAATTTGTATTTAAAGCAATTTTATATTTTTAATACAAAGCTGTATTTAGCTAATAGAAAATTTTGAAAATTTGAAAAATATAATCACTTAAAAAATATTTTTTTGAACAATAAGAAGGAAATTTTAGATTCAGTTTATACAGATTAATTTGAAACGTATGTTTTGAAAATTTCATGAAAAAATATTCAAAAGTTTTTGAGATATCGAGCGCGTTATGCCAAAAAAAAGTCAATTGGAGAAAAATGACTTAAAAGTTTCGAAAAGGCTGCTTAAGCTATTGAGCGGGTATAATTCTAAAAGCCATAAATTCGGTTCTTATGAGAATTTGAAGGAAACAATTATATTAAAATGTGCAGAAAAGATGGAAGATTAACATTTAAAAAAATTTAAATAAAAACATTTTTGAAACTTTAAGAGTCCTGAGACCCCTTGAATTAGTCTGTTTTTAACAATTTGACGTTTATTGCTTTTATACTGTTACTAGCCATTGCATTACACACATATATCATTAAAAGTTGTTATCTAGGCTTTAAAAGTCAATGGTACATAGAGTACGTGGCCCCTGTCATTATGTGTGTCCAAACCGTGCATATCTTTAAGGGTTTATATATCGGCTAATTACTGACGATTTTTTTCGAAAATCATGATCAACAATTCTTTTATACTTCTGCTACGATAGGTACCTCCAGCGCTGCTCAAAAGTTTTGCTGAATGCCCGTAAATCGAAATTTGTGTGTAACGGAAAAATGCGATTTTCTCAAAAACTATGTGACCTACGGAAATCGCTATAATTTTCCTGGAAGGTTTAAACTAGTAAATCTGCAGATCAGGAGCCTCAACGTCAGCACTGCAAGTCATTTTTTTTAAACACACTTTTGGGTAACATTCAACTCCCTGCAAACCGCAATTTAAAGTTTTCAAATTACGTAATTATTTATAAGAATAAAAAATACGAAGTTTTCAGACATTATAAGCGTTAATCTAAAAACGTTATGTAAGGATATTCTGAAATTTTCATGAGCTGCTAATTCTGGTTTTTTTTTAGATAATAAAGTAGATTTCTTCAGGGGGGCGGAGTCCCCCGGAATCCCCCGTGATTTCATTAAATTTACATATGTAACAGTTTATTCATTGTGCTAGCGGTTATCGTAAATCTTAGATTGATTTTTAGCCTTATTTTTTAATACCGGTGAACAGAAGAAAATTTACATTGACGCAATTATATTAAAAGTTTAGGTTTTATGAACTAAAAAGTAATTTCCTTTTAAAAATAAAATAATTTTAATTCATATTTTCTGAGATGAGGATGCATTAGGAAGTAACACTCGTCAAAAAATATTTTTTACGGCAATGTAGTTAATGTTTGGCTTTTAAGAATGAAAATATTTATTTCCCGATACAATGACGTCATTTTCAACAGAGATAATTTTTCGGTGCATAATTTTGACATTTACTATCTATTCGCTTTTCAAAAGTTTTTTCTTATTGAAATTTTCAATTAAAAATTAAACATTTCTGTTAGCTGTGTGCAGACGATAAACCGTGAGATATTGGTATTTTTTTTTTTAATATTAAGAAATAATATCATAACACAAGGCCCTTTTGTTTCAACCTCAAAGCATATTCGCTTTGTTTTTGATATATGAGGTAAAAATCACCTTATTTTCGTATTTTCGTTTTATTTCCAATATGAAGACGTATATTCATGTCTATTGTTTATTTCATTTTCCTCTTGTACATGAAAATCTTTCAAATCAAAGTTAACTGTTTAGGGTAAATTATTATTGCGGGATTTGATGTTCTTGGCAACGGTAAAAAAAAAAAAAGAGTGTTAAATTTTATAGAAAAATGTCAATTTATTCTTTATGAAAATAATGAACTTTTTAATTTAAAAGAAATGTATTTGAACAAAATAAATAGAACATAGTCTGCCTTTTTTTCTGGCGTAAAATCCATCAATTTTGCAAAGACAAAAAGGTTTGTTTGTAAAAAAAAAAATCAAAAAAAAAAAAATCATCCCTTTTTGACGTTTATTTGATTTCAAACAATTGCACATACAGTGACCTCTCGCTTATAAGACTTTCAAGGGACCGTGGGAAAAAGTCGTATAACTGAGAGAGTCGTATAAGTGAGAGACCGCCTCATTATACAAGTTTCAAACTTTATAGGCATTAATTATTTTACCTATACTAAAAACGATAAGTTTTGAGTACTAAGAACATATTTTAACAAAATTTGTAAAATGTATTAAAAAATTAAACATAAAATATGTTTAAAAAGTTCACAAAATTGTTCATTTACCACTATGTTTATTTTAAACATTTACAGATCAGATTTTCTCAAAAAATGAAGTGATATTAGTTTGTTTCTGTCGTAGATGGAAATAGAAAATGTCTTTCTCTAAGTCTAATAAAGCTTTTAAGCTAGTTTGGGAATAATCATTTTAATGGACATAATTCTTTAATTTATTTAAAGCGGTACTTGCTTTTGAAAAATTTACAACAGCAGGAACATTGCTCTCATCTTGGTCATCCTCCTTGCTCACGTCTTCATTATTAATATCCTCAAAGATTTCTTCAGCAGTTCTCAGTTCTGACAGAAGACGTTTATCATCACATTCTACACAATCTTTGAAATTAATACCTTCGTCCATAAACATTTTATTCGAGTCTTCGTTATTAAAGGATTCCATACGCTCTCAATATCAGGTTCATTCGTTCAACTAGCAGTTTGGTCTTGTGGGAAAACTGAATTTCCTAAAACAAATCTTAAAATTTAATTTGCTGCAGAAACGGCAGATCTTTTACATCGGGATGTGATGGACATTGATCCATTAGAAGTAAAACCTTTCTTTGTTGTTTTTGAAATTTATCATCCATCTCTTTTGAAAAATCATTGGAAATCTCTGATGTCATCCATGCTTTTTTTAAATTTCTGTAGCCACATGACAATTATTTTTTATTCTTAAAGTATCGAGATTTTCTTGATTTTCCTATTACTAAAGGTTCTAATTTTTCTGAACCATCACTATTTGTGCAAAAAAGGATAGTTAATCTTTCTTTACTTTTTCTGCCCCCTTGACATGGTTCTTCTTTGTATGATAATGTCTTATCTGGCATCAGCTTAAAAAACAGTCCGTTTCATCAAAGTTAAAAATGTCTTTAGGTCCCTTAATCATTAATTAACGTAAGTAGATTTTGAAACCATTGTCTAACATCATTTCCATTAACACATGCGCTTTCTCCTGTGATGCGGCGATACAAAAGTCGATGTCTTTTTTTAGCTTCTCGAATCACCGCAAGACGGTGTAAAATTCTCGATTCCATACTTCTCAGTAAGAGTGCGAGCCTTTTCTTTTAAAATCACACCATCTATCGGTAAATTTGAAGCTTGAATTTGGTTAAACCACGCGATTAATGCTGATGTCAATTTTTTAAGTCTGCCACATTGTATCCTGGATCTCTTTGAATCGACATTTTTTGATGCATTTATAATGACATTTTTATTTTTCAGAATTCCTTTTAGTGTCGATTCTGGCAGATTGAAGAGAGCAGCTAATGCCTTCTTTGATTGTAGTAAATTTTTATCATATTCCTTAATGGTTTCAACTTTGAATTTTATGCTTAATGCTTTACGTTTTGACATTTTCAGTTTAGGTATCGACATGCAGCAAACTGAAAAAATTACAGCGAAATGAATAACCTTTCACGCGTCTAGTACGGAAGCTTGTAGCGATTTGCTTTGACGGACGCGTTTTTTCCCCTTCGCTGTGCGGGCTGTACGCGCATAGGTCTTTTGGCATGATTATAGCTTGGGATGTGCTTCCGATATGTTCTCGCTTTAGTATTTTTTTCTAGTGATGTTCAAGAACTGTCATTTTCGATTTTTTATGTTTAAAATAAAAGTCTATTTTTCTTAAAACAACCTCATTCCTAAAAGACGACGCATTCCTTAAAGCTGTTAAAATTTTCCAGGAAAATGCATTTTGCAAAAACCCTGATTTCTCCACCAGTGCCATACAGAGACATGATCTGCAGGTAGTCATTTGTCTTTTGTTAAATGGCAGACACAAGAGAATTCCATACTATCACCCTCCCGCCATAGATTTCATCGTTAATAAAAAACGAAGGTAGATAAGAAATGTTATTCATTATTCATAAACACTTTAACAATAATGAAAGGATAAATGTAAGAAAACGTGAATGATTTGTACTTTAAAAATTATAAAAATTAATTCTAGAGTGAGAAATGTAAAATCGCCTGAACCGTTTAAAGCGTCGTATAAGTGAGAGAAGCAGTCGTATAAGTGAGAGAAGTTTAGCATTATTTCCCATAAAGCGTGGACGGGACCGAGAGAATTCGGCGTATAACTGAGAGAGTCGTATAACTGAGAGTCGTATAAGTGAGAGGTCACTGTACTTTCACATCTGCCATATTTTTAGGCGTAGTTGCGTTGCTAGGCAACAGTTAAAAAAAATTAAAACAATGAAATGTGTACATTCTAAAGAAGAAAATTTACAAAAGAAAATATTTTATGTTATTGGAACGCGTATATATAATCCCTCCATAAGTTATACACCGAATTTAAAAACTCTGACAAATGCATAGAAAAAATTACAAACTAATATGAACATTGTGTGATTCCAATTAGGAAATTTCCTCATCCATAATTTACCATTTAAATCCTTCAATAATATGGGTCATTTCCTTTCAACAAATAAAAATGGAAAAATCGTCTGAATTGCCATAAAAAAGCATTATTGTGAAAAATAAAATATCCTATATTTTCCGAACGAATGAACCTAATTTAACCAAAAATTATACAGCTAAGTCCGGGTACCTCATCAACATGCCCAGTGAATTTCAAGTTAATCGGATGCTTTTTGCGGTAGTTATCGCGGAACAGACAGACAGACTAACAGACTGAGTAACAGACAGACTAACGGAAACCAAAACATTTCGCGTCTCCACAGTAAGCCTTCACTGACGTTTCGGCAACTAGTAAATCTGCAGATCAGGAGCCTCAACGTCAGCTCTGCAAGTCATTGTTTTTAGACTCACTTTGGTAATATTCAGTTTCCTGCAAACCGCAATTTAAAGTTTTCAAATTATGTAATTATTTATAAGAATAAAAAATACGAAGTTTTCAGACATTAGAAGCATTAAATTAAAAACGTTATGGAAGGATATTTCGAAATTTTCATGAGCTGCTAATTCTGGTATATTTTTTAATAATAAAGTAGATTTCTTCAGGGGTGCGGAGCCCCCTGAACCCCCCCCCCCTTGGTCTTATTAATTTACATACGTAACTTTTTATTGATTGCGCTAATGGTTAGCGCAAATCTTAGATTTCTTTTTACACTTCCGAGCCTTATTTTTCAATACTGGTAACACAGAAAATGATTTACATTGACGCAATTATATTAAACGTTTAGGTTTTATGAATGAAAATGTAATTTCCTTTAACAATAAAATAATTTTCATTCATATTTTCTGAAATGAGGCGGCATTAAGAAGTAACACCCGTGAAAAAACATTTTTTCAGGCAATCTAGTTAATGCTTGGTTTTTAAGGATGAAAATATTTATTTCCCGATACAATGACGTCATTTTCGACAGCGATAATTTTGCGGTGCATAATTTTGATATTTACTATATATTTGCTCTTCAAAAGTTTTTTTTCCTCATTGGAATTTTCGATTAAGAATTAACATTTCTGTTAACTGTGTGCAGACGATAAACCATGAGATATTAGTAACATTTTTATTTTTTAATAATAAGAATTAATATCATAACACAAGCCCCTTTTATTTCAACCTCAAAGAGTATTCGTTTTATTTTTGATATATGAGATCAAATTCACCTTCTTTTCGTATTTTCACTTTATTTCTAATATGAAGGCGTATTCATGTCTATTTTTTATTTCATTTTCCTCTCGCACATAAAAATCTTTCAAATAAAAATTAACTGTTTAGGATAAATTTTTATTCCGGCTAATGATTGCTAAATTTCATAGCAAAATGTCGATTTATTCCTCATGAAAATAATGAACTTTTTAATTTAAAAGAAAAATATTTGAACAAAATAAATAGAACATAGTCTTTTTTTATTTCTGTGGTAAATTCCATCTATATGTAAAGACACAAAGGCATTAATTCGTCCCTTTTGACTTTGATTTAACTTCAAACAATTCCACTTACTTTCACATTTACGATATTTTTAGGTGCAGTTCGCTGCTAGGTAACAGTTAAAAGATAATAAAAAACAAATATGTGCTTAAAAAGAAAATTTATATTAAAAAAATATTTTATATTATTGAAACACATATATAAAATCCCTCCATAAAAGTTATACACCGAATTTAAAAACTCTGACAAATGTATACACAAAATTTCAAACTACTATGAATAATGTATGGTTCTAATTAGGAAATTTCATCATCCTTAATTTAGCATTTAAATCCTTTAATCATATGAGCCATTTCTTTTCAACAAATAAAAATGGAAAAATCGTCTGAATTGCTATAGGAAAGCATTAAGTCGCAAAATAAAATGGTCTATATATTCCGAACGAATGAACCAAATTTAACCAAAAACTATACAGCTAAATCAGGGGATTTCACCAACATGCATCCTTAATTTTAAGATAATCGGATGCTTTTTACGGCAGTTATTGCGGAACAGACAGACAGACTAACAGACAGACAGACTAACGGAAACCAAAACTTTTCGTGTCTCCACAGTAAGCCTTCACTGACGTTTCGGCAACAAAACATTTCGGGTCTCCACAGTAAGCCTTCACTGACGTTTCGGCAATTAACATCTACTCCCTCTAATTTTTTCATAATTTTAGCTTCAGTAGATTCGGAATTAGATGGGGGGGGGGGGGATATTTTTGCGCTACATTTTCAACTATATCTTTGAAAATGTAATACCTATAATTAAAAGAAATGTATTTTTGAATTCAGCGTTACGAAAACTTTCACACGATATACAAAGAAAATATTTTTTTTTCAAGCAACTGAATTTGCCCCTATACATTTTTACTAAATATATTTATAAATGTTTAATAATCTGAAAATATGGGGTCAACAGTCTTTATTACTTCCTCGAATTTGAACTTTCCACGTTCCATAGTTTACGAGTAAAATGGCTGTGACAGACGGACAGACGGACAGACACAAGAGTGATCTTATAACGGTTCCATTTGTACTTTTTAAGTACGGAACCTAAAAAACGGTTTAAGGGCCCATCTATGGTAGAAGTGACTAGATATTTTGAAATTATGATATCCTGTAATCTAGCAGTCTTCAATGACTGCTTGAGTGGAGTTTAAGATGCCTTGATCTAGAAGGGGGCTCTCTCGATAATCAATCGAGTACCGAACTTCAATTTGGATTACAGCCCTTAAAATACGCTCGTTTTAAAATAATTAATTTCTCGGTAACTTATCGTACGAATTGCATAAAATTTTATTTAGGCTAATTGAAGTATTTAGACTTCATTTATGCTGTCAGAATTGTGCACTGTTATTGAAAATACCAAAGTTATGGTTCGTTTTAATATGTAGATGGCCTCCTAAGAAAATTTTATATACATCATTTACAAGTACACTTTATTAACAATTGTGTGGTGCAAGTAACTTTCTTCTACGATAATTTTTTTCAGAGTTAGTAAGGGGTGTTAAGTTTTTTTTCCACGACAGTACATTTTATAAACCCTTTATATTACCGTGTTGCGTATCTACAACATACCCAAAAGTCAATGTTACTATTAGAGTTTCCTATAAAAGACTATGTTATTGCTGCTATTTTCCAACACAGTAGTTAATATAAATTGTTCATAGAATTTTCAACAGTTAACGTTAACATTGTGAACTATAACACTTGTCAAAGAGTTGCAGTTTTTATGGATTTAATAAATTGTACTTAGAGATCCAAAAGTAAGTAAAATTTCAAATATTTTAGAAAATCTAAAATAACATGGTATTTTGCACCATTGAATATGGAAAATGGTCCGAATATTTTATAAAAAACCTTTTTATATGTAAAAAAATTGAAATTTTGTTCTTCTGTCTGAAAGCATTAATCAACACTTTCACATAATAAACAAGTTGGAAATTGCACGTCAAACCTGGCAAATGTGGTGCGTTCGTATTACAGCTAATTTTATAAATATTTTTTGCACCGCATATTGTACTGAATGTATATTTAGTGCATTTCATAAGTGCATATCAATTTCCTTCCGATCGATAGGCTGTAACATCATTAAAATGCACTTGAAATATTTTTTCTTATAGGCCGTAATGTCACGGTAAACTTTTGACTGTCCCTGTAATTAAACTATGCATCTGATTTTCATAAAACTTAAAATGACACGATAAAATTTTGCAACAATTATATATTTAAAATTTCAGACCATTCGGTTGGGTAGTTTTTGCTCTGTTATATGCGAACAGACAGACGGATCGAATGACGGCTATAGGTGCTACGTATTTATATAATTACGAACGCACCTAAAAAGACCTTGTGTGGAAAACTACATCACTAAAAACTCAACGTTTGAATACAAAATACGTTTCGTGATTATTGTGACACTATCATGAAATGCATGATATGATAATTTATCAAGAAATGAAATGCCCCTTCACATTTAGACTTTTTTTGAAGGTGTTCATATTAATAAATTTAGAAACTACATGGTCAACGATGTTTAAGTATACCGTATATCTCACCTTTCTGTGTATGTTCTTACGCCACGGTCTTTCGATGCATTGTTTACTGATATTTGGGTTTTCGCCTTTATGTATTTGGGGTGGGGGGGGGGGGGGGGTGTTGATTTTATTTTTCGTCTGTTCATTTCAACTGTGTTTGATTTAATATATTGTGTTTTCAAACGTTGTGGTTTTAGTGAAACAATTTCACATACCTTATGGTGCAAATTACGCTCCAATAAGATAGTTACGATTTTTTGGAATGTAAACGGACTTATGAGAACACCATGTATGTATATGTTTATAACATAACAATTCTCAAATTTCATGTGAATTTATTATAGGAAGACAATTTTTCTCTTTTCAGATTTCAAGCATCTGTAACTATACGTAAGTAAATACTTATACAAAAATGAAAAATTCTAATACTTTCGTTCCACACTGAATAATACACGAATCAGACTAATGAAGATTATATCGTCTGGGGTGAACAGCATTGAAAGTGCTTTATTTCAATCAAATTCAATCAGTTTCCATGCAGAATTCATGTTTTAGCGTAATGTTAATATAATTCCTCCGTAATGCATTAGATCAATAACACACAGTTTCCATAGATGGATTATTAAGTTGTGACAGTATGTACGTAACTGATTAATATGTGATATTTTTCGTGAATATAATGCACCATTAAGTAGAGTTAATAAAACCCTAAAACTGACAATTTCTATGCATTCCTATGCATTCGCATGTTGTTCCATGATTGCAATTATTTAGTTTTATGCCGTAGGCTAAATCGTCTTTGACCATTTCCTTTATGGAATTATAATTTCTATGCCCTAGGCGTTTGTGCCAAAGTTCCAGACAATCTTTATTTTTGCATTCATGTGCCATGTTTACTATATTCCTATCTGTATTTTCCAATAATTCAACTTCGTATAGGTTATTTTTCATTTTTGCCTCCAAATAAATTTTCCCATTTCGGGACAGCGTGCATTGATCTTTATCAAATAATAATTTATACCCATTCTTTGTGGCTTTACTTACTGAAATTAAATTAGATTCTAGCTCAGGTACATATAACACTTCTTTCAACGTAATTTTATTTATGCCTCCATCGGATGTTTTCGTCGTGAATGTAGTTTCTCCGGTACCTAGCGAGTTTAGAGTTTTGCCGTTGGCAATTATGTTTTTTCGGTGTCATTTAATTTAGTAAACTCATCTTTATTGTTTAGGATATGTGAAGATGAACCAGAATCAGTGATCCATGTTTGTTTTCCTGCTTTGTCTATTAGAAAGGCTGCGTCGCTGCGTTGATCTGGTTTTGTTTCCGTATAATCTCTCTTATTTACTGATTCGCGGTCAGTGTTTCCTATCTGGTTATCCGATTGTTGATAACATAACGATGATGAGTAGTGTTTGTTGTTGTCTTTGTGTATTTGGGTGATCATTTCGGTTTTTCAAATGCCAACATTCTCTGTACGTGTGATTTCTCAATTTACAATATGTGCACTGTTTTTCTTTTTTAAAATTATCATTTGAAAATCTTCTCAGCGTTTTAACGCTTTTGTTGAATTTTCACCCTGGTCTGCGTTCTCAACCCTTGTATTGTACTCATCTGTTAATTTACTTCTAATAAATTGTGGTGTAAGCTCGTCCACATTTCGCGATTCAAGGACAGTGATCAAAGTATTATAACTAGGGGGTAGCGAACACATCAATAAAGCTAGAATATGTGAGTCACTAATTGTTTCCCCGATCGCTGAGAGTTTGTCTTTTAGTTCTAGAATATATGTTATGTGTTTGATTAAGTTACCGTTTTCTTGGAGCTTGGCTCCATAAAGCTTTCTTAACAAAAATAATAAGTTCGCCCTTTCGTGTATCGTTTTAAGTGCGTTCCAAGTGTCCCTGGCTGTGTTAAGCCCCTTTACATGGACTATTTGTGAGTTATCAATTGACAGGTTAATTATAGCTCTGGCCTTCCTGTCTTTTTTCTCCCAATCGGTTGTGATTGGCGTGGGCCTATCTTCAGTAATAACATCGAATAGGTCTTCTAATTAGTAACATCTCCGTTTTACTTTCCACGTATTCTAGTTACTAGCGTTAAGTCTTTCAACCAGTTGGATTTCGCGTGATGCGGCCATTTTATAAGTTATTTAATTTTTGTTTGTGAGGAATTGATGTTGTTATTTTATTTCATATAAAACTTCTTATATATATTTAGTTTTCTTCAATTCTTTAACATTTCATATATATCAACAAAAAAAATGCACAATATTTATTTTATCATCAAACAACTAACGAACTATATTTTGAATAATTTTCAATTTCTTTTTAATGTGCATACATTTACGGCCAGTATTTTTTTTTTTATACAAATAGCATTTATCTACTAAAATATCAGACTTTCTCAGTCTCATAATCAATTTTTGATGGCAAAAGAAGCCACCTCTTGTGTAACACAGCACGCTAATATTTAGATAAATAAATAAATATGATTCTGGCCAATTTATAATAAAAAAATTGTATATAATAATATAGGTAATTTCTCAGCTTTATTTTTCTTCAACAGCATTCCTCGGTTCACAGCTTGGTATGAATTTAAACAGCGTATCCTTTTGCACTGAATTCTTAAAGATTTTTTCTGCACTATAGTATTAAAATAAGAAATTGTGATTAATATATATGTTTTTTTTCTTCATTAAATCCACTCCTGAAACTTGGTTTCATTGCTTATTGAAAAATTATATTCAACATTATGTTATAGATTTAAGTTATACTTATACATTTTCCTGCTTTTTGCAGCAACAGCTTAAAACATTACATGCTTTCTTATTGCAATTTACACAACAACTAAATTAATAATAAAAATGTTTATGAGTCATTCGTGAGTTCTTTTTGATGATGATGATGATGGACTCTTGCTTCATGCGTGAGATAATCTGTAAACGCATTTTATTTATGAATGTTATTGTTCATTTTGAATATCATAATTTAGCAAATATAAAAAGAGTTTGTTGATTTCACAATGATTGATTCCTACTTGATCTATTTATTTAAGTATCAAAATGTTTTTGTCCTTGAAGATTATTGATCTGGTTTCCTGTTTCGAAATCAATTTATTCGTATCTGAAAGGGTTATAAATCCATCAGTAAATATATAAGGTTATCAACTTTTTGGTAACTCCGGACCCCCTCCCAAACTTCCGATATCATAAGTTATCATTCCTCGAATTCCCCTCCCCATAATAATATTGTTATCAGTGTTTAAAAATTCTTTTTATTTATACAATTCTTTTCCTTTTTTTTCTTTTTATACGTTTGCAATGATATACAGGTATGGTTGTACATTTTTTATTTGCATAATTTACTTATTTAAATAAAGAGAAGAAATTCATAAGATATCACTTTTATATAAGAAATAACTTTATACCAAATAACATTTTAAAGAAATATTATTTAAACGTTTTTAATAATAACTCTTTGTTACATAATGCATTGAACAGTAATATTGTCTTCTTGCACTTCGCCCTTGCACGGGGCTAAACAGAACTTCTTGTAAACAAAACAGGTGGACATCATTCTTTTCCATCTCTTACTAGCAAAAATAACAAGTATAATTTCGAATCTGGTTTCTCTAACAACGAATTATATACGCATATGGCAGGATAATATTAATGGCTAACGTTGGGTTATTCCTATTTTGGAATAAAATGTTTTATAATCATTCAATGGTTTTAATTATAACTTTGTATTTTCATAAAAAGAAGAAAACAGACTTAAAAAAATTAAGATTACGGATGTAAAGAAAAAGATACCAAAAAAGTAAATTTTGTTTTGATCAAAAATGATAACGATATATAACGATATCACATGATAACCCTCCTTCCCCTACAGATATCCTACGATGTTAAGTGTCAGACCCCCCTCCCCCCAAAAATAAAAAAACACTCACACGCTCCCCCCTAAAGTGATACGTTATATGTACACTGTTCAGCCCCATAGCTTTCTTCTATGTGAAAATCATCGTAGGCAAATGTTACGATTTTGTTTGTCAACTCTTGATATTATTATGCGAGAAGGATGCGCAGTACGCCAAAATAACAGAATTTTTACAAACACGAAAGAAACCTATAGGGAAGTGGTACGTATGGAAACATTATCTTATTTTGGCGCATTGCGCATCCTGTCGAGTTTAAATGTCAAGAATCGACCAATGCATTGATAGTAGCGTATTTCTGCAAATGCAAACAGGTAAAGTTACAAATATTTTAACAAGTTGCTAGCATTATTTTTTTTATAACTCAAAAAGCGCATCTTCGATTTTAATGAATTTTTTTTTTCTTAAAAGTACATACTTTGTGGCTTATTCTGTAATTTTTTGGTTGGTGTAAATATAAAATTACTACATTAATAATTTAAAAAAATATATTTTTGTTTATTTTTCTATGTTAAAAATTTTGTAAAAATGTGAAACAAATATATAATGTGAACTAATATATTCTTCAATAATTGGCGTTGGTTTCATTTTTTTAACTTTTGTACTTTTTGAGAAAAACGTATTTGAAAAATAGTATCGTCGGAGCATACTTCCCCAATTATCTCAAGGACAGTTCAAGGTCAGAGGCTAAAAACACTCTATATTGTATTCTCTGTTTGGAACAGATGCTGTATATTTCCGTTGCCGCCATCTTGGATTTTTTCTTGGCGTGAAAACCACTTTTCCACCAAGTAGTAAATGTCGCCATGCAGCGATATATGCGCATGTCAGGCTTAACGAAAATAAATGTAAATAATAAAATATAAACCTTGGGGTGCCTTTTCAATAAACAACAACAAAAAATCGGTAAGAAATCCGAGATGGCGGCCGCGGGAATAGCATCTAAGTCGAATATTTATGCAATTATGCTTTATTATTATATATATGTATATACAAAAACATTCTGCAATAATGATTGCTTGCTGAAATAAATTTTGGGAAGTGTTCAATATACTTTTCTGGTTTTTATGGCGAGCTTCTTTTGGCGATAGATGTTTCTTTGTGGTTGTTGCGATATTCAGCATTTGGGATTGATTTTTTTTTTATTACTTGATGCCACTGGTGGATAAATAATAATTTTGCATACATATTTTTGTTACAATTCTTTTTTTTTCTGGGTTTTTTAAACGACATTTTTCTGTCGATATATTATAAGCATATCTTAAACTTTGTTATATAATCTTATGTTTTGATTTCGCATGTATAATAAATGTATAAAATATTAAACATAACTAGTCGTTAAGGGCCACCGTAATACTTACCCATCATGGATATAGATAATATAAAATATGAAAATAAAACATATGATATTTGCTAAGCATTGTACCATGTTACTTTTATTCATAATTTAATTGATTTGGACTCCCTTAAATATAATTAGTATAACCCCTTAAGCTAATATTACTTTTTGTTGCACTAAAATATCTCAGTTTGCTGATTTTCGGTAAGCAAGTAATCCCGATAGGTTTAGAATGGAAGTGTATGTGAATTTGGCAAAATATTAGAGATATCGCCAAGTTGGCAATACTTTTGGCGACTTATTTTGGCCGCCAAATTAGGCGATATACCGCCAAGTTGGCGACAAACTTGGCGGTATTTGGCGACATAACTGTGTCCCCCCCTGCAGTAATAAAATACAGCGCAGGATTACAAAATAAATATTGCAACTAGAATGAAAATTTTGGTGTTTACTTATGCTTCAGATTGTAATAATTTCCCTGAACTTAAATAAATTTGTATTTAAAGCATTTTTTATACTTTTAATGCAATGTTGCAGTTAGCTAATACAAAATTTTGAAAATTTCAACAGTAAAATCACCTAAAAAAATATTTCTTTGAACAATAGAAAGGAAATTTTTGGTTCAGTTTATACAGACTAACATGAAATATATGTTTTGAAAATTTCATGAAAAAGTATTCAGAAATTTTTGAGGTATCCTGCGCGTTATTCTCAAAAAACGTCATTTGAAGAAAAATGACTTCAAAGTTTCTGAAACGCCGCTTCAGCTATTGAGCGGGTATAATTCTAAAAGCGGAAGAATAAGTGGAAGAATAAAGGAACGAAGGTGCGGACGAAGATGGGCCGCTCGCCGCGGCGGTTAGCTAGAAGTAGCTAGGAGTCGTTCGGTAGCTTCATCGCCGCGGCGAGCGGCCCCTCTTCGTCCGCAGCCCTTTATTCTTCTATTCTAGTCCGACTCTTTTGCGGAAGCAAGGCTCGTATGTCCCCAGCCACGTCCCAAATGAAAGACTCTCTAGCGAAAGCCAGATTGAAAAAAAAAATCAAAAATTGAAACCGGACAAATTTAAAAGGGAAATTACACAAATTAAAGACACCGAAAAACTGGAAGGGTTGGGCTCAGGGCGATGAAGCTACCGAACGACTCCTAGCTACTTCTAGCTTATTATTAGTATTACAGGTATATAAATATGGAAAGGCATTAAATGCTTGACATTTAAGATAAGCCATTTTTGCCATTTAATCTTATAGTTTGGCGATAGTTTTTTGGTCGGCGGGATAATCGAGTAGTACCGAATTGCGTAAAAGAAACATCCTAACTCGAAAAATTATAATCCTATTAACTAACAACTTACTGCGTTGGATTAAGCGTCTCATTTCCAATTAAAATATATCTTTGAATTGAAATTTGAATGAAATACAGGGTCTTGAAAAATCGAACAGTGTGAAAAATAGTATTACAAATATCTCGGCAACTAATTATCCGATCGAGTTCATTCATGATGCAAAATTTATATTTTTTTATTTTCTTTTATATTCACTCCTTTAAATAAACAATTTCGAAATTTTTTGTATACCTTTTATCAGAACGAATATTTCGAGAGTCCGAAAAAAATAGTTCCGATTAATCGTGGTTACTGATATTCAATAGGCTTCTTTTCATTATTACTCCCTAAGTACACACCGAATTTCAAGTCTCTATCTCAAATTGTTTGGGAGATAGAGCGATTACAGACACACAGACATACAGACGGACGGACAATTTTTTTTCCTAAAAATATGTTTTTCGGAATCTCCATTGTCTGAAACGTGTAAATCCGTCAATTTTTTTTTTCGATTTTTAAAACGATTACAAGACTTACCCTATACTACGTATGATGGGTAAGTAAAAAGTTATAAAAACATGTATAAGTGTATGGTATATTTGTTTGGTACTACTTGGTTATCCCGTCGACCAAAAATATATCGCCAAACTATAAGAGTAAATGACAATAATGGTTGATTGTAAATGTCACATTCACTCGACTTTAAGCAAGTTACACGTGTTTACGTCATCATGTGATTTTTATTTCAAAGTTATATTTGTGTTTTTTATTAATGTTATGCTAATTTATTTGTTCTTTCGTTATTTAAGATAAAAAATTATGTCAATTTGTATAATGTGGCGGGTGGTTTGGCGATTTATATAATTTGGCGAAATTGGTCGACAGGATAACTAAGTAGTAACATTTATTGAGCCAACCAGAACAGGATACGGATCTCTTCCTAAACTTTTTATATTGTTTTTAATTCATAATTTCTTTTTAATTTTTTCTGCATATCTTCTGTTCTTTTAGAAAGGTGTTTAAAATATATTGGACTAATTTTCCATAATCGTCTGGTCACCAGCCAATAGGCTTTTTTTCTATATTGTTGGAAGTTTTATTTGTATTTGAAGATTACAGAAGACAAAAACTATCAAATGAAAATGAATCACCTGAAAATTGCACAGGACAACAGTGGTTTTGTCCTAGAACTAAAATTAGTTGATTCTAGGTCAGTTTTTGGCGCTGATTCCGAATATGCTTTCCGTTTATCTCTAGGTTGTCCAGGTTTTGAGAAATTTGTGTATTTAATTTATGCAAATTTAAGCTTTTTTGTGCTATTTTATGCAAATTTTAGATACAATATATGTCACATCTAATTACGTTTTCTAGATAATGACTACTTGACGATCTGCTTCAGATAAATGTCACGATTTGCATATTCTTAACATTTATTTATCAGTTATTAAGCCTAATTTGCATATTTTTCAATTGTGTAATGTTTACATCACTATCATTTTTAAAACAGTTGCCACAGAATTGACGTAATGATTTTCCAGACTAGATTTTTATGCTGATTTCAAATCTGCAGTCTGTTTTCTTATGTCAGCAGTAACCTCTAAAAGTTCCGCTCGAGTGTTTTCAAAAACCACCCGGTGGATTTTTTTGCAAAATGTATCAGTCGACGGAGAATATTCTTGCGGTGGCTTATGAGTCAAATATGCAGGAAATACGAAATTTATTACCAAAAATCATATAACTATGATTTTTGGTAATAAATTTCGTATTTCATTGATATTTTCAACGAAAGGGTTGCCAGTGGTCATTTTGGTGAAAATTATAGTTGATAAATGAATTGAAATGGCTATATCTTGTAGAAAATAATATAAACATCTCAGGAAAAGAAAATCACTTATTTAATATAAAATAAAGAAAGAAAGTACTTAAAAACAATTTAATGAGAAATATTTAATGTAAACATGAAAATATTTAATTTAAACATGAAAAGAATATTCGTAATGTTTAAAAAATAATTAAGAAAATTTTGAGTTGATACCATATTTGGCGATTTTATCTTTTGCGCGCCAGGTTAAACAAAAAATACATCCGAAAAATTTCATTAAATCTGAATAACTTTATTTTTCTTTTTTTTCTAATAATTTTATTATGATTTTTATCTATTCTCTCATTATGTTTCTTACAGGAGAAATTAGCAGATTTATTTTTAAGAATGGCTCTAGCTGTGAATTGTACGTTATTTGTTTGATCAGAAGTTTGAATTCACATTTGTTGTCAAACAATGCGATTTTAGGCAAAAAGGCCGGAGCGATTTTCGTAATAATTATGTTCTTCTTTTAAGTGTACGAGATCATTTTTTGGATAAATTTTTGCATTTAAATGTAAATATATAAATAATAGTTAATAGCATAAAAAGGGAGTAAAAATTTTAATGTAAATGCTTTCCACATACACAAATGTTGTAAAATAATTTACTTGCAAACGTTTAAAAAAATTTTCACTGTACTTTAGTAAGGAAACCTGCCATATAAATACAGATTATTGTTTTCCCCAAACATTGGAGTTTTTTGCGATTGGGGGGTTGCCTTATCAATTAACGCCGATAAAAAATCGGCAAGAAATCCGAGATGGCGGCCACGGGAATAGCATCTAAGCCGAATATTTATGCAATTATGCATTTTTATTATATACATATGTGTGTATATACAAAAATATTCTGCGATAACAATTGCTTGCTGATAAAAATTTTGAAAAGTGTTCCATGTACTTTTCTGGTTTTTATAGCGAGCTTCTTTTGGCGATAGATGTGTCGATGTGGTTTTTCGATCTTCCGCATTTGGGGATAGATGTTTCGATGTGTTTTTGCGATCTTCAACATTTGGGGTTGATTTTTTTTTTTTTATTACCTTATGCCACTGGTAGATAAACAATAATTTTGCATACATATATTTGTTAATTGCTTAAAAGGCAATTTTAATTTGAAATTTGATTTTCATTTGAAATACTGTATGCAAGGCAAATGCTTCTCTCTGGAAAAATTTCCAAGTATTAATATAGTTTCAATCTATGCTGGATTTAATTAAATTTCGTGTTTGCCCCACGACGGTGGCTCACGATAAATATTCCATCTTGTGCTGCGTTTGTAGCCTTGCCAACATGTAATAGGGAGAAATTTTCCAGGCTGGGCATCGTTCATGTGGTTTAGTCGGTAGAATGTCAGTGCGCTATACTGATGACCCGGGATCGAGTCCCGGCGTGGAACATTTTTCACTATGTTAGCCTTTGCGCCTTTTAAGCAATTAATTTGAAATTTGATTTTCATTTGAAATATTGTATGCAAGGCGAATGGTTCTCTCTGGAAAAATTTCCAAGTATTAATACTGTGATGATTCTTGTCATAAACACTATGATAATTTTAAAGTAAAGTTTTGTTTGAAATATAAAATCTTATCGTTTTACCGTACTTTTTAGAAACATATCACTATTTTGGAGTCCTATTCTTCTAAAATATTTTTAATTTTCCATTTAAAAAACAATGTTTATCAACTGACATCTTTTTTTATTAGGTTCTAAGCTTGACCTTGAATTCAAGCTTAATATTAAGAATGTGTATGCTTTTTAATGTGATTTGTCATTGCTTTATTAAATACGAACATGGAGTCTAACGGACATTAATACAACTGTTATTTATGGAACGACATGATAAGCCCTATTTATTTAAATTTTTTATTCCAGTATATATTGTATTTTGTGAATATGTGCTAAATAGATTTGGTATGTTTTATAGGAAAAGACTGATCTGGGAAATAGAAACAACAAGTAAGATATATCCTGCGTTAAGCATAGATTATAAAACACTTTCCAACTCTTCCTGATGGTTTTAACAAGACAAAGGGGGAAATAACGTAAATAAGATAGCTAAGTAAACATGAAAACACATAAAACAATTGAAAAACTTATTTCAGCAGTTACCATACATAGTCAAATATGTTTTCCAATTCTTTTAAACAGTCCTGTATTTGGTCTGTAGATTGATATATATACTATATAATGGAAAAATTTAGTTAATCAAGGAAACGCATAACAGGTTGAAATTCTCTTTCAGTAATTTATACTAATATATGGAAACATACTTAAATAATTTTGTACAACCTTGTAGTTTACTTAGAACCTTTATTACACGCCTCTATTTAGTTAAAATTTAATTCAAACTAAAATTCTCTTAAAACTGCTGAAATCACTTTTACAGAAATTATAATTCATAGACGGCAATGTATCCAATTCTTTGCGTGACCCTGTATATGATTTTATCTATATTCTACAAACATTTCTTAGTAAATTAAATACAGTGCAGCGTAAAAATGCATAACTTATTTAAAAACCACCTTTAATCAATACCCAGTAACCCTTACGAATACTTTTGTATAGTCCTGTATATGAATTATAGCATATATATATATATACACCATATACTATGCATAAATGTAGTGAATCATAAACGGGCATATCATAATTAAAAATGCATTTCCAGCAATCATCGCTAATGAACAGTACTTCGGATACAATATAGTATCTGAAATATTTTGTGTGTCCCTGTAAATGCTATATACACTTCGTATTATACATGAAATAATTAATAGTATGTAAACCTCAACGACATATATCAATTTCATTACATATCAAATAGATTAACATAAATAATGTACGCCGCAAACAATTCCCTCCACCCCTATATCATTATGTATTGTAATTCCTTTTTTAGCCCTGTAAATGAACAGTAGCTATTCTTTGCATCGCATATTCTACGGAATGCACATTTTAGTGCGCTTCATAAATACATATCAATTTTATTCTGTTTGAAAGCGTGTAAAATCATTAAAAATCATTTGAAACGATTTTTTTTCCCACAGGTCGTAATGTAATGGAATACTTTTGAATGTCCCTGTAAATGAACTAAACATGCTACAAACTTCATTACAAATATGGACATTGCTATGGTAAATGTCAATAACATCCAAAAATTCCAGGTCAATCCGAGTATATTTACGCGAGTTAGAGCGCGGACAGACGGACAGACAAACCGAAGTCATAAACACTTTTCAACTTTATCGGGCATGAAAAACACTTTATTTCAATGCTTAAAAATTATATGTTATTTTTTAATGCCAATAAAATAAATGTAACGAAAACGTATGAAATGAGTTTACAATCAAAGAAAATTTAATAACTGATTCTGAATGTCTACAATTAAATGTTTCATTAAAATCACAAACAGAAAAAAAAAAAAAAAAAAAAAAAAAGCTTAAATACAATTAAAAAAATAAATATATCAATTTGAAAAACACTGAATAATTAGTATTAATAATTGTACTATTAAACAACAACAAACTACAATATATGAATTAAATGAATTTAACAATTTCTCAAAAATCTTTCCATATGTTATAAGGAATTCCTATTATTTTATAATTTTGGCAAATGTTAAATCTAAAAACATTCGTATGAAGATTTAGGATTTTAAATACTAATTTAAAATATTATTAGCAATGAAAAAAAAATCTTTCAAAAGTTTCACTGCTATAATATGTAAAAAGATATTTTCCCAGTATAATGTTAATTTCAAAATTGAAATAGTTTGGTAATATCATTATAATCGAATGTCATATTTAACTCCAAAATTTTAATGACGATAAATACTGTGTTAGAATCAGTCTCTGCATGAGCTTTTTTTTTCTAGCGATGGCAGTTTAAGATATTTTACGTCATGGAATCAGAAAATATCGCTTCTGAAAAGAATTCTAGATCAGTCTCATTGCATATAACATACAACTATTTAACTCGTGATAGTAATCTCTCAAACAGGAATAAAAAATTTAAATTAAATAAGACATACGTTTTAAGTTCCATAAATATTTTAATAATATTCGTGTTTTATCCTAAATTGTCAGACATATTTCTGTTAGCTTAAAAAGACTGAATTCCCGCGTCAAAGTTCTCTGATTCTTATTTTATTCTACGGTTTAATCGAGCGCAGACGATATTGAGCAAGCAGGTGCTTGTACTGCATTATTATAATTTTTTTTTAATACAACAGATTTAGAGTTTAAATGCGCAATTATTTTATCTTTATGTGAGTGTCTATGAAAATTTTCTATTTGAATGAAACACCTGCCTTTTTTCTTTCTTTTTTTTTAAAGTAAAGTTTGTATTACACGTAATAAATAACAAAATAGGTATCTTCTTAATAAATGAAAAGAGAGTATACAGGATAAAAAAAATTTCTTTGTCAATCTGTTATTTTTTTCCATATTCATTTTCTGTAGAATAAAACAATTTGTAAAATAACTTTTTTTAGAATCATATCTCTAAAACACGAATTTGAAATACGAATAATTATATCATGGGTTTTCTATAAAATTTGTATACATATTTTTTCGGAAAATGCTAATTTTATTTAAAAAGTCTGAAAGAAGTAGAATTTTTTTTTAAAATATAGTTATTTAAAATAGTTAAACAATAACAGGAAAAAATATGACTTGAATGCAAATTCTAAAGCAAGAAATGCATATATGACTAAACTCTGAATCCTCTTTCTACGTGCTGATTAAAAGCTACAGACTTAACTGTAATAGAAAATTTTAGTTTGAAACCACAGAAGTGTTTCAAATACCATTGGTCGACAAAAAAAAAAAAAAGAAAAAAAAAGAAAAAAAAAGAAAGAAAGAAAGAAAAACTTCCTCCCTGCAAACTAAATATGTAAAGTGTACAGATTTAATATTCCTAATTCTAAATATGTTATCCAAATTGCTCCAGTACGTACCATTTTTCCGAGAAACACTTTTATAATAACAACAATCAGTGAAGGATTAAATTGCAATGGTAGATAAAATTGAAATCATAAAAAAGTATACATTCACTGTCTTAGATAACAAATTGATAAAATATAGCATTAAAATCTAGTTTTTTGATACTTGTACCGTGCATTTTCCTTTTTATCCCCCCCCCCTCTTTTCGTGTCCGAATTTACTATTTCCTATCCACTAATATATTTTCATTCCTTATGTAGCTGTAACTCGGGCATGTATAAAATATTCCTGTTAATTGTCAAAGATTTTTGATGTTCATATTTTTGTCACACTGTGACTTACAATATGGTGGGTTTTTTCGTCACATATGTGACGTGACGTACGTTACGTGCAGTGACATAACAGTGACGTCACAATTTTTTTTTAATTGCTAGAAAATGTAATTTTATATAAATAACATGTTTTGAATATTTTTTGTAATTTTTAAAAGTTTTCTAAGAAGTTCACATCTCAGTCACAATGTGACATCACTGAGTGGTGGCATTTTGGTCACAGATATGACGTGACCACAGTGACTCACAGTGACGTCACAATGACGTCACCGTGACCATGCATGCTATGAGGGTAGCTAAGCTGTAAAAATGTTATACAGAATTTCAAAAATTAGTTGCAAAAACCGCTAACAGATAGCGCTGTAATCGCAATGCCTATAAATTGTGTTTTGAAGTCCCGATCACTAGCGTCTAATTCCTAGATGGCTTCCTATGGAAGAACGAAAATTGGGAAAGACCACTTTTTCATTGGGATGATGTACAGAAGTGGAGACATCTGGTCACAGAATTATTACATCAGCTTCAATTTTAGAGAATTTCAATTAATAGAATTTTCAATAAAAAGTTTAGCAATCAATATATAAGAAGTTATTAAAATATTTTATTTGGGTAATATGCAGAAGCGGAGCCATGTGTTGGCAAAATTGAGATTTGTTTCAAATTTTGTTATAAGCTACTTCGGTCCCGATACCAGTATCTCTGTGGTATGTCTTTTCTCTCCTAATTGGTAGATCGTGGAATCAAATCCAAGTAGAGGAGGATTTGAATAAAATGGAAATCTTTACTTTTTAATATTTATTTAAACTGTGAAAAAAGTTTGAATTAAAAAAAATCTCAAGTTTCTGGTTTTAAAATTTAATTAAGCTAAAATAAACCCTTTTTTAAAAAAATCATTGAGTATTTATAATAATGATTCATAAATCGTTTTTTTTTTAATTGTAGAGAATAGTTTGAATGAAAAAAATACAAAGTTTCTATTTTTAAAAATTTACTTACGTTAAAAAAAACTTTAATTTTAAAAACTCGTTTTCATTTTTTTTTTATCATTGAGCACAGAAATATGGTGCAGCTTCTAGCGAAAGGATCCGAAGTGTTGGAAAGGAATGCAGCATCCAAGATGATTTTGCTTTGACGTTGGTGATATGACTTATCATCAATTCCTTTTAAAAAAGAAATAATTTAATGCATAATTTCCGTCTCTAAAACTTTCTTTACCAAGAAAAGAAATATAAGTGTTAACTAAAACCAAAGTATTATGCCGTGATTTAAAAATAAATGAAAAGTGCAAAATTACTTTTTTATTTATAATAATTCAAGTATAAACAATAATACCAAAATATTATGCCGTGATTTAAAAACATAAAAAATAAATAAAAAGTACAAAATTATTTTTCTAAATATATGCATTTTGACTTAAATAATTACATAGCATTAAAAATTTAATTTAATAAAATATTTTAATAAGTTCTTATATGATGATTTCTAAACTTTTTATTGAAAATTCTATTAATTAAAGTTTTCTAAAAAAAAGTTGATGCAATAATTCTGTGACCACCAGATTACTCCACTTCTGCACATCACCCCAATGAAAAAGTGGACTTTCCCAATATTCGTTCTTCCGTAGGGAGCCATCTAGGAATGAGACGTAAGTGCTCTGGCCTTCGAAGCACAGTTTACAAGTATTGCGATTACAACGCCATCTGTTACCGGTTTTTGCAACTAAATTTTGAAACTTCTGTATAACATTTTTACAGCTTAGCTAATGAACAAACCGTTTACCGCATAATTCTATTGATCTTTGTTTTTAAGATATTTAATTTTGAAATCAAGGTCTTATTCGCTGGACACCCTGTACAAAAACATTCTGTAATAATAATTGCTTGATGAAATAAATTTTGGGAAGTGTTCCATATACTTTTCTGGCTTTTATGATCAGCTGCTTTTGGCGATAGATGTTTCGATGTGGTTGTTGCTATCTTCAGCATTTGAGTTGATTTTTTTTATTACTTGATGCCACTGGTGGATAAATAATAATTTTGCATACATATTTTGTTATAATTATTATTTTTTTCGGGTTCTTTTTAACGATATTTTTCTGTAGATGTAATATTATAAACATATCTTAACCTTTATTATATAATCTTATGTTTTAATTTCGCATGTACAATAAATATATAAAATATGAAATATAAAAAATTATAAAAACGTGCATAAGTATATAGTATATTTATTTGGTACTACTTGGTTATCCCGTCGACCAAAAATCTATCGCCAAACTATAAGGTTAAATGCCAATAATGGTTGATCGTAAATTTCACATTCACTTGACTTTAAGCAAGTTACACGTGTTTACGTCATCAGGTGAAGTACTACTTAGTTGTCCCGTCGACCAATTACGCCAAATTATACAAATTGACATAATTTTTATTTTAAATTACGAAAAAACAAATAAATTAGTATAACAATAATAAAAATACAAATAAAACATCGAAATAAAAATCACTTGATCACGTAAACACATGTAACTTGCTTAAAGTCAACTGAATCATTTACGGTCAACCATTATTGGCATTTAATCTTATAGTTTGCTGATAGATTTTTGGTCGGCGGGATAACTAACCGGTCAATTCTCCACCAACCTTTAACTCGTGGTTCAACTCTCAGTTGAGAAACCTTCGGTTGGCAAATCTAACCGCCGGTTAATATTTCGAATTCATCGATAACTTTCAAGCCGCGATTAGTCGATCTTAGATTAGTCAACCCTCGGTTGAAATCTGCGTAGTTGATTGGCCAAAGGAATCACGTGACCTAGTAATCGCCTCTGTGAGTTCTGTCCTTCCTTGACACCATCTTTATCTGTTTCTTTCAACAATGAAACTAAAGGCAGTATTGGAAATGCATACTTATCATGTTTAATTTTTAAATAAAAAATTCTTATAAATAAATTTGGAATTACCATTTTGATTTCATGGTTTTGTTCGTTTACAGAACAAAATTTTCAATGAAATTCTTAATAATAAAATTCTTAAACAGTCGATTAAAAACAAAAACTTGATTAAAAAAATAATTTTCTTTAATTTAAGTTTAATAAACAAGTATCTGATCAAACTAGTAGTATTAAGTAGAATAAAAGTAAATAATGCAATAGGCATATTTATTTATTTTTTTCAACGAATATTATATATGAAGATATTTTCATATATTTATTTCTAATGCATATATTTTTATTTAACAAATGTAATTAATTACAGATTCTATTAAAATATCTTGGATAAAATAGCATGCCGGTAGCAGAAAAAAAAGACAAGAAGCCTTTAAAAAAAAAAATTTCATGCGTTGATTATTACACATGTTTTTAGAGATCATGTTTAATAACTTTAGAAGAAGGCCGAAAACATGTATTAATGTTCTTAATGTACTGCGAAAATTAAAAAAAAATCTTATGAAGAAAATGTCTTTTTAAAACAAAAATCATTATTTCAAACTTACTAAGTATGTAATTAAAATAATTATTTATCTATTATGAACAACTGACCACATATACACCATTTGGTACAAAATTCATGCTTTAAGCAACTATGAATGGTACGGCGATGGAACAAAATTTGAAAGAAAATTTCTTTTCTATTTTTTTCATTATTATTAAAAAAAGAGAGAAACACAGAAAGAAATTTGAATCATATATTTTTACTAAAGTGATATTGAAAGAACATATTTCAATTTGGATTCGTTAGATAGCGCCACCAAAAAATACTTTGTAAATCAATAAAATTTGAAACTTCGTTTTCGACACACAAATTAATATAAGTATGCGTTCATAGAGCAAAAATATACAAAAACATGGGAGAAATGTAAGTGGCACTTTCTTTTATAATACCATCTTTGATAATAATTGCTTTGTTTAATTAATAACTCCAAAACAACTTTCTTTTAAAAAAAGAATCATCAACGCAAAATTTAAAAAGACCGCCATCTTTCTTTCTACTAGGCATGCGCGGTTCACTAACCTACCTACCAGAGCTTGGGTGAGTTAGTCAACCCCAGGTTAGTATTTCCCTCGAATTTCGTCAGGTTGGGTAAACGGTGAATTGGATTTCGCATTCGACCGAGAGTTAAGCTCGAAACGCGAGATTGAAGTTGACGGAGAATTACCGGGTAAGTGGTACATCAGATGATTTTTATTTCGACGTTTTATTGCATTTTTTATTAATGTTATACTAATTTATTTGTTCTTTCGTTATTTAAAACAAAAAATTGTGTCAATTTTTATAATTTGGAGAGTGGTTTGGCGGTTTATATAATCTGGCGAAATTGGTCAACGGGATAACTGAGTAGTACCATTTATTTATATGTGTACATAATATGTATTTATATGACTATCTCTCTCTCTCTATATATATATACATATATATATAATTACATGCATAATGTATAAAAAATAATACAAATATGGTGTTTATATTACAAAAAATATATGTTTATAAAAATTTAATACCATGTTTTTCCGTCTCTTAAAAAATTTGCTAAAACGGTCTTTTGGTGCCATTTTGGATTTCTTCGACAATTGCGCCTACCAGAAGAGTATACGGATCACTTAGCTAAATATTTTATACTGTTTTAAATTCATCATTTCTTTTTAATTTTTTCTGCATATATTCTTTCTTTTAGGAAGGTATTAAAAATACATTGGACTAATTTTCCATAATCTTCTGGTCAACAGCCAATAGTTTTTTTTCCCTATATTGTTGGAAGTTTTATTTGTATTTGAAGATTACAGAAGAGAAAAACTATCAAATGAAAATGAATCACCTGAAAATTATTTAAACTTAATGGTTAATCTCTGTAATCATTATAATATTGTCTATTTTAGTTATGTGGTGACTACAGAGTATTCAAACTCATGTTGTCATAACTTCCTCATTTCTCTACCAAACTTTACTAAAAATGATCAAAGAAACGTTTTGTGTCAAAAAAGCCCAAATTTTACCCAAAGCATAAGATAATGCAATAGTGCAATGGCGTTCGTATCGTTTTCAGCAATGCAAAAGCGCATTCGAGGTGAAGGTCCATATTGCTTTAAAATACAAAGTCAAATTCAAGATTTCGTTTGATTCATGTTTTGTTTTGAAAGATAGACCAGCGCAGCTGGCTTAGCCTATTAGTAATAAATAAAAATTTATCGAATAATTTAATTAAAATGTTCAAATTAGATGTCTATACTGAAAATTTAAGTTGTCTACAATTTTTGTATAGAGAATGTTGCAAAATTCGACCGACAAATTCAGAGAGGTAATAGTAGACATCAAGAGGATGAAACAGAACCATAGAACATTGGGTCGGAAACCACGTATTTAATCAAAATTGCAGGGAGTTATACCCTAATTCAATTTGGGTCTGTGGTAATAACGTTCAGAAAGATAAAGTATATTAAAATAAAACTTGGTACTTTTCGGTTAGCCGGGCGCCAGTGTTATATTTACATTCATATATACATATATATATGCACATATATGTACATATATATATATGTACACGCACACACATAAATATATACATACATATGTATATATATATATCAATGCGAAAACCCTTGGCGAGTTAAAAGTTTCTGACGCAGCACTTTATCTTATGCTCTAAGAATTTTAAATATGGAACTTAAAAATACTGATATCAAATTTTGAGTGACGTTATGCTATTTCTTAAAAAATATATTTGTATTTATTTCATCATTTTATTTTTGTTTTATTTATAATCGCATGTGCAAAAGTTATGTTCAACATGAAAAGCTGCATAAAATTTTATTCGCTGTTGCTTTATCATTTACATCTCTCATAAATTCAAAATATGAGTTTTAAAAGATATGATATAAAATTTAAGTGACGCCTTGATGTGACTTTAAAAGGTTTGTTTTAAAATTCAATTTAAATTATTTTTGACTTGGTTAAAATATTTTTTTACATCTACACAATACTTTTAATTTTCCAATTCACTGTTAAATATATCACTTTCATTGAATCTATACTATGCATTGAAATGTATTTATTTCAATAAATTGATTTATCTTTTGTGTCACGCTATTCAAAATTTTGAGTAAGATTTATGTAAATGGTTTATTTGCGTCAAACTATCCTTTTTCATACATTTCATGTAGTTTGGACACAATGACGCAAAGAAACCATTTACATAAATCTTACTCACAATTTTGAATAGCGTGACACAAAACATAAATCAATTTATTGAAATAAATACATTTCAATGCATAGTATAGATTCAATGAAAGTGATATATCTAACAGTGAATTGGAAAATTAAAAGTATTGTGTAGATGTAAAAAAATATTTTAACCAAGTCAAAAATAATTTAAATTGAATTTTAAAACAAACCTTTTAAAGTCACATCAAGGCGTCACTTAAATTTTATATCATATCTTTTAAAACTCATATTTTGAATTTATGAGAGATGTAAATGATAAAGCAACAGCGAATAAAATTTTATGCAGCTTTTCATGTTGAACATAACTTTTGCACATGCGATTATAAATAAAACAACAATAAAATGATGAAATAAATACAAATATATTTTTTAAGAAATAGCATAACGTCACTCAAAATTTGATATCAGTATTTTTAAGTTCCATATTTAAAATTCTTAGAGCATAAGATAAAGTGCTGCGTCAGAAACTTTTAACCCGTCAAGGGTTTTTGCATTGATATCATTACTTTTTTGAGGTTAGTGATAAAATGATTAAAAAAAGGATACTTATGGCATTTAATGCAAATTTAATTTTTACTATTTTATTACAATTTTCCTAAAAACAGTTTGTATATAAAAACAAGTGGGTAAGTATAATCGCAGATCGCACAGAGGGTTTCATTTGATATTCCTTTAAAAACACTTTATCCTTAAATTAATAAATCCAAAATGTTAATTTATAATTATTAAATCCTTACATAGATGGTGCACCAATAGTTCCAATTTTCATGGGGCGGGGAACGCACTCTTTTAAACAAACCACCTTCCAATTGAAGTCATCAAAAACCAAGTTGAATCAGCCAGACCCCGTTGTGTTGTTTGACAAACAGCAGTCATGTCCCCTCCTTCCCCCCTTTTTCAAAATTTTTCAGACCAGTACCTAAGATTGGAACCGAAATAATTTTTTCTCTTCAGAAATTACGATAAAAAAATAGTATGCAGTACTCATAAATTTACTTTAATGCTATATAGGGTGATTATTAAGTTAATTATAACGTTTGGAATCTGTTGCATTGATGTCCGAAAAGTAGTTTCTGAGTTATGGAAGCTGGTCCCATAAGGCGCCATAGAGGGGCGAAGCCCGCTAGTGTCTATCATAATTATATCTGCCATGTGGACTAATTGCGATATTTAATCAAAATAGTCCCCCCCCCTCCTCATCCCCGGAAATATAACAAATACAAAATGTGTCTTTATAAACCTATCGTCAAATAGGTTTTTACACTATGACGCAAAAGTTTAGACAATGAAGAAATTCTTACATACTTTGAAAAATATTTATTCAATTTTCAAATCACTGCTTGAAATTAATGTGCTGTACATATAAACAATATTTATAACAAAGAAAAGTGGAATTGTGCATATTGCAATAAATTAAATGGTAACAAAAATAAACTGCTGTCTCAAAAGTTTAGACACAAATTAAATAAAATCGAAATAAACAATTTTTAAAACCTGGTTGCGCATCCATGCTTATGTATTACGTCATATACACGAGATTGCATGGAAGAAACTAAATCTTGCATAGTTTGTGGATCGATATCGTACCATGCATTCTCAATAGATGTCTTAAGTTCCTTTTCAGAAGAGTATCGTCTAGCGTTGCTATAAACTTTGCGACACATGATGCTCCAAAGGTTTTCTATAGGGTTAAGATCTGGGCTACATGCTGGCCAGTCGAGAACTCTTATATTATGGGAATTAAACCAAGATTTTGAATGTTTTGCAGTGTGAATTGAAGCATTGTCTTGCTGAAATTCCCACTGAGGACCCCCTAGAAGCTCAGCAAATGGCAGTAGGTTTTCTTCTAATGTCTGTGTATAATGCTGTGAAGTTTGACGACCACTGGTGAAAGTCAGAGATACTTGTCCATTATAGCAAAAGGCTGTCCAAACCATCACCGAGCCCCCTCCTTATCTGCGACTAAAAAAACGTCGAGGTTCCTTCCGCAAGTCATGCCAATACGATAAACAACCATCTGGACCATCCAGATTCCACTTTTTTTCATCGCTATATATGACTGACTGCCATTTCTCTCCATATGACATATGCTTTCGAGCCCACATAAGTCTTTGTAACTTATGATGTGGTTTCAGAGCTGGTTTCTTCTGCATTTTGCTATAAACGATTGTTCCTTTTTCCAAAATTCGTCTACGAATCGTATCCTTTGATACAGAGAGTCCCGATGAGCTTTGAACTCCACGTACGCTCATTTGTTGAGTACTCGCTAGTCTTTGTATCAGGCGATCCTCTCGTACATTTGTCACACGTGGCCTCCCAGACCGACATTTTGCTTTATATTCGGAACCACTCGATAAAACTCGATAAATAGATTTTTTTTGACCTATTAATAATAGCAGAAATTTCAGAAACGCTCTTCCCTTCACCTTTCAACTGCCAAATCCTTGAAAACTCATTCACTTGAATTTCTTTAGCTCTCGGCATGTCGACTATGAAGCGCAATCGTTTGCAGAACTTAAGTACTCCAAATTTGTGACATCATCCATTCTAAATTTGCATATGCCAGCGAATATTCAAAGAAATTTAGAATAGTGTCTAAACTTTTGCGACAAGCACATTTGAATTTTTATGAAAAAAATTAGTATTATAGCAAATAAAACGACTGTCTTTTGTACATAGCATTTTAAATCAGTTTTTGAATATATTTACAGGTTTTTGTAATTCTGGCGTCATAATTCTACATTTTAAAGCTGAATGACGTCATTGTCTAAACTTTTGCGTCATAGTGTATTTCTTTTTAACTAAAAAAAACATGATTTTTATATCCGTAACGTAAATAGCGGACGAAGCCCGCTAGTTCCTATCATAATATATATTTTTAATAATTTCATATAGTCTATAATAAAAATCAGATTTAAAATAGTCTAGTTCCATGAGTACTTGTAGTGTCAGTTACATGCTACGATTTTTGGATACCAGTATTTTAGAACGGGAAAATGTGACTTATTTTATCGGAGATATCTCATTAATTGAATAAGGTGAAGCAAACTTTTTGAAAAAAAGTTGGCCAACAAGCATGGCAGTTATCAGCTATGTGACTTTGTGCTAAAGTCCATTAATTTGATCTGCTTTAAAAAGATTACGGAAGATTGAATTATAGTAGAACCTGGATTAACCGAGCTTCGATTAATCGAAGTTTCTGTTAACCGAGCCGATAACAAAGTCTGATTTTTTTCCCCTTTGAATGAGCCTTAAAAATAACCACACTCTTTAGCTCACTGTCCGTGCTATACAGGCCCTTCTGCCCCCAAAAGCACTCAACTCCAAAGAAACATTGGACCCTGAGAAGTCAATAGCGAACAATGCTTTGTTTCCAGTGGCTGTGTGAACTCTGGTAAATTTTTCAATTTGCATTTTAAAATTTACTACTGGTAGTTGATTTTCTTTTAAAATTTGTTAAGCTGTGAAACAGAACTTTACATATATTTATTTTTATTATTTAAAAAAACGTTCTATATATTTTTTTAAAAGAGATGTTAAATTCGCAAGCACGGCGAGTTTTTACACACAGTTTCTATTAACCGAGATTTCCGATTCCGATTTACTAACAATCCCAATTAGCTCGGATAATCGAGGCTGCTCTGTATAATTAAAAAATCAATGGCGATCTTAATGTAAACGGGTTTCCCTTTTACTGAGGGATTTCAAGACCAAATCAGCTGATGTTAGTTGCTGTTTCCGTGCTTGATTAAATAAGATTAGTTAAACATTTGAAAATTACCAAATATAAAAGGAACTAAGTCAACAGAGTCTTTGCTTTATGGTATTTTTTAACAATGCTATAAGAAAATGATTTTAATTAAGAGATTTTAAATGTAACGTTTTAAATCTGACATAATTTTCACCAAACTTTCCTTTCTCTTTGAAACATTCAACTGAAAATATTTTTATTATTAGAAAGATAATATTATTATTTGCGCTACCTTAAAAATGGCAACTATAGTTAAAAATATCATCTCGAAATTTGAAATAAATCTCTCATATAAATATATTTTTTAATTTAAACTGTTTTGCAATATTATTATTTGGCCACTTGGGCCAATATGACGTAATTTCCTCCATTTACGACTTTTAACACATATCAATGAATTTATTATTTAAAAATTTTCTTTTTCTTTTAATATTCACGTGTAAATATAATTTTTATGACGTAATTTTCAATGTTTTCCTGCTTTTAATGCGTAATCATTTAATTCTAATTTGAAAATAATTGATTATTTTATAATTTTCTTTCATTTTAAGTAAGCATGTGTAAAAACAATTTTTATGACGTAATGTTTAATATTTTCCTGCTTTTAACACGTTATCATTTAATTCTAATTTAAAAGGATTTTTTTCTGTTTATAATAGTCACGTGTGAATAAATTATTAATTTAAAGGATATATTATTCTTTGCGCTGTTTTAACAATTGGCAACAATTTAAAATAACCTTTTCTAAAATATGTAAAAAATATCTCTGGAAATTCTGAAAATTTTAATTTAAAATTGAAATAAACCGTCAAAAAATTAGGCAAGTTAAAAATAATAAATGCACTCTGGAAACTTCGAGTTTCTATTTAATGATTAAATTGAATGAAAATGATTAAATTCCCATGTATATTTTTTTTCCTATGAGACTTTTTTAATGAGACAATTTTATCTAGATTTAACATTAAATATCTCTTAAAATAATTCTTCAATTTAAAAACTGTCTACTTCAACGTTTTTATCAAACATTTCTCTATAATACTATCCATTTTAATATTTTTGTATGCAGTAATTTTCGTAATATTTGCGAAATAGACCTCTAGTCACAAGAGATTCTTTCAAAGCGGCGAAGAGCGTTAGTTTTTTTTTTTTTTCCGAATAAGAGACAAAATGTAGTACGCAATTGCGTCAAAAGATGGCGACACCAGAATTCTGATATGCTTATTATGTAAATTGTAAATATTGCAAAGTTAAATAAAAACAATTGTCTTGGGGTTATCAAACTTCATTGATATTTATAAATAAAACATTTCAACTAAATTATTTATTATAAAAGAATTATTACATCACAATAGTTTTTATGCAAGGAAAATAATAATTATAATAATAATAATATTATGGATGTCAGTGATTATATATTGATTGACCGTCATAATAATAAAAAATGATATTATAAAAGGAAGAGCTGAAATGAATTATTTTTTTACGTTTCTGATCGTGTCATTTATATTCAAATAATAATTATTAATGTATATTTTTTGTAAAGTGATTGAAATTAAATATATTTATAAAATTTATGGTAATATTTTTATTGTTGAAAAATTGCCAAGAAATAATCATCATCAAATTGGCGTCATTATAATTGTAATTTTATTTAACTTAATAGCAATTAAAAAATTACCAAGGAACTGAGAGTAATGGTCAAATAACAGACTTTTAAAAAAAAAACATATTCACATGTGAAAACACGTATCAGGAAGTATCGAACTGCCTATCTTAAGATCAGTGGACGATGGCCCTTAACCACTCAGCCAGTGGGAAGACAAAATTTTTCTCCCCAAAAGTGGTTAAAAAGAAAGCATGTGTATGAATACAGTGTCATGCATTTTCGGTGAAATTTCCATAGAATGGCGAAGAAATATAGTCCGATTTTTTATGCGCATTATAAAACGAACAAGAGTCTTGCTGGAAACAAGTAAATTGTTATTTGGTTCATCTGAAACATATTTATTTGATTTTTTAAAAAATCGCCCGTGTCATTTTCGAGAGAAAAAAATCGAATTTTTTAACGAACGAGAGTTTTCCCAGAAAAAAGAAAAGTGTTATTCACCTCGCCTTAATCACATTTATATTATGTATCAATTTAAAAATAAACGTTAGAACCGTTTTCGAGATTTTCAAATTAGGAACTTCCTCGATATGATACCAACGTTTTCACTTTAAAAATGGCTATTTAGATCACAAAATATACTGCACGTAGAAATGTAAAAATTTCAGTATACGATTAGACTGCAGATATAAGACTGTTCTAGAAAATTCAGAACAATAAGACCTATATCTGCTGAGTTATTAAAAGGCAACTTTTCGCGTTTTCTTTGATGTCGAGTTAGCTGTATATATGAGTTCCGCCATCTACGAATTCTATGATACTATACGATACGATTTTAACGATACGATACGATACGATTTTAGGCTTAAGGCTGCGTCACTCGGAATACTACCGTCTTCCATGATATATATATGTTCATATGTGTGCATATATATGTATATATGAATATAAGTATAACACTGGTGCCCGGCTAACCGAAAAGTACCTAAAACTTTTATCAGACACTCCCACCTTTGTTGTAAATGATATAATATAAAAAAGTGGTAGAAGTTTCATTATACGCGCAAACAAACGTGTATAATAGAAACTTGATGCAAACACTTGACGCTTCACATTTTAGATTTCGATTACCAGTTCATATGGTATCATCTAATGCTTGAGCCCCCGTTTTTCCGGAACTTTTTCTGATGTTATATCATTTCACACAAGCAAAGTACATATCGTCGCATTTTCATTGCAATATTTTTATCTTTCTTAAAATTATTTCCGTCAACCCAAATTCAGTTAGCATGAAACACCCTGTATTTGCGACTAAATAAGTGATTTGTGACTTCATGCTCCATGGCTGTATTTCATCCTCTTGATGCCTACTACCCCACCTCTGAGTCGGTCGAATTCGGCAACACGCTGTAAGCAAACCTAAGTACCACATTATTTAGAAGATTATGTTACTAAAGGGTTAGTATCAGTTGCATTTCTATATCATGATTTGTAGCAGAGTTAGTAGAGTAAACATTAATTTTACACGATTCTACAAAAACCAAAAATAATGATTGTACAGAGTCAATGTAAGCTTTGTAGCAGGAGACCATACAGTTGCAATACTGTGATTCTGCAGCGGTATTATCAATTATTACCTAACATATTAGGTGTATTATACATTTATACTGTGAACAATTATAAATACTCTTAACATTTGCGAGGGTTAGGTTTTTAGAAACCTCCGCAATTGTCAAAATCGCGAATATTGAGACTATCTTTCCGTGCACAAAAGGGGGTTAGGTTTTATGATTTATTTAAAAGGAAAAAAGCAATTGAAACGTAAAAGTATCTTTATTAAGCATTAAACAGTACATTCTCTAAATAAATTTGAATAATTATAAACATATTGCACAAAGTTTTGTTGCCAGTCGATGTTTGAAAAAAAAATTTTTGACATACGATTGTTTGGTACAAAAGAATTTTTGTTTAGGAATTTTCGTATAAGGAAAAGTTGCGGTCTCGATTTCTCTTTTAGATTTAAGACTCCCCACAAGTTAAGGATCGCGTTCCATTGCTTTTTCAGCAAGTTATTGTTGAAGCTTCAAAATTTTCCGTATAATTTTTTCAGAAAAATCTTCACTTGCAATAAAAATTTTGAATTTTAGAAAATTTAGGGTTTTTTTTTTATATTTTTAGCATCAAGTCATGTTTCGCGTTTCTCGGGATTACTGATCTATATTTTGCCTCAATACAAGGGTTGAAATTCTCGAAACTTAGGCTATGCAGTACAGTAGCTGTCCAGTGTCGAATATGTCATGAAATTGGTGAAACAAAGCGAGTTCACTTTGTTAAAAAAATATTCTTTATAAAGAAATATTCGCGAATAACCAAGTTAAATATTCGCGAATGTTGAAATATTCCTCATTTTTTATTTCGCGAATAATCAAAACTCCCGATGTTAAATCCTCGAATGTTAAGGGATTACTGTACTAATGAACGTTTAAAAAAATAAAAATTATTGATAGAAGAGAAACAGTTTTTTTCATTAGTCCATACTGCTGCAAATACTATAATTGGTATATTGTAATAACACTTATTTGCTTACATTTCAGCTAAATTAGAAATTTATGCGGAGGCATTTTATCAATACTAAAGAACTATTTGTAAATAGGCGAAAAATTGTGAATCTACAAATACGTTCCTCAAACCCTAAAGAAAACCCTATAACTCAATGCACACTTTAAAGCAGTAGTCCACACTGGAGGAAATATTATTTATGTGTAGTAGTAGTAACACTTATTTGCTTACATTTCAAGTAAATTAGAAATTTATATTTTAACATTTTATCAATATTAAACTTATATAATGAAGAATACTATTTTTAAAACAACAAAATACATTAAAGCTACAACATCAATTTAAATTTTAAAGTAGTAATCCATAACGCATCAAATATTATTATTGTGGACCAGTAATAACAATTATTTGCTTATATTCAGTGTATAAGAAATTTATGCTGTGACACTTTAGCAATACAGTAGACTCCCTTAAATTCGGGACCCTAAAATCCGCAAACGCATAAAATCCGCGTATTTTTTCAGATGTAAACAATTAAATTTACAGTTAAGTTGCAGGAACAAAATTAAATATGGCGCGGAAATCAGCGACTACCGCAATATTTTTTTTTACTAAAATTTTTGTTAATCATTCTCTTTTGGTTATTACAGCTGATTTATTACTAAATAAATTTACATTACTTTTGATTTTGATATAAATTACCATACCTATATCAAAAATTCCAGGATTGGAAATGGAAAAATCCACGAACCGGAACGCTATTTTAAAATTATTGTTCGCGGATTTATTTATTTATTTATTTTTTTAATTATAGGCAAATTTGTTTCTAAACAAACAAAGCAGTGTAAGAAAAGCATTCAAGACTGTAAATAACTATGAAAAAAGTTACAGAGAGCGCAATAAGCTATATATACTGATAATAGCGTTAACACTGTTCTCCTTGCTTCTTTCCCTATTTCTTATGTCATCACTAGTTTGAAATACTGGTCTTTTGTTTACATTATACATATTATATTTAACTACAGTTACATTAATAGTTTACTTTTATTAATCTTTATTTATTTAACTAGGTAAAAACCGTCCACTTAGTGCTAAGAACGAATAATGACGTATAACCTTACGATCGCTTTACCACTAGAAGGCAGCATAGGACTTTTGGAATCGAATTGAATCGATTTCATTGGTAATAATTTAATATTTTTCTAAATTTTTATTTTACATAATTATTTTAATAATTACTTACGTTTAAACTATTAAATTATTTTAATAATTTACTTATTTTAATGTTTCACTTTATTGTAAGCATCTATATAATAATAGCCTAAGTCATGTGACTGTCATCAACAGTTCCGGGTTGACCGCTTCACTTTTTATATGCCAAACAGCCAATTTGGTAAGTTAATGTTAGCCGGGCGCAGGTGATAAATCGCCAAACATTGTTCAATCGCCATACTATCATCAGTATTATGATATTCCATTTCATGCGACTGTCATAAACAATTTCTCGCGAGGTAAATTAAACCAAAGCTTTGATTTTGAAACTAAATGTCATAGTTTGTAGTATTATTTATTACTTTTTTTTCTTTTCTTTTTCCTTTTCTTAATAAATAAGAGAAAATTGAGAGTCATAAATTTTAAGTATTTCAGTTTTAAATTAAAGTTATGTATTTTAAATAAAATGATTGGAAGTATTATATTTTAAATGAAATAAGGAAAAATACGACGGGTACAATGTTTGTCGATTTATCACCTGCACTCGGCTAACATAAAAATACCGAGTTCATGATTTTTGTATCAGAATCTTCCGTTTTGGCCAAGAATTGAGAAAGTAAATTAAATTATGAATAAAAGTAACATGATACAATGCTTAGCATAGATTTAAAGGAGACCAAACTGGTCACCAAGGGCGGCTAGTTCATTATAATTTCCCTTGCTTAACTACCAATCAAATTAATGTTTCAAAAATGTAAACAAATCAATGACCAGAAATCCACAAAATTCTAAAATCCGCACAACTTCTGGTCCCAAGCTGTGCGGATTCGAGGGAGTCTACTGTACTGAAGAAATATTTATTAAAAGACAAAAATGAGTTTGTCTATACAGCCATGCAAATTTTAGAGAAGTAGTCCACACTGCGCACTGTGAAAATATTATTAACGTGCTGCTGTAATAGTAATTATTTTCTTACATTACAGGTGTATTAGAAATTTGTGCTGTGACATTTTATCAATACAAAAGAACTATTTACAAATAGACAAAAAATAGTTTATCTACAATGTGAATGCAAGCTTTAAAGCAGTAAGTAGTCCATACTGTAGCAAATAATATTACTGGGTAGCAATAAATACAATTATTAGCTAACAATTTAGTGCATTAGAACTTTACGTTGTGACACTTTATCAAAACAGGTATAATTGTACAAAGACAAAATGTAATGATATTACGAATACGAAGCAAAATTCACAGCAGTATTCAAAACTTTTTCAAAAACTGTTAATGTAAATCAGTAATAACTGCTATTAGTTAACACATCAGGTGTGTTAGAAAGTTATGCCGTGACACTCTATTACTACGAATAAACATTTTACCGAAAGACAATTGAAGTGATTATACAAAGATAATGCGAACTTTATACCAATAGCTCGTAAAGAAGCAAATACTGTTATTTTGCAACAGTAATGACAATTACTATCTTACGTTTCATGTATAATATACTAATATGCTGTGATACTCTATCAATACTGATACACATTTTGTACAAAGACAGAATGTAGTGGTTGTAAATACTCAAAATAAAACTTTATAGCAGTAGTACAAATACTAAAAACATGGTTATTGTGCAGCAGTAATAACGAATATTACCTTACAATTGACTTGTATAGGAATTAGTGCTTTGACACTTTTTTATTTTGTATGATCTATTTGTACAAACAGAAAACAGAACGAATCTAAAGAGTCAATACAAACTTTGAGTTTTTCTTATACCTGATACAAATATATCCTCCAGAGACCCAAGCAAAATGTAATGTGTAATTTTTTTTTAAATATGAGTTTTTTTCAACAAATAGGTATTAAAAATGACCTTTTTAAAGAAATTAATAAATTTCGATTTTCTTAATTTTGTTTTACAGCACATTCATCTAAATGGATGTTCAGGCCATAACTCGCTTTAAAGTAATTAAAAAAATGCGAGGAGTATGGCAAAGAATATAATTTATTGTAAAGGACATAAGGCAAATATTAACATCTCATTTAAAATTGCAAAATAAAAATAGTTTAAACAAATTAAAATAACATAAAAACGAAAATTACCAGCAGAACGTAGAATTCCAACTTGACTTATTTATTACGCCATTTTGTAAACAAAGTAGTTACCGTTGCCAAAATCAAAAAGCTGAATGTTGATTTTTGATTCATACATTATCAAACCAACTGGTTTTAGATTGCTACAATGAAATTTAACGCAATAAAAGGAGAAAGCAAAACATCCATTTAAATGGATGCCCGGTCTCAGGAGGATATATATCTTGTATCCATCATAACGTACATTTTCCCATTACATCCATTCTGTTTTCGTGTCCTCTACTCTAAATATATGAAATTTTAACCAAACAAATGCACCTTAAGAATGTGATGAATAATACTTTCTATTTTTCAAGACATAATATTTTTCTGTATGAATCTGTGTAGTGAAAATTTGGGTGCAAATTAAAACAAAAATACTGTGATAAAATCACTAAAAGAATTTATAAAATAAGAGTAAGAGTACATTACCATAATTTAAATTTTTGATTCAGCTCTCGCCATCAACAGGTTTTGAGAAATTTTGAGTATGGGTACAAGAGTAAAATAATCAAAAGTTTCCTAAGTTATCAGAAACTTTTTCAACCTCATTGCCATTACTTTCTTCACCTTTTTCAACATTATCTGCAGCTTTTTCAACATCATTTACAATATTATCTTCTCCTTTTTCAACATTATCTCCAACTTTTCCAGGATGCTTTCCTAAAATTTCTGTCATGAATACCAGGAAGGAAAATATATGCCCTAATGCGAGAACAATAAAAGCTCCAGTAAAATCTTCAAACGTCAATTTCGAAATACTTGCACTTTCGTGCTTAGCAGAATTCGGTGGAGACATGCGTATTTGAGCTATATACTCTCGGTCTCGAAGGGTTTTAGCATAAAGATCTGCCTCAACAATACGACGAACAACCTTTTCTAATTTTCTTGGGCAACAGAAATTTTTCGAATAAGCTATTCCAAGATGGGACAAAATGAAAGAATCATCAGATACGAAATAATCCCTGCTGTATGTGACTAAGTCTAATCTGTCCGAGATGAATGCTTTCTTACCTTCATAACTCAAAAATCCGGGTTGACCATGTATTCCTTCTTCTTCAGTCCGTCTTCTACACTTTTCTATAGCTTCAAGCCTGTCATCATTTGCTTCAAACCATGCGACGCTGGGATAACCTCCTTTGTATGAGATGCATTTGATTGTTTTTTCCTTTGCTACTTTGGCTAAGTCTGATATGTCACGAATTCCAACCATTCTGGGAAATGTCATGACAGACAATATAACAGCTTTGTAGCTGGTAATAAGAATAAGAGTGGTTAAAAACCACGTAATGAGCAAACAAACGGTGTTTTTGTATCTGACCTTATAGGAGAATGAATTTTCTAATAGAGTTCCTATAGTATCTACTAAAACAGTAGGGTAGGTTTGCCTTCTCTTCAAAAGCATATACAAAATATATGATATCAATATGAGACTTATTCCTATGCTGATCCATACCTCAAAGAAGAAAACATCAAATATAGCAAATTTTTTGGGATATGGTTCTGGTTTATTTGTCATAAAAGAAACATCAGATATATACATAGGAAAAGTAAAATTTACTACTTCTCTTCTTTCATTATGCATTGTAAGTCCGCTTACTGTTAGATCAGCTTCTCCTCTTAGCACCATTCCAATTACGCCACTCCAAGTACCATTAGACATCTTTCTTCCAAACGAATCATCTGCGGGCATAACAATTTGAAACGGTATTCCAAATCCTTGGGCTAGAGCACGGATAATTTGAGCATTAAAAACATTCATAACAGTCCCATCAATATTAGTTACATTTGTATCGTGCTCACTTGGTGTTGGCGTAACAGTGGCAAGTGTTAGCATTTTTGGTACAGCTTCTTCAGTCATCTTCATCCTAAAATGAAATTTTCAAATCAGTTTTGCAGTTGAATTGAATTTAAAATAAAAAAAAAATCTTTACTATTTTTAACTAGAAGATAGCCCGTCAGAATGACGTGTTTGCATTTTCAAAAGAATGATATAGCATTGAATTAGAAAAAGAATTATGAAGTAATAAATTTTATCTTATCTGACTAATAGAATCAGGTGGGGGTAAAATAGTTATAAAAACAGCTCATTTATCATTAAAACTTAATTTGTAAGAAAGAACTTCACTTACAAAATTTGAATAACTACTTCACAAAAAATATGCATATTAGAACTAATAAAGCTATTTTAAAATATATTGTCAATTAACTTTCGTCTTCGTTCATTGCTTTAAAAAAATCAATAACCTTCAATTTCTTATAAATCAGAAAAAAATAAAAATAAGAGTCCTTCACGGATTAATTTACGATAGCTGACGCCAAAATAATGATTATGTAACTTAAATTTTAAAAAGTTCAACTCAGATTAAATCCTGATTTTCTTAAATATGCATAAAGTAACCAGTAATAAATTTTGAGCAGTAAAAATTATCTTTTATCACTTAAGTAAATTGCAACTACGTTAATATTATTAATTACATTATTAATAATATTAATTATTAATATTATTAATTATTAATTATTAATAATATTATTAATTACTGTATTAATTGCATTAACAGATTTTTTTTTCTCAAATTCTTTTATTAAATTACAAATTTATTTTCCCTACATAATAGAAAAATGCAAAATTTTACTTGCATTGATTATATATATATATATATATATATATATATATATACTACACGGCATAGTATTCCCGATAGTCTAATTATATTTTATAAGAAATACGACTATTCATTTTTTTCCACAATGTCTTCAGAGTTCAAAGAATTTCAAAAGAAATTTCGTTTTTATTTTAACTACCGATAGATGGCGCCAACAAAGCACAAAAGTTCACAATGAATGCGATACAAACGAATGTTTACTTAAAAAGGAAAGAGGTTGAGATTTCAACTGAAGTTATCTCAGAAGATATACATAATTGAATGTAAGTAAGCTCTCAAATGTTCATTTATTTTGAATAATCTTTCTAAAAATGCAACTTTTATGAAGTTTTATTCGAAAAATAAATTTGAATAAAAATAGCCGAATGGAATACGATAAAGTGAAGTGGGATCCGTATGAGTTCACTCCGGAAGCGGTATACACTTAGCGCTATTATATATATATATATATAATGAGAAATTTAAAACTCGAACTAAACATCGGCTTGGAGAAAAATTTGTACTTAATAACAAACGTATAGTGAGGTTATAATTTAAGTTCTTCTACACAGATCAATGATAAAGCCGTCTTGGTTGACGTATTATCATGGAAATTAGGTATTTATGTATTTAAAACCGAAAATTTAATTTTTAAGACCAATTTCGGCTGATCTGAGCATACGCAATAAGCCTTCTATGGTGCTTTTCTGGCAATATATGCAGTGAGAACAATTTTTAAGTTCTTTCGTTTCAGAGGAAAGTTTGTCGAAATTAAAAGGTCGGAGTTGTCTAAAGATCCAGAAAAAGTACCCGTAAGGCATGGTGACGTCACGGCGACGTCGTTGTGAAGTCACACTGTGATTTTGTGACCGTCGATGTGACGTCACGTGACGTCGATGTGACGTCATAGGGACTAGAATGCGAGGTCGTTATGGCCGTTTTAGAGGTCGTTTGTGACGTCACATTGTGACCACTCTGTGAAGTCACGGTGTGACAAATTTGTGAAAAGTGTGTCATTTGTGACTATTTTGGCATTAACTTTGTGACGAACTTGTGACGAAAGCGACAATGCTTTGAAGTCACACTGTGACCAATTTGTGAAATATGTGTCATTTGTGACGAACTTGTCATAAACACTGTAATTTCAAATGAAAATCAAATTTCAAATTAATTGCTTAAAAGACGCAAATAGTGAAAAAGATTCCATGCTGGGACACGAACCCGGGCCATTAGTACAGCGCACTGACATTCTACCGACTAAATCACATGGAACGATACCCAGGCTGGAAAATTTCACACTATTACATGATGGCGAGGCTACAAACTCAGCACAAGATGGAATATTTAGCGTGAGCTACCAACATGATGCAAACACGAAACTTAATTAAATCCAGCATCGATTAAAATTATATTAATACTTGGAAATTTTTCCAGAGAGAACCATTCGCCTTGCATACAATATTTCAAATGAAAATCAAATTTCAAATTAATTGCTTAAAAGGCAATTTTAATTTGAAATGTTGTATGCAAGGCGAATGTTTCTCCCTGGAAAATTTTCCAATTATGAATATAGTTTCAATCGATGCTGGATTTCATTAAGTTTCGTGTTTACCCCATGTCGGTGGCTCACGATAAATATTCCATCTTGTGCTGCGTTTGTAGCCTTGCCAACCTGTAATAGTGAGAAATTTTACAGACTGGGCGTCGTTCCATGTGGTTTAGTCGGTAGAATGTCAGTGTGCTATACTTATGGCCCGGGTTCGAGTCCCGGCATGGAATCTTTTTCACTATGTTGGCCTTTGCGCCTTTTAAGCAATTAATTTGATATTTGATTTTCATTTGAAATATTGTATCTAAGGCGAAGGATTCTCTCTGGAAAAATTTCTAAGTATTAATACAGCGATGAATTTTGAAATAACCTTTTGCTGTAAATATAAAATCTTATCTTTTTACCGTACTTTTTAGCAAAATATCGCTATTTTGGAGTCCTATTCTTCTAAAACATTTTAAATTTTTCCACTTAAAAAACAATGCTTATCAAGTGACATTATTTTTTTTAATTCAGTTCTATGCTTGATATTGAGTTCAAGCTTGATATTTAGAATGTGTAAATTTTTTAATTTGTTGTGATTTGTCATTGCTTTATTAAATACGAACATGGAGACTAACGGATATTAATACAACTATTATTTATAGAGCGGCATGATAAGCGATATTTATTTAAATTTTTTATTCCCGTGTATATTGTATTTTGTGAATATGAGCTAAATAGATTTGGTATGTTTTATAGGAAAAGACTGATCTGGGAAATAGAAAAAAAACGAGTAAGAAAAATCATGCGTTAATCATAGATTATAAAATTCTTTCCAACACTTTCTGAATGCTTTAACAAGACATCGTAATTGAGGGAAATGACGTAAATAAGATAACTAAGTAAATATTTTAGAAAATTCATAAAACATTTGAAAAATTGATTTCAGCAGTTACCGTCCATAGCCAAATATGTTTTCCAATTCTTTTCCAAAGCCCTGTATTTGATCTGTAGGTAGATACACTGAGAAAAATGAAGTACTCAAAAATAAGTAAACCGACGTACTCATATCGAATTGAATATTTTTGGATCAAAAATGAACCCATGCTTTCTCTATTTTGAAACATTACATGTTATCAAACCCAAACAAACGAATAGTTTTGTACCCTGTAAAGGTTCATTTCATTTATGGCGGCATAAATGAGCTTTATTAATGTAAATATTAAATTATGCACAGCATTTTAAAAATAATTTAAAAGTGCTTGGAAATAATGCTCTTGTTATAAAAATATTCGATTTGAGTATCTTGTTAAGAATTTTGCTATTTTTCTTAATAAATAATCAATTAAACATTTCTTGTTAAGAACTTTGAACGGGAAATAAATGTCAGTACATTTTTACTTTAAATTTTAGGTTTTTCTTTTTTTTTTTGTGGGGGGTGGAAGTACATAACGATTCATATTTGATCACAACCAATGAATAAATAATGAGTACATGTGTTTCTCAACTTTGAGTACATTTGGATCGGAGCTATTTTGAGTATGTGACGCATTTAAAATGGAGTACTGTTTACTCAATTTTGACTTCCCATTTTTTTAAGTGTATATATACTATATAATGGGAAAATTTAGTTTAGCAAGAAAACGCCTAACAGGTTGAAATTCTTTTTCAGCAATTTATACTAATGTATGGAAACATACTTGAATACTTTTGTACAACCCTGTAGTTTACCTAGAATCTTTATTACACGCCACTATTTACTTAAAATTAAATTCAAACTAAGACACTCTTAAAACTGCTGAAATCACATTTCCAGAAATTATAATTTATAGACGGCCATGTATCCAATTCTTTACGTGACCCTGTATATCATTTTATCTATATTCTACAAACATTTCTTGGTAAATTAAATGCAGTTCAGCAAAAAAAAAAAGCATAACTCATTTAAAAACCACCTTTAAGCATTTTGCGCCCATACCCAGTAATCCTTACGAATACTTTTGTGTAGCCTTGTATAGGAATTATAGCATTTATATACACCATATACTATGCATAAATATAGTGAATCATAAAAGCGCATATCATAATTAAAAATACATTTCCAGCAATCATCGCTAATGAACAGTACTTCGGATACAATATAGTATATGAAATATTTTGTGTGTCCTTGTAAATGCTATATACGTATTATTCGTATTATACATGAAATAATTTATAGTATGTAAACCTCAGCGACATATATCGATTTCATTATATATGAAATAGATTAACATAATTAAAGTATGCCGCAAACAATTCCCTCCACCCCTATATCATTATGTATTTGAATTCCCTTTTTAGCCCTGTAAATGAACAATAACTATTCTTTGCATCGCATAGTCAACAGAATGCATATTTTAGTGCACTTCCTAAATGCATATAAATTTTATTCTGTTTGAAAGCGGGCGTAAAATCATAAAAAATCATTTGAAACGATTTTTTCCCATGGGCTGTAATGTAACGGAAAACTTTTGGCTGTCCCTGTAAATGAACAAAGCATGCTACAAACTTCATTAGAAATAGGTACCGTGCTATGGTAAACGTCAATAACATCCAAAAATTTCAGGGCAATCCGAGTATATTTTCGAGAGTTAGAGTGCGGACAGACTGCTAGACGGACAGACGGAGAGACAAACCGAAGTCATAAGCACTTTTCAACTTGTGTCTTATATTATGTATCCTGTATTATATGAACTTTTAAAAAATATATACTAAAGAAGTTTAATCTATAACTTCCCATCAGGCAGGAAAAACACTTTGTTTCAATGTTTAAATATCATATTTTACTTTGTAGTGCCAATAATTACGCGTATCATAAACGTAGAAAATGAATTTACAATAGAAGAAAATTTAATAACCGATTCAGACTGTCTATAATTAAATGTTTGATTAAAATCACAAACAGAAAAAATGCTTACATACAATTTAAAAAAATAAATATACCAATTTGAAAAACACTAAAAATAATAATTAGTATTTATAATTGTACTATTAAACAACAGCAAACTCAATAGATAAATTAAATGTATTATTAGATTTAACAATATCTCCAAAATATTTCCATACGGTATAAGGAATTCCTATTATTTTATAATTTCGGCAATTTTAAATCTGAAAACATTGGTTTGAAGATTTAGGATTTTGAAAGATAATTTAAAATATTATTAGCACTAAAAGAAAATTCTTTCAAATGTTTCACTACTGTAATATGTAAAAATACATTTTCCCAGTATAATGTTAATTTCTAATCTGAAACAGTTTCGTAATCTCATGATAATCGAACATCATATTTAACCCCAAAATAATAATAACTATAAGTGTTAGTAATCAAAAAATAGTAAGAAGCCGATAAAATAATTCCAAATCATTGTCGTTCCATACATTTTCAATCTCAAGTAAGAGTAAATTAATGTTTATATTAATTCCAGTATGAATGAGGGCATGCACAGTCTCTGCGCAGTTTTTTTTTTTCAAGCGATGGCAGATTAAGATATTTTTCTTTACAGTTATCGAATTTGAAAATATACCTGACAGTTAAAGATCAGTCTCTTACAAATATAACATAAAACTATTTAACTCATATGTACAAATCAGGAATAAAATATTTAAATTAAATAAAACTTACATATACGTTCTATTAATATCCGTGTATCCTAAAATGGTCATTTCCTTATCTTAAAGTCTTGTAGACGTGGTGAAGGTGATGTTCTAAAAACAGTGAACTATTTATTTCTCGCGTCTTCTCATGTTTATTTTTTTGTGTGCAGACGATTTTCAAGCAGATGGTCTGGTACAGATTATTTGTTTTTGCATGCAAGAGATATGAAACTTGAATGCGCAGTAATTTTCTGAAAGTATGGTTAATTAAATTTTGTATTTGAAGAAATGTCCAATGTATTTAACCTTTTATTTTTATCCGTACCAAATAATTAAAGTTAAAATGTATTGTAAAGTTCCTTTTTTCTGAATAATTATAATAATAATATTCATAATTAGAGTTTATTAGATATACCATTGTTTAAATTTTCAAAAGTGTAAAAATAAATTTAATGGTAATAATGAGCCCTCCTTTTTTTTTCTTTTTTTTTTTAAGTAAAGTTTGTTTTGCACAAATTTTGTATATTTCTTTTATTTTCGGAAAATGCTAATTTTATTTAAAAAGTCTGAAAGAAGTAGAATTTATGACTTGAATACAAATTATAAAAATATTCTAAAGCAAGAAATGCATAGATGACTAAACTCTGAAGACTCTTTCTACGTGCTCATTAAAAGGTGCAGATTTAACTGTAATAGAAATTTTTTATTTTGAAACCACAGAAATGTTTCGAATAATCCTGGTCGGTAAAAAAATAAATAAATAAATAAATTTCCTCCCAACAAACTAAATATGTAAAGTGTATAAATTTAATATTCCTAATTCTAAATATATTATCCAAATGCTAGATAAAATTGAAATCATGAAAAAGTATACATTCACTATCTTAGATATCAAATTGATAAAATATAGCCTGAAAATTTAGTTTATTAATGCTTGCATCGTGCACTTTATTTATTATGCCCCCCCCCCCCCCCCTTTAATGACAGAATTTACCATTTGCTATCCACTAATATATTTTATTCCTTATGCCATGTAACTCGTGACTGTTTAAAATATTTCTCTTCATTTTCAAAGATTTTTGAAGTTCATATTTTTCTCGAACTGTGACTTACAATATGGTGGTTTTTTTGTCACATATGTGACGTGACGTACTTTACATAGCAATGACATAACAGTGACCTCACAATTTTTTTTAATTGCCAGAAAAACATAATTTTACAGTAAATAACATGTTTTAAAGAATTTTCGTAATTTTTTAAAGTTTTCTAAGAAGTTCACATGTCAGTCACAATGTGACATCATTGAGTGGTGGCATTTTGGTCACAGATGTGACGTGACCACAGTGACTTACAGTGACGTCACAACGACGTCACCGTGACCATGCATGCTATGAGGGTAATTCTGGTTCTCCAAAGGGAAAGTGGGTTCGATCCCTGCTCCTGGCATAATATGTTTCCCTGATATTGATAGTATTCTAATGACTTAGTTTAATAACTCAAATTATATTTTTCTTCAGAAGGAAACCTTATAGAAAATTCAAAAAGTTATAGTTTGTTTTCTTTGCTATTACGTTAAAATTATCAACCCCAATATTTTGTAATTAGTGTTTTTGTATTTAAAATTTTTAAGTAAAAGTTCTGACATGTAATTATCTATTAAATAAATTAAAATGGTTGACAGTTTTTGGCATATTTTTTATTACAATTGATCGATAAAGCATATATACTAAGAAAAGCAACTGATTATTTATCTTAAAAAAGTAAGGGAAAATATTCATATGAAAAACTGTGGTGTTATCTATTGGTACTGTAATGCAGTTACGTATTTTTATTTGAGAAAACTAATAAAATTTAAACTTTAAGATTTTCTTTATCAGTAAAAAATTTAAGAAAAAATAATTGTAGTCCTCTTTTTTGCATCTACAAACAGAATTCTCTGTAAAATGTTCTGTTGTCTCTATCTGCGTAAAGGCAGAATTTGCAGCCCGACCCAGACGGATATAAATGGAACAAAATTTCTATTTTTTAACAATTCTTAATAACCTTTCTGTAAACATTTCTGACATTTTAATGATAATATGAACCTTTTTTTATGGCTGTCAATTTTTGACTGGTATTATCTATTATACGTCATATTGACCATTGGAAAAAGAAATGAGCAATAAAAAGTGGTTCATACTTCAATCACTAGATAGTGATTTTCATGAAAGATAAAAGAAATAATGGAATGCGGGGAGTCTTGATAACAGCATTATACAATGGTCTTTACCATACAGTTACAGAAGTTATTGAGGTTTACAGATCAAAATTTTTATCGGACCTGAAATAACAAATTAATTAAACTGTGAGAATATAGTAGTTTTAAAAAAGATATATTCCGGCATAAACTTTAAATAGTATTTTTCTTTAACCTACCTCGACCCGTTTCTATAATTTATTACATTCGATATCAACCAGAATCTTTTTCATAAAGTCATTTAAATAAAAGCCACATAGTCAACTATGTTAAATAAATATGTTGAATAGATATAAATAAAAATTCTGGTGCGTATGTTTTTTTTTTTTTTTTTTTTTTTATCAAGGTTTACTAAAATTTCAGCAGCGTAGTGAGTTGATGCAATTTCATTGAAAGGAGACTGGAGTGATAGGATCAGTAGTGACAAAATTAAGAAAATTGCTTTTGTGCTCATAGTAAGTTAATCTTACAAGGAAGGTCTCCATACGGGCATATTCAGAAAAATCTAAAAAAGTTACAGAGTGTTCTTCTTATGTAGATATATATGTTTATAAAATTTTTTTGGCGGAACCTCGATAGAACGTTCGTAAAAAAATAATAAATATTTCGTTTATTTGGCGATTTATCATTGGTTGGCGGTGAAATGAAATTTCGAAAATTTACTTTTTTATGTCGAATACTCTTTAATATAAAAATGTTTTATATTGAACTTGTTTAAATAAATTGAATGTAAATAACTTTACTTTTGTCAGTTTTAGTTTAATTTAACTATAGTTTTGTCATATATATCTATCTATACTAATCTTATAAAGAGGTAAAAATTGTTTATTTGTAGGAGGTAAGCTCTGGAACTACCGAACCGATTTCAAAAGTAATGGTATCAAAATGATGGTGTTAGTCCAACTTAGAACATAGGCTATATCTTATGTCCGTGCCACTGGCCAAAAGGTGGTGCAGGAGCAAAAATCGTTCTAAAAATGCGATTTTTGTGTTACTGAAGGGCCTAGAAACATGAAATTTTGAATGGTAGTTACTTATGAGATACTAATGATCTCTAAGGACATTTCTTAAAAAATCGAAATTAAAAAGGGGTGAAAATGCGCAAAAAGCATTTTAAAAAACGTTCAAATGGCGATTTTTTAGTAATTTCAGGAATTGCCAAATCGATTTAAAAAATAATGGTGTCAAAATGATGTTGACAACCCTTGCTCTAATATAGGCTACATTTTATGTCGGTGCCACTACCCCTAAAGGGGGTGCAAGAGCAAAAAAAGGTCGAAATTGAGATTTTTGTGTTACTGAAGGGCCCAGATACATGGAATTTGGAATGGTAGTTACTTATAAGATATAAATGATCTCTAAGAACATTTCTTAAAAAAATTGAAATTTAAAAGGGGATGAAAATGCGCGAAAAGAGTTCTAAAAAACGTTCTAAATGGCGATTTCTACGCAATCTCAGAAAGTACCCAACCTGTTTCAAAAGTAATGGTTGGAAATTGATAATGACAGCTCTTGCTCCAACATAGGTTCCATTTCATGTCGGTGTCACTACCACCTAGTGGTTGCAGAAGCAAAAACATGTGCTAAATTGCGATTTTTATGTTACTGAAGGGCCTAGAATCCTGAAATTAGGCAGGGCAGTTATTTATAAGATACAAATGATTTCTAAGAACATTTCCTAAAAAATCGAAATTTAAAAGGTATGAAAATGAGCGAAAAGCTCTAAAAAACTTTCTAAATTGCGATTTCTATGCAATCTCAGGAAGTACCGAACCAATTAAAAAAAATAATGGTGTGAAAACGATGGTGACAGCCCTCGCTCCAACATAGGTTGTATTTCATATCGGTGCCACTACCCCAAAGGGGGTGAAGGAACAAAAAACGATCTAAATTGCGTTTTTTTGTAATACTGTAGGGGCGAGTAACTTGAAACTAGGCATGGTAGTTACTTATAAAATATAAATGATCTCTAAGAACATGTCTTAAATAATTCGAAATTTAAAAGGGATGAAAATGGGCGAAAAACGTTCTAAAAAACGTTTTAAATTGAGATTTCTACGCAATCTCAGAAAGTACCCAACCGATTTCAAAAGTAATGTTTGGAAATTGATGATGGCATGCCTTGCTCCAATATAGGATATATTTCATGTCGGCGTCACTACCACTTTGCGGTTGCATTTAAAAAAAAAACTTTCTAAATTGTGATTTTTGTGATACTGAAGGGCCTAGCAACTTAAAATTTGGCATAGTAATTACTTATGAGATGTAAATAATCTCTGAGAAGAGTTGCTTAAAAATTTGAAATTTAAAAGCGGTGAAAATGAACGAAAAGCGTTCTAAAAACGTTCTAAATATGCGATTTCTACGCAATCTCAGGAAATATAAAACGATTTCAGAAGTAATGGTTTCAAATTGATGGTGACAGTCCCCGCTCCAACATAGCCTATATTTTACGTTGTGGTCACTACCACTTGGGGGTTACAGGAGCAAAAAAGTTTCTCAATTGCGTTTTTTGTGTTACTGAGGGGGTCTAACATTTTAATTACTTCAAAGATGCAAATGCTTTTTAAGAATTGTGGAAAGAAAATTCCAAATTTAAAAGGATGAAGTGAGGCGAAAAGCATTCTATAAGCGTTCTAAATTACGATTTTTATGCAATCGTATGAAATACGAAACAAATTTCAAACATAATGGTTGCAAATTGATGGGGATAGAACCTGCTCAAACATAAGCTATATTTTATGTCAAGGATTGCAGGAGCAGAAAACTTTCTAAATTGGGATTTCCGCGGTACTGAAGAGGCTAGAAACTTTAAATCTAGCACGGTAGTAACTATTAAAATATAAATGTTCTCTAAGAACACTCGAAAATAAATTCGAAATTAAAAAGGGGTGAAGCGAAGGGACGGAGCGAAAAGCATTCTAAAAGAGTCCTAAATTACGATTTCTATGCAAGCTATGGAAATAATAAACCGATTACAGAAGTTATTAGTTGCGAATCAAGAGTGATAGTCCCTGATCCTATACGGGCCATATTTTATGCCGGTGTCACTACCACCTGGTTGGCAGGAACAACAAGAAAGCCTTTAAAAACGTCTAAATTCCCTTTTCTATAGCATATTAGGAAATACCAACCAATTCCAAGGTTAATGTTGGCAAATTAATGATGAGTCTCTGTTTCAACATTTTTCGAGACATTCTATTTCAACTCTGTTTCGGCATTGTATGTTTGTGCCACTAACACCAGAGAAGTGGTAGACTGTTAGACAAGAAGCTTGGAATTTGACATGGTAGTTAATTTTAGGATGTAAATGTATTAAGATGGTTTCTAAAAAATCCAAAACTTCAAATGAATACTGAAATGAGCGTATGAAATGAGCATAAAAGTCTCAAAATACTTTCTAAATTATCATTTAATAGGAATTACTTTTAGTTCTTCTTATTAATTAAAATCTCATTTCTGTCTGTTGCACTTTTATAAGGAAGTTTAGTCAAACTATGGCTTAATTTGTAATTTTTGAATTATTTCAAAAAGGGTTCTTCTAATAAAAAATAGTCATGCAAATATCACTTGGCATATTTAAAACTATTACGCGAGCAAAGCCGCGGGGTTTGCTAATCTATATATATTTATAATGAAAGTTAAATATAAAATTTTAGGAATTAAAACAAAATTAAAATTGTTTCAATATCTCAAAATTAAGTCCAAATAAGCACTGTCGATTCAATTTTTTTGCTATGGAAACGACGAATTCTTTGATATGGAAATTAATAACTGGTAAACGAAACTTGCCTTTATTTTGGAATACGCTGAAATACATGAAAGTATTTTTGTATATGAAATTGTTTTTAAAGTAATAAAATTAAACAACAAGCAACATAAATATGTAATACGAAAAACATATATTTATTAAACTTTCTCATTGTTTATGTTTAAATTCATTAAATGCTTTTTACACGCATTCTAAAAATCAATTAACAAACAATTTTCAGGTTCATTAAAATCGTTTGCTTTTGGCGAAGAAAAGTACTGCTCGCCAAATCGCGTGACGCTTTCGTCTTTTCGCGCCAAATACTCGAAAGTATTTTAATATTTTACAGACTTTCTACTGTAATTCGGCCGCTAAATTTGACTGACCTTTATTTCATACGGAAGTAGTTTAATTGGTATTTTTTTTTTTCAAAATATTCTGAGTATGCCCAGTAATGAGACCTTCCTTGTTAGAAAGACTGCAATATGATATTTTGAACTAAACAAAAGTATGTTAGCTCATGACAAAATCATCTCTATAATAATAGCCTAAGTCATGTGACTGTCATCAAAAGTTCCGGGCTGATCACTTCGCCTTTTATATGCTAGGCGTCTATTTTGGTATTTGGCGCAGGTGGTAAATAGCCAAGTATTTTTCCATCGCCATCATTTTATCAGCATTATAATAATTTAAGTCATGTGACTGTCATAAACAATTGCCATGTTCATATGTGAGGCGGCCCTTTTCAAAATTATGTTTTCGAATAAAACTAGATAAAAGTAGCCATGATAGCAAAAAATTCTTTGTACTTTATGTTTGCCGGATAAAAATCTCGCCAATAGCCCTTTTTAGCTCGCCAATTAGCATTTTTAACCATTTGAAAAAATGGTTATTGTCCTCGGTCAGGGTAGGAAATCAAAAACACATCTGAAGCGTTTTGTTAGTTGAATCCCGCATTTTATTCGTTTTCTGATTGGTCTGTACAGTAATCTGTATTTTCCCTTTACTTTCAACAGAGATGGATACTTCTGTTGCCACTATGACAGAAAAGTAATAAAAACTACAAAAAAAAAATTAATAACTCAGAAACAAATTGAGATAAAGCTTTCAAACAAATTGCATTTAAAAGTATATTTTTTTCTCTATACAACGATATAAAAAGTAATATTGTGGGATGTTTAGAAGTTTAAAAATTTTTTAAATTTCATTTAAAATTGGTCCAGGAATATCCATGGCGTACGTAATGTATGACCAGCTCCGTAGAAGCTTAAAAATTTACAGTACCAAAATTGTAAAACTGAAATTCTTTTAAAATTTGTTCATGATGGGTCCAGGAATGTTAATGTTTAATCCATGGCGTACGTAATGTATTATCAACTCCGTGCAATTTTTTATGTCTTAAATTTTAGTCTTAAAAAAATAATTTTCCAAATGGTCGTTGTAATTTGTTAAATTGCTTTTTTTTTTTTCGTGTGGTAAATTAAAAATTGATTTGATGTCGAAATGAAATGTCATGGTTTATGGTATTATTTATTATTTTTCTTTTCTTCCTTTCTTTTTATAAAGAAATAAGTAAAATCCATGAATTTTAAATGTTTCAGTTGTAAAGTTCTGTATTTTAAATAAAATGAGTGTAAGGATTATATTTAAAATGAAATTAATAAATCACCAATAAATGCAACGGGAATAATGGTGATTTATCCCCTGCGTTCGGCTAACATAAATATACAAGAGTTCTTGATTTTTCAATGAGAATCTTCCGACTTCGCGAAGGATTGATCAAGTAAATTAAATTATGAAAAAAAGTAACATGATACAACGGTTAGCATTACATTTAAAGGGGGACCAAACTGGTCGCCGACGGCGGCTAGCAGTGGCGTAGCTAGAGCATTTCGTTTGGGGGGGGTGTGAAGATCGAATTTACCGAATGTTCATAGTAATTTTTTTTTTTTGTATTTACAGTACAGGACCTATTACCCAGAATCCTCGGAACCGAAGGCTTTCTGGATTTTGGAATTTTCCAGATTTCGGGTCCTCTCAAATTTCACGTTTTTTTCGCGATCCTTTGACGAAATTTGCGGGTTTTTTTTCACGATCCTTTGACGAAATTTTTGGGTGTTTTTTTCGCGATCATTTGACAAAATTTGAGTTTTTTCGCGATTCTTTGACAACATTTGCGTATTTTTTCTACGATCCTTTGACGAAATTAGCGTCTTTTCGCGATCATTTGACGAAATTAGCGTTTTTTTCCCGCGATTCTTTGACAAACTTTCAGATTTTTTCCGCGATTCTTTGACAAAATTTGCGTTTTTTTCTGGAACCTTTGACAAAATTCGCGTTTTTTCCGCGATTCCTTGACAAAATTTGCATATTTTATATGATCATTTGACGAAATTAGCGTTTTTTCCGCAATTCTTTGACAAAATTAGCATATTTTTTCTACGATGATTTGACGAATTTACCGTTTTTTCACGATCATTTGACGAAATTAGCGTTTTTTCCGCGATTCTTTGACAAAATTTGCATATTTTTTCTATGATCATTTGACGAAATTAGCGTTTTTTCGCGATCCTTTGACAAAATTAGCGATTTTTCCGCGATTCTTTGACAAAATTTGCGTTTTATTTCAGGATCCTTTGACAAAATTCGCGTTCTTTCCGCGATTCTTTGACAAAATTTGCGTATTTTTTCTACGATCATTTGACGAAGTTAGCGTTTTTCCGCGATCCTTTGACGATATTAGCGATTCTTTAAAAGACGTTCGCATTCTTTTACGAAATTCGCGTTTTTTCTGTGATTCTTTGACGAAATTCACGTTTCTCTGCAATTTTTTGACAAAATTAGCATTTTTTAACGATCCTTTGATGAAATTATCGTTTTTTTTTCGCGATCCTTTGTCAAAATTCGAATTTTTTTCTCGACTCTTTGACGAAATTTGCATTTTTTTTCAGAATCCTGTGATGAAATTTGCGGGTTTTTTGCGATTCTTTGACGGAATTTGTGTTTTTTTTTCGCGATTCCTTGACAAAATTCGCGTTTTTTCTGCAATTCTTTGGAGAAATTGGCGATTTCTTCTGCGAACGATTGACGTAATTGATTTTTTTTTCGGCGCCCATTTGTCGAAAATCGCGATTTTTTTTTATGTCTGAATTTTCGGACTGAAGACCAATTTTTTTTTTAATTTTCGGAAAATTCAGAACAGAATCAATCACCCCCGGTGAAATATCTGAAGATTTTCTTTTTTCAACGAATCTTAATATAAATTAATTTTATACTAAAATTGGAGAGAAAAAATGATTTTTTCCTAATGTCGGGGGGAGGGGAGGACGGCTTCGTGTTATCTGGCGGCTGAAATAACATATTTTAGTGGTTACAAGTCGTAACACAATGGATTGAAAAAAAATTAGGAATCGGTAAAATTTTCAAAAAATTTCAAAATTTTAGTACAAATTTACAAATTTAGAAAATTTTCAAATAATTATTTTTTTCGGATTTCGGGTCTTTCCGGATTTTGGAATTCCGGATAATGGGTCCTATACTGTATTTGTATTTATTTGTATTTTGTATTTTTTCACATTGTTTTCTTTTGGGCGAGGGGGTGGAGGATTAGACATTTATTTATTATTTCAGTAATATATAAATAAGCAGACCAAAAAATTTTAACAAAAAACTAAATAATTTCAACCATTTAAAATTTTACAAACTGGAGGAGCGAGGGTAGTAGAAATTATGAATGGAGGGAGTGAAATAGATAACTGCTGATTTATTTATCGTATTGCACAATTACAAATAAAGCAGAGGAAAAAAGTAATTTTAAAGACTTTAACCCTTAACTGATCAGGTAAGGTGTTTCCCACCCCAGAGAATTTTTTTTGTGGTATTTAGATACGTGTATTTATATGTATATGTATGTACACTTACAGTACTTTTTCAGTTGTTTTTATTCAAGTAAATAATGCAAAATTCACATGAGATTTTCTTACTTTAATTCGTAAATTTTGTTGAGTGCACAAGACAAGAAATCAAATTTTGGGGTTGTATACACACCACCTCACCACGTTATATATATATATATATATATAAATCACCTCATCACTTAAGGTTTAAGCTTTTCGTGCTCGATACTTCAGTGAGGGGGGGGGGGGGGCAAAGGTAAAAGGAGTAATTTGGGGTGAGGTGTAAAAAGACAGATTTAGATTGATTATTTATTATTACAATAAAAATAAGTTTAACAGAAAATATTTTAAAAATAATTATTTTTTTCTTTTATTTATAACTCAAAGTTTGAAATTTGCAATACTTTTTAAATTTTAAGTTAGAAGTTTGTACGGGTAGAAATTTTCAGGCCCGGGCCAGGCCGACCCATAGAAAAAAAGTCAACCTGGCCCATTATAAAAGATAGGCCTGAACTCGGCCAGACCTGTCAAAAAAATTATTGGCCTGGCCCGGCGTTATAGCAGCTAAAAGTTCAGCCTGAGACCATTCTGGCCCGAAAAAAAAAATGAAAATCTCGACCCGAGCCTGGCACGGCCCGAGTGAATTTTTACAAAACATTGATTTTTACGTCGATTTGGTTAAAAATTTGTCTGTACGAGGAATCTTGATCAAAAATACTTAATCTTAGTTTTTTTTTTTTTTTTTTTTTTTTTTTTTTTATAGAAATGCCGTAGATTGCGATATATTTTTTTTTAAATAAATCTCTATTTGTTATATGCAAATGCTTCGACTATCATTATTTTTGTTAATCCATATTGGAGACTTAAAAATCTAGAAAATGCTATACAGTGAAATCTTCTAAGACGGAATCGCACTGTAAAGTAAAAAAATGCATTACAGACAAGTTCCCTTCTTAATAGGTGTAAATGTATTATATATCCTTTTCTCACATATTATTATATTAATTTTGCATGGATCAACACCTTTTTCAGTTTAAAACAGGATTACGCATAGGCAGGTTCTTTTTCACACGCGTTGCTATATTTTAATTTAGCTTTATTTTGCTACCAGGCCACGCTCAGACAATGATTTTCATACGGGTTGGGTGAAAACCGGAACTGAAAATTTTGGCCCATGAAGACTTAGAAGAATGAAACCAGTCCCGGCTCTGTACAGAAAACATTAATTAGGCCTAGTCAGGCGTTATTTATGTTTTGCCAAAGCTGACGTTTGTAACAGATTTTTTTAAAACGTGGCAAAAGATCATTATGAGGTAGCAATTGATTATAATTTTATATGTGATACATTTATCAGAAAATTAAAAAAGTCTATTGGATTTCAAAGCACTTCATGCCTTATGCCTGCTGATTTCATGCTTCTGGATTAAAAAAATGTCTACTTAAATGTGTCAGAAAATTTACCATTCGTAAGAGGAGTAAAAGTATTTTTTAAGAACAAGTATTTTTTTTTTTTTTTTCATAAACGTGGCATTTAATTCGAAGTTAGAAAATTATTTAGTTATTTCAAATTTTAATCCGTGTATGGTATATTTGATAATTTTGATGATATGTGACAGAAAAATGCACAATATAAGAATAGGAGGATTTTTGGATTTTATTTTTTCTTTTCTTTTTTTTTTTATTTCTCTTTTTCCATAAATATTTATCCAAGTAAAAACGTAAGATAAAATAAGAAAATTAATAAAAATTAAATAAAAATATATGAGAGAATTGGTTGATTAGTAGTTTTTATTTTCTCTGGTAATTAGAATAAAAATAATTGTTGCAGATTACTTCAATGAGAAAATTTCAACTGTCTGCCCCCCAAAGCAGATCAAAGGACCAAAACAAACTACAGAGAACGACGGAAACATTTAGTAGACAATGTTGCATAAAACCGGACAGAAGAATTTTTTTACTTGGAACTTTTTTACAGAACGTTTTTACTTGGATTTATAGAAAAAAGAGAAAGAAATAAAAGAAAAAAAATTCAAACCCTCCTATTCTTATATTGTGCATTTTTCTTTCACATATGATCAAAATTATCAAATACACACCATACACGGATTCAGATTTGAAATAACTAAACAGTTTTCTAACTTCGTATTAAAAGCCACGTTTATGAAAAAAAAAAAAAACACTTGTTCTTAAAAAATAGTTTTACTTCTCTCAAGAATGTTAAATTTTCTGACACATTTAAGTAGACATTTTTTTATCCAGAAGTATGTAATCAGCAGGCATGACCGCATGAGGTATGAAGTGCTTTGAAATCAAATAGCACTTTTAAATTTTCTAATAAATGTATTACATATTAAGTTATAATCAATCGCTATTTCATAATGATCTTTTGCCTATTGTCATGTTTAAAAAAATCTGTTCCAAACGTCAACTTTGGAACCATTTTCTGAAAGACCAGTTACCTTTATAGGAAAAAAGAGAAACGCTATTCGTTTACGAATAAGAAAGAATATCTGCAAATTTCGTGCATTTAAAAATGAAAATTTCTTCACGAAAGTGTAAGAAAAGATACAAGTTACGATTTCAGATCAGCTTTAAATAGTTTTTAAAAACCACAAAATGTGGCTAATCAAACCTGCACTTTATTTGTAGGATATTTTTTCTGTTGAATTTTTAAGCTGGAACTCGTAATATAGAAAGTTATCAGAATTGAAATAGTCAAATATCATGTTGAGCAATTGAGCATAAGTATACAAAAATTAAATATTATTTTAATTTGCAATAATAGAAAAAGAGTCTTGAACACAAAAAGAATTTTTTTAGATGGAGAAGGGGAAGGGGAGAGAGAGTAGACAGTGTGGAAAATTATTTTGTGTTCTGCAAAATTACTTTGCTTGCATTTTTTTGTGAGCTGTAGCGTTGATTCTATTACACGAATTAGCCTGATTGAAGTCAAAGGATTTTTTTAAATCAATTTAAATTAACTTTGAGATCCCTTCATTTCAGAAAACAAAGAAAAAAATGGCTTTCAGTTTTTGCAGCAGAATGTAAATGTATGTCTCAATACGCCAATTAGAAGAAAAATTAATGTTTTATCATCAATGCACTTGCTTTATATATCAATACAACTGATGATTTTAAAACAAGTTCAAAAACATAAATAAAAAATATCTTTTCGAACTGAACACAAGAACCAGTGTTGCAGTCGTAAAAAAACAAAGGATATACGCTAAAGTCATGAACATTCATGGATACAGTATACGCCAATGCTTTATTTGAGAAGCAGAGGATATGCGGAGCTTCTTAAAAAAAAATCCAGAGTGAGGGTATACGGCGTATATCTCCGTATACCCTCCACTACTACGTGACAAAAACAGATCCAGATCTTAAAACATATCGTCGGATTTTATAGTTCTCTGTCTTATATTATTTTTCTTTAAAGCGGTTCTCGAGCTTCCTACTGAACAACGCAAAAAATTTTCTGACACATTTTCTGTCTCATTTTAAGCATATTGGCAGGCTTGACTGTTGAAGCGGAATACAATGGAAACTAGTTTTAAATTTTTTTGATAAAATTACTTATCACGTTATAAGCAAATGTTGTCACATGACGACAAGTTTTTTGCCTTTCTCGAACTGCCGTGTCTGAATTTAGGTTCAAAACGTTAACTTTGAAAATATTTTCTGAAAAATCTTTTGCGTTTACCAAAAAATGGAAAACGTCTTTCGACTACATAGTTTCTGAATAACAACACCTGCCAATTTCCGAACAAAAATGAATTCAGAAATGTCTCAGAAAGTAGCTCTTCTGATTTGAGAATACCCTTAAGGATTTTTTTCCCGCATTTTTTTTTAAATAAGTTTTTCAAGAAACTTTTAGTTTTTCGAAGATACAATATACCATTATATATAGTAGCTAATAGGAATGTAACGAATATTCGGTATCTATTCTGTATTCGGCCTTTTCGGCCATATTACCGAATATTCCGTTAGGCCGAATATCAAGATATTCGGCCAAACCGAATACTTAAAAAAAACTTTTAAAACATTTTTAAAAATCTTACACAATTTCTACTTTTAGCTGTCAAATTATAAAGATGTTCATAAAAATTAGAAACAGAATCATATTTAAGTAAAAGAGAATATTTTTACATTATTTGCTTTTTGTAAAGTATTACTTAAGAAAATTAACCATAATGGAGATTTTCATAGGAATTAACAATGTAAAAATGCAACTTCCTGAACCTTTTCTAGTAAATAATCGGTTTCTTGCTTTTTCACACAAAAGTGCGCTTCTAATCGAAACAGAAAAACTTTCAGGGTTGATAATACACATCAAGAAAGACAATTTTTGCTCAGAAAACCACAATCGAAATCCACTTATTCAGTTATAAATAAAGTGTATCTCATCTCATTCGAGGTCAAACTTGGATTTTCATTTGTTAACCCTAACGAAGATATCATAGCTATATTTTTTAACAAACTTGCTTTGATTTCTGTGAAATATAATATCATGATGAGGAGTGCTGGAAATTGCCATTTTTCATATTTAAACAACTATGAGGTAGACATTCCTTTATTCAGAATGCAATTTATAGTATTTATACTGTGTCACTGGCCAAAATTCAATCATTTTCAATGATATCATCACATTTAATACAAACTAAATTAATATGAAACAAATCTTGCTAAAATATCTTCATTTACTGATAAAGTTGTGAACGAAAATTCAGTTTCGGCTTGTAGTTGCACACCCAGAATTTTTGACTAAATATATTGTAATTTTAATGAAATAAATGGAGTGAGGTGTTGTTTTTTGTTCAAAATTTTTTTGTCTTGACCATATTATCTCTGTTTTTTACAATTTTCTAGGAACAATGTGTATGTTTACAATCTCTGAAAATAATCGCCCATTCGAAACACTGATCTAAGATGCATTTAAAAACTTCCTTGCTAAATCAAAGACAGTAGAAAAGTTATTTTTGCTGAGTTGATTGTTTTAGAATTTAAATATATATATATTCACTTGGTTTAATTCACCAGAAGAAGCAATGAAATATCAAACTTTTTTAATTAATAAAATTTTAAAATTCTCTTCTTAAATAACACAAAGATTTATTTCATGTATAAAGTTTACTTGTAAAAAGTTCTTGTTTATCAATATGTAAATTTCTGCATTAAATATTGTGTAAAATTATTTTAAAATTTAACATTTTAATGCCTTTAATATTTGAAATATAAAAGTATTCGACAAGCCGAGTACTTGGTATTTGGCCGAATAGTTACTACTCAGCTGGCCGAATATTCGGTACTCGGCCTAACAGTTAATTCGGCTAACCGAATATTCGGTATACGGTTCGCTTGTAGGCCGAATATTCGGTAGAAAAGCTATTTTTGCTGAGTTGTTTGTTTTAGAATTTAAAAATATATATTCCCTTGGTGGTTTAATTCACCATAAGAAGCCATGAAATATGAAACTTTTTTAATTAATAAAATTTTTAAATATTCGACCAGCCGAATATTTGGTATTTGGCCGAATAGTTACTACTCGGCTAGCTGAATATTCGGTATCCGGTTCGCCTGTAGGCCGAATATTCGGTATTCGGTCAAAATCACTATTCGGTACATCCTTAGTAGCTGATATAATTTTATTACACCGTTTTAATTTTCTTTGATAAGAAAAGATTCCCTGTTCTCTCTTATTTTTTGCTTTGAAAAACAGACAATACAACAGAAAAAAATCTGGCGACATCCTGTCCACCGAAAAAACCGCGAAATATCAACCCCCGATAGCTTTCAGAGTCAAGCAAAACGAATTTTAACGAACAAGAAGTCTGGCCTTATAATTTCATTTGCATTGGTCAAGGAGTGTACGCATTTACCCTCAAGGCACTCTTCTCCAGATTCCTTTCTTGAATGAAGCGAAGATATTTTCTACCCTTATCTTCTAGCTTACAGGGACACTGCATAGAAATAGGAAGAAGCTATACTTAATCTTCTAAGGGATACTGTAACCTGGACCCCTCTCCCTCCCCTTCTTACACCCATGGAATAGTTAAAAGGTGAAATTGCAATCGATTCCCAGCGAAAAAAAAAAATACATAGTGCAAAGAGAAAGGAAGTTTCTAATTAGAAAATCTATATATTTAAAATATTTAATAATTTCAAATATGGTTTGACATTGTTTTCTGTTTTGCAATACATTTTGTAATATGTTTTTAAAAATTCTTAAAAAAAAAGAAAAAAAATCAGAGCCAAATGATGCAATTTTTGAACGAAAGTGAAATTACCGAATGTATATGAGTTTACCGAAGTTGGGGGGGGGGGGGGGTGTCGCACCCCCCCACACCAAAAAATAATTTTCCAAATGGTCGTTGTAATTTGTTAAATTGCTTTTTTTTTTCGTGTGGTAAATTAAAAATTGATTTGATGTCGAAATGAAATGTCATGGTTTATGGTATTATTTATTATTTTTCTTTTCTTCCTTTCTTTTTATAAAGAAATAAGTAAAATCCATGAATTTTAAATGTTTCAGTTGTAAAGTTCTGTATTTTAAATAAAATGAGTGTAAGGATTATATTTAAAATGAAATTAATAAATCACCAATAAATGCAACGGGAATAATGGTGATTTATCCCCTGCGTTCGGCTAACATAAATATACAAGAGTTCTTGATTTTTCAATGAGAATCTTCCGACTTCGCGAAGGATTGATCAAGTAAATTAAATTATGAAAAAAAGTAACATGATACAACGGTTAGCATTACATTTAAAGGGGGACCAAACTGGTCGCCGACGGCGGCTAGTATATTATAAAGCAGTGAGCTCTAATAGTTCTGCTCGAGGGTTTTCAAAAACTACCCGCTTGATATTTTCTCAAATTGTATCATTCGATAGAGAATATTCACGCGGAGGTTTATGCGTCAAATATACAGGGATAACTATGATTTTTGATAATAAATTTCGTATTTTATTGATATTTTCGGCAAAAGGATTACCAGTAATTATTTTCTGGCATCATTTTATCGTTCGTAATAGAATTGAAACGGCTATATCGGGTAGAAAATAATGTAAAAAACTCGCAAATTAAACGAAAATAACTGTTATTTGTTTAGTAAGAAAAAGAATCAAAAACCCTTTTAATGAGAGATAAATTTATAAAACGAAAATATTTAATTTACACACGAAAGGAATGTTTATAAACCTTAAAAAATAAATTAGTATGAAAGAAGAAACTGATAGATTATTTGGTAATTTTCCGCTTCCGTCAGGTTAATAAAAAATGTGCCTGAAAAAAACTTGAAGAAATAAAATTTAAGTAACATTCTTTTAGTCTTTTTAACCTTTTGGAAAAATCGTTATCGTCCTCCCCCCCAGGGGAATACCTTCTTTAGGTATTTACGGGTTTCGCGACCCCGGGTTCCCGAGCGATCTTTCTCCTTTCCTGTTTTCTTCTCTTTTTAGTTGTCTATCCTTTTTTCTTTGTTTCACACTTTTTAATCTTCTTTTTTTAGTTTCTTATCCCTCTTTGTTCTTGTTCATGTTTTTTACTGACCATTTTGTTCAAAGTGTTATTTGTTCTACTAACATTGTTCTTGTTCTTTTGTTTAAAAAAAAAAAAAAGGAAAAAAAAAAGTTTTAAAAGTTTTAAAAAAGACAAAAAATACACCTGTTTTCTAAGTTCTCTCTCACATTACCTTTTCTTTTTTACAATAGTGGTTTTTTTTATTTTCACGTGAGACACTCTGGGTGTTGAGGTTTTTTAATCTCATCGCCTCGTTTCTACCTTTTTAGGCTGATCTCGAGTCCCAGAGTGCAGGGCATCTCCGAATTCCGGTTCCGTGATCGGTGGGCGCCGTACTTGTATGGCGGTGGTTAGGAATGCACTGGGCGACTGGTGTCCTTTCGACGTAAGGGCGTTGTAGGTTGGACAGAGCTGTAAAGGCTTACCTACGACAACCGAGTTCCACTGTGAAAGAACTAGAGTTTGGAGATGCTATCGAGTTTAATCCAACGTTCGAAAAACGTGGAAGTTTGTTGATAGTTTTCACCCTTTTGAGACCTGCGCCTAAAGTAACGGTAAGAAGAAGGGTCGGTGACCAGGCCCGATGCCTGGCGTTTTAAACATTATCTCTCAAATATGGCTACAATCTCAGACAAGAAGACAAGCGATGTGGAGGCCCCACAACCCCATATTTCATCAAATGCTCAACTTAAGACTGCTACGCCTCAGAATATATCTAAGGAGAAACTGACTGCATCGGCCTCAGGCCTTCAAGCAGATATAAATCAGAGCCAAACCAAATCTTGGGCTGATAGAACTGATGATACATGTGCTGAAAGATTCTTTCTTGTTAAAAGGGTAGAAGGCAGCTTCGACAAGACCTCTCCCTTCCTGATTAACAAATCTGTCCAAGGATTGATAGGTGAACCAAAAACCATTAAAAAAATTAGATCTGGTGAACTTCTTATTGAAGTAAACAATGGCAAACAAGCCATTAGTTTAAAAAAATGTACAAATTTTGCAAATATCCCAATCTCCGTAAGTCCACATAGAACCCTCAACACATCTCGTGGGGTGATATCTGAATCTGACCTGCTGTATGTTACAGAAACTGAAATAGTTGATAATCTAAAAGAACAAAATGTAATTGAAGCTAGACGAATCAAAATTTACCGTAGAGACGAACAAATACCAGCCAATCAAATACAAATCCCTACCAAGCACATCATACTCACCTTTAACTCACCAAACTTACCCAAATATGTAAAAGCTGGATATCTGTCATGTTCTGTCAGACCGTACATTCCAAACCCACTGCGTTGCTTTAATTGTCAACGCTTTGGGCATTCAAAAACAAATTGCCGTGGTAAGGAAACATGTGGTCGGTGCAGTGCAGTTGGCCACGAAAGTGCGCAATGCAACGCTCCACCTTGTTGTGTCAACTGTAAAAAAGATCATCCATCTTACGCCAAATCGTGTGAACAGTGGAAAAGAGAAAAGGAGATACAGACCATACGCACAAAAGATAACATTTCGTACCCAGAAGCCAGAAAAATAGTTGAGTCCAGGACACCTAGAGTTGGTGTTTCATATGCTGTTGCTTTATCCAAAACGGCCCATAAAACTTATCAAAGCATTGCCACCCAAACCGAATTCCCCACTGATAATAATTGCCAACCAAAACAAAAAGAAATGAACCTGCCTACTTATTCGGGTAAAACAAATAGTTCAACGCAGTCTGACTTTCCCAAGCCACTGAAATCCATTCCTCCTAAGTCACCAAACTCTCTCCCTCCTAGTTCACCAAACTCTGTTCCTCCTAAACCATCACAAAATTCCTCTACAAAATCTTCCCAATCTCATATTCCTAAGAGAGGCTCCCAAAATACCACCAAAAGAGGACTTCAAAAAACAAAACATAGATCTGATTCAGAAAAATTTAATCTACCAACAATTAAAACCACTGTGTCATCTGAAAATCCAGCCAAAAAGATAAAAAATAAAACATCCAAAAATGAAATCCATCCAAAAATGAAAGAAAAAATGGAAGAGGATGATGCCGTTGCTCTTCATCCAGAACCGGGTGAAGAATTTAACGATGGAGATAGTATGTCTACTATCTCCGGATAATAGGGTGCAGATAAATTTATTAAAAAAAACTAACTCATGACTAATATTATTTCATGGAACTGTCGAGGCTACCATAATAAATATGAGGAAATCCGAAGTATTCTTCATGACCATCAACCACTATGTTTAGCTTTACAAGAAACCCATCTTAAACCCAATGACAAAGCAAAACTGCGCACCTATGCTACATACAGAAAAGATTTTACTGGTTGTGATAGGGCCACTGGTGGAGTGGCTCTTTTCATCTCTCGCAATTTACCCCATACTCATATTAACCTAAACACAAACTTACAAGCTGTTGCAGTCCGTGTACATATAAAACGTCTTATTACAGTCTGTACCATTTATTTACCACCCCACCAAATTATTCAGTCAGCACTACTTGATGATCTCCTTCTTCAACTCCCAACTCCTTTCATCATCGTTGGGGATTTTAATGCTCATAGCCAACTGTGGGGGAATTCTGACACTAATCAACGTGGTGATATCATTGAAAAATTAATTTCTGACAATGGCTTATGCCTACTCAATAATGGTGATCATACATATTTTCATGAACCGACACGCACCTTTCATGCCATAGATCTCACTATCTGCTCTCCATCTATCTATCCGTATTGGAATTTCTGGATTTCAAGTGACCTGCACGGCAGTGACCATTTTCCCACTTTCATTTCACAGACCACTCCTGACAGGGATTCTAATCATTATTTTAAACGCTATAACTATGACAGAGCCAATTGGCCAACATTCACAAATCATGCTAAAATCACAAATCATATGGTAGAAGGTGACATAGACGATGCAGTTGATAATATCACCCAGTGTATTATCAATGCTGCAGATATTAGCATACCTAACTCATCATCTACAATGAGACACCGGAAGCCATGGTGGAACAGTGACTGTCAAGCTGCAAAAAAAAATCAACAGAAAGCCTGGGGCATCTTTCGGCGTTATCCCAATAACACTAACTATCTTGCCTACAAAAAAGCAAAAGCTGAAGCTAGAAGAGTGCGCCGTAAAAGCCAACGTGAATCCTGGATTCAATATGTATCTAATATTAACCCAAATACCTCTAGTAAAGTCCTCTGGAAAAAAGTAAAAAATTGTATGGGTCTTTATTCTGAAAACCACATCACAATCTTAAATCATAACGGACAAACAATAGCTTCTCCTAAGAATATTGCTGAAACCATAGCAAATACATTTGCATCTAACTCTGCCTCTGACTCATACCCGGAACCTTTTTTATCATACAAAAGACAAACAGAAACTACCCACCTCAATTTTAATTCCCGTAACTTTTATGACTATAATCTCCCTTTTACTCTCTCAGAGCTCATAAAATGTTTGCAAAATAGCCATCTATCAGCTCCAGGTCACGATGGCATCACCTATACCATGCTTAAACATCTCTGCACAACCTCCCTCAATAATTTACTTGCATTTTATAACAGAATTTGGATAGAACAGGTCTTTCCTCAAGCCTGGTGTAACTCTATTATCATTCCTTTTCCTAAACCAGGGAAAGATGCTAGCAATCCCAATAATTACAGGCCAATCGCACTCTCTAGCAGTCTTTGCAAATTACTTGAAAAAATGATCAATTGTCGTCTTGTGCATATTTTAGAAAATAACAATTGCCTTGCTGCGTTTCAAAGTGGGTTTCGACGAGGTAGGTCAACTATCGATAACCTGATCAATCTTGAAAATCACATACGGACAGCCTTTCTAAAACGCAACCATTTGGTGTCAGTATTTTTTGACATGGCAAAAGCCTACGACAGAACATGGCGATACGGGATCCTTCGTGATCTTTTTAACCTAGGCTTTCGCGGGAATCTCCCTATTTTTATTAAGAACTTCCTCGCCATTCGACTTTTTCAAGTCCGAATCGGTGGGGTACTCTCTAGTTTTTATGTACAAGAAGAGGGTGTACCCCAGGGCAGTGTCCTGAGTGTCACCCTCTTTGCTATAAAAATAAATGACATTCTTAGTCAACTGCCCCCTTCTGTGAAAGGTGATTTATATGTTGACGACTTCCGAATTATGTGTATGGGACAGGATATTCGTTTTATTGAAAGACAGTTGCAAATTGCAATCACCCGTATTCTTAATTGGACTAATAAGAATGGATTTATAATTTCTCGTGACAAAACTTCTTGTGTTCACTTCTGTAGACGTAGGGATCTGCATCCAGATCCTGAAATTTTTATTGGACCAACTCAAATTCCTGTTGTGGACAGTGTTCGTTTTCTCGGCCTCCAATTTGATAGTAAGCTAACCTTTTTACCACATATTTTACAATTACGGACAAAATGTGAAAAATCGCTTAACCTACTAAAGGTGCTTTCAAATACTTCCTGGGGAGCAGACCGTACTTCTCTCCTTAAAATTTATCGAGCCGTCATCCGTTCCAAAATTGACTATGCCTGCCAGGTCTATGGTTCCGCACGTAATTCTGTTCTTAAAAAACTTGACACTGTGCACCATAGCGCACTCCGTGTTTGCTCTGGTGCATTTCGTACCTCTCCTGTTTTAAGCCTTTATGTTGACTGCAATGAACCAGCATTACACCACATTCGTGAAAAACTTTCTTTAGAACTTTATTACCGTATCCTATCACATCCAGGCCATCCTCTTCATTCATACATTCTAAATACAGACAACGATATGCTTTATCAGCATCGGCCATCTTGCATCCCACCTTTTGGTGTCAGAATTAGGAACATTACTGATAATAGCCCACTGAGTAGTATCGAGGTGAGTCCATGTCCATTGCATGTACTCCCTCCTTGGAAACCTCCTAGTATTATATCGCTCCATCCTTTTAAAGGATACGATAGAAACACCTTAGCTCCTGTTGTTTTTCAACAGATATTTGCTGCACACAGATCAAACTTTAATGATTACACTGACATTTACACAGATGGCTCTAAGAGAGGAGATACTGTTGGGTGTGGGATATTTTGTGAAAACAACTCTTTAAGCTATCGCCTTCATTCATCTACTTCTGTCTTTACAGCCGAACTGATTGCAATAGAGAGAGCCATGTTCTACATCTCTCATCATCATAGCTCATCCTTCATAATTTATACCGACTCAAATAGCTCTATTGACGCAATTAAATCATTTAAAAAGCATCCTTATGTTTCATTGATCCTTGATTTTTATAATAAATTGAAAAGACGTGGCTATAATATTTTATTTTGCTGGGTACCTGGACACATGGGTATTCCTGGTAATGAGAAAGCGGATGAGGCGGCGAAACGTGCCCTTAATCCGTTGTGCCATAAAGTTCCATTCTCAGACGTAAAACTACTTATCAAACGCTTTATTCACTGTAAATGGCAAGAAAGTTGGAATTTAGAATGCAATAATAAACTGCACCACATCAAACCTACCATCATGACCTGGCCTCCGTGTTATCCAAGGAAAACCGATGTTCTTCTGACCCGTCTGAGAATTGGACATTCTAGAATCACTCATAAACATCTTTTACTTCGGGAGGATGCTCCCATGTGTCCACATTGCCATTTTGATTACCTGACCATTCATCATGTTTTAACTGACTGTCCGGGTCTCCGGCACTTATACAGAATCTATTTTAACTCATCATCCCCAATCTTGACAAACCTCATTGGGGAAACACCTCATGGGGCACTCTTCACTTTTTTAAAACAAGCTGGATTTTACTTTGAAATATGATTTTTGCATCTTTGTTTGGTTTAAAAACAACTTGAATTGTTCTTTTAATTTTTTCTGACATCTGGATGGGAGCCCCATCCAGATTGCACTTCTGCACTTTTTACCTAAAATCTTTTATAGTGCGTTTGTTTAGTTTTTAATTTTCTTCCCTATCTACACTATTCTGACTGCATCTGGATGGGACCCCCATCCAGATTGCTTTTCTGATGGTATTTATTTTTATGATTTTATTCTACTCTTGTTTGGCGCAGCATGTCCCTTATGGGATTTTGTGCCATTAAACAATATACAACCAACCAACCAACCAACCAACCGTTATCGTCCTCGGTCACACTATTAAAAATTTTGCAGCATTCTGGCAGGTCATTGGACCGTTTTTTGAAAAAACTGTTTCTTAACCATAATTTAACTATATTCTGACCATAAAATGGCCAATAATATGGTCAGAATAGTATTAAAATTACGGTTGTGTAACCGTTTTCGGAAAAAACGGTCAAATGACCTGCCAGAATGCTGCAAATTTTTAACAGTGCAGGGTAGGAAACCAAAAACATATCTGAAGCATTTTATTAATTGAATCCAGCATTTTATTCGTTTTCTGATTGGTCTATACAGTAATCTGTATATTCCCCTTACTTTCAACAGTGATGGATACTTCTGTTGCCACTATAACAAAAAAGTAATAAAAACTAGAAAAAAAATTAGTAACTCAGAAACAAATTGAGATACAGCTTTCAAACAAATTGCAATTAAAAATGCATTTTTTTCTCTATACGACGATATAAAAAGTAATATTGTGGGATGTTTAGAAGTTTAAAAATGAAATTTCATTTAAAATTAGTCCAGGAATATTAATGTTTAAGCTATGGCGTACGCAATGGATGACCAACTCCGTAGAAGTTTAAAAATTTATAGTACCGAAAAATGTAATCCATGGCGTACGTAACGTATGAATTTTCATTTAAAATTGGTCCAGGAATATTAATGTTTAATCCATGGCGTACGTAATGTATGACCAGCTCCGTAGAAGTTTAAAAATTTACAGTTCCGGAAATTCTAAAACTGATTTTTTTTTTAATTTGTAATAAAAAACTAGAAGAAGTTATTGTATAAATGGCTGTATTAGTGAGTTACATGCTATTTAATTATTACTTTTGTCGCCAAACAATGCATTTTTAAGCCACAAAGGTAGAAGCGAGAAAAAGCTAGGCGAAGATCGCAATCATGTTTTTAAGTGTAGGCGACGATTTTAGAGTAAATTTTTATATTCAAATGTAAGTCATATAAAAAGCAGTTAAAATTATAATTATGTAGCAACTATTTAAATTTTAGTGTAAATGTCTGCCAGATAGACACATATGCTAGAATAATTTAATTTCAGAGATTTAAAATATTTTTTATCATACTATGGAATACCATTACTATGGAAACATGCCGTTTTGTTTTCTTCAAGCATGTGATTTTTATATCCTGGAACTCAGATCCTTACTTATTAATGGAATACTGCGTATTATGTTATTTTTTTTCTAGATGTCAGACCTACTGCCAATTTCATTTATAGGAATATTCACTGCTTTAAAAGTTGGGATATAAGAAGATTCTTAAGAAGATTTCTGCAATTAGGCGTTATTATTATTGTAAAAAAAGCGAAAATTTTGCAACGGAAATTGTTTGCTGAATTTAATTTCAGATACTTTTCCTGATTCGTCGCTTCAGCTAAACTTAGCAACAATTTAAGAGTTATTTTCATAATCTGGGTGATTTTTACAATAGACGGTAGATTTATTTACTCTTGACTATAAAGGAATTAGTAAGCCTATTTGTTTGTCCGTGTTATTATGCTCTTTAGAAAAATGCAAAATAAATCTTCGGTTGAAGTAATCACCAAAATGCTTATTGCTAAAATTTTCTGTATAACTACCTTTATTTATCATTGTCAGTTCTATTTAAGACATGACTATTTATTGCCGAAACGTCAGTGAAGGCTTACTGTGGAGACCCGAAATGTTTTTGGTTTCCGTTTATTTGTTAGTCTGTTCCGCGATGACTGCCGCAAAAAACATCCGATCAGCTTGAAATTAAGTAAGCATATTGGTGAGGTACCCGAAATTAGCTGTATAGTTTTTGCTTAAATTTCATTCATTCGTTTGTGAAATATGGAACATTTTCTTTTGCCCTATAATGCTTTTCAATGGCAATTCAGACGATTTTCAAATTTCCATTTGTTGAAAGAAAATGGCTCATTTTACTAATGTATTTAAATGGTAAATTATGAATGTTAAAATTTACAAATATGGGTTTTAAATTATTCCAATTAAAAATTTTGTCAAAACATTTGTCAGAGTTTTTAAATTAGGTGTATAACTTGTGAAGGAATTTTATACGTTTGTTCGAATAATATAAAACATTTTATTTTATGAATTTACTTATATCTCCTTTTTTTTCTTTTAACCGTTGCATAGCAACGGCATCTCATCTAAAAATATCATAAATGCGAAAGTATGTATGGTTTTGTTAAGTCAAATCAAAGTTAAAAGGAATGAATTAATGAATGCCTTTGTATAGATATTTGCATATAGATTGATTTAAACGCGGAAATGAAAATAGTATTTATATACTATATAGAATAATATTTTTATTTATTTATTCAACTATTTTGATTATAAATGAAAAAGTTCGTTATTTTCATACAGAATAAACTGACATTATTCTATTAAATTTTATAAATTTTATTGTTGTCAAAAAAAAAAAAAAAAAAAAAAAAAAGAATAACAATTTCTCCCAAAGAGTTTTAATTTGTAAGATTTTCACGTGCAAAAGAAAAATGGAATAAGCAAATTACAAATTAAAAAAAAGATAAATAAGACAGGTACCGGGTGTCCCAAAAAGGACTGACTGATTTTAAAATTCAGTAACTTGCAAACGGTGACAGATATTAAAAAAATTCTTGCAGGAGGGTTACGCATAAGGTCAAAAGTTTTATTACAGTGATTTTCCATTTTAGTTCGATTTACAAACAATAGATGGCGCTGTAAGCAATAGTCGCTAAATTCAGGCTCGATTTTCGGTACTTCGTGGCCCGGATAATACATTTCCATCTGCTTTTTCTGCATGGAACAAGATAAAGGACCAAAAATCGAGCCTGTATTTAGCGACTATTGCTTACAGCGCCATCTATTGTTTGTAAATCGAACTAAAATTGAAAATCACTGTAATAAAACTTTTGACCTTATGCGTAACCCTCCTGCAAGAATTTTTTTAATATCTGTCACCGTTTGCAAGTTATTGAATTTTAAAATCAGTCAGTCCTTTTTGGGACACCCGGTATGAATACATATAAACATTTCACATCAAATACCACCTAAAATAATTTTTGTAATAGTATTTTCCCAGCACTACGAAGAAAGATTCCTCGATTTGCCATATTTTACTTGGCCTATCTTTTTAGGTGCGTTCGTAATTATATAAATACGTAGCACCTATAGTCGTCGTTCAGTCCGTCTGTCCGTCCATCCGCATATAACAGAGCAAAAACTACCAAACTGAACGGCCTGAAATTTTACATATATGATTGTTGCAAAATTTTGTCAAGCCATTTCAAATTTCATGAAAATCGGATGTATAGTTTAATTACAGGGACAGTCAAAAGTTTTTCTTTACATTACGGCCAATGGGAAAAATTATTGCAAGTGCATTTTAATGATGTTACAGCCTTCCGAATGGTCTGAAATTTTAAATATATAATTGCTGCAAAATTTTGTCGAGCCATTTCAAATTTTAGGAAAATCGGATGTATAGTTTAATTGCAGGGACAGTCAAAAATTTTCCGTTACATTACGGGCAATGGGAAAAAATTATTGCAAGTGCATTTTAATGATGTTACAGATTTCCGAATAGCCTGAAATTTTAAATATGTAATTGTTGCAAAATTTTTCCGAGCCATTTAAAATTTTATGAAAATCAGATGTATAGTTTAATTACAGGGACAGTCAAAAGTTTTCCGTTACATTACGGCCAATGGGAAAAAAATATTGCAAGTGCATTTTAATGATGTTACAGTCTTCCGAATGGTCTGAAATTTTAAATATATAATTGTTGCAAAATTTTGTCGAGCCATTTTAAAGTTTATGAAAATCGGTTATATAATTTAATTACAGGGACAGTCAAAAGTTTTCCGTTACTTTACGGGAAATGGGAAAAAAATTATTGAAAGTGCATTTCAATGATGTTACAGACTATGCACTTATCAAGTGCAAAAAAATATACATTCCAGTATAATATGGGGTGCAAAAAATAATTATAAAACTAGTTATAGTACGAACGCACCTCATTTGCCACGTTTGACGAAAAATTTCCAACTTGTTTCATTGGTTGCTATTTCATTTTCGCAATTGTGTATATTAATTGGCACAGAGTTTTACATTTTTATGACTGAGGTATATGTAAGGCCATACAAATAAGAAATTCCGTATTGTCTCCTATAAAATGTGATAAAGTGTTGGTTAATTATATATGTTTTTATTAAGAGAAACAGAGCTGCCAAGCCTCCGGCGTTCTGGATACCAGTATTTTAATACAGAAAATGTTACTTTATTTAATTGGAACGTTTGCGCGAATTAAAAGAACAACATTTTCTCTAAGATAATAGCGATGTGCAAAAAGCCTGAGACTTGGAATGTCTGGTGGGGAGGGAAATGTTTTACTGAATGCATTTATCTCTATTTTAATGCTACGTGAACGACGTCCCGTGTAACAGCTTGTAGAGCATAAAATAAATTATTAAAATAATCCCTACTACGAAAAATGAAACAGAAAGTCCGGCTAAGGGAAATAAAAGGTTAGTTAACCTTTCGTAATTTGACCTGAACATAGGATTGGGTCAAATTTCAACGGTATTTGTAACATCACGATTTTAAATTAAATGTGAATACTATCAAAAGGCTATCACAAAAAATACTTTACGGCGCCAAATCACGTTTATCTATTTAGTCAATTGGAAGTGGACATGATGATGAATTATTAACCATTAGGTTTAGAAGTTCCCCTACTTTAGGGTGATTTTAGTAAGTTAATGCTACCGAGTACATTTTTAGATATTTAGATTAGATCTTAGGTATAAATATTGCAGAATGGTAATCAAAATTATTTTTTGGAAACCAAAATTATAAAGGTATTAGATTTCTAAATTAGGTGTCTCAGTTTACATTTCCAAAAGTTCTTTATCCATTAGATACAGGTGTTTGTGGTTAGCAGGCAAGTAAATACCGCTGTATTGATATTAGGATAACGTAAAATGCTTGACCAAGTTGTTGCTTATCCTTTTAAATCGCAGTGTAAAAAGAATTCTAAGATATAGGATAATCATTAACTCAATCAATAGAAAATTACAAATGCAAAATAAAATTACACAGCGAAGGGTTCAGGGGGGCAGAGCTCGCCTGAAGAAATTTGCTTTATTATATAAAAATTACCAGAATAAGTATGTCGTGAGAATTTCAGAATATCATTACATAACAACGTGTTTAATTTAACTCTTCTAATGTCTGAATCCTTAGAAATAATTTTTACTTTTATAAATGTTTGTGTAATTTAAAAACTTTAAATTGCGTTTTTATAGAAAGATTAATATTACGCAAAGTGTACTAAAAACAATGAGTTGCGGAGATGACGTTGAGGCTCTTGATCTGCAGATTTACTAGTTTATAAAATCTATAATTCACTCGACAACAATTTGACATTATTTATTGGATCGTAACTTGGCGAGTAATTAAATTTGTTTTGTCATTAACTCTGGTAAATGTGTAACAATATTGTTACATCAGTCTTAATGTTTGACGTCAACCATCACAATGGAGTCGATTACAGATGATTAAAAAATTTTATTGGATACAAAAGGTTTATTTTTCTACAAGATAAAGTTATCGTGTTTTGTAACGTGTAAACGGTTACATGATTGTAAATGGTCGACAAAATGAAAAAGCAGTGAATTTAATTTTATTCAAACAATTCAGCTTTAAAATCACACTTTTTTACTTTCTCCTATCTTCAATAGAAGAAAGTATTGTAATCGAAATTTTTTTCGACTTCCGGTTATGACGGATTTACACGTTTTAGGGGTCAGAGACACCCAAAAACATGTTTATAGAAAATGTCTGTCTGTCCATGTGTCCGTCTGTATGTGGCCATTGTACCATCAAAGAGTGTATGAAGTTATGCATAGAATTGAACCAAATTTTTATTTTAAGTTTTTGGCTATGTCAAGCAGGTCCTCCCAGAATTTGGAAAAATTCGCCGGAAGGGGGCACTGTAATAGCGATTTTTGTGCGATTTTGAATATTGTATCATCCAAAAGTGTATGAAGTTATGGATACAATTGATCCAAATTTTTATTTTAAGTTTTTGGCTATTGCAAGCAGGTCCTCCTCCCAGAATTTGGAAATAATTCGCCGGTAGGGGGCGCTGTAACAGCGATGTTTGTGCGATTTTGAATATTGTACCATCCAAAACTGTATGAAGTTATGCATAGAATAGATCCAAGTTTTTAATTTAAGTTTTTGGCTATGGCAAGCAGGTCCTCCCAGAATTTGGAAAAAAATTCGCCGGTAGGGGACACTGTAACAGCGATTTTTGTGCGATTTTGAAGATTGTGCCATCCAAAAGTGTATGAAGTTATGCATAAAATTGATCCAAATTTTTATTTTAAGTTTTTGGCTATAGCAGGCAAGTCCTCCCAGAATTTGGAAAAAATTCGCCAATAGGGGTGTTGTAACAGCGATTTTTGCGCGATTTTGAATATTGTACCATTCAAAAGTGTATGAAGTTATGCATAGAATTGAACCAAATTTTTATTTTATGTTTTTGGCTATGGTAAGCAGACCCTCCCTGAATCTGGAAAAATCGCCGGTAGGGGCGCTGTAATAGCGATTTTTGTGAGATTTTTGAATATTGTACCATCGAAAAGTGTATGAAGTTATGCACAGAATTGAACCGAATTTTTATTTTAAGTTTTTGGCTATGGCAAGCATATCTTCCTTGAACTTGGAAACTAATCGCCGGTAGTGGGCGCTGTAATAGCAATTTTTGTGCGATTTTGAATATTGTACCATCCAAAAGTGTATAAAGTTATGCATAGAATTGAACCAAATTTTTATTTTAAGTTTTTGGCTATGCAAGCAGATCCTCCTTTAATTTGGAAAAATGTCGCCGGTAGGGGGCGCTGTAACCGAGATTTTGAATATTGTACCATCCAAAAGTGTATGAAGTTATGCATAGAACTGAACCAAATTTTTATTTTAAGTTTTTGACTATAACAAGCAAAGCCTCCCTGAATTTGGAAAAAAATTCGCCGCTAGCGGGCGCTATTTTTGCGACTTTTGTGCGATTTTGAATATTGTACCATCGAAAAGTGTATGAAGTTATACATAGAATTAAGCCAAATATTTTGTGTTTGTTTTTGGTCATGGCATGAAGGTCCTCCCTGAATTTGAAAAAACTCCGCCGGAAGGGGGCGCTATAATTGCGATGTCTGTACCATTTTCATTATTGTACCATCGAAAATTGTATGAAGGTATGCATGGAATTGAACCAATTTTTTTTTTGTATGTTTCGCGCTATGGCAAACAAGTCTTCCCTGAATTTGAAAAAATCTGCCGGAATGGGTGGCGTTGTAATAGCGATGTTTTTGCCATTTTGTTTACTGTACCATTGAAAAGTGTATAAAATTCTGCATACAATTGAAACAAATTTTTTCGTGTATGTTTTTGGCTGTGGCCATCAGGTCCTCCCCGAATTTGGAAATATTGTGCGGTAAAGGGGCTCTGTGATAGCGATTTTTGTATGCTTTTCTTGATTTTTCGTTGTTCTGTTGTCCATCGGTGGCGCGTGCAGAGGCGGAAACTCGCTTTTTGTTAAGCTGGCTATTCGCAAACATCTGATAACAACAGAAGCAAAATATATGAATTTTAACAAATATCATGATACTGATTAACTTGTTTTTAGTCCGTTTAATTGACTGAAGCAGAAATTTAACATGAAAATCAAAGTTGGGATAGTATTGAACTAATAATATTGAAGTATTAACATGTGTAACTAATTTTTGAAATATTATGTATAAGATAGAAGAAAGTCTTGGAATTGGCACATACTACTAGTTATCTTTCACTTTTCTTTTTAATTTGAATGTTAAACATTCTTTTTACTTTCTTCTATCTTCAATAGAAGAAAGTATTGTAATCGAAATTTTTTTCGACTTCCAGTTTTCGACGGATTTGCATGTTTTAAGGGTCAGAGATTCCAAAAAACATGTTTATAGAAAATGTCCGTCTGTCCGTCTGTCCGTCCGTCCGTCTGTCCGTCTGTCCGTCCGTCCGTCTGTCCGTCTGTCCGTCTGTCTGTCGCCATTGTACCATCAAAAAGTGTATGAAGTTATGTATAGAATTAAACCAAAATTTTAGTATAAGTTTTTGGCTAAGGCAAGCAGGTCCTTCCGGAATTTGGAAAAAATTCGCCGGTAGGGGGCGCTGATATAACAATTTTTGTGCGATTTTGAATATTGTACCATCCAAAAGTGTATGGAGTTATGCATAGAATTGAACCAAATTTTTAGTTTAAGTTTTTGGATATGACAAGCAGGTCCTCCCTGAATTTGGAAAAAATCGCCGGTAGGGGGCGCTGTAAATGCGTTTTTTGTGCGATTTTGAATATTGTACCATCGAAAAGTGTATGAAGTTACGCATAGAATTGAACCAAATTTTTATTTTAAGTTTTGGCTATGGCAAGCAGGTCCTCCCTGAATTTGGAAAAAATCGCCGGTAGGGGGCGCTGTAACAGCGATTTTTGTGCGATTTTGAATATTGTACCGTCCAAAAGTGTATGAAGTTATCCATATAATTGAACCAAATTTTTTGTGCATATTTTTGGATATGACAAGCAGGTCTTCCCTGAATTTGGAAAAAATTCGCCGGTAGGGGGCGCTGTAATAGCGATTTTTTGTGCGATTTTGAATATTGCACCATCGAAAAGTGTATGAAGTTATGCATAGAATTAAACCAAAAAAAATTTTTAAATTCTTGGCTATGGCAAGGAGGTCCTCCCTTAATTTGTAAAAAAATCGCTCGTGGAGGGCGCTGTAATAGCGATTTTTGTACAATTTTTGTGCCATTTTGTATATTGTACCGCCGAAAAGTGTATGAAGTTATGCATAGAATTGAACCAAATTTTATGTGTTTATTTTTGGTCATGTCATGAAGGTCCTCCCTGAATTTGGAAAAATTCTGCCGGAAGGGGGCACTATAATTGCGATGTCTGTACCATTTTCATTATTGTACCATCGAAAAGTGTATGAAGTTATCCATATAATTGAACCAAATTTTTTATGCATTTTTCTGGCTATGGCAAACAAGTCTTCCCTGAACTTGAAAAAATTCCGAAAGAAGGGGGCGCTATAATTCCAATCTCTGTGCCATTTTCATTATTGTACCATCGAACAGCGTATAAAATTATGCATACAATTGAACCAAAATTTTTGTGCTTGTTTTTGGCTTTGGCCAACAGGTTCTCCTTGAATTTGGAAATATTGCGCGGTAAAGGGGCTCCGTGCTAGCGATTTTTGTATACTTTTCTTGATTTTTCGTAGTTCTATTGTGCATCGACTGCTCATGCAGCGGCGGGAACTCGCTTCCTGCTATGCCGGCTATTCGCAAACAGCTGATAACGACAGAATAAGGAAAAATTAATAATTTTAACAAATATCATGATATAGATTAACTCGTTTTTAGTCCGTTTAATTGACTTGAGCAGAAATTTAAGATGAAAATCAAAGTTGGTATAGTATTGAACTAATAATATTGAAGTATTAACATGTGTAACTAGGTTTAGAAATATTATGATGTATAAGATAGAAGAAAGTTTTGGGATTGGCACATCCAACTAGATTTTACTTCAAATTGTTCAATACATTTTTTACGATATTTACTCTGCTGGAATCCAAAGAGAACTAGTTGTATGCACCAATACCAAAACTTTCTTCTGTCTCATGTATCTTAATATTTCAAAATGTTGTTACGAATACCAATAATTCATTTTTATTAGTTTTATTAGTATTTTTATTAGAATTATGCATAACTTCATACACGTTTTGAGGTACAATATTGAAAATTGCACAAAAATCTCTATTACAGCGTTCCCTTCCGGAGGAATTTTCAATATTCAAGAAGAACCTTCTTGCCATGGTCAAAAGCATACACAAAAAATTTTATTCAATTCTATGCATAACTTCATACACTTTTTGACGGTACAATATTGAAAATGGCCAAAAAATCGCTATTACAGCGCCCCCTTCCCGTGGAAATTTTCCAAATTCAGGGAGGACCTTCTTGCTATGCCGAAAAACATACATAAAAAATTTGGTTAAATTCTATGCATAACTTCATACAGTTTTCGATGGTACAATAGTCAAAATGTCACAAAAATCGCTATTACAGCGATCCCTACCGGTGGATTTTTTCCAAATTAATGTAGGACCTGCTTGCCATAGCCACAAACTCAAAAAAAATTTGGCTAAATTCTAGGCATAACTTCATACACTTTTCGATGGTACAATATTCAAAATGCCACAAAAGTCGCTATTACAACGCACCCTACAGGCGGATTTTTTCCAAATTAATGGAGGATCTGCTTGTCATAGCCACAAACTTAAAAAAAAAAATCTGGTTCAATTCTATGCATAACATCATACAATTTTCGATGGTACAATGGTGACATACAGATGCACGACATACGACACACGGACAGACAGACATTTTCTATAAACATGTTTTTTGGGATCTCTGACCCCTAAAACGTGTAAATCCGTCGAAAATTGGAAGTTGAAAAAAATTCGATTACAATACTTTCTTCTATTGAAGATAGAAGAAAGTAAAAAACAGTAGTAGTAGATTTGTCACAAGAGAAAGTTTATTAAGAAATATAACGTAAGATTCAGTGAGATTATATTTAAGCGACGGGAATCACATATTGCGCGAACTGTTCTTCCAGGAGTTCAAGAACTATCAAACGAAAATGAACCACCTGAACATTATTCAGGTTCAATCGTCAATCTATGCAGTCATTCTAATGGATTCTAATTTAGTAATGTCAGATAACAGAGACCATTTTAATTCCTGTTGTCATAACGGTCTCATTACCGTACCAAAAGTGCGATTTTCGCAATAATTATGTTTTTCCTTTAAGTGTATGAGAGCATTTCTAGGATAAATTTTTACATTTAAATGTAAATATATAAATAACAGTTAATAGCATAAAAATGGAGTAAAATATTTAATTTTTAGTGTAAATGCCTTGCACATACACACATATTGTAAAATAATTTACTTGCAAACATTTAAAAAAATTTTTCTCTATAATTTAGTAGGAAAACATGCCGTATAAATACCGATTATTGTTTTCCCCAAACATGGGAGTTTTTTACGAAATATGATATATTCAAATGTAAATTGTATAAATAATAGTTAATATTATAAAAATGGAGTAAAATAATTAAATTTTAGTGCAAATGCACACACACATACAATAAAAAAAAAGTAATTTCACACATTGAAAAAAAATCACCTTAAATTTCAAAGGCAAACTGCCAGTTTGTTTTTCTCCTAAACAAGCGATTTTTGCAGGATAGAAATTAAAATAGCGAATATTGTCCTTTTTTTTTCTTTTTTTTTTTTTTTACAATACTATGGCCAATAGCGGTATAGAAATACTTATTGCTTCAATAGTTGGGAACTAAAGTTTATTCTTAAGAATATTAGGAGCAGATATTCCCGCAGCCGCCATCTTGGATTTTTTCTTGTCGTGAAAACCCCTTTTCCGCCAAGTAGTAAATGTCGCCAAGCAGCGATGTATGCGCATGTTAGGCTTAACGAAAATAAAATGTAAATAATGAAATATAAACTTTAGGGTTGCCTTATCAATAAACGCCAACAAAATATCGTCAAGTAATCCGAGATGGCGGCCGCGGGAATATACAACATCTAAGCCGAATATTTATGCAAAAGTCTTCCCTATACTTTTCTGGTTTTTATGGCGAGCTTCTTTTGGTGATAGATGTTTCCATGTGGTTGTTGCGATCTTCAGCATTTGGGGTTGATTTTCTTTATTACTTGATGCCACTGCACTGTTAAAAATTTGCAGCATTCTGGCAGGTCATTTGACCGTTTTTTTCCTAAAACGGTTACACAACCGTAATTTCAACACTATTCTGACCATATTATTGGCCATTTTATGGTCAGAATATAATTAAATTATCGTTATGAAACCATTTTTTCAAAAAAGCGGTCAAATGACCTGCCAGAATGCTGCAAAATGTTTAACAGTGTGATGGATAAATAATCATTTTGCATACATATTTTTGTTATAATTACTATTTTTTTTCCGGGTTTTTTTAAACGATATTTTTCTGTAGATGTAATATTATAAACATATCTTAATCTTTGTTATACAATCTTATGTTTAAATTTCGCATTATATATATAAAATCACAAAGTGTATAACGCTTCCGGGAGTGAACTCATAAGTTTCCTGATAATCCAAAGGCGGCCATTTTAGGATTAAGCATTCCGATGCCGTATTTGCCGACTGCTTTATTCAATCTGCCTATCTATTCGTTGTGTAACATATTCTTCATCATTTTTTCTAAAACCTTCAAAAAGTATCCCTCATAGCATGCATGGTCACAGTGACGTCACTGTCACGTAACTGCAAGTCACTGTGATCACGTCACATCTGTGACCGAAATGCCACCACTCAGTGATGTCACATTGTGACTGAAATGTGAACTTCTTAGAAAACTTTAAAAACTTACGAAAATTCTTCAAAACATGTTACTTTTTGTAAAATTATATTTTTCTGGCAATTAAAAAAAAATGTGACGTCTCTGTTATGTCACTGCTATGTAACGTACGCCACGTCACATATGTGACAAAAAAACCAGCATATTGTAAGTCACAGTGTGACAAAAAATATGAACTTCAAAAATCTTTGAAAATAAAGAGAAATATTTTAAACAGCCACGAGTTACAGCGGCATAAGGAATGAAAATATATTAGTGGATAGCAAATGGTAAATTCCGTCACTAAAGGGGAAGGGGGGGGGGGGGCATAATCAATAAAGTGCACGATACAAGCATTAATAAACTAAATTTTTAGGCTATATTTTATCAATTTGATATCTAAGACAGTGAATGTATACTTTTTCATGATTTCAATTTTATCTAGCATTTAGATAATATATTTACAATTACGAATATTAAATTTAAACACTTTACATATTTAGTTTGCTGGGAGGAAATTTCACTCTTTCTTTCTTTTTTTACCGACCAGAATTATTCGAAACATTTCTGTCGTTTCAAACTAAAAATTTTCTATACAGTTAAATCTGCACCTTTTAATGAGCACGTAGAAAGAGTCTTCAGAGTTTTGTCATCTATGCATTTCTTGCTTTAGAATATTTTTATAATTTGTATTCGAGTCATAAATTCTACTTCTTTCAGACTTTTAAAATAAAATTAGCATTTTCCGAAAATAAAGGAAAACAAACTTTGCTTTAAAAAAATAGAAAAAAAGGGGGGGGGGGGGTGTCGTTAATACATTAAATTTATTTTTACACCTTTTAAAAATTTAAACAATGTTTTATCTAATAAACTCTAATTATGAATATTATTATTATAATTATTTAGAAAAAAGGAACTTTACAATACATTTTAACTTGAATTATTTGGTACGGATAAAAAGAAAAGATTAAATACATTGGACATTTCTTCAAATACAAAATTTTAATGAATGATACTTTCAGAAAATTTCTGCGCGTTCAAATTCCATATTTCTTGTATACAAAAACAAACAATCTGTAACAAACCATCTGCTCGAAAATCGTCTGCACACAGAAAAATAAATATGAGAATACGCGGGAAATAGTTCACTTGTTTTAGAACAACACGTCTACAACACTTTAAGATAAGGAAATGACCATTTTAGGATACACGGATATTAATGGAACGTGCATGTAAGTTTTATTTAATTTAAATATTTTATTCCTGGTTGTATATTATGAGTTAAATAGTTATATTTGTAAGAGACTGATCTTTAACTGTCAGAAGCGTTATTTTCCAATTTGATAACTGTGAAGAAAAATATTTTAATCTGCCATCGCTTGAAAAAAAAAAAAAAACTGCGCAGAGACATTCATGCTACATTCATACTGGAATTAATATAAACATTAATTTACTCTTACTTGAGATTAAAAATGTATGGAACGACAATGATTTGGAATTATTTTATCGGCTTCTTACTATTTTTTGATTACTAACATTTATAGTTATTATTATTTTGGGGTAAAATATGATGTTCGATTATCATGAGATTACGAAACTGTTTCAGATTAGAAATTAATATTATACTGGGAAAATGTATTTTTAACATATTACAGTAGTGAAACATTTGAAAGAATTTCCTTTTAGTGCTAATAATATTTTAAATTATCTTTTAAAATCCTAAATCTTCAAACCAATGTTTTCAGATTTAACATTTGCCAAAATTATAAAATAATAGGAATTCCTTATACCATATGGAAATATTTTTGAGATATTGTTAAATCTAATAATGCATTTAATTTATCTATTGTAGTTTGCTGTTGTTTAACAGTACAATTATAAATACTAATTATTATTTTTAGTGTTTTTCAAATTGGTATATTTATTTTTTTTTAATTGTATGTAAGCATTTTTTCTGTTTGTGATTTTAATCAAACATTTAATTATAGACATTCTAAATGGGTTATTAAATTTTCTTCTATTGTAAATTAATTTTCTACGTGTATGATTCGGGTAATTATTGGCACTAAAAAGTAAAATATGATATTTAAGCATTGAAATAAAGTATTTTTCATGCCTGATAGGAAGTTATAGATTAAACTGCTTTAGTATATATTTTTTTTAAGTTCATATAATACAGGATACATAATGTAGAACACAAGTTGAAAAGTGCTTATGACTTCGGTTTGTCTCTCCGTCTGTCCGTCTAGCAGTCTGTGCGCACTCTAACTCTCGAAAATATACTCGGATTGCCCTGAAATTTTTGGATGGTATTGACGTTTACCATCGCACGGTACCTATTTGTAATGAAGTTTGTAGCATGCTTTGTTCATTTACAGGTACAGCCAAAAGTTTTCCGTTACATTACGGCCTATGGGAAAAAGTCGTTTCAAATGATTTTTCATGATTTTACGCACGCTTTCAAACATAATAAAATTTATATGCATTTATGAAGTGCACTAAAATATGCATTCTGTTGACTATGCGATGCAAAGAATAGTTATTGTTCATTTACAGGACTAAAAAAGGAATTCAAATACATAATGATATAGAGGTGGATGGAATTGTTTCCGGCATACTTTAATTATGTTAATCTATTTCATATATAATGAAATTGATGTATGTCGCTGAGGTTTACATACTATAAATTATTTCCTGTATAATAAGAATAATACGTATATAGCATTTACAGGGACACACAAAATCTTTCAGATACCATATTGTATCCGAAGTACTGTTCATTCCATATTGTATCCGAAGTACTGTTCATTAGCGATGATTGCTGGAAATATATTTTTAATTATGATATGCACTTTTATGATTCACTATATTTATGCATAGTGTATGGTGTATATAAATGCTATAATTCCTATACAAGGCTACACAAAAGTATTCGTAAGGATTACTGGGTATGGGCGCAAATTGCTTAAAGGTGGTTTTTAAATGAGTTATGCTTTTTTTCGCTGAACTGCATTTAATTTACCAAGAAATATTTGTAGAATATAGATAAAATGATATACAGGGTCACGTAAAGAATTGGATACATGACCGTCTATATATTATAATTTCTGGAAATGTGATTTCAGCAGTTTTAAGAGTGTCTTAGTTTGAATTAAATTTTAACTAAATAGTGGCGTGTAATAAAGATTTTAGGTAAACTACAGGGTTGTACAAAGGTATTCAAGTATGTTTCCATACATTAGTATAAATTGCTGAAAATGAATTTCAACCTGTTAGGCGTTTTCTTGCTAAACTAAATTTTCCCATTATATAGTATATATACACTTAAAAAAATGGGTACTCAAAATTCAGTAAAAAGTACTCAATTTTAAATGCGTCACATGCACAAAATAGCTCCGATCCAAATGTACTCAAAGTTGAGAAACACATGTACTCATTTTTTATTCCATGGCTGTGATCAAATATGAATCGTTATGTACTGCCACCCCCCCCCCCCCAAAAAAAAAAAACAACCCTAAAATGTAAAGTAAAAATGTACTGACATTTATTTCCCGTCCAAAGTTCTTAACAAGAAATGTTTAATTGATTATTTATCAAGAAAAATAGCAAAATTCTTAACAAGATACTCAAATCGAATATTTTTATGACAAGAACATTATTTCCAAGAAATTATTTTTAAAATGCTGTGCATAATTTAATATTTACATTAATAAACATCATTTATGCCGCCATAAATGAAATGAACCATTACAGGGTACAAAACTAATTGTTTGTTTGGGTTTGATAACATGTGATGCTTCAAAATAGAGAAAGCATAGGTTCATTTTTCATCTAAAAATATTCAATTCAATATGAGTACGTCGGTTTGCTCATTTTTGAGTACTTCATTTTTTTCAGTGTATCAACCTACAGATCAAATAAGGGCTGTTTAAAAGAATTGGAAAACATATTTGGCTATGGACGGTAACTGCTGAAATCAGTTTTTCAAATGTTTTATGCGTTTTCTAAAATGTTTACTTAGTTATCTTATTTACGTCATTTCCCTAAATTACGATGTCTTGTTAAAGCATTCAGAAAGTGTTGGAAAGTATATTTTAATCTATGCTTAACGCATGATTTTTCTTACTCGTTTTTTTTTCTATTTCCCAGATCAGTCTTTTCCTATAAAACATACCAAATCTATTTAGCTCATATTTACAAAGTACACTATGCACGGGAATAAAAAATTTAAATAAATATCGCTTATCATTCCGCTCTATAAATAATAGTTGTATTAATATCCGTTAGTTTCCATGTTCGTATTTAATAAAGCAATGACAAATCAAAACAAATTAAAAAACTTACACATTCGAAATATCAAGCATAGAACTTAATAAAAAAAATATGTCAGTTGATAAGCATTGTTTTTTAAGTGGAAAAATGTAAAATGTTTTAGAAGAATAGGACTCCAAAGTAGCGATATTTTTCTAAAAAGTGCGGTAAAAAGATAAGATTTTATATTTACAGCAAAATTTTATTTTAAAATTCATCGCTGTATTAATACTTAGAAATTTTTCCAGAGAGAATCATTCGCCTTATATACAATATTTCGAATGAAAATCAAATGCCAAATTAATTGCTTAAAAGGCGCAAAGGCCAACATTGTGAAAAAGATTCCATGCCGGGACTCGAACCCGGGCCATCAGTGTAGCACACTGACATTCTACCCACTAAACCACATGGAACGACGCCCAGCCCGTAAAATTTTTCCCTATTACATGTTCGCAAGGCTGCAAACGCAGCATAAGATGGAATATTTATCGTGAGCCACCGACATGGGGTAAACACGAAACTTAATTAAATCCAGCATCGATTGAAACTATATTAATAATTGGAAATTTTTCCAGGGAGAAACATTCGCCCTGCATACAACATTTCAAATTAAAATTTCCTTTTAAGCAATTAATTTGAAATTTGACTTTCATTTGAAATATTGTATGCAAGGCGAATGGTTCTCTCTGGAAAAATTTCCAAGTATTAATATAATTTCAATCAATGCTGGATTTAATTAAGTTTCGTGTTTGCATCATGTGGGTGGTTCACGCTAAATATTCCATCTTTTGCTGCGTTTGTAGCCTTGCCAACATGTAATAGTGGGAAATTTTCCAGCCTGGGTATCGTTCCATGTGATTTAGTCGGTAGAATGTCAGTGTGTTGTACTGATGGCCCGGGTTCGAGTCCCAGCATGGAATCTTTTTCACTATTTGCGTCTTTTAAGCAATTAATTTGAAATTTGATTTTCATTTGAAATCACAGTGTTTATGACAAGTTCGTCACAAATGACACATATTTCATAAATTGGTCACAATGTGACTTCAAAGCATTGTCGCTTTCGTCACAGGTTCGTCACAAAGTTAAGGCCAAAATAGTCACAAATGACACACTTTTCACAAATTTGTCACACCGTGACTTCACAGAGTGGTCACAATGTGACGTCACAAACGTCCTCTAAAACGGCCATAACGACCTCGCATTCTAGTCACTGTGACGTCACATCGACGTCACGTGACGTCACATTGACGGTCACAAAATCACAGTGTGACTTCACAACGACGTCGCCGTGACGTCACCATGCCTTACGGGATACAATTATAACGCTTTAAGATCTAATTTTAAAATAACCAGATACCAACAACAGGGTTCTGATGTATACAAGCGATTACCGTTGTCATTCATAAGCACAAATTACAAATCCAATAACAAACGAATGACTCTTTCAGCTATTCATTAAATGCTCTTAAAATATTTTGCAAAAGTATATTAATATTTTGTAATACGTTTTTCACTTTTGTTTACATTTATTTACAGTTAGAATTCTGTATACACTGTTAAAAATATCTGGAAAAATTACCTCAGTTTTTCAAGGCTATCTATTTTCTGACCAATGAGAACGCTGCATAGTGTTCACTGAATATAGCTGTATTCTGTGATTCATTCCTGTGAATTATTTTGTACCGGATTAACGTTTCCTTTCTAAAAATAAACGTATTTCAAATTATTTCAAGGCTTTATTATGGTTTTACAAATATTTAAAGAGCAAAATCGGTTGTCGACCGTATTTTTTAATGATTCGTTCAAAGAGTTATTCATTTGCTTCTGGATTTGGAATTTGTGTTGTACATGTGGCATCACGAGTGAATGTTGATTTGATTTCTAATCTTAAAATGTGCTTTCTTTTCCACTATTCGCAAAAGTTACACTTTTAGACAGATTATTCAAAATAAATTAACATTTAAGAGATGACTTACATTCAATTATCTAATATTCTGCTGCGATAACTTCAGTTAAAATTAGATTGGCAGCTTTATCTATCCCTATATGAAAGTAAACAAACAATTGATTCATTCGTCTTGAACTTTTAAAATATTAAAACAAATGTTTATATGCTCTGTTGCGCCATTTGTCGGTAGTTTAAAAAAATTTCTTTTTTAAATGTTTTTTGAATTTTGAAGACATTGGGGAAAAATGAATATTTCTTATAAAATGAAATTAGAATATCAGGAATATGTAATGCCATGTATTACATATATATGTTACTGTGAAAGGTCGAAATTTTGAGAATGTCGACTTTCACCGGTGAATGTCAACATTCACATAGTCGCTTGGTGTATGTCAGAAATATTTGTTAAATATCCTTATTTCTGACTTACACCGGTGAAAGTCGACATTCAGCATACAATAATGGTGAATGTTGAATATGTCGGAAATTGCCATTTACTTCCCCGTGTTTCAGGCTCGATCATTAATTTTTAAATTATGAAAACGTTTTAATCGTCTGTAACCCAATGGTATGCTGCACGCATATTCACAATGCCTACTCGGTTCGGATATTTTTCTGGTATAAAATTTGGAATATTCTGAAACACATATACAGACGATTGCTATCTCACACAAGCTTTGAATTATTATTTAACCGGTTGAGTGACGAGCAGCTCTTGTTATGTGCCACAATTGCGGGAAGAGCGATAGCGCTCATTTTAGTTTATGCTAAAATTGCGGAGAGGGTGATAGTGCTCCTATTTGTTGTCTTAGTGTGGTGTGCATTTAAGTTGGTTGAACTAGCGAAGCTTGCGATTTCTGTATATATCGTCGGTTTACAAGTAATTTTTTACTGTACAACCCATACACATTCGCATTTTTGTCATATATCCACAAGATTTGTTCCGCACTCAAACGGTTAATCCATTCGGGGCCTAACGTCGGGGCCTAACGTATTAAGGGATCTCAGGACTCATAAAGCCTTAAAGTTTTCGAAACTTTAAATTTTTTATATGTTAAACTCGTATATTTTCGGAACATTTTGATATAATTGTTTCCTTGAAATTCCCTTTAAAACAGAAGTTATGGCTTTTAGAATTATACCTGCTTAATAGCTGAAGCGGGGTTTCCAAAACTTTGAAGTCATTTTCCTCGAAATGACGTTTTTGGGCATAATGCAAACGAGATCTCAAAAACTCCTGATTTTTTTCATGACATTTTCAAAACATGTGTTTCTTATTAGTCTGTATAAACTGAACCTAAAATTTCCTTTTTACTGTTCAAAAAATATTTTTGAAGTGATTATACTGTTGACATTTTCAAAATTTTACATTAGCTAAATACAACTTTGTATTAAATATGTAAAAATGCTTTAAATACAAATTTATTTAGGTTCAGGGTAATTATTTAATCTGAAGTATAGGCACCAAAATTTTCGTTCTGGTTGCAAAATTTATTTTGTAATCGTGCACATAATCTGATATTCCGATTTTCTGCATCTTTCATCTCACTAAAAATTGTGTCTTAAAATTAGATACATTTTAAGATATTAACTGTTGAAAATTGTATTTTTTTCTTCATTTTTTCCAATTTTAAGTGTCCTGAGACCTGAAATGATCATGTCTTTCTACTGAGTATTATTTTGTCTTAATAAGTAATTTTGTTATTATCTCCATGTAATGATGGTAGAATCGTAATTCTAGTAATGTATCCATTATCCATTCAATTCACTTTTTTACAATATAGATATAGTTCACTTAAGTTTTATAAATTTTACATATTTAATGGAGTGATTGTGTTTCTGTTTTTTTTTTTTTTTTTTTTTTTTTTTTTAATAACCACTGTTTCCTCCTAATAGTATTTTTGCCATAAGAATTTTAATAAGAAATAAGACAAAGATTACTATTTGTTAATAAATATTATAAAAATCTAGAAACGTAATTACCCGAAAAATCTGTTTCAGGTACATTAGTTATATTGGCCAATATTTTTAGTCATCGCCAACAGAGTTGGTAATTTAGCGGAAATTCTGGATTCAAAATATCTACCACTTTTTTTTAAATGGCAACTTTAATTATATTTATTCAATGAAAGTCTGCCGTTAAAGAAAGCGAAAATTATTATTAAAAAATTGAGACATTTTTTAATATAAAATTACTCTTAGTTTTCAATACTAATCGCTAACATTTGAACTGAAATACCAATATTGATAAAATATTAGGTTTACTTTGGAAATATTTGTAGTGAAACGTGAATGCTACATAAAGATTGCTGTACATTATAATAATCTCTAACAAAACGTCCAAATTGTAAAAATACTTACTCTATGTTGGAAATAATAGTGAAATCGCAAAATATTTTTTGAAAGCACTGAACAAATATGTACAAACTGTAAGTTGAAACATTTGACTGAAAGTAGGTTTTATTTTTATAAGTTTTATTTTATCTCATAGAAACAAATAAAATATGTAAATTTTATTAACTTAAGCGAAAATTTTGCACATTAGGAAAATAAAATGAATGTAACGGATAATGAAATTAAAGGCATTTAATCATATGTTTTAATCTTGACTTCAGCCATACCTTTTAACATTTTCACATGTATAATATTATTAGAATTAGAGTACGATCATTACTACATGGAGATAATAACAAAACTAATGGTTAAGGCAAAATAATACTAAATGAAAAGGCGTGTTCTCTTAACCGCTTGAGGGGCGGTGGAATAAATTATATCCCACCTAATTTGTATCAAGATTTGCACCAGAAACATGTAATTACACATTTAATTTATAACTTTGATGGAAAGAAGTTGTAAAATTGCTTTTCCTTATTTTGAAATTTTTTTTTGTATATTCCGGAGTGAAATCAACATTACGGAAACACAATTATATGTCCCCGAAAGGGTTAATGGGACACTTCACCCCGAACGAGTCAAATAACAATTTCATGATTCCATGGATAGATATCGGCTTCATATCATAAGTACTTCAGAATATTCAATATTTAATACTAGAAAAATAAACTGAGAAATACATGTGTCCAATCCGAACCGATTAAGTGTTGTGAATATACGCGCTGCACTTAGTTTTAGCAGAAAACATTTCAGAAAGTGTTTTACAGTAGTGTTCTTGGAAAGAAAATAAAAACAATTGTTTTCTCGCTTTCTCTCAATTAATATATTTAATTTTTGAAAAAGAAAAAAAAAATCACTACTCACAGCAGTATTTATTCAAAATAAATTAGGATATTGAACAAAAAAATAAAATTTAAGAAAACGTTGCTCGCACCATCAAACCTAGCATAAAACTAACAAAGCTGACTGATTCGCAGTAGAACAAAGAATTTGACGACAGACTGTAGCCTCTCTGTTAAACACCGCTTCTCTTTTCGACCTCCACCAGAGCATATATGTGATTGTCGATATTCACCGGTGATAGTCCGAATGTACACGAATGTAATAAAATATTCGGTCTTTCACCGACGTTATATGTTGACATTCAGCGGTGAAACTCGACATTCCCCAATTTCGGTCTTTCACAGTAACACATATATATATCAACGCATTATTATAATAAATAAAATTTTGTAATTTGTAGGGAAAATAAATTTGTAATTTAATAACAGAATTTGAGAAAAAAAATTATTAATGTAATTAATAGTTGCAATTTACTTGTGTGATAAAAGATGATTTGTAGTTATCAAAATTTATTACAGGTTTCTTTTATGCATGTTTTAAAAAATCGAGGTTTTCTCTGTTCAACTTTATAAAATTTAAGTTATATAATTATTATTCTGCCAATTAATAAAAACAAATAAACTTTCTGTTGGGATTGTCTTTTATTTTACCCCATACCATCAGGTAAAATAGTTAATTGACAATATGTTTTGAAATAACATTATTAGGACTAATTTGCATGTTTTTGTGAAATATTTCTTCAAATTTTGTGAGTGAAGTTCATTTGCATACTTTATGTCATTATTTTACCAATTCAATTAATAATTTTCTTTCAAATTAAATTTCACTGAAAAATGGGCTGTTTTTACTTTACCCCACCCGACCCTATTAGTCAGACAAGACAAAATTTATTACTTCACAATTATTTTTATAATGCAATGTTATATAATTTTTTGGAAAATGCAAACACATCATTCTGATGGGCTATATTCTAGTGTATAATAAATATATAAAATATGAAATATATAAAATTATAAAAACATGTGTAAGTATATAGCATATATAGGTACTACTTAGTTATTCTGTCGACGAAAAATCTATCACCAAACTATAAGATTAAATGCCAATAATGGTTGATCATAAATATCACATTCACTTAACTTTAAGCAAGTTACCTGTGTTTACGTCATCAAGTGATTTTTATTTCAACGTTTTAATTGCATTTTTGTTAATGTTATACTAATTTATTTGTTCTTCTGTTATTTAAAATAAAAATTATGTCAATTTGTATAATTTGGCGAAATTGATCGAAGGGATAACTAAGTAATACCCATATTTATTTATATTTGTATATAATATGTCCCTCTCTCTATATATAATTACATGAATAATACATAAACAAAGAATACAAATATGATGTTTATAATACAAAAATATATGTTTATAAAAATTTAAAACCCTGTTTTTCCATCTCTTAAAAAATTTGCTAAAACGGTCTTTCGCTGCCATTTCGGATTTCTTCGCGATTTGCGCCAACCAGAACAAGATACCTCAACTCTTCCCTAAACTTTTTATATTGTTTTTAATTCATCATTTCTTTTTAATTTTTTCTGCATATCTTCTGTTCTTTTAGGAAGGTATTTAAAATATATTGGACTAATTTTCCATAATAATTTGGTCACCAGCCAAAGGTGTTTTTTCTGCATTGTTGGGAGTTTTATTTGTATTTGAAGATTACAGAAGACAAAAACTATCAAATGAAAATGAATCACCTGAAAATTATTTAAGTTCAATGGTTAATTTCTGCAATCATTACAATATTCTCTATTTTAGTTGTGTGGTAACTAGAGAATATTTAAACTCCTATTGTCATAACTGCCAAGCAATAAGCTCTAAAAGTTCCGCTCGAGTGTTTTTAAAAACGACCCGGTGGATTTTTTTTTCAGATTGTATTATTCGATAAAGAAAATTCCCGCGGTGGTTTATGCGTCAAATATACAGCGATAGCTATGATTTCGGTAAGAAATTTCGCATCTTATTGTTATTTTGAAAGAAAAGGTTACCGGAAGTTATTTTTTGGTGACAAATGAATTGAAATCGCTGTATTTGTTAGAAAATAATACAAACATCTTGCAAATAAATGAAGAAAATAATTACTGATATTTAATTGTTAAAAAAAGAGAAAAATCCATTTAAATGAGGAATAATCTTAAAAAACGAAAATATTTTATTTAAATCTGAAAGAAATATTTGTAATTTAATTTAAACCTGAAAGAAATATTTGTAATGCTTAAAAATTAATTTAATGAGAAAGATTACAATTGATACGCAATATTTGGCTCTTCATCGCTTGCGTTAAATTTAGAAATTAATCTGATAAATTGATTAGATGAATTTTTAATTATACTAATTTCATACCTTAAAACTAAATAATTTCATACTTTTTAAAATGTTTTTAACCGTAATTCCGAAAGCATGTGATATTTATAAACTCGAACTCAGATCAACGAATATTATCCATTTTTTAAGCAAACATTATCTATTGTTTATTTAATTTTTTTTTCTTAAGTCATACAGCTAATTTCAGTTATAGTAAAATTCACAGCTTCCAAATCTAGGAAATGAAGAAAATTTTTAAGGAAATTTATGCAATCATGCGTTATTACTATCGAAAATTCAACATTTTGAAAAAAACAATTACAAGTCTTTTGTAATTCGTCATTTCTTCTTCGTTTTTCTTCGTATTTTCTCCTCTGATATGCAATATTTCAAATGATATTGGACTAATTTTCGATTATCGAGTCACCGCCAAATAGCATATCGATATGGCATATAAAATAAGGCTAGATTAGGGGACTAATTAACGCACAGTTCAAACTACTGAAACTAAAATCTTGAAAATTGTGGTAAAAATACTTCTTATGGCATAGACTTCAGCTAAGATAGGATTTTCTAAAGTATCACCCCTAACGGATTTTTGTAAGGGAGGGGGTGATTCCTTAAAAATCGGATATTATAATTATGCGCCAAATGATAGAATATTTTAATGTAATTTTGTATGCTGAATTGAATGGTACCAAGTAAATTCGGTAATTTTCGGTTAGCCGGGCGCCAGCTTTCGCTTGAGAGTCTTTTACTCGGGACGTGGCCGGGGATCTACGAATCTTGCATCCGCATCTTGCAAAAGAGTCGGACTAGAGTAGAAGAATAAAGGGCTATAATGAGCTCGAAGTAGCTAGGAGTCGTTCGGTAGCTTCATCGCCCCGAGCCCTTCCTTCCCGCTTTTCGGTGTCTTTAATTTGAGTAATTTCCCTTTTAAATTTGTCCGGTTTCAATTTTTGATTTTTTTTTAAAACCTGTATTTCGCTAGAGTGTCTTTCACTCGGGACGTGGCTGGGGACCTACGAAGCTTGATTCCGCAAAAGAGTCGGACTAGAGTAGAAGAATAAAGGGCTGCGGACGGAGATGGACATATTTATATACAGGACATAACAGGAGAATACATATACATATTTATATACATACATATATGTAAATATACATATATATACATATACACATATTCTATATATACACACATATATATATGTAAATACAGTAGAATCTCGATTATCCGAAGTAACTAGTACCGACCATCTTTCGGAAACTCGAAATTTTCGGATAATCGAGAATGCTTCCATTTTAAGATTAAGGAGAAGTTTATGCAATATTTCTTATTATGGTAACAAGTTCTTTATAAAAAATAAAGCGATAGAAATAGAAACAAAAATAAATTACCTGAATTTTAATTTTGAATTTAAATACCTTTTACGTATATCACTAAGGTTTGAAAAAATATTTTGTTTTTCGCAGTTTCGATTGCCTTTACATTGAAGCTCTATAACGGAGTTTTTTAATATTATTAGTTCACGAGTATTACAGTCTTTCTGCTGCTCTAGCTATGCAAAACCTTTTTCAAAACATTCAAAAGGTTCAGAATTGCTAATTTGTTCGTTTTGTTCGTTCCACTCCGGCTTACGGGAGCTTAAGCTAAATTCAAAGGAACTCTAAGAAAGGGGATCGAAAATATTAATATGTACTCTTAGTTCGGATAGGACTGCTTGCACACAAGGAATATGATCGTTAAAAAAAAAAAAAGCTCTTAAAAGGGATTTTGCACACAAAGAATGTGGTATACAATATAAGAATTAAGAAGGAAATGGATTTCGGTTAACCGAGAGTTTTGGTTAAAAGAGTTTCGGATAAAAGAGGTTCTAATGTATATATACATATGTATGTGCATATAACTCTGGCGCGCGGCTAACCGAAAAGTACCGTACATTTATTTCAAGTCCAACAGTTCATGACATATTTAATGTTTTTCTAATTTGGCGGTGCATTTGGCGTCTAAACCTCAAAATATCTAACATTACATCCGTTACTCTAGTAACGGAAAAAATTCAAATTAACTCTTTTGGCTAAAGAATAAAAACGGCTCTATGAGTTAAAAAAAAAATACGAACATCTTAATAATAATAATAAAAAACAACAACAAAAAAAAAAAAACATTAGTGATTTTATGTAAAATAAAAGGAAAAAGTTACTGAGAAATTAGTATCATAAAACGGAAAAGTGCTAATTAGATATTCTGGCGACCAAAAATCTATCGCCAAACTATAAGATTAAATGCCAATAATGGTTGATCGTAAATGTCATATTCACTTGACCTTAAGCAAGTTACACGTGTTTACGTCATCAAGTTATTTTTATTTCGATGTTTTATTTGTATTTTTATTAAGGTTATACTAATTTATTTGTTCTTTCATTATTTAAAATAAAAATGATGTCTATTTGTAGAATTTGGCGAGTGGTTTGGAGATTTATATAATTTGGCGAAATTGGTCGACGGATAACTAAGTAGCATCAACGAAAATATTTCAATATGAAAGCAATGTTTGTAACGACTTAAAAATTATTTCAATGAAAGAAGTTAGAATTGAAATAATATTTGGCGATTTATAATTTGCTACTCGAAAAGAAGAAAAAATGGGTACATCTATAAGAGCCGTGTGCATATCTCGCTAATAGCATTTTTAATATTGCCAGTAGCAGTAGTTACATTTTGCGTATGTAAATTAAAAGTAATTCTTTGTTTTTAATTATGCATTATTTTCTGTTATTGTTTATCATTTTAGTTTTTTAAATGTGTAATGCATTTTAAATTAATTGAGTGAAAGGTTTGTATTTTAAATGAAAATAATAAAATAAGAATATGGTATGAAAACAATCTTTGTTGATTTATTACCTGCCCCCGGCTAACATAAAAGTATCACAAAAGCCACATATTCACTTTTCTTTGGGTAGTTAGTTGGTCATGAGAATGCAAGTTAACCTTCCGTAATCGGATACTTTATATATTGGTGTATTAGCTATGATGTTGACAGCATCGTTAAAGTTTGAAGCTAAAATTTCACGATGAATTCCATTACACAAAATCGCATCATCATCATCTACTATATATTTAAAACGGAAATTTACATTTCATTCCGATTGTTTATAATACTTTGATAGGATATACCGCAATTAGTTAGGTAATAATTTTGGAAAGGTTTTAGTGTATAGTAGGGTGTTTCATTTTTCCAAAGGTGTGATTTTTATATGATTTTGCTTACGCCCCGAATCTCATTGATGAAAAAGATATATATGCCAGATTTCAAGAAGATTGGATAATACTTAGGTGTTGCACATATTGATCACTTTTATCTCAAACTAGTGAAATTTCTAATATTGAAGGTTTTGTACTAATGAATTTCTCATGTATTTCGTTCATCGTTTGATAGTAATTGAACTTTAAATAGGGAACCAAAAGAGGAATTTGGCTACTAGAAAAGGTGCCTAATGGTGAGTTTTTAGGAGCTCGACTCCCTTTAAAGGAATAAGTACTTTTAGTTTTCATTTACCATCACAAGGAAATAAAAGAAAGACATTCGGATGCTGCTAAATCTACCAGTACTAAACTACAAGAAGTGTGGAAGAATGCAAATACCCCTTTTCATTTACAGCAACTGTAAAGAGCTTTGGCCACAATGCTTCGAAAATCTCCGTATCTCCAGCTACCGTTTACCGAGCCCGGCCGATCAATAGAAGTGAAATTGCGAAGAAAATAGAAAAGTCACTCTTTGAAAATCCTCCTCATTTTGTCTTGCATTGGAATAGCAAACTGTTGCTTCAGTTGCTCATGGGACTGTCAATACTTTGGAAAATAGAGTTCTAGTGACTGGTAAAGATTTTGAGCATTTGCTTGGCATACCTGTTGCCCTGAAAGGTACTGGTGAGCAGATGACTGAAGTAATTATTCGGGAAGTGGAAAAATTTGAGCTATGTGACAATATTATCAGTATGTCTTTTGATACTACAGCATCTAATACAGGACTGATCCAAGTGGCATGCACCAGAATTTAAAGGGAATTAGGACGAAGATTGTTGTGGTTGGCTTGACGTCATCACACACATTAATTAATTTTGAAAGGAGTGTTTGAGAAGTATTGTGTTGTAACATACCACAAGTTGTCCTGGCATCCAGATTATTTGGAAGTTCTGAAATCTGTTGGATTTCCTTGATAAGAAGTCATATACGACAATACTGGATGAAAAATGTCCAGTTCAAGGCTTTCTAGAAGAACAATGAGTGAAAATGTTTAACTACCTCCAAAATGCCCTAAAAGATGGACGTCGTCCAAGAGAAGACTATAAAGATTTATTACAACTCCCCCTTCTGTACCTAGGAGGTTGGTCTGTAAACGACTTCAAATTCAGAATCCCAGGGTCTCTGAATCAAGCACGCTAGATGGCAAAGGCAATATATGCACTTAAAGTTATCCCTTTCACTAAACAGTTGAAAATTCCTCAACGAGAATTGAAAGGAACGAAAGAGATTGCACATTTTGTCAGTCTCATATATGTTCGCTTTTGGCGTGAGGCAATTGTAAAACAATGGGCTCCAAAGAATGATTTAGATATGGTACAGCTTCCGAGCACTTACCCAGATGTAGAGATAAAAAAAGGTGCTTTCACAGTTACTATGACACATTTTTGGTATTAGTCAGACACAAACGTAGGATTGGCTTCTTTGGACGAACGTATATTACTCAGTCTGATCAGGAAAATGAGACTAAAAATTTGGAAACCAAACTTGCAAAGGAAAAGGAATTGAAACGATTAGAGGGTAGAAACCTAGTTTTTCAAGGAAAAGACCTGAGCCATTTCGTTACAAATAAACCAAAGACGTTCTTTGAATGGTTTGGGATCCACGACGTGACAGAATACTGCAGTGATTCTCTAAGAAGCCATGTGAACGCTCTTAAGGGGGTCAATAATACCGCAGAAAAAGGAATTGCTCTGATAAAAAACTTTAACGAATCGCCCAGGGACGAACAACAAAAACAATTCTTGTTAAGGGTAATCCAGCATCACAGAAAAGTCGTCACCAAGTGAACAAAAAAAGGGATTGCATCGTTCAAAGTTGATTAATATAATACATGTTTTTCCTATCATACTACCTATAAATTTTAGTGTCTAGTTTTAGTATTATTTTAAGTTTGTGATTTCTAGTTTTTCCAATAAAAGTAATTAATATTAAAAAATCGTATTTTTTGCAAACTTCTACAAAACTGCTCAAAGTGTGCAACCTCAAAATATTGTCCAATCTTCTTGAAATTTGGCATATATATCTTTTACATCACTGAGACTCAGGACGTTAGCAAAGGCTGCAAAAAATTTACATTTTATTTTTTGCCTTACAAAATGAAATACCCTAGTGTATACATATTATTCAACGTTACTTATTTATAGAGCAACAGAAAAAGTTCAAAAATTAAATGAGCCTGATTATGAAAGTTTAGCCATTTTATTAAAAAAATCTACAGAACACATTTTGATACAAGTGGCAATGTTACATCACTTTTCAGGAATGGTGTTAGTATATAACATTTCATTATATGTTGATTAGTTATTGAGCTATTAATTCCTGTTGTCATAACGGTCACATTACCCTACCAAAAGTGCACTGTTATTAATCAACTAAAATAATTACTTCTTAACAGCTAAATTTTGTCCAACGCTTAAGATAATATTATATCGCAATGGCGTTCGCATCGTTTTCTGCAATGAGAAAGGTCCAGCTGAAGGTCCATATTGTTTAAAATACAAGTTCAAATTCACCATTTAGTTTAATCCAAGATACATTTGGAAATATTGACCAGCGCAGCGGGCATAGTCGGCTAGTATATTATAAAGCAGTAAGCTCTAAAAGTTCCGCTCGAGTGTTTTAAAAACTACCCGTTGGATTTTTCCACAGATTATATCATCCGGCAGAGAATATTCCCGCAGTGGTTTATAAGTGAAATATCGAGGGATAACTAGTATTTTTAATAATAAATTTCGATTTTCATTGATATATTTGACGAAAGTGTTGCCAGTGGTCATTTTGGCGAAAATTATAGTTGATAAATGAATTGAAATGGCTATATCCGTTAGAAAATTAAAAGAAAATAACTGTTATTCGTTAATTAAAAAAAAAATCAAAAACCCTTTTAATGCGATAAATTTATAAAACGAAAATATTTAGTTTAAACATGAAAGGAATGTTTATAAAACTTAAAAAAAATAAATTAGCAAGAAAGAAGCAATTGATACATTACTTGGAGATTTTTCGCTTGAGCCAGCTTAATAAAAATGAGCCTGAAAAAACTTGAAGAAATAAAATTTAAGTAACAGTCTTTTAGTCCTTTTTTTTTATTATTCAATTTAATTATTATTTTTATGTAATTTTCCCATCGCATGTCTTACAGGAGAAACTGGAAGAAGTAATTGTAAAAATGGCTGTATTAGTGAATTACATGCTACTTAATTATTACCTCGGTCGCCAAACAATGCAATTTTAAGCCACAAAGGCATCAACGTGAATTAAGCCAGGCGAAGGTCTATTAAATCTTTATATTCAAATGGAAATTATATAAAAAAGGAGTTAAAATTATAATTATGTAGTCAACTATTTAAATTATTGTCTGAGCGAAGCGAAGGCTAATACTCAGCGCAATATTACTGTCCGGACACATTACAACTACGATGGATATTAATGCCATGTCCTACTAAAAAAAAAGCCTAATAAAAACCTTTCGTCAAGCATAACTCAAAAAATATTTGTTAGATTTCGTTTCTGATTGCACCAGAAGGCTATGAGGGCCACCTACTGAATGCACCTACTATGAAAAATAGGTTCCAAACCGTTTAAAAATTATATTAAAAAAAACTGATAAAAAAGGACAATTTATCTGCATACGTCACAGAAATTTGGTGTGCGTCAGTTTCACCGGTGGATGTTTTCGTAGACAACTGGTTTGAACACATGGAGCAAATAAAAAAAATACGCACGCAGTAATTGAATAGATCAGTTTCAACCACGTTATTACAAAACTTGCAACAACCCGTGGCAACCAGTTTTGGTGTGCAAACAAATAATAATACAGTACTCCGTACCACGGTGACCGATTTTAGCCTGATGTATAAAATCTGGCCTGATGTATCACATACAATTGTGGATGATTAAAACAAAAGACATGAGTGTTTATTGCTCCGGGAGGTTATCTTTCTCTTGATGTCTGTCCCTCTATCATACAGCATGAAATTTGTGAAGGGTGATATTATTATGCAGAAAAACCTCCATAACGGACACACCCGATTAGCGGGCACCTCTATTTAGAAGGCATTTTTTCGATTACCATCCCCTAAATAACTGTACATTTTTTACTCTCAGTAGCCGACACCTCCAAATAGAGGACAAATTCTGCCCTCCCCAGGTGTTCGCTATTCAGGGGTTTTACTGATAAAACCTCCATAGCGGACACACCCGATTAGCGGATACCTCTATTTAGCGGACATTTTTTCGATTACCAACACTTAAATAACTGTACATGTTTTACTCTCAGTAGCGGACACCTCTAAATAAAGGACAAACCCTGCATTCTCGAGGTGTCCGCTATTTAGAGGTTTTACTGAATATAATATTGATAGTTATTTTACAGGGCCGCACAAAAGAATAAGAATATATGAAACGAATATAAACTAAATTCAGGATTGGTAGATAGCTGATGGTAATGTAATTTTAGGATGTTGTTACAGTCATCCGCAGCATGTTTTTAGAGTTTCGTTCATCTAACGAAACCCTACCTGTATCACTCCTTTGTCTGTCTGTCTGCCCGTCTGTCACAGAGCCCGTTCTCAGAAACTATATATATCGGTGACTTGAAAATTTGCATACTTATAGCTGAACACCACACATCAAACGGCAAATAATAAAATTTTGAAAAAGTCTAACATTTAACCCTCTGGGCTCTAACTTGTGTATTTTAAGTAATTTTTCTAACTCAGCCCCTAATTAAGTTGAACACATGAAATTTTGCATACTTATAGCTGAACACCTCACATCAAACGACAAATAATAAAATTTGAAAAAGTCTGATATTTAACCCTCTGGACTCTAACTTGTGTATTTTAAGCAATTTTTCTAACTCAACCCCTAATTAAGTTGGAGACGTGAAAATTCGCATACTTATAGATGAACACCTCATATCAAACGACAAATAATAAAATTTTGAAAAAGTCTAATATTTAACCCTCTGGGCTCTAACTTGTGTATTTTAAGTAATTTTTCTAACTCAGCCCCTAATTAAGTTGGAGACATGAAATTTGGCATACTTATAGCTGAACACGTTACATCAAACGACAAAAAATAAAATTTTGATAAATATCTAATATTTAACCCTCTGGGCTCTAACTTGTGTATTTTAATCAATTTTTCTAACTCAGCCCCTAATTAAGTTGGAGACATGAAAGCTTACATACTTATAGCTGAACATTTGCGATAACACGATAAATCATAAAATTTTGAAAAAGTCATATTTAAACCTCCGGTCTCTAACTTCTATATTTTAAGAAATTTTTCTAACTCAACCCCTAATTAAGTTGGAGACATGATATTTTGCATACTTATAGCTGAACACCTCACATCAAAACGACAAATAATAAAATTGGAAAAAGTCTGATATTTAACCCTCTGGGCTCTAACTTGTGTATTTTAAGCAATTTTTCTAACTCAGCCCCTAATTAAGTTGGAGACATGAAAATTCGCATACTTATAGATGAACACCTCACATCAAACGACAAATAATAAAATTTTGAAAAAGGTCTAATATTTAACCCTCTGGGCTCTAACTTGTGTATCTTAAACAATTTTTCTAACTCAGCCCCTAATTAAGTTGGAGACATGACATTTTGCATACTTATAGCTGAACACCTCACATCAAATGACAAATAATAAAATTTTGAAAAAGTCTGATATTTAACCCTCTGCGCTCTAACTTGTGTATTTTAAGCAATTTTTCTAACTCAACCCCTAATTAAGTTGGAGACGTGAAAATTTGCATACTTATAAATGAACACCTCACATCAAACGACAAATAATAAAATTTTGAAAAAGTCTAATATTTAACCCTCTGGGCTCTAACTTCTATATTTTAAGCAATTTTTCTAACTCAGCCCCTAATTAAGGGGCTGAAATACTTACATACTTATAGATGAACACCTTGATGAATCTATATCTTGAAATACTGACATACTTATAGATGAACACCACATGATTTGCATACTTATAGATGAACACCTCACATCAAACGACAAATAATAAAATTTTGAGAAAGTCTAATATTTAACACTCTGGGCTCTAACTTCTATATTTTAAGCAATTTTTCTAACTCAGCCCCTAATTAAGGGGCTGAAACACAAAGGGCAATTCACAAAAGGGCAGAATGGTGACTTCACAGCAGTCTCTCTGTCACCTGAAAGTCATCATGTGACTTCAATATCACATTATTTGATAACTTATCACAATGCAGCGTTCACGATGACTTTGAAATTGAGTCTATAGATGACAATCACATGCAAGTCACAATGTAACTACATTGTAAAGTCCCATGGTGACTCGTCACAAGCAGCAGTCACAGTGACAACTCAGTAGAGTCACGTATATTGATCATTTGAGACTTTTAATGAGATGTATGGAATTTCTTATTTTTTTGCTTCACCGTAGTGACTTTGACACTTGTGATCATGTGTGACATGAATGAGATGTTATATGGACTAGCTGTGCTGTAGATATAGTAATTATTCGAATTATATTATTTCCTTTTGAGTATTCGCGTGCTTGAAAATTATCATTTTTGCGATCGGTCCTTAATTTTGGACACCAGTGTAGAACTTTGGTATGGTAGTAATTAATAAGATGTAAATGCTCGTTGTAAAACGAATTCTAAAAAATAGAAAGACTAAACAAAGCGGAAAAAGATCTAAAGATGATCTAAGTTACGAAGTACATGGACTTGCTAGGAATATAAACATGAAAATTGACATGACTGTATTTATCATGACGTAAATTCTCGCAATAGAACAATTTCTAAAAATGTCGTTATAATAAAACAGTGCAGAAACAAAAAACTTTCGAAAATTTTCTATTTCTGTGTGACTGCTGAGCCCCAAATCTTGAAATTTTGCTTCGAGTTAGTTTTAAAATATACAATTGTCTCTATGAATGGTTTCTAAAAAATTTAAAATTTAAAAAGATGAAATTAACAGAAAGCGATCTCAATTACCATTAATTTGGAATTATTAGGTACAGCAACTTTAAATATTTCATACTGCTGCATTTCCTCCGCAAAACATGTGTAAATTATATATATAATGGCGCAAAGTGTATAACGCTTCCGGAGTGAACTCATCCGAATCTTGATAATCTTTCGTTAAAATCAGCCACTTTATTTCGGCCATGTTAGGCTTAAGCATTCCGATGCCGTATTATAAGTCGAACAACTGCCTTTTTAATCTACGTTGTATAACACATGTCCTTCTTCAGTTTTTAAAACCTTCAAAAACTATAAAATCATCATTATATTAAAACGCAAAGGTAAAATTTTAAGTAGGCCCATTTCGGGACATCTGTACATGCATCAACCCTGTTCTATTTAGAGGGATTAAAAACGACTCCTCGGTGGCTGAGCGGTCTAAAGTGCCGATATTTTGTAGTGGATAGCAGGTTCGAACCCAACGCCTGGCAAAATGATTTCAGTAATATTTTTCGATAAGTTATTTTAATAATGACATATTTTATTAAGAGGAGAAGTTATATGATTTTTATGTTATTATTATTATTATTTGAATGCTTTATAATGAAATAAAATGGAACAATATTTAAAATAATAATAATAATAATTTTATATTTAAAATATTTAAGCTAAAATATTTTTAATGCCAATTTAATAAATTAAATAAATTGAGCTGATCTACAATTTTTGTTTTATCTTCTGACCATTATCAAGAATATATGTGCGTATCAGAAAGAAAAGTTTGCCTTTCTTTTCCTTAAAAAAAGAAAACGGAAAGAAAGAAAGATATTCACATAAGAACAATTAAAACAAAATTACCTTGATATCCATTGTTTAATATTTAAAAAATGTATAAAAATGTAAAATAAAATTCAAGTAATAAAAATTATATGCTGCACCAAGTTTCAAATTTGGGCTTTTAGAGAATGAGACTGATAAAAATAAAATTCATGGCAGCTTTTAATGGTCATGTAGTTAAAAAATCATAATAAATAATACTGTTATTTTTTTCGAAAAAATGAGACCATAGTAAATAAAATAAATGCTCTACCCATGATTTTTAGTTAAATTTCTAGTAAAAAGAAGCATAATTGGTTGTAAATTATAAAGTTAAAATTCTGTGGCTTCATTGAATAGGTTTGGCTGGCTGTACCCTCTACCGCTTTAAAGAAATAGGAATCACTTATGCAATATATAAATTTGTCACAATTTCAATAATTAATTTAAAAGCAATTCATTAAAAATTCAAGAATTTTTCTAATGAAACATTCAAGTTATTTACCGTCAAATCTTGACGGGTACCATCTAGTATTAAATAAAGACCTTTATGAAACAGTGAGTAGGTTGCCCGAAAGTACTTGTTAAAGTGTTCCTTCTCTAGGCTTTTCTCTCTCTTGCAAGGTCACTAACAGAGGGAAGTGCCGTTTTAAATATGATATGAATTTTCTATCCAATTCATTTTTCTAGACATTTTATCATAAGGTCATATTCTCAATTATCATTAGTAGATTTTTTTATATATTAACTTATTCTGGTGAAATTTTATAATCGGGTTCATATTGGCGTATGTTAGCTTGCAGGATTTGCTGAATAAATATGTATGGATTTGTAAATTACTTCAAATGACACTTTGACAGCTCAAAAGTTATGCAGACGATATATTCAGATCTTGTGTCATACTTTATGTTGTAATCATTGCCGATTTCTTTTATTTAATACATGCTAAATACAGCTCAACTTGTGCAGAATATGTTTGAAAACAAAACAATACAGCGTATGTAGTGACCAGAATACACTCATCATTTAAATCCGATTGAGCATATCTAAAACACAGTCTAACGAAGCATTGAATGCCACTGTTGATGTATTCGGTACTTTGATACTATATCAGATTTTGGGGAGAGAATTCCTTAAATGTTATCGACAACCTCATTGCATCCATGGAAAACAGATATTGTACAATATTAACTATTCCCGGGGAGCACACACCATATAAAGTATAGTCCATTCTTTTTAAACATCATATATTTGTCATTTAAAGTTACTCAAATTGGTGCGGAGCGTCTGATTATGCTCTTGGCATCATTTTATGCAGTTAAAATTCCGATATAAGTAATTTAGTGTTTCATTTTCTATTTTACTTTTAATATATTGCGTACTTTCAATTTTATATCCATGCATGGCTGTCTTGAATGGTTTGAAATCCCATTTTTTTAAACAGTGTATACGAATTTATATATAAGATTTTGTAATTCTACGATTCGTTTATTTTCATCATTTCAATTTATCGCAGTATATGGACAATTAAAGATAACATCTCATTTTCTTTGCTTCCGCATGTTATTATTAAATCTATGTTCTCAGCAATATCGCTCAGACTAATCCCTCTGAGGCAGGGTCGTACTAGCCCACCGGGCAACGAGGCAAATGCCCGGTGCGCCCACCGTCACTTTTTTTTTTTTTTAAGCACACTTAAAGTTGTGCATTCTGAAAGGCATAAAATTTTCAACGATTTTCATTTGGAAAATTAAAAAGTAATGCTTTTTATTTTTTAAAGTATAGCATAAGCAAACTATGTGTGATCAAAGACAATTAGATAACCCAATTTCGAGATAACATAAGTTATCGACAATCAGATATGCCATTGTTACACATGGTACCCTGGACCAGTTTCAAAGCCTGTACTAATGTGCCTCTGTAAAAATGATTTTCAAAAAACTATTATCGCGTTTTTCTAATCGTGGCGCCCTTGGACAGATTTTTTTTAGCGCCTCTGTAAAAATAAATTAAAAAAAAATTATATCGTGTTTTTATAATCATGGCGCCCTGGGCCAGACTTTTTCGGCGTCTCTGTAAAAAAAAGTAAAAAAAAACTAATATCGTGTTTTTGTAATCATGGCGCCTTTGGTCAGATACTTTTCAGTGCCTCCGTAAAAATGCCCTTCAAAAAGCTATTACCGTGTTTTTCTGGCGCCCTTGGTCAGATTTCTTTTCAGTGCCTCAGCCTCTGTAAAAATGCCTTTCAAAAAACTATTATCGTGTTTCTCTAATCATGGCGCCCTAGGACAGATTTTTTTCAGCGCCTCTGTAAAAATGCTTTTTAAAAAACTATTATTGTGTTTTTCTAATCATGGCGCCCTTGGACAAATTTTTTTCAGCACCTCTGTAAAAATAAATTTTAAAAAACTATATCGTGTTTTTGTAATCATGGCGCCCTTGTCAGATATTTTTCAGCGCCTGTGTAAAAATGCCTTTCAAAAAGCTATTACCGTGTTTTTCTAATCATGGTGCCCGTGGTCAGATTTTTTTCAGCGCCTCTGTGAAAATGCCTTTCAAAAAACTATTATCGTGTTTCTCCAATCATGACGCCCTTGGACAGATTTTTTCAGCGCCTCTGTAAAAATAAGTTTAAAAAAACTAATATCGTGTTTTTGTAATCATGGCGCCTTTGGTCAGGTACTTTTCAGCGCCTCTGTAAAAATGCCCTTCAAAAAGCTATTACCGTGTTTTTGTAATCATGGCGCCCTTTGTCAGATTTTTTTTTCAGCGCCTCTGTAAAAATGCCTTTCAAAAAACTATTATCGTGTTTATCTAATCATGGCGCCCTTGGACAGATTTTTTTTCAGCGCCTCTGTAAAAATGCTTTTTAAAAAACTATTATCGTGTTTTTCTAATCATGGCGCCCTTGAACAAATTTTTTTCAGCGCCTCTGTAAAAAATAATTTCAAAAAACTAATATCGTGTTTTTCTAATCATGGCGCCCTTGAACAAATTTTTTTCAGCGCCTCTGTAAAAAATAATTTCAAAAAACTAATATCGTGTTTTTGTAATCATGGCGCCCTTGTCAGATATTTTTCAGCGCCTCTGTAAAAATGCCTTTCAAAAAGCTATTACCGTGTTTTTCTAATCATGGCGCCCTTGGTCAGATTTTTTTCAACGCCTCTGTGAAAATGCCTTTTAAAACACTATTATCGTGTTTCTCTAATCATGGTGCCCTTGGACAGATTTTTTCAGTGCCTCTGTAAAAATAACTTTAAAAAAACTAATATCGTGTTTTTGTAAACATGGCGCCCTTGGTCAGATTTTTTTTCAGCGCCTGTGTAAAAATAAATTTCTAAAAACTAATATCGAATTTTTGTAGCCATGGTAATGTAGCCTTGGCCAGATTTATTTTCAGCGCCTCTGTAAAAATAACTTTAAAAAACTAATATCGTGTTTTTGTAATGATGGCGACCTTGGTCAGATTTTTTTAGCGCCTCTGTAAAAATAACGTTCAAAGAACTACTATCGTGTTTTTGTAATAGCACTCCCCCCCCCTTCCCCCCCACACACACACACACTCCCCACAAACACACACATAAATTTAAATTGATGCTTTTAATTCTACTAAAGTGCACAGCTAAAGTGGAGCATTTCATAATTTCTTAATGATAATATAAGTTAGACCGCCAAGACTAATTCTTCACAAGATTTTGCAATGGAAACTTATGTAAATTTTGCTTTTGAAAGAAAAAAATGTTAATTTTTCATATTCATTTAAAAATTCGATAATATTTTTAGCATCCGAAAATGCCAATATCTAAAAACGTTTTTAACCGCATCTGCTTAACCACTTTAAACTTCAAACACCACCCCGATTTATAAATTGAAAAATACACATGTAATTAAAATAAATAGATAAACCACTAAAATTGTAAAAGTCGTTTTACAAAAGAATGGATGAATATAAGTAAAGAGAAGCGCACATGTGTTTCTCATCAGTTTTCAAGGCTGTTAGTCAATAACGTGGGAGTTCCTAAGAAGACAAATTACCATTTCGGCGGCTTTTCAAATTAACTAGATACGGGCTCTATAGATACCCAGGTTTCTGTAGTAATATCAGATGTGACAATTTTTATTGATTATACCGTATTCTGAGATTTCAGGAGCTCTGTATCTTTCTGTAGCAAATAGAAATCGGATGTGGAGGTATTTTGCCATCGCTATATAATAAAAGCCAGTGTAACGCTGGGCGGGGCGAATCCATCAATCTTACCAGTCTCCCAGGAAGAGACTCAAGGGATAACGGATCCATTCTCCCATTGGTTGACAAGAAACAAGAATCCCGCGATTACTTCTCAAGGTTACAAGTCCTGATAATTGAGCAGTAGTAGACACTTCTTCTTAACAAATCAGTGCAAGGCACATCGCATTACACCACCAAAATAAATCGCCAAGTGTCACTTGAGATTATTTCAAGTATTAAGTTGCAATCATACTAAATTTTCTTTGCGACATGTAAGGAATTTTAATTTATTTCTCATATAAAGTGATTCACGGATAACAATGATATGGTATTTTTAAAAAATCCTTTTTTTCCTGCAAAAAATTGATAAAACTGACTTTCTTTTAAAAAAGTAATCAATTTAAATATTTTAGGCTTATTATTTTGTAACTTATTTTTAAATTACATATTACTTATATTTTCCTTTTCTATATACAGGTGTACGTAAATTTAAACTAAAAAAAAAAAAAAAAAAAAAAAAAAAAAAAAAAAAAAAATCAAACATATTCCATATTTTAAAAGTAAAAAATTAATATTTATACGAAAAGTAAAATTAATAATTTTTGATTTATAGCTTTGCATCAGGAGGACAGAAGCTTAGGGGATTAGACCCCCCCCCTGAAATAATATCCTGGCATTTTGTAACTTATTTTTATATTACACATTATTTATATTTTCCTTTTCTATATACAGGTGTATATAAATTTAAACTTAAAAAAAAAAAGAGCAATTTATCAAATTACAACGACCATTTGGAAAACGATTTTTTTGAAGACTGAAATTTAAGACATAAAAAATCGCACGGAGTTGATCATACATTACGTACGCCATGAATTAAACATTAATAGTGTTATTACACGTAAAAATTGCAAGCCAAAAATATCGCCTGCGACCCGTCAGATTTCATGAAACTTAAGTATTATCCACCTGAAACTTACGTAAATATCCAAGCATATTTCATTGGCTGTTCGGGAAAAGGCTTTTCCATCGTCAGATTTCCAAGCAATCTGACGGCCAATTTTAAATGAAATTTCATTCTTAAGCTTCTAAACATCCGACAATATTACTTTTTACACCGTCAGATAGAGAAAAAAATGTACTTTTAAATGCAATTTGTTTGAAAGCTGTATCTCAATTTGTTTCTGAGTTATTAATTTTTTTTTTGTAGTTTTTATTACTTTTTTGTCATAGTGACAATAGAAAGTATCCATCGTTGTTGAAATTAAAGAGAAATACAGATTACTGTATAGACCAATCAGAAAACGAATAAATTGATTAAACCAATGAAAACCTTCAGATATGCTTTTCATTTCCCATCCTGACGAGAACAATAACCATTTTTCCAAATGGTTAAAAAAAAACAACAAAAAAAAAACATATCCCATATTTTAAAAGTAAAAAATTAATATTTATACGAAAAGTAAAATTAATAATTTTTGATTTATAGCTTTGCATCAGGAGGACAGAAGCTTAGGGGATTTGACGGTTGGGATTCAACCCGAGATACTTATTTATTAATCAATATACATATTTAAAAAAAATTGGAGGGGGGGGGAGGAAGGGGGTGTAAACGATAAAATACAATTTCAAAGTGTCATTTAAAAAAATAGTATTATTTCAATAGTTGCAGCAGACTGTTTTAATTACGCACTTTTATTGCATATTTATTAAATTTTTGTTTTATTAAGAAATCTTAATTTTGTTATAGTAGTATTTTAGCCGGAAAACCTGGTTTACCCAGAAATATTGTAAATGCTAATTGTGTGTTTATTAGAACATAAACTAGCCGAACTTTGCTCATCTAAACGCTTCCATATTGTCAATTATTTTTTTTATCAGTTTTTCAAGTTTTAAGTGAAAAACACAATTTTTACCCACCGTCCTAGGACGGGCATTTACACTAGTGAGATACTAATTAACATACGACACACGCTCGGCGTACAGGCCTCTGCGCAGAAAGAATAGTTAAAAACGAAAAAATAAAATATTGAATTAAGCAACTGTTATAGCAGTTTTATAATGTTTTGTGTAATAATACAAGTGGTGTATTACACAAAATTCCTCTTCAGTCGAGAATTATTAATTTTTTACATCTTTTTAGCTGTCCAAAACTTTTGACGACATTATTAAATAATTTTCATTGATACATACATAAAATTTTTAAAAATTCCCATTAAGGTGAAAACGAAAAATAACTTTGCCAATAAGCCTTATAATTTTTTAGACACATTTCTTTTTTTTTCAAGATATCGAGTCAAAAATAACTGCAAAATAATGAACACATATAAGCGTGTGGTAGGATAAAAACGTGTTATTCTTCTTCTTTTCAATTTTTTTTCCACATTACCCAATTCAGGGGGCTGGTCACTCAGCTTCCGATTTCCCCTCACTCATGTAAAGTCTGTGGGCATGGGATGCATTCGTCTATTTAAAATATCTCCTCGGGAAATTAATATTTTTAACTTCTATTTTTTGTGTACACTCCCTAAAAGATGTCTCTTTTTTTCCCCTTAGTTCTCAAAATATTTCTTAAGTATAGACTTAATTTTATAGGAAGTGTTAAAATTTTACTCACAGTTTACCCGTTTTTAACACATAAGATATTAAATTCAGCATGGATTTTAGAAATATTTTGAAAAATAAGAAAAAAAAGGAGGCATCCTTTAACCCCTTGGGGACTAGCGACCGGTATTCGTGCCGCATAAGGTGCTCAGAATCAGTTATTATTCTCACCAGTAAATGTTTCTGTTTTAAAATACCGGTGATAAAGGATTAAAAATTCTGTAAAAGACGCTCGTCCCGAAAGGGTTAAGAAAAGTACACAGAAAAAATATGTTAAAAATGTGAATTTCCCGAGAAGATAAATTAAATGAACGAATGCATAAAAAGTCCATAGACTTAACATTAAGGAAGAGAATTTCGAAGCTGAGTGACCAGACCCGTTAAGTATTTCTATTTTCTTTGACTTTGTTTTTTTATTTTGTAATACAATGCTTAAATATAATTTTGATACATATTACTTTTAAAATATGCAAATATATTTGAAGCTATTGCAGCTCTTCTGGTGCGTTTTTTTTTTTTTTTTTTTTTTTTTTTTTTTTTTTTTTTTTTTTTTGTGCGTGTGAGTTGTGGCGACCATTGTAGTTTAAATTTGGCTTATCTGAAATTAAAATAAACAGTAATTTTTAATTAAATATGACTCCTTTAGTGACTAGACGAGGCAAAGGGTGAAATTATGAAAAGCTCTTTTTATTTATTTATTCATTTATATATATATATATATATATATATATATATTAAGTGCTGATTATTTGAAGAGGGTATTCAACTTTTATCGTAGAAAAATACTGATTTTTGATTATTAAAAAAAAAAGTTCTTAATGCACTGCATAATTATATAAGAAAAAAAAAAGCTGACAAAATTAGAAGTGAAACAATTCAGTATTATTAAAGTAATCGTGTCGTGGTCATCTATTTAAAAATGCAATTTTGAGAAAAACTAGTTTCAATTTTATGTTATGATTATAATAGAATGCTTATTGTATTTTTTTTCTTTCTTTCCCCCCCACCCTTTTTTTTTACTTACATAGAATCGTCTATTCCAGATTCTGGCCACATAAAGAAGTCTTAATTCCACTGATAAAGCCGCTAAAATAAAAATTCAATTTTCCGAAATTTATAAGTTATGATTACGTGTAAATCCTTAAAGCGGTTCTCAAAAAAATATTTTTTAAAGTTCAATAATGCGAAAATTTCTGCTCATTTACAAACATAAAATAGTGTTAGACAGAAACCGAATTTCGGTTACCTCCCTAGTTTCGATCGAAAACGAAAGCGAAACTGTTTTAAAAATAAATTCAAAGTAATTAACATACACATACATATGTGCATGTCATCTGAATAATGTTTTGCGTAGAAACGGCAGTACATAATAATTAATTAAAAGTTAATTTGATTGAAATAAAATTAATTAAATATAAGGTGCTATAAACATAAAAAATAATTTAATTTAAAAATAACGAATTTAATCAATATTAGTAATACCTTCTAGATTTATCCCCTTATACGTAAATACATAGCATGTGCGGCTCTTTGAATGGGAGTTTGGGGGAGCTAGGGAGGGGCAGTTATAGTAATACCGAATATTCGGCAGTATTTTCGCCGAAACTAAGATTTTGGGCGGAAAACGAAAATGAAACCGAATATTCGGCCAAACTCTACATAATAGAATGAGCCTTGCAGGCTTAGTTATTGGAGTGATTTGTAATACAATAGATTCTTTCTTTAAATTAATTACATCTTGAGTTAAATTGATTGTTGTCTCGTGACAAAAGTTTTCTTCCTCTTCCCACACTGTCGCGTCCGGAAATTTGGTTCAAATCGCCACCTTTGACAGCATTTTCTGAAAGATCTTTTGCTTTTCTCAAAAAATATAAAATACAGTTCGATTACAAAGTTTCTGATGGGCAATAAAAAATAGCTTGTATTTTCGGTCACGTAAAGCAGTTAGCAGTTGTAATGAAATTTAATGAAAACCTTTAAAACAAAACTATCATGCAATAAAATTCAAGCAATACTACTTTTCAAAATAATACACATTCAACTTTTAAAGAATTATTACTTTTCCGAAGATTTTCTGCCCCCTCCCCTTCCTTCCTGCCTTGCGTACACACATGAATCGCGGTAAAAAAAAAAGAACAAGATCTTCGAAAAACAGAAACAACTCCATTATTGGGCATAGCCTTTTTAAGTTTGCTCACTTCAAAGGAAACCAAAATACCTTATGTCCCAGGGAAAAGAGAGTACCGAAATCAGCCATCTATTGTCCACTCCACAGAAATTGGAAATGCATTCCTAATTTTCAATCGATAGCCGGTATAAATAAAGTGCCCCTGCCCCCTGATGTGAAATCTGCTTCGTTTCCCTCGTTCTATCCAGTGTTAAAGAACTACTCCGTCTTTATATTTGCCTGTGTCCTGAGTTATTTACTTATTTTTGTGTAATCTTAAGCATTTTTCTTATAGTAAGCTTGTGCTTACTTTAAAAAAAATAGTGCACAGTATTATAAAATATCATCACTATCACAGCTCAGATATGCTGATGTTGCATTTTCAGGGGTCTGTCCAGACTTTTCTCATAGGGTCCTGTTTTTGTGAAATTGTGAAGTTTTTCTTATATTTGTGAAAATTCATATCATAATTTTGTGAATTTGAAATTATCGATATATTCAGGTTCTATTATATCAGATTCTTCATATATAAAAAAGTTAAGCAATATGTTATTTGATGAGTTCAGCTGTTTGTTACAGGTCAGATTTTATTTTTAAATGATTAAATTTGTGCAAAGTTCAATTTGAAGTTGGAAAAATTCTTGAAAAATCTGTTTAAGAGAGAAATAATTTTGTGAAGGGTCCTGTTTAGGGATAAAAAGTTTTGTGAAAGGTCCTGTTTTGGGATAAAAATTTTGTGAAGGGTCCTGTTTTGGGATAAAAAAAATTGTGACGGTTCTGATTTAGAACAAAAAATTTTTGTGATGAGTCCTTTAAAGAATCTAAAATTTTCCTAAACATATACCTGATCTTGCAGAACAAGGACTGTGAATTGTCCATGGAAAAGCAATATAAGGTAAGATTACTTATTATTAATTTTTTTTTTAATTGTGTCTCTTTCACAAGAGTGTTTATTAGTTTGAATTTTTGCGAAATCTTCAAAATTTGTCTAATGTATTTCTTTCTTTTCTCTTTATAACTATTGCGAAAAAAAAAAAAATCTGGGGTGAAAATTAAATGATATTTTTAATATTTCCCGAAATATGATTTATTTGTTGCTACGAACTAAATTGAATAACAGCGAAAATTGTCGTAATAATGTTAAAGACTATTTGTCTTTCATGCAATTTCAGACTATATATATATATTTAAACTGTTTAAATAGCGAGATTCAAACCAAACGCTTCTCTATGATATCTTTTTAATGTTGAAAAAATAAAGAAATAAAACATTTAAAAAAATAATTCACGTAAAATAGACGTCATTCTTGCCCTGAACAAAAATAATTTTTCTAAAATTTTTCACACCATAATTAGTATTTGTATCCGAGAGATTGTATTATATAAAATATTATTGAATTGTATAAAATAATGTTTTGCACTTTTGAGTTTTGACCCAACGGAATTGTTTTTGTTTCTTTTATTTTAATATTTTATTTTCCACTTGGAGATAATTGTATGGAGATTGTTATTCGGATATACGAGGTAAAATTTGAATTAACTCATTAAGGTGATCGGAATTCGAAAATAGAGATAGCTTTTTTAGAAAAGTGTGGTGGAAAAAAACCCCCTCTAAATTGGCAACACTGGTCTAACATCAGATTTTTTTTTTAAGTGCAATGTTTTGCGGGGAACTATTTTTATGCATAATACATTTCTATAGTATAAAATACTAATTTGGGTGTCATAATTATTTTAGGAATAAAGTTTTCGCTATAGCAATATACTCGTATATATTTTTAAAGTCATTATTTATACATAATTTATATAGCATGTGTGTATGTGTGTGTATGTATATATATATATGTATGTATATATATAAGTATTTGCGCCCTTTTGTAAGGCAATCGGCGCCCTTTTTATCCATTTTGCCACGCCCTCTCAGTTATGCCAGTACGACCCTGCTCTGAGGGAAGTCCTAGTAGTGTAAAATCTGCCATATACACACATATTTTATAATATTCGATAATCAAGTCACCGCCAAATTGCATATTTACTATATTATTGAAAGTTTTGCTGGCACAGATATCCTGTACGCTCCATGGTACCTAATGGGCTCCAAAATGGCGTTATTTTGCCTGACATAGTAACCCGGCTATTGTTGTTTTTTATTAATGAATTTTTATTTTCTTTTTTTACAGTTATATAAACTGTTTTGTTCTATAGTTATTAATTAAACTTTTTTTATTTATTGCTATTTCATTTAGAAATAATAAAAAATAATTTAAATATATATATATATATGTAACGGGTATTCGAAAACGATGTTTTCGCCAAATTGGCGTGAAAGAAAATCGCGTCAAACCCGGTACGTATATGATATCTGTGGCTCATAGCTATTAACATATTGTGATTACTTAGTATCAGGCAACATTTGAAAAGTATTTGGTATATTTTTGTTACATGGGCTTTGGTGAGTTAGAGAAAATGGCCTTGGCGAGTGAAATGAATTTTACGTATATTTACTGGCAAACTATTTACTTTTCATATACATATATGGGCACAGATGTCATATTGGCGCGATTTTTCTCTGACGCCTGTACTGAGTGCACTAGAAACTATGAAACAATATACATTTCGGCGAAAGTATATAAACCGTGCAAACCAGTGGAATTGTTCGATTGAAATATTAATAGAAATTTTCTAATGTTGCCCAACTTGTGCTCTCCCCGTGCTCTAGAATTTCTCGCTTGCAAGTGGACAATGAATGACCATGGAACAGTTTGTGGACACTGGTGCCATTTTCCTTGGAAGTTCGGTGACGTTTACACAACATAGGTATAATATTTTAAATAACTAAAATTTATAGTATCGGACTTGTTTCATCATGTAATATTTATTTTAGTGCAATTAATTTTTATTTGGACGTTTATGTGATAACTATAATTAGTGTAAAGCATACAAAATATACACAAAATGTTTTGCGTGTCATTTTAATTGCAGTGCTATTCGGGCTTTTTGGCTTATATTTACCTTAAAATCAGACTAATGTTATAAAATTTATATATTTCTGAATCAACTATGATTACCCTTTGGTTGAAATAGATTGCTAAGGGTAATATGGTATGGCGATAAAGGGTTATATGACTAGACGTCGAGAGTTCGTTTTTTGAGAATCATTCTGTTAAGGGCTAAACTTAGTTTATAATGCTTATGTAGTGTACACCTTTCACGTTCCCTCCTCACCCCAACTAAAAAGAATCAATAGTCATTACTGATGAATTATTGAACAAACTATAAGATTGAACCAAAATATTTTCAAATATTTTGAGTAAATGAAAAATTATTTTCTCAAAATTAATAAAACATAAAATAATTTCAAATGTTTTTACATATTTTGACATGCATTTTATTTTATTTCAAAATGAAATATATATATATTAGTATTAAAAAATGCTCTGACGAGCACCAAAAAAGCCCAATATGTTTTTAAGTATGAAAAAGTGTTTCACAAGTGCTTCTAATAGAGCATGAAAAAGGACAAGGTGTCCCTTCTTGGCTGCAGCTCACTGTCAATGCCAACTTTGAAAAAATCATATTTGCGCTTTTTCCATATAAAATGAATTCGCGGTACTTTAGTAAAACTTTCCTTCGTGCTTTACATGTTAACTGCACTTTTCCACTGTTGTACTGCGCATGCGTCTGCAATGCAACTTTGTACAGTGCACTGTGTACAATTATTTCTCTATAAATTTTACTACACTGTACATTCCTATTATGCTTTAGAACCTCAGCGCACGCTCACGCTGTGCTTTTGTACTTCCGTATTAAAGATGTATGCCTCTAATTTTCATTTATAATTTACATGCATTGCTGTACTGCATGGTACATTGTACAGCCACAGCCACTTGCATATAATTTTAACAATCAATGAATGCATTATACTGTTATGCGTGCACATGTGGAATTGTTCCTTGCAGAGTGCTGCAACAGTCTGCACTGCACTACAAATCAGTTTTCTGTACAGTTCTACACTGCGGGAGTGCTTGGTGGACCTGCATGAGTGTGATACGCTGCAGGAACTAAGGTTTTTGGTACTATGTCGCCTTACATTCATGTTTAATCAGACTGCGTACTGATTGTGTCGTTGCACTACACATTTTTATCGTAACTGTGGCTGATTTATTTTATATGAAAAAAGCGCAAATATGATCTTTTCAAAGTTGGCATTCACAGTGAGCTGCAGCTAGGAAGGGACACCTTGTCCTTTTTCATGCTCAATTAGAAGCACTTGTCAAACACTTTTTCATACTTAAAAATATATTAGCCTTTTTTGGTACTCGTCAGAGCATTTTTTAATACTAGTCATTTAAATTTTTTGATAATTATGTATTGAATATAAATAAACCTGAGTTGTTTTTAAATATTCCCAATACTTTTTTATTATTTAGCACAATAATGCACTATTTAAGCAAGTAATGCACACTGTTTTAAGAGGTTCAAGGTTTTTAATCAAATTCACGTTATTTTTATTCATAATTTAATTTACATGGACTCCCTTAAATATAATTAATATAATTCCTTAAACTGATATTAGTTTTTGTTGCATTAAAATATCTCAATTTGTTGATTCTCTCTAAACAAGTAAACCCTATTGGTTTACAATGGAATTCTATAGGAATTTTGCGATATATCGCCAAGTTGGTGACAAACTTGGTGGTATTTGGCGACAGAGCAGGGTCCCGCCTATAGTAACCCCCCCCTTATAGGTATGGAGATGCATTAAATGCTGTTCTATAACCAATGAGATGCGTTTCATTCGAGCGTTGCCATTAAACAATTATCAAATAATCGCGATTTCTGTAACACATATGATAGCGTAATATATATATATATAGATTATCGTGGAAATCAAAGGTTTTGGCCACATCGTATTGTTCAGCTAGACCGGTTATACTAACATCGTTCTCATGTTTTGCAACAATTTCTTTTATTGAACAGTAATTCGCTTAAGCTTCTTACTACTGCTATCACTAAGCACTTTTTCATCCTTAGAAGCTATAATGAGAGCTAAAATTAGCGCAAACCTGAGTAAAAGTAAAACAAAAAGTTAATTGTTTTACAGTGTTTTACAGTAATAAAGGTACATAAGGTACTCTGATATGCACACCTTACTCAAAACTTGACTAATAACAAGAGTTATGTGAGGGTTGCCAACTGAACTAGCAGCCTTGGTCCTGAACCGAGATATTGCACGCCAACCGAGTCAAATTTTGATCACCGAAGTTGGACATAAACCGAACTGGTCATAAACAGAGACGGTCGTGAACCGAGGTTACACGTATATTTTGACCTATAAGTTTGCAAATATAGCATTATTTATATATTCAATGGCGATTACCATAAGCATCTTGGCGATTTTGGCGATGAAACTCACAAATTTCAAAGTAACGTTCCGAAGTGTACTTGAACCGCCACAGATGTCATATACGCATCACGTTGACGCGATTTTTTTCTGACGCCAATGTCATATACGCACCGGGTACTTAACTGGCGCCAAAGTTTTTTTTTATTTTGCTTTATATGGTAACCCGGATGTTGTTGTTTCTTTATTAATAAATTGTTTATTTACTTTTATTTCCTTTTTGATATAAATTATATAAATTCTTTTGTTCTATTGTTATTAAATAAACTTTTTAAAATTTATTGTTAATTCCTTTTTAAAAATATATATGTAACTGGTATTCGAAAACGAGGTTTTCGCCAAATTGGCGTCAGAAAAAATATCGCGCCAACGTGGTGCGTATATGACATCTGTATCATACTTGGTACAACTTGATTATCCTGTCTATCAAAAAATTATCGCCAAACTATAAGACTAAATAACAATAATGGATGATAGTAAATGTTACATTCACTTTACATTAAACACGATACACGTGTTTGTTACGTCATCAAGTGATTTTTAATTAAAGTTTTGGCACAGATGTCATATACGCCCCATATTGGCGCGATTTTTTTTTACGCCAATGTCATATACGTGCCGGGTACTTAACTGGAGCCAAAGTGTCGTTATTTTGAGTGATATGGTAACCCGGATATAGATGATATACTAACGACGTTTTCACCAAATTGGCGTCTGAAAAAATCGCGCCAATATGGAGAGTATATGACATCTGTGCCCTAGATTTTATTAGTATTTTTATTAAAGTTTTACTAATTTATTTATTCTTCCGTTATTTAAAATAAAAATTATGTGAGTTTGTATCATTTGGCGAATATTTTGGAGAAATTGGTCGACGGGATAATCAAGTAGTACCGTACATTTTTGACAATATCTCAAGGAAAAGTACCTTGCTTCCCGTAAGGCATGGTGACGTCAAGGCGACGTCGTTGTGAAGTCACACTGTGATTTTGTGACCGTCGATGTGACGTCACGTGACGTCGATGTGACGTCATAGTGACTAGAATGCGAGGTCGTTATGGCCGTTTTAGAAGTCGTTTGTGACGTCACATTGTGACCACTCTGTGAAGTCAAGGTGTGACAAATTTGTGAAAAGTGTGTCAATTGGGACTATTTTGGCATTAACTTTGTGACGAACCTGTGACGAAAGTGACAATGCTTTGAAGTCACATTGTGACCAATTTGTGAAATATGTGTCATTTGTGACGAATTTGTCATAAACACTGTGATGATTTCAAATGAAAATCAAATTTCAAATTAATTGCTTAAAAGGCGCAAAGGCGAACATAGTGAAAAAGTTTCCATGCTGGGACTCGAACCCGGGCCATCAGTATAGCGCACTGACATTCTACCGACTAAACCACATGGAACGATAACCGGCCTGGAAAATTTCTCACTATTACATGTTGGCAAGGCTACAAACGCAGCACAAGATGGAATATTTATCGTGAGCCACCGACATGGCGCAAACACGAAACTCAATCGATGCTGGATTTAATTAAGTTTCGTGTTTGCCCCATGACGGTGGCTCACGATAAATATTTCATCTTGTGCTGCGTTTGTGGCCTTGCCAACATGTAATAGGGAGAAATTTTCCAGGCTGGGTATCGTTCCATGTGGTTTAGTCAGTAGAATGTCAGTGCGCTATACTGATGACCCGGGATCGAGTCACGGCGTGGGATGTTTTCACTATGTTGGCCTTTTAGCCTTTTAAGCAATTAATTTGAAATTTGATTTTCATTTGAAATATTGTATGCAAGACAGACGAATGTTTCTCTCTGGAAAAATGTCCAAGTATTAATATTGTGATGATTCTTGTCATAAACACTATGATAATTTTAAAGTAAAGTTTTGTTTGAAATATAAAGTCTTATCTTTTTACCGTACTTTTTAGCAAGATATCCCTATTTTGGAGTCCTATTCTTCTAAAATATTTTTAATTTTCCATTTAAAAAACAATCCTTATCAACTGACATCTTTTTTTATTAAGTTCTAAGCTTGATCTTGAATTCAAGCTTAATATTAAGAATGTGTAAGCTTTTTAATTTTTTGTGATTTATCATTGCTTTACTAAATACGAACATGGAGTCTAACGGACATTAATACAACTGTTATTTATAGAACGACATGATAAGCCCTATTTATTTAAATTTTTTATTCCCGTATATATTGTATTTTGTGAATATGAGCTAATTAGATTTGGTATGTTTTATAGGAAAATACTGATCTGGGAAATAGAAACAACAAGTAAGATATACAATGCGTTAAGCCTAGATTATAAAACCCTTTCCAACTCTTCCTGAATGTTTTAACAAGACATCGGTGGAAATAACGTAAAGAAGATAACTAACTAAACATGAAAACGCATAAAACATTTGAACATTTTCAGCAGTTACCATCCATAGCCAAATATGTTTTCCAATTCTTTTAAACAGTCCTGTATGTGATCTGTAGATTGATATATATACTATATAATGGAAAAAATTAGTTTATCAAGGAAACGTATAACAGGTTGAAATTCTCTTTCAGTATTTATACTAATATATGGAAACATACTTAAGTAATTTTGTACAACCCTGTAGCTTACCTAGAACCTTTATTACACGCCACTATTTAATTAAAATTTAATTCAAACTAAAACACTTTTAAAACTGCTGAAATCACATTTCCAGAAATTATAATTTATAGACGGCAACGTATCCATTTCTTTGCGTGACCCTGTATATCATTTTATCTATATTCTACACAGATTTCTTAGTAAATTAAATACAGTGCAACGTAAAAATGCATAACTTATTTAAAAACCACCTTTAAGCAATACCCAGTAACCCTTACGAATACTTTTGTATAGTCCTGTATATGAATTATAGCATATATATATACACCATATACTTTGCATAAATGTAGTGAATCATAAAAGCGCATATCATAATTCAAAATGCATTTCCAGCAATCATCGCTAATGAACAGTACTTCGGATACAATATAGTATCTGAAATATTTTGTGTGTCCCTGTAAATGCTATATACACTTCGTATTATACATGAAATAATTCATAGTATGCAAACCTCAACGACGTATATCAATTTCATTACATATCAAATAGATTAACATAAATATAGAACGCCGCAAACAATTTCCTCCACTCCTATAGCATTATGTATTGGAATTCCTTTTTTAGCCCTGTAAATAAACAATAACTATTCTTTGCATTGCGTATTCTACGGAATGCACATTTTAGTGCGCTTCATAAATGCATATCTATTTTATTCTGTTTGAAAGCGTGTAAAATCATTAAAAATCATTTGAAACGATTTTTTTTTCCCACAGGTCGTAATGTAATGGAATACTTTTGACTGTCGCTGTAAATGAACTAAACATGCTACAAACTTCATTACAAATAGGGACCTTGCTATGGTAAACGTCAATAACATCCAAAAATTTCAAGTCAATCCGAGTATATTTACGCGAGTTAGAGCACGGACAGACGGCCAAACAAACCGAAGTCATAAACACTTTTCAACTTTATCGGGCCTGAAAAACACTTTATTTCAATGCTTAAATATTATTTTTTATTTTTTAATGCCAATAAAATAAATGTATCGAAAACGTAGAAAATGAGTTTACAATCAAAGAAAATTTAATAACTGATTCTGAATGTCTACAATTAAATGTTTGATTAAAATCACAAACAGCAAAAAAAAAATGATTAAATAGAATAAAAAAAATAAATATATCAATTTGAAAAACACTAAATAATTAATATTTATAATTGTACTATTAAGCAACAACAAACTACAATAGATGAATTAAATGCATTTAACAATTTCTCAAAAATCTTTCCATACGTTATAAGGAATTCCTACTATTTTATAATTTTGGCAAATGTTAAATCTGAAAACATTGGTATGAAGATTTAAGATTTTAAATACGAATTTAAAATATTATTAACAATGAAAAAAAAATCTTTCAAAAGTTTCACTACTACAATATGTAAAAAGATATTTTCCCAGTATAATGTTAATTTCAAAATTGAAACAGTTTCCTAATATAATTATAATCGAATATCATATTTAACTCCAAAATATTAATGACGATAAATACTGTGTTAGAATCAGTCTCTGCATCAGCTTTTTTTTCCCTTCTAGCGATGGCAGATTTAGATATTTTACAGCATCGAATCTGAAAAGAATTGCAGATCAGTCTCATTGCATATAACATACTACAACTAATTTAACTTTAATCTATCAAACGGGAATAAAAAATTTAAATTAAATAAGACATACCTTTTAAGTTCTATAAATAGTTTAATAATATCCGTGTTTTATCCTAAATTGTCAGACATATTTCTGACAAAATGACAAAATTGTAAGACATACTTCTCGCGTCAAAAGTTCTGATCCTTATTTTATTCTGCAGTTTAACCGAGCGCAGACGATAGCGCACGCGCACGCGCAAGCAGGTGCTTATACTGTATTATTATAATTTTTGTCTGTAATGAAAATTTTCTATTTGAATGAAACACCTGCCTTTTTTCTTTCTTTTTTTTTAAAGTAATGTTTGTTTTACACGTAATAAATACAAATTAGGCATCTTAATAAATGAAAAGAGAGTATACAGGATAAAATAAATTTTCTTTGTCAATCTGTCATTTTTTTATATTCATTTTCTGTAGAATAAAACTATTTGTAAAATAGCTTTTTTTAAAGTCGTATTTCTAAAACACGAATTTAAAATATGAATAATTATATCATGGGTTTTGTATAAAATTTGTATAAATATTTTTTCGGAAAACGCTAATTTTATTTAAAAAGTCTGAAAGAAGTAGAATTTTTTAAAAAATAGTTATTTAAAATAGTTAAACACTAACAGGAAAAAATATGACTTGAATGCAAATTCTAAAGCAAGAAATGCATATATGACTAAACTCTGAATACTCATTCAACTTCCTCCCTGCAAACTAAATATATAAAGTGTACAGATTTAATATTCCTAATTCTAAATATGTTATCCAAATTGCTTCATAACGTACCATTTTTCCGAGAAACACTTTTATAATAATAACAATCGGTGAAGGATTAAATTGCAATGGTAGATAAAATTGAAATCATAAAAAAAGTATACTTCACTGTCTTAGATAACAAATAGATAAAATATAGCATGAAAATGTAGTTTGTTGATACTTGTACCGTGCATTTTCCTTTTTATGCCCCCCCCCCCCCCCTCCGTCTTTTCGTGTCCAAATTTACTATTTCCTATCCACTAATATGTTTTCATTCCTTATGTTGCTGTAACTCGGGCATGTTTAAAATATTTCTGTTCATTTTCAAAGATTTTTGATGTTCATATTTTTGTTACACTGTGACTTACAATATGGTGGTTTTTTTCGTCACATATGTGACGTGACGTACGTTACATGCAGTGACATAACAGTAACGTCACAATTTTTTTTTTCTTATTGCCAGAAAATAAAATTTTACATAAATAACATGTTTTGAATATTTTTTGTAATTTTTTAAATTTTTCTAAGAAGTTCACATCTCAGTCACAATGTGACATCACTGAGTGGTGGCATTTTGGTCACAGATGTGACGTGGCCATAGTGACTCACAGTGACGTGACAACGACGTCACCGTGACCATGCATGCTATGAGGGTTGAGATATTGAGATATTGAGAGAAGTTAAACGAAACCTTAATTATTTAAGGTACAGACAACGGGTTTGGCGCGGTTTTTTTCTGACTCCAATTTGACGAAAACCTCGTTTTCGAATAGCAGTTATATATATATTTTTTAATTACTTTCTATTATTTTAAAAAAGGAAATAACAATAAATAATGAAAAGTTTAATTAATAACTATAGAACAAAACAATTTATATAATTTAAAAAAATAAAATAAAAGTAAATAAAACAATAATTAATAAATAAACAACAATTGCTCAGTTACCATATCAGGCAAAATAACGCCATTATCGCGCCAGTTATGTACTCCGGTGCGTATATGACATCTCTTTCTTATTTAAAATACATGGAATGCTATTTTTTAAGGTACTAGGGGGCTCGGCCCCCTACGAGCTACGCTCGCCAACCTCTTTCCAGACACCGCAGACTCTAAATGCACGCTAATGTGATCGGGTTTAAAAAGATTTCGAAAGATTGAATTATAATTTAAAAAACAGTGGCGATCTCCCTATAAACGGATTTCTATTCATTTCTCTTTGATTAGGGAAATTTTAACGCCAAATCCGCTGCGGTACTACTTGATTATCCCGTCGACTAATTTCGCCAAATTATATAAATCGCCAAACCACTCGCCAAATTATACAAATTGATATAATTTTTTATTTTAAATAACGAAAGAACAAATAAATTAGTACAACATTAATAAAAATACAAATAAAACGTCGAAATAAAAATAAGTTGATAACGTAGACACGTGTAACAACATTTCAAAATAAGCTAATATAAAAGGAATTAAGTAAACAGAATCTTTGTCTCCCGGTATTTTTTAACAAAGCGAAAAGAAAGTTCTTTTAAATGAGACATTTTAAATTAATCGTTTTTAATCTGACGTAATTTTGACCAAACTATTCTTTCTCTTTTTTAATATTCACGTGAAAATACTTGTGTTAGAAATGAAATATTATTTGCACTTTCCTAAGAAAAATAGTTTAAAAGTATCCGATCAATATATCAAATAAATATCTAGCGCAATTTCTAAATTTAAACCTTTTTGCAATATTATTTTGTGTTCGTTTTATGTAATAACTGTAATGTGACGTAAATATGACGTAATTTCTCCTATTTAAGACTTCTAACGCACGTTAATAAATTTATTATTTTACAAATTCCTTTCTCTCTTAAAATTCACGTGTAATTATAGTTTTATGACGTAATTTTTAATAAGTTCCTGCTTTTTGTACATAATTATTTAATTCTAATTCCAATGTTTTTTTCTGTTTATAATAGTCACGTGTAAATAAATTTTTAATTTATTACACGTATAAATATATATATATATTTTTTTTGAAGCAAACATTATTGTTTCCGCTGTTTATACAGTTGGCAACAGTTTAAATTAATATGACTTTCTAAAATCTGTAAAAAATATCTCTAGAAATGCTGAAAATTTGAATTTAAAATAGAAATAAAACCTCAAAAAATTAGCCAAATTAAAAAAAGAAATACAATCTGCACACCGGCAAATTCTAACGCATAAAAAGATATAAAAATGATTACATTCCCATGTATAGTTTTTGCTGCTATAAAACTTTTTTAATGGAACGATTTTGTCCAACTTTAGCATTAAATATCTCTTAAAATTATTCTTCGATTTGAAAACTGTCTGCATCAGCGTGTTTATCAAACATTTCTCTATAATACCACAGATTTTCATATTTTTGTACGCAATATTTTTCTTAATATTAACGAAGAAAGACCTCCTGTCACAAAATATTCAAAACCGGCGGCGTCGGTGACAGCGGTAGTTACTTTTTTTTAGAATAGAGAGATGCTTAGTATGTGAAGTATTTATATTACAGCATATCTACCGCTTGTGTAAGTCAGGATGTTATGATGATAATAAAAAAAAATCTTACATTTAGGCTAATGTCAGACGGACGTATTTTTGCACGCTTTTTTACTTGCGTATTATCCCTTCCCAATGCTAGCGGCATTGTATAGGGGTAATACGTAAGTTAAAAAGCGTGCAAAAAGACTTCCGTCTGACATTAGCCCTAGCTCCTGAACAGAAGCTTGGGATTTACCCTGTTTTTTTTTTTGTTGTTGTTGTTTGTTTTTTTCCTATCAACTCGTTTGTGCTCCATTGTGTCTATTACTCCAGTTCAAACTATTAATTAAGAAAGTTTATATATCTATTTATGAAAATTATGCATTATCTGCTTAGGTTGACGTCGGTTTCAAAAATACAAAAATCTATCAGTTGAATTTCAATTTTTATTGACTTATAAAAACAAAAGTACACGAATTATTCTTTTTTTAAATTATTGTACTGTTTTTAGGGAGTTGCAACACGAAAGAATTTATTGAATTAGAAAATTAGAAAATGAAAAGGGGAGATTTCTATAATTTTACGGAGACATTATAAAAGACAAATTCGATTTTCTCAGCGACCGTCAAACATACAAAGATGAAAAAAAAATCTATTTTAAGTTTGAACAAGAGGATCAAAATAAAACAAAAACGAAGTTAATCCACCCACTGGAACGTTAGCTACACTTTCTTGAATTTTGTGTCTTCATTTTTTCGTTTAAGGTTAAATAAAAAACTACTGAAAGCTACAGTAAATTTTTTAATGCTATAAGTTTATTCGTCTCGTCGAGTTCTATCTTTCAAAAGAAAAATCATTGCCGTATGTCAACTGGTTTGTCAGAAATTTAAGAAAGCCTTTTGCATTTTCTATTTCTTAATCATATTATAGCTTAACGCTACCGCGTTTGCTATATTTTTTAAATGTAGACTGTTAAAAAATACATTGTTGCATCTTACTTCATGGGTGCTTAATCAGTGAGATCTGAAATTTTCCTCGCTGATGTCTAACGTATGAGCGTGTAACGGCTTTTTATTTTTAAAATATCGCATCTGAAAGTAATTATTTTTAACTTCTTTTTTCAATTTATTTTTCTCAAATATTGTCTCTTTATTTTTAGTTGAAAAAAATATATCTAAAATGTATGCGTCATTTAATATTTTATGTGCTAAAAGCTGACGAGCTCCAAGTAAGTTTTCAACACATTTTTGTAAAGTGTTAAAGAAAAGAGACAACTTTAAAAAGAGTGCCTAAAAGAAAAATTTAAAAATATTAATTTCCTGATGAGATTTTTTAAGATTAAGAATGCATTTCATGCAAGTTTTCAATAAGGACATTTGAACAGTGTTAAGAAATTATTGAAGAATGAAAATAAATTAAAGGCAGAAATTTTTTTGTGTTATATTTAAAGTCTATGCTTCCCTTTAAAAATAAAAAAATGCAAAATTTACTTACTTTAATTTAGTTTCTCAATTTATTTGTCTATGAAATTTATTTCCTAAGCAACACTGAGATGGTCGAAAGAAACATTTAAACTCAAGATCCAATATTGCTGTTATATCAGATATTAAAGCTACAGCATTTACTTACAGCTAAAACTTAATGACTTTGCGTTTGTGAAGTTTTTCCTGAAATAAAATACCTGATATGAAAAATGTTCATAAATACCTGTTACAAGCCTCTTCTGAACTAGTATTTTAAATTTTTTACACTAATAACTGAATTGTATTGCAATAATTCTAAACTTTAATAATTTAAATTATTTTATTTAGGCTTTAATTAGAAAACAAATCATGAATTCTGGTTTTTTGAAAGTCCGATTGAATTCATAGATTTTAATTAAACTATAATTTTTTCTTAATAGTTTGACTAAAAGTTTTAATGCAAATATAGATTAATTAAAGGAAATCACAGAAAAAAATATATAGATTGGATATTCGTTCTAACTATATGCGGAAAAAAGTAATTTATCAAAATAAAGCAAAACAGCTGGTAGAAAAAGAGAACGATTGCTGATAATCGATATCAATTTCACAATAATTTTATTTTATCAGTCTTTCAAACTATTAAAATATATTGAATGCAAAAGTCTATAAAAAAAAAAAAAAAAACCTTTATTTAAAGACTTCACATTTAAAGATTAAAAATCTGTATTATAAATATATAGATTTCATATTTTATGTTGCACGTAAATTTTAGAATTAGTTTTATCAATAAAAATCTATTTAAATTTTTAAATATAAAATACTGATAACTGAGGCAGTTAAACCTTTCTAAACTTTATTTTTTATAGTTTTTTTTTTAAATAAGCAGTCTTTTAAATAAATGAATTAAAGTTTTCGTGATTTAAATAATTTTGAAACTTACAGAATAGCTGCCAACTTGTACGGATTTTTGCTACCACTAAAACTTTAAAAAAAGTTTTGCCTAATTCAATCGCCGAATTGTCGTGAATTTTGATAATTAAATATGGCAGAAATTTTTTTTAAATTTTAGTGGCAGCAGAAATCCGTACAAGTTGGCAGTTATTCTTACAGGATAAAAACGCAAGAGGTTTTCAATATTTATTTGTTATATGTTTTTCCCTTAAAGTTGTTTTAAAAATATCTATGGAGATAATTTAAACAGAGAGGTATTTTTTATTGCAGTGTTTGATGTTAGTAGCAATTGATAAAATATTCTAAGTACATATGTGCAGTTTCGAAATTTAGGTGTAGTGTTTTGTGTGTAAAACCAAACTTTAAAATTGAGCTTCCTTTTTTTTTTTTTGTTAATTTTAAATATAAAAATGAATGATGGACTTGTTTGTGGAATTATTTTGGAATTGTGATGAAATTATTTACTGATTTTCATGTTGTTTATAGGGTTTTTATTACGCCTTTCTTTGCCCATGTGTTGAAGAAATCTGCTTTATATTCTTAGAAATACTTTATATTCTTTATTTTATACTCTTATACTCAAATTCCCTTGCAAAATTACGAAGAATAATTTTGGTTTCACTGCACAATGCAATTACACATTAGGTAAAAGAAATTAGTGAATAAACTTTGAAATTAAACAAAAAACAATGAAATGAATTGGGAAAATAGCCCCCAATAAAAATAACATAAATTAATATATTTTACGAATATTAAATTGAGTACTTTGATATACAAAAATTTGCGTATCGTGACCTTATACATATTCACAAGAATGTCTTACATTATGTCTTCCGCTAGAATGTCTTATACTCGGGACGTGGCTGGGGACATACGAATCTTGCTTCCGCAAAATAGTCGGAATAAGTAGAAGAATAAAGGGCTGCGGACGAAGAGAGGCCGCTCGCCGTGGCGGTTGACCCACCCGCTGACCGAGACTAATAATAAGCTAGAAGCAGCAGCAGTCGTTCGGTAGTTTCATCACCCCGATACCTCCCTTCCCTCTTTTCGGTGTCTTTAATTTGTGCAATTTTCCTTTTAAATTTCTCCGGTTTCAATTTTTGATTTTTTTTTTTCATTCTGGCTTCGCTTGGATGTCTTATACAGGGACGTTGCTGGGGACCTACGAATCTTGCTTCCGCAAAAAAGTCGGAATAAGTGGAAGAATAAAGGGCTGCGGACGAAGAGAGACCGCTCGCCGCGGCGGTTGAGACATTCTTCGCGGCGAGCGTTCTCTCTTCGTCTGAGGACCTTTATTCTTCCACTTATTCCGACTCTTTTGCGGAAGCTAGGTTCTTACGTCCCAGGCCACGTCTCGAATGAACTACACTTTAGCAAAAACCAGATTGAAAAAAAAAATCAAAAATTGAAACCGGACAAATTCAAAAGGGAAATTACACAAATTAATAACACCGAAAAGCGGAATAGGAGGGTTCAGGGCGATGAAGCTACCAAAAATTGAAACTGGACAAATTTAAATTTTATTATAAGACATTATAATTAAATTATTTTTACAGTTTACAACCCATTTTCAACTCACATGCACACACACACTCGCAGTTGTATACATATATGTATCACATGCGAGTACCGTAAAATACAATGTAATATTCTTGAATACTTGTAGAATAATTGTAACCGGAATTGTTAACATTGGGCGTTTATTAAAGTTTTAAATAATTTTTAACTGAAGATTAATATTCAGAAACTTCACTATAGCTTTAACTTTCTCTTCTTATGATTTTAGTATAATCATTAATGAAAAATATATTTTTGGGCTAATAATAGACAGGGCAATGGCTTAAGGGGGGAATTCGCCTTAAGCAGCTCGATATTGTTTTATTTTAACATAATATTAAAAATTTCTTGGAGCTGTAAATATTTCAACAAATTAATTTTTTTTGTGTGTAAATTATACTGCTCTTTGTTTACATATTCTTTTTAATACATTTAATGAAAAATATTTAGAAATTAGTTTAATTAAGACGGACTAATTAAGGATTTTTAAAAAGGTGATTTGACATACAAGTGTTATTGGCAGGATTATTAAAAATATTTTCGGTATATCTAGTTAATATTACATACACATATTTATAAAATATTGTGCTTTAACTTTAACCTAAAATAATAATCAAAATTACGGATGAAATTATTTTTTCAGGCAATTAAACAATAAAATACAACATTTATGATAAAATGTCAATATTTTTTTTAAAATAAATAAATTTATTACATGTACTTATACTTAAAAATATGCAGAGCATATAAAACAATAAACAATAGAAAGTAATACAAAATAATAAGTTTCTATGATACTTAGTTTTGAAAATATGATGTGCGCAACATCAAAAATATCTGTTTTGCAAAAAATGACTTTAAATTTCAAGTTTACCCCTATTTGAATAGATGTAGGGGAAAGTAGGGGAATGGCGCTCACTTAAGGGAAAACATGAATAGCTAGTCAAATTTAGACAAAAAAAAAAATCAATATTTTATTTACGAAGTATAACTCCAAAGCATAAGGAACAGTTTGCAACCAACTACTTTGCATAAAAGTTTAAGGAACTTTTTTTTTATCGTTTTATTTAAATAACCATCGATTGAGCGGTAATTTCCGACATGGTAGGGTAATTGCGCTCAGAGTTTGAATATAACATTTAAGTAAGACAATTGTCACATATGTAGATGTGTGGTCTGTTCACACCACTGCAGACTTTTTGTGACCACATTACACATATTGTGTTACACATATAGTGGGCTACTTTTTTAAAATTTAGGTTTTTTGATTTTCACCACTTTTTTGAAATCGTAAAATTCTCCTTGTTTAATGACATATTACGTAAGCCGAAAACAGGGGAATTTTACCATTTCAAAAAAGTGGTGTTAATCAATAAATTTAAATTAAAAAAAAGTTGCCCACTGGCAACACTTCGTCTGGAATTCCACGAGAGCGCCATTACCCGATATCGCCATGCTGGGTTTTAATGCATTATAATTGGCGTAACAATGCACTACAAAAATAAATAAAACCATCACAGTGCAACTAAATGTATATATTTTGTAGCATAATGAGAAAATTAATATTTGAAAATAAGAGTGTACACTTACCTTCAAGTTAGATGTTGTAGAATTTTATAAAAAAACAACTGCAAACTAATAACGCGAGGACATTAAAATACTTTCCTTCCGACGGTCACTATATCCTTACTGGGAACTTACGATGAAGTTCGCTAGGTGCCGGGACCGATCGCACATTTTAAATTCTATTCTGTTTAGAGATATTGGGTGAGCGGGATTACCCTTCTGAGCGTCATTACCCTAGTTTCCCCTATATTTTATCCACTAAATGTGGAGATGTATATCTCCACATATTTTATCATAGAACCGGTTCTGATTGGATTATCGTCATAATTTTCCTTTTTAAAATTTTGTAACATGTCGTTCTTTAATAATAGGCACAAAAAATGAATTTTTAACAGTTTTAACCCTTTATCTACTGACGACACTAGTACCATTAAAAAACTTGTTATAAAATTCATTTAATATATCGATTAGTAGTAATACATTTTAAAATATGTTATAGATGCGTTTTTATCTTGTTCCAAAAGCATTATTGGTTACACAAAATAAAAATATTTCTTAAAATATGATTTCTTTTGCCTTTGCATCTCTTCAGCTTTCTTGGCGTTGAGACTTGGGGGGGGGGGGGATTTTTCAATTCGAAAATATTTCTATATTTCTATTATAAGACCATTACATTATTACATTTCCTAATTCTACAAAATAGTAGGAAAAATATTTAAAATAAAAGATTTGAGAGGTGTTATATTTATTGCACAAAATCCGTGTAAATTCAAATTTAATTAATCCTTCTAAATCCTTCAGTCCTTGTAAAATCTCTCTAAAATTTATTAAATGATTATGTAAATTTTCTAATGTAGTTTCAAAAATTCGCGAAAAATGTTTTAGAAGATAAAATGTTCATGAATTCATAATTCAGTATATAAAGGGTTAAAGTTATATCCAGCTTAACAGACCATCCATTGAATTCGCGGGTGAAATTCTAGGATTGATAGGTCTCGATTAGCATATTAAACTGAAACTAGTCTGCTATGTCATATATTGGTTAGAACAGCCCACATATCCAATTTTATTGGTAGATTAGAATGTCCCCATTAAGTTTTCCTTTGACATTTTTGCATTAGACAGCATATTGTCATGTAAAGGGAGAAAAGGAAACAAGAATTTATTTGGAAAACGCAATGTGACCTATCAGTTAACCACTAAAATTGGTCTATAGGTGGCATCAACTAATAAGGAGACGTCAAGGGTGTGCGGTATTCAAATCAAAGTAAGGTTATGTGTGTAACCAGTACTGAGTAAGAGAACTCCTATGATCAAAACATAGCGCGCACTACTTAGTACTTATTGAAAAAAAAAATAACTGTATTTTTTTGTGTGTGTTCACACACAAACCACACCCTTTCAGGGGCAGAAAAACTCTGTTCGTAAAATGGTGAAATAATTGACTGACACCAGAATTTTTAAACGAATTTCTTAGAAAATAAAAACTCGCTGTTTTGCACTTTCATTACAAAAGCAAATTTTTATTAAAACATCCTTGGTGCCAATTGTCAGTTTCGGAATTAAGATTAGGTGGCTAGACCGTGTAGCTTTCCGCCCTTTAAAGGGTTAAGGGGAGACATGAGTGACATTTTTTGAAAAAAAAAATAATTTTTTTTTCAGTATTGGCTTAAAAAATTCTTTGAACCTTCCTGAATCCATTGGTATGTCCAGTTTTTTTTTTCTGGATAATAAATAATTCTAAAAATTCAAGGGAAGACAAGAACGGGACGCCACGCCCATTGACATGGAAATTTTACACTAATATTTTATACTCATTTATTATATGCAACAAAATTTTATCCAAGAATTTATACATGCTATTATTCATGTGTTTAATAAAATTGTGCAAAACTTCACACAAGTTAGGAGTGCCTAACTAACTGTAAGAGGATTAATCATAACAAACTATCACATAGTAATAAAAGAAAAAAATCCAAATTAATTTTTTTCCCAATAACTACTGAGTAATGCGCGCTACGGTTTGGCCATCTGAGTTCTCTTACTGAGTACTATTTACATACAAAACCTTGCTTTGATTTGGATACCCCACGCCCCTGCCGTCTCCAAGTCGGCGGACCAGTTCTATTTTAATATTCTAATCGAGTTCTACCTAATCCTGGAATTTCAGCCACGAATTCTGTAAGGTGACGGTTTATTGCAGCCGCCATAAGTACGTCAAATATACAGAGTGCCCACAGTTTTATTAAAAAAATTTAAGAAAGTTTGTTTCTGTTTCTAGAACAATTGCAGAAATATTTCAAAAAATTATTATTAAACGATGTTGTTGCAAATTGTGCGGTTGAAATATTAAATGGAAATTTTCTAATCTGTAAAAAGTGGTGACAGGGTCCTTGGAAGTTCGAAGAATTGTACGCACCACGAATAAAATACTCGAAAAAAAAACTAAAATTTATAGTTCTCGATTTGTTTCGTAATCAACCAGGGCAAGTCAGTAAGTAGGTCACAAAAGCCGATAAAAAAGGAAAACCAAGATACATACTTAAAAAGCATGTTTATTTCTCTATATAATCGTCATTTACATTGTTACATATGTCCTATCTATGTCCTATATGTCCTATTTGTTTTCTAATATCTTCTGCATAAACGTCTTTGGACTGCACTCTCAGCCATCTGTGTACCTCACATTGAACGTCTGCATCAGTCGGCCGTAGGCTAAACCATGTTGCAGTTGCTAATGCTGTCTAGACAAGTCCCACACTAAGGCGACACATAAGACATGTCGCTTGAGTTTGCTGGAAAAACTGGTTTAAAACAGGTTTGAAACAACTTCGCTCTTTGTTTCGACCGGTTTTTGCGCTACAAGTTGCGGCTTCATGTCGCTTGTCGTCTCAGTGTGGGATGCGCTTAATGTTGTTCACCTGTCAGCTTTAACCACTTTCTCAACATTCCGCACTTTTTATTCTGTCGCAATCTCGACAGGACGACTACTTCGATCCTCGTCAACAAATTAGAACGCCCCTGCTCATCTTATACAACTGTTGTCTCATAAATTCGAAATTGACATCTTACAGTTGGACAGTGCTGTCACATACTGGCATATTTGGAAACAATTTACTACTAATTTCCGAATACTCATATCGGTTTGTGACCTACTTACTGACTTTCCTTCGTAAAATTACTGAGATTTTAGTCCAATTATTTTTTATTGTACGTCCATGTAATTAGTGATATTTATGTAATACGTATAAAATATACACTAAAATATATGCGTGCTGTTTTAATTGCAGTCTGTCTCTTGTTTTTTGATTTATATTTTTATTAAAAACAGAATAATTTTATGAATTTTAGCTGAAAAATAATTGTCAATATTAGGTATCTCAACTGTGTTTGCACTTTAGAAATAAAATGACATGGGTAATATTCCATGACAATAAAGTGTAATATGGCATGACGTTGCAAATTTGTCTTTTGAAAATCATACTGTTTATGAATAAATTCATCGTTATAAACTTTGTGTACCATACAAACCTCCCATACTCCCTCCCCCCCCCCCATAACAAAAATAACAACAAATCCGATCAATGGTCATTACTTATGCATTTTTGAACACACTATAAGCTTAAACAGAAATGGTATCAAAAGTTTCTGATTAAATCAAAATTTATTTAAAAAAAAAAAAAATTAACAAATTACAACGACCATTTGGAAAATGATTTTTTCGAAGACTAAAATTTAAGACATAAAAAATCGCACGGAGTTGATCATACATTACGTATGCCATGAATTAAACATTAACATTTCTTGGACCCAACATGAACAAATTTTAAAAGAAATTCTGAAATTAGTTTTGCACTATTCATATTTATATGCATATTTTTTTTACATCTTAGGCGACACTAAATTCTGAAAAAAAGCAGAATTCCTGTTTTCTAGTTTTTAACTTTTTTTTCAGTGTACACTTCTTAAAGAATGTGTCTTTTTTTTTAGATGACAAAATATTTCTAAAATGTATGCTTAATTTAATATTTTATGTACTAAAAGGTGACGAGCTCGAAGTTAATTTTTAGTACATAAAATATTAAATTAAGCATATATTTAAGAATTATGTTGTGAGCTATAAAGGAAAGAGAGAGTTTTTGAAAAGAATACTCAAAAAAGTTAAAAATATTAATTTTCTGATGAGATATTTAAACTAGTATGTTGTGGCCATCACAAAACTTTCTTCTATATAAATCACGTCAATTAAATCATTTAAATAGTATAAGAAATTACATCAATTTAAAACCAATTCGTATCAAAGTATACCTGAATTCGAAGTTTGATGAAAATTCGTGCATTAGTTATTGAGATAGAGCTGTATTGGAAATTCTGAAAAATTCAGCATAGCAGCGCCACCTGTTGGGAGATTTGCACCAAAACACAAAAAACACTAATTCATATTAAGGTATACCGGAATCTGAAGTTTGATGAAAATCGGTGCATTAGTTCTGGAGTTAGAGCTATTGTGGAAATCACAAAAAATGCAGCACAGCAGCGCCACCTGTTGAGCGATTTAAACGAAAAGGTACAAAACATCATTTCATGTCAAGGACTAACTGAATCTAAAGTTTGATGAAAATCCGTGCATTAGTTCTGGACATTGAGCTATTGTTCAAATCGTGAAAAATGCTGCATAGCTGCTGCTATGCTGCAATGCTGCATAGCAGCGCCACCTGTTGAGTGATTTACACCAAAACATAAACAGCACTAATTCATATCCAGGTATACCTGAATCTGAAGTTTGTTGAAAACCCAAGTATTAGTTCTTGAGATAGAGCTATTACGGAAATCTCAAAAAATGCAGCATAGCAGCGCCACCTGTTGAGCGATTTACACCACAAGAGGCAAAACGTCAATTCATGTCAAGCACTAACTGAATCTGAAGTTTGATGAAAATCCGTGCATTATTTCTTGAGATTGAGCTATTACGAAAATCGTGTAGATGCTTCAAAATGCAGCATAGCAGCGCCATCTGTTGGGCGATTTGCACCAAAACGTTACCAGCACCAATTCATATCAAGGATTAACGGAATCTGAAGTTTTATAAAAATCCGTGCATTAGTTCTTGAGATAGAGCTTTTGCGGAAATCCTGAAAAGTGCTACATAGCAGCGCCACCTGCAGGGCGATTTACACCAAAAACTAATCAGCACCAATCTATATCAGGGACTATCTGAATATAATTTTTTATTAAATTCCGTGCATTAGTTCTTGAGATAGAGCGCCCACAAAATTTGTGTCACATACAGACAGACAGACAGACGGACAGACAGACAGACAGACAGACAGACTCACAGACTCACAGACAGACATTTTGTAAAAACATGTTTTTTGGAATCTCTGACCCCTAAAACGTATAAATCCGTCGAAAACTGGAATTCGAAAATTTTCATGAAACCAATACTTTCTTCTTGTCAAGATAGAAGAAAGTAAAAATGGGAATGTACGAGCTCCAAGTAAGATTTTAAAATATAAAATCTTATATCTTAAGCACATTCTTTAGAAATATTTTGTAAGCTATAAAAGGTAGAGACAGATTTTAAAAAGAGTACACACAAATAATGAATTATAAAATAATTATTTAAGAACATACATTAGAAATATTTTATAAACTATAAAATGAACAGATTTTCGAAAGCGTACACAAAAACAATAAATTAAATAATTTTTTTTAAATTAAAGATATAATTTAGAAGTATTTTGTAAGCTATAAAAGGAAGAGATAGATTTTAAAAAGAATACACAGAAAAGGAGTTTAAAAATATGTATTAATTTCCTGATGAGATATTTTGATAATAAGAATACATTCCATTCACGTTTATACAATAATGCAAGTTTTTCAATGCGGATTTTTTAAAAATATGAAGAAATTATTAAAAAATGAGAATTAATTAACGGCAAAAAATTGTATCTTGTGATATTTACAATGCAGATGTATACAGATATTTCAAGGTTCTGTTTCCTTTAAAAATTAAAAAAATGCAGAATTTATTTATTTGGCTTTACTTAGTTTACCTTAGTTTCTCAATTTTTTTGCCTATGCATTTTTTTAAATTAACAAATCTGAGATAGTCTAAGGAAACATTTAAACTCAAGATCAAATATTGCTGTTAGATCAAAAGTTAGAGCTACAGCTTTTACTTACATCTAAAACTTGTAGACTTTACGTTTACAAAGAGCTTCCTGAAATGAAATACCTGGTATGAAAAGATGTTCGTAAATATCTGATACCAGCCTCTTCTGAACTAATATTGGAAAACATTTTTTATGTGTCGAATGATTGAATTGTAGAGAACTAATTCTAAACCTTAATAATTTTAAATATTTCATTTTTGCTTTGATTAGAAAACAAAATGTGTTATCTATTTTTTCAAAAGCCCTGTTGAATTCGTAGAGTTTAATTAAACTATATATTTTTCATTAATATGACTAAAGTTTTTCATTAAAAGTTTTACTAAAATTTTTAATGCAAATATAGATTTATTAAAGGAAATCACTTTTAAGCTATCATAAAATATTCAACACAAAGACGTTCATTCGAATTATATATCCAACGTAAATATATCTAAATAAATCAAAAGAACTTATCAAAAACTGTACAATGGTTGATATTCGATATTAATTTTAGGATAATTTTTGTTTATACCTTTTGTTTTAAACTACCGCAAGGAATCCATATGAATAAAAAAGACTATATTAAAAGGAACTTTATTTATATTAATAAAGACTTGACATTTGAAGAATAAAAATGTATATTTTAAACATAAGGGTGGATTTTGTGCAAAATCATTACATTGAGTGGATTGTGTTAAAAGTGAACTTTGTGGGTTTTTTTTTTTTTTTTTGATGTTTTTAATTTTAAATTGAAAAATGAACAATGGACTTGTTTGTGGAATTACTTTGGGATTGCGATGTAATTATTTTTTTAATTTCGTGTTTTTTAGGGTTTTTCTTTATTATGCTTTTCTTTCTTCGTATGTAGAAGAAATTTACTTTATATTCTTAGAAATAATTTGTATTCTTATACTTAAAATATAAGAGATGTATGTAATTTTCTGTTTATTGCAGATGTAAACAAAGTATCCTTTAGTATTTTTTTTTCTAAACAGTGCATTATTTCTTTGTCTTTTCTCAAACGAAAAGGGCTGTTCTAATAGATATCCAATATTCTAACAGAATAGTTGAAAAATTTTCTTTTCTCTTTAAAAGAATGCACATGAGAAGTGACACAAGAATGAGGCACAGTCCGCCGATTTAACCATACTTCGATAGAGAAAATATCAAATATAGCAGACCACTTTGAATATGGTTCCAGTTTATTTGTCATAAAAGTAGTATCTGTAAAGTGGATAGGTATAGATAAATGCTTTTAAACCTTTTTCAGACATTACTATAACCGCCGACCGAAAAATCAGCACCTCCTCCTTTTATCATTCCCGTCATTTTAGTCGATTCTCCAACAGGCTTCAAGGAACCAATGTGTTATCTTCTGGAATAACAGTATTGAAGGTGACCCCAAGTCCTTTGGCGAGTAATCGAATCATTGGAGCTTGAAAAACGTGCTGCATCGGGGTCACATCATGATTCATAATCAATGTGTTCCGTTCGCACGTGACATTTTGAAAGAATGACGCTATTTTCAACATTTTTGACAGCAGGCTTTCAGCCATTTTCTTCCAAAAATATCAATTTAGAATTTGTTTATATTTATCTAAATGTTAATAAATTATAATAGAAATATATTTTAAATTAATTTTTTAAAATGTTTTTGTACTTTAATTTTTTTTTTTCTGTAGACTTTAGTTTAACATAACATGATTCACTGTTTAGTTTTCTTTTCAAAAATTTGTAAAGCAATGAATGAGGTATTTTAGGACACTTGTTAACACTTTTGTGGAAAAATTACATAAAATGGTTTTTTTTAATTTTTAGTTTAAAATTTATTTAGAGCCTAATATACTCTGGCGATGTTACATAGAGATTCGATAAATATAGATATGTTAAAATGACTTTTGTTTCGTTCATTTTCATTTAAATTATTTAGATTTATGATTTAATTGCTTCTTCTCAGTTTGCATTTTTTTTTTCAATGTATCAATATGCCAAAACTTCAAAAATTCAACATATATATCTATATTTCATTGATTTCTTTAGTGATATTCCTAATGGTATGTTTTAAAAAATTAAGTATGGGATTGACAATAATGTAAATAGTTTAAAAAAAATTGCCATGTAAAATAGCGTAACACCTCTTTTTTTACATATATCACTGAATTGAATATATATATTTTTTTTTCTAGGAAAGTTTGAAAATTTCAAAAATCAGGTACATATAACTGTTGACAAACTTATAGGTATATATTGTTGTAGGCAGGAAAGTTTCCACAAAAGACTCTCGACCACGTAATCTAGTTATCCAGAAAAACAATTCTTCGTCCAGACAGAAACATTTCACTAACATCCTTCAGCTTTCTAAGAAAACTTTCTTCAGCTTTAATTCAGCACCATGACTGTTAGCTTTTTTTTTCTCAATCTCACTAAAGAAGAAAAATATTAGTTGGGTTTTCTACAATATTTCGAAAAAAAAAAAAAAAAAATTCCGTTCTCTGATGGTTTGTGGATCAGTTTCAATTTATCAAGAATAAAACAAAAGTGTTGTTTTATTTTGAATAACGGTTTTTAAAATCCTATGTCATTTATTTTGTCTTAAATAGTTTTGCATATTATAAAATGCAATAAGAGGTTTTTATTTAATTTTTTTTAGAAATGGTGATATTTATTTTTGATATTTTGTTCAAGTTTCTTCGATCAAATCAGCACGGAAATGCATATGGTTTTTGTGCACTGTGATTTACAACATAATGTATAATGAAATAAAAATTACTAAAATTTTATCTATAAATTTAGAAAAAGGAATTTAAGTTTTAACTGGAGAAAATACGGGAATAAATCATTTAAAAACGAGAAAAAAAATCATTAAAAATCCCTATACATACAATTAACAAACTGTTTATGAATGTTTTGCCGTTGCTACATAATATTTTCTGTTTTGCAGATTGAAGTAATAATGAGGACTGATCCTCTTACACAATCAAAAAGTAAAAATTTTAAGTATCTCGTGTACTTAACGATCAGAATGACCTGTAAAAGCACATAAATTCTCGATAACATTGCCCCTTTTTATGTAAAAATGATTGTATGCCATAATTCATGATAGTTTAATATATGTATATATTCTAATAATTTTCAGAATTAAAAAATAATAATTAATTTCACAATTAAAAGCATCAATAATGTTTGATTCTCTTCAATATATTTCTTTTTTGGATGATATCGATATTAATAAGAAGTATGTTTGTGTGTCTCTGTCTGCGATGTCTAGCGAAAATACGCCCTACATTTCGATTTTTTTTTTTTTATTATTACAATAGGTAATCGAAAAAATAATAGTAAATTTAGATGAAATCTTTAAACAAAGAACATATAAAAGAAAATGTTTTGCCCTATTTGACAGTGTAAAAATGTAAATGTTTTCAATATTTTCATGTTTAAAATATTGCAGCAAAACAGAAATCTATTACTCAAGTGAATATGAAGTCCGCATTATTCGCGGATGGGTTTTTGCTTTATGATGTAGATTGATTTCAAGATATTTTTTGGCGGACACCTTTCAAAGTGAGATAAAATTTTATTATCATATTAGTAAAGAATCACATTTTTAATCAAGCAATAATAATCTGCACGCTGTTCATTCTGATTCAGAACTGCAATAAAAACTATTGAGATTTGCCAATCCTAAAACTTTCTTCTATCCAAAACATGTTAATACTTAAAATCCGGTATCATAGTGCCAGAATTCAATAACAATCTATGTTCATCATGAGATTCTAAAGATATGAAATTCCGTGCTTTAGTTCTTGTGATAAGACTATCGATAAAATCTTGTAAATCTTGAAACACGGAGCATAACAGTGCTACCTGTCGAGTGGTTTACTCCAAAACCTAATCAGCAACAACTTATGTCAACGTCTAACTTAGTCTTAAGTTTGATGGAAATCCGTTCATTAGTTTTTGAGATAGAGCGATTGAGGAAATCGTGAAAAATTCTGCATAGCACCGTCACTTTTTCAGCGATTTACGCCAAAATCTAATAAGCATCAATTTATATCAGGGGCTAACTGAATCTGTAGTTTTATGAAAATTCGTGCATTAGTTCTTGAGATAGAGCTATTGCGAAAATCGTGCAAAATGCAGCATTGCAGAGCCACCTATTGGGCAATTTACACCAAAAACTAATCAGCACCAATTTATATCAGAGATTAACTGAATCTGAATTTTGATGAAAATTCGTGCATTAATTATTGAGATATAGCTATTTCGGAAATTACAAATAATGCAAAATAACAGTGCCAGGTACTAACTGTTAAAAATAAAGTTTTATTAATTTCTGTGTGTTAATTCTTGAGATAGAGTGTTCACAAAATTTGTGTCTCATACAGAAAGACATAGCCACAGACTCACAGACAGACATTTTCTAAAAACAGTCAAATTGTGTTGAGGACTTTCTAAAACGTATAAATCCGTCAACAACGGGAAGTCAAATAATTTCACGAATCCAATATTTTCTTCTTGTAAAGATTGAAGAAAGTAAAAATGAATGTCACTATTAGGATTGTTAAAAAAATTCTCTTTTACTTACTATATTTTGCTGTTTTCCCATTTCCCGTACATTCATACAAAATCATAAATAGTATGATGTATGGCTGTTTTTAACACTTTTGAAATTGATAGGTAGTTATAAAAGTTTCTATCAAACTTGTTTTTTCTCTGGAGAGAAAACTTAGAAAACTAGAAGTTTTCAAAGAATATACTATCAGATCTTTTGACATAAAGTAAAAGGGACGGGACTTTTGGAAGTAAACAATAATCTTTCTCAACTAGTTCTTTTTATTTTTATTTTAGAAGTGTAATATTATACTTGAAAACAAGAATTTTGAAAACATATTCAGCTGAGTAACCAACAAATAAAGTTCTTTTAATTGCAACGTTAAACGCTCCCTTTATATTTCTATAACTATAATTTGAAAATAATATAATGAAACAAGAGACATGTTCGTTAACGTAAAATAACGTATTAACAATAAAAAAGAATAAAAGAATTTTAAAAAATATATTTTTCAAAATGCTTAAAAATTAGATATAAAAAGTACCCTCTGAATAAAAAAGAATGACTATCCACTCCAGAGGAGTGAATACTCACTCTATCGCAGAGTCAAAATATGCCCAATCTTTTTAGAGTGACTATTCATTCTGAACAAAAGTGGAATAATTAACTCTCTGAAAGAGTGAATATTCACTCTAAGCAGTGTAAATAATCACTCTTTCGGAGGAGTGGCTATTCACTCTTAGGAGTACATTTTTTTACCCCTGTTAGGAGTGAATAGTCACTCTTTCATAGGAGTTAATGTTCAATTCTTATGGAGTGAATTCTTTTATATGTTGCGTTTATTTGCATTTAAAAATAAATATACATTTTAGAGTAGGGATGCGCAACCTGTGGCCCACGATGGGTTAACTTGTGGCCCGCGAATTTTGTCAATTTATAATTGGCAAAAATCACAATTTTTGAACATTCGTTGCAGGAAAAAAATCGTGAATTTTGTCAGTCAGTTAAAAATCGCGAATTTCATTGATCGCCCATTTGTACCAATATAGGAAATTCCCAAGTTGCTATTTTCATCAGTCACTCTAGTCGAAAAATATCTCGAATTTTATCGATCGAGCGAGGAAAAATCGCGTGTTTCGTCGATTTTGCGCGGAAAAGTCGCGAATTTTGCCAATTTCAGCGGGAAAATTGCAAATTTCGTCAGTCAGTTAAGAATCGAGAATTTTGTTGACTGGGCACAAAAACTGCCATTTTCGTTGATCGTCCTCGGAAAAATCCCGAGTTTCGTCGATCGAGAGCGGAAAATCGCGAGTTTCATAAATCGGGTACGGAAAAATCGCGAGTTTCTTTAAACGGAAGCGGAAAAATCGTATGTTTCTTCGATCGCACGCGGAAAAGTCGCATGTTTCGTAGTTCGCGCCCGGAAAAGTCGGGAGTTTTGTCAGTTTATCGCGAATATCGCCAATTTTTCGCGTAAAAGTTGAAAATTTCGTCAGTCAGTTAAGAATTGAATTTCATTGACTGGGCGCCGAAAAACATCGAGTTTCGTCGATTGAGAGCGGAAAAGTCGTATGTTTTGTCGATCGGGCGCGAAATCGCGAGTTTCATCGATCGGGCGAGGTAAAATCGCGCGTTTTGTCAATCTCATGCGGAAAAGTCGCTTATTTTGTCGATTAGGTGCGGGAAAATCGCGAGTTTTGTCGATCGGGCGTGGAAAAATTGCGAGTTTCGTCGTTCAGGCAGAGATCGGAAAAGTTGCGCATTTCGTCTATCAGGCGCGGAAAAATCGAGAGTTTTGCCGATCAGGAAAGGGAAAATGTTTCTTCGATCGGCGTGGAAAAATCGCGAATTTCGTTGATAAGCTACGGAAAGATCGCGAGTTTCGTCAGTTTATCGCGAGGAAAGTCGCGAATTTCGCCAATTTGCCGTGGAAAGTTTTTAAAATTTTCAATAGTCTCTTAAGAATTGCAAATTTCGTCGGTCGGGCATAAAAAAAATCACGTTCTGTCGATCGAGCCCTGAGAAATTGCAAATTTCGTTGATCGGGACCAAAACATCAGAAAGTTTGACGATCGGGAGCGAAAAAATCGCGAATTTCGTCGATCAAGAACGGGAAAGTCGCGAATATTGTCGATGAAGCTGGAACAAATTGCAAATTTCGCTGATCGACTGCGGAAAAATCGAGAATTTCTTTGACTGGGCGTGGAAAAATCACGAATTTTGTTCACTGGGCGTGGAAAAATCGTGAATATCGTTGATAAGTCGCGGAAAAATCGCGAATTTTATCGATCAGGCGCGGGAAAATCTCAAATTTCGTTGATCGGCTGCGGAAAAATTGCGAGTTTTTTCAATTTAACTTTTATCGTAAAGATAAAATTTTTTTCGTCATTAGCCCCTTTCATGCCTATATTTGTTTTTTAGCACTTTTAATAGAGCAAAATTTACTCGCCAGAATAAAGTCAAGGTATATGTTTACTCTTTATACCTTTATATCCATACCTTTATACCTTTATATCTATTCTCAAGGTATATTTTTTACTTTTATGATCTTTTTAAATGAATTTTACTAATTCTAAGACATCACAAATAATAATATTTTCTTTCTAAAAACAAAACTATTTTCATGGGAATCCTAAAAAGAGAAAGAAAACTTAGGTCAGAATTAAAACGATATATTTAAAATTTCTGTATTGCATTATGTTAATCGTTTTATAACGCTGTTAAAAAATACTGGGAGTCAAAGACTCTCTTTATTTAATTCATTTAATTTTACTTCTTTTCAAATGTTTAACTGATCTTCTTTAATCAAACACAAAAACAACCATTAAATGTCTTAACTACAACTGATTCGGCCTTAAATTTTCGGAATCAATGGGAATTGCATTGAAACCTCTTGACAGGAAGATCGCCACAGGTTTTTTCATTATAATTCAATCTTCCCTAATCTTTTTAAAGCCGACCAAATTAACGTGTTTTTAGATTCTGCGATGTGTAAACTGGGGTTGGCGAGCGTACCTTACAGGGGGCAGAGCCCCCTTGTAGCTGATATAATTAAAGAAAGTACTGATATAAAAAAAAAAATCAGACAGGAATATGTTGAATATTGATACACAAAAAAGAATTGTTATACAAAAACATCATTTTCTCATTCAAAACTTCAACGCTAAAGTTCAGCAACTGGGTTAATAGGTGGGAAATAATAAAGGAAATACTAATATTATTAGTGATTTGTACCGTTGCAAGCATGTCGTAAATAAAAAAAAAGTCACTTGAATTTGACTGATTTATTTTTGTTTAAAAAATGCTTATCTTAGAGCCTTAAATCTTATCATAAGGCATACCGGGTCGCCCCGGTAGTTTCTGTAAATCCTATTCCAAAACATTGGTCTCTTCTGAAGTCTGTCTGCTTTATAATTTCTCAATGATTTCTAACACCCATTAATGTTTGTTTCTATAAATAGAAAACAACACTGTATAATTTCTTATTAGAAATTCACTAATTTTTCTTCTCTTATTTTAACAGTCGTTTTCAATGTATCTTATGAAATAAACTTTTAGTAAGATGATGAAATTTCTCTGGGGTCGACGATATTTAATGTAAATCGTTTTGAATAATATCTGATGTTTATTGTCTTTAAGCCCTTTCTATTCTGAAGTTACAGTTCAGATTTGTAAATTTTTTTTTAAAGCCTCAATTTTATTTTAATGGAGCTTAATAAAATTTATATTTTTATAAAAAAAAAATAAATGCCACTTTGCTTTTTACATTTTCAAATTATTTTCTGTTTTTGCGTGTCATAAAAAATGATTTTTCACTGAATTTATTACATTCCTCAGAGTATTTATGCTCAAACAGATTTCGTTTCACAGAGGAATTTGTTTCATTTGCAAACAAGTTCAACACCAGGCAGCGATGGAAAATCAATGCTAAGTATTTCTAAGATGAAAAAACATACACATTTTTCAGTTTTCCTCGATAAGGATCGTAACGTATTATGCATCACACATTTAGGAAATCTTTTCAGTTTCTGGGATACACATTCTCATAATATTTTTTTTTTTACATAATCCTATGGTAAATGACATGAAAGTGAATTGTTTTATGTCTAATCCATCAGTTCTCACACATGATTTACGTGATCAATTTACATTTTTTAAATATCTTTAGCTGTTCAGCTTATAAAGAAAACAATGCATATTTCAATTTGCCGTTTTTTTTTCTACGTTTGTTAGTTATTATATTAGTACTTTAGCCAAGCATTGTTGTGGGTAATGAGCAATAATTTCTGAGAATTTTTCGTACACAAGACATAAATTATACAGTGCTTTTAAAAAATAGATACATACTTTAAACCTTTATTATAAAACAAAAACATGGTCGTCAACAACGCTGATATCATATTGATGGTGGCAACATCTGACGGATAATTTTCACTTTCATTGTAGTTTTTATAACTTCTGAACATTACAAAAATTAATTATTTTCTCGTCAAATAGAAATAAAAATTTCTCAATTGCAACTTGCTGGAGTATTGTATCTCAGTGCAGAGTTGAGAAAATTTGGAATCTCAATAATCCGCAGAGTTACAGGTTAATTCCGAGTAATTGATTATAGTTACACACATTCAAACACAGAAATTTTGTGAAATAATGGGATGGGGGCGGTTCCGTTTCCAGTGCTGCAAGAATTTTTTACGGCATGTAATTTGAACTATAATTAATTACATAAAATTATACTCTAATTACATTGCAGATAATTGGAATTACGAATTTTCCCAACCCTGTCTCAGTGTACAGATTTGTTACGGTTTCGAAAATAAATTGCCTGAATAACTTTTAAAAATCTACTTGCATAACGTGCGACTCCACTCCAAAAAGATTAACCCATTTGCATTAAAAACAAGATAAATTGTTTAGCATTTTTTTACGAAAATTATATTCCATAACGAAATTAAAACTTCATAAATAACTAAATGAAATAATAAAAGATGTAAATATAACACAAATTTAACAGACATGCAATCAAACTGCTCACTTAACCTACCGAAATTATAAGATTAAAACAGACTGCTGTAAGTAGCGGAATCTTTGTCGATTTCTTCGGCAATTAACTTCTGATATGCGGCTAATGCTTAAGTAAACCTTTTAATAAATTTCAAAATTATATTTATACACGATATTTTATATTTTGTGAAACAAATGCTTTTTGGTGGTGTTAATGAGGAAACAAAAAAGTAAAATCAATTAAATGGAACAAATAGAACAGTGTTTTAATTTTAAATAGAAATGGGTTCAAACTATGTTCTGTAATAATCTATTATTGTAGCATCTAGTGATTATAACGTTCCAAATCATCTTTATTGAAAATCTTGGAATAAAACTGTTTCAATATAGATGCTTCAAAATGCAAAGGACGCTTGAAGTCCCACACTGCCAGCCATTTGCTGAACATCCACTTGCTATGAACATCACATCATTTACGATGTTTGTTAAAAGACAACATTCAAATAGCGCAAGATGGTTCAGCCATAATTAGCTAATAGTTGATATTCCATTTCAGCACTCAATAAAAAGTGTCTGCTTTCACGTACAATTAAAAAACGAACCATTTGCCAATAAAGGCATAACAATCGTCTATGCACAGAATATTGCAGAGATAGCTCAAAATTTGAGGGATATATTGGCCAACATTTCCCAATCATATGCCAGCCTTACCATTTCCATTTCTGGCATTTCCCAGCGATTTCCACAAATTGCCAACGATGGACAAACAAACTGTTCTACTTGGACAGTCTTTTCTAACGTTGGTTGTAAACGTATTGAAGAGTAGTAAACATTTATATCTTTGAAAAATTACTAAAGTATCAGTGCAAGTCCTAAGAAAAACCGTTTATAAGATCATTTTTATAAGGCTAATCTTTGATAATTGGCGTCACCTGATTATAGGATTTTTCCCATAATCCATAAGTATGCAACGTAGAACGATATGTTACACACTTAAAACTTACCTTGAAAATTATTTAACCAGCAGTGCAAATTTCATCAAAATCCATTCTGCAGAATCTATTAAAAGGCTAATCTTTCATAATAGGGTTCATGTGATTATAGAACTTTCCACAATACTTCTATAACTAAACAACTTAGAACGATATGTTTTAAAGCAAAACCTTCCCTCAAAAGTTATATTTATTATAGTGCATGTTCCATCAAAATCCATTCAGCATAACTCGAGTTATAAGCAGCGGGAACGGAATTTCCAGTTTATATATACAGGGTGCAAAATGTTATCTATCGCCGACTTTTAATTTCTCAACCGCTGATTGTGGACATATAGTTCCTGTAGCGCGCTGGTTGAAATTAAATAAACACAAACTCGTCAATAACTCACAACACTTAATAAATAACTAAGTGAACTGTATCACACGTTTAATTATAAACCCTCTTGGTTTCACACTCTTAGAATATAATAAAATACATATCAATAAAAAAGAACGTTGCCATTTTTTAGAAATTAAACTTACACAAAAATGCTCGCACTGAGCGTTGGCAGACGATAAAAAAATTTCGAACATACACCCCGACCTTGAAATCTTCAAGGGGTACAAATAAAAGAGTTATATATGTTAATGAAAGGGCAAAGGACAGAGTTTATGAACCGCTCGTTTAAAATTTCCGGCAGCAGTTCTTACTATGGCGACTCTCACACGACCGTCATGGCCCGGAAATGTCTGAATAATTCTTTCTAACTTCCACTGAAGAGGGGGAAGAAGTTCATTTTTAATTAGCACTAAGTGACCAACGTTTAAATTTGCTGTCGCACGCAACCACTTGGGACGTTGCTGGAGTTGAGACAAATACTCACCACTCCATCGCTTCCAGAAGTGCTGAAATACTCTCTGGATTAATTGCCAACGGCGAAGTCTATTAGGGGGAATTTCAGAAACGTCAAGTTCTGGAATAGCCGTCAAGGCAGCACCAGTCAAAAAATGACCTGGTGTCAGGACTTGTAGATCACTTGGATCGTTCGACAGAGGACATAAAGGTCTCGAGTTCAAACAGGCTTCAATTTGTGACAATAATGTAGAGAATTCTTCAATTGTAAATAGTGAATTTCGCATTGTTCTACGTAGATGATATTTCACAGATTTTATGTTAGCTTCCCACAGCCCACCAAAATCTGGAGCAGAAGGGGGATTAAAGTTCCAGATGATACCTTCATTAGCCACATAATTCTGTAATGTTTGATCCTTACTAATGGGGATACGGAATTGTATAACTCACGCAGACGTGACCAGAAAGGCGTGAATTTGAAGGTTTATCTTATCTGCAGATAATACAAATCGAGGAATTTTCAACTTAGAAATTACCTTTAAATCATTCCGAAAAGATGTCCACCGTTTACTATGTTCTTCACTAATTGGCTCGTCCCAGGTAAGTGAAAACTTCCATAAGTCTTGCAGCAGTATCTTCATGAAAACAACACATTGGGAAAGCAAGCCTAGCGGATCAAACACCTTTGCAACTTCTGACAAAATATCTCTTTTAGAATATCTGTCCTTTTTCTCATGGTCTAAAGCAGTGAAACAGAAGAAATCACCCATTAAATTCCATTGAATTCCTAAAATTTTTATCCCGCCATCATTAGTCAAGAGCAATGACTCTGTACTTTCCTTACATTCTTCAGAAATATTCCCCAGTACTCCAGGTACATTTGAAATCCATTTTCGTAAATTAAAGTCACCTCGTTTCATTAATAATGTCAATTGACTAATTAGTTCCACAACTTCTTCCTCATTCTGGCCGCCAGAGAGAAAATCATCTACATAAAAATCTTTCAACACAGCTGCAGATGCCAAAGGAAAATCGTTTTTCTCATCTAAGGCAAGCTGATGAAGAGCTCTTGTAGACAGAAACGGGGCAGATGCTGTACCATAAGTGACCGTTGTTAAACGATATTCCTCTAACGGATCCTGGGAATTCTCTCTCCAAAAAATTCTTTAAAAATCTCTATCTTCTGGATTAATCAAGATTTGTCTAAACATTTTCTCTATATCTGCTCGTACAACAATAGAAAAAGCTCTAAATCTTAAAAGAATTGGAAAAAGTTCCTGTTGTATACGGGGTCCGACCATTAGAATATCATTCAAGGACACACCAGAGGTAGATTTAGCAGAGGCATCAAAAACAACTCTTAATTTTGTCGTCGTACTTGATTCACGAATTACCGCATGATGAGGTAAATAAAAAACAAATGTAGGGACTCTTTCCGATTTGGATATTCGTTCCATATGACCCAAATCCGAATATTCCTTCATAAACTCTCGATAGTTTTTATAAATAGACTGTTGTTTTGAAAGCTTACGTTCCAAAGAACGAAATCACTGTATGGCTAATTCCTTAGTATCACCTAATTGCGATGGAGAATCTTTAAATGGAAGTTTCACAACAAATCTTCCAGAACTATTTCGCAAATAATTGCTCTTAAAATGGTCTTCACATTCTTGTTCTTCCTTAGAAATTCGAACTAGCTCAGGAATGGAATCTAAAGACCAAAACTTTTGAACTAAATCATCTAGTTGAAATTGAATATTATTAACAGAAAATGTACGTTGACTTGTATCAAAAGAGGTAGTTCCCGTAATTATCCAACCAAGTTTAGAACATACGGCGAAGGGTAGGGTTTCTTCCCTTTTTATAACTTCCCCTTTAAGCAATGTAAAGAAAACGTTAACACCTAACAAGATATCTACTGGTCTTGATTCAAAGAATATTGGGTCTGCTAGAACTAAATCATTGAAATTATTCACAATATTTGAAGGAATAGAACTATACGGCACATTTCATGTGATTTTTTTTATCACAAATGCTCTAGTGGCAAATCTCACTTCAGAATTAAAATGGGGAGTAAAATTTAAATTTACCTCTTCATTAGATTCAGCATTATAAGAACCTAAACATGTAATCTGTACTTTAGTAGATTGCCTTGGCAAACATAATTTACGCATACAATTTTCACTTATGAAAGAGGCTTCACTGCCACTATCCAGCAAAGCGCGACAGTTTACAAGATTACCCAGTGAGTCACGAACCTTAATCATTGCTGTACAAAGTAGAGTTTGCTTATTTTGCAATGAATGTAATCCCGACACAGAGTTGTTTGGAAATTCAAAGATGCTAGTACAAGAAGTTTGATTTAATGACTCAGTTGGTCTCGGCTGAAATTCTGGTGCGTTCGGAGACAGAGGGCCAGTCGGCGTTTCATTTACACTATCTGAATAAGATTTCGGGTCTCTTGGAAGATGTAAAATTGTATGGTGAGGCTAATGACACACTTTACATTTACTTAAACTCTTACAGATTGTTGCATGGTGTTTATCTAAAAGACAATTGTAACACAAGTTGTTTCTTCTAATCAATTCTATTCTTTTATGTGCACTAAACTGCAAGAACTTAGGACATTTATACAACGGATGTGATTCCTAGCATACACAACAACTATTATTAGAAGACAACAATGTCGTTACTTTACCTTTCTTTATTTCCCTTACTGAGGATTTGCTGTTTTGAAGGGTTCTAGCGTGATCCTTCAAGAAAGATAATAAGTTATCAAGAGTTCCCACCTCCTCCTTTTTTAATGTTCTTTCCCACCAATATCTCGTATTTTTATCTAATTTATCTGTAATTACATAAACTATCATTACTTCCGAAAATCCACAAACGTCTTGTTCAAGTACACTTAAAGAACGCACACATTCGTTTATAACATCTACACTCTCTAAAATAGACTGTGCATTATCCGATATACAAGGCATTCCAATTAATTTCTTAATTAATGCATTAATTAACTCACGTTTATTTGAATATCGCTCCTTTAATAATTCTAAAGCTGTCTTATAGTTTGAATCAGATATTGGAAGACTCTGAATAATTTTAAGTGCGCTGTTTTTACATGCCGATTTCAAATACTGCAATTTTTGACAGTCTGATAAACTCTCATTATTATCCACACTAGCTTTAAATAAATCATAAAATGATATCCATTCTTCTAAATTACCACTAAACGTAGGAAGCGTCAATTTTGGAAGCTTTACTTCTGGTATTTGAGATTTAGAAAGGCTATTATTTTGATTCGATTCATTTAAAGTAAATTTTGAGTTTTTCCGGTTAACACTTAACCAAAGATTGTCAAGTTTATCCTGTACGGATTGTTGCTCATCAACAAAATTATCCACATCTTCTTCTTTGTATTGTGAAAAAATTGCATTAAAAATTTCATGTAATTCCTCATTTAATTTTTCGATTTTATTTTCGAATAAAGCAATCTGACTAGAATCAGCATCATCTATCGAACTAATAATATTATTTTCGAGTTTAGTTACAGTAGCTTTTAATACTCGTTTTCTAACTAAAATATCTTTAAATTCTGTCATAATGAGATAATATTAACAAAAAAGACTCACCGAATAGTATAGATGTTTAAATGATGCAGCTTCTTTATTTACTTATTGCATCATAACTTCAGAACGATGACATGATTACACTTGAAAACGAAACTCCTCTTACCGTTCGTTCTATCACTCAATTCAACAACAAAAAAAATTTATCAAAGCTCCGGGATACGTAACCAAAACATTTATGTAGCGCGCTGGTTGAAATTAAATAAACACAAACTCGTCAATAACTCACAACACTTAATAAATAACTAAGTGAACTGTATCACACGTTTAATTATAAACCCTCTTGGTTTCACACTCTTAGAATAGAATAAAATACATATCAACAAAAAAGAACGTTGCCATTTTTTAGAAATTAAACTTACACAAAAATGCTCGCACTGAGCGTTGGCAGACGATAAAAAAATTTCGAACAGTTCCAATTACAAAAACGTTTCAAATGAGGTAAATATTCATGTTGTAGCATTGTTTAAAGTAAAATATCAATTTTAGAAAATTTACGAAATCTAGCATTTTATACGGTCCCTCAATCCCTATAGTTATGTTTAGTAAAAGTTTACACATATTATAACAGATATAACACAAATAGATTTACTTCTTTACCACAAAAATTGATACAGTTATTAAATTTCAAAGTTTGAGATTTTTGCACATGATTTTGTCTTTCATTGAGGGATCAGTTAAAAGATGAATTAAAGTAATTCGAGATCAAAAACAGGGTGCAATGTCCTTTTAACGGCGAAACCACCTTTAGCTGGTATCGCCAAATCGGGGTACCAAAGAGGGGTATTACATATAAAAATTTGAGCAAACTTTCAGGGGTCGAATAACATTCAAAATTACAAATTAGGTAGAATCGACAACCGGGAAATAAAACATACTCACTAAGAACTATATAAATGTCAGCGGATTGAAAACAACAAGCCGAACTATAACGAGAATAAAAATTATAATAATACCGCAGCGCCACATATTCGGATAAAACACGAGCCATCTAACGTTGGACATGCTAGTCAGCGCTGAGATCCTGATGGCAGGCTACACATACAAGCAATATGACGAAATGATACTTATTTGTGATGAATGAAAAAGAAATGACAAAGCGGCTACGAGCGTGTATTCAGAACGTTTTCCTAGGGATCGACATCCAATGCATGAAACTATAACTGATTCATTGCACCGTCTTAGAAAGATCGTCTCTATTGCACCACGACCCTGAATAAGTAGGCTGACAAGGTGTAATATTTGAGTGATACTGGAGGAAGTGCTGGCTTTCGCTTTTTTAAATCCACAACTGAACACTGCCTAAATAAGCGAGGCATGTGCTTACACATGTGAGCATACCTGGCATTTGTTACATGCACATTGTGCACATCCATACCATTTGACATTGGTGCTAGCATTAATGCTGAGTGACCACGCATGACGAATTGATCATTCCAATTTTATGCTCAACACCTTAGAGGAACTCCGTCGTTCCTTTGTGATATTCTTTGTACAGACGAGTCAACGTTTATACGGGTGGCATTGTGAGCCTGCACAATGGGCATTGCTGGTCTCTGGATTAACCCCACATCACCCTCAAAGCACGACACCAGGTACGCTGGTCAACGAACGTATGGTGCGGTATATGGGGAACCCAGATTGTTGGATCCATCTTCTACGATGGGACCTTAAAAGGCGATCGTTACCTGCACTGGCTACAAAACAAGGTACATGACTGATATGAACAGCTGCCTCTCCGACATGCATTCCAGGTGTGATTTCAACATGATGAGTCCCTCTGCATAATGCATCAAACGTCCGTGCGTAACTGGCCACCGAATCAAGTCAACAGATCTCTGGATTTGGTGGTCCGGTAGAGTGGCACTGCGTTCGCCGGACTTCACTTCCATGGATTTCTACCTCTGGGGCTACATCAATGCACAGGTCTATGTGACTAAGCATAATTCTTTGATTGATCTGAAGCAGCGCATCATCCTTGCTTATAGCAGAGTTATACCTGCTATGCTCCAACGTGCTCAGGGTTCAGTGCTGTCACGCATTCAGTTGTGCATTGCCAACAATGGAGAACGCTTTGAGCAGTATCTCTAGTAGATTCACACGTTTGATGTATTCCTTTTTTATAATAGACCGTTTTCAGATATGATAAATAAATAATATTTATTTTTCTGTTTAATTTCAATATTTCATTCTTTGCTTTGTATACGACCCCTAAAAGTCAGCTCAAATTTTTAGATGAAATAACCCTCTTTGGTGATACCCCGATTTGGCGATACCGTCTAAAGGTGGTTTCGCCATAAAAAGTACATTGTACCCTGATTTCGATCTCGAATTACTTTAATTAATTTTTTAACTGATCCCTCAATGAAAGTCAAAATCATGTGCAAAAATCTCAAATTTTGAAATTAAATAACTGTGCCAATTTTTGTAGTACAGAAGTCAAACTTTTTGTGTTATATCTATTATATGTAAAAACTTTTACAAAACATAACTATAGGGATTAGGGGACCGTATAAAATGTTAGGTTTCGTAATTTTTATAAAATAAATTTCTTACTTTAAGCAATGACACAACAATATATTGAATATTTGAATTATTTGAAACGTTTCTGTATTTGGAACTATATGTCTACTATCGACGGTTGCACACTGTATAACTGATAATATTTAACAATAAAATGTATTAAGGGGACAAGGGACCTTTAAAATCATTTTTTTATTTTTTGTAAATGTCATTTTAAATATTATTCAAGGGTACATTATTTGCATTATGGCATACACTTATTACAAAAAAAAAAAAAAAAAAAAAAAAAAAAAATGGAGATAAAAAAGGAATTTTCCGTAATATTTTAAAACTTTCCAAAATGCCCCATGCGAACTGAATATCAATGGAAATCCCCAATATTTTTTATAAAAGTTTGGTTTATATATATAAATAAAACCGTGCATCGAATTATATATATTTGAATATAAAGTTAAGAAAAAAAGTATTTTCTAATTTTTTACTAATTAAAAAAAAAAAAATTGGAATTTCTTTCTTAATTAAAATTCTAATTTTTTTAAATTAGTAAAAAATTAGTAAAAAAGTAAAATATTAGAAAATATTTTTATTTCTTACCTTTATATTCAAATATATAAAATTCGATGCACGGTTTTATTTATATATATAAATCAAACTTGTATAAAAAATATTAGGGATTTTCATTGATATTTAGTTCGCATGGGGCATTTTGAAAAATTCTAAAATATTACGGAAAATTCCTTTTTTTTCCAATTTTTTTTCTTTTTGTGATAAGTGTTTGCTATAACGCATATATGTATCCTTGAATAAAATCTAAAGTGAAATTTACAAAAAATAAGAAATTGATTTTAAAGGTCCCTCGTCCCCTTAAATGAAATCCTATAAATTTAAACACTGATACATTACTGCATAGGCATATGCGTGATATACAAAATAAATTGTTTGGATTGCTTTAAAATGAGGCAGCTTGACGCTAACAGTAATTAATGGATAGTGATAATAGTTTCTGCTTGTGAATATTTCGATACTTACTTTAACTTCAGTCAGGGTAATGTATCCAAAATTGTCAGAGAGCACATGACATGACACTTTTACTATTTCCTTTTTATCGAAAAATATGCCTCGTGGAGATATGGGTCTTTGATCAAGATGATATACTCAGAGCGGGAATTCTAGCTCTACACAATTTTTCCGGTTGTATCTGAACGCCCTGAAATTCTATAGTTATTGTGCTGGTGATAAAAAAAATCGATTTTCATGCAATTTATTTTTGTGGATGATCTAGAACAAACTAACAACAAAATTTAGGATATATATATATGTAAGACTGTCTCGGTAATCGATGAGCAAAAATCTCCATCTCAGTGAAAGGTATATTGACTATTCAATCGAATAAATATTGGCACATATTATCGATTAGACATCATCTGATTTAAAAGCGAATCTGTAAAATCAGATCGCATAAATAATTCAATAGCAGCATAGCGTTTAAAAAATATATATATACTAGCAGCCTTCGCCCGCTTCCCTGGACCTTTTTCTGAACAAACCTTGAATCAAACGAAATATATCTGTGAATTTGATAATGCGTTTGAAAGCAATATGGACATTTACCTGGAATGCCCGTACGAATTGCTACAAACGATATGAACGTCATTATGCTATTATATTTTCAATTGGGACAGATAAAATTTGGGCTTTTAAGGAGCAACTTCTTTAGTTGATCCTTTACTGTAAGATTTGGTAAAGTACTATAGAAAAAAATATATATACTAAAACCCTTCCTCCGAAAATTTATCAATGCAATTCTCATCAGAATCCGTCCTATATAGCTTATTAAAAAGGCTAATCTTTTATAATTGGGCTCACCTTGTTCTAGAACTTTCAGCCAAATTTTTATGACCAAGCAACCTAGAACGATATATGTGTTTCATACTAAAACATTCCCTGAAAAATTAACTAACAGATCAAGTTCCATCGAAATCCACTTAGCAAAATCTTTTAAACTGGCAAACGTACCAAAACCTTCGCTAAAAATTATTTAAATAACAGTTTAACTCCTATCAAAATCTATTCAGCAGAACCTTTTAAAAAGCCAATCTTTCATAATCGTGTTTATCTGATTTTGAATTTTCCCGCATAATTATTTAACTAAGCAACGTAGAACGATATGATATATTAAAATATTTTCTGAAAAATTATCTAACAATGTAAGTCCCATCAAAATCTATTCAGCAGAACTCAAGTTCTAAGCAGTCGGAAATAAATTTCTCTTTGCATTTCATATATATTATTGATAGTTAAATTTAAACGTATGTTTCGTAATCGCATTAACCAGATTATAGAACTTCAGGGATGTAGGGGTAAGTTAACTTTTACATAATCTCTGGATTTTTAAGAAACTCTGTACGCCTTCCATAGCTATAGCATATATTTTCTCTAGTATATATACTCTTTGCAATAGCGTACATTCTCTAGTTTTTTACTACACCACTGAGAACTTTCCCGCATAGCATCAAAATCCATTCAGTAGAAATTTAAATTAAAGTTAATCTTTCATAATCGGGTTCACCTAATTTTAAAACTCTCGTAGCTATCACAAAGTAACGTAGAACTTTTTTTTTTTACATTAAAACACTTCAAAAACAAATTACCTAACTAACAGAGTAAGTTCTACAAAATTCTGTTCAGTAGAACCTGAGTTTAGTCAATCGTAATGAAATAAGAATTTGCACGTTATACATTGAGTAGATATGATGGTGAGTAAAAATGCAAGTGCTGGTATTTGCGATTTAAAAAATGCTATTGGCGAGATTTGTGCACAGCTAACATAAAAGTACCAATAATTTCTTTTTATCCAGGAGCAAATGACAAATTGTAAAATATTGTTTTCAATTTAAACATTTGAAAACGATTTTCTTTTATCCAGTACAAACATTACTTTCATATTTAAATTAATTATTTCCACTTTACAATATTTATTTCTTATTAAACATTTTTTCTCTGTATTTTAAATAAAATCAGTAACTGTTTTGGTATTTTTACGTTATACCAAAACCGTTGTCGCCAAGCATATTAATTAGCGCAAAATGAAATGAAACATCAAAAAAAAATGTAGATACAAAAATTAGCATTTAAAAAAAATGTACATACAAAAATTAGCATTTAAAAATGTATAACATTTGAAAATTACAGACTTTCATAGACTATTTTTTAAAATAAATACAAATCAATACTTAAAATAAAAGAACAATTACATATTTTACAATAAAGTAATAAAATAAAGTCAATTTAAACTGCATGTCTGAAGTTGTAAATGTCTCTTCTTATTGCAGCGTGGCGTACGTAATACGCATGTCTCTCATTGCAGTAACATTTCATTTTTTGAGTGAAGACGTTCATGGATTTTTTTTAACAAAACATTTTTATATGTATAATTCCGAAGTTCTGATATATTTTTTTTACAGCTTCCTCATCATCAAGTAACTGCCAAATGGTAAAATCTATGTCGGTGTCAATAATAAATGTAAGTGATAAGAGTATAATAATATTTTCTATTCGAAAAATAACAAATTAAGCTGTTATCCCATATTACGATTAAATAATACTAATAAAAAAATTATTCACGTTCAATAAATAACAAATCTTAATGTTTGGCACGATTTGCAATAAAAATCGTTTGCTCTGTTAGGGTTGAAATAAATGGCGCAGTAGCATACAATTTGGCTTGGTTGGTATAACGACAAAGTACCACGGGTTCTTTTATTTTAGTTTTGGAAGCGTTGGTAATTTTTTCTAACTGATATAGCCGTTTTAATTATTTAACCAAAAGAATATTGATGATGAAAATTACTCACTTTGATATTTTTTCCATTGCTATAGTATAACGAATGGGATTTTAGAAATTATCACTTGAGAATTTGAGGTTTTGTCGCCAAAGACATCGCCAAATTAGAAAAATATGAAATATCTCACGAACTTTTGGACTTAAATGAATTTAGTTAGTACAATTCGATTCAGCATACAAAAATACACTAAAATATGTCATCATTTGAAAAATAACTATAAAATCAGATTTTTAATGATTTTTTTAAAAGTTCGTTCTCTTTTTTACCCCCCTTAGGGGTGGAATTTTGGAAAATCCTTTCTTAGCGGCACTCTATGTCATAAGAAGTATTTTTACCCCAATTTTCAAGATTTTAGGTTCAGTAGTTTGGGCTGCACTTTGATTAATACAAAATCCAGACTTTCTTTTACATATATAGACTACCAGCCTTCGCCCGCTACGCTGGTCGTTTTTTCTAAACAAACCTTGAATAAAACGAAATATATCTGTGAATTTGATCCTGCGTTTGAAAACAATATGGACATTTACCTGGAATGCCTATCCGAATTGTTACAAGCGATATCGACGTCATTATGCTATTATATTCTCTATTCAGACAGACAGAATTTGAGCTGTTAAGGACCAACTTCTTTAGTTGATCCTTTACGGTAGGATTTGGTAAAGTACGATAGAACAATATGTAAGATACTAAAACCCTTCCTCTGAAAATTTATCCCTGCAATTCTCATCAGAGAATCCGTCCAATAGAATTTATTAAAATGGCTAATCTTTCATAATTGGGTTCACCTGATTCTGGAACTTTCAGCCAAATTTCTATAACCAAGCAAGGTAGAGCGATATGTGTTTTATATTAAAACATTCCTTGAAAAACTAACTAACCGAGCAAGTTCCACCGAAATCCACTTAGCAGAATCTTTTAAACTGGCAAATGTACCAAAAGCGTCCCTAAAAATTTTCTAATTAACAGTTTAAGTCCCATCAAAATTTATTCAGCAGAACCTTTAAGAAAGTTAGTCTTTCGTAATCGTGTTTATCTGATTTTGAATTTTCCCCCATGATTATTTAACTAAGCAACGTAGAATGATATGATATACTAAAATCTTTCAGAAAAATTATTTAATAATATAAGTCCCATCAAAATCTATTCAACAGAACTCAAGTTTCAAGCAGCCGGAACGAAATTTCTCTTTGCATTTCCTATATATTAAAGGTAGTTAAATTTAAATATATTTCATAATCGCGTTAACCAGATTATAGAACTCCAGGGATCTATGGGCAGGTCTACGTTACCCTCTGGATATTTTAAGAAACTCAGCGCACCTTCCATAGCTATAGCATATATATTCTCTAGTATATACTCTCTGCATATAGCGTACATCCTCTCGTTTTTTACTACACCACTGAGAACTTTCCGGCATAGCATCAAAATCCATTCAGTAGAACTTTAAATAAAAGGTATAAATAAAAGGTTTCATAATCGGGTTCGTCTAGTTTTAAAACTCGCGTAGCTATCACTAAGCAAATTAGAACTTTTTTTTTTTTTTTTACATTAAAATACTGCTAAATGAAATTATCTAATTAACAGTGTAAGTTCTACAGAATTCTGTTTAGTAGAACCTGAGTTATAGCCAATCGGAATGAAATAAATATTTGCATTTTATATATGTAGTAGATAATGATGAGTAAAAACTGAAGTGCTCGTATTTGCGTTTTAAAAAATTCGGTACTACTTAGTTATCCCGTCGACCAAAAATTTATCGCCAATTTATAAGATTAAATACCAATAATGGTTGATTATAAATGTCACATTCACTTCACTTTAAGCCAATTATAACGTTTTTACGCCATCAAGTGATTTTTATTTCGACATTTTATTTGTCCTTTTTTTAATATTATACTAATTTATTTGTTCTTTCGTTATTTAAAATAAAAATTATGTCAATTTGTATAATTTGGCGATTTATATAATTTGGTGAAATTGGTCGACGGAATAACTAAGAAGTAGCAAAAATTCTAATAGAGCGATTTGTGCCCGGCTAACGTAAAAATATCCATTTTTTCTTTTCATCCAGGAGCGGCTGACAAATTGCAAAATATTTTTTCATTTTAAACCTTTGAAAATGAAAACTTTTTTTAAGCAACAAAAACATTGTTTTCATATTTAAATTAAATATTTCCGCACGTAATACGCATGCCTGACGTTGCAGTAAAGAGTAAACGTTTCATTTTTGGAATGAAGACATTCATGGTTTTTTTTAACGAAACATTTTTATAAATATAATTCCTAAGTTATGAAATGATTTTATTACACCTTCCTCATCATCAAGTAACTTCCAAATGGTAAAAAATCTATGTCAGTGTTAGCAATAAATGTAAGTTATAATTTAATAATAAATATTTACTATTCGAAAAATAATAAATTAAGACTTTTGTGATGCTACGTTTAAATGATACTTATAAAAAATATTCACGTTCAATAAATAGCAAATTTTAATGTTTCTCATTGTTTGCAATAAAAATCCTTTGCACGATTAGGGTTGAAATAAATGGCGCAATAGCATACATTTTGGCATGGTAAAGGGAAAAAGTACCAATTTTTAAAAATTTTAGTTTTCGAAGCGTTTGTAAATTTTTTTTAAAAACTTATATAGCTGTTTTAATTATTGAACCAAAAGAATTGATTAACAAAATTACTCAATTTAAATTTTTCCGTTGCTATAGTAACGGATGTATTTTTATCATTTATTATTCGAAAATTTGATTTTTTGGCGCAAAAGACATCGCCAAATTAGAAAAACATGGAATATCTCACGAACTATTGGTCTTAAAATAATTTGGTTAGTACCATTCGATTCAGCATACAAAATTACACTAAAATATGTTATCACTTGAAAAATAATTATAAAATCAGATTTTTAAGGAATTTTTTTAAAGTTCGTTCTCTTTTTTACCCCCCTTAGGGGTGGAATTTTAGAAAATCCTTTCTTAGCGGCACTCTATGTCATAAGAAGTATTTTTACGCCAATTTTCAAAATTTTAGGTTCAGTAGTTTTCGCTGCGCGTTGATTAATACAAAATTCAGACTTTCTTTTATATATACGAGTTGGAACCCGTCGAAATTCGACGTACTAAAATGTTTGAAAGGAACTGTCAGATCGAATTTATAATAAACCTACAAAAATAATTACAATAAAAAAATCGCCTTACATTGGTTGTCTAACTCTTAAAACAAATAATATTTTTAACCTAAAATTACCAAAATATTATTTCTATAAAGTTCAACTCCTTAAATTATTGAAAAATTAAACTGTATTAGATTACGTAATCAAGATGAGTAATTATGATGAAGTTATCGATTGAGGCTCTTTATGTTTGTTTTTACGGGATGAAAGATCAGTAAAAAGGATTTCGCTTTGTCACACATAAAATTTTCCTCCATAAAATCTAAAATGTACGTTATTTTCACATCCTCATAATTTACACACGCACCACTCAAATTCACAATTTGAAAGTATTTTAACACGCAATAGATTATTAATGAATGTATTTCCAAACCTAAAGTCACGTTTGTCCGATACAACTTTTCATGTGAACATTCGCACTAATTTAAGTTCTAATCTTAGTACCCGCGAAAAAAATATTCCAAAATTTGCCTTTAGTTGTCATAGTAATGGCCATTTATAGTATTCGTCAAATATTTAGTTTTATCAAAAAAAAAAAAAAAAAAAAATGATCGTTTTGTTTTAAATACATCATTTTTACTCACTGAATCATTTTACCCAGTGCCTCAAACTCATTTATCAGCGTAATGTAAAAATATTAAAATGTAGCTGATTTATGAAGAAGAATGCGTGTTTTTTTTCAATGTCTGGCATCATTTTCTGTTCAAAAATTATAAAAAAGTTACTTTTATTTGTAATGAGAAAATGGCATCAATAAGGATATAATGAATAAAAATAATAAACCATGAATATTTTCCCTTTACTTTCAATATAAATGGAGTACTTCAGTTGCCACCATTACAAAATTTGTATTAAAAACTACAAAAAAATTAATAGCTCAAAAACAAATTGAGATACCGATTTCAAACAAATTGCATTTAAAAGCAAATTTTTTTCCCTGAACGAAGGTGTAAAAATTTAAAATGTACGATGTTTAGAAGTTTAAAAATTTGCAGTAGCGAAAATTGCAGAACCGAAATTTCATTTCAAATTTCAAAGTGCTGCCATTCGCAAAATGACGTATGCGTTACGCACAGATATGTTTGTCCTTTATAATATAGATAGATATGTCACTCAAAGCCAATCATTACAATCATTACATTCGTGTATCGAGCGAAAATCAAATAATCACAGCAACAGCAAAATCCTTGGTATTTTCCCCGATAAATAAATACCCCACAAATGTAATCCAACTTTTTTATTGACAGGATCATCATTCAGACTGGTGAGGCATTCTAAAAAAATGCGTTCATTTGAAAATATTATCATTCGAATGGACATGGAATGAAACTTCCAATGCCGTTGTTACCTTTCAGCAGTCAAAATCACTAAAAAAATGTCCTTCTGAACCAGGGCAGGAATGATTTATGGTCAGTGCGTATGAATACAAATATCTGCATTATCACAGGGCAACTAACCAATGACAAAATCGGAAAACGCGGATTGAGAAATTCGTTGGGATTCGGTTTTACTTTTGACGGGAAGAATGTTACAGAAAAGAGGGATAGCAAAATATTCGAAGGGAAAATTAAAAATGAAGAATTTTGAAAAAGGATTTTAAGAGAAAAGCCCGTACTGGCGCAACGCCAAAATGAACTTAAATATACGTAGCTTATACAAAAGAGAAATAATTTAATGATATTTGAAGAGAAAAATATGGAAATTAAAAGGGGGATTAATATATATCTATATACGTAAATGTATATGAACCGATGGAAATGTACAGTAGGGTGGGACTTAAGTATAGGGTAAAAAAAAAAACTTTTATTTTAATGTGTAATAGTGAAAACTTTTTTCCTTTTTAGATGTCTAAACTTTTGGCTGAAAAGGTTTTTTTAAATTAAGTTGTTTTCCGGTTCCTCAAGGAGGTCAAAGTTTTGAAATTTCAGTATAAAGTAACTGAAAGTAAACAACATAGCTGTTAGCTCATATCTACTTTTATTTAGCAAATACTATCCAGAAGTCACCACGAGGAGGTGGTTAAATATCGACTTCCACCCTCCTTACCTCCCTTTGTTATGAATTAATTAAATTGGATATTCAACCTACTGTCTTTTTAGGCAAACTATGTCATTACATTGTGGGAATTCAACTTTCCCAAGATTAAGCCGTCTTTTGCTTAATATTTAAAGACGGTTGAGGCAGCTCGCGGGACAATTTTGACACACGTTTCCACTGTTTTAGTATGACAAGGAAAATCTAAGATTCAGGTGCATCCCCTGTTTGTACTTTTTTTAAGTTCTTCATCCAATCAGACCGTCAAGACAGGCTCAATGTTTTTATAGTCTATAATTTCAATATGTTCGCATTTTTTCAAGTCGCTTTCCTACTGGTCCAGAAAATCCTTTTGTACCCGTAGTTTTTCAGCAAGATGTTGAAATAAGTATCTAAGAAAAAAGTTCATTTGCATGTAATAATCAAATTATCCATTATAAAGTTTTTAGGGTATTGCTTCCGATGTTTTAACAACTCCAGATTTGCATCCTGCATTAAAGGCGTTTCTGTTTCACCTAATAACTCTGAAACTTGAAATGTCTGTGTTATTATTTTGAAAATACACCAAAATTGCAGTATCTATATTAATATAAGAAGAAGATGTCAATGAAATATGACCAATATATTTTTATCCTGGTTTTTGTACTGAGACCAGATGTTCGTCTTTAATAATTCTTTATACTTTTTTCTCTCTGCTTCAGTTATCATAGCGTTATCCTTTCTGCCATAAAAATACTAACCTTCTAAAATTAACTCATTTCGTCTTTCCTGTTCTTTCAAATTCTTCCTTTTCTTTTCTCTTTGTCGTGTTCAAGTCCTTCTTTCAGTTACCTTTTCTTTATTATCATCAGAAATACCCATATCTTCTAAGGTGCCATTTGCAATAATATTTGCAGTTCTGTCTAATACTCCGGTTCTTTCACCGTGTTGATTATCAAATTCAGGTTTAGAAAAACAACCGATTGAACTATTTCCTTCCGAACTGTTTGTTACACTTGACGATCATTCAATCAAAACATCATTTTTTTTTGTTTTAAAATAACTTTTTTCCTTGATATTTCCATTTCCAGTCTTGTAACACATTTTTTTTTAGTTTTTATATCTATTGATCCTATTGTCATCACCCCATCTCTCTTTGGTCTTTGAGAAAGTGACGTTCTTGTTCTGATACACGATAATATTTAGTGCTTTTACACAAAGAAATGTTTTTTACAGGATTACCTAACATTTTGCAATTTTATATTGGATGTGGGATTATTCTATCTAATCTTAATATTTTTCTTCAAATTTTGACATTTCTCGCACTAATCTCTAATCATTTTTTATGATTTGTGTGTCAGAAACCGTTGGAATTGAAGGTCTCAGCAATACACTTTTAATTGTATCATCAACAGCTTTAGATATTTTAGAAGTAGTGTGTACCAGATTCCAGCTGTCAGATTTTAAGTTAAATTGAACCCAAAAATAATGTTTCATAACTTCTTCATATGTTCGTCAAAGATGACAGTCTAATGTTAATTGTTTTGGTTCACGAAATACAGGACACTTCAACAATTATCTAGATTTAGGTACGTTAACAGACTTTGTCACTTTTGACACCGAATGTTTATCGAAAAATAATTAAAGAAACTGTTAACACCCGTTAAATCGGACTAACTTGTTATGTGTCGCAGCCAAATAAATCAGAGACAATGAAAGCCGACGCCCACGACGCTGGCTTCTACAAAAGTCAAATAAAGTGGGGCTAACTTTTCTAAGGCACTCAAACTAAATTATTCTCTTTATTACAGGACATTAACACTTAATTAATTTAATTTTGCAAAATATAAATTTAACAATAAGCTTAAAAAACTTTTCATGCAATTATTGGCTTTTTTCGTTTTTTATGGAAAATCAGGCGCTTTGAGGAACCGGAAAATATCATTTTAAAATTAAAAGAAAAATATTTTCTTTTTATGGAGTTAAAAAGGAAAAAAATAATCACTATTAGAATATAAAATTCGAAACTTCGTTTTTTAGTTCCACCCTAATGTACAGTCGTGGAAAAAAAAAGTAAACACCCCCTAGTAACTCCTCAACAAATTATCGTAGAAGAAAGTTACTGGTACCGAACGATTGGAAATAAAATCTACTTTTAAATAATGTATATAAAATTTGCTTAGGGGGCCATCTACATATTAAAACGAAACCAAACTTCATTTTTTTCAATGACAATACCCAATTTTAACGAGATATTTCAAATCTTCGGTTCAAATTATGCCTAGACACCGAATATCAAGTCATTAGAATGATAAGTTTTTGAATTATAAACATTCAAAATTGAGTGCTTCTAATGTTAAATTACATTTTCATATTTTTATTAATATCTCCAGAAATTATGCTCCTAATGTGCTAATTTTTTTTGCAGCAATAATACTAATATACCCAAACATAAATACGCTGAATTTGCAATTTTTATAAATTTATGATATGAATTATGAATTATGAAATTAATATTCGAAAAAAATATGAATTGCAACCTACAATTTTTTTGATGGATTTAGATTTATTACGTCCTGCTTTATGTAAATCCTAAATTTCACATTTTTCTTTCAAGTAGTTTTCAAATTATGCTTAAAAAACGGCAAAATGATGGTTTAAGGGGCCGTCTATAATAGAAGTGACTAGATATTTTGAAATGTCTCCTGCTGTATTGTAATCTAGCAGGCTTCATTGACTTCTTAAGGTGCCTTGATCAAGATGGGGGGATCTCTCGGTTAATAATCGATTTCCGAACTTCAATTTGGATACAGCCCTTAAAATACGCTCGTTTTAAAATAATTAATTTCTCGGAAACTTATGGTACGAATTGCATAAAAATTTGTTTTTAGGCTAATTGGAGGATGTAGAGTTCATTTATGATGTCAGAATTGTGTACTGCCATTGTAAAAAACAAAGTTATGGTTCGTTTTAATATGTAGATGGCCCCCTAAGCAAATTTTATCTATATCATTTAAAGGTAGACTTTATTTCCAATCTTTCGGTACCAGTAACTTTCTTCTACGATAATTTATTGAAGAGTTAGTGGGGGGTGTTTACTTTTTTTTCCCACGACTGTACACTTCTCGTAAAAGGAACAACATATAAATGAGAAATAAATAAATATAATTCCAATGTGCACAAATTTTTATAGCTTAATGTACTCAACTTAATATACGTGAATTACACCTATATATGTTTATTAATTATTTTTAAATTAGTATTTTAGATTTTTTCCCATTATTACTTCTGATTTTTTTTTCAAAGTTCTTTATCTCTGTTATATAATTAGTGCAGTAGAAATAAGGTAAAAAACACCTTTAGGTGCAACTAATTGGAACAAAAATTATTCTTGTTGTAAATGGTAGTTGTTGTAAATAGTAGTCCTAATGAACGTACTAAAAATATACAGTCGTACTGTTGCGCAAAATGCGATGTTTTTAGCTTCCATATTGAAAAAAAAAATCACGAAAAATTAAAACAAAATCGCAAACAGTCATGTGGGGTATCAAATCAATGAAAATTTTGTCCTGAAAAAGAATATGAAATTTGTTTTTAGAAGTAGAAGTAAATAAAACATTTTTATGGTAAAAAAATGTAGGATTTTGGATTCTTGAAAAACATTTTATTTTAAAAAGTCAAAAATTTTAAATAAGTACATTTGGAAAGGGAATTAGTCATATTTATGTAACCAAATTCAAATCTCCTCTTCATCTTCATCTAAATCAAGGCTATATCCAGTGTTTGCACATTTCTTTACACGACAGTTTTTAGTTTTTATAAACTACTGAACATGGAAGTCTATATCGGCGACATGCACACTTTGTAGTGTTGCATGGTTCTTCAACTGTAGTTCGGCAGGCACATTTAATCATATTTAAGAGTTTGTCTGGTGTTGGGTTTAAGTCTGTTAATACGGGCTGAAATTCTCTATCAACCAACTGCCAATCCCATAGTGTAGGATCAGGAGCTGGAATATTAAGATTTTTTCCATATGCACACTGCAAATGCACTCGAAGTAGATGGTATTTCGATGCATTTATTGTTGGAGGCAAACGCGCTATATCATTCTGTTTTATCTGAAGCTATTTTCCTCATGTATTGTTAGTAACGAAGCACGTTTAGGTCACTCGTTTCAATGCTGCATTCATAAAGTGGCACAAGAACTTTACAGCCGTTTTCAATCAATTCTTCCACAGTAACATCTTTGTTTGATCCATAACGTGAAGCCCGTTTGCATAAAATTCTCGATTGAATGATTTTTTTAAAAGCAGAAGATTTACTTTTCCAAATAATGCACTGGTGGTGCCATATCATGTTAATGCGCGAACAAAAAATAAAGTTTTACAAGCCTTCTCTCCAATAGACCTTTGCATTGATTGAATGTCACGAACGTTATCAGATTGTGTCGTACGCTGCATGAAAATGTTCTTTGAAAAATTATATATTAGTAGGATTTAAATATCAAGGTCATCAACTACTACAGTCACATGTTTTTCCTGGGCTATGTTTAAAGCTTCTCTGACGATTACCGTGTCTGCATCACCTTCTGCATGAATGAAGGAATGACCCTTTTCTTGAAAATAATTTCCCAGCATATTGGTAAAGCTTTGTTTGTTTGTAGGGTTAGAAATTTGTTTGTGCTTGACTCCGTGTGAATTTTCCTCAAAGAATAATAGAAGACGACTGCTTCATGCGTAATGTATGCTCCAGATCTTTTATATTTGGTTTTTCATACCCATCAAAAGCTATTGTCACTTTTCCATACCTTCTGTTGACATACGATTCGTATTGCCTTATGATATCGCCAAATGCTGCAGGAGAGGACCATGGTAATTTTTGGATAAATGCACCACAATCAAGAAGGTAGTAAATAATTTGCTGGTAATTAGACCGGTGTATTTCATTGTCATTCATGCTATCTAATGAGTGTGCCAACTATACGTAATCCGTTTTTCTCATTTGCTGTGTATTATGGTCAAATAATGAAGCTGGTAGAATGGATAACGTGTAATTGAAAACTCTCTTGTATTTTGAGCGCTGTTATTCAAGGAGATACAAACAAGCATCCTCTGTGTTAAAATATGAGATCCTACTGGTGAGTCTTACGAGAAATAATAATTCGTTTTCCAATACTTTCATGGTTACTGCTTGGTCTGATTTCAAAAAAGTTTCACCTTTAAAACACTTACCGGTAAGTTTATTTTGAATGCTTCTTCCAATGATGTCAGCATTTTCTGCAGTTAAATTGTTTTATCTGTAATTCCATGAAAAATATTCCATAAATCAGTTGAAGTAGCAGTAAATGGATTCTAGTCTATAAAAAATTGCATTACCTTTTCATATCTTTGAAATCTCTGGCCATCTTTGCATCAGTTAAATCAGTATGTTGTTCACTGCCAATACGTGAAACATTGATCAGCAAACTCATTGCGCATGCTTAATTTTATATACATAATATAAATAACTTAAAATAAAGAGAAGTCAACTTTAGAAACAAATATTCTTTAGTTATTTTTTTAAATGTCGAATAAAAACCACTTTTAAATAACAAAAAACTTGCAGCTTTCAAAAGATATTTTCTTATAAAAATTTTGTACAAAATGTTTTTAACAATAGTTCATTTCAGATTCATTTCAGGAATATGTGTGAAATATTCTGGCAAGATTGTAAACAATTATATGTAGTAGTTTCTACGAGTATAGAAAGGTACACTGAAGTTCAAAAAGCAACATTTTGGGAGAATTGAGTTTAAAGTTTACGTATGTAATGTTTATGTATGATGTAAATAATCTGAATTATATGACAGTTTTTAGCATCTTGTTATCGTAGAAACAAAATTAATATACCATTCAATAGGGGGTGGGGACACAGATGTGCTGACACAGACGATATATGACACAGATGTGCTGTACTTAGGAATGCAGATTGATTAACGACCACGTTGTAGAAACTGTAAAAAGTCAAAGAACTGATAAAAACGAGAAATTGGTGTTTGTAACTTCGATGTGGTGGTAAGATGAGAAATGTGCCTCCTATCTAAGTGCACCCATCCCTGAAAAATATATATTTTAACATATACAAATATTTTAATGTAAAATATATACCATATAATTCATCAGGCAAAATATATATGCAATTATACACATTTATGCACTCTTTACCTACGTACCAGCGTTTCATGTGTCATTGTAAAGCAAATCAATTTCTTCAAAGAATATATTCACAAACTTATTTCTATGGATTTGTTAGACTTAAATCCATGGTATTAAGTAAGACATAGTGCAGCGTATAAGTCGTTGAGCCAGGGGCACGTGGGGTTTCATGTCAGCGGACTTGGTAAATCATATATTTTTGATTTTACCACAACACCAGCATGGCATTTATCAATGATACTTTCAAAACCAGGGTAGCTTATGAACGCCATATTGGAAAACGGCCGCCGTTGTTGAATCAGGGGTTCATGTGGTTTCATGTCAGCGGGCTTAATAAAACATACATTTTTGGATTTACCACAACAACAACATGTCATTTATCCATGATACTTTCAAAAGCAGAGTAGCTAATGGGCGCCATATTGGAAAATGGCCACCGTCGTTGAGCCAGGGATTCGTGTGGTTTCATGTCAACGGGCTTGGTAAACTATACATTTTTAGATTCACTACAACATCAGCATGACTTTTATCCATGGTATTTTCAAAACCAGGTTACTTAACGGTCGCCATATTGGAAAATGTGGAAAATACCCGCCGTTGTTGAGCCAGGGTCTCGTGTAGTTTCATGTCAGCGGAATTGTTAAACCATACATTTTTGGATATACCACAACATCAGAATGACATTTATCCATGATATTTTCAAAAACAGGGTAGCTAATGGACGCGATATTCGAAAATAGCTGCCGATAAACAGGGTGATCGGAAAGCTTTTCTTGGTTTTGCATGCTATTAAATTAATAAGGCGATTGAAGAGACAATAAAGACACGCAGGTGTTAAAAGGTACAACGAAATTCAGTCAAAGATTTGCCGCAGTTGAGAGATATTTCTGATATGAGGGCAGCATTTCTTTACATGATTCGTGAAAGATCCAAAATCAGTTCTTGAGAAAAATCTATTCTACATCCAGATCTCTCTTTGAGCAGGATCCAGAAAGATGAACGTGATATCTCAGATTTACAGAACATGATTAACAATGAATGGATAAATCTAGACATGGTAATAAAATCAACTGGAGCAATGCCAAATCTAGAAATTGTCGAAGACATGGTCAAAACTCATAAGTTGGGTGAAGAAGCTTACCAAACTTTCGAGAGAGAATATCTGTCGGAAGACTCAAAGCCAGAAGGGTTTTTCAAACCTCCAAAGAAAAAAAAAGCTAAAAACATTTTCCGACTTGAAGAAGAAACAAAGTGTAAAGTTTAATAAATCAAAGTTTGTGGTCAAGTCGGAAAGTAATCTGTTTGCTCAGATGACGATCATTGATGAGCGAAGAAATCTGGATATGATAACTGTCTTTGTCCTACCATATTGGACCTCTTCCATGGTCCTTAGCAACACCTGATTATTAAATGAAAATCAAACTGACGGATGTTATGAGAAAAGACTGCGACTGCTGAAAGAGTTCCAAGTGATGGTGTTGCTACCACCATTGACGGAATGTGCTTTGTTCTAAAGCTACCGCAGGAGCTACAAACATATAAACAACTATCAAAAACTCTGTTTTCTAAAGTAATACAAGAACCTACATCCTCTCAAAAAATAGATGTTGTATTTGATACGTACTGGCAGGTGTCAATAAAAAGTGATGAACGAAAAAATTAGGTGTTCCTGATCCTATAAAAAGTAATATAACTCCTTTACACCCAGTACGAAAATGGAACAGTTTCTATGTGATGAGAAGATTAAGAAAGAACTGATATATTTGATTTCACAAGAATAGCAAAATGAGCATTATCTGAAAAAGTTGAATACACGAGTGATGTACGTTACCTGTGGAGAAAACTGTTATAAATGCATGATATAACTAGTTGAAGAAGCCACTAAATTGACGTGATACCAAGAAGAATATGATACGCGACTTTTATTTCACGCACACCTTGCTTTTGCGTCTGAATTTAGAAATATATCTATAGATACTGATGTGGCAGTTATCACACTGTTTTCTTTAGAAAACGATTTGAAAAACTACAGAAGTTAATATTTGTAAAATGTGGATCCAATGACAGCTTAAAGCACTACAACTTGAGTAAGATGCATGACATTCTAGGTAAAGAGGTATACAATGCGTTACCTGGAATGCATTCCATATCGGGGTACGATACGGTAAGTGCTTTTGCAAGCAAGGGAAAAGGATGATTCAGAACATTGAATTCCGAGATGATTTAAGACCCTTGGTACTGAAGCTGATGTATCAGAGGAAACAAAGAAACAGCTTGAGTCGTATGTTTGCCATCTCTGTTATGGAAAGCACAAATACTCTGGCATCAATGAATTGTACAATACTATTTTTTCTGTAAAAAAGGGGTCTGTGGAGTAACATCGCTCGCCCTCTGTCATGTAGTAATACACTCTACCTACAGTGATGTGGGAGGGTTAAATACCCAGTGGGTAGGTATTTATTTGTTGGGTATATACCTGGGTATTTACCCAAGCCTTGGGTAAATACTCCAAAACTGTGTATTTTCCTAATTCGCTTCAAAATATCATAATTTTGAAAAAATTAATAAAAAATCATAGGTTAGAATGCTTCAAATGTGGTAACAGCTTTCAGTTTAGTTACGGAAAGATGCCTGTATGTTGTCTGATTCAGTGGCCTTCCAAATCTTTTCCGTTTGCTATGCTCTCTTATTTTAAGACGCTAGTCAATTAAGCATTTAAAACAAGTTGGAAATTGCTCGTCAAACGTGGCAAATGAGGTGCGTTCGTACTATAACTAGTTTTATAATTATTTTTTGCACCTCATATTGTACTGAATGTATATTTTTTTGCACTTCATATAAGTGCATAGTCTGTAACATCATTAAAATGCACTTGCAATATTTTTTTTCCCATTCCCCGTAATGTAACAACACTTTTGACTGTCCCTGTAAATAAACTATACATCCGATTTTCATAAAATTTGAAATGGCTTGACAAAATTTTGAAACAATTATATATTTAAAATTTCAGACCATTCGGAAGGCTTTAACATCATTAAAATACACTTGCAATAATTTTTTTCCATTGGCAGTAATGTAACGGAAAACTTTTGACTGTCCCTGTAATTGAACTATACATCCGGTTTTTATAAAATTTGAAATAGCTCGACGAAATATTGCAACAATTATGTATTTAAAATTTCAGACCTTTCGGAAGGCTGTAACATCATTAAAATGCACTTGCAATAATTTTTCCCATTTGCCGTAATGTAAAGAAAAACTTTTGACTGTCCCTGTAATTAAACTATACATCCGATTTTCATAAAATTTTAAATGGCTCGACAAAATTTTGCAATAATCATATATTTAAAATTTCAGACCATTCGGTTGGGTAGTTTTTGCTCTGTTATATGCGGACAGACAGACAGACGGACAGGCAGACGGACGGACGGACAGACAGACGGACTGAACGACGACTATAGGTGCTACGTATTTATATAATTACGAACGCACCTAAAAATGTAATTTATATAGTGAGAAAAAACCCCAAGATTCCTTGAAACTGCCAGGAAAAACTAAACGGTGAAGTTACTTGTATTGTCTTAAACCTTTTAATGCTCAAGCTATTTTAAAGTTTGTTTTTAATCGAGATTTGTTTTATAGTATTTTTTAATATAAAAAAATAAGGACTTCTAAAATTATGTCTCATAATACCTATACAGACCACTTCTTAAATACACAATTAAAAGAAGCTAAAGCAACACGTTTCAAAAAACTTTTTATATCAGTCACTTACGCTCGTATTCATGAATAACTTCGACCGAGGGTTAAACCGCGGGTTCAGTAACCCCACGTTGGTATTTTCAATCGGGAGTTGAAAACTCGTATTCACCGTTTACTTCGGATGAAAAGTTACCCAACTCGGGGTTTCTCGACCTAGGTTGAACGAAATGTGTTTATTGGTTAAAAAAATCACATGCCTTGTTCGGTTTCGCGTCGAGACTTCGTTTGTTTATGTTTTGAAAGAAAAACGCCGATAAAAAAAAAAAAAAGAAAGAAAGAAAGAAATGAACGATTCAATGTAGTTTTTTTTTTTCTTCTTTTTATCCCCACAAAATGTATGGACAAAATAAAAACCCGTAATCACTAAATATGGATCAACTTAATTTAATTTCTTGAAAGTTTTAATATTTTTTAAACAATTATTTTTTTTAATTTATTAATGAGTTAGGTTAATGATATGAAACGTGTCAAGTGCTAAAATAAATGTTAAAAGGTTCTTTTTCAAAATAAATTTTCGCATAGTTGCTAAAAAATGGAACTTGATTTTTGCCAAAACTAATGAAACTTGTTAAAAAGCAGAAAAACCAACTTTTAAAATGCACAAATAACATATGAAAAGCAGCAAACAGCTGTTTCGAATCTATTAGCGAGATTCTTCTTCAGTGCAAAAGGAACAGCGTGCTAGAAAAAGCAAGGCTGAGCAAAATCATAGACAGAGACGCGCTGGCTTTTATACCCTATGCGGGTGGCGAAGGCGCCGAAACAACCAATGAGAGAGAAGCAGTGGAAACGACTGGGTGGACAAGTAGCGACATCTACCGGAGAAGTAGAGAAAAGAAACCAAAAAAGGGGAATTAAATTAACGCTTTCCAAATACTTGGAAAATCTGGAGTACTAGATAAGTCATTGACTAAAGAGTGAGAATTTTTAATGATATGGTAAGCTTCCCAAAAATCAAGATCAAGGTTAGAAGAACATTTTTGGATAATGATGGCTGAGGAAAAATCGAACCTATGTTGAGAAGACCAAGAATGTTGAGCAATAGAAGAACGTTTGAGCTCCTGATTTTTAACATAACCTTCATGCTCTTTTAAACGAAATCTAAGAGCACGTTTAGTCTGACCAATATAAGAAAGACCACACTGACAAGAGATCTGGTAAATGCCCCAATTATCTAGGCGATCAACGGGGTGCTTGAGATTTGAAAAAGGGATTTTATTAACCGGAGAAAAAATAACTTTAAAATCAAACCTTCTTAGGATTTTAGCAACTTGCTGACTGATTTTATGAAAAAATGGTAATACAACTGAAGTATTAGAGTTGGAATTAGAATGCTTTGCAGAATGGTCGGAATTCGTCAATTTCTTATAAATAGAATCGATAATATTAGAGGAATAACCACGATCGACAGCAATAGCTTTGAGGTAATTAAGTTCAGCGCTAAGTAACTGAGGAGTGGAACAAATATTAGTAGCCCGAAAAACAAAAGTATTGAAAGCAGCGAATTTCTGGTTAGGGGGATGAGAAGAATACCTGTGAGGTGGGAGACTGACAGCAAAAGGTTTACGAAAGACGGTAGTCTGAAAGCCATTTTCACAACGAATAACAAGGACATCACAATAACAAGGACATCCAGGAAAGAAAGACAGTCAACTGTCTTTCTTTCCTGGATGTCCTTGTTATTCGTTGTGAAAATGGCTTTCAGACTACCGTCTTTCGTAAACCTTTTGCTGTCAGTCTCCCACCTCACAGGTATTCTTCTCATCCCCCTAACCAGAAATTCGCTGCTTTCAATACTTTTGTTTTTCGGGCTACTAATATTTGTTCCACTCCTCAGTTACTTAGTGCTGAACTTAATTACCTCAAAGCTATTGCTGTCGATCGTGGTTATTCCTCTAATATTATCGATTCTATTTATAAGAAATTGACGAATTCCGACCATTCTGCAAAGCATTCTAATTCCAACTCTAATACTTCAGTTGTATTACCATTTTTTCCTAAAATCAGTCAGCAAGTTGCTAAAATCCTAAGAAGGTTTGATTTTAAAGTTATTTTTTCTCCGGTTAATAAAATCCCTTTTTCAAATCTCAAGCACCCCGTTGATCGCCTAGATAATTGGGGCATTTACCAGATCTCTTGTCAGTGTGGTCTTTCTTATATTGGTCAGACTAAACGTGCTCTTAGATTTCGTTTAAAAGAGCATGAAGGTTATGTTAAAAATCAGGAGCTCAAACGTTCTTCTATTGCTCAACATTCTTGGTCTTCTCAACATAGGTTCGATTTTTCCTCAGCCATCATTATCCAAAAATATTCTTCTAACCTTGATCTTGATTTTTGGGAAGCTTACCATATCATTAAAAATTCTCACTCTTTAGTCAATGACTTATCTAGTACTCCAGATTTTCCAAGTATTTGGAAAGCGTTAATTTAATTCCCCTTTTTTGGTTTCTTTTCTCTACTTCTTCGGTAGATGTCGCTACTTGTCCACCCAGTCGTTTCCACTGCTTCTCTCTCATTGGTTGTTTCGGCGCCTTCGCCACCCGCATAGGGTATAAAAGCCAGCGCGTCTCTGTCTATGATTTTGCTCAGCCTTGCTTTTTCTAGCACGCTGTTCCTTTTGCACTGAAGAAGAATCTCGCTAGTAGATTCGAAACAGCTGTTTGCTGCTTTTCATATGTTATTTGTGCATTTTAAACGTTGGTTTTTCTGCTTTTTAATATTGTTGCACAAAGGCTTTATTTGCTATTTTTAATGAAACTTGATTTGAATAAAAACTAAAATTTTATTTCAACAGTAATTATGATGATTTCTATTATTAATAGCTCTAGTTAGCAATCAAACAATTTCTGATAATGAAAATATTAAAATGGAGAAAAAGGGAAAAAAATTAAGAAAGTAGTCTGTTGTACTTTATATATACTATTTCTTTTATTAGTATAGATGGTATCCCAGATGTATTAATTTTATTGTTTGGATTTTCAGCGAGCTAATTAAAATGTTTAATTCTAATTAAATTAGATAGTAATTAATATTCCAGGTTGACAGGAAAAAGTAGTGAAATAATATTAATAGAACTGCAGAAAAAGCGGAACAGGTGATCCTAGCGGTGCCCTGGCACCAGGTACCAAGCCGCAGAGGCGCTCCATAGGCGCATATATTTATCACTTCCAAGCGATTGATAAACATTTTTCATTTAACTAGTCGCTAAATAGAACTCTATACTTCCTTTAAGTTTAAACTGTGTGCAGTGAAGATATTTTATAAGATATTATTTTAAGGAACACAAATATTTTAAAGTTTTTAAGACTACTAGTGTATAGTGTATGAATTTCCATTCAACACATATAATCGAATAAGGCCTTTCCTAAATCATGATAAATGTATTCTGAATACTATCTGGACAAATAAATGTGAAATATTACAGAAAGTTGAATTTTTATCGACCAGCTTTTAGGGCCTATCCCCACCTCTTCCCCTCCAGCCATTTGTATGAGAATTTTTCTATTATCACATTTACAAGATCAAAGCTATTCACTTGATTATCTTTGACTATTTTTTGATAAATTAGCCTAATAATTACGAAATATTATTACATGTACGAAGACACTTGTTTTTGGTTGCAGTGTTGCATTTGAAAAAATGTATTTATTTAGAAAATGTATTTAGTATTAATTTATTTCCAGCTTCTTAATTTCTTATTTTTAACTCATTTAGATATCACTTCATTAGATGTAATAAGAATCTCATTTAGAATAGAAATTAAAAGTGGGATTCTTTTTTTTTTTTTTTTTTTTTTTTTTTGATGACTGATTAATGATAGATTTCTAGACTAAATAGGCAGAATAATGATAGTTTGTAATCTAACAAAACAACTCAAATTAATTATTAATAATTTCATATAATTTTACATTATCTAATAAATAAAATAGCTGTCTGTTGTTTGTGAATCAGTGGAGAAAAACAAGTTCCCATTTGTACCACCCTACCCATTCCCTCTATTTTTTTCTCTTTTTTGGTGTCATTCTTTAATTTAAGTAAATTAAACGTTTCTCAAGATGCTGTGTAAGATATAGAAATAAAAAGAAAGTTTAAAGTACATATTACCAAAAATAGAAGAATATATGTAATCTCATACATACACACATATATATATATATATTATCTATACATTTTTGACTGGTTTGTTTATATTTATACATTATATCTCCTTCATTACATCTTGAATTGTTTGCTTTCATAAATAGTCATGATCACGAAGAATTTATTTACCTTAAAAATAGTCATCATAATAGTCATAATGCAAGGGCTGATAAAAATATTTTTGGTGTGGGGTTATTTTAAAAAAAAGGAAAGTTTTTTTTTTTTTTTTTTTTTTTTTTTTTTTTTTTTACCAGCGTATTTCAACCCTTTAGTAATTTATTTTAATTTAGCTGTCAATTAAGAAGCAAAAATTATAAGTGATCTCTAAAAAAAGTCACAATTTCAGGAGGTAACATTGAAAAGTTATTCATTTTAGGATTTATTATTACTATTATTATTTTCGTATAAAATAGTACTAATGCAATATTTTATATTATGTATAATTTTGAAATTAAAATACAGTTGAAAAATAAATGCAATAAAAATAAATATTTCAAATTCCACAAAAATTGGGAAACATACGTATAAGCTTACAAACAATCGTAAAAAAAATCAATAAAGAAATAAAACTCAAATTGTTTAAATTTTAAGTTAAAATATCTAATTCATAGATCTGATTTATATTTATCTCAGTTTGTACATAAACAATAATATATCTTTTACACAATAGACCCAAAATTTAATTTTAAAACATTCTATAAGTACTGATAAAAAATCTACAGAGAATCTATGGATATTCTAAGATAATCTGTGTATTTCTTTACTTAAACAAAAATGCAAATTAGCCTGAGTCTCACATTTTAATTAGAACTTATGCAAGTATGGCGTTTATTTCGGTCCTGTTAAAATACATTTGTGAATTTTTTAACATCAAAATTGCAAAAAATTAATGACCTTAAACGCGACAGTTGTTACTTTAGAAGCAATTATTCGGCTGTTTAAGTAATATTGGCTATTTTTAAGGCAAATAAATTTTTCGCGACCACGCGCATTTATGTAAACAAACAATTCAACATGTATTCAATATATAAATAGGCTATATACATAAATATAAACAAATCAGATAAAAATATTGAAGATAATTACATATATATGAGATTACATACCTTTGCATAATGTTATTCCGTTTTATTTAATAGTAGAACTTCTATATTTTACACAGCACATTCTATCAGCCATTGTAAAATGACGGTCCTCTCCCTCTCCTTCCTCACTCTCACCGCTTATTTTTCGTTAAATACGCATGCTCGGTTGAAAAATCCTGGGTTGAACCACCTGTAGACCAAGGTTGGGTTACTGAACCCGGCGTTAGATTTCAACCTCGAACCGGTTCAGTGGGGTTGACGGTGAATGCCATTTGAGTTTTCAACCCCGCATAACTCCGGGTCGAAGTTATTCGTGAATACGAGCGTTAAAGTCCTTCCTACCAACCAGTACGAGAGCAGAAGAAAGTTTTCTTTTTGTTCTCGTAATGATAGTATGTAATATAACTATATCGAAAAACGAAACTACATCGGTACCCAGCTTTATGGAGAAATAAGTGGGAAGGGTGGGATATACCATAAATGTGCGCAAAAGAACCAATATGACGTGTTAACCCATTAGAAAGCAATAATGTGAAATTTAACCTATGGTAAGGACACTATGCCAAAGAACTATACCGTTTTAGAAGCTTAAAGGATAAGTTTATGATTATAGCCATTAATGAAGAAACTTATCTGCTAAAGAAAAAACATTTAGATGATGTGTTTTGGTTTCAGAAGAAATAAAGCCTACATTTTAAAACCATTTGTAGAACTAATTGAATTCTTTTATTCAAATGTAACAAACTTAACACCATAATATATTATCTATACAACTATACCCCTTGTATCTTTATTTCAAAGAAAAAAAAATCAGGACCAAAAAGAAACAAAAATTAGTCTTTTCCATCTTGCAGCAAATATTTTAATTCTAGTGATGAAAGGAGGTACAGTTAGCCAAAAACAAAGAAGCATTTTAATGTTCAAATTTTCAGAGGGAAAAAAAAAACAAACAGAAACAGCCATTTGACTGAAAATTATGATTTTTTTCAATTTATGTTTTTATACAAAGTAAGGATAAGGATAGTCTTCATACTCAAATTGTACCAATTTCTGAAATTTTCTATGCAAGCAGAATTCTGGTATCATATTTGACTTTTCAGCAAATTTTACCTTAGGATACCAAATGTCAAAACATTCGGTCAAATAGATTAGGAATTATGAAGGTGTAAAATTTGGAAGTACTCAAGAACTACTTGGCGGAATGAGCTGTAATTTTATATTATTATATTCGTAGCTTCTAGAAAACCATTTCTGTTTAAAAAAGTATAAATTACATTTCATATATACAGTAGCGTCCCTTTTAACCGAAACTCCGCTCTTACCGACCGGCTTTTTTCCCAACATCAGGCAAAATTCAAGGATGACGGCCTCGGGAATTAAGCTTACGCTTTCGAGTTGAACTGCAATCCCGAGGGGTAGGAGGCAAAATTAAGAAAGGAGAGCATTGTTTCTAAGTGGATACGCCTTGACCTTCACCAGTGTTGAATTCAGGGTGTGGATCGAAAGGGGGGCATTTCCCCAAAGAACAATGAGATTTCCCCCGGAATGTTTGAGATTTTGTGTTTTTAATGGTCAAAAGTGCAATCCCCCCTCCCCTTCCTGGAACTCAATAATGTCTGATCTATCCGCAAACTGTTTTGTACAAACATTTAAAAAGCTTGAGGGATGCGAACAGATCACCGTAAAAGATGTATAAGAGTTCTTTGAATCTGATAAAGATCTCAAGCATGAAACATTATTTGACGAGGATATAATTAGGACTGTAACTGATGTCGTTCAATACGAAGATGATCCTGATGATGATCCAGCTGAAGTTGACACAACTAAAATTCCACATATGGAAGAGGTGAAAGCATTAGAGTTGGCGCTACGCTATGTTGAGCATCGGCTAACAGCTTCCTCGGTTAAACTTATGATGTTAAAAAGATGGAGAGATTATTCTACAAAATGTCCGCCATCTTGTCTTCAACAGAAGAAGGTCACTGATTTCTTTATGGTTGATTAACTTAAATATACATAATGTAGAACAATTTCAAATTTTTATACAGGTGTGTGACTCTATTTTCAACATTTTAATTTATGTTAAATATTTTATATTATTTGTTACCAGTGATAATTCTTCTTTCAATTAGAAAATATGTACTTTTTTAAAACTACACAAATGGAAAACTAAATGCATCGTACGGATTTAATTAATTAAATTACGCAGTTACTTATTTAATTTTTTTTTATTTCTCCGCTTTAACCGGTTTTTCTGTTAACCGGCTAACACTCGGTCCCGTTTTGGCCGGTTAAGCGGGAGGCTACTGTATATATTTTCGATAATAATGATAATAATAATAATAAAATCATGCGTCAAGCATAGATTGTGAAACGCTTTCCAACACATCCAGAATAATGTAACAAAAGTGCACCATTTAATAAGTTAAAATATTATGTCTAATTCACCCATCTGGAAAAGCATAATTCATTTGAAAACCCGATTTCAGCTGTTCAGTCATCAGTTTCAGCTGCTCAAAGCGGAAAATTATCGGAATTCTTTGAGCAGCCCTGTATATGATACATAGATTAGTATGTATTAACAGCATGCATGCCAAAATCTACTTCAGTTAAGAAATACAGTAAAGCCCCGATTATCCACGAGCGGATTATCCGCGGTGCGGTTTATCCGCGGTGCGGTTTATCCGCGAAGCGATTTTTCTTTTCTTTTTTTTCTTTTTTTTTTTAAATTCAAGCCAACAGCAAAGTAAATACAATAAGCCCTACTAATAAATATAAAATTAAAAATTCATGTATTCGAAAGTAAGGTTCGGTTGCCATGTTTAAAATATCATCTTTTCCTGAATTTATTAACAAAACGTAAACACAGCAATTAAAATATTTAACAATCGAATAAGACTGTTACGATAAATTCCAGAGGAGCATATCAAGAATAACTTCATTTTTGAGATAGAAAAGGTGTGTCCAAAGCAAGAAGCAAAAACCACTGACTGATTTTTTAAAAACGTGTAACTCAACATTTTTTGTACAGTATGCCTAGCTTTGTTTCTTGTTTACTGTTCTTTATTTTAGTGATTTAGACGAAAAGAAAATGTTTTTGCTGTACTATGCATATGTATGTATTTTAAACGTTTTATTATGTTTTTTATACACTAAAACATAGTTTTTATGTTGAACTGTTATTTTTTTCGTGCTTGCACTGCATTTTAAGTCTTTTTCGGATTATCCGCGGTGCCCTTGCCACCCAATTTCGCGGATAATCGGGGCTGTACTGTACATATAACTCTGTTGAAAATTCTCCTTCATCAATTTCCGCTAATAAGGAGATTGGTACGTGAATTATTTTTGTACAGCCCTGTATATGAGGTAAGAATTTATACACAACGAGTAACATGTACAAAATTATTTCAATTTTAAAGCGCATACCGAATTTTAAAATACGCTTCCAGCAATTATTATTCAAAGACAGTGCTGTAACCGATTTCTTTTGTGTGTCCCTGTAAATGAAGTAAACGATGAATGCTTTATTCCATCGTAATCATATTGTAATGAAATTTAGTGACTTATATCAGTTTAAATACATTTGAAATAGCGTAATCTCATTAAAATACTCTGCAAACAATTTTTCCCTATATACCATAATGTAATGGAATTCTTTTGAGTGTCCTGAACTATTGAGTGAAACTACTATGAGTTTGAACTATTGAGTGGACTATGAGTAAATGAACTATTAATCCCACATACTTCATATACAATACGAAACATGCCTTGGTGGCCCTAAATAATATTTATCAATTGAATGAAAATCTGAGTATATTTACGGGAGTTAGAGCGTGGACAGACGGACAGACAAACTGAATGCATAAACACTTTTCAACTTTGTTGAAAATTATGAATTGTGACACATGAATCTTTTTAACAAAAATTGATTTCTAAAAAACTCGAATATGTGAATTATAAAATTATAGTTTATTCTGAAATTACACTTTAAAAACTACATGCATTGCAATCTGTTTTACAATGACTGAAGATAAATTTAATATTAGGTGATTCAAATTCAAAATTTTCATAATTCCTAAACTACGTAACTGAATGATTTCCAGTTTTGTGTTCTAAAGTAAAATTTAAAGATTAAAATAAATATAGGTAGTTAAAAAAGATTAAAATTTAAACACTAAAGTAATATTATAGCAAAATCAAAAATGATGTGAAAGTTAGGTGTTCGTATTGAAAATTTCAGAGCTTTGTACAATTTCAGTATGAAGACAATCCCTAAGTTTTTTTTATATGCAAAATTAAAGAATGCATAATTTTCATGGCTATTTTAATTGTTTTCTGGGAAAATTTGATGGTTAAAATGCATGGGGTGTTCTTTTTTCTTATGGCAGACTGCACCTTAAGACCGACAAAACTTGATAGTTTAACCATTATTTATAGTTGATCATCATATGAATTTAAACACCACTCAACTTATGACCTATGTAGCTATTTGCAGGGAAAAATAGATTATCCGAAGAAAGAAAGGTCTTGTGAGAAGGATTAGAGACTATGTCTCCTTCATTGGAGTAACGAACGTAGTACTAATAGATTAGCTAGAAGTAGTATTGCGCATATTAACTCCTTGGGGATGAGTGACCGGTATTCGTGCCGTGTAAGGTGCTCAGAATCAGTGATTATGCTCACCAGTAAATTTTTATTGTAAATTTTGCCGATTCAATTAGGCAAAAATTTCTTATTTTGAAAAACCGGTGATAAAATATTAAAAATTCTGTAAAAGGCGCTCGTCCCGGAGGGGTTAAGTGTACCTGATATATAAAATTAATTAAAATGGTTTTTTAATAAATACATTAGCTTTTTAACATTATAATTAAAAAACCTTTATGTAAAATGTTGAGTGTCTTTAAAATTAAAGAGTTGTAAGAAGTCTAAAGTTCTAATATTTTTTTTCTTTTACACTAATCCATCATAATAGAAATATAAGGTTTTTTCAAAGCTATATTTAACTGAAGATTAAATACCCAGGTAAATACCCAAAATGGGTATTTACCCTGGTATATACCCTGGGTATTTACCCTTAAAAATAAATACCTGGGTATTTTATATCACTGCCTACAGGTAATGAAAGCTAATTAGCAGGGTCTTGTTTGGAAGAAGTGCTTACAGGCTGATCCCGATCTTCCATCTACAAATAAATATGGTTGGATTTCTGGAACAGATTGTGAGGGAAGAGATCACCTAGAGATCTAGTGAAATGGCTGTCCTCCTACTCCTGAAGCTGTTTTGGAACTGGTGTCATGTTCTTGTTTAAAAAAACATGTGTTATGCCATCATTTGTGTGTCTTTTTAATAACCTCAGATGTACAAGCATATGCAGAATACAGGGCATTCTCATATATGACGGTAGAAGTGATTTAGACACAGGAATCTCAACCTATGATGATAGCAAATAAAGAAGACTAAGAATTCTGTTATTTATTAATTCTCAAGAAACTGAGTACAATATTTTCACCAGTATAAATTATTTCTTGAATTGCTGTGCCTTATCCTTTGGTTTCATGAAACTCATTTTGCAGTGCAAGTCATATCGAACATTTGTGATAATTGTAAACTTGAACTATTTTTCTATCTTACAATAATATGTATTTTAATTTTTTTCCTGTCAATATCATTCAATAAATCATTATTTTTGCCCAACTAATTTCTAGACACCCTGTATTTAAACTGAAATTTTAGACAGAAATATACGAGTGGAGATATATGATCTGTAACAAAGTAGGGTACTTGTTAGATTCCCCGTCGACCAATTTCGCCAAATTATATAAATCGCCAAACCACCCGCCAAATTATACAAATTGACATAATTGTTATTTTAAATAACGAAAGAACAAGTAAATTAGTATAACATTAATAAAAATACAAATAAAACGTCGAATTAATAGTTTTATTTGCCATTATTGACATTTAATCTTACAATTAATTAATTAATAGCAAACCATTACTGGCATTTAATCTTACAATTTGGCGGCAGTAATTTGGTCGATGGGATACCTAACAAGTACCCAAAGTAGAAACGTTAACTCCAGGTTCCATAAATACTGTCTTCCTTTAACTTTCAAACAAAACTACATCTACTTTGAAATAAGTTGGATGAACTCTCCAAACAAAATTCACTAAACATTTTATTTTTCAGAGTTCTATTACCCGTGACAGGAAGATAGACCGCCAAAAATGGTTCTTACTCCGCGTTCATTTTTATCATTGTCAATGACCAATCACAATCAGAAAAGTAATTTATTATACATTTATTAATAACATAACACCGATAAAAAATCTAAATAACATTAAAGTAAACTACAGCAATCCAAAACAATAATTTAGTAAACACTTATTAAATTACTAGCCGCCTTTGGCGACCAGTTTGGTCTCCCTTAAACGCAATGCTAAGCATTGTATCATGTTACTTTTATTCATAATTTAGTTTATTTGTTCAATCCTTCGCCAAATAGGAAGATTCTTGTAGAGAAATCAAAAATTCGGTGTATTTATGTTAGCCGGATGCAGAGGATACATTCCCAAACATTGTTTTCATCGCACTTTGTTTTATTCCATTAATTTCATTTAAAATACAATCCTTTCATTCATTTTATTTAAAATACACAACATTAATTTTAAACTGAAAGATTTAAAATTCATGACTTTTACTTATTTTGTAATAAATAATAATTAAATGGTATTTTAATTTCAACATCAAAGCTTTGTTTTAATTTACCACGCGAAAAATAAAAAATGCTAACTGCCAAGTTAAAAAATGCTATTGTCAAGATTTTCAACTGGCTAACATAAAAGTACCGAAAATTCTTTGCGATCATGGCAACTTTTATGTAGTTTTATTGGGAAAAAAAAATGTTGATTGAAAATGGCCGGATTGCATAAAAAAGCATAAATGTTTATGACAGTCACATGCCTTGAACTATTATAATATAGATCAAATGATTGCGATGAAACATTATTTGGCGAGTTATCACCTGCGCCAAGTACCAAAATGACTGTCTGACATATAAAAACGAAGGGGTCAGCCTGGAACTGTTGATTACAGTCACATGGCTTAGATTATTACTATAGAGATTTACTTCAAATTGACTGCTTTTGGATTTAAAAGATACTTACAATCGTAGTTTAAATTTTTGCTGTATATTATACAGAAAAGGCAGGAATGAAGTAGTTAGAATTCTATAAACGCTCTATAGACTTGACTATATTAAATCATGAAAAAAATCTCCGTTATCGTTCGCGCATGCGTAGATAAAAAATAATTCAAACTGCTGCTCATGTTTAATCAAATGTTCAATAGATTTATGTTACTATTACACCAAATTGCTTCTACTACATTTTGTCAAATTTTCCAAACTGGCGTTAAATTTCGTTGAAAATACTGCATTATATAAATAAAAAAGATACAAAAATTTTTTGAACTTTTTACAGAAAATCACTATAACTCCATACATATGCGTGCTGATGTACACAAATAAATACACATATTTTTAAATATCCTTATATTCATGAGCTATAGCGATAGATCATTTCATGCATTTTATTTTACAGGGCGATGCCAATATTGTTTTTTTTTCTTCGATTTTTTCGTTCTCTCTTAATTGCGCTCCTGATCAAATTTCGTGTTAAGGAAATCTGCTTACGCAACCTATTTTTAATTTTGATTACATTGTCGCACAATATCTTCAATAATTCACATTAGATCGTTAAAAGGAATCGACCTATAACCACAAAAGTATGTTAGAAATTGTAAACTAGAAAAAACAAAATTTGTGAAAAATGCGAAAATTAGTGGTTATAAAATACACATACTACAATATATAATATAACACACACAAATAACGCCTGCATTCAACAGTTAACAGTATATATAAACCCGGGACCACAGGTGCACATTCCTTTCGTGATAACTCATGTCAATACTGATGAAGCCTTCAATCGCTGTCGATTATGGTGATCATAAAATTCTTACGGGTGTAAGAGGATATAATAATACGTAGTATGTGGAAATACAAGTTATTTAAAGATATTAATGCTTCAAAATCTCAGATGACAATTTCAGTCAACTCTCTATTCGTTTTCTAAATTACGTGTAATCTCGAATGAGACCTTCATAAGCGTCTGAATTAATCTCGGAGGACACAAAACATGTTTTTTTTCATATACTACATATCCAGTTAATACCATAAACGCATATTCTATAATAATTAACTCATTCCAATTTACTGCTATAGTCACAGGACAGTATTCTAGGCTAACGTCAAAACCAGGCTCCCCTGCAATACCAGTTGCATCATCATAATTAAATTCTTAAGACACCAAACATAGGTAATTAATTTAGTGTCCTGTTGTAAATGTGTCTCCAAGAAATATTTCAGTTTTTTTTCCTTTGTAAAGATGCAAGAAGGCCCTTTTACAAAGTTATTATCTTTCTAAATATTTAGATAAGTATGATGTACGAGTATAAGGAATAAGCAGAATATTTTTTTTCACATTTTTAGAGCATTACTTACCGAAATATGATCGCATATAGGGGAGCTGGGGGATGAATGGGACAAGGGATGGATTGCAAATTCTCACTATTTCAGGCAATGAACGCTTTTTTTAGTTGCTGTCTTTTTTCATATATGGTACTATCATAGTGTGTTTTAAAACGAAAAGTAATACCACTTGGCCGTTTTCATTTTTTTAAAAAGCTGCATTTTCTAAAACTCTGCTTAAAAAGTAACTTTTTTTAACATTTGATGTTGCTAAATATTTTATACAATAGAAAAAAAAATAAGATATGTTGTATTTATTTATTTGGAGGTTCAATATTGGTAACTAAAATGAACGAATATTAACCAATGTGACAAAATAATTTCTGAGGCAAAATGTTGGGCAATTGAATCTATTCATAATAGGGATGTTTGGGATAATTTCAAAGGGGATGAATGGGACAGTGTCATTCATCACTAGAGATGTTAAAAGATTTATTTACTAACTAAAAATATTATTAGTCCAGTCAAATTAGGTTAAAAAAGGGCCTAAAGTGGAAAATTCAAGTGTAATTGAGTTTAGTGTCTTACTTATGTTTTTGGAGGTGTTGAACAAGAATCTGAAGTTGTCCTACAAAATTTCAATCGGCAAATATGAAAAATCGTGAAAAAACCACTAAAAATCGCAAATTTTTCGAGTTTTTTGCTTATAACTTACAAAGTAAACTTTTTACGGAAAAAGGTGACCCAATATTAAAATACAGACGAGAAAATTACCTACAATTCATGTTTTTATCATTTTTATTGTTCGACATATGGCTTCTGTAGAGGCATTGAAAAATCGGCGAAAACCAGTAGTTTTTGAAAATCGCAAAACAGATATTCTTACCCTTTCCGTTCATAACACCAAAAGTAAGCATTTCACTGTAAACATTTCCTGACGTACTCACTTATTATTAGGTTATATATTATTGTGATGTAGATATACTGTATGACCTCGAAAATCCGGCAACTTAAAAATCCTCCCCATTTTTTTTCACTTACAACTTTCGGGAAGAGCAAAAATAGCAGTTATTTTCGAATTAAAAACCGAGGTAAAAATGATGCATTAGCGGACAGCGAGATCGCTTATGGTATGCTAAATAGAATCCTCGATAACACTGGTAGCAGCTCAGAGGAACAAGGACGAGAACCTATCAGAAGAAAAGTTCTCACCGAAAAAATGCATAAATTTGACCGGAAAATTAACGTAATCTTCAAAGAAACAAGATTGTATTTCCGAAATCGATATTCGTCACTTGTATAAAATCCAAGAAAGAAGATAGTTACTTGACACTGATGCTTGAGAAATTACATGAGAAGAAATGACAGCACTACTTATCAGATTTTTTTAAACATATAAAATATCAATTAAAGTAAGTTTTTTAAACATTCAATTTTCTCTTTTTCTCGCGTCAATATCATTTGGGTATGTATTAAATAACGAATAAATGTCACTATCAATAAAATCGTAAGTACTTTTGATATTTTTTCCGAAATCTGTAATTTTCAAAAATCAATTACAAATTTGCAGTAGTTGACATTCACACAAAACAGGCACGAGAGGATGCGGATACACTTATTGTCCCCACAGCAAGGGACATTGCACAACAACATAACTCTGTAGTTATTATGTGTGAAGGCGTCGATTTGCTAGTTATCATGATTTGTCGCTGTAGGGGTATACATTCAAATGTATACTTTCTAAAACTAGGCAAAGGGACAGTTTCACCACTCATTTTTTCTTCTGACTGCAAACTTGATCAATCGATTGGTAACAACATATTATTTTTGCATGGCATGTGCCATGGGGGGCTGTGATACTACTTCAGCGTTGTTCAAAGTAGGAAAGATGAGGTTTCTTTGGACTCTCAAGAAAAACTCTGCATTAACTAATACCATTGAGGTTTTTAAAGACCATATGGCAGATGCTGATGCAGTTACTGATGCTGTCAATCGTTTTTTTTTTTTTTGGTCTCATTGTATAAATTTGCTGACAAGTAAGTCACGCCATTAACCAAATTGAGGTATTTATGTTACCTTAGATCTGCATACAAGACATCAATCCATTTGGCGTTCTTACCTCCTACTGAGTCTGCAGCTCAGCAAAATTTCTTTATGGTATATTTTAAAGTTCAACAATAGTTTGGGAATGAAAAAGATCCTGAACAATGGGGTTGGAAGAAAATGAAAAATGGTCTGGAGCAAGTAACCACACTACAGCCACCAGTACTTCAAGCTGTTTTGAAACTCATTTCTGGCAAATACAAGAAGACCTGCCAGAAAAACTGTGGATGGAAAAAAACAGGCCTCAAGGGCTCCTATATGTGTGTAAACAGCGAAAGCAGTTGCAATAATATGCCTCTTACTGAAATCAAGGAAGACAAGGAGGATCCGGAATTCCCTGAAGTACTTGAAGGTAAATATGTATAAATAATCCAAATAATTCCAATTCACCTTTACTTTTTCACTAACTTTTTTATTTTTGTGATCAAAATATTTATCTTAATACAGTGGTATAACTACGCAATTGTCAAACAATTAGAAATAAATCATAGATTATTTTTTTAAACGGTGGTTCGTAAAATAATAGGCTAATATGTTTTCTAAATTGAGGTCCAAAAGTAACCTATTCATGACTTGAGTTGTAAAAGAGGGGTAACAAAAGAAAGACGTAAAAATCGTGTTATGATAAAATGTTGCATGAATCATTACTTAATTACAATTAGTTCTGCCGTTTTTAAAAATACTACGTGCACCAGGGCTGCTCAGAAGCCTAAGCTTTGAGCAGCCTTGGGTGTTTGCAGCCCTTGGGAGTTGCAGCCCTTGGGTGTTTGCAGCCCTTGGGAGTTGCAGCCCTTGGGTGTTTGCAGCCTTCGCCTACGGCTGGGGCAACAATATTCTCCCTCGGGACGAAAACGACACTTTCGCGCCCAGGTGCTTAAATAAAAATAATATTTCATTTTTTTTTTTAGGTGTAGGAGAATTGGAAGGCATGCCTGCAATCATACAACCTTTGGCCAAGAGGGATCGGTTTGACTAATGAGGGTCATTTCAAGTCAATAATCATTTAATAATAAGTGTTGTATAAAAAAATACTTACCTACCTATTTTATTATACTGTATAACATTAAACACTAACTCATCATTAATCACTTTTTATCTTTTTGTTGTATCTATAAAACCTACCGTTTAAGTTCACATATCTGTACAGACGTCTAATGATGCATTTTGTATGTTTTCAATAAAGAGGCAGCTGAAAACTTCGTGCATTCGTCATTGTTTTTCTCATAACTATTCGAGGTCCAAAAAAAATATTTGCACATAAATTGTAGAGAATTGTATCAATTTAGAAAATACAGTCTTGTTTCTTTGAAGATGATACTAATTTTCCGGTCAAATGTATGCATTTTTTTGGTGAGACCTTATCTTCTGCCAGGTCCTTACCTCATTCCTCTGAGCTGCTACCAGTGTTATCGAGGGCTCCATTTAGCACAGCATCAGCGATATCGCTGTCAGGTAATGCATTCTTTTTTATCTCGGTTTTTAATTCGAAAATAATTGCCATTTTTACTTTTGACGTAAGTTGGAAGTGAAAAAAAGAGAGGGGGGAGGAGATGACTTTGATGCCGGATTTTTTAAGTTGCCGGATCTTTGAATGCCAGATTTTCGAGGTCACACTGTATACCTACATCATAGAAATATATAACCTAATAATAAGTGAGTACGTTTGCAAATATTTACAGTGAAATGCTTACTTTTAGTGTTATGAACGGAAAGGGTAAGGATGTCTGTTTTGCGATTTTCAAAAATTACTGGTTTTCGCTTTTTTTTCAACGCCTCTACGGAAGCCGTATATCGTACAAAAAAATGATAAGAACATAAATTGTAGGTAGTTTTCTCGTCTGTATTTTAATATATGGTCACCTTTTGCGTAAAAAGCTTACTTTGCAAGTTATAAGCCAAAAACCAAAAAAATCTGCGATTTTTAGTGTTTTTCTCACGATTTTTCATATTTGCCGAGAGAAATTTTGTTGGACAACTTCAGATTCGTATTCAGCAGCCCCAGAAACATAAAGTAAGACACTAAAAAGAATTACACCAGAATTTTCCACTTCAAACTCTAATTTGACTGGACTATATATATGTTTATAAATTAATAATTTATATTAACTATTAATATTAAACAGTATTCGTATTATATAGGTTGTTTATTATTAAAAATTATATAGAATCTTAATTGTAATACATCGTAGTATTGTAATAAAGGTTAAATAGTTCATCAAAAATTTGCTAATGAAACTTTAACAAAATAGATAAAATTGTTAAAAATAGTATATGTTTATTGATCAAATAGGTGAAATTATATTGAATTTTGAACTTGTGCTTAAATAAATCCCCACTCGAAATTCCCCTAACTTAAATTCATTTGTGCATGATATCTAAGATATATTTAATTAATATTAATTTAATTATTGTGAATGAAAAATATTAGCTTTCCCGTATTTCAAAGGTATTTTTCACTTTCAACTTTTTTTTCACTATCTAAAATGCTTCGTAAGTGGGAAAAGGGAACAGGTAGACAGTCGAAGTTTGCATTACAAGTTAAACTGCAGTAAAAGAAGTGATTAGCAACGCTCAGAAATAATGGTCATTCTCAGATCGTATATTACAAATATAATTACATATAAGTATGTAATTATGAATTTTAGTTAGGTAACAATGAACACAGGGCGGAAAATATTTGTGTCCCATACATCCTTATTAGTGTCCCATTCATCCCTGCTATGGGGATGATTGGGACAGAGAGGAACTTTTTTTAACATTTTATAATATTTTACAGTATGATAATAATCTAAACTAAATATTGTGCATAGATGTAGTAAACACCTAACATATGAAATGCGATACATAATATTGATAATAACTTAAGAAAAGTATTTAAAAATAAATATTTTTGTGAAAATGTCTCATTCATCCACCATCTCCCCTACCGAGTGTCCCAAAAATGACCGATGTTTTTAAAATTCAATAATAACTTGCAAACGGTGACAAATATTTAAATAAAACTCTTGCAGGAGTGTTTTGTAAGATGTCAGGAGTTTGTATGCTGCGATTCTCAATTTTAGTTACAAATAGCATCGATCGATGGCACTGCAAGGAATAACCGCTAAATCCAGGCTCGATTTTTCGGTTTCTCTGTTCTTCCATGCGAGAAAAGGAGATTAAAATGTATTGAATGGATCCCGAAATCTGGTCTCGACTCAACACCTATTGCTATAAGCACCATCTATTGTTTGAAATTCGAACTAAAATAAAGAATCACAATAAAAAACTCCTGGCATCATACATAACCCTTCTGAAAGAATTTTTTTAGTATGTGTCACCGTTTGCAAGTTATTAATTTTAAAATCATCGATCATTTTTGGGACACCCCGTATGTCACATGACAAATCTTTATACATTTTCCGTCATTAATAAAATAATATTAATGGAACTTTTTGTATGCAATTTCTGCTATAAGCACAAGTAATGAACACAGATATCCTGCAAAGAGAACAATAAAAGCTCCAGTGAGATCTTCGAGCTTTAGAGGTAAGACACCTGTATTGTCATCAGCAATTCCTAGTTCTTTCGGAAGGCGCATCTGCGCAGTGAAATCTTGATCTGCGAGCGCCTTTTCATACAGACCGGCAGCAACAATGCGATGAACAACGGTTTCCAGTTTTCTGGGGCAACAAAAATGTCTTGCATAAGGTATTCCGATGAAGCTTATATGTAAACTATCATCAGATAAGTGGTAGTATCCGCGGTACTTTCTTATCTCAACTCTTTCTGCTAGAAATGTTTTTTTATATGGATACTTATGAAATGCTCTCATCCCATATAGCCCTTCTGAGTTACATTTGATTGCACACTCACCTATCGCCTTGGAACTATCATGTGCATACCACTCCCTTGCAGTTGCAATTCCTTCCCATAAAAAACACTTGATCGAATTTTGTTTAGCAGCATTCGACAAGTCTGATATATCTCGAATACCAACCATCTTAGGAGCAGTCATAATAGACAATATAACTGCTTTGTAGCTAGCACTAAGGATAGCGACTCCTATGAACCAATGAAGCAGCAACAATGCAGTATGTCTTTGTCTTGCGTCAATAGAAAGTGATTGTTCTAATATACATCCAATACTCTCTAATAAAATAGTTGAAAAGTTTTCTCTCCACTTCAAAAGAAAGAACAAGAGAAGTGATATCAGAATGAGACACAATCCTATGCTTAGCCATACTTCCAACGAAAAGACGTCATATATAGCAGAGCTTCTTGGATATGGTTCCAGTTTATTTGTAATAAAAGTAGCGTCTGTAACATGAAGTGGATACGTAAAGGGAAAAGCTTCCAAATTTTTTTGAGTCATAGTAAATCCGCTGACGGACAAATCAGCTTCTCCTCTTTCTATCATTCCGGTAATTCCAGTAGATTTGCTATCAGGCTTCAAGCGACCAAATGTGTTGTCTTCTGGAGTAACAATATTGAATGTGACCCCAAGTCCTTTGGCGAGTAGTCTGATCATTGGAGCTTGAAAAACTTGCATCGAAGTCCCATCATGATTCATAACCAATGTATTTCGTTCGTATGTGGTATTTGGAAGTCTGAATGTCGCTATTTTCAACAGTTCTGATGACAGGCTTTCATTCATTTTCTTCCTAAATTGTAAAATACAATTTTATTTCGTATTTATTTTGTATTATTTATATTAGTTATAAATTAAATTCGAAAATAAATTTACATTATATTACAAAAGAAAATTACTTGGTGCAGTACAATATAAATGAAAAACGACATTTAAGACACCAGAACACTTTATTTCTTCTTGCAAACTAGTTTCAGTAGCCATAGTGTGCCGTCCAAAATATGATTGCTCAGAAAAGAAAATTGCTGAAATATATGTCGAAGAAGTAGATTCAGTGATAAAGTTTATTAGCCAATAGAATTACGATAAAAAAATTTTAGAAACGGGCCATTTGAACGGATTCGAAGATCAAGCTTATTGGCGAGTCGAATTTCAGGAAAGTTTAGAGAACAGCCATTAAGATATAATAAATATAATGTGAAAACATGCAAGAGGAGTTTATGAACAAGTAGTTTTTATGTAATTTTCCAGCAATCTGACAACGGAGGAATAGCAAAATCACAGTTAACAACATTTTAAAGATTTTTATAAATATGGAATGCTTCAAGAAATTCAAGTTCATGAATGGAAGTGGGTTGTGAGATAATTTTTGCGGCGCTAAAGTCAAAAATGTGATTTATTTTCCAGGATTGTTTAGCAATGGCAGATTTGTTAGGGGTTACAATTCTTCCATTATCGATACTACTTTATTTAAATTAGAGCCTCCTCGTTCCTCAAGTTCACGTAAATCTCCTTCGCCAAATAATAGCATCGTTGTATCTTTCTTTCCCAAGTCCAGCTTTTACATCGCCAAAATCCCTAGGCAATTTGACTTCAGAATAATTTTCACCCCTGCTAATAAACTTACTCTCTCCAAACTGAAAGATCCTATTGAAATATCCAATTCCTGGGGTATGTATAGTATAATATGTCAATGTGGTCTTTCTTATATTGCACAAACCAAGCGCAGTTTAATGTTTCGACTTAAATAGCACAAGCAATATGTTCAGAAAGAAGAAATTAACAGATCTCCCATTGCTAAATATTGCTGGAAAATGAATCACATTTTTTACTTTAGCGCCGCAAAAATTATCTGAACACACTTCCATTCATGAACTTGACTTTCCATATTAATAAAAATGCGCATTTCATCTTTATAAAAATCTTTAAAACGTTGTTAATTGTGATTTTGCTATTTCTACGTTGCCAGATTGCTGGAAAAAATACATAAAAACCTCTTGTTCATAAATTCCACTTGCATGTTTACACATTACATTTATTACATCTTATTGGCTGTTCTCTAAACATTCCTGAAATTCTATTGGCCTATAAACTTGATCTTTGAATCCGCTCACATGGCCCGTTTCCTAAAATTTCTTATCTTAATTCTATTGGCCAATAAACTTTAATTTTGAATCAACTTCCCTTTCACTGAATGTTTCCTGTAATTTGATTGGCAAATAAACTTTATCATTGACTCTGCTTCTCCTACATATATTTCAGCAATTTTTTTTTTCTGAGCAATCATATTTTACGCTGATGGCGGTATGCTATGGCTACTGAAACTAGATAGCAAGAAGAAATAAACTGTTTTGGTGCTTTAAACGTCGTTTTTTATTTAAATAAATTTACATTTTAATTGTAATCTTCAAAACCCTGTTAAAAATAACCACATTTTTTTTCATTTTTTGTGATGTCTGTTACACTTATAATTATATTCAATCAATTTGTAATGTACAAAATACAATTAAAATTTTAATTCAGCAAATAATAATTTTATTTAATCCTTATGTTTTATGCTGACGCAATTTTTCAACATTATTTAAACTGAAACATAATTTAATGGAAACTTTGATGTATTTTAATGAATGGTTCAAAAAAGTTTCATTATGTTATTAAGTTCTTTATGTGCTATATCTGTTTTTTTTTTTATATATAAATGCTAAAATTGGTTCAAACGAGTATAAAATCATTCTCTGTATAATTAATGTTTAAAATAAAATGTTTATAAAAATACTTTCTTTTGAAAACTAAGGAGTTTGCATTGTGAGTTAGATATAAGTATATGTCTTTAAAATTAACAAAATTTCAGCCTTTTTTTAATCGTGTTGTACAGTGGCGCTTTTTTAATATTGAAATAACCTAAACTGAATTAAGTAATGACAAATTTTAAAATTATTCGCTAGGGAAAATTAAAAAGAGAGTCTATTTGTGAATTTTAATTACTAATTTCAAAAACCGAAAGAGATATTATATTTTTGCGATTTAGATTCTTTTAAATATAAATATACTCTTTAATATAATCAATAGGAACATTACATAGTTTCCTAGTTTCACATAGTTTAATGAATGAAATACCCCGAATTATCGAAACTGAGATAAATCACTTTAAAAAAGAAATACTTAAAATCAGGTGTTATGCGTAGTTCTTACGTAAAAGTTAAACTTACATGATATGTGGATATTTTAAAGGACAAACGTGCCCGTGTGTAACGATGACGTCAATTTGACGGGAGCAGCAGCAAATGATTAAATTTAACTTTGATTAACTTTGATTGCAATTTTTTAACCGTTAACTCCCACTACAAAAAATCGCTATGGGAATTTTTTTTTTGTCTTATTTATGCTGTTGTGGGTCAAATAAAGCAAAAATATGAAAAAAATTAGATTTTATTACATTTTAAAGGACTTTGGTATGGTAGCATATATGCTACCATGGGTTGATTAAGATAAAATATAAAGGATTTTGCTATATTTCAAAAGTATTTTATTTTGTGAAAATAATTATAATTTTGCATGTGGTAAGACCTAAAAGAATTTCTTTCTCACATTAAGGCTTATATATACAGGGTGTATATGTTATCTATCGCCGACCTTTAATTTCCCAACCGTTGGCAGTAGACATATAGTTCCACTTACAAAAACGTTTCAAATGAGCTAAATATTCATGTTGTAGCATTATTTAAAGTAAAAAATCAATTTTATAAAAAATACGAAATCTAACTTTTTATACGGTCCCCCCGTCCCTAAAGTTGTTTTTAGTAAAAGTTAACACATATCATAACAGATATAACACAAAAATTTTGACATCTGTAGAGCAAAAATTGACACAGCTATTAAATTTCAAGGTTTGAGAATTTTGCACATGATTTTGTCTTTCATTGAAGGATCAGTTAAAAGATGAATTAAAGTAATTCGAGATAAAAATCAGGGTGCAATGTCTTTTTTACGGCGAAACCACCTTTAGCCGATATCGCCAAATCGGGGAATCCCCAAAAAGGGTTATTTCATCTAAAAATTTCAGTTAACTTTTATGGGTCTAACAACATTCAAATGTCAAGGTAGGTAGAATCGACAACCGGAAAATAAAACATACTCACTAAGGACTAGATAAATGGTAGTGGAATTGCGCCCTGATTTTGATCGTGATTTTGTCATCGTGGCAGATCAGCAGGAAGCAACTGCTCAATATGGGTAATTTTGTAAGGATAGAAATGGAAGATATTGTGTATACTTTTATGCACCGTGCTCACAGGCATGTCTAAAGATCGGGCAATTCCCCGTGAACCTCACGTTCGCACGCCGCTGCTCGTACAGACACAAAGGTTTTTCTTTATGAAAGTATGTTAGGGACTAATACTGCTCGTCTATTTTAAGAGAAACAGATCAAGTAAATTATAAAAAGAAGAATAAAATAAATCATTTCTATTTTTTTTTTCCATGTTATTACTTTTTTTATTTAATAAATATTTTTTTTAAGTAGGCGTGAAAGATTTTTTACAATAATTTTCCTGTACTCAGTGCACTAGAACCTATGAAAAAATACGCATTTCGGCGAAAGTGTATAAACCGTTTAAACTAGTGGAATTGTTCGATTTAAATATTAAATAGAAATTTTCTAATGTTGCCTAACTTGTGCTCTCCCCATGTTCTGGAATTTCTCGCTCTCAACTGGCCAATGAATGACTATGGAACATTTTATAGACACTGGTGCAATTTTCCTTGGAAGTTCGATGAAGTTTACGCAACTTAGGTATAATACTTTAGATAACTAAAATTTATAGTTGCGGACTAGTTTCATCATATAATATTTATTTTACTACAATTAATTTTTATTTGGACGTTTATATGATAACTATAATTAGTGTAAAGCATACAAAATCGACACAAAATTTTTTGCGTGTCGTTTTAATTGCAGTGTGATTCTGGCTTTTTGGTTTATATTTACCTTAAAATCAGACAAATTTTATAAATTTTACATATTTCTGAATCAACTATGATTACTCTTTTGTAGAAATAGATTGCTAATGGTAATATGGTATGGCGATAAATGGTTATATGACAAGACGTCGAGGGTTTTTTCTTTGAGAATCATTCTGTTATGGGATAAATTTAATTTATAATGCTTATGTAGTGTACACCTTTCACATTCCCTCCTCACCCCAACTAAAAAGAATCAATGGTCATTACTGATGAATTATTGAACAATCTATAAGATTGAACCAATATATTTTCAAATATTTTGACTAAATAAAAAATTATTTTAACAAAATTAATAAAAAATAAAACAATTTCAAATGGTTTTACATATTTTGACATGCATTTTATTTTATTTCAAAATAAAATATATGTATACATATATATTTAAAATGTAGATTGTTCAAACATATATTGTTGCAATTTACTTCATGGGTGTTTATCAGTGAGATCTGAAATTTTCCTCGCTAATGTCTAACGTATGAGCGTGTAATGACTTTTTATTTTTAAAATATCTGAAAATAATTATTTTTAACTTCTTTTTTCAGTTTATTCTTCTCAAAGATTGTCTCTTTCTTTTTAGTTGAAAAAAATATTTCTAAAATGTATGCTTCATTTAATATTTTATGTGCTAAAAGCTGGCGAGTTTTCAACACATAAAATATTAAACTAGGGATATATTTCAAAAATATTTTGCAAGTGTTAAAGAAAAGAGACAACTTTAAAAAGAGTAGCTAAAAGAAAAATTTAAAAATATGAATTTGCTGATGAGATTTTTTAAAATTAAGAATGAATTTCATGCAATTTTATTTAGTAATGTAAGTTTTCAATAAGGACATTTGAACAGTGTTAAGAAATTATTACAGAATGAGAATAAATAAAAGGCAGAAATTTTAATTTGTGTTATATTTAAAGGTTATGCTTCCCTTTAAAAATAAAAAAAATGCAGAATTTACTTACTTTACCTTAGTTTCTCAATTTATTTGTCTATGAAATTTATTTCTCAAGCAAAACTGAGATGTTCTAAAAAAACGTTTATAACTCAAGATCCAATATTGCTGTTATATGAGATATTAAAGCTACAGCATTTACTTACAGCTAAAACTTGATGACTTTGAGTTCGTGAAGTTTTTCCTGAAATAAAATACATGATATGAAAAATGTTCATAAATACCTATTACAAGCCTCTTCTGAACTAATATTTAAAAATTTTTAGACTAATAACCGAATTGTATTGCAATAATTCTAAACTTTAATAATTTAAATAATTTTATTTATGCTTTAATTAGAAAACAAATCATGAATTCTGTTTTTTGGAAAGTCCTATTGTATTCATAGATTTTAATTAAACTATAAGTTTTTCTTAATAGTTTGACTAAAAGTTTTAATGCAAATATAGATTAATTAACGGAAATCACAGAAAAAAAATATTGATTGGATATTCGTTCCAACTATATGCGAAAAAATAATTTATCAAAACAAATCAAAACAGCTGATAGAAAAGGAGAACGATTGTTGATAATCAATATTAATTTCACAATAATTTTATTTTATCAGTTTTGTTTCAAACTATTGAAATATAATGGTTTTTCAATATTTATTTGTTATATGCTTTTTCCTTAAAGATTTTTTTTTAAATCTCTATGGAGATAATTTAAACAGAGAGATATTTTTTATTGCAGTGTTTGATGTTAGTTGCAATTGATAGAATAGTCTAAGTACATATGTGCAGTTTCGAAATTTAGGTGTAGTGTTTTGCGTGTAAAACCAAACTTTAAAATTGAGCTTTATTTTTTTTTATTGTTAACTTTAAATATAAAAATGAATGATGGACATGTTTGTGGAATTATTTTCGAACTGTGATGAAATTATTTATTGATTTTCTGTTGTTTGTGGGGTTTTTATTACGCCTTTCTTTGCCCATGTGTTGAAGAAATTTGCTTTATATTTTTAGAAATACTTTATATTCTTTATTTTATATTCTTATACTCAAAATCCTTAGAAAAATTACGAATAATTATTTTGGTTTCACTGCACAACTCTATTACACATTAGATAAAAGAAATTAGTGAATAAACTTTGAAATTAAACAAAAAACAATGAAATAAATTAGGAAAATAGCACAAATTGGTAATTTAAAAATAATATAAATGAATATATTTTACGAATATTAAAATGAGTACATTGATATACGAAAATTTGCGTATCGTGATCTTATACTTATTCGCTTCTTCTTTATGTACTGTTGTTCATTTTCTGGGAAATGTACATTTTCATGGTCTCGCTAATCTTGTCTGTGCACAGGCAGACAATATGTAGGCTTTTTTTCTTACACAATTACTGTATTACAATGAGGCAAATAGGTGGCCCACAAAAATGAAATGCATGCAAAGCAATTTTTTTTTAAATCTGCATGACAGTAACTATGAAAATCGAGGACGTTCGAATGCGGCCGGACAAACTGTACGGAACCATAATTCCATCTCTGAGTACATGCAAGTTCTTCAAAGAGCTATATCACCACGACGCATAGTTTTCGAGAAAATTTAAATAGAAAAACTATCGCGTCACATACTTTCTGGCAGTTTATAAAGAAATATCATTACTATATGCTATGTATGTTCCAAACTAAAATTCTTTTTAAATATACTTTATTAGATTTTAAGTTTAAATTAGTTTGCCCACAAAGAGGAATTGCATGCAAAGGGATTTTTTTCATGATAATAACTATGGTAATACAAATCCGGATACCACCAGAAAAAACTGTACAGATCTAGAATTCCCTCTCTGAGAAAAATGAAATAGAAACGTATGAAGCCACTTGCTCTCTAACAGTTTATAATGTACTGCTATTATATTCCTTGAAGATAAAATAAATATTGCAATACACAGGAACGAAATATATTATCGCTACGCATACATTATCGGTAGTTTGAAGCTGCGGTGTCTTAAAGCAAGTACAAAACAGCTGTTATTTTCCTCATTAGATACATGCCTGTCTTTTTTAATTCTTAACCTTTCGAAAACGTTTGGTGTATAAATTTCACCTTTTAAAATTTAAAAATGTTATAAATTGTTTATTTATTAGCAATTTTTCAGTTTAGTGAGGTTCAAAAGAGTTTATTTTCAATGTTCCAGATGTGACGTCATATTGTTTTCACAATTTTCTAGAAAACTATGCGTTTTAGAAAATTGATTATTTGGACACATTTAATGTACTCTAAGCACGGTTTTAATAGTTTTTGAATTGCTATACGAGCATCCTGTATACGTTTATAAAAGAAATAACTAAGAGATATTTCAATAGCCCGACTGTAGATTGAAGAAATTCAGTGACTGTTAGGACATAATTAGGCATTTTTTTTATTTATGTAGATGCCTTAATGTATCAAAGTTGAAATTTCTAGTTATTTTTAAATGCATTTTAGTGTTAAATATCAATTTAATATAGCATTTTATTCGAAATGTCAGAGGAGATCTACATTAAGGAAGCGATCTCATTTTCAGAGATGTCTGTTTGAGTGTGTGTTATCAACGCTTCTGCTGGATAAAATTCATTTTTGAATAAATTTCAAAACCAAATGTACATTTTATGAACCCTTGGTATCACCTACAAGGTGATACTAAACTTACTGCCTACTTGGCAAAACCTACTTGGTATCGTACCTGCAACATACCCAAAAGTCAATATTACATATGAGAGGTTCCTATAAAAGACAGTGTTATTGCTGCTATTTTCCAACACAGCAGTTAATATAAATCGTTCATAGAATTTTCAACAGTTAACGTAAACATTGTGAACTATAAAACTTGTCAAAGTGTCGCAATTTTTATAGACTTAATAAATTGAACCAAGAGATCCAAAAGTAAGTAAAATTTCAAACATTTATGAAAATCTAAAAACCATGGTATTTTGCACCATTGAATATGGAAAATTCTCGAAATATTTTATAATGCAAAATGTAATATAATAATATGTAAAAAAATATATGTAAAAAGAAAAAATATAATTTTGTTCTTCTGCCTGAAAGCATCAGTCAACACTTTCACATTATAAGCAAGTTGGGAATTGCCCGTCAAACGTGGCAAATGTGGTGCGTTCGCATAACAACTAGTTTTATAAACATTTTTTGCACCGCATACTGTACTGAATGTATACTCAGTGCACTTCATAAGTGCATATCAGTTTCATTCTGATCGATAGACTGTAACATCATTCAAATGCACTTGAAATATTTTTTTTTCCCATTGGCCGTATGATAACGGAAAAATTTGACTATCCCTGTAATTAAACTATACATCCGATTTTCATAAAATATAGAATGACTGGGCAAAATTTTCCAAAAATTATACATTTAAAATTTCAGACCATTCGGTTGGATAGTTTTTGCTCTGTTATGTGCGGACAAACAGACAGACAGACGTACCGGACGACGGCTATAGGTGCTACATTTTATATAATTACGCACGCACCTAAAAATATCTTGTGTGGAAAACTACATATTCAAAACTCAACGTTTGAACACAAAATACGTTTCGTGATTACTGTGACTCTATCATGAAATGCATGATATCATGATTTATCAAGAAATGAAATACTCCTTCAGATTTAGACTTTTTTGAAGCTGTTCATATTAGTAAATTTAGAAACTACCTGGCCAACGAATTTTCAGTATACCGTACATCTGACCTTTCTGTGAGGATTTCTTACGGCATTATGCTTCACTTTCGCTTTGATCTCATTGGTTGTTCGAACAAGATGATCTTTTGATGCATTGTTTACTGAAATTTGGGTTTTCGTCTTTATATATTTGTGGGGATGTTGTGGGGATGTTATTTTATACACTGATGATGTAAGTCCGAGTACTCACGAAACGCATACGCCTGTGAATTTCCACAGTGTTTGATTTGTATATATTGTGTTTTCAAACGTTGTGTTTTAATGAAACAATTTCACATGCCCTATGGTGCATATTACGCTCCGATATGATAGTTACGATTTTTCGGAATGTAAACGGATTTATATTATAAACATGTACATACATGGTGTTCTCATAACGATTCGGAAATTTCTTGTAAATTTATTATAGGACAATTTTTTTTCTTTTCAGATTTCAAGCATCTGTAATTATACGCTAGTAAATACTTATATAAAAATAAAAAATTATAATACTTTCGTTCCACACTGAATAATACACGAATCAGACTTATGAAGATTATATCGTCAAACATGTAATTTTTGATCTTTAAAACTAAGTGAAATATATGGAAATGAATATTATGACGCAAAGGAATAATTTACATAAATTTTACTTTTGATTTTGGATAGCGTGGCACAAAGGATAAATCAATTTATTCATAAAAATACATTACGGTGCATTGTATAGGTAGAGTGAGAATGATATTTTTAACAGTGTATTGGAAAATTAAAAGTTTTGGTTAGATGTGTAAATATATTTTGCCAAACCGAAAACAATTAAAATTGAATTTTAAAACGAATTGTTTAAAGCTACATCAAGGCGTCACTTAAATTTTGATATCATATCTTTTAAAACTCATATTTTGAATTTATGAAAGATGTGAATGATGAAGCATCAATTAATAAATTTTTATACATCCTTTTAAATTTAACATAATTCTTCAACATGCAATAAAACAAATAATGCGATAAATAAAACAAAAATAAAGAGATGAAATAAATAATAAAACGTCACTTAAAATTTGATATTATTTTTAAATTCCGTATTTAAAATTCTTATAGCAATAAGATAAAATGCTGCGTCACAAACTTTTAACCCGTTAAGGGTTTTTTGAATTGATCGTATATACACTTTTGTTACCAGGTTTTTACGTACATTTCCTGTGAAATACTACCTATTGGGATCGTTCATATATATATCACTTTCTTCTGGACACGATAACTTCCACAATTCTGCAAAAATCTCTTCCAAACTGATACATGAAATCAAGGGGCATAAAATCTCGATCAAGTTCGTTAATGGGCAAAATCAGACCCAGGGGATGGAAATAGGGAGGGATTTTGTGTAAACCGAAAAAAAGCCATAACTTTTTAATTTTTTTTACATATCAAATCAGTTTAAAGTTTTCATTACTTCTAAAAAGGGGGCCAAGTATTTATGTATCACCGATTTTTGATAAAATTAACAAGTTGGAAATTGCTCGTCAAACGTGGCAAATGAGGTGCGTTCGTACTATAAAAAGTTTTATAATTATTTTTTGTACCCCATATTGTACTGAATGTATAATTTGTTGCACTTCATAAAGTGCATAGTCTTCAACATCATTAAAATGCACTCCCAATAATTTTTTTTTTTCCATTCCCCGAACACTTTTGACTGTCCCTGTAATTAAACTATACATCCGAGTTTCCTAAAATTTGAAATGGCTCGACAAAATTTTGCAACAATTATATCTTTAAAATTTCAGACCATTCGAAAGGCTGTAACATCATTAAAATGCACTTGCAATAATTTTTCCCATTGGCCGTAATGTAAAGAAAAACTTTTGACTGTCCCTGTAATTAAACTATACATCCGATTTTCATAAAATTTGAAATGGCTCGACAAAATTTTGCAACAATCTTACATTTCAAATTTCAGACCATTCGGTTGGGTAGTTTTTGCTCTGTTATATGCGGACGGACAGACGGACGGACAGACGGACGGACAGACAGACGGACAGACGGACGGACTGAACGACGACTATAGGTGCTACGTATTTATATAATTACGAACGCACCTAAAAATGGGCTCAAAGGGTAAAAAAAATAGGGTTTTTGGGAGAAAAAAATTCCTAACTTCGTCATTTCTCAAGATATCAAATCCAATTAATTTTATTATACATCTCCTTAATATTATCTACACCTTTTACGTTCACAAGTTTTTGATAGGACCAATTCGTACCGCAAAAAAAAAAAAAAATAAATAAAAATGAAAACAAAAAAGGGGAGTTGAAGAAGAAAAAAATCCATAACTCCGTCAATTCACAAGATGTAAATCCCCATGAATTTATCATATATCTTCTTAATATTGTCTTCAACATTTATATAGACAAGTTTTTGATCGGGCCAATTCCTACAGCAAAAAGAATTTAAAAATACATAGCGGTTGAAGGAAAAATTCATCTTATTAAGAGAGTATTCAAATCCAAACTGCTTATTTTCTGACTCATTTTTAAATTCATTTTTGCTCTCAAACACATCCAGTTGGGATATTCTCTTATTCAGAAACTATATAATGTACCGTAATGATCGATGTTTTGATAGAGTCAGGATATATTTCAAAAAGATGTCAAAGTGGGCATTTTGAACAGAATTTCCCGAAGCGATTGTATTAGAAACGAAAAATATTGCCCTACTGAGAAAATAATTGTTTATTATTCAAGTTTTAATTAATTGAAAGAAAAATAAAAACACGGGTCGCTTATAAATCTCTTCAAAAATCACGTCAGCAAGTTTCATATTTTTCTATTAAAAATGAATCTGAAAATGCGCCAGAAAATTTCGAGTTGTTGAGCATGGAAAAGTATTTTTTTTAATACCCCTTAACATGATTCTGATAAAACCAGCTATTATATAAAAATGAAATAAAAACTCGTCAAAAGCGGAGAGATAAAACTTTTAAAGTGGATTTATATCTAATCATGATTTAGTTTTTGTTGGGGAAATTAATATACTTAACTTCGAAATCTACCTCCGCCTGTAGGCCGGGAGAGCAGGGATTTTTTTAAAAATGGCGAAACGTAATCAGCGAGCAGTACGGAGTGAGACCTAGACTTGACATTCTGGAGTGAACAACATTGAAAGTATTTTATTTCAACCAAATTCAATCAGTTTCCATGCAGAATTCATGTTTTAGTGTAATGTTAATATAATTCCTCTGTAATTCATCAGATCAATAACACAGTTTCCATAGATGGATTATTAAGTTGTGACAGTATGTACGTTACTGATTAATATGTGAGTTAATTAAACCCTAAAACTGACTATTTTTATACATTCCTTAACTAACTATAACATAAAAAATGTTAATTGTGTTAATAAACAAATTTTAACATTTTTTTTTTCATACATTTCCGGCCTGTTTAGTACCATAATTTCGGTTCTGGAAGTAGCATGCATAATATTATCTTTGTTATAAGAATATTTATTAAAATTTAAAGTTTAAACGGAAATTTTACATTAAAAAAAGCATCAAAAATTGTCACCAGCTGAATAACATATTTTAACAACCATTCATAACACACTAAATGGTGCTAATAATAGTGAATAAATAATACAAGAAAATAATTTGACATTGAAACTGAAAAAAGAGCTTTTCATCAAAGCCGGTTGAATATTTTTGTATACATATTATGCCACTTCTAAAGAAAAATATTCATAGAAGGAATTATATGTGAAACCACCAATAGATCATTTGTCTTCCGTAGACATTTTTACTGACTTTATAGCTTTTAAACAAACTTTCAGGCATAAAATCGTAAAACATCGTATTTTCTTCTCCTGTTATTTCATATATATTTGTTTTAGATTAAATGCACTTAGTTAAATTCACTTAAATAGTAGTTAAACCACTTAAAGAAAGACATTTAACAAAAGTTAAAGTTTAACAATTACTTTAAATTAGAAATGTCATTTAATTTAATTTAAAAAAATATGGTTTAGTGTTACTTACACTCAGCCAAGAAGTGGGTCCAAGTATGTAAGGGAGCTGGGGGATGAATAGGACAAGGAAAGGATGGGACATTCTCAATATTTCATGCAATGAACGTTTTTTTAGTCGATTTCCATTCTCATATATGGCCCTACCATAGTGTGCTATAGAACCAAAAGCAAAACCACATAGCTCTTTTCATTTTTATTTTATTATTATTATTATTTTTTTTTTTTTTTTTTGCAAAGTTGCATTTTTTGAAACTCTGCTTAAAAGTAACTTTTTTTAAAATTTGAAGTTCTCAAATATTTTATACAATATAAACAAACAAGATATGTTGTAGTTATTTACTTGAAGGTTCAATATTGGTAATTAAAATAAGTGTATATTAACCAACGTGACAAAATAATTTCTGAGGCAAAATAGTGGACGATTGAATCTATGTATCATAGGGATGATTGGGACAATTTAAATGGGGATGAATGGAACAGTCTTTTTCATTCCTAGAGATGTTAAAACATTTATTTATTAACTAAAAATTATTATATAGGTTTATAAATTAATGATTTATGTTAATTATTAGTATTAAACTGTACTCGTATTATATCGGTTGTTTATTATTAAAAATTATATTGAATTTTAATTATTGTATTGTAATAAAGGTTAAATAGTTTATAAAAAAATTGCTATTGAAACATTATCAAAACAGATAAAATTGTTAAAAGTAGTATATGTTTATTTATCAGATGGGGTAAATTATATTGAATTTGAAACTTGTGCTTAAATAAATTCCCTCTCGCACCTCCCCTAACATAATTTCTTTTGTGCATGATATCTAAGATACATTGAATTAATATTTATTAATAACTTATGAATGAAAAATATTGGTTATGCCGTATTTCAAAGACATTTTTCACTTTCATTTCATATCTAAAATGTCTCGTAAGGGGGAATGGGGAACAGATAAACAGTTGAAGTTTGCATTACAAGTTAAAACTACAGTAAAAGAAGTGATTAGTAAAGCTGAGAGGTAATAGCCATATTATAAGATCATATATTACAAATATAAATACATATACGTTTATAATTATAAATTTTAACTACGTAACATTGAATACAGGGAGAAAAATATTGGTGTCCCATTCATCCCTATTTGTGTCCCATTCATCCCTGCTATAGGGTATGATTGGAACAGAAATTAACGTTTTTTACATTTTATAATATTTTACTGTATAACAATAATCTAGACAAAATATGGTGCATAGATGTAGTCAAATACCTAATGTATGAAATGCGATATATAATATTGATAATAACTTTAAAAAAGTAATAAAAATAAACATTTTTGTAAAAATGTCCCATTCATCCCCCATCTCCCCTACAGTGTTAGGCAATTTTCTATGTAGCTAACACTGTTGTTATTTTCTAAAAAAAAAAAAAAAAAAAAAAATGAATCAAAAATATAAATTTTACTCCAGCACGTGTAACTGCCGTGTGGAAAGATGTAGAAATTATAAGATCCCAAATTTTCGTGCTCTTTTTAAAAGAAACATACTCTTATCAAAAGTAGGTGGGAAGAGCTTGAACGTATCTCGAAGTATTTCGAAGCATCTTGAAATCTAGCTAGGTCTATGACTGTCTTTAAATTAATGATTCCAGTCAATCTTATAAACATGGTAGGGCCAGCACAGAGTTAAAACATTTTTCTTTTTTGGTACATATAATCGGGTCGAAGTAACCCCGAATTACTGTCTTGGTACTCAAACGATTTGATTATTGTAGCTGCAATTTTTACGTCAATTAAGTTTTTTAACCCAGCCTTGCGGGAAAATCTGAGACAAAAAATTGTTACATATGAATTTTCAAAGTGTATCCCTTAAAGTACTTGCTACTGACTTTAAGGCGTGACATAGTTAATTGCATGTATGTGGCTTCGGAAACATTCCAAACAGATTGTCTTATCTTTTTTCAGAGCTAACGATTCATAACTAAATCGTTACCACATTTTGCTCAGGCGGGAGGGCAACTTTGACCCCCGAGCAGTTGGCAACATTTTAAATATTTGCGTTGGGAACAAAATTGACCTCTACATCCTTTTTTTTTTATAATTGTGAAAAAACAATCCAAGATTAAAAATCCAAGATTAGCCCAATTGTTAGGGAGTTGAATTCGGAATTAATTAGGGGAAAGCTGGAAATTGTTTTAATCCCTTCAGTTTAGGTCTAGAATGAATAGAATATGCTACGTTTTCCCCCTCGTACTAGGTGAGCATTAGGAAATATGTATAGATTTATATTAAAAAAAAAGACACTTTTTTTTTTTTTTAAATACCATAACAATATCTCAAAACAACTAACTCTATCAAAAACACTGTCAATACAATTGATGTAGAACTTAAAATTCTGAGTAAAATGAGTACCTACACTTAATATTTTTGTGGGATATTAAGGTCACAATTCTACTTCAGAGTTTTAGCCCCGACGTCAGAGGGTTGACATCAGAATTAATTAGGGGAAAACAGGAAGTTGTTTTAATCCCTTCAGTTTGGGTATAAAATGAGCGTTCTATGTTTTCTTCCTCGTACTTGGTGAACGTTAGAAAATATGTACGTATTTATTTTCGAAAAACACTTCTTTTCTAATTTCTTAACCATAGCTCAAGATAGCTAACTCTATAAAAAACAATGCCGATACAAATGTTGTAGAACTTAAAATTCTAAATAAAATGAGTATCCACATTAATATTTTTGTTCAACATTAAGGTCGCAATTCTATTTCAAACTTTTGCTTTAATTGCTAATCAAGAGCTTGAAGCCAAGAGAGACCAAGTTAACTTAACAATATCTCAAGACAGGTAACCCTAGCAAAATATTGTCAATACAAATGTTGTAAAGCTTCAAATTCTGAATAAAATGAGTACCCACATTATTATTTTTGTTCAATATTAAGGCCGAAATTCTACTTCAAAAATTTGTCTTAATCGCTAATCAACAGTTTCAAGCTAGGAGAGACCAAGTTATCAGTCCACCCTGTATCCAAATTTTATATACATGATTTTTTTTATTGATGCATTTACGATGTTTTTGTAATTATTTTAGGTCATTATTTTGGATATTTTTAAAAATTGCGGTTCAAACTCTCGATGACGGGCCTTCTCCAATCCTCGCAGTTTATTTTCAACCTGCTTAATTTTAATACATACGCACTGTTATTCACTGTCTATATTTCATATTAAGTACTAACCATATTTCAAATACAATAAATAATAAACAATATTTCCCATAATTTACGAATCAGTTTTGAAATATGATAAAAATAATGTAAAATTGCATTTTTTAATTTGTTTGTAGCGCCAAAATCTTGCGTAGCAGGAAGGAGAACCTTAGCACGTTAATTTCTGACATATGTCGAAGGGACTAAAAAAACTTCTAGCTTTCCCCAAATTAATTCCGAATTCAGTCTTTTTTTCCTCCCCTACCATTGGGCCGTAATCGAAAGGTTAAACCGTAATTCTCAAAATATCCAAAATAATGACATAAAATAGTTACAAAATCATCGTAAAAGCTTAAAAAAATAAAAAAAAAAATACCTGTATAAAAAAATTAGGAGCAGGATGGACAGATGACTGTGTTCGTTCTGGCTTCGAGTTCTTGATTAGCGATTTAGGCTAAACTTTGAAGTAGAATTGTTATCTTAATGTTCAACAAAATATTTAAGTGTGGATACTCATTTTATTCAGAATTTTAAGCTCTATAAAATTTACATTGACAATGTTTTTGATACAGTTGGGTTTTTTTCAGATATTGTTATGGTAATTAAAAAATCCTGTTTTTCGGCTATAAATTTGTACATATTTATACCGCTCACCTACTACGAGGGGGTAAAACTTGGCATATTTATCCTAGATCTAAACTAAATGGATTAAAACAATTTCCAGCTTTTCCCTAATAAATTCCGAATTTGGACTTTTTTTAAATTCCCTACCACTGGGATAATGGGCATATGTAGTTATTAAAATACAAAGAATTGTGGTACATAAAAAGATTTAATACAATCCTTAGATACAATCCTCATAATGGGCATAGATTGTCAATTAATTTTGGCACAGTGATAGCAAATTTTGAATTATTAACATGTATGAGATAGAAGAAAGTTTTGTGTTTGGCACATCCGACTAGTTTTACTACGTTACTGTGCTTCGAAATAATTAAAATTTATAGTTTTTGCCATATTTTAACATCTCTCCAAAAAAGTAGTTGAAACTTAATGAAAATAATATTTCTTTTATAATTACCCGCCTACAAAATAATGTTATTAGTTTGGAATATATGTAAGGAATACATAGCATACCTTTAAATGTTTAAATCGTTCTAGATGATGCCTCCGAGCTTTATGCCTAATTCTCTATAATGTAAATCATTATTTTAATGCTTTCACAAAAATATTTAATATCTCTCTATTCTAAAAATAAGTAACTAATGTTGTTACCGCCGCCGGTTTCGAATTTTTAGCGACCGGGGATCTTTCTTCGTTAATATTAAGAAAACTAATGGCATACAAAAATAAGAAAATCGGAATTATTATAGAGAAATTTTTGATAAACATGCTGATGCAGACAGTTTTCAAATCGAATAATTATTTTAAGAGATATTTAATGTTAAAAGTTGGTGAAAATTGTTCCATTAAAAGAGTTTTATTGGAGCAAAAAATATACATAGGAATTTTATCATTTTCAGATCATTTTATATATTAAAAGTTCACGGTATTTAGACTGCATATATTTTTTTTTAATTTCATTCATTTTTTGAGGATTTATTTTCATTATATTAAAAATTTCAGCATTTCGAGAAATTTTTTACATCATTTAGACAAGGGTATTATTTTAAATTGTTGCCAATTTTCAAAACAGCACAAATAATAATATTTCCGTCAAATGAAAAATTTATTTAAACGTGACTATTATAAACAGAAAAAAAGTTTCAAATTAGAATGAAATGATTACATTTTAAAAGCAGGAAAATATAGAAAATTTAGTCATAAAAACTATACTTATATGTGAATTTTAATAGAGAAAGAAAATTGCAAAATAATAAATTCACTAATATGCGTTTGAAGTCGTAAATGGAGGAAATACGTCCTATTTAAAATGGCCAAACAATAATATAGCCAAACAGTTTAAATTTAAAAATATATTTACATGAGACATTTATTTCATATTTTGAGATAATCTTTTAAACTATTCTTGTGAATTCTAAGACAGTGCAAATAACATTTCCTTTCTAACAACAAAAGTATATTCAATAGAATATTAAAAAGAAAACGAAAACGTCGGTGAAAATTATGTCAGATTCAAAACGATTCATTTAAAATGTTTTATTTAAAGGAACTTTAAAAAATACCGGGAGACAAGGACTCCGTTTACTTGATTAATTTTATATTAGATTATTTTTAAATTTTTCACTGATCTGATTTAATCAAAGGCGAAAACAACCAGGGAGATCGCCACTGTATTTTTAGTTATAATTCAGGCTTCCGATTTTTTTTTAAAGCCGATCAATTTAGTATGCTTTTAGAGTTTGCTGTGTCTGAACGCGTGTTGGTGCGCGTAGCTCGTAGGGGGCAAAGCCCCCCCCCCCACACACACACTTGTCACACAAAAAATCAGCTTTTATAAAATTTCACAGAAAAATGAATGTCAATTTCAAATACTTTTTCATCAATCGACTTGATTAAATTTCAGAAGTATCTTGTAATAAAGAATAAAATCGCATGACATTACTATTATTATTTTTTTAATAAAATTTGTTTTGTTTACAGCAAAACATGTACTAAAAAGTGTTTGTAAATTAACTTAACGGAGTTAAATTCCAATTTAACATTTAATCGCCAGAGTATATGAACATTGCTTTGAGTTTAGCAGCAAACACTTATGAAAAACTTCACTTATTAATTTACAAGCAAGAACAACAGAAACAGAATTTATGTGGAATGTAAACATTATGGTACTCATTGATTAATATCAATATTCCAAAAGGTGTTATGTTTAGTGTTTTTAAACAGCTGAAACTCTGTTAATTTGGATCTTGTCCCCTTATGGGGTCGTGTTTACAGTGGCTGGTGACGGGCTCATATATTTTCCAGCTCGAAACGCGTCCTGTGTATTGTTTTGATTTTATGGTGACTTATACAAAGTTCTATTATTTTAATTGTGATTTATCGCCAGTTTTCGGTGCTGTTTCATTCTCCATACAGTGTTCTCCAAACCGTTTAGTATTCACTGCATGATTATAATAGCCATGAAAGTAGATTACCAAAAATGGTTGTTAATCGCCAATCATATTTTTCATTTTCAATGGATAATTGCGCTCAAACAATAATGTAATATACATTTATTAATAACATAACATCGTTAAAAACGTAAATAACATAAAAAATCTACAGTAATGCAAAAGATAAATTTAGTAAACACTTAATTAATTAATAACATCAAATTAACTACTTTTAGCTATAAACGATATTTACGATCTTAATTTAATTATTTGTTTTATGTTACACAGCAAATACTGGATTTAACATGCTAGATCTATATACGCAGTACATTCTATCCTATACTCTGTAGAGTACATATGCCGCGTATTCTGTATATGCTTGAATGGACATTATATATAAATCCTAATCGCGTGCTATATCTATATTTACAAATTATTATATATATATATATATATATATATATATATGGGATGAGACTCTACTTATATAAATCACAACTCACTTCTAAGACGAACACTGACATTTATTAAGACGACGACAAAACAAAAATACAGTTAAAAAGCACTCTTTTCGATCTATATTTAACTGAAAAAGCATCAACTTAGGGTTAATTTATTTAGCACCGTCGAATATTTCTAAGATTTTCTTACGTCGTTTAAATATTCTATCTTATTTCGCGAAAAATGTTCTGTTCCTTTTAAAAAACCTGCGTCGTCGAACTCTATTTCATTCTATTTACTTTTTTCTGCATTTTCACTTCACTCAGCTTCGTTGACTGTTTAATCTCGAAGCGAAAATACGGAGTCGGGGACATCAGTCTGATCCATGTGTTGCTTGCGAAATTCCCACATGCGGCTGATGTATTGCATTACTGTGGAATCCTCGATGTTACCACGCGAGCATATTTGTTTCATGATAAGAAAATATTCTTCTATCGATTCATTTTCTTGCAATTTTCGTTTATTTGATATATCATGTAACTCGGCAGAATTATAAGTGGTTCTGATTTCTGAAATTAATAGTTGTTTAAGTTTGTCATATGAATTGATATGAAATTCTGTCTGTAGTAACAACTGGGCTTTTCCTCGTAAGGATCTTTTACAAAATATAAATTTATGAAAGTCAGATAAATTAAACATATTAGTGACATCGTCAAATTACTGAACCAGACATTTATATCACTAAAAGAACTTCTGTCAAAAGGAGGTACAATACTTTCAATATCAGTGAAATTAATAGACGATGGCACAAAACTTTGAACTGGAAATTGCTTCTGTTTGTCAAAATTTCATAATTCAGTGTTATTACTTGAAGTCTTATTATTTGAAGGCAGTTCGGGTTCCGAGTCAGTGTCACTTTCATTTTGTATAATATTAGTTTGTAGTAAGTTCAAGTCTGAAAGGTATGTAACTAATCGGGTTGCAAGATCATTTAAAGATCCTTCGTTAGCAATACAAAGTAGATTGCACACTGTAATCGGATCATTTAATGAAAAATCAGTTTGAACTTTAGTTCTTTTATTTTTGAACTCGGTGCTGTCGGTTTAGAAACCGAAACCAGTAAAATCACGTATTCTATTTCTATTAGAGCGATCATCGTCAGCATCAAATAGGAATTTATGTAGTAATTTAATTTTATTTGTTCGTTCGTTTTTAAATGCAAGTTCCAGTTCGGGTATTTCAACTAACTTCATAATAAAATAATAACAATGAACTCACCGTTAGAATAATATCCGGCTTGAATCCGTAAGATGGGTAATTTTGACAAATTAATAATATTTGTGTGTTAACTGGCACTTCTGATCTCCACTTTATGGGATGAGATTCTACTTATAAATCACAACTCACTTCTAAGACGAACACTGACATTTATTAAGACGAAGACAAAACAAAAATACAGTTAAAAAGCACTCTTTTCGATCTATATTTAACTTAAAAAGCATCAACTTAGGGTTCATTTATTTAGCACCGTCGAATATTTCTAAGATTTTCTTACGTCGTTTAAATATTCTATCTTATTTCGCCGAAAAATGTTCTGTTCCTTTTAACAAAACCTGCGTCGTCGAACTCTGTTTCGTTCTATTTACAGTTTTCCGCATTTTCACTTCACGCAGCTTCGTTGACTTTTTAATCTCGAAGCGGAAATACGGAGTCGGGGACATCAGTCTGATCCAAGTGTTGCTTGCGAAATTCCCAAATATATATATGTGTGTATGTGTGTGGGATTATAAATATTCTCAACAATGTAACTTAACAGACTCAAGGCTTATTTAATCAAAATGCAATATGACAGAAAATAAAAAGCATAACCCGAGGAGTGTGAAATAAGTGCAAAATTTATGGCAACGGATCGATTGAAAAATAAATGAGAGCAAGAGGGATATTGGAAGTTCCATCGATGGTATATCAAGAAAAGTTTGAAAAGCGATCTATAGCCGAAAGAAATCTTAAACAAGAAGTGTAGGTGATTTATTCTACTTATATTTACCTATGTGCAAACTGTCTATATTTTATTTATAATGCTATTGAATTTCTAGGACCTGCATTTGTTCGTATAAGTAATAAATTTAGTATATAGGGAATAGTAGTACACAGTGAGACAGCAGCCACTTTGACATATAGTTGCAACTTTTTTCTCCAAGCTGGCACACACACATAACGACCTCATCTTCTGCAACACGTGGATGTAATTTCGGTACTTTAGTTACTCATCCGACAAAATAGCAAATAATTCTTTATTTTTTAGTGGTTAAAGTTACATAAACGTCTATTTTAGAGTTTTATTTCCTTCAATGTGACATATATTTACTTAATTAACCAAACCTAGCTATACCTAATAATAGACTATTTCGACAAAACGATATAAACTTTTTAAAGCGATGAGATTGATGTAACAGATGTGGCATCCAATTTTGTTACAATGTAACGAAACTACACAGTAAGACAAACAGTTGTGGTTCGTATAAGTAATAAATTTAGTATATAGGGAATAGTAGTACACAGTGAGACAGCAGCCACTTTGACATATAGTTGCAACTTTTTTCTCCAAGCTGGCACACACACATAACGACCTCATCTTCTGCAACACGTGGATGTAATTTCGGTACTTTAGTTACTCATCCGACAAAATAGCAAATAATTCTTTATTTTTTAGTGGTTAAAGTTACATAAACGTCTATTTTAGAGTTTTATTTCCTTCAATGTGACATATATTTACTTAATTAACCAAACCTAGCTATACCTAATAATAGACTATTTCGACAAAACGATATAAACTTTTTAAAGCGATGAGATTGATGTAACAGATGTGGCATCCAATTTTGTTACAATGTAACGAAACTACACAGTAAGACAAACAGTTGTGGTACACAGTGACACGTATCTCATTGTGCACCTACTATATGGTTCTGATGTTAAAAAAGTTATTCATTAATAAAAGAAGGTTTTTTTTTCTCTCTCTCTTTCTGTACGTGTGGGTGTGCGTGCGACGGCTAGGGAAATATATGTCGTAGGCTAATTGAGAAATCCGGATCTTTGAAAACAGCTTAAGCTCTTTGCAAAGAGCAGGGATGTAGTGGAGGGTATACGGAGATATACGCCGTATACCTTCTGGATTTTTTAAAGAAACACCGTATACCCTCTGTTTCTCAAGAAAGCTATAGTATATACACTCTAGGGTATACGCTCTGCCTTGAGCGTATACCCTCTGCTTAGAGCGTATGCCCTCTGTGTTTTTTACGACTACACCATTGGCAAAGAGCCGGGCTAATTGGAGAATCCATCTCCCTTTTTCCAATTAGCCTGATATTTTTCAGGCTTATTGCAAAGAGCCTAGAAAGCGTTAGGCTAATTGAAAAATAACCACTTATTATCCGATCAGGGTGATATTTTTAGCTCACAGGCTATCAAAGCCTGGGAGTTTATGTTCCCGCCGATTCTGTATGTACATGTGTACGTACGTACGTACGTATGTACGTAACGCGATAACTCTTGCTATCCGATTTGCTTCAAATATTTTTTCTAGGTTCATTCTGATGAGGTTCTTCCCTGATTAGTTTTTGGGGTTCATTGGTTAAGGATAAAGGGGAAAAAGGGGGGCTAGTCCCCTCCCCCTTAATTTATATAAATGGGTTTTTCATGCAGAAATATTCGATTTGCTTTAAATTTGGTATATCGGTTTATTGTGTTAAGGAGCTTCCCTGATTAGATTTGGAGGTTCATTAGTTAATTATAAAGGTAGGAAAGGGGGGCTAGACCCCCCCGCCTTAATTTAGATAAATGGGTTTTTCATGCAGAGTTATTCGATTTGCTCCAAATTTCGTATACCGGTTTATTACGATATGGCTTCCTTCATTTGATTTGGAGGTTCATTGGTTAAGTATAAAAGGGGGGGGAAGGGGGGCAATTGCCCCTCCCCTTAATTTAGATAAATGGGTTTTAATGCAGAATTATCTAATTTAGTTTAATTTTTTTTCAACTGGATCCGAACTTGAAGGTTCCATTTGAAGTCAACCCGAAAACCGACCACAACCAGGTTTCGGATTGAGTTCAATTAGAACATTCAAGTTCTGATCGGGTTGCCGGTGGACGGAGATTATTTTGTCTGGCTTGCATCGGGTTATAGTTCTTTGGAATATTTTTGTCTGTTAAGATTTGGTTCGGGACGGGTTTCACGTTGACTTCGAATGGAATGTTTAAGTTCTGGTAGCGCTGCGTGTCCACGGAAACTAATTTGTCTTGTTCGGATCCGGTTATGGATCTTTGGAATATTTTTGTCAGTTACCAGATTTGGTTCGGGATTTCGGGTTTTTTCAAATGGAACTCTCAGGTTCGGGACGGGTTGCATGTAGACTGAAATTATTTTGTCTTGCTCGGATCGGGGTACGGTCTGTTGTAATTTATTTTTCGGGTTTGGGTAGAGTTATGCGTTAATAAACCTAATAAAAAGAAAATTGCCCAGTTAAACTGATGGCATTGAGCTCACAGGCTATTCACGCTAATTGTATATTATACTCTTATTTCAAAGAATAATACCCCTCGGAAAATAAATGAAGGGATTAGTCCCCGTTGCCCTCCTTTCTACTTAACCAAAGAACCTCCAAATCTAATCAGGGAAGCTACTTAACATAATAAACTGGTATACCAAATTTGAAGCAAATCAGACAATTCTGCATGAAAAAAGCATTTCACTAAATTAAGGGGGGGGGTATTAGCTCCCCATTTCTCCCTTTATGCTGAACCAATGAACTTTCAAATCTAATCAGAAAAGCGCCTTATTAGAATGAACCCATTTATCTAAATTAAGGGGAGGGGCAATTGCCCCCCTTTCACCCTTTTATACTTAACCAATGAACCTCCAAACCAAATGAAGGAAGCCATATCTTAATAAACTGGTATATCAAATTTGAAGCAAATTGAATAATTCTGTATGAAAAACCCATTTATCTAAATTAAGGGGACACTAGCCCCTTTCCTTCCCTTTATACTTAACTAATAAACCTCCAAATATAATCAGGGAAGCTCCTTAACATAATAAACCGGTATACGAAATTTGGAGCAGATCGAATAATTCTGCATGAAAAACCCATTTATCTAAATTAAAGCGGGGGGGGGGGGAGGTCTAACCCCCTTTCCTCCCTTTATACTTAACTAATGAACCTCCAAATCTAATCAGGGAAGCTCCTTAAAATAATAAACCGGTATACCAAATTTGGAGCAAATCGAATAATTTTGCATTAAAAACCCATTTATATAAATTAAGGGGGGGGGGGGACTAGCCCCTCTTTTCCCCCTTTATCCTTAACCAATGAACCCCAAAAACTAATCATTGAAGCACCTTATCAGAATGAACCTAGAAAAAAAATTGAAGCAAATCGGATACTTCTATCAAGAGTTATCGCGTTACGTACATACGTACGTACGTACACACGTGCATACAGAATCGGCGGGCACATAAGCTCTCAGGCTTTGATAGCCTGTGAGCTAAAAATATCACCCTGATCGGATAATAAGTGGTCATTTTTCAATTAGCCTAACGCTTTCTAGGCTCTTTGCAATAAACCTGAAAAATATCAGGCTAATTGGAAAAAGGGAGATGGATTCTCCAATTAACCCGGCTCTTTGCAAAAAGCCTAGGCTGTTTGCAAAGAGCCGGATTTCTCAATAAGCCTACGACATATACAAAACGTAAGAGGCTGAAAATGTGCATGAAGATAGCCCAAGGTCTACCATTGTCCACCCGAAGCTCATATTTTTAAAATTTTGAAAGTCTAGAAATACGAATTAGAAATCATATACTGCATAAAATTATTGATAGAGTGTAAAAATGTATCATTTATGGAAATATATACATTGTCTCACTGGTGTTACACAGTGAGACAATTTTCGATACTCCGCTGCTTTTTTTGCTTTTATAAATAACTTTTTTAAAACCATTTATTACATTAATGTGTAGAATATTTATGTAGCTTAAAGATGAAGCAAAAATATTTTCAAAAGAATAAAAATCATCGCCATTCGTTAAGTAATAATAATTTTCGTCTCACTGTGTACTACCCTCCACTACCTGAAAAGCTGATATAAGAATTCATTTATACTAGCTATAAGCTAATAGAAGATTTAGATATGTAAAATAATAAATCTTACACATATATATTTACATTAGTATAAATATATAGTAATATAAATTATTATATTACAAAATTATTTGTATATCTATCGAATTTGTAAGTAATATAATTATGTAAAATTCGGATTATGTTCCTGGTATATATAAGAAATAATAATTAGTAGTGTAATGCACATAAAAACTTTGACATCTTACAAAAAAAAACTCGTGTTGCGAAAATCTGTTTACTTAAACTTTTTTTTATTTTCATATGATAGTCGTATTTTCGTATTTTCGTATATAGTATTTTCGGCAATTCACATTAAATGCGGTAAAAGCAACATCCTGTAATCACAGTAGTGCACTAGAAACTGTTAACTAGAAAAAGAAAATTTTATGACACAATGGCAATGTTATTGGTTAGTTTGCAACTTCTTAATCGGTTAGTTTACACTTAAGGGTAATGTGCCTAGCTGAAAGTAAATTAGCATTGAACGTACAGTATGCCCACTTAAGTCCCTTGCCACTCTCTTAAGTTCAGAACGGCTGCTACTGTATTCATAAAAGTGGTGTCTAAATATAGTAAAGTAACCACGAGTCACTGAATGAGCCACCTACGACGCCACCGAAGCCATGCGGAATTAGTATTCCTATCACGAAAACGGAAAGAGGTAGGGAAAAGTGATTTACAAAGTTGTAGAGAATCATCTATTCAGTACGAAAAGACACATTTTGAACATTAATGCGAAGGATCGAATGGTTAAAACGCGCATTTGTTTTTCCTAATTTCCTACACTGTGACGTGACAAAACGATCTTAGAAAGAAAAAACAACTAGTTATAACAATATACCTTTTTTTGAGATGTTCAAACTTCTCACCGTCAGCTGCAATGGTCATTTGGATGCACATTTGCCCCGAAATATAATAATTTTTCCTTCTGTTCAAGTTCGTAACGTCACACTGTAGAAAATCACGAAAAAACAAATGCGAGTCTTAACCGTTCTATTATTTGCATTAATGTCCACAAGGTACCTTTTTGTACTAAATCGATGATGCTCTACAACTTTATCAGTCACTTTTTTCCCTATCTTTTCCATTTTCGAGATAGGAATGCTAACTCCGAATTTTTCTACCAGGTGTCGAAGTAGGAAGATTCATTCAGTAGTGGATGACTAATGTACTATACCTACTCACTACTTTTATGAATACAGCATTCGTTCTGAAGTTAAGAGGGTGGCAAGGGACTTTAGTGTGCAAACTGTATATGAGAACATTCTTTCCATATTCGATCATGTCACTACTGATGAATCCTTTAATAGTGTATGCAGGGTAATATGCAGATCTGGAGCTCAAAGTAAATAAGTATTCAGCATATATGTGCAGTGCGCACATTTATTTCGTGATCGGTCGATTTTATGCTGATGAATCCCTTAACCCTTTGCGACACGCTATTTTAAAATAGTACTTAAATTTCAGGAAAATGTTATAAAAAGGTTTAGATAGGCATGATTATGCAAATCATGACCAAAAAAAAAAAAAAATTCTGGATTTTTTTTTTTTTTTTTTTTTTTTTGCCCGGGGGGTGGGACAGAAACTGACCCACCATGCAACAAAGGTATGTCATAAGCTACAGTGAGAGCTACTTAATGTCTTAAGTAATATATTTAATAGATGAATAAAAATGATATATTTACAGAAAACTTTTTTATAAATTGTATAAAAATGAAAATAAAAACATATAATACCATTTTACATGATATTATATGTATAAAATGGTTGGACAATAATACAAAAATCTAGGATATAATATATGAATAATATGCGAAATACAAGAAATATATGAATAATTTCAAAAACACGAGAATAATATAAGAAATATGAGAATAATATGAGAAATATTAGAATAATATGAGAAATATGAAATTAATATGAGAAATATGAAATTAATATGAGAATAAATTTAGAAGTAAGAGAATAATATAAGTAATAAAAATTTATGAATAAGAATATATAAATTTAAAATTTCAACTTCTTCTATAAATCTGGATATGTATATAGAAGCTTTGATGCTCATAATGTGTGAAAATATCGATAACCAACACTAGATTATACAGATTCATAATTTTGTTGATAAAATAAAGCAAAAATTCTATTTTTGGTGAAATTTTGTGAAACAGGATGCTTCTGATTTTTGGAGGCAAAGCGGAACTTCACATGTTTCGCACATCCAAAATGTGTGATGCTCTTTTTTAGATGTGCTGCAATATGCACATCTCCTTCTATTACTTCTTACTGGAATGTGTCCAACATTTTTCAGTCTTTTCTCAGGGGAACGTAGGGTTTTTTGCTCTTTATTTGAACTGGAGAAAATCTCTTTGTGTTTTCCTTTTCACCGGCTGTTGACATTAAGCCTTTAATAACTGATAAACGGAAATCCTTTATATTTTTCACATCATGGTTTGGCTCTTTTATGAATTTAAATATAATAAATGCGTTCACTAAGCTTGAATTAGAATCCTCACAATTAGAATTATAACGTAAGGCTCTGAAAATTATTCGATGCTGCCATCTGTTAGCGAGAATCTCATGTGTGTGATGGGTCAAATTCTGAACCGCATACTTTAGATGAATAAAAAATAATTTAAAATGTCCATGAAATTTTCTTTTTTCCTTGGAAAATACCTTGAGATAAATATAAATATAAATAATAGGCTTTCATGTACATATGTCCTTTGAAATTCGATAAAAATGACAGCTCTTTTAATACCTCTTTTTAGACCTCACTTTAAATATTTTTTTAAAGAGAAACTATAATCTTTGTGATGTGCTGCCATCTACAGTTTAAAAGAGGGATTAAAATGAAGAGATCCATATATTTGAATTATAAAGTGTGTGAATTGAGACTGATTTTTAAAAAAGTTAATTAGGTGGGACAGAAATTGACCCACCATGCCGAAAAGGGTTAATCGCTGTAGATTATGGTGGTCGAAATAACATTAGGAGTGTAAGAGGATATAGTATTGCGTAGCATGTTGCAATAGAAGACATATAAATGTATTAGTTTTTCTTAAGCACAGGTGACAATTTTAGTCAATTCTGAGTACATTTTGTGATTCAATATAATCTCGCACGTGACTCTATTAGGAGACTACGCAAGCTTTAGGGCATGTCCAGTTGACACCGCGCACGATATAGTTCATAGTAAATGAATCTTTTGAATTTATTTGTATAATCACATAGCAAAAGACTAGGCTCATGTCAAAACCTCTGCAACACCAGTTATATTAATATAACGAAATCTTCCTTTTGTAAGGATCCAAGAAAGCCCATTTTCAAAGTCTTTTATATTTTTAAATAGTTAGGTAAGTATGATATATAAGGAATAAGCAGAACAGCTTTTTTTTTCACGTAAAGCAGGACATTACATGTAAAACAGTGCTAATGCAATATATAATCACATATATGTCACATGACATAATATATTCACAGATTTTCCGTCATTAATAAAATAATATTAGTGTAATTTTTTGTATAAAATTTCTGCTACGAGCACAAGTAATGAACACAGATTTCCTACAAAGAGAACAATAAAAGCACCAGTGAGATCTTTGAGCTTCAGAGATAAGACACCTCTATTGTCAGCAGCAATTTCTTGTTCTTTCAGAAGGCGCATCTTCTCAGTAAAACTTTGATCTTTAAGAGATTTCCTATATAGACCTGCAGCAACAATGCGGTGAACAACTGTTTCTAATTTTCTTGGGCAGCAAAAATTTCTTGAAAAAGGTATTCCGATGAAGCTTATATGTAAACTATCATCAGATACGTGGTAGTATATACCGTACGTTCCAAACTCGATTCTCTCTGCTAGAAATGCTTTTTTATATGGATAATTATGAAATGTTTACATACCATATAGAACTTTGGAGTTAGTCTTCATCACACACTCACCTATTACCTTGGTATTATCATGTTTTAGCCAAGTTCTTGCGCCTCCAGCTCCTTTCCATGAAAAACACTTGATCGAACTTTGTTTTGCAGCTTTAGATAAGTCCGATATATCTCGAATACCAACCATCTTAGGAGCAGTCATAATAGACAGTATGACTGCTTTGTAGCTAGCGGTAAGTATAGCAACTCCTATAAACCAATGAAGGAGTAAAAGTGCAGTATTTCTTTGTCTTGCCTCAAAAGAAAAGGATTTTTCTAACAGGCATCCAATACACTCAAGCAGAATAGTTGAAAACTTTTTTCTGCTCTTTAAGAGAGAGAACAACAAAAGTGACATGAGAATGAGACACAGTCCTATAATTAACCATACTTCTAAAGTGAAAACGTCAAATACGGCAAAACTCTTTGAATGTGGTTCCATCTTATTTGTCATAAAAGTAGCATCTGTCACTAGAAGCGGATATGTAAAAGGAACCGCTTTCAAAGATCTCTCACTCATAGTAAATCCACTCACTGACAAATCAGCTTCTCCTCTTTCTATCATGCCTATAACTCCAGTCGATTTCCCATCAGGCTTCAAGGAACCAATTGTGTTGTCTTCTGGAATAACAATATTGAAGGTGACCCCAAGTCCTTTGGCGAGTAGTCGGATCATTGGAGCTTGAAAAAGGTGCTGCATCGGAGTCCCATCATGATTCAGAATCAATGTATTCCGTTGGTACGTATCATTCTTAGAGAATGTCGCTAGTTTCAACATTCTTGACGGTAGTTTTTCAGCCATTTTCTTCCTAAAATGCGAATTTAGAATTTGTTTTAAATTTTTTATCTATTATTTATAATACAGTTTCAAGAAGATTTTTAAAATAAATATTTCTTTTTTTGTAATTTTCAAAACCGTGATATTAAACACCCAATTTTTTATTAATTTTATAATTATAGACAATATATTATTATTATATAAAATGCGATAAAACTTTTTAACTCAGCAAAATAAAATTATATATGTCTTATATTTTATGCTGGCGGAAGGTTTTAATATTCACCGTTAAAAATTTGCTGCAAACTGTCCAATCATTCAACCATTTTCATAGAAAAGTGCTACATATTCGTAATTTAACTCTAGTTGGTCAAAAATATTGGCAATGATTTGGTTAGAATACAGTTAAATTACAGCTATGAGCTATGTTCTTTAAAAACTGTCGATAGAACAGACATTTTATTGCAAATGTTTGCAATATTGCAAATTATGCATAATGTTGTTTAATCCAAAACATAATTTGATATAAACGTTAAATATTTCTGAGAATGGTATAAAACTACTTCATTTAGTTATTATCTATACAAGTGGAACCCGTCGGATTTCGACGAAAGAAAATGTTTAAATAGGAACTGTTTAATTATATTATTATAACCTACAAAATTAGTTACAATAAAAAATGTATCTTATACTGGCTAGTCTAACTCTCAAACAAAAATTATTTTAGCCTAAAGTTAATAATTTACTCTTTCTATAAAACTCCGTAGTCCACATTATTAAAATTAAACTTTAATTGTATAATTAGTAAAATATAATAAAGATAAAAACTATTATGATGAAGTTATCAATTGAGGCTCTTATGCTTGGTATACCGGAATGAAAAATATCAAAATGTATTCTACTATGACCCAATCATAGAATTTTTCCCCCGTGAAATCTACACCCGAAATCATTTTCCCCTTCTCAAAATTTACATACACACCTCTCATATCCGCATTCACTATTTAAAAAAATTAGTTTTTTAATTTGATCATTTCAAAATCATTTTAACTCAAAACTTGAAGTCACGATTGTCAGCAACATCTTTGCATGTGAATAATCGCACTCTTAACAGGTTCTGATCTCAAAACCGCAGAGTAAAAATTACCGTAGTTTATGCTTTTTAGGCACATTTGTGTTAAAATGTTTCGTTTTATCTAAGAAAATCATCATTTTCTTTTAAATATGACGTCATATTCACTTACTTAAGCATTTCTCCTAGTCTCTCAAACTTAGTATCAGTACACATTCAGAAGAAAAAAAATATGGAAACTTGTGAGGAATTATGAGTGTTTTCAAAAGCATTACGTCAATTTCCGAGCAAAATATTTTGACGCAAAATGTCACTAATGAGATTTTGCGCCACCAAACCCCATACAACAAAATTTAAACAATACAATTTTTTTAAAAAAAGGTTTGAAAAAGACGCACTTCTACAAAACTTATTTCAGTTTTAAGAATTAAAATACACGCTTTTTAATATATAAAATGGCGTCATTTGCATTTCAGTTTTACGATCCAGTCTTAAACAACATCTATAGAAAAGTATGCATATGCCGTCCTTATCGTGAATAATTCACAAACGCAGCATAAAGCATAATGTCGTAATTCAAGAAGCATATCGGGTATCTAATGATTCGTATGCCTGCATTTGTTTGTTTATAATAGCTCCATGTTTTATCGGAAATCATTCATTTATATTTTTTTGGAAATTCGGAAAATGTTATTACACACCACGGATTAATAAAATTGCATTCCTTCAGGTATTTGATACAAATTCAGTAAAACCGGAGAAAATAAGTCACATAAATAAAAAGAAAGGGTTATGTCGTGTGTAAAGTAAGTTTGCAATGAACTAAAAATCATTTAATTGATAAATAATAACGAAATAAAACCAAAATTCACTGGGTTTATAACAGACGATATTATTAACATAGCACGTAATTTTATTAATTTTTTTTTCAGTTTTTATGAGAAAATTGCAACAAAAAGATACAGTAATCTATTATTTTATTATTTTCCCTTTACTTTCATCAGAAATTAGTACTTCAGTTGCCACGATTACCTTAAAAAATACAGAAAAATTAATATCTGAAAAATAAATTGAGATACAGTTTTCAAACAAACTGCATTTGAAAGTAATTTTTTTTCTTATACGACGGTGTAAAAATTGAAAATGTGCGATTTTTAGAAATTTAAAAATTTGCAGTAGCGAAAATTGCAAAACAGAAATTTCAATTCAAATTTCAAAATGTTACCATTCGCAAAATGAGGTATGCGTTACGCACAGATATGTTTGTCCTTTATAATATAGATATATAAAAGCCGTTCTCTGAGTGTATGTCCTTTATACAAATCTTCAATTTTTGACTGATTTGCACGAAACTTGATGTACATATGCTTTAGAACATAGAAAAAGAGCTGTCTACTTAAAAAAATCATCAGCCCACTATTTATCTCTTTTCTCTACCACTTCCATAATTTAACATTATAGAAATATCTCCTTTTTTAATTTTCTAATTCAATAGTTTCTTTCCTGTTGCCACAACCTAAAAAGCTGCACAATAATTTTTAAAAAATGACAACGCGTATATTTTCTTTTGACGAGCCAATAAAAATTCAGATTAACTCGATATATTTTTTCATTTGTGAAATCGACGTCATTCTAATCAGAAAATGAAAGATTTTCCTATATATATGCAAAAACTTTAACTAAACACGTGTTAAAATGACGTAGTATCTTCATTTGAATGTTTTAAGGTTAAAAAATCTATTTTAATACAGGAGTTTTAATTTCAAGAAAACAAATTTGGAAAAGGTAATAATAAAAAAAATCGTTTGCTAGATATGACATGAATTTCTGTTTAACTGACATAACTTTGCAATGATGTTTTATTCTAAAGAGATACTTGTGATATTCTGAAATTAATCCTTATTATTATCATCCATAAAGTGAAAGATATATTTTTAAGCCACGCGAATTTAAAATTTTAGTCAATGCTATGTCATTTGAATGTGTTTATTGCTTTTTTCCGCGTATTGTCAGGGAAATCGTATACTTCAGTTACATTTGCTGAAGAAAACAAGCATTCTGGTTTTAAAAGTTGAAACACTTTACTATAATTGCGTCAAAATGATGTGTTTTTTCTGAAATTCAATTTCGCGAGTTTTATTATTAAGTATAAAAATATTAAAGCTTTTCATAAGCGTCAGGTTAAGCATTATTGCATTTTAATATTCTGTAATCAAGTTACATGTCAAGAATTCGCTAAAAACATGAATGATGTTATACTTTTGTAAACAATAGGTTCCATAAAAGGCATAAGTCACATTTTTAAAGTACGCCAAATAGCGTACAGCCTGATTATAGAAGATTAAAGATTAACCCATTTGCATTTACAAAGATAAAAATAGTTCACCATTTTTTTTGTTGTTGTTGTTGTTTATTATTCAATAGCGAAATTAGAAATTCGCCAAAATACAAAAACTCTCAAGATTATAAGGTATGTCATTGAACTACTGAATTTTTCATATTTAAAATAGAACTTCAACGATAAGTGCTTTGAATAGACGTAAAAACTTCATTTAAATATATTTTGAAGTTAAAACGTTTACTATAACATAGGCATTTCTATTTGATGAAAAAATTTTAGGAAACGATTCGCTAAATATGGCGTCACTTTCCATAAATATCTTGTCACTTTCAATAAATATGATGTCAAACTGACTTAAAAAAACGGTTGCTACGTTTTATTTCCTATTTTGTTGGCATGCTATATCATTAATTAATTATCTGTTTAGCTAAGTATTTTAATCCCTTAAATTCAATGAAAACATTCTGCAATTTATATTAAATACGATAACATAAAACATGTTTTTTCTACGATTTATATGAAATGGAAAATGAAACATAGCAAATGTTTTCTAAGAGCTTTTTTTTTTAAATAAAAGTTTTAAGATTGGTATCAGGACTGATAGCTTCTGGAATTTGATGTCATTATCACGTTATTCGCTGTAGATTTAGTTTTTATGAATGAATGTTTCCATTTAAAAAATAATCAGGCAATCCTCCCTGGAATATACGTGGTTAAAGACGGTCCATATACCGGCCGTTCACAGAATAGAAAAAATATATCGTTTTTTTTATTTAAAATACTAAAAGATTTCTTACATTTACAATATTTTTTAGAATTCCCAATAGCTACATAAAAGTATTTTTGGTACTTTCGTATTAACAAGCGGTCAATCGTGATTTTTTTCTATTTACAAAAACTTTCATTATGTGATAATTTTGAATAGTTCGATTTGAAACCTGTTAAATTCGAATTTTATTTTTTTATAGGACTTTCATTTCGTTTGACGATTTAGTAATGGTATATTGCACGAAAAAACTCCCAAATGATGAATTATTTACATTGTTTTAAGAGCAATCGGGCTCATCTTTTGTAATTGGGTTGCACGAATATTTAAAAAATATTCTTGCTTAAAAAATATTATTAAATCCACAAACAAATTAGTAAATTGAGAATCACTTTTCAAAAAAATAGCATTGAATGTACTTTTTGTTTTCCATTTGACGTTGAAAAAATCGAATGTGTAATGTTTAGAAGTTTAACAATTTGCAGTAAAAGCAAAATTTATGGGTTAGGTCATTGCGACCAAAAATATATTGCCAGCGTTACTCATGGACATGTCTTTTTCTTATAATATTGCATTCAGAGCAAATAGTTTTATCTTTCGTAATTTTGGGTTGCAAATTTAAAAAGATCTATACTTGAAAATTAATTAAAAATCAGTTAAATTCAGAAAATTGTATCTCAGTTTTATGATATTTAATGATCAGTATTAAAATCAGAAACAATTACAATCTGAAAATTGAGATATAATTTTCAAATATATTTCATTTGAAAGTATTTTTTTCTATTCAGCGTAAAAAAGGAAATTGTGCATGTTTAGAGTTAAGAAAAATTAATGTAAAGGCACAATTTATATGGGTAGGTCGTTCATACCATCAGTATGATGTCAGCGTTATTCACTAACATAATTTTTACTTTATAATGTTTATATATGCTATACCATCGAGAATTTTACTAAATACTACGCCAGTTGGTTGATTTTTTTTCTTCGTATTATCAGGAAAATCATATAATTTTCTGCTACATATCTACCCTATATATAAAAAATCCTAATGAAACGAATTTATGAAACGGATATATGAAATGACTGAAATGTAACGAATTTATGAAACGATCCTTTGAAACGACTGATTAAACAACTGATTCTGTTTCACAGCGATTTCTCCTAAAATATAGAACACTTTGCGATGAAATTAACACCAAAAATCCGTAATGATCCGTAGATCTCAAAACTGGTATTAGAATTTTTTTTAATTCGAATTAGTTTTCGAAATATAAATTTTTTTCTAATTTTAAATACTTTTTTCTAATGATGGTAACTCAAATTTTAATCATAACAGATATTTTTTTTACATATTTCAGAAAAGGTTATTCTATTAAACTAATTTGGCGACAAGTTTGGCCACCCTTAAATGTATGCTAAGAACAATGCTTTTTTTATTTCATTATCATTTTATTTAATACAAAATTTTCATTTAAAATTGAAAAATTTAAAATAAATGGCTTTCATTTCTTTCTTTTTTTAAAACGAATCGAAAACAAAAATATTAATTGCACTGACATGGTAACCCGGCTATTGTTGCTTATTTATTAATAAATGTTTATTTACATTTATTTTCTTTTTATTTAAGAAATAAATGTTATAAATTGCTTTGTTCTATAGTTATTAATTAATTTTTTTTTTTATTTATTGTTATTTCATTTTAAAAATAATAGAAAATAATTTAAAAATACATATGTAACTGGTATTCAAAAACGAGGTTTTCGCCAAATTGTCGTAAAAAAAATCAGGCCAAACCCGATTAAATATTGCAACAAATCCTGACATTTAATTTCAAATTCAAAGCAATGTTTTAATGGTTACTACTTAGTTATCCTGTCGATCAATTTCCCTAAATTATACAAATCGCCAAAGCACTCAACAAATTGACGTAATTTTTATTTTAAATAACGAAGAACAAATAAAGGCACATATGTCATATACGTCCCACATTGGCGCGATTTTTTTTTCTGACGCCAATGTCGTATACGAAACGGGTACTTACTGGCGCCAAAGTATCGTTATTTTGCTTGATGTGGTAATCCGGATGTTGTTGTTTATGCTGTTGAGGTTTTCGCCAAAATGGCGTCGAAAAAATCGCGCCAATATGTATATGACATCTGTGCCCAAATAAATTAGTATAGCTTTAATAAAAATAAGAATAAAAATGTCGAAATAAAAATAACGTGATTGCGTAAACACGTGTAACTTCCTTACAGTCAAGTGAATGTGACATTTACAATCAACCATTATTGGCATTTAATCTTATAGTTTGGCGACAGATTTTTGGTTGATGGGATAACCAAGTAGTACCGTTTTAATTTACCACTCGAAAAATAAAAAAAATGTTAACTGGCGAGTTAAAAAAAGCTATTGGCGAGATTTCCATCCGGCTAACATAATGGCATAACATAAATTTACAAACAAATTTCGAAATACGAAAATGCTTTTGTTCACTTATTAATAAAAGGAAAATTTTCATTCCAATATTCTGGTGCCAATGTGGCATTTAAGAATTAAAATTAAGCTGTCCAAAAATGAACCACCGCCCTTGAAGGGGTTAAAGCGGTAAATTGTAGTAATCGTAGTAAATTGTATTATGACAATCGTTTTACAACGCTGTTAGACTATGTTTACTTAATTCAATTTATTTTTGCTTCCTTTCAAATGTCTACTGGTCTTCTTAAATCAAACACGAAAACAACCATTGGATGTCTTAACAGTAACTGATTCGGCGTTAAATTTTTGCAATCAGAGAGAATTGAATGGAAACCCGTTTACAGGGAGATCGCTATAGGCTTTTTTCACTATAATTCAATCTTCTCTAATCTTTTTAAAACAGATCAAATTATCGGGCTTTTAGATTCTGCGGTGTCTGAACGGGGGTTCTGAACGGTGTCTGAAAGCGCGTAGCTTGCAAGGGGCAGAGCCCCCTAGTACTATCTACAATCTTTCAATTCTAAAAAAAAGTAACTAACACTGTCACCGCCGCCGCCGCCGCCGCCGCCGCCGCCGCCGTTGGTTTTGAATTTTTGTGACTGGAGGTCTTTCTTCGTTAATATTAAACTATTAGTACATACAAAAATATGAAAATCGGTGGTATTATAGAGAAATGTTTGATCAGCACGCTGATGCATACAGTTTTCAAATCGAAGAATTATTTTATGAGATATTTAATGCTAAAGTTGGACAAGATCGTTCCATTAAAAAAGTTTTATAGGAGCAAAAACTATACATGGGAATTTAATAATTTTTAGATGGTTTTATTCAATAGAAGTTTCCGGTGTGCATATTGCATTAATTTTTTTTTAATTTGACTCATTTTTTGTGGTTTTATTTCTATTTTAAATTCAAATATTCAGCATTTCGAGAGATATTTTTTACATATTTTAGAAAATGGTATTAATTTAAGTTGCTGCCAACTGTATAAACAGCGCAAACACTAAGGTTTGCTTCAAAAAATTATTTACACGTGACTATTATAAACAGAAAAAACCCCCTTCAAATTAGAAAAATTAATTAGGTATAAAAAGCAGGCACTTATTTAAAATTAAGTCATAAAAACTATATTTACATGTGAATTTTAAAAGAGAAAGGATATTGTAAAACTACAAAACAGGAATTCTGCTTTTTCAGAATTTAGTGTCGCCCCCGATGAAAAAAAAATATATATGTATATATAAATAGTATAAAACATATATCAATTTTAAGACTTACAGCACACGCTTATTTGATGTAAAATGACGTCATTTGCATCCGCTTAAGAATTCCACATTGACGATCCACTCTTAAACATCTACAGTAAAGTAGGCATAGGACGTCACTATCGCGAAATAATACACAAATGCAGCAAAAAGATTCCGTCATTAAAAAAACTCGACCAAAAAAAAGAAAAAAAAATAACCGGCTGTCTAATGATTTATAGGCTTTCATTTGTTTGTAACATTAATACACATACTTAAAATTAAATATAGTTTATAATAATAGTTCTGTGTTTTAACAGAATTCATTCGTTTATATTTTTCAAAATAGCACGTATTTTAATTGCATTTTCTTTCGGTTGTTATGAAAAAATGGCAACAAAATATATAATTAATGTTTTACAAATATTTTTCCTTCACTTTCTACAGAAATGGAGTACTTCCGTTGCCAATATTAAGCAAATGGCTCCAAAAACTACGAAAACATTTATATCTCAAAAATAAATAGAAATGCAGTTTTCAAACAAATTGCATTTAAAAGTACTTTTTTTCCCAATACGACGGTATGAAAATTGAAAATGTGCAATGCTTAGAAGTTTAAAAATTTGCTATAGAGTATTTAATCATATTGCTTTGTTTTACGGCTGGCTTCTGTAGGGTAACGTTATTTTTTAAGAAAACACAAAATAAGCTGGGAGAAAGAAATAGCATACCGTACCGGCGGCTAATAAATTCATTAACATGCGTTAAAAGACTTAAATAGGAGAAATTACGTCACATTACACTTATTACGTAAAAAGAACTTAAAATATTATTGCAAAACAGTTTACATTTTAAAATTGCGCGAGACATTTATTTGATATTTTAAATGATCTTTCCAACAATTTCAGCGTAAATAATATTTCATTTCTAAAAAAAGTATTTTCACCTGTATATTAAAAAGAGAAAGAAAAATTTGGTGAAAATTACGTCAGATTAAAAACGATAGATTTAAAATGTTTTACTTAAAAGAACTTTCTTTTGGTTTGTTAAAAAATACCGGGAGACAAAGACTCCGTTTACTTAATTAATCGTATATTAGCTTATTTTGAAATGTTTAACTGATTTTATTTAATCAAAGACTAAAAAAGCCATTGTATCTTTTAACAGCAGAGAAATGAATAGAAACCCGTTTATAAGTAGATGTTTTTTAAATACGCCACTGTTTTAGTTACGCCATTGTTTTTTAAATTATAAAGTAATCTTCCGAAATCTTTTTTAAGCCGATCAAATTAGCATGCTTTTAGAGTCTGCGGTGTCTGAACGGGGGTTGGCGAGCGTAGCTCGTAGGGGGCAGAGCCCCCTAGTAACATTAAAAAGAATTATAAAAATTAAAAAAATTGTTTGTTTATTTGTAGGAGGTAATCTCTGGAAGTACCGAACCGATTCCAAATGTATTGGTATAAAAATGATGGTGTTAGTCCCACTTAGAACATACGCTATATCTTATGTCCGTGCACTGGCCAAAAGGCGTGCAGGTGCAAAAACTTTCTAAAAATGCAATTTTTGTGTTACTGAAGGGCCTATAAACATATAATTTGGAATGGTTGTTACTTATAAGATATAAATGATCTCAAAGTACATTTCTTGAAAAAATCGGGATATAAAAGGGGTGAAAATGCGCGAAAAGCGTTCTAAAAAACGTTCTAAATTGTGATTTCTACGCAATCTCAGAAAGTACCTATTCGATTTTTTTTTAAATGGTCTGAAAACGATGGCGACAGCCCTTGCTCCAACATAGGCAATATTTTATGTCGGTGCCACTACCCCAAAAGGGGAGCAGGATCAAAAAACTTTCTAAATTGCGTTTTTTGTAATACTGCAGGTGCTAGCAACTTGAAATTAGGCATGGTACTTACTCATATAATATAAATGATCTCGAAGAACATTTCTTTAAAAAATCGAATTTTAAAAGGGGTGAGAATGCGCGAAAAGCGTTCTAAAAAACGTTCTAAATTGCGATTTCTACGAAATCTCAGAAGGTACCAATTCGATTTTTAAAAAAACGGTGTGTAAACGATAGCGACAGCCCTCGCTGCAACATAGGCCATATTTTATGTCAGTGCGACTACCTCCAAATGGGGCGCAAGAGCAAAAAAAATTCTAAATTGCATTTTTTGTGATACTGCCGAGGCTAGCTACTTGAAATTAGGCGTGGTAGTTACTTATATGATATAAATGATCTCTAAGAACATTTCTTTAAAAATTCGAACTTTAAAAGGGGCGAGAATGCGCGAAAAACGTTCTAAAAAACGTTCTAAATTGCGATTTCTACTAATTCTCAGAAAGTACCCAACCGATTTCAAAAGTAATGGTTGGAAATTGGTGATGACAGCCCTTGTTCCAACATAGGCTCTATTTCATGTCGGTGTCACTACCACCTAGGAGTTGCAGACGCAAAAAACATTCGAAAATGCGATTTTTGTGTTACTGAAGGGCCTAGAATCAGGAAATTAGGCAGCGCAGTTATTTATATGATACAAAGGATCTCTGTCATGTTCTGAAGAACATATACTATTTAGAACTTTTGTTATACATTATTTTTTTCCTTATGTATTGTCTGTGTACTAGGAGTTTTAAAATAATATTTTTTACCTATCTGGGATTTAATCCGAGTAGTCTGAGTGATATGGTATTAGTTGAAGTAATGTAGTTTATCCATTGAGCGGGTGTTTCTCTTGTCAGTCAAAGTGCAGACCTGAGTAAGTCAGACAAAGGCGTTCCACTCATCTATCTAGCGAGACAAGGGACATCGCGGGTAAGTACTATTGGAAGGGACAAGGCCCTGCTGACAGATTGAATATCCCCGTAGGCAGTGTGAGGAGAAGAGTGATACAGCAGAGATTTTCAGTGGATGCTTGGAGCTCAAGTAGTGAGTTGTTCCAGAGGAGAGTTCTTGGATAGAGCGTGATTAGGTGGTGAGAAGCTATTAGAGTATACAGCTAATGTGTTGTGAGATTAATAGTGATCTCAGATAACTCTAAGTTAACTAGCGTACGGTGAGATGAATCCAGAGTAGTTTAAAAGTACACAGAAAGTATTTACTGTATTTAATTTAATGTTGGACCGGATCACCTATATTGGAGTTCTTAATTGTAAATATTGTCTTTTTACGGTAAATAATGTGTAAATAAATTGTTAGTTAAGTTTAATTGAAAGAGTTGGTATTCTTTTCAACAAACTTTTCATAGCGTGACCGATATCACGTAATCATATCGGTGATGGCAGCATATAAAAAGTAAAAGTAAATTCTTGTGTGGATTTAGAGAAAACTCGACATTTGGCGGCAGCTACGGGATCGGATTGCCTGATATCAGTGACCAGCGAGCCGTGTGACAGTGTGTTAATGCCTGTACGTCCAGCGGAATTTTCGAGTGTAAATGCCGGAGCGCCCAGCGGAATTTTAGCCTGGTAATGCCGGATCGTCGAGCGAAATTCTAGAGTGCTAACAACCAAGCGTCGAGTGGAAGTACAGAGTGTGTGTACCCTATTGTCGTTTACAGTGAATCGATTTACAGTGTGTGCGTCCGAGTGTCGAACATTTTAACTGTGTTAAAAGTGAACCGCGGTGTGTATTTCATCAAAGTTACTCTTAAGTGTCGAATATTAAGTTCATTGTGGAACTACTTGTGGTCAGCTTAGTACCCCAGCGGATAAAGTATAAGGTAAGGTGTTTTGATCACTCTATCCTGCTGTTATTCTAGAAACCAATTTGTTTTTTTTTGTGTAATTGATAGTAATTTAAGATAAATAATGTGTATATTTTCACAATTTGTGTGCAATCAAATAATGATGTTGAGATACTATGAAACAATAACAGCCACATTTGCTATTGTTTTAAGAAAATGTTATAATTTTTTTTTTACTAGTATTGATTTCCTAATTTTTTTTAACGGATAATGGTAGTGAATAAAATTAATGTATCGTGTTAATAGTTGGAAGGAATAATAGAATTTACTAAAATTTAAATTATTATTAAAGTAATATTTAAATTAAGCAATACTATTTTAAGTTTGAAAATTTGATAATAAACGAGTAAGGCACATTTGCTTAGAATTTTAATAGGCTGGAAATAGCTTTCGAAAAAAATAAGGCTCACAAATAAAAAGAGGCCCACAGAGAAAAAAAAAAGAGTGTTGTGATTTTATTTGGTTTAAGTGGGAGATCCAGTATTTAATTTGGAAATATTTTACTGAGTATAATTTTAAGAATTTATATGTTTATTTATGCATTTTTTCTTTATGTGAACATCTCTATTTAATGACTGGCATCAGTACTTTTAATCAAATTTGCAACATATCAGTATTATTATATAAATTGTATGTTATTTTTCAATTCCTACTATCAGTTCACACTCTCCAGATATTTATTTATTTATATATTTATACTAGGGGGTTCTGCCCCCTGCAAGTTACGCTCGCCAACCCCCGGTCAGACACCGCAGAATCTAAAAACACGCTATTCTGATAGGTTTTAAAAATGTAAGAGAAGATTGAATTATACTGAATAAAAGCTGTGCAGAACTCCCTGTAAATGGGATTCCATTCAATTCCCTTTGATTGCAAAAATGTAAGGAAGAATCAGTTGCTGTTCAGACATCCAATGGTTATTTTTATTTTTGATTAAAGAGGATCAGTTAAACATTTGAAAAGTAGCTAAAATAAAATGAATTAAGCATACAGAGTATTTGTCTCCCGTTATTTTAAAACAATCTCTATAAAAATAGCCTAAGTCATGTGACCCTCATGAACGGTTCCGTCCGGGCCACTTCGCTTTTTATACTCTAGGTGCCATTTTAGTACTTTAATGTTAGCCATGCACAGGTGATAAGTCGCCAAATATTATTTTATCGCCATTATTTCATCTATATTATAATAGTTCAAGTCATCAACTGTTATAAACAAATACGGTGTGATCCCTTCGCTTTCATATGAAATTTTGGCATAGATGTCATATACGATATTGGCGCGATTTTTTTCTGACGCCAATTTGGGGAACGCATCAACAGCATAAACAACAACATCCGGCTTACCATATCAAGCAAAGTAGCAATACTTTGGCGCCAGTTAAGTACCCGTTGCGTATACGACATTGGCGTCAGAAAAAAAATCGCGCAAATATGGGGCCGTATATAACATCTGTGCCAAAAAATTTCCATTTTGATTAAAAAATCAAATTATTTTTCGAATAAAACTATATAAAATTTGTCATGGTCGCAAAGAATTCTTGGTACTTTTACGCTAGCCGGGTGCAAATCTCGCCAATATTTTTTTTCAAATTGCCAGTTAGCATTTTTCTTTCGAGTGGTTAATTAAAACATTGATTTGAAGTTGAAATTAAATGTCATGGTTTGTTGCATTATTGGGAAGAGTTCCATATTGTGTGCTGGTTGGCGCGATTGGCAAAGTAATCCAAAATGGCGCCAAAAAGCCATTTTAGCGTCTTATAAAATTTTTCAGGATGGCGGAAAAACATGGTCTTTAAATATTTCTAACATATATATATATATTTAATAATTGTTATATATGTCACATGTTAAAAAAGTACGATGTTTATACAGATAGTTTTATATGTATTGCGTATAGAGATATACCTTATACATACTTAATATATATACACCTATAAATAAATATTATGTAATTGTATATAATTTAATGTATTTATTATATTTATTATACATGTCAAATTAAAACCAAAGTTATATATTTTTCCGAAAAATATAGGCTAAGTGCAAAAAAATACGCAAAAAACATATGAATAAAGTCCATTCCAGAAAAAAAGCAACCCCATAGGCTGAAGATCGCAACCACATCGATTCATTTAATGCCAAAAAAACTAGGCAAAAAAAAACAGAACACAATATGGAATTCTTCCCGCATTATTTAATATTTGGCCAGATGTCATATACGCACCGCAGGTTTGGCGTGATTTTATTTTATTTCATTTTTTTTTTTTTTTTTACGAAAATTATGCGAAAACCTTTTTTTCGAATACCAGTTACATATGCATTTTGGGCATTACTTAGTTAACCGTTCACCAAAAATCTATTTCCAAACTATAAGATTAAATGTAAATAATGGTTGACCGTAAATGTCACATTCACTTGACTTTAAGTAAGTTACACATGTTTACGTCATCAAGTGATTTTTAGTTCGACGTCTTATTTGTATATTTATTAACATTATAGTAATTTATTTGTTCTTCCGTTTTCTAAAATAAAAATTATGTCAAGTTGTATAATTTGGCGAAATTGGTCGACGAAATAACTAAGTAGTACCATATAATAAATAATATTAAAATATTTATTTGCTTAAAAGACGTTATAAAAACACATTAAAAGTAAATTAAAAATCTATATTCTAAATATATTTTATCTATATTTATAAAATATAGATTTTTAATTTAATTTTAATGTGTTTTTATAACGTCTTTTAAGCAAATAAATATTTTAATAATATGATATGATTAGAAATGGACGTAATTTTGATTTACTACTCGCACTTATCTACGTAAGTAGTACCGTATTTTTTAATTATTTTCTATTATTTTCAAAAGGAAATAACAAAAATAATAATTAATAACTATAGAACAAAGTAATTTATATAATTTTAAAAGAGAAATAAAAGTAAATAAACATTTATTATTAAATAAACAACAATAGCCGGGTTACCATGTCAATCAAAATAATGCCATTTTGGCGCCAATCAGAATCTTTTGATTTGGCTAAAGATTGTTCAAGTAAATTGAATTATAAATAAAAGTAGCACGATACATTTCTTAGCATAAATTTAAGGGAGGCCAAACTGCTCGCCAAATTAATTTAAAATAACCTTTTCTGAAATCTGAAAAAAAAAAATCTGTTCTGATTAAAATTTGAGTTGCCATCATTAGAAAAATGTGCTTAAAATTAGAAATAAATTAATATTTCGAAAACTAATTCGAATTTAAAAATTCTAATACCAGTTTTGAGATCTCCAGATCAATACGGATTTTTGGTGCTAATTTCATCGCAAAGTATTCCATATTTTAGGAGAAATAGATGCGAAACATAATCAGTTGTTTAGTCAGTCGTTTCAAAGAATCGTTTCATAAACTCGTTTCATTAGGATTTTATATATACTAGGGGATCGTACCCGGGCTTGCCGAGTTAAAGAATATAGGTGAAAACATCTTTTTTAATTGAAAACTAATATATATATATATTTTTTATATGCAATAAATTTTTAGATACTTCACTTACATTAAAAAAGAATTTTCATATGGGAAAACTCGAATCATACAACAAAATAAATTTTTTTAATTTATCAAAAGCGATATTGTCTTATTAGCCGCTTGCTAAGAGTTATTTGACCAAGATTTTCTATTTATGGCATCCTTTTATATTCTGATAATTTCAGAGCTTATACATGTGTGTTAAATTTGTGTTTTATTTATATTATTTTATTTATTTATTCATAGGGGAGGTTTTTTTTTTTTTTAATGGATATTAGCCGTAAGAAAATGATGAACTCGTTATTTGTTTTAAGGGCAAACGGATTAATTTTTCGTAATCGAGCTCCGCGTAATAAATTAAAAAATATTTCATGCTTTAAAATTGTTTTTAAAACCATAGACAATCGGTAAACTGAGATGAACTTTGCAAACAAGTTTCATTTGAAAAAAAAAATCCTTGGTGATCTAAAAATTTAAATTGTATAATTACAAATATGTTAGATTTGTGTTTTTTCAATATTATTCTTTTATTTGTTGAAAAAGAAGTATTAATTTCGTTAATTTGTTTTTCACAAATATGTTAGATTGGTGGTTTTTTTAATATTATTCTTTTATTTGTTTATAAAGGAATCATTAATTTCGTTATGCAAAAATAGTCAGAAACAAATGCTGAAAAATGTTTGTTGCTTTATGTGTAAAATATTTCATATTATTATGTATTTATACAGGCACGTGATAAGATAAAATTAAAAAAATTATGCTTAAAAATTATTTTAGAAAATACACTGGTCAAAACAATTAAAGGATATTGCAGTTTTAGGTGGATTTTGTATCTGGTAAACTGTTTAGCTGATTGATACATGGTCGACAGACATAGTAGGTTATATGAGAATAAATTACACATGTTTGGCAGAAAAAAATGCATTTTATTGCGCATTTGTGTACTAAAGAAAAAAAAAACAATTTGTGCATATGAGAAAAAAAGAATAAGAAAAGGTGTTTTCTTCAAAGAAAATCATTTTCAGTAGGTGGTATGGTTTCCACGGGTGGCCAGCAACGTTGAGCACCTTTGAGGCATGGACTCAATGAGGCTATTAATGACGAGTTGGGGTATTCTGCCCCACTCTTCCAGAAGAGATCTTTTCAGTTCTTGGAGAGTTTGTGGGGGTTGTTGGCGGCAGAAACTCGTCTTCCTAGAGCGTCCCAAACGTGCTCGATTGGATTCATGTCTGGAGAACACACTGGCCATTCCATTCAAACGATTCCTTCCTCGAAAAGGAAATCCTCCACCAGGTTTGCACGATGTGGCCTGCAGTTATCGTCCATTAAAATGAAGTTAGCTCCGATTGCTGCAGCGTAAGGGACTACAATAGGTCTGAGGATCTCATCCCTATATCGGCGACCAGTCAGAGCTCCATCTCGAATGATGTAGAGGTCAGTGCGCCCGTCAGTGGAGATGCCACCATACACCAACACTCCTCCACCACCAAATCTGACACTTTCGTGCACGAACGCAGGATTATTCCTACTGCCACGGTCCCTCCAGATGAAAATACGCCTATTATCCGGATGCACAGAAAAACGGGACTCGTCAGAAAACAGAATATTGCTTCATTCATTTCTCCTCCAGTTGACATGCTCGGTTGCCCACTCCCTGCGGTCGCAACGATGGCTTGATGTTAATCTAACACATACCATCGGTCGGCGAGCATACAGACCTACAGCATGGAGCCGGTTTCGGACAGTCTGAGTTGAAATCGTGGTGCCTGTAGCCGAGCGAAGGTGTTGTTGGAGAAGAGTAGCGTTCATGGTTCGGTGTCTCCGAGCTGTTAACGCTAAATACCGATCTTCATTGGGCGTTGTTACCCGTCTACGACCTTGCCCTGGTCTTCGGCCTGCACATCCACTCTCCAAAAAACGGTTCCAGATCCTGGAAATGACACTTTGTGACACTCCAATGGCTTGCGCTACTTCGGCTTGAGTTTGGCCCCCATCTAACCTACCAACAATTCTCAAAGCTTCTGAATCTGTCAAATGACTTCGCTGAGACATCGTACTCATCGAAACAAAGCAATCACTGAATGCCGATCATCCTTGTCTTCATTCTCTTTTATCCAGTTGAAAGTCAAATTTCATTCGCTGCCACTGAAGCGACGTTTTTGACCTCGAACTCAAAATTTGCATATTCCACAGTTTGAAAACCAGAAAAATTTGCATTTGTGATTCTCTTCTTCTATTTTCGGCAAAAAAATTTCGTTTATATCTTTATTTTATATAAAACTTCAAATATCCTTTAATTGTTTTGAGCAGTGTATAATACATCAGACAATTAAGATAAAGTTTTTAATCAAATTGCATTTGAAAGGAAATTTTTTCCCTATGCGATGAAAATTGTAAATGCACGATGGTCAGAAGATTAAAAAATTGCAGTAGCGAAAATTTCAAGACCGAAATTTTATGGTGAAGTGTTGCCATTCGCAAAATGACGTCAGCGTTACGCACAGATTCGCTTGTTCTTTATATTATAGAAACTTAATCAGTAAAATATAGTAAACATCAGTTATTAGTATGTGGTTATCTATTGAGGCTCTTATGCTCGGTATTTCGGAATGATAAACAGCAATTTTCACCTTCTCAAAATTTGCATACGCACTTCTCAGATCAATATTCATCATTTTTTTTAATTGTATTTTGTTTTATCATTTAAAAATCACTTTAACTCAAAACTTGAAGTCACGATTGTCAGCAACATATTGTATATGAACAGACGCACTCTTTACTTGAGATTCTAATCTCAATTCCAGAGAGTAAAAATTTCAGTAATTTATGTTTTTTAGACGCATTTGTGTCGCATGTTTAGTTTTATCTAAGAAAATGATCGTTTTCTTTAAAATATGACTTTATTTTCACTTAAATAAGCATTTCGCCTAGTGTCTGAAATTTAGTATCAGTACACATGCAGAAGGAAAAACAATATAGAAAATTTATGAGGAAAAATGCGTGTTATCAAAAGCAGTATGTCATTTTGCGTTATTATGCCCTTAATATAACATTCTGCTCCTAATGGGACTTTGCGACACTAAACCCTATACAACAATTTTTATCAACGATCTTGAATTTTTATCAGAAAATAGCATGAATAAAGATAAAAATACCTCATTATTTCTCTCTTGACTGCAATAATGAAAGCTACCTAATTTTCACCGTTTTGAAGTAATTACATAAACTGCTTTTAAAATTAAAATATGAAACTGGGGATATTAAAAAAAAAGAAGAAGAAGAAGACAGTGCGATCACATCTACAAATGAAGAGTTTTTAGTTTTTAAAAAAGTATTAGTAAAATTGGTTCAGTGAAAGATCAGGGCAGATGTCTAAAAAACACACTTCAGTTTTCAATGTATAGATTATATAAAATAAGAAAAAATTAAATTAAGCAAATTATGTTATTTAGATAAAATAATAGTAGAATGCCCTAAAGAATAGCATTAAAATTTTATTATTCGAGAGAATTTTGGTCAAAAACTTCAGGAACATGATATTATTTTAAACCACGAATTATTTATTTGCTTGTCTAACTCGGGAAGCAAATCCATCCAAGCGAGAATCATCAATTTATGTAATATAAATCGCTATTATTTGCATTTCACCTGTCGTTTATAAAGACACACTAAATTTTCTAAAACATTGCGTTTTATTAGTGTGTTATTTCGATTATAATATTTTCAAAGGGAAGCATATTCACCTGTGAAGAATTTCAAAGCAACTGGACTGTCAAAATGACGCACTTCTACAAAACATATTTCAGGTTTAAGAATTAAAATACACGCTTTTTTATAAAATGACGTCATTTGCATCCGCTAAAGAAATCCCCTTTTACAACCCAGTTTTAAACTTCGTCTATAGAAAAGTATGCATTTGACGTCATTGTCACGGAATAACGGACAATATTCTTGACATAGCCCATATTTTAATTTCAATTTTTTTTCAGGTTTTATGAGAAAATGGCTACAAAAAGATACAGTATCCCCTATTTTCGACTATTTACCATTTACTTTCAATGACTTTCAATAGAAATGGGGTACTTTTGTTGCCACAATAAGAAAAATGGTATTAAAAACTACAAAAAAATTAATATCTCAAAAATAAATTGAGATACAGCTTTCAAACAAATTGCATTTAAAAGAGCATTTTTTTCCTTACACGACGGTGTAAAAATTTAAAATTTGCAATGTTTAGAAGTTTAAACATTTGCAGTAGAGAAAATTGCAAAACCAAAATTTTATTTCAAATTTCAAACTGTTGCCATTCGCAAAATGACATATGCGTTACGCACAGATATGTTTGTCCTTTATAATATAGATAGGATAGATATTTATATATCTTTTTCAAATTTTCAATGGTTAATCAAATACTCATTATTCATCCTATCAAATTGAATTAAATTTTTTAAAACTGGTACTGGATGACAATTGATGTTAATGCAGTTTTTTCAAATATTAATTAATTATAAAAACTTTTCAAAATAACAGACATTACATTACATTACAAGATAAAAACACTAAAAACAATATAAAATGACGTTTCGGATTCATTCTGATTCCCTCATCAGCTAATTCCTAACGTAAATTCATACTAGATTTTAAAGTTCAACAAGTAGAAAAACATTACATGAAGTTGCCAAAAAATTATAGTTAAAACAAAACTGAATATTCTATTGGTAGAGATGCAGTCTCGTTAATTGCTAAATCAGCAGTTCTCGTGTACCAAGCTTCCAAAAACGTACGACTTGCATAAATGCTGCAGCCTGATCTAATTATATAAGCATTCTGAAAACTCGGAAAATGATCAGTTTTCATGGCGTGGTCAACAATTTTAGAATTTAAATTTTTATTTCTAAAAGCACGTTTATGCTCCTTAAGTCTTGTTTCAAGTGTACGGCTGCTTTCACCTATGTAGACTGCATTACACTGTTTGCACGGAATTCCATAAATAACATCTTTAAACTGTGAGATTGTATATCGATGCTTAAAATTGCTTAAAAGATGCTTAAGTGTTTTCTGTAGGATGAAGGACGTGTGAATGCCAAGTAGTTTCAAAAAATGCAAAATATTCTCTGAAATACCTTTGTAATACGGAATTCTTGCGAATTTATTAACTTTCATAAGTTGGAAGGGTGGAGCAGTATCCATGTGTGCATGAAGAAGTTCCACAAAAATGCGAAAACAAAACTTTTCAGGTTAACTATTCAACTTTAAATCGTATAATTTTTTTTGTATTTCTATATTAAAAAGCTCTTCTGTGCCGCAATATCGTGTAGTTCTGGTAAATAAAGTCTTCACAACTGCCATCTTATGGGGTTTAGGAGATTCGGAATTAAAATTGAGATATTGTCCAGAGAACGTTGTTTTTCTGTAAACTGAAGTTTCAAGGGTTTGCGACTCCACTTCGCAAACTCTTGAAACTTATGCGGTTACGTATAAACGTTTTAAGGGTAAAGATAAATATATAAACAGTGAAAAAGTGAGACCGAAGAAAGATAGTAAATTTAGTGGTAATTGGAGGCAAAACGAGAGTAATCAGGTTAATTCATTTTCGGGAAGGAAAACTGATTCTAAGAGACCTAGTAAGAATTCAGCTCGTAGATGCTTCAAATGAAGGTTAAGAGGTCATTACTAACGTTGTTGTAATAAAGTAAGTAATGAGGAAAATAAAAATACTAGTAAAGGGTGAGAACAGAAAGCGGGTATAAATAAGATTGTCGTGAAAGGAAACAAAGAGTTACCTGAATGAGTTTTCGAGGCGAGGATATCGGCGAAAGCCGAACAGAGAACTAATGTTATTGGTGAGAAAATTGAAATTAGTGTAAATGGGCAGAAAGTGAAAGGGTTAGTAGATTCTGTATGGGAAATAAGTGTCGTTCATAAAGATTTGGTACCGGAAGAGAAATTAAAGGGGGCTGGCAGTATTTATTTGCAAGGACTGTTTGGTGAAGCAGTTAAATCACCATTGGTTAAATTACCATTAGCTATTCAACAATTCGGACAAATTAATGTAATTCAGCAGGAAGTACATTGCACGGTAACTGATAATATTAATAAGCAAGTACTAATTTTACATTCCGGAGTGATGAATAAGTTGTCAGGGGTCAATCGCGATGCGTCATTGCTAGAATCCCAAGAATTAGAAAGTTCGGAAATGTGTGTCGATAACTTGAGTGAAAAGGAAGATATGAGAATCGATAATTGTAATGTTTACGCAATAGAAACGAGATCGGGAAATTTACAAATTCAGGATGAAAAAAAGACGGAAATAGAAGCAAATGAGAATAATAAAGTTACCACTAGTAATTCAGATATGTTTAAGAAATCCCAATTGGAATGTAAAAATTTAGAGAGAGTTTGGGAATTAGCTAAAATGGAGAAAGTAGATTTTTATATTGTAAATGGGTTATTGTATAATAAGGAGAAATTGTTAGGCGAAAGTATAGTGCAATTAGTAGTGCCTAAAGCCAAAAGTGAAGGAATCTTAAAATCAGCGCATGTTTCTAATGAGGGAGAGCATCACGCGGCAAAGAAAACCTTAGAGAAGCTTAGGCAATCTTTTTATAGGGAAGGTATGGCTAAAGAAACTACTAAAATTTCTAAATTATGTCTAGAATGTCAATTATCTAGAAATGTGAAAGTGAGTGACAGAGTCTTAGTTGAGTTGGCGGATGGTAGCAAAAAGTATGTGCATCAAAATAAAGGAGATTTTATTGTCAGGTGTAATATAGTTAATATTGTTTTTGAAGGTGATGAAGAATTTGGAGAAGTTGGGAAACTTTCTATTTTAAACCGAGAACAAGAGGTAGAACGGGTCATAAAATGGTTTGAAATAATAGGGTTACCTAATAGTCAAGTCAGGGATATAAAGTCCCTTTTGAGCGAAAATAAAGAGGTGTTTATGGGTCCTGTGCAACCATTGGAATTAGGGGAGCACCGTATTGATTTGAAACCGGATGTGGTAAGGAAAAAGCCAAAATTATATAGTGCACCAGTTGCTTATCAAGAGGAAGTGGATAGACATGTCTAGGAGTTATTAGAATTAAACCTAATCGAAGTATCACATGCAGAAATTAGTCATCCAAATGTTTGCTGGGCGAAAAAAGACGCAACTGTTAGACTTTGTATAGATTATAGGGCTTTAAATTCAGTGACGCAGGTTCCAACCTTTCCTATGAATGATTCGCAGGTCATCATGTATACTGCAGGGCCAGCTACATATTTGTCTTCGATCGATTTATTGAGGGGTTATTTGCAGATTAAAATGGCTGAGGAATGTAAACATTTGGCAGCATTTACAACTAATAATGGAACTTATCAGTGGCGAACTATGCCTTTTGGTTTATCAGGGGCGGCTGCTACCTTCCAAAAGGATATGAATGAGGTTCTTCAAGCTCATCGCAGGTATGCACAAGCATATATTGATGATGTCATAATTTTCTCAGATAGTTGGGAAGAACATGTGATAGCAATCACTGAGGAACTTTAAAATCGAAATTTTAAGATTAGACTGCATAAGTGTCAATTTGGAGAAAGGTTAACTAAGTTTTTGGGTCTTGTAATCGGGGATGGAACACATGCACCGGATGAGGAGAAATAGGAGCAATAACGGATTTAAAGATACCGAAAAATAAAAAGAAAGTTAGATATGTTTTAGGATTAATAGGATTTTACCGATCTTATATTCCAAATTATGCAAAAATTGTCATACCTGTAAGTGAATTAACTAAAGGAAAGGTTAAAAATACTGTACCATGGGATGAAAGGGCAGAAAAAGCATTTAATACCCTTAAAGAGGAATTATGTAATGTGACGCGTTTGGCTATACCTACGGTAGACCTGGAATATCAGCTTCACGCCGATGCTTCAGACTGGCAGTAGGATGTTATCTTACTCAAAAAGATGAAAAGGGTCAGTTTAAGCCAATAGCTTTTGCAAGTAAGAAATTATCAGGGGCTCAGCATGCTTGACCGAGTATAAAGAAAGAGGCTTGGAGTGTTCTCTTCGGGTTGCGAAAGTTTGAAAAATGGACATATGGATCTCAAATTGATATCATCACTGATCATAACCCATTAAAAGTTCTCACTGAAACAACTCCTAGGTCCCCCAAACTCACTAGGTGGGCTCTTGCATTGCAACGCTCGAACCTGAGTATTTCTTATCAACCGGGAGCACAACATTTGGATGCTGACGAAATTTCTAGACTACATAGTAAGAGCTGGCAAGAACAGCTAGTAGCTAGTCCATCTGCATCAATGACTAAATAATTGACAAGCATTAAATGTGTAAACATCAAGTTTTAAATTTTTTTGTTTATGTGTAATTGTTTTTGAATCTTGCGTTTATAAAAGTGTATCAGCATGTGTAATTTTTCTTTAATAATCATATTAGTATACGGTTCATCAGAGATGTCAGTAGATAATGTTCTGACATCTAGAAATATGTATGTAAATAATAATAACGAAGAAACCTGCAAAGGAACTGTTGAACTCTTCTCGGATATTACTATATGTTCGGGGAAAATTAGTCCTAAATTGCATATTTTCCGCTAAGGTGGGAGGTGTCAGGTTCTGATGAGCATATACTATTGAGAACGATTGTTATATATTATTATCTTGCTTATGTATTGTCTGTGTACTGGGAGTTATAAAATAACATTTTTTACTTATCTGGGATTTAATCCGAGTAGTTTGAGTGACATGGTATTAGTTGAAGGAATGTAGTTTATCCATTAAGTGGGTGTTTCTCTTGTCAGTCAAAGTGCATACCTGAGTAAGTCAGACAGCACACTGATATTCTACCGACTAAACCACATGGAACGACGCCCAGTCTGTAAAATTTCTCACTATTACAGGTTGGCAAGGCTACAAACGCAGCACAAGATGGAATATTTATCGTGAGCCACCGACATGCGGTAAACACGAAACTTAATGAAATCCAGCATCGAAACTATATTAATAATTGGAAATTTTTCCAGGGAGAAACATTCGCCTTCCATACAACATTTCAAATTAAAATTGCCTTTTAAGCAATTAATTTGAAATTTGATTTTCATTTGAAATATTGTATGCAAGGCGAATGGTTCTCTCTGGAAAAAATTCCAAGTATTAATATAATTTCAATCGATACTGGATTTAATTAAGTTTCGTGTTTGCATCATGTTGGTGGCTCACGCTAAATATTCCATCTTGTGCTGAGTTTGTAGCCTCGCCATCATGTAATAGTGAGAAATTTTCCAGCCTGGGTATCGTTCCATGTGATTTAGTCGGTAGAATGTCAGTGCGCTGTACTAATGGCCCGGGTTCGAGTCCCAGCATGGAATCTTTTTCACTATTTGCGTCTTTTAAGCAATTAATTTGAAATTTGATTTTCATTTGAAATCACAGTGTTTATGACAAGTTCGTCACAAATGACCCATATTTCACAAATTGGTCACAGTGTGACGTCAAAGCATTGTCGCTTTCGTCACAGGTTCGTCACAAAGTTAATGCCAAAATAGTCACAAATGACACACTTTTCACAAATTTGTCACACCGTGACTTCACAGAGTGGTCACAATGTGACGTCACAAACGACCTCTAAAACGGCCATAACGACCTCGCATTCTAGTCACTGTGACGTCACATCGACGTCACGTGACGTCACATCGACGGTCACAAAATCACAGTGTGACTTCACAACGACGTCGCCGTGACGTCACCATGCCTTACGGGGCTATTTATTTATTACCTTCGTCGCCAAACAATGCAATTTTAAGCCAAATAAGAAAAAGTGTGAAATAAGACGAGAGAAGAGCATTTCGGAGTACATTTTTATATCCAAGCGTAAATTATATAAAAAGCAGTTAAAATTATAATTACGTAGTCAATCACTTAAATTTTAGTGTAAATGTCTTCCATATACACACATATTCTAAAATAATTTACTTTCAAAGATTTAAAATATTTTTTTACCATACTATGGAATAACATTACTATGGAATCATGCGTTTTGTTTTCATCAAGCATGTGATTTTTATATCCTCGAACTCAGATCATTACTTATTAATTGAATATTGTGTATTATGTTATTTTTTTAACATGCCGAACATATTGTCGATTTCACTTACAGGAATATTCACTGCTTTAAGAGTTAGGATATAAGAATATTGTTAAGAAGATTTCTGAAATTATACGTTATTACTATAAAAAAATAAATAAAATAAAAATAAACATTTTGCAGTAAATATTGCTTGCTAATTTGTCATTTCTTTTTAGCTTTTTCTGCATAACTTTCTTTTGCTTAACGATCGTTTAAAAAATGTTTTATTGAACATATTGGACTAATCTTAGGGAATCGTGTCACCCGCCAATTAGCATATTGGATGGCGTATCAAAATTCAACAGATTAGACAGATTTTGAAATTAGCGATTACTAAATGGTGGCAAATGGAATAATGCCCGTGGACTTATCATTTCAGACTAGATATGATTAAATTACCTGGAATTTCAATCAGTATAAAGCGAATTGTCCTGACGCACACTCTAGCACCTAAACAAACAACAAATTAAGAGTTATTTTCATAATCTGGGTAATTTACACTACAGACGGAAGATTAATTTACTCTTAAATATAAAGAAAATAGCAGGCTTTTTTGCTTGTCCGTGTTATTATGCTCTTTAGAAAAATGCGAAATAAATGTTCGATTTAGGTATTCACCAAAATGCATATTGCTAAAATTTTTGTAAAACTAACTTTATTTATCATTGTCAGATCTTAACCCTAGTACACGTGCAATAATATTGTTGCATCAGTTTTAATGTTTGACGTGAACCCTCACAATGACGTCGATTCCTGATGATTATAAAGATTTTATTGGATGCATGAGATTTATTTTTCTACAAGATTAATTCTTCGAGTTTTTTTCCGAGTTAACGGTTACATGATTTCAGCTGGTGTACAAAATGAAAAGGCAGTGAAAATGACGTCATTTTAGATTTATTCAGGCAATTCATCTTTAAAAAGGCACATTTTTATGTTTCGCCTTTCTTTTAAATATGAAAGTTAAACAATCTTCTTTGTCTGCAAATAATTTATTACTGTTTTGTCAAGATGGCTGATGAAGCTGGCCAGCGAACTTGGTCGAGATATTGATGTATACTATCCACATGCCTTCTTACATCGAAATAGGCGAATACGTGTGTTATCGCGTGACAATTAGAAGACCGTTTCAAAGTGTTAGCCATGCTAGAAATTCAAAGTGCTATAATTCAACCATTTTTTTAAGATATAAACAAAAGAACAAATTTTCAGAAACAAAAACTGCTCCAGAATCTTTGTATCAAGGCCAAACACATAAAAAAATCTTTTTCATTTTCCAATTTTTTAATACCTTAAATTAATTTTTTTAATAGCAAACCTTTTGAAACAAGATGGCGAATGAAGCTGGCCAACGAACTCGGTCGAGACATTGGTATGTATTATGTACAGAGACATCCAAATTACATCCAAATCGGTTCATAAATACGCCTATTATCGCGTGACAAAAATCAGGTCGTTTTAAAATGTCAGCCACAATAGAAATTCAAAATGCTATAACTAAGCCATTTTTTTAGATATAGACGAAACAAAACCTGTTCCGGAATCTTTATATTAAGGTAAAACACATACGATAAAAATCTTTTTCATTTTCTAACTTTTAGGTATCTCATTTTAAATTTTAATATTTTTAAAATTTTTTAAATGGCCGCCATTTTGAAACTAGATGGCGGATGAAGCTGGCCAACGAACTGGGTCGAGATATTTGTATGTACTATGTACACGCCAAGGTACATCCAAATCGGTTCATAAATACGCCTGTTATCACGTGACAAAAATCAGGACGTTTCAAAATGTCAGCCACGCTAGAAATTCAAAAGTCCTTCCGGCCACTGCCGGGAGGAAGAGATATCTTTCATATTCCGTATTTTTAAAAAGCCAGCTTATATTATTCAAACACACAAAGCTCAATTTAGTGGAAACCGATTATAGGAGATTCAATACTAATTTTTATCAATACTAAAACATTATGAATGAGAATTTCGCGAAATTACTCAGCTTTATCCAAGCTTTTTTTATTTAAAGTAACTTATATTTGGTTGCCAAATTTGGCGATATCTTGAAGAGCCTGTCATTTTAAGACAACATGGTGGATGAGGCTAACCAGTGAACTTGGTCGAGACCTGAGTAATTCAAGTGCACATGCTCACTCACATCGGAATCGGTTGATATATACGAGTGCTGGCGCAGGCAAAAATCAGATTTTTCAAAATGTCACCCCCCCCCCCCCCCAAAAAAAAAAAAAAATCTTTTTCAATTTCTAATTTTTTTGCACCTTACTTTAAAAATATTTTTTTTTATTTACTGGCCGCCATATTGAAACAAGATGGCTGATAAAGCTGGCCAGCGAACTTGGGCAAGGCATTTCTATATACTATCCGCATGCCTTCTAGCATCTAAATAGGTTAATAAATACGCGTGTTATCGCGTGACAAATATCAGATCGTTTCAAAATGTTAGCCATGCTAGAAATTCAAAGTGCTATAATTCAACCATTTTTTTAAGATATAGACGAAACAAAAACTGCTCCGGAATCTCTGTATCACGGTCAAACACATGAAAAAAAATCTTTTTCATTTTCCAATTTTTTGATACCTCATTTTAAATTTAAATTATTTTTTTTAATGACAGCCTTTTTGAAACAATATGGCGAATGAAGCTGGCCAACGAACTCTGTCTAGACATTGGTATGTACTATGTAGACACCAAGTTACATCCAAATCGGTTCATAAATACGCCTGTTATTGCGTGAGAAAAATCAGGTCGTTTCAAAATGTCAGCCACAATAGAAATTCAAAATGCTATAACTCAGCCATTTTTTTTAGATACAGACGAAAGAAAAGCTGTTCGGGAATCTTTGTATTAAGGTCAAACATATTCAAAAAAATCTTTTTCATTTTCCAGTTTCTTGGTACCTCATTTTAAATTTTAAATTTTATAATTTTTTTAAATGGCCGCCATTTTGAAACAAGATGGCGGATGAAGCTTGCGAACGAACTCGGTCGAGACATTAGTATGTACTATGTATACACCAAGGTACATCCAAATCGGTTTATAAATACGCCGGTTATCGCGTGAGAAAAATCAGGTCATTTCAAAATGTCAGCCACGCTAGAAATTCAATGTATACTATCCACATGCCTTCTTATAGATTATGCCTTCTCTAAGTGCTATAACTCAGCCATTTTTTAAGATATAAACGAAACAAAAACTGCTCCGGAATCTTTGTATCAAGGTCAAACATATAAGAGAAAAATATTTTTTATTTTTCAATTTTTTGGTACTACATTTCAAATTTTAATTTTTTTTAAAATTTAAATGGCCGCCATTTTGAAACAAGATGGCGGATGAAGCTCGCCAACGAACTCGGTCGAGACATTTGTATGTACTATGTATACACCAAGATACATCCAAATCGGTTCATAAGTACGCCTGTTATCGCGTGACAAAAATCAGGTCGTTTCAAAATGTCAGCCACGCTAGAAATTCAAAGTGCTATAACTCAGTCATTTTTTAAGATATAAACGAAACAAAAACTGCTCCGGAATCTTTGTATCCAGGTCAAAAACATAAGAAAAAAATATTTTTTAATTTTCAATTTTTTAGTACCACATTTCAAATAAAAAAAAAAAAAAAATTAAATGGTCGCCATTTTGAAACAAGATAGCGGATGAAGCTGGCCAACGAACTCGGTCGAGACATTCGTATGTACTATGTATACACGAAGTTTCATTCAAATCGGTTCATAAATACGAGAGTTACAGTGAGACAAAGATCAGATATATATATATATCAACTTTTGAACGGAGGGTGGTTTCGGGATCTAGGGGTCATGACCGATGAAAATATACCAAATGTTTTTGAAATCGCTTTCCTCCGAACCTTCCTTATTCCTTTATTAACTTATTTTTAAAGAATGACACGTCATAAAAGTTTAAAAACGAAAATTATGACGATATTTTAATTAGAGCTGGTTTAATGATAAAATATGTGGAGCGTTATCGATTCAAAGAGGGGTAAACTTGAATTTTAATATCATTTTTTTTTGTCTATTATTAAAGAATGACGCGCCACAAAACTTTAAAAAGGAAAATTATGACGATATTTCAATTAGAGCTGGTTTAATGATAAAATATGTGGAGCGTTATCTATCCAAATAGGGTAAACTTGAATTCTAATATTTTTTTTTGTCTATTATTAAAGAATGACACGTCACAAAACTTTAAAAAAGAAAATTATGACGATATTTCAATTAGAGCTGGTTTAATGATAAAATATGTGGAGCGTTTTCGATCCAAATAGGGGTAAACTTGAATTTTAATATCTTTTTTTTTGTCTATTATTAAAGAATGACACGTCACAAAACTTTAAAAAGGAAAATTATGACGATATTTCAATTAGAGCTGGTTTAATGAAAAAATATGTGGAGCGTTATCTATCCAAATAGGGGTAAACTTGAATTTTAATATCATTTTTTTCAAAACAGATATTTTTGATGTTGCGCACATCATATTTTCAAAACTAAGTACCGTAGAAACTTAATATTTTGTGTTACATTCTATTATTTATTGTTTTATATGCTCTACATATTTTTAAATATAAGTACATGTAACATATTTATTTATTTTTTAAAAAAAATATTCAAATTTTGTCACAAATGTTGTATTTTATTGTTTAATTGCCTGAACAAGTAATTTCATCCGTAATTTTGATTATTATTTTAGGTTAAAGTTAAAGCACAATATTTTATGAATATGTATATGTAATATTAACTAGATATACCGGATATATTTTTAATAATCCTGCCAGTAACAAATGTATGTCAAATCACCTTTTAAAAATCCTTAATTAGTATGTCTTAATTAAAATAGTTTCTAAATATTTTTAATTAAAAGTATTAAAAGGAATACGTAAACAAAGATTTCTATAATTTACACACAAAAAAAAAAAATAATTTGAAGATTATTTACAGCTTCAAGAAATTTTTAATATTGTATTAAAATAAAACAATATCGACCTGCTTAAGGAGATTTCCCCCCTTAAGCCATCGCCCTTACTAGGACTTCCCTCAGAGGGATTAGTCTGAGCGATATTGCTAAGAACATAGATTTAATAATAACATGTGGAAGCAAAGAAAATAAGATTTTATCTTTAATTGTACATATACTGCGATAAATTGAAATGATGAAAATAACCGAATAGTAGAATTACAAAATCTTATATAGAATTTCGTATACACTGTTTAAATAAAATGGAAAATCAAACCATGCAAGACATCCATGCGTGGATATAAAATTGAAAGTACGCAATATATTAAAAGTAAAATAGAAATGAAACACTAAATTACCTTAGATCGAAATTTTAACTGTATGAAATTATGTCAAGGGCATAATCAGACGCTCCGCACCAATTTCAGTAACTTTAAATGACAAATATATGATGTTTAAAAAGAATGGACTATACTTTATATGGTGTGTGCTCCCCCAGAATAATTAATCTTGTACAATATCTGTTTTCCATGGATGCAATGAGGTTGTCGATAACAGTTAAGGAATTCTCTCTTCAAAATCTGATATAGTGTCAAAGTACCGAACACATCAACAGTGGCATGCAATGCCTCGTTAGAGTGTTTTTTATATATGCTCGATCGGATTTAAATGATGAGAATATGCTGGCCACTACATACGCTGTATTGCTTTGTTTTCAAACATATTCTGCACAAGTTGAGCTGTATTTAGCATGTATTAAATAAAAGAAATCGGCAAGGATTGCAACATAAAGTATGACACAAGATCTGAATATATCGTCTGCATAACCTTTGAGCTGTCAATGTGTCATTTGAAGTAATTTACAAATCCATACATATTTTTTCAGCAAATCATGCAAGCTAAAATACGCCAATATGAACCCGATTATGAAATTTCACCAGAATAAGTTAATATATAAAAAATCTACTAATCATAATTGAGAATATGACCTTATGATAAAATGTCTAGAAAAATGAATTAAAAAAAAATTCATATCACATTTAAAACGTCACTTCCTTCTGTTAGTGGCCTTGTCGAGAGATAGAAAAGCCTAGAGAAGGAACACTTTAACAAGCACTTTTGGGAAACCTACTGACTGTTGCATACAGGTCTTTATTCAATATTTACAGAATATATTTAATGTTAGGTGGGTATCTGTCAGTTTTGTTGCATTTAAATTGCATGCTTAGTGGAGGAAATGCAGCATTATAAAATATTTAAAGTTGCTATACCAAATAATACCAAATTAATGGAAATTGAGAACGCTTTTCGCTCATTTCATCTTTTTAAATTTTAATTTTTTTAGAAACCATTCATAGAGACAATTTTATATTTAAAACTAACCCGAAGCAAAATTTCAAGATTTTGGGCTCAGCAGTAACACAGAAATAGAATATTTTCGAAAGTTTTTTTTTGTTTCTGCAGTGTTTTATATAGCGACATTTTTAGAAATTGTTCTATTGCGAGAATTTACGTCATGATAAATATAGCCATGTCATTTTTCATGTTTATATTCCTAACAGTTCCATGTACTTCGTTACTTAGATCATCTTTAGATATTTTTTCGCTTTGTTTAGTCTTTCGATCTTTTAGAATTCGTTCTACAACGCGAATTTACATCTTATAAATTAATGCCATGCCAAAGTTCTAGTTTCTAACCCCAAGAGTATCCCAGAAATTTCAGTATTCCAAATAAATCATAATTTAGATCCTTTCTAGAAATTTTTACGTTTATCCATCAAATTGAACCTTTTGGAGAGCGTTCATAACGAGTATTTACATCTTAAAAGTAACTACCACACCAAATTTAAAGTTTCTAACCCAATCAATATCACAGAAATTGCAATTTTAGAAATTTTTTGCTCCTGCAGGGATGTAGGTTGTTGCACTGACATAAAATAAAGTCTTTTTTTCGGAGCAGAGATGTCCACCAACATTTTTTTAAGTTGGCTATGTAATTTCAGAGATAACACCTCACGAACGACAAGCATTAATAATATTATACACTTTATAATATTATAACGCTTTATAATATTAGCATTAGATGTACAGATACAAAAGCCATTTATCTGTTACAAACTGAAGTGACCGGCGTTTCCCAGAATTTGAAGGATGTTTGTTCTGAAAAATCAATCTTAAAATTTAACATACAACACAAAACAAACATTTAAAAAAGCAGTCGAAATGTTGTACGCATGAGTCAGATGAAAACACTATATAAAAATGTATAAATGTATATAACAGACGCAAAATAATATAGCTATGAATGAACTTATTTAAATTTATAATTGGAGCAATAATGTTAAAATATGCCAATATTTCCCTAATCGGGTTTTTATCATGATTCAATGCATTTTTCACACTCATATGACGTTACACTATATTCACCACGTCCTCTATATTTCCAATATAACGTAATACTTTCCTCTTTCACGTGAAAACCTTGAAATAGAAAATTTATGAAGTTATATTCACTTTCATTATTTCATTTTCTTTTTTCACGTGAATATCTTGCAATAGAAAAGTTATGATGTAATATTCACCTTTTTTTAAATTAGGCAAACTATTTATTTAATTTTCATTTTTCATGTGGAAATCTTGCAGTAGAAAATTAATTGTTGTAGTAAGAATTTTATTGTGTATTTTAATTGCTGGCAACTGCTATAACGTAAAATGTTTAAATTGGATAAGAAATTGTTGTTAAATTGGTGTTTTTTTATTAATTAAAAATTAACTATGAATTATTTCGATACCGGATTACTTTAGTTGCCTCACTGTTAGTGTTTTAATACATATGTAGGTATCTTTTCATAATTTTGGCTTCCAAACTGTGGATTTGTATAGAATTACAAACAGACAGATAGACAAGTTTTTATTTTTATATATTAGATTATATACAAACATAAATAATTTATCTAATACGTGTTAGCAGATGCATTTTTAAATATATATATATATAAACCAGTATAATACTTATTCTGTTTTATTTTCATAGTCATTTATAACATTTGGTAAAAAATCTTACTTTCTTAACCCCGAATTGCGTGCTTTTTGCAAAAGAGCCAAAGTCCATATAACAGCGAAGTACCATGAGAAGCAATATTTCCTAATATTCAATAGAAAACTGAATTTAGATGTTTTTTAAGGTTTTCTTGTTGTTCCTGCCAACCAGGTGCAGGCGCGGATCCACGGGCGGGGGGGGGGGGGCGCAAAATAATATAAATCCACCGATTATCGCGAATTTCAAAAAATGATCGCTGAAAAAAAATCAATTTCGTCAATCGTTCGCAGGTAAAAGGATCGCAAAAGGAACGCGAATTTCGTCAACGGATCGCGCAAAAAACCCCAATTTCGTCAAAGGATTGCGAAAAAACGCGAATTTCGACAAAGGATCGCGAAAAAACGCGAAATTTCGTCAAAGAATCGCGAAAAAACGCGAAATTTCGTCAAAGAAGCACGAAAAAATGCGAATTTCGTTAAAAAATCGCGTATTTCGTCAAAGGACCACAAAGGAACGCAAATTTCGTCAAAGGATCGCAGATAAAAACGCGAATTTCGTCAAAGGATTGCAGAAAAAACGCAAATTTCACCAAAAAATTGAGGAAAAACACGCTAATTTCGCGAAAGAATCGCGCAAAAAACGCTAATTTCGTCAACAGACCTCTGAAAAAATACGAATTTCTTCAAAGAATCGCGAAAAAAATACGCGAATTTCGCCAATTAGAACCGGGAGGAGATTCCCTAAGCGCGCATCCACGGGAGTGGGGGGGGGGGGGGTTTCGATCGGGGGAAAGAAGGGAAGAACAAATTTACCAAGTCGGTTTTTAAGAAATCAACACACCATAAGCATTTTAGCTTTTAACTGACTAGGATTAGGACATAATCCTTTTTTGTTCATTCATCAAATAACCCTTGAAATTTACCAATGTGGGTGGCAATAACAGGACATTTTTTACACATTAGTGGCTTTCTTCAGAAAACATTAAGATGATTGCGTTTTTCAAAGGACCTTTTTTTTCTTGTTTCTTTCTTTCTTTGGAAATTGCTATGATTCCCATTCTTTTCTCAAACAATAAAGAACTCCTCAAAAATATCGTTATACAGAAATTAGAATTGCAGCTTCTTTGAAAGAAGGAAAAGTTTCAACACGTTAAAGGGATCCGCATAACGTTGTCAATTTCTGTTATAGAGATTCAACAAAATGTACACGAAGTGGCATCATCCCCCACCTCAACCCATAGTGTCAAAAATTATGGCGCCATATGCCTTTTGACAGGACATAATCCTATTTTGTTCACTAATTGCCGAAACCTCAGTGAGGTTTACCATTGACACCCGGAAAGTGTTTGGTTTCGTTTGCTTGTATGTCTATTCCGCGAAAACTGCCGTTAAAAGCGTTGGATTTTATATCTTGGGGGGGGGGGGGGCGAGCGTCCCGATAGAAACCCTCATGGATGCGCGCCTAGGAGAATCTCTCTCTGTTGCTAATTGTGCGTTTTTTTCGCTGCCCTTTGCGAAATTTGCGCATTTGTGTCGCAATTCTTTGACGAAATTCGCATTTTTCCCGAGATGTTGACGAAATTCGCATTTTTTGCGCGCTTTTCCGCGAAATTAGCGTTCTCTCCTTAATTATTTGGCGAAATTCGCGTTTTTTAGATCCTTTGGCAAAATTCGCGTTTTTTTCTGAGATACTTTGACGAAATTCGCGTTTTTTTCTGCAATCCTTTGACGAAATTCGCGTTTTTTCTGCGATCCTTCGACGAAATTCGCGTTTTTTTCTGCGATCCTTTGACGAAATTCGCGTTTTTTCTGCGATCCTTTGACGAAATTCGCGTTTTTTCTACTATCCTTTGACGAAATTCGCGTTTTTTCTACTATCCTTTGACGAAATTCGCGTATTTTTTTCGCGATTCTTTGACGAAATTAGCATTTTTTCCGAGATCTATTGACGAAATTCGTATCTTTTGCGCGATTATTTCTCGAAATTAGCGCTTTTTGCGTAATTGTTTGGCGAAATTCGCGTTCTTTGCAATCCTTTGGCGAAATTCACGTTTTTTCTGCTATCCATTGACTAAATTCCCGTTTTTTTCTGCGATCCTTTGACGAAATTCGCGTTTTTTTCGTGGTCCTTTGACGAAATTCGCGTTTTTTTTCGTGGTCCTTTGACGAATTTCGCGTTTTTTCCGTTGTCCTTTGACGAAATTCGCTTTTTTTGCGCGATCCTTTGACGAAATTCGCGTTTTTTGCTCACTCCTTTGACGAAATTTGCGCTTTTTGCGCGATTTTTTGACCTGCGAACGATTGACAAAAATGATTCTTTTCGGCGAGCATTTGTCGAAATTTGCGATAATCGGTGAATTTATATTTTTTGATCCAAGGGGTGGGTAGCGATCAGGGCGATCTCCTCCCTTCCTTGGATCCGTGCTTGTGAAGAGGTATACACACTACTTAGATGACATTTTTGACTTTCAAGGATGTTAAGGCCCCTTCAGATTTCTGAAGGGGATCCTTTTTCAGAGATTATCCTCTTTCAGAAATCTGATGTATTAAAAAATGGATGTGATAATTATGTTTTTCAGCTTTCTATAATTGGTTATGTATTTTTTAGTGCTGAATCCCAAAATGACCTTCATTTTTTACCACACCATAACATCAGTTTTTTTTCACAAATCGCAAATTTTTAAGAAGTCGAAATATTGCAAAAATCTGCTACTATAAAATAGACGTAACTTTTTTTCATAATAATTCATTCATTTTTTTGCTCATACATGGATTTTTATAGTTAAACATGTAAAATATTGTGTATTTAAAATCTTTATAATTTTATTCCATCCGTGGAAGTTTCTTTGAACAGCTCATGCTCTGCTTCCCGCTTTTCTTTTAATCCTCTCTATGGGGTTCATCTCGGTATTCTCTTTTACTTTGGCGGCTGATAAGGCTGGAAAATTTGTCGCAGATGCATTTAAAACAATTACTTTCTTTTGTTAAGGCTTTGACAAATTGCTTTGTGAGATTTCCGTTATTTTTTACTTTTTAACTTTGAAACTTACGATTTGCGAAAATCGTGACTTGATGGTTAAAAATGAAGGTCATTTTCGGATTCAGTGCTAAAAAATACACCAAAATCAATTATCAAAAGTTAAAAAACGCAATCATGGCAGGCTTGTGTTATTAATGTTGTTCACTATAACTAAAAGAGCAATAAATAATTACCATAGTACAAGAGTAAAAAGAAAAAGAAAAAATAAGACATTTAATAAATAAATTCTGTTATAACGTTTTTAATTTTATGATCTAAAAAGTAACAATAAACCATATTTTGAGGAGGGGGCGGGATTATATAAAAAGCGTGTTGGATAACCGAGTGTTTCGGTTAATCGGATGTCGGATAATCGAGAGTCTGTAATATTTTCAAATCGCATTAAATATTTTATATTCATTTAATAATTAACTGCACGGAATGATTTGAGAAACAGAAGTTATGACTACGTTGATTATATGTCACTCGGTATCGCCCCCCCCAAAACGATTCTCTGGATCCGCCCCTGACCAGGTGGTAGTGACACCGGCATAAAATACAGCCCGTATAGGATCACGGACTATCACCCTTAATTCGCAACCAATAACTTTTGTAATCGGTTTATTATTTCCTGAGATTCCATAGAAATTGTAATTTTTGGACGCTTATGAAATGTGATTTTGGGCTCTTATAATTAAGAACGCTTTTCGCTCTTTCCCTTCGCTTCACCCTTTTTTTAATTTCAAATTTATTTTCGACCGTTCTTACAGGACATTTATATTTTATAAGTAACTATCGTGGTATATTGAAAGTTTCTAGCCTCTTGCGTAAAGCTGAAATCGCAATTTAGAAAGTTTTTTGCTCCTGCAACCCTCACCACTTTTAAATTTCAAATTTTTAAGAAACTGTTCTCAGAGAAAATTTACATCTCATAAGTAATTATCATACCAAATTTCAAGTTGCTAGCCCCGTCAGTATCACAAAAATCTCAATTTAGAACGTGCCTTAGATTGCAACCGCAAGGTGGTAGTGACGCCGACATGAAAAGGAGCCGTTACTGGAACCAGGGCTGTCATCATCAATTTCAAACCATTACTTTTGAAATCGTTTGGGTACTTTCTGAGATTGCGTAGAAATCGCCATTTAGAATAATTTTTAGAACTTTTTCCGTCCATTTTTACCCCTTTTAAATTTCGAATTATTTAGGAAAGGTCCTTAGAGATCATGTATATCTTATAAGTAACTATCATGCCTAATTAAATTTGCTAGGCCCTGCAGTATTATAAAAAACGCAATTTAGATCGTTTTTTGTTCCTGCACCTCCTTTGGAGTGGTGGCACCGACATGAAAGACAGCCTATGTTGGAGCAAGGGCTGTCACCATCGTTTTCAAACCATTTTTTTTTAAATCGGTTCGGTACTTCCTGAGATTCCGTAGAAATCTCAATTTAGAAAGTTTTATAGAACTTTTTCGCTCATTTTCACCCCTTTTAAATTTCGATTTTTTAGGAAATGTTCTTGGAGATTGTCGGGATTCCTCTAAGCACACACATTTTTGAAGAATATTCTTTTACTTTATATATGCTGCCACATCGATTTGATTACGTGATATCAGTCACGCTATGAGAGGTTTGTTGAAAAGAATACCAACTCTTTCCATTAAACTTAACTAACAATTTATTTACACATTATATACAGATAACAAGACAATATTTACATTTAAGAACTCGGATATAGATGATCTGGTCCAAAATTAAATTAAATACAGTAAATACTTTCTGTGTACTGTTAAACTACTCTGGATTCCCCTCACCCTACGCTAGTTAACTTAGAGTTATCTGAGATCACTATTAATCTCACAACACATTAGCTCTATACGCCAAGAGCTTCTCACCACCTAATCACGCTCTATCCAAGAGCTTTCCTCTGGAAAATCTCCCTCCTTGAGCTCCAATCATCCACTGAAAACCTCTGCTGTATTACACTTCTCCCACACTGCCTACGGGGATAGTCAGTATGTAGCAGGGCCTTGTGTCCTCCAACTGTACCTTTCCGCGATGTCCATGTCTCGCTAGATAGATGAGTTTGAAAGCGTGCGTAAAATCATAAAAAATCATTTGAAACGATTTTTTTCCATAGGCTGTAATGTAACGGAAAACTTTTGGCTGTCCCTGTAAATGAACAAAGCATGCTACAAACTTCATTACAAATAGGTACCGTGCTATGGTAAACGTCAATAACATCCAAAAATTTCAGGGCAATCCGAGTATATTTTCGAGAGTTAGAGTGCGGACAGACTGCTAGACGGACAGACAAACCGAAGTCATAAGCACTTTTCAACTTGTGTCCTATAATATGTATCCTGTATTATATGAACTTTTAAAAATATATACTAAAGCAGTTTAATCTATAACTTCCCATCAGGCATGAAAAACACTTTGTTTCAATGCTTAAGTATCATATTTTACTTTTTAGTGCCAATAATTACGCGTATCATAAACGTAGAAAATGAATTTACAATAGAAGAAAATTTAATAACCGATTCAGAATGTCTATAATTAAATGTTTGATTAAAATCACAAACATAAAAGAAAAAATGCTTACATACAATTTAAAAAAATAAATATACCAATTTGAAAAATACTAAAAATAATAATTAGGATTTATAATTGTACTATTAAACAACAGCAAACTCAATAGATAAATTAAATGCCTTATTAGATTTAACAATATCTCAAAAATATTTCGATATGGTATAAGGAATTCCTATTATTTTATAATTTCGGCAAATGTTAAATCTGAAAACATTGGTTTGAAGATTTAGGATTTTGAAAGATAATTTAAAATATTATTAGCACTAAAAGAAAATTCTTTCAAATGTTTCACTACTGTAATATGTAAAGATACATTTTCCCAGTATAATGTTAATTTCTAATCTGAAACAGTTTCGTAATCTTATGATAATCGAACATCATATTTAACCCCAAAATAATAATAACTATAAGTGTTAGTAATCAAAAAATAGTAAGAAGCCGATAAAATAATTCCAAATCATTGTCGTTCCATACATTTTCAATCTCAAGTAAGAGTAAATTAATGTTTATATTAATTCCAGTATGAATGTAGGCATGCACAGTCTCTGCGCAGTTTTTTTTTCAAGCGATGGCAGATTAAGATATTTTTCTTTACAGTTGTCGAATTTTAAAATATCGCTTCTAACAGTTTAAAGATCAGTCTCTTACAAATATAACATAAAACTATTTAACTCATATGTACAAATCAGGAATAAAATATTTAAATTAAATAAAACTTACATATACGTTCTATTAATATCCGTGTATCCAAAAATGGTCATTTCCTTATCTTAAAGTGTTGTAGACGTGGTGAAGGTGATGTTCTAAAAACAGTGAACTATTTATTTCCCGCGTCTTCTCATGTTTATTTTTTTGTGGGCAGACGATTTTCAAGCAGATGGTCTGGTACAGATTATTTGTTTTTGCATGCAAGAGATATGAAACTTGAATGCGCAATAATTTTCTGAAAGTATGGTTAATTAAAATTTTGTATTTGAAGAAATGTCCAATGTATTTAACCTTTTCTTTTTATCCGTACCAAATAATACAAGTTAAAATGTATTGTAAAGTTCATTTTTTCTAAATAATTATAATAATAATATTCATAATTAGAGTTTATTAGATATACCATTGTTTAAATTTTCAAAAGGTGTAAAAATAAATTTAATGGTAATAACGAGCCCCCCCCCCTTTTTTTTTTCTTTTTCTTTTTTTTTTTTTTTTTTAAAGTAAAGTTTGTTTTGCACAAATTTTGTATATTTCTTTTATTTTCGGAAAATGCTAATTTTATTTAAAAAGTCTGAAAGAAGTAGAATTTATGACTTGAATACAAATTATAAAAATATTCTAAAGCAATAAATGCATAGATGACTAAACTCTGAAGACTCTCTCTACGTGCTCATTAAAAGGTGCAGATTTAACTGTAATAGAAAATTTTTATTTTGAAACCACAGAAGTGTTTCGAATAATCCTGGTCGATAAAAAAAGAAATAAATAAATAAATTTCCTTCCAGCAAACTAAATATGTAAAGTGTATAAATTTAATATTCCTAATTCTAATTATATTATCCAAATGCTAGATAAAATTTAAATCATGAAAAAGTATACATTCACTATCTTAGATATCAAATTGATAAAATATAGCCTGAAAATTCAGTTTATTAATGATTGTATCGTGCACTTTATTTATTATGCCCCCCCCCCCCTCTCCCCTTTAGTGAGAGAATTTACCATTTGCTATCCACTAATATATTTTATTCCTTATGCCATGTAACTCGTGACTGTTTAAAATATTTCTCTTCATTTTCAAAGATTTTTGAAGTTCATATTTTTGTCACACTGTGACTTACAATATGGTGGTTTTTTTTGTCACATATGTGACGTGACGTACGTTACATAGCAGTGATATAACAGTGACCTCACAATTTTTTTTTAATTGCCAGGAAAACATAATTTTACAGTAAATAACATGTTTTAAAGAATTTTCGTAATTTTTTAAAGTTTTCTAAGAAGTTCACATCTCAGTCACAATGTGACATCACTGAGGGGTGGCATTTTGGTCACAGATGTGACGTGACCACAGTGACTTACAGTGACGTCACAACGACGTCACCGTGACCATGCATGCTATGAGGGATGTAACTCACTAATACAACCATTTTAGGTAGCTTTCTTTACAAAAAAGCTACCTATTGCAGCCGTTCGGAGGAAAGCGATTTCAAAAAATTTTGGAATATTTTCATCGATCATGACCCCCAGACCCCGAAACCACCCTCCGTTCAAAATTGATATATATATATATATATATATATATATGACATATGTCACACTGTAACTCCCATAATTATGAACCGATTTCGATGTAATTCGGTGAGTACATAGTACATACCAATGTCTCGACCGAGTTCGTTGGCCAGCTTCATCCGCCGTTTTGTTTCAAAATGGCGGCCATTTAAAATTTTAAAAAAAATTTAAAACTTGAAATGTGGTACCAAAAAATTAAAAATGGAAAAATATTTTTTTTCTTTTGTATTTGACCTTTATTTGACCGGAGCAGTTTTTGTTTCGTCTATATCTTAAAAAATGGCTGAGTTATAGCATTTTGAATTTCTAGCGTGGCTGACATTTTGAAACGTCCTGAATTTTGTCACGCGATAAAAGGCGTACTTATGAACCGATTTGGATGTAATTCGGTGTGTACATAGTACATACCAATCTCTCGACCGAGTTCGTTGGCCAGCTTCATCCGCCATTTTGTTTCAAAATGGCGGCCAATTAAAAATTTTTTTTTTTATTTAAAATTTGAAATGTGGTACCAAAAAATTGAAAATAGAAAAATATTTTTTTCTTATGTATTTGACCTTTATACAAAGATTTCGGAGCAGTTTTTATTTCGTCTATATCTTAAAAAATGGCTGAGTTATAGCATTTTGAATTTCTAGCGTGGCTGACATTTTGAAACGTCCTGAATTTTGTCACGCGATAAAAGGCGTATTTATGAACCGATTTGGATGTAACTTCGTTTATACATAGTACATACCAATGTCTCGACCGGGTTCGTTGGCCAGCTTCACCCGCCATCTTGTTTAAAAATGGCGGCCATTTAAATTTTTAAGAAAAATTTAAATTTGAAATGTGGTACCAAAAATGGAAAATTGAAAAAATATTTTCTTCTTGTGTGTTTGACCTTGATAAAAAGATTCGGGAGCAGTTTTTGTTTCGTCTATATCTTAGGAAATGGCTGAGTTATAGCATTTTGAATTTCTAGCGTGGCTGACATTTTGAAACGTCCTGATTTTTCTCACGTAATAACAGGCGTATTTATGAACCGACTTGGATGTACCTTGGTGTGTACATAGTACATACAAATATCTCGACCGAGTTCGTTGGCCATCTTCATCCGCCATCTTGTTTCAAAATGGCGGCCATTTAAAAAAATAAAAAAATAAAAAAATTTAAATGAGATACCAAAAAATTGGAAAATGAAAAAGATTTTTTTTGTATGTGTTTGACCTTAATACAAAGATTCCGGAACAGTTTTTCTTTCGTCTATATCTAAAAAAAAATGGCTGAGTAATAGCATTTTGAATTTCTCTTGTGGCTGACATTTTAAAACGACAGGATTTTTGTCACGCGATAACAGGCGTATTTATGAACCTATTTGGATGTAACTTGGTCTGTACATAGTACACACCAATGTCTCGACCGAGTTCGTTGGCCAGCTTCATTCGCCATCTTGTTTCAAAAGGGTTGCCATTTAAAAAAAATTAAATTTAAAATTCAAAATGAGGTATTAAAAAATTGGAAAATGAAAAAGATTTTTTTTATGTGTTTGGCCTTGATACAAAGATTCCGGAGCAGTTTTTGTTTCTGAAAATTTGTTCTTTTGTTGATATCTTAAAAAATGGTTGATTTATAGCACTTTGAATTTCTAGCATGGCTAACATTTTGAAACGATCTTGTATTTGTCACGCGATAACACACGTATTCGCCTATTTCGATGTAAGAAGGCATGTGGACATCAACACCTCGACCAAGTTCGCTGGCCAGATTCATCAGCCATCTTGTTTCAAAATGGCGGCCATTAAATTAAAAAATATATATATATTTAAAGTGAGTTGCAAAAAAATTAGAAATTGAAAAAGGTTTCTTTCTTAAGTATTTGATCTTGATATAAGGATTCAGGAGCATTTTTTGTTTGTCTTTACCTTAAAAAATGGCTCAGATATAGCAGTTTCAATTTCTATTGTGGGTGACATTTTGAAAAATCTGATTTTTTGCATGCGACAGCACTACTATATATTAACCGATTCCGATGTGAGTGAGCATGAGCACAGCAATTACTAAGGTCTCGACCAAGTTCACTGCTTAGCCTCATCCACCATGTTATCTTAAAATGACAGGCACTTTAAGAAATTGCCGAATTTGGCAGCCAAATATAAGTTACTTTAAAGAAAAGCAGCTTGGATAAAGCTGACTAATTTCGCGAAATTCTCATTCATTATATTGATAAAAATTAGTATTGAATCTCCTATATTCGGTTTCCACTAAATTGAGCTTCGTGTGTTTGCATGATATAAGTTGGCTTTTTTAAAATAAGGATTATGAAAGCTGCCTCTTCCTCCCGGCACTGGCCGGAAGGACTTTTTACAAATACTTCTAGTGTTTCCTGTAAATCATATGATGGGAGAATTATATAAAAATAATAATTAAATTGAGAAAAAAAAAAGAAAAAAAAAGGAACAAGACTAAAGAATGTAACCTAGATTTTATTTCATCAAGATTTCAGACACGTTTTTATTAACTTGGCGCAAGCGATAAAAGAGCTAAATAAAAAAATGTCATTCAATATTGTCAAATCAAATTTTCAGATTCATTTTTTTACCTATCGCAAGCGATAATTCGCCAAATTAGTACCAAATGTAAAATTTCACAATAATTTATACTTTAAGCATTACAAATATTTATTCCATGTTTAAATTAAATATTTTCGTTTTATAATATTATGTCTTATTAAAACTTTTTTGTTGTTGTTTTTTAAATTAAATATCAGTATTTTTTTCATTTATTCGCGAGATGTTTGTATTATTTTCTAACAGATATAGCCATCTTAATACTTTAATCAACAAACCTTTCGCCAAAAGATAATCACTGGCAACCTTTTTGTTCAAAATAGCAGTAAAATAAGAAATTTATTATCAAAAATCATAGCTTTCCCTGTATATTTTCTCACAAACCACCCCGGGAATATTTCCTATCGAATGATACAATTTGGAGAAAAATGCACCGTGTAGTTTTTGAAAACACTCGAGCGGAACTTTTAGAGCTTACTGCTTTATAATATATATGATATGACAATAAGGAAAGAAGTTTGTGTGTGAGTGAGTGTGTCGACGGTGTTATGAAGAGACCACCGCACGTAGAGCTACAAACTTTGGGGAAAAGGTACGTCTATGAGTCTATGATAGGTAAGTCTATATATGAAGTTTTGCACCTCGAAGCCCGATTTTCGATTTTTTGATTAGATTTTTTTAATTTAAATTTTTATGCGATTTTTAGCACTTTTTTAAGTTTTGAGGCAGTTTTTCCATAAAAGTGAGAAGAATATGGTTTCTTTCTTTTAACCCAATATAGTAAATTTTGTTCTCTTTTCAAAAAAGTTTATTCGGAATTCGTGCAGCGATTTTTGAATTTTTAGCGAATTTTTTATGCAATTATTGAACAGCATTTAATGCATTTCCATACCTAAAAGCAGGTTACCGTAGAGGGACATAGATCTGTCGCCAAATGCCGCCAATTTTGTCGCCAACTTGGCAGTATATGACCAAATTTGGCGACCAAAATGAGTCGTCAAAAGTGACGCCAACTTGGCGATATCTCTAATATATCGCCAAATTCCCAAAGACTTCCATTGTAAACCAACATGGATTACTTGCTTACAGAAAATCAACAAATTGAGATATTTTAATACAACAAAAACTAATATTAACTTAAGGGATTATATTAATTCGATTTTTTCACATTAGGAAAAACAATATGGTTTCTTTCTTTTAACCCAATATAGTAAATTTTGTTCTATTTTCAAAAAAGTTTATCCGGAATTCGTACAACGATTTTTGAATTTTTAGCGAAATTTTTATGCGATTATTGAACAGCATGTAATGCATCACCATACTTATAAGGGGGTTTACCGTAGGGGGATCCAGTTCTGTCGCCAAATAACGCCAAGTTTGTCGCCAACTTCGCGACCAAAATTAGTCGACAAAAGTGACGCCAACTTGGCGATATATCACCAAATTTGGCGACTAAAATTAGTCGCCAAAAGTGACGCAAACTTGGCGATATCTCTAATATTTCGCCAAATTCCCATAGACGTCCACTGTAAAATAATAGGGTTTAACTTGCTTACAGAAAATCAACAAATTGAGATATTTTAATGCAACAAAAACTAAGGTTAACTTAAGGGATTATATTAATTATATTTAAGGGAGTCCAAGTAAATTAATTACGAATAAAAGTAACATGATCTAATGCTTAGCATGATTTCCAAAATATAAATTTTAAGAGAGCCCACAGGTCAAAGGATTTAGATTTGAAACTTTTATGCAATTATAGTAAATTTTGACTTTCGTGATTTTTGAACTATTTGTGATTTTTAATGAGATTTTTACGTTTCTTCACGATCTGCTGCAATTTTTTTGACATTCTATTTTTGACCTAAAGTACATTCTGCCCTCATTTCAATAAAGTTTATTCGGATTTCGTATATCAATTTTCGAATTTTTGGGGAATTTTGTATGTGATTTTTAGTGTATTTTAGCGATTTGCTACTATTTTTCCACATTAGTGAAAGGAATCAACTTGCAATCTTCGAACACAATATATAATTTTTTTTTTCTCTTTTCAAAATTTGAGAAGCGATTTAAAATTTTTCCGCGATACCTTATTGTGATTTTCAGAGTTTTTTCGTAATTCCTGCTGTTTTTTGACGTACCCGGGTAACACCGGGCAAGTTCGCTAGTTTTAAATATTTTTCCTAGTATTCAGATGACAAAATATTTCTAAAATGTATACTTAATTTAATATTTTATGTGCTAAAAGCTGACGAGCTCGAAGTTAATTTTTAGTACATAAAACATTAAATTAAGCATATATTTAAGAATTATGTTGTGAGCTATAAAGGGAAGATAGAGTTTTTGTAAAGAATACTCAAAAAAGTTAAAAATATTAATTTTCTGATGAGATATTTTAAAAATGGGAATGTTCGAGCTCCAAGTAAGATTTTAACATATAAAATCTTAAATTAAGCACGTACTTTAGAAATATTTTGTAAGCTATAAAAGGAAGAGACAGATTTTAAAAAGAGTACACACAAATAATGAATTAAAAAATAATTATTTAAGAACATACATTAGAAATATTTTATAAGCTATAAAATGAACAGATTTTCAAAAGCGTACAGAAAAACAATAAATTAAATAAAAATATTAAATTAAAGACATACTTTAGAAGTATTTTGTAAGCTATAAAAGGAAGAGACCGATTTTAAAAAGAATATAAAAAAAAAGAATTTAAAAATATGTATTAATTTCCTGGTGAGATATTTTGATAATAAGAATGCATTTCGTGCCCGTTTATGTAATAATGCAAGTTTTTCTATGCGGAGTTTTGAAAAGCATGAAGATATTATTAAAGAATGAGAATTAATTAACGGCAAAAATTTTTATATTGTGATATTTACAATGCAGATGTATGCAGATATTTAAAGGTTCTGTCTCCTTTAAAAATTAAAAAAATGCAGAATTTACTTACTTATTTAAAGGCTTTACTTAGTTTACCTAAATTTCTCATTTTATTTGTCTATGCATTTTTTTCTTATTAACAAATTTGAGATGGTCTAGAGAAACATTTAAACTCAAAATCAAATATTACTGTTAGATCAAAAGTTAAAGCTACAGAATTTACTTACATCTAAATCCTGTAGACTTTACGTTTCCAAAGTTTTTCCTTAAAATGAAATACCTGGTATGACAAGATGTTCATAAACATCTGATACCAGCCTCTTCTGAACTAATATTGGAAAACATTTTTTATGTGTAGAATGACGGAATTGTGGAGAACTAATTCTAAACCTTAATCATTTTAAATATTTTATTTTTGCTTTGATTAGAAAACAAAACATGAAATCTATTTTTTAAAAAGTCCTATTGAATTAGAAGAGTTTAATTAAACCATTAGTAGAGTTTAATTAAACCATATAATTTTCATTAGTATGACTAAAGTTTTTCTAAAATTTTTAATGCAAATATAGATTAATTAAAGGAAATCTCTTTTAAACTATCATAAAATATTCTACATAAAGGCATTCGTCCTTATTATATATGCAAAGTGAATATATCTACATAAAGCAAAACCAATTAATCAAAGACTGTACGATTGTTGATAATCGATATTAATTTAAGGACAATTTTTGTTTATGCCTATTGTTTTGAACTACCGTAAAAAATTCATATGAATAAAAAAGACTACGTTAAAAGGAACTTTATTTATATTAATAAAGACGACATTTGAAGATTAAAAATGTGTATTTTAAATATAAGGGTGGATTTTGTGTGTAAAATCAAACTATAAAAGTGAGCTTTGTTCTTTTTTTTTTTTCGATTTTTAATTTTAAATAGAAAAATGAACAATGGGCTTGTTTGTGAAATTACTTTGGAATTGCGATGTAATTATTTTTTCAATTTCATGTTGTTTAGGGGTTTTTTATTACGCTTTTCTTTGTTCGTATGTAGAAGAAATTTATTTTATATTCTTAGAAATACTTTGTGTTCTTATAATTAAAATATAAGAGATGTATGTAATTTTCTGTTTATTGCAGATGTAAACAAAGTATCCTTTAGTCATTTTTTTTTAAATGAAAATTTTTATTTAGTTTTTACATGATTAAATGTATTCTAACATCGGAATAAGTAAATTTTTTTTTGAAATCGGAATAGCTGAGTAAAAAATGGTTAAATAATATTTAGTTAATTATTAAATTTTATAAAGTAACTTCGCATGAATTACCGCGTAAATTTCTTACAGAAATATTATATTATTAGAAGGAGAGGCAATCTCGCACTTAATTTTTTAAAATGAGATCGCAGAATGTAACACATTACAACTTCAGTGAAATTTGGAAAATGTAGCTATATATTAACTAATGTTAACAACAATGGAAAGAAATATTTTCCAGAAATTTTGTGAATATTTCATAAAAATATTAAGAAGAACTATTTTGCTCTTTCATTGTCAACATCTCCAATGAGCATCTACCAGCATTTCTGCTAAATTTCTTTTCACTGCAAAATCTTCCAATGTAAAGTTATTGTTTAACCAGTATTCGTATTTGATTGTATGAATTTTCGAAAGAAATAATAAGATATTATGTCGAATATAGCCCATATTGGTTTTCTTCATAGAGCACGAGAATAACCTATGCTGCTACTATAAAATATTTACTCTTATTTTCAATTATAAGGGTGATTAATTTTTCTTCGGGGGAGATTATGTTCATGTTCAGCCATAAATATTTCAGATTTTTAAAGAACCAAGAAAGCGCTTTAACAAAGCCTGCTAGTTTTACTAAAATATCTATGAGCATAATTTTTGTTGTTTATTCTTTAATATGATATGAAATATATCTCATAGAAATCAATAGTATGATTCAAATGTTTGAAAGTAAATCCATTAACAATAGACACATTACAAATTAGTACTTTAGAAATTAAATTGCCCAAAAAATATTTCATTCTATTTTCTTTGAATATATTTGCAACATTTGAATTTCTTTTTACTTACAAGAAGATTTATACTTTCTTGCATTTTTGGCGACTTCATGATTTTTTTTCTTATTTAATTTTATCTTGACAGTGCTTAAAAACGGAAAAAGTAATATGTGACGCAAACATATCGACCTAATATCTTCACACAGTTTCTGTTATTTAGAAAAAATGTTAGTGCCATTTTTTGTATCAAATTTCTGCTGTTAGCGCAAAAATTGAACACAGATTACATACAAATACAACAGCAAATGCTCCAGTGATATCTTTGAGCTTTAGGATTAAAACACCTGTATTTTCATCAGCAATTCCTGCTTCTTTCGGAAGTCACAACTGCCCAGTGAAATCTTAATTTTAAAAGATTTTTTATACAGAAAATAGCTGCAACAATAGGATGAATAACGCTTTCCAATTTTTGGGGGACAACAGAAACTTCTTGGGTAAGGTATTCCGATTAGGAATTTTCGCAAACTTTTATAAGATATGTAGTAGTATCTATGGCACTTTCCTATTTCAACTCTTTCTGCTAAAAATGCTTTTTTATACGGATAATTAGGAAATGATTCTATACCAAACAGCCTTTCTGAATAACTTTTATTCATACAATCAGCAATGATCTTTAAACTATCTTCCACAGACCATACTGCTTCTCATGTAAAACACTTAATTGAATTTTCTTTTACAGATTTTCACAAATCTGTTACATAGCGAATACCAACCATTTTAGGGACTGTCATGATAGACAATTTGACTGATTTGTAACTTGCAGTAATGATAGCTACTCCTATGAACCAAACAAGCAGCAACAGTGAAGTGTTTCTTTGTCTTGCTTCAAAAGGAAAGGATATTGTTCTAATAGACATCAAATACTCTCTATCAAAATAGTTGAAAACTTTTCTCTTCTCTGCAAAAGAAAGTGCAAAAAAGTTACACGAGAATGACACACAGTCCTATGATTAACACTAATTCGAAAGAAAAAACATCAAATATAACAAACCTCTTTGGATATGGTTCCAGATTATTTGTCATAAATTCAGCATCTGTAATGTAAAGCGAATAGTTAAAAGGATTATGCTTTTAAACACTTTTCTGTGATTATAAATCCACTGAATAACAAATCAGCTTCTCCTCTTTCTGTAATTCCTGTCATTCCAGTAGATTTTCAATCAGGCTTCAATGAATCAAATGTGTTGTTTTCTGGAATAACACCACTGAAGGTGCCCCAAGTCCTTTGACGAGTAGTCGAATCATTGGAGCTTGAAAAACATGCTGCATAGTAGTCCCATCATGATTTAGAATCAATGTTTTCTGTTCGTACATGACATTCAAAAGAACGTCGCTATTTTCAACATTTTAGACGGAGCTTTCAGCCGTTTTCTTCCTAAAATGTGAATTTAGATATTTTTTTTTAATATTTATTTAAATAATTAATAAAATTATGATAGAAATATACTTTAATTTGAATTTTTTAAATACATTTGATTTTTTTTTCTTTTCTTTTCTTTTTTTTTCTTTTTTTTTCTTTTTTTTTTTTTTTTTTTTTTTTTTTTGCTGAAGGCTTTAGTTTAACGTAATATATTTCACTATTTAGTTTCCTTTTTCAAAAAGTTGGAAAACAATGAATGAGGTATTTTAGGACACTTATTAACACTTCATATGTGGAAAAATGACATAAAAATGTTTTTTAATATATATATATATATATTTTTACTTAAAATTTATTTAGACCTTAGTATACTCTGGGGAAGTTACTTAGAGTTTCGATAAATATAGATATGTTAAAATGACTTTTGATTCGTCTATTTTCATTTAAATCATTCAAATTTGTGATTTAATTACTTTTTCTCAGTTTGCAATTTTTCTTTTTAACGTATCGATAAGCCGAAGCTTCAAAAATTCAAAATATATATCTCTATTTCATTGATTTCTTTGTTGATATCGCTAATGGTATGTTTTAGAAAATTAAGTATTGGATTTACAATAATGTAAATAGTTAAAAAGAAATTGCTGTGATTTCCCCACTGTTTTTACATACATCATTAAATTGTGTATTTTTTTCTACGAAAGATTTTAACATTTCAAAAATCAGGTACATGTAGTTGTGGAGCAAATTTATATGTATATATTGTTATAGACAGAAAAAATTTAGTAAATCATCTCTGGACCACGTAATCTGGCTATTCAGTAAACAATTCTTCATCCTGAGTGAAACATTTCTTAACTTCTTTAACGTCCGCGCTGGAAATTTTTGCACCATGTTGAGGTATGCATTATTTTTTTTAATTAATATCTCAGTTGACAAAAAAGGTAAAGTCTGAGCCTAAGGTGCATCAGTTCTGTTTGGAAAATCCCTATATAAATTATCATACCTTTAAGAGCGGTAGATTTCCCACGTCATCGCTAACAGACAATCAGACGATATTACAAACACACAAACACCTTTCTTTCATTAATATAGATAAGTAATGTCATTAGTGGGAAAATGATGTTGTAATGTTTACTACTTAAAAATTGTTTAATATTACTCTACAAAAATGCGGTATATACTAAATTAACTTACTTTTAATATGTATCTTAGTTTAACGTATTTTTTAAATACGATAATTTTGTTAAATGAAATTGAAATGCATTATTTTGAACAGAAATAATTTAGGTAAGGTGTAATACTTTTGTTTTAAATAAAATTTAAGGCTAGCTTAATTAATTACAGCTAAAATTCTAGCGTAGTTTTTTAAAAAGTGAAATACCTAATACTGAACCGTGTTTATAAATACCAGTTATCATAGTCTCTCTCATTAAAAATTTGAAGTAAATATAGAAAAATTTTATTTACGTGCCTGATGATTGAAAGAATTTTAAACTTTACAAATTTAAAATATTAGGTTATGTTGTAATAATTCAGAACTTTGCTATGTGTCATCCACATTTTAAAAAGGCGTATAATCGTATCCTGGTCTGTCAGTTTAAAAATATACTTTTTTCAATAATGCTGTTTAAAAAAAGAAAAAAAAACACGATACCTTATTTACGTAAACCAAACAAAATAAGTAATGACTTGCCTAAATGTCTTAGATACGTGAAAAGCATTAAGAAAAAAAAAATTCCTGGGCTGGACAATAGACCGGAGTGAAAAAATAAATTTTTGCAACTCGAATCGCAATAGTGCAGAAAAGTTGCAACTCGTCAATACGAGCTCAGTGAAAACAAAAATTTTGAAATCGGATATTATCTTCCGTTTTCGCGCATCGCGTTCAAAGTTTTCGAATTTGAACAAAAATTGTACACATATACGAAAAATCGTAAAAGGTGTAACTTTTTTCAGATCGAACACATATTTTTGTACATACCATAACCTGGTATGAATGGAGAAAAAAATACCACACACTGCTCCTTTATCCCCTTCCAAACCCCTCAAGGGAGTGAAAATGGCCAATTTTCGTGGAATTAACCGAAATTATAGGAGGTGTAAATATTGACTAATCGACTTGATTTTTTTTACGTAAGGCAACCTTGAGGCTAAAAGTCGAAAACAATCCTCCCTCCTGCCCTCAAGAGATCGGAATTGTGCAGCTCTTGGCTCGACCTTCTAAGGACGACTCAGGACTCACTACGGAAAGGTGGCTGCACTGCGAGTCCCACCCACACCCTACCCAACCAACCAACCAAAATGTGGGCGTGGAGAATTATGCAGATGCAGTACTGCGAATTCTGATTTAGTGTGAAATTTTATCATGGTAGCACGAGAAGCGAGGGTGGCTCTTATAAAACCATCACGTCGTTCATGCCCATAAACTTTTGAGTTACCAGCTTACCTGTGTTACCAGCTTGACACTACGCTCTACGGCTTGCGTATGACATGGTATGTCTGCCAGATTCAAAGGAAGAGTTGGCTTTTCCTCCTTGGAAATAAAGTCTGCAATGTCAGTTGAAGAAATGTTTACCAAAAGAGGAGGACAGGTAATCGTGGTTTCAAACCAATTTAGAATGTCATAATAATCATCGGTGTCAAAATTTATGGCCGGAACTTGAAAATTTCTGACGGATTTGAACTTCGTGGGAGTGTCTTTGGATTTCAGTACCCGCCGAAGTCCCAGCTTTCGAACGTGCTGCCTGTCCCAGCTCTCGAACGTGCTGCCTATCATCCACTACCATTGAAAATGAGATTGTTTTCTGGATGGGCAACAAAAGCATTTGTTTGGATGACCTTCGTTACCACTTCTTGGAGTTTTGCAGGTAAGCGTCTACATTTCTTGATGCATTCAAAAATATGTTTAGGTCCCTCGACTACTGAAGATCTTGTCTTAATTTCGAATCCTAGATGTACGTATACTGTCATATGTACGGGACAATGTTGATGAGATTTTCGGATGGACTTTCCGATGAAATATACAGTCTTAGGAACCTGTTTGCTGTCGTTAACCACCTCGAATGAGATATTGGTCCCGGATCTCGATTTGATAGATCTGAGGAACAACTTACTTGTCAAAGATTACAAAGAGTTGTATATTATACATCTCTATCTATCTCTGTATAACAGATTACTTGCCAAAGCAGTAGCTGGAAGCGACATGCGCATTTGTGAAGAGCCTGGGCTCCTTGACTGAGCAGACAAAGAGTGTGTGGGCTGAAAGTCTAAATCATCTTCATACGCATTGACATCAACGTTTGTCTCCTCTCTTTCAGGATCAGTTCTGCAACCAGGCAATCTTTGCATTTGTGTGCTGAGCACATTAAGATTACGAGCATTTCTTTGCAACCTTGATGTAAGTTTTCTGTTTCCTTTTTATGCACCGTCGGTCCTATTTTACCTAGTTTAAGGTGTCTTTGTGCGTAAATAAACTTCAGTTCCAATGTAGGTATTTTCCTGTCCTTAGGGCAATCGCAACTGGCAACTATAGGATTGGGACAAATACACTTGTCAAAGTTTTTCCCGAAAGTGCATTGTAGTGTCATCTCGCATTTGCAAGCTGATATATATATAATGTGTTATAGGATTGATGAATGAAGTCATTGCACTTCTTCGGTTTCCCAGTCATGTCTTTGTCTCTTGGATATGATTTACGAAGAGCATAATAGCGATCGTGTAGTTGTTTCATCTTTTGAACGACTCTTGTGTGACAAACTGCAGGAATCAAATCCTTCAAGTACAGTGACTCAATCTGTTGAGCTACAATGTTTACCACTTCTTAAAGCTCAACTTCCTTCCAGGTCTAGGGTCACCAGACTGCAATAACATGGCGTATTGCACTTCATGCCAACATTTGACAACATCAGCATTGGTGGGAAGAACTGCCACTGGCAGTGGTTTTGGTGCACCAAAAAATGGGCAGGAAGTATGAACGCTTCAAGTGAGCGCCACAATGAAGATAAAGAAAGCTAAATTGTGATCGATGTGACCGTTATCCTAAACAGGCTACGGGATTCTAAACGAAGCCGACAAAAAAAGTTTTCAGCTAGAGCAGCTGTCCTTTTATAGGCGACAAGCAGAACACGCAACGACGCTGAGACAAAACTGAGTGACGCACAGCGACCGTTACCAGGTACGGGTATTGCGCTAGCTCCTCCCCCCCCCCTCCGTTTCTCGGAATTCCAGTGGCGCGCACGTGCATCGAGCATTACATTGCAGCAAAGAAAGAAGGTGCTGACAAACGGGCGGCAAACAAACCAAAACGTAACGTTTACCGCAAAAAGTTGCCCCCTCGACGGGGTTCAAAGGGAATAGATGACCTCTCGAGGAGGGGGGGGGGGATTGTTTTCGACTTTTAGCCTCAAAGTTGCTTTATGTAAAAAAAAAAAAAAAAAAAAAAAAAAAAAACAGGTCGATTAGTCAATATTTATACCTTCTTTAATTTCGGTTAATTCCACGAAAATTGGCCATTTTCACCCCCCCCCCCCCGCCTTGAGTGGATTGGAAGGGGATAAAGGAGCAGTGTGTGGTATTTTTTCCTCCATTCTACACCTCAAAGTCATGGTATGTACAAAAAAAAAATATGTTCGATCGGAAAAAAAAACCTTTTACGATTTTTTGTGTATCTGTATAATTTTTGTTTAAATTCGAATACTTTAAACGTGATGCGCGAACGGAAGATATTGTTCGATTTCAAATTTTTTTTTCATTGTGCTTGTATTGACGAGTAGCAAGTTTTTCGCACTATTACGATTCGATTTGCAATTTTTTTTGTTTTTGTCTCCGGTCTACTGGACAAGTGTTGGAAAGGGTGTAGGGACCTTCGTTGGGCGCGCAGAACGCCGCGAAGGGCGAATTCTGCATCGGTCCATTTTGAGGCAATATAATAATATTGTTTTAATTGACGCAGTGATGGGTTAATGATGTGAAGCTTGGTGTTTGCATATATTTTTGATTTTATATGTGAGGTTAGATTTTCAAACCAAACTAAAATTGCTAATAAAAACAAATATCTTTACTGTGGTCTCATATTGAGAAATTGATATGAATGTAAAAGTCTGAAATAAAAGTCAGCTTTACGCATGGACACATTTGTCCTTTAAAATATAGATAGATACGGCTTCAACTAACAGTGCAAAAACGTATGGCTGGCGTTAATTCTGATTACTAGATTTTTTTTCAATTAATTATATTTATCATTATTAATCCTATCCTTAACATTTTCCTATGTTTAATTTTAATTATTCTTATATATATCATAGACTACAGTTGAGTATCTTCAGTCTCATTGCACCCTAAGTTTGAGAAACACCAATACTTTTAGAAAAGGCATAAATTTGTGGTCAACTATGAAGCCCAGGAAATACCTAAATTGTTGAACTGTGTAGTGAGTGTCCACAGTGAGTGTATAACTTATAGTCTACAAAAGAAAAAAAATCGCTTGGAATTATAGACAGGCACAAATGCATGACTATTTTTATTGTTTGGAGGGCAGACCGGGTAATCTTTTATAATCGGCTTCACAACACATATAGGGGAGAGTAGCCGAATTTGGACCACTTCACTTATTTTCAGGTGTAACTCACTTAATTTTTGGAATATCTGCAAAAGATCATTACGCGGGGTCAATCTATTTATCTACTAACTAAATAAATATTTAGATCAATTTCTTTTTGAAAATCTTAAATTTTATTTTAATTTTAAAAATTTGTCAAAAGTGGTCCAAATTCAGCAACTGGTCGCCTAAGTTGGACCCCAGCCTCCTAAATTGGACCGAATAATATCAGGTTGTTTTAATGACTAGGGAATATAACTAATTTTATTAAAAGCAAAGTTTGCGATTAATGAAACAATCAAACAAAATAACAGCAATGAAATATAATGAAATCAAATATCTGAAAATAAGAGCAATTGTTTTAAATCAAAATGTATTCAAAATATAAATCAAAGTTATCAGTAATTAAAAATAGAAATTATGGAACTCTTTGTCAGTTACTTGAATATCATGTAAGGAGTGATGCAAAGCTTATACATGAATTTTGTTTTTGTTTTTGTTTTCCAGCGCACGCAACATGGAACCGTATATGGAAATTTGAACACTGAATCATTTCTGCTATTTTATTTTTCTTACAAATTAGACAAAACCAATCATCACTGTCTAGATTTCTCTTTTTAGATTCTGAATTATCAGACATTTTTTTTTCAACAGAAGTTTTCTTTACATTATGTTTGTAGTTCTTCTCTTCCATTATTTTCTTGCTAACTGCTTTACGCCTATTTTTTTAAACTCGATGTTCCAATTGCTTTTGTGCTGTGAAAGCGTCCTTTTTGTCTTTTTTTTTTTTTATTGTAAGGTTTAGTTTATATGGCGATGATGTTAAAACAACTGCTTTTTGGCTCCCTCTGTACTTTGATTTAACTGAATTTAGCAAGGGAAATAACATTTCTAATGATTTTTTTGCTTTTGGGGAGGATTTGTAGCTGCAACCTTGTTGCAGGCCAATTTCTTCACAACTTACTGTCTGCTTTTTGTTTCCGATATCTTTAACAGCTTTTGCTGTCACGGGTGTTTTTCTACAAGACAGTTTGTCTATGTCTTTTTCAACATTTTCATAAAGGTTTGAGATTTTATGCGTTCTAATGGCAGAAAAGTATAATTCAACCTTCCAGAACTGTAAATAATCTTCCATCACAAATATCCTGCAGGAGGAAAATGTTTGAATTCAACTCTGTAAATCAAATATGCCGTAGAAATAAAGGATTCAAAGAAAATAAATACAATTACATACAAGATAAAAGACATTGCAAACAAAATTTATTGCATAGGCATGTAAAAATATTTTTATGTTTATATAGGCCTAAACAGTATAAAAAATTAATCCAGATATACAAAAAACCCATTTGCATGGAGATAGTAATGTATTATAAAATATTTAAAAAAAAAATAGTGTACAAAGCGTACCGTCCTCGAAATTTATTACTTATTTTTCAAATTTATGATCGCATATCTGGTCCAATTTAAGCAACTTAAATTGGCCCAAATACGGCAACTTCGCCATTTTTTAAAACAGTTAATTTCAAGACTAAGAACAAAAACGAATTCAAACAAATCCGCGAGAAAAATATGCGCAATAAACAGAGGAATTCATACGTGTATATGAAAACATAACAACTTACCTTAGTTTTAAAATATTCACTTACGTTTAGCAGGAAAAAATTAGATCAAAACAGCTAACTTTAGGTTTTTTTTTAAATTGTCTGAAAACAGCACGTGGTAGGCGGCTGTTTCTTTCAATCACGAGTGACGTCATTCTGATGAGTAGGATTTCAGTGTTAGATGGAGTCTCTTCCTGTAACTAACGGCAGAATGGCAACGGTCCAATTAAAGCGGCGGTCCAAATATGGCTACTCTCCCCTATATAGGATTATTTTTTAATCATGCTCGAAACATATTATAAAAACTATAAAAAAACAGTAAATTTATATGAAACCTTTAAAGAAACTGCATTTCAAAGAACATCTTTTGCCATATTCAACAGTGTAAAAATGAAAATTTTTGCAATGTTTTCATGTTTAAAACATTGCAGTAAAACCAAAATTTATTAGCAAAGTGAATATGACGTTAGTGTTATTCGCGGATATGTTTTGCTGTATAATGTAGATTTGTTTCAAGATATATTTTCCCGGATATCTTTAAAAGTGAGATAAAATTTTATTATCATATTAGTAAAGAATCACATTTTTAAATAAGCAAGAATAATCTGCACGCCGTTTCTTCTGATTCGGAACTGCAATGAAAACTAGTCGGATCTGCCAATCCTAAAACTTTCTTCTATCCCATACATTCTAGTACAAAACTCGCAATCACAGTGCCAGAATTAAATAACAATTTATGCCCATCATGATTATTCTAAAGACATGAAATTCCATGCATTAGTTCTTGAGATATAACTATCTCTAAAATCGTGTAAATCCTGAAAAATGGAGCATAGCAGCAAACAACTGTTGGGTAATTTAAGCCAAAACCTAATCAGCAACATCTTATGTCAACGTCTAACTGAATCTGAAAATTGATAGAAATGCGTGCGTTAGTTTTTGAGATAGAGCTATTGAAGAAATCGTGAAATATTCTGCATTTCGTCACCTATTGGGCAATTTACATCAAAATCTAATTAGTACCAATTTATATCAGGAACTAACTGAATCTGTAGTTTTATGAAAATTCGTGCATTAGTTCTTGAGATATAGCTAATTCGGAAATCACGAAAAATGCAGCATAACAGCGCCACGTATTGGGCGATTTACACTAAAATCTAATTAGTACCAATTTATATCCGTTACTAACTGAATATAAAGTTTGATTAAATTTCGTCTGTTGGTTCCTGAGATAAACCGCCCACCATGTTTGTGTCACATACAGACAGAGCCACAGACTCGCAGGCAGAAATTTTCTAAAAACAGTCAAATTGTGATCAGGAACTTATAAAACGTATAAATCCGTCGGAAATTTTCTCGAATCCAATACTTTTTTCTTGTAAAGATAGAAGAAAATAAAAATGACTGTTAATCTTAGGATTGTAAAATAAAAATGCTCTTTCACTTACTATATTTTGCTGTTTTCCCATTTCCGGAACATTCATACGAAATCATAAATAGTATGATGTATGGCTATTTTTAACGTAGTTGAAATTGATAGATAGTTATAAAAGTTTGTATCAAACTTGTTTTTTCTCTGGAGAGAAAACTTAGTATATTCTTTGCAAACTTCTAGTTTTCTATCAGATCTTTTGACATAAAGTGAAAGGGACGGGACTTCGGAAAGTAAACAATAATCTTTCTCAACTAGCTCTTTTTTTTAGAAGTGTAATATTATACTTTAAAACAATAATTTTGAAAACATATTCAGTTGAGTAACTGACGAAAAAGTTCTTTTAATTGCAACGTTGAGTCCTTTATCTTTCTTTAACTCTAGTTAGAAAATAACACAATGAAAAAAGAGACATGTTATTTAATGTAAAAAAAAATATAATAAATTTAAAAAATAAAATAATAAAAAAGTTATTTTCCATAATGCTTCAAAATTAGTTTAGTTCTAGTCGTTTGGGGGCTCGCTCTTTTTGTTTTGAAGTTACAGTTCAGATTTATAAGATTTTTTTAAAGCCGTAAATTATTTCGTTTTAATGTATGTATATTTTATATAAAAAAATAAATGTCACTTTACTCTTTGCATTTAAAAATTGTTTTCTGTTTTTTCGTGTCATAAAAATGACTTTTCACTAAATTTATTATATTCCTCATTGCACATTTTAGAGTTTTTATGCTCTAACAGATTTTGTTTCAGAAAGAAATTTGTTTCATTTGCAAATAAATTCAACACCAGGCAGCGATGGAAAAGCAATGCCAAGTATTTCTAACATGAAAAGACATACATATTTTTCAGTTTTCTTCAAAAGAGCTCACAACATATTTTGCATCATACATTTAGGAAATCCTTTAGGTTTTTGGAATATACATTGTCATAACATTTTAGGATATTTGCCTATCGAAATTAAGCTAAAAATTGCTAAAAGTGATAACAAAATATACACTTAAAAGGTGTATAAATACTTTTATTCAGATCAACATATGTTTCATCATTCAAACGGCGACACTTTCAAGATCTTTTTTGATACAAATATTTTTGCAAATTTTTTTAAAAAACAAGATATTTGTAATTAAAATCACGAGACCTCACGAGGTCTCGTGATTTTATCAATAAAGATTATGTATCAACAAAGATCTTGAAAATACTTTTTTATCCCTTTTAGCAATGGTTAGCTTATTTTGAATAAAGTTAAGTGTTTTCCATACATACATTTATTACACTAGGGGCTCTTCTCCATAAGAGCTACGCTCGCCAACCCCCGTTCAGTTAATTTGATCGGCTTTCCGTTAATTTGATCGCCCAATCCGTTAATTTGATTTGCTTTAAAAATATTACCGAATTTGAATTATAATTAAAAAAACTAGTGGCCATCACCCTCTAAACGGGTTTACATTCATTTCTCTTTTATTGAGGGATTTTAAGGACAAATCAGCTACTGTTAATTGCTGTTTTCGCGTTTGATTATATAAAATTAGCTAATATATGATGAACTAAGTCAACAGAGTTTTTATTTCCAGGAATTTTTTTTAAAAACTATAAGAAAATGATTTTAAATGTAACGTTTTAAATCTGACGTAATTTTCACCGAACATTTCTTTCATTTTGTAATATTTATCTGAAAATCATTTTTGTTGTTAGAAAGGAAATGTTATTACTTGCACTGTCTTAGAATTGGCAACACTAGTTAAAGAGATCATCTCGAAATAGGAAAGAAATCTCTGGTGTACATGTAAATATATTTTTAATTTAAACTGCTTGGCAATGTTATTATTTGGACATTTGAAATAGAACGTAATTTCACCCACATTTACTGATTTCAACTTATATTAAATAATTCATTATTTTATAGTTTTCTTTCTTTTTGAATATTCACGTGTAAAAACAATTTTTATGACGTATTTTTTAATATTTTCCTGCTTTTAACATGTAATCATTTAATTCTAATTTCATAAGGGTTTTTTTCTGTTTACGTAATAGTTACGTGTAAATATTTTTTTTTTTTTAATTTAAAGGAAATATTATTCTTTGCGCAGTTTTTACAATTGGCAACACTGTAAAATAATAAACTTTTCTAAAATATGTAATAACTGTCTCTGGAAATGCTGGAAATTTGAATTTAAAATGGAAATAAACACTCAAAAAAAGATTAAAAAAAATAAATGCAGTCTGCACACCGGAAACTTTCAATTTATATCCTTAGAAAAAATTATCAAATTCCTATGTATATTTTTTGCTCCGATAACTTTTTTAGTGGAACGATTTTGAACAACTTTAACAATAAATAGCTTCTAAAATAATTCTTCGATTAAATAACTGTCTGATTCAACGTGTTTATCAAACATTTCTCTATAATACCACCAATGTTCATGTTTTTGTATGCAGTATTGGTATTAATATTAAGGAAAAAAAAAAAAACCTCAGTTCACAAACAATTCAATAATAGTGGCGGTGACAGCGTTAGTTACTTTTTTTTTTTTTTAGATTAGAGAGATACTTTTATATCTCCCTATGGTATGTGGCGTGAAAATTTAATTGTTTATGTTAATGCATCAGTTCTCACACATGATATAGCAGATCAATTTACATTTTTTAAATATTTTTAGATATTCACCTTATAAATAAAACAATGCACATTTCAATTTGCTGGGTTTTTTTCTACATTTGTTCGTTGCTATATCAGTACTTTAAGCACCCACTGCTGTGGGTACTGAACACGCACTGCGTACTGAAGCAATAAATTCTGGCATTTTCGTACGCAAGACTTCTAAATTTTCGGTGTTTCTCTAAAACCAGATACAAAATTTAAATCTATATTATAAAACAAAAACATATCAACAACAATGACATCATATTGACGGTAGAAACACCTGACCAACAAATTTCGCTTTTATTGCAATTTTTATAACTTCTAAATATCGCTTTTTTTTTCTTTTTTCCTTGTGAAATATAGAGAAAAGTTCTTATCAAAGCAATTTGTTTGAAAGTTGTATCTTAGTTTACTGATTTTTTATGGTTCCGAAAATAAATTACCAGCATGATTTAAAAAAATTTATATCTACAACGTGCAACCCGACTACAAAATATTAACCCAATTGCATTTAAAACAATATAAATAGATCAGAAATTCTTTACGACTCATATTCCATAACAAAATACAAACTTCATCAATAAATAAACAAAATAATGAATGATATAAATAAAACACAAATTTAACAGACATGTAATCGAATTATGTGCTCAAACTATCGAACACATTTCATTAAAAATATAAAAGAAATACAAATAAAATCTGCTATTGGCAGAGAAAAAAAATCTACGCAAATTTTGGTACATTTCCTATATAAGGGTCTTGGCGTTTAAAAAAAATATTGGCAAAATTCGGGCATAAGAAACTCTCATTTGTTGCCAAATGATAATAAACGTGACGAACTTTTATGCTTGTTTAGCCATTTTATTTGTATAATTCTTTTTTATAATAATTTTTTTTTTTTTTTTTTTTGCATATAAACACAGATAAATGGCTTCTGTATATTAAATAAATTGTTTAAATATAGAAAAAAAACTACTTGTGTATAACGAGACAGCATAATGTGCATAGTTTGCCCCCCCTCCCCCCCCCCCAAAAAAAAAATATATATATATATATGTTGTCAAATTTCCTTTGCCTGCAAATGCCATTTTCTTTATCTCGCCAAGACCCTTATACTGGAAAAGTACTCGAAAGAATTTGCAAAGAAATAGTAATGGTAAAAAAAAAGGAAAACGAGTGAAGTTCGACGCCTATATTAGCGATTTAAAACCAAGTATGAAGTCGAATGGTAAGGAATTGATTGATAGGACCCGTTTATAAATGTATCACCACAAAGAAACTATGGTTAGTTGAATAGCAAAACTGTCATTCAAGATCTGTCATAAATGGGTTCACTTCATTGCAGATTTCCCCCCTATTGTTACATAACTAGGGAATGTACAACAATATACCATATAGAAAAATTATCTTTGTAAAATTACCAAACAAAAAGTGCAAGTGCCAACAAAAACCGTTCATTAGAGCATTTTAAAAGGTTCATCTTTGATAATTGGTGTCAGTTGATTAAAGAATTTTCCCCATAAATCTATAACTAAGCAACGTGAACGATATGTGTTATACTAAATCTTGCCTGAGGAGTTATCTTTCTAACGGTGCAAGTATCATCAAAATCCATTCAGCAGAATTCGAATTAAAAGCAGCTGGAACGAAATTTCCATTTCAAATATATATATATATATATATATATATATACTAGTTTCTTGGCAACCCGTTGTGTTGTGTTTGAGTTGCATGTGATCATTCGATTCTTTTAGGAGAAATTATATCTAACTTTATTGTAGATTTAGAAATCAATTATAGCATTAATTTTATTATATACAGTATTTCAAATAATAAATGATATTTACAATTTAAGTGAAAACATTTCCCAATAAAAATGCACATAATTTATAATTTTACTTGCGAAAGAGTTTCTTTCTTCCGAGATTTGGCTTCGAGTTTCAGAGCTGGTAGAAATGACGTCATTTCGGTGAACGTATACAAAGATTCCGTTACATTGTTTTGGCAAATTTATTCTAAACTTATTCCAAAAATATTATAAAGAATTGTATATCACTGAATTAAAATCAATACTTAGAGAAATATAATTTTTATTGCTAAAATATTTTGTTTTTAACGTCCTTGTGAAAAGTTTCCATCGCCATCCCGAGGATCTGTTTTGCTATTTAATGTAATCTGAATTCTTTCAGATAAGTAACAAAAATCGACTCAAAGCACTCTGATCGGAAATCTTTCTTGAATAACAAAAAATCGAAGTGGAACGTAAAAAATCTCGAAAAATCGCATTAAAATTCGCGAAAAAAAAAATCATTCATTCCTTTATCTCTTTTACATATCGCTCACCTGCAAGAAAAGTGACACATCTCGACAAAAGTAAATTTCACAGTAGAGGCAAAAGAAAATTTGGATGATTTTACTGTAACATGAAATTATAGAACTTACAAGGAAGGTCTCCATTCTGGGCATACTCAGAATATTTTGAAAAAAATACTAATTAATCTACTTATGTATGTAATAAAGAATCAGCCAAATTTAGCGGCGGAATTACAGTAGAAAGTCTGTAAAAAAATAAAATACTTTCGAGTATTTGGCGCGAAAAGGCGAAAGCGTCACGCTATTTGGCGAGCAATACTTTTCCTCGCCAAAAGCAAACGATTTTAATGCACCTGAAAATTGATTGTTAATTGATTTTTAGAATGCGTGTAAATAATATTTAATGAATTTAAACAATGAGAGAGTTTTATAAACACATTTTTTCGTATTGCATATTTATGTTGCTTGTTATTTAATTTTATTACTTTAAAAACAATTTCATATAAAAAAAATACTTTCATATATTTAAGCGTATTCCAAAATAAAGGCAAGTTCATTTACCAGTTATTCATTTCAAAGAATTCGTCGTTTCCATAGCAACAGAATTGAATCTACAGTGCTCAACTGAACTTAATTTTGAGACATTGAAACAATTTAAATTTTGTTTTAATTCATAAAATTTGATATTTAACTTTCATTATAAATACATATATATATGACAAAACTATAGTTAAATCAATCTAAAACTGACAAAACTAAAGTCATTTACATTAAATTTATTTAAACAAGTTCAACATGAAACATTTTTATCTTAAAGAGTATTCGGCATAAAAAACTATTTTTCGAAATTTCATTTCATCGCCAACCGATGATAAATCGCCAAATAAACGAAAATTTCATTATTTTTTTATGAACGTTCTATCACGGTTCCGCCAAAAAAAATTTTATAAACATATATATCCACATGAGAAGAACACTCTGTAATTTTTTCAGATTTTTCTGAATATGCCCGTATGGAGACCTTCCTTGTTAGCTCTGCATGCAGGAGTAAAATCGTGCATAAAAGCGTAAAACACGTAAGAATGAAGAAGTAGGATGAGATTTGGAGGGTTAGGTAATTTTACCTCACCACACAATACAATCCTCTTCTGTGATCACGAATGGACATATAGCGTAATAGAGTGATTTTCAGTATAACTACAGATATGAAACATTTTGTGTAGTTAAGACGTATCTGTGACATACCAATTACTGGAATAAAACGCAAAATGAATTTTTGTGAGATGTGTCACTTTTCTTGCGGGTGAGCGATATTATCTAATAGTTTTGTGTAGTAAAACCAAATTTTTGCTAAGAATTTTAAATATAAGAATATAAAGTAAATTTCTTTACATATGTAGAAAGAAAAACATAATAAAAGCAACAACAACATAAAATTCAATAAATAATTATGCCAAATTTCGAAAGTTATCCCACAAACTAGTCTATCTTTCGTTTTTAACACTTTTCAACAAACTTGAAAAGTGTTTATGACTTCGGTTTGCCTGGCCGTCTGACCGTCTGGCCGACTGTCCGCGCTCTAACTTCCGTAATTATACTCGGATTGACCTGAAATTTTTGGATGTTATTAATGTTTAACATAGCACGTTCCTTATTTCAAATGAAATTTCTAGCATGCTTATTTCATTTACAGGGACAGTCAAAGGTTTTCCGTTACAGTCCTGCATACGGGAAAAAATCATTTAAAATGATTTTTAATGCTGTTACATGCTTTCAAATATAATAACATTTGTATGCATTTATCAATTGCTCTAAAATATGCATTATGTAGAACATGCGGTGGAAAGAATAGTTATTATTCATTTACAGGGCCACACAAAATAATTCTGTTACATAATGATATAGGGGTGGGGGGGGGGAATTGTTTGCGGCGTATCTTAATTATGTTAAATTATTTCATTTATAATGATATTGATATACATCGCCGAGGTTTACTATAGCTTATTTTATGTATAATACAAAGTGCATAGCATTTACAGGGACACACAAAAGATTTCAGATACTATTTTGTGTCCGAAATACTGTACAGTATCGATGATTGCTGGAAGTACATTTTTAATTATGTCATGTGCTTTTATATTCCTCTGTATTTATGCATAGTACATTGTGTGTATAAATACTGTAATTCATGCACAGGGCTACACAAAAGAATTCGTAATGGTTATTGGGTATGACTGCAAATTGATTAAAGTTGGTTTTTAAATGAGTTATGCATTTTTACGGTGAACTGCATTTAGTTTACTAAGAAATGTTTGTAGAACATGGATAAAATGATATACAGGGCCACGCAAACAATTGGATACGTAGCCAGAAATTATCATTTACAGACGGCCATGTGATTTCAGTAGTTTAAGAGTGTTTTACTTTGGATTAATCTTTAGCTAAATAGTGGCGTGCAATAAAGGTACTAGGTTAAATACAGGGTTGTACAAAAGTACATAAACAGTGGGGAAGGATTGTACTTTATGCCAATATATTAAGAAAAAGAAACAACGTATAAGGACACAAATAAAATGTGTTTAAAAGCATACAGCTGTTTCAAAGCCTCTAAGGTTTCCTCATCAGTGCTTAAAATAAAAGTTAAATTAAAACTAAAACATTCTGTAAAAAGGGGGGGGGGAGGTGAACAGAGAGTCAGAAAAGCGTACCTTTCAGCACTACTGCCAACGGTGAAATGCGACATACGGATGACAAACAGCTACGGAGTTGATCTCACGCGCATATTCAGGAAGAACAATCAAAATCATCCAATTGCTCTGGAAGAGTCCAAACTTAGAAGGAGAAAAAGGGGGGGGGGGAATGGAGAGAATTATAGAAAATTAAACCATATCTTTGAAAAATTTGGCGTACTGGATAAATCGTTAACTAAACTGTTGGAATTTTTCCATATGTGATAAGCTTCCCAGAAGTCCAGATCATAGATTGAAGTACATTTCTGTATTATGGAGGCTTCGGAAAATTTAAAATTATGGTTGTGGACCAGCAGTGGTTGGCAATAGTGGAACGTTTAATATCACAATTTTTAACGCAAGTTTTATGCTCCCCCAAACGGATCTTAAAGGCACGCTTCGTTTGACCAATGTATACATTTTGTTGCATTCGCAAGATATCCTGTAAATACCCCAATTTGAAAACTATCAATAGGATGTTTCAGATTTGTGAATTGAATTTTATTAAAAGGAGTATAAACTACTTTAAAGTCAAGTTTTTACAAGATTTTAGAAATTTGATGGCTTATTTTCGGAAAATATGGGAGTATAATTAAATTTTCATTATCGACAGTATTAGCCCTGGTTTTTGTACGTTTACTTAGTTTGTTATGAATGGAATCGACGATTTCAGCTGTAAAACCTCGATCAATGGCAATGGATTTAATGTAGTCTAATTCTGTTTTTAGTAAACTGTCGAAAGAACAAATATTTAAAGCCCTGTAAACATAACTGTTAAAGGCAGCCAACTTTTGATTAGGTGGATGGGATGAAAGGCGATGTGGGTGTAAGGATACTGCGAATGGTTTACGGTAAACAGTAGTGTGAAACAAATTATTTTTGCGGAAAACCATAACATCAAGAAAGGGCAAACGACTGTTATTTTCGAGTTCGAAAGTGAACTGAATATTTTCATCTATAGAATTCATAATATCGAGAATATTATTAAGATTAAGATCATCAGAGTTCAATAATGCAAAGCAGTCCTCGACATAGCGGATGTAAAATGGAAAGAATAATATCTTGAAAAGGTTTGATTCGTAATAGTGCATGTAAATATCACTGAGGATGGGGCTGAGGGGGGAGCCCATGGACAAACCATCAGTCATGCAATAAAAATTATCATTAAAAATGAATGTGTTTTGCGATAAACAAATGCTAGTAAGATGTATAAGCTCATCAATTTCGTAATATGAATAATGAAATTCTTGTAGGCGTAATTTAAGACAATTTAAAGCACCTTGAACCGGTCCGTTAGTAAATAGTGATTTAACGTCGAATGAAACCATACTATTGTTTTGAGTACCACTGAAGCTACGAAGTTTATTAACAAACTCATAAGAGTTCCTGCAAGTGTAGATATTGTTAGAGAGCAGGGGGGAGAAAATAGAGGTCAGATATTTCGCTAATTTATAGGAAGAGGTACCAATGTTCGAAACTATTTGTCTGAAAGGAATGCCTTGTTTATGGACTTTTGGGAGCGTATAAAATCTTGCGCAGTGTGACACTGAAGGAATGAGGGATAATTTAACGTTGTTGGAAATGAGAGGAGTGCGCTCGATAGCCGATTTTATAGCTTTCAATTCCTTTTGAGAAGGATCAGATTTAATCTTTTTATAAGGACCCTCGTCTATCAAGTCTTGTGTTTTGGATAGGTAACCAGACTTGTCCATAACAACAATCTGGCCACCCTTATCAGCCTTGCTGATAACTATGTCAGTATTAGATTTTAGATTTTTTATGCAACTCGATGCAGCTTTGCTGATATTGGATTTAGGAAGGTTATTATTGAAATTCACATTATTGGTGATTGTCTAATTGAATCCTTCTGAGAAGGGTTTAAGGCACTGAATTTGAACACTCTTTCGATGGGGGCAATTACATAAGGAAAAGACGGTTTAGTAGTAAGTGCAAAATTATTATTTAATTTAAGATAATGGATTTCATCCTGAGTAAGGTTAGCACTTGAAAGATTGACAACGGCATTCTGGTTAACCAACGGTAAGGTATTGGGTAAACTATTGTTATGTTTACTAGAGAGTAAATTAAATTTCGTTTTCAAAGTAGCTATATGTTTGGTAGACTTGCTCTTTGCACTAAACCAAGACTGGTTGTCAATTGAAGTGAAATCGTGATGCGAGTTGGATAGATTAAGATGTAAATCATACAATTCCTGTTCAATAAGGGCAATCATTCGACGGGTCTCTTGTATTACAGATCTTAACAGTGTGAGTTTCGTGTGGAAAATAATTTTTTCAATTTTGTTTGAATAAGTTAAATTACAATTGACAGAAATAAAATTCGGAATTACTCTATTGCGTTTACAATTCAGAAGGAAAGCAAGGTGGTTGAGGTATCTGAATTTTTTCAAGCGTAGGGTGGTAAATCTATTCCAGTCCGACATGTCATAAAATCAAAAGGATAAAACAAGCAATCCAATGGCCCGTTGAAGCCGAAATACATAAAATGTGGGGAAGGATTGTACTTTGTGCCAATATATTAAGAAAAAGAAACAACATATAAGGGCACAAATAAAATGTGTTTAAAAGCATACAGCTGTTTCAAAACCTCTAAGGTTTCCTCATCAGTGCTTAAAATAAAAGTTAAATTAAAACTAAAACATTGTGTAAAAAAAGGGGGGGAGGTGGACAGAGAGTCAGAAAAGCGTACCTTTCAGCTCTACTGCCAACGGTGAAATGCGACATACGACTGACAAACAGCTACGGAGTTGATCTCACGCGCATATTCAGGGAGACCAATCAAAATCATCCAATTGCTCTGGAAGAGTCCAAACTTAGAAGGAGAAAAAAGGGGTGGGGGAGGGAATGGAGAGAATTATAGAAAATTAAACCATATCTTTGAAAAATTTGGCGTACTGGATAAATCATTAACTAAACTGTTTGAATTTTTCCATGTGTGATAAGCCTCCCAGAAGTCCAGATCATAGATTGAAGTACATTTCTGTATTATGGAGGCTTTGGAAAATTTAAAATTATGATTGTTGGACCAGCAGTGGTTGGCAATAGCGGAACGTTTAATATCACAATTTTTAACGCAAGTTTTACGCTCCCCCAAACGGATCTTAAAGGCACGCTTCGTTTGACCAATGTACATTTTGTTGCATTCGCAAGATATCCTGTAAATACCCCAATTTGAAAAACTATCAATAGGATGTTTCAGATTTGTGAATTGAATTTTATTAAAAGGAGTATAAATCACTTTAAAGTCAAGTTTTTACAAGATTTTAGATCTTTGATGGCTTATTTTCGGAAAATATGGGAGTATAATTAAATTTGCATTACCGACAGTATTAGCCCTGGGTTTTGTACGTTTACTTAGTTTGTTATGAATGGAATCGACGATTTCAGCTGTAAAACCTTGATCAATGCAATGGATTTAATGTAGTCTAATTCTGTTTTTAGTAAACTGTCGGAAGAACAAATATTTAAAGCCCTGTAAACATAACTGTTAAAGGCAGCCAACTTTTGATTAGGAGGATGGGATGAAAGGCGATGTGGGGGTAAGGATACTGCGAATGGTTTACGGTAAACAGTAGTGTGAAACAAATTATTTTTGCGGAAAACCATAACATCAAGAAAGGGCAAACGACTGTTATTTTCGAGTTCGAAAGTGAACTGATTATGTTCATCTGTAGAATTCATAATATCGAGAATATTAGTAAGATTAAGATCATTTGAGTTCAATAATGCAATCGACATAGCGGATATAAAATGGAAAGGATAGTATCTTGAATCATGTGATTAAGATCATCATTAAGATCATTCACTCTCGAATATAACAGTCTTTCGCCCTTTCTTGATGTTATGGTTTTCCGCGAAAATAATATGTTTCACACTACTGTTTACCGTAAACCATTTTTAGAACCGTAAATTGTATTTTAGAAAGTAAATAAATAAATAAATAAATGCATGTCGACTGGAACGCAGAGGTAAATTCCATTAACGTAAAAAGAAAAAAAAATCCAACATAGCTTTTTTAATTTAATTTAAAGTAGAAAAACATATTTTGAACTATTTCTTTAAGATAGCGATTAAAACATTTCACAAGGATGTTAAAAACAAAATGTTTTAGCGAAAAAATTCTATTTCTCCAAGTACTTATTTTAATTCATAAATATAAAATGCTATAAAAACATGTATAATAATCACTTATAAACAGATTAAGTTAAATAATGCTATAAAAATGTGATAAAATATCTTTATTAAGATTGACGATCGTTTTGTCGCACAAACGGCGACATTTTCAAAATCATTCACGATAGAAAATATTTTCACATAATTTAAAAACCATAAACATTGTAAACAATGTCACGAGACATGATGCATAATGAACAACATTGCAAACGTAAAATTAAATTTGACATTATTTACCATGTTATTGTTTTTTTTTTAATTATATGAAAATTAATCCACGCTCACAAATTGCTAATTTAATTTTAATTTAATTTTATGTTTGCAATGTTTTTCATTATGCATTATGTCTCGTGACATTGTTTACTATGTTTAGTGTTTTTAAATTATGGGAAAATATTTTCTATCGTGAATGATTTTAAATATGTCGCCATTTGTGCGACGAAAAGATCTTCAATCTTAATAAAGATATTTTATCACTTTTTATAGAATTATTCAACTTAATATAAAGTGCTTTTCAATAAATTTGCCAAAACAAAGTTATTTTTGTATTAATTCACCCAAATGGCCTCATTTCTACTAGCTCCAAAATTCAAAGCCCAATCTTGGAAGAACGAAAATCATTGGCAAATAAAGTAATAGAATATGTGCATTTTTTATTCCGAAAGCTTTTGACTGAAATCGTAAATATAATTTATTATTTCATAGGGTATTTAGTAAAATTAATGCGATAATTGTTTTCTAAATTTACAATAAAGTTAACTTTAATTTTCGGCAAAAGTATCGAAAGATCTCATACAACTCAAGAGGAACACACCGGGTTGCCACACAAATAGTATTTAAAATAAGCCTTTTTAATCTTCAAATGTCAAGACTTTATTAATATAAATAAAGTTCCTTTTGTTCGAGAAATGCTAGTTGTTTGTGTATTTAATTTTTAATGATAGTTAAAACACGATAGTTTAAACTAAATTTATCGTGAAATTGATATCGAATTTCAATAATCATACTGATTTTTTATAAGCTGTTCGCTTTGTTTTGATCAATTCTTTTTGCATATATAGTTAGAACAAATGTCGAACCATTATAAATGTTTTTAGTTAATGCATAGTTCCATCAAAATTTTGGTAAAACTATTGATGAAAAACGTATAGTTTAATTAAACTCTAAGAATACTATGGGACTTTTTCTTTTGAATAACAGATTTCATGTCTATTTTGCATTGAAAACGTTAATAAAACATTTTAAATTATTAAAGTTTAGAATTACTTCTATACAATTGAGTCATTAGACTCATAAAAAAAAAAGTTTCCAATATTATTTGGGAAGAGGTTGGTGTCGGGTATTTATGTACTTGCTTTCATAGAAGGTATTTCATCTCATGACAAATTTTGAAAATGTAAAGTGATCAAATTTTAGCTGTAAATATAAGTACTGTAGCTTTAACCTATAATCTAACAGCAAGATTTGCGTTTGAATTTAAATGTTTCCCTCTTTAAAAAGAACATCTCAGTTTTGTTAAGTAAAAAAATTGAAAATACTAATAATTTGAGTAACTGGGGTAATCTTTTGAAGTAAGTACATTCTGCATTATTTTCTTTTAAGGAGGCACAAAACTTTTAAACAAGAGAAAAATCAATTTTCTGCTTCAATTTATTCTCATTTTTTAACCCTTATCGTACGCTAGCTCTTTATACGTGATTATATTTTTATATTATATTCGCACCACTACTTGGATACCAGGAAGAAACCATAATAAATTTCAATGAAAGTTCCCAGCAAAGAAGAAATTGCTGGCCAGCAGCGAGATAGGTGCCGGCAATGATGGAAAAGTGCTGGCTGATGGTCTACCACTGCATGGCCACTGTTGGGCAGCTTTAGTCATATTTGCTGTTGGAAATCATAAGATAAAATTCTGATAATACGATCATCTTTGATAATAAGATCATAAGGTCATCTTTGCTTTTGAGAATCATAAGATAAAATTCCGTTTTATCTCTTGCGCTGGCCCACCACACCATTGAAGTGCATGAACTTTTGCAGTATTATTGCTGGGAACCCTTAGGCTAGGTGGCGTAATTCATCTAAGTAAAAAAAAAATCAGTAATTATAATTTTTATTAAAATATTTTAATCTGAAATGTAAAAATATTTAAATAATTGCGTATCAAGTTTAACAAATAATAATTTATTAGACTTTTAAATATTTTGTCAAGTCTATATTAAAATAAGAGTTATTTTCATCACTCCGCGGCAGGTTAATGAATTTGAACACAAATTTGAAAGGAATATCTTTACACAGTTTAAGCTGTGAAGTTAATATTTTTTAAACTGTAAATAAAATAGTACTACTGCTACCAACAAAATAAATAAGTAAATGAATGAATTAAAGAATTCTTTATTTCAACGCACGTTTTTTTTTTCTTAAATCTGGTTTTACTGAGTTACAAAGGATTTCGGTTTTCATAATTTATACAGTTGAGAATCAACCAACGTATAAAATATATAGGATTTATATACAATACAATAATTTCTATGCAAGTTTAATGACTGGGGACGCAAATCACAAAAGAAACAAACTTGAAATAGTCTAATGAGCGCTTGGAAGCAACGAGCGGTCGTAGAATATGCTGAAATTTTTTTTTAATGTCCGATCACGAAAAACCAAACAGCACCGAGCGCGGTTAATACTTGGGAGGGTGACCACATGGAAACAGCTGCATAGACACTTCTATAGCTATTGGTGAAACTAGCTCATAGGAAAACGAGCGATTTTTCTATGAGGTTTTTTTTTTTTTTTTTTTTTTTTTTTTTTTTTTTTTTTTTTTTTTTTACAGAATTTTATAAGTAATTTTTGTAAGGGAAAGTGCTGGTCCAACAAAGGAATAGCAGTAGGATTGATGCTAGCATTGCAGGAAAAGTGCGGGATTGAAGTAATGTGATGGCATACCAATGCTGCCCTGCTGTTGGCCACCACTGATGGGCCAGCTGCATTCCGCACGGACACTTTTGTACTGGTTTAAGTAATGGCACCATTGCACTTTACCGCTGATGGCAGTGCTGGGAGCCATCTTTTTCCCAGCTGATGGTCCGCTATTTCTTTCTTTGCTGGGTAAGATAATTTATACCTCCAGTCTGTACTAACCACCTATTATGAGAGAATTCATAGAGATTATACAACAAAAATTCAATATGTAACGATGCAGCATCATTTAACTTATCAAAATTATGGCTCGAGTTACTCAATGATTATGAAAATAAAAATAAACATCCAAGTAAAATAAAAAATATGTAACACACATAATATGAAAGAGTACGAGAAAAACTGAATGATGGCGTTTCATTGGCCGTGCAATTTTAGAATATTTTTAGTTATTTGTTTTGAAAATGACTCGGGTAGAGTCGAAACATGTAAACAGTGGAATAAATCGATTTTAATTTACACCATTTAGCAATCAAAATTAGAATGGTAATTTCGTATTGATTATGCGAATAGCTCCAGTATAACTCGGTTTTAATTTACACTGGGATTTTATTAGGATAAGCAACAGTTTGGACAAATGTTTTATGTTATCCTAATATCTACATAGAAATATTTACTTACCTGCCAACTACAAAACACTTACGCCTGATGGATAAGTTGAATAAAATCTCATACGACAGGAATATATGGAAATGTAAACTAAATCTATTATGAACTATTATTTTAACACAATCAGAATGACTGGTAAAGTTATCATACGAATTGAATATTTCCAACTGAGCGAAAAAATGCCCAGGCTGGGAATCGAACCCAGATCCTTGGCTTACAAGGCCAATGCTTTTCCATTTAAGCTAACTGGGCCGACAACCAGCCAGCATATTTCGCTCAGATAACCTTATTGGTAGGAACATCTGGTCTGTCATGTAGACAGCTCAACTTCTGTTGAGTCAACTCAAGAAACAATTCAGATTTTTGAATGGGGTTGTTGTATACTGTTCATAAAAAAAAAAAAAAAAAAAAAAAAAAAAAAAAAAAAAAATCAGAATAAAACAAAAACCGAAAACGGATCTTTTGAAAGTATAAATGTCCATCCACCCCGCCCCCCCCTGAATATCCTTAAAATACGGGCTAAAAATGAAAAAAAATTACATTTTAAGACATATAAATACATTTTAATAAACTGATCTAGATGTTCCCCACGCACGACCGGCAACTTTATGAAGGTCAATTTTGATAAATAAAAATATTTTCACATATAAATACATTTTAATAAACTGATCTAGATGTTCCCCACGCACGACCGGCAACTTTATGAAGGTCAATTTTGATAAATAAAAATATTTTCAAAACTTAAAAAAAAAAAAAGGCTAAGATGTGTTATTATCCCACCCTCCGCGATGTTGAGTATTTGGCGATTTTTATCGCTCTGGCAACCCCGGCGTTCGGCGTCTAGTAACTTATTATGGCAACCCCCATTTTTATGACGCGAGAGCGTGAACATTCATTTCACTGCCGGGTGTCGTTGCTGACGGTTGGTTGGCTCTTGTACCAGATACTCTTTGATATCATGTTCTATGACTGTCTTTTTATTTTTATGTTAAATTTATTGGATGTATTTCATTGACTATAGTTTCTGTAGTCCGTTTAAACGCTCTTGCTGAAGTAATTAAGAAATATGAGGAAATTTTGACATGAAAGGGGGATTTGTTTATAGCGTGTCAATGCGTATTAAGCCTATTTTGGAAAATGACGGCGGTGTTATATTTTGTGCTGTAGGTTTCAAGAAAGCAGATGTCTGTTAAGGTATGTTGATAATTTTATGTATATTTTGTTGCTTTAAGAGTTTTTTACATTTTGAGATTGCTACAAAACGAGAACTAATGAATTTTGAGAATTCTATATCGCGAAAAATGCTGAATTCGGCGATGTTTTTTTTTTTCGGAAAATGAGCGCGAATGTGCAACTATTGCTGATTGCCACTTTAGCGAGTCTCGTTTTTTAGGTATATTTTGCTGTTTTAAGAGTTTTTTACATTTTGAGATTGCTACAAGACGAGAACTGCTGAATTTTGAGAATGCTATATTAGCGAGAAATGCTGAATTCGGCGATGTTTTTTTCCGTTAAATGTGCGCGAAGCGCTCATACAAGGATTACTGATTTGCCAGTTTAGCGAATTTTGTTTATTATTTACATTTTATTTTCGTTGAGCCAAACATGCGTAGAAACGGGTGCTTGGCGACATTTACTACTTGGCGGAAAAGGGGTTTTCTCGCCAAAAAAAATCCAAGATGGCGGAGGGTGGGATAATAACACATCTGTTCCAAAAAAAAAATAGTAAAACATAGATCATGCGTTCACAAAAGCAGGTGCTCTAATAAAACTAGTCATCTGTGATCGTAATTTTTAGGTGCGTTCGTAATTATATAAATACGTAGCACCTATAGTTCGGTCCATCCGTCCGTCTGTCTGTCCGTTATAACAGAGCAAAAAACACCCAACCGAATGCTCTGAAATTTTGAATATATAATTGTTGTAAAATTTTGTCGAGTCATTTCAAATTTTATGAAAATCGGATGTATAGTTTAGTTACAGGGACAGTCAAAAGTTTTCCGTTACATTACGGCCAATGGGAAAAAATTATTTCAAGTCCATTTGAATGATGTTACAGCCTTTCGAACAGAATGAAATTGATATGCACTTATGAAGTGCACTAAAATATACATTCTGTACAATATGCGGCTTAAAAAAATAGTTATAAAACTAGTTATAGTGCGAACGCTCCTCATTTGCCACGTTCAACGTGCAATTTCCAACTTCTTTTTTTACCATATTGTTTTTTAACAGTTTCGAACATACAGTGGAACTTCCCTTTCGAAGTTTTCCACTTAACGAAATTTTCTGCTGAATATTGACTTTGAACATGATTATCATGTAAATTAATCCCCATATTACGAAAAATATATTCTATATAACGAAGTTTATTTCACTTTTGTGCGCATACAACATTGAAACAGAGAATTTGCTGTTGCGATGGATGTATGAATTTATTTCAAAAGATTTTATGCAAATGAAATTATTTTTTCTTTAATCATCTGCATTTAAAAGAAGAAATGCCTAAAGCTATCGATATAATAAGAAGGGGATTTCAGTTTTTCTAAAATGTTACAGATGAGCTGTTCGGATACTTACAAAAGTGCGAAAAGTTTTATGAACAGTGTATTTTTTATAAGAAACTTGTAAAAAGTAATATTGCAGACTTTTTTTAAGTTAACCCTTAAATGCCTGGTGTTGCTTTTCGGCAACATACCCAATTTAGGCTCTAAAATACTATTAGAATAATATTGAAGCTATAATGCCTAATGTTGACGATAAAATACATTCTGAAAATATTATTAAATCGATTTTCAACATGTAGATGACAACACTTGTGCTGTTTAAGAACAAAGATAGATTTATTTTTTCAATTGTTGCTACTTCTTCTTTTTGTTTTGTTTGGAAGCTTGCGAAATAGCCTATTTTGTTCTGCAGTGAGCAAGTAAATTTTATTTCTTATTATAGTTCCTAACATTCTTGTGTGTTTAATATTATAGAATTTTATCTAGGAAAATTATTTTTTCAATAAAACACCAGTATTGCCGATTAGTAACAAACTGTTTTTTAGCCGTAAACTATACTTAAAACAAAATATGATTTTTTAAAGTATTTTTTCCATGATTTATTTAAAAAATGAAAGCCAAAAAAACATTATTACAATGATTTTTGAAAAATCCGGCATTTAAGAGTTAAGGATTTGAAATACTAAGAAAAAAGAGAAAAGGTGCGCTACGCTTCAGTTTTTCTTTACATCTCTTTATTATGTGTTTTTTAGACGTTATTCCAATGCAATTTTTCTCATATGACTATTGATTGCATAAAAAAAAAAGTTGCTACCCGAATTAAAATACATTTTTCCAATATTTCCATTGTATGTGCATTTTTCATTTTATGCATGTGTATTTTATTATATCACAAATTTCATGAATTTGAGTTGATTTCTACTTAACGAATTTTCTTCTTAACGATGAGACTGCGTTAAATGGAAGTTTCACTGTAATTGAAAAGTAATTATGACTTCGATTTGTCTGCCTGCCATCTGCCCGTGTTCTAACTTGGGTAAATATAGTCAGATCGCCATGTAATATGTTATTCATATTCACTATGGCATATTCGGTATTAAAAATGAAGCATGTTGCAGTTAGGTTTTTTTTAGAGGCACATTCAAAAGAATTCCGTTAAATTACGAGCTATGGGGGAAAATCGTCTGCGGTGGTTTTTAATAATGTTTCACATTTTCATACCCATTGAAATTGGTGAACAGTAGTACACCGACTTACGTCCCCTCGGCTTACGTCGCGTCTTCTAGCCGGGAAAGAAAATGACCTTAGGGAGATTCTCAAAATGTGGGATCATTAAGGGTGTATTCCGATCCAAACTGCTTATTTTCTGATTTATTTTTAAACTCATTTTTGCTCTCAAACGAATCAAACTGACAAGTTCTCTTATTTAGAAACAACATAATGTGCCGTGCTTGTCGATTTTTTGATAAATGCAGAAAGTATTGCAAAAAACGCTGTCAAAGTTGTCGTTTTGAACTGAATTTTCCGAAGCGAGAGATCTGGGAATGAAAAAAATGGTCATACTGAGAAAATAATTGTTTAAAAATCAAATTCTAATGAATTGAGCGAAAAATGAAATCACACGGCATCTTATACATCTCTTCAAAAATCACCTCAGGAATTTTCATGTTTTTACTTTTAAAAATGAGTCTGGAAATGTCTCAGAAAATTTCTTGCTGCTGAGGGTGAAAAAAATATTTTTTTTCGAATACACCCTTAAACGTTAACTATATGTAATTTTTCAAATTTAAGGCCAATTTTTTTTTTTTTTTTGTCTATAAATATAATATATAAATATTTTTAATAGTATGTCTACAAAATTATACACAAACATTAAAAGACAGCAACTATTCTGGAAAATTAATTATTAAAGATTGTAATTAGCAGTTGTGTACGTTACAAATTTTGGACATTTTTTCCCACGTACGTTACAGATTTTGGGCGTTGATCTTAGTATTTAAAAATTTCTTAATACTAAGAATGTAGTAAATGTGTCTGTATACATATATATATATGTATAATTAACTTTTTGTTATCCAGTAATAATAATAATAAAATCAAATGCTTTGTTACGTACGTTACTTTCGGACATAACAAAATACAGAAAAATTCTTTATAGAAAAGTCCTATCTTCAAAAAAGCAATAAATCAGCCTGCCATCTCTTAACGAAATTATCAAAAGATCATCCGTTTCCTTTATGCATTTGTTGTTTACCATTAGAACCACCTGGAAAAAAGTTAAAACTCTTTTTCTTGGTGGTACATTGGATCAGTTAACGTTATGAATGTCTGAAATTGGCCTCTTTAGCATAAAATAATAAAATTTTAAGATATTTATACAAAGCTTTTACAATAAAGTATGTCATTTTCTGTCTCTGAATAGAATTAAAAACTCAATGTAAAAAAAATAATAATAAAGTCAATGATAATTAAAGTTATGTTTGAAAGGCTTAAAGTTATGACTTGTGTCCAATGCCCACCTTTTGAAAATCGCCCATTAATTAAGACGCACTTTGAAGTTTTTTGAAGACTTTTGGTTCTATGAAGGCAAACATTCCCGCGACAGTCAAGTGATAGTGACAAACAAATAAAAAAGTCACTAGAAAAAATTTGGAAAACTCACTCTGCTGTTAAAAAGAGCTGCTAAAAGTAAAAAAGAAAAATTTGTTCGTTCGAACTTCATTACAACATTTTCTCCCATCCTCAAAGACTCTAACAGGGCAGCTAGAAGAACAATAAATTGTAAGTTAACAAATTATTGATTGACTTCAAATTCATGTATTGCAAGCGCAATCTTTAGCTAATGTTAAATGTATTTAACATAATCCGTAAATACAATAGAATATGTTAATTATATCTTGGAGAATTTTTATTACGTATCCTTTTTAGCTTATCTTAATGCACCTCGACTTACACCGTTTTTGACTTCGTAGCTAGGCTTGGAACGAATTGCTGACGTAAGTCGAGGTATTACTGTATTGCTCTGAAAGTATACTACCTGAAGAGAAATAGATATATTTTAGAATATTTATGATTTAGAATATTACCTATAGAATATTTTATGGATATCATTCATCATTATTTTACAGAAGCTCTCAAAATAAATTTCATAATATTGCGGTTTACGGAGTAAAATCGTTTGCAGAATTTTTTATTCATGTTACATAGTGCAACTGATATATATCTCTCAGGTGAACTGCAAGATATTTACTATAGAATATGCTGTTCATAACATTCATCATTGATATACAGGGGCACACAAAATAATTCGGTTACAGACAGTTTGGCCTATGCACAATAATTGCTGGAAGTGCGTTTTCTGTTGTGGTACGTGTGTTTAAATTAACCTTTTTTTGCATATTTCTTAGTATTTATAAATTCTACTAGTCAATGGCAGGGCTGCATAAAACATGTGAAGCCGTTTGTTAATGGAAATTGCTGCAGGGCAATTTTCAATTGTGATATACGTTTTCTAATGTAACTACATTTTAGCATAATATGTATTATATGATAAAGCTATAGTTATTAATGGTTTAGTAATGGAAATTGCTGCGGGGCAATTTTCAATTGTGATATAAGTTTTCTAATATAACTACATTTTAGCATAATATGTCTTATATGATAAATCTATAGTTCATGTACAGGGCTGCATTAAAAATTCTGGTCTTGTTTTGCCTCTCAATAATAATTAATGAAATTGTATTTTCAAATGTGTCATGTGTTTTTTAAATTTTTCCTTTAGATAAACGTTTTCACCTTATTATCCTGTGAAGTACGTTCTTGTTATTTAATAAAACATCTGTTATTATTTTCTTAGACCAGTTTTTTAAAAAAGTATTTGTATGCCATTGAATGTACACCTTTTTCATTTTAAAAATGTTATAACTTCAGTTTAAATAAATTCTAATCTACTCGATAGCAATAGCATGCTAAATGAACCCCAAAATCATCACATTTGGAAACATAAACTTACATCAACGTGCCCACAGCCATTTGACTGAATAGGAAACGTGAATTGTCGCTATGTATTATTTTGTGATAGCCTTTTAATATTATACACATTCAATTCAAATCCGTAATAATGTTACTATCATCGTCCATATTCGATTTATACCTATTATGCAGATCAGATTAAGAAAGAATAAATAATCTTTTATTTCCATCATCAAGACCTTCTGCTTAATATTTCGTAATCGGTATTATTTGAATGGTTTTTTTATAGTCTATCAAATACTGTTGCTAGGAAACGGAAAAAAATAAAGATAAAAAAATAAAATATGTATCATGTGCATTTATTTCAACTCCTAATATCTAACAACCCTTATGAAGAAATGCTCGTATTTAATCTTCAATGTCCCATTTTAAATATATATACAGCGTGTCCATAATTAAGCTTGGAATTTGACAGCAGTCTGTATCCAAAACAATGCAACAAAATTTCATGAAAATTTAGTAATCGCATAATGAGATGATGAGAATTTTTTCTAGCACAAAAAAGTTCCATAAACCACCACTAGATGACGTGTTGTAACTTTATAGAGGAATATAACAAGAATCTACAAATATTAAGAACCTCTTGTTTACAAAACATGCTCGATTCCACAATTGGCTGCTACATCTAGAAGTGAAAACGGGGAATGTTACGCACAGGGCACACTATGCTATCTTTAAGGTCAGAAGCAGATGTGACGAGATCACGGTCAACAAATCTTTGAGGTAGTGCCACAGCCAAAAGTCGCAAGGTTTCAAGTCTGGTGATCAGGAAGGCCAAGCTATAGGGAAATGACGACTGATGATTGCGTCGTCACAAAAATGGCGCGGAGCATTTGTTTCACACAACGAGCGATGTGTAGAGAAGCACCCTCCTGCATAAACACTATGGTTGAAACACATCGACTTACCTGACGAGCCTGAATCACGGATTGCTATAATAACGATGCATATCGCTGACCGGCGACGGAAAATTCACAGAACTTGCTGCAAAAAAATGGGCATAGAATGAATGCAGCAGCAAAGCCGCACCAAACCGTTACACGCAAAGATTGTAACAGGGTTTGCAGGCATTGATGTGGGTTTTCTGCAGCCCAAATACTGCAATTATACGTGTTAACCACACCATCCAGATGAAAGTGGGCATTATCCGTTCACAAAATGTTCAATGGCCATCAGTGTTACCAGACGAATGCTAAAATTTTATTTTGAATACCACTATTTCCATAGAGAGATAGTCGCCTTATTTATTTACAAAAAAATTGCGATTCAAGTAAGCTAATAATAAAGTACAAAAATAGTGGTATTCAAAATAAAATTATAGTATTCGTCTGCCAACACTGATGGCCATTCATGTTGGAGCTCAAACTGCGCAAGAAACTTGCAACACAAAAATTTGTCGGTTACTAACATCAGATGGTAAGAGCTTCATAAGAAGCTACACAGTTTATAGGTTAGTAGCGTAACACCTTTTGAAGAATCTTATGAACCGTGGGACGAAGTTGGTCAATAGTTTCTGCAATACGCTGAATACTAGTGCTGTCCATGAAACGGGATGTCCTGTATTCCTCCACTTGCATCTCTACATCATCCACTACATGTGCTGCAACACACCTTCGTCCTCTTCCTGGTTGAACAGCCAAGGAACCCGTTGCTTCATATTTCTTAATCATGTTCCTTAGTCTATCGCTAGCGAATGGACCTTTTCGTAACAGCTTCAAAGACCGAAATTTCCGCAAAGCTTCAGTAGCAAAGTCACCGTTTTAGTAAAACAATGTCACCAGCGAAGCACTCAACGTCATCCTCCTTGACTTCGGTTCGCCTATCGCAGGGACGGCGAACCTATGGCAAGCGTGCCAAACTTGGCACCCGATAGAATATTTTCGGCACGGCGGATAGAATATTTTCGGCACTAAAACAAAATAGAATTAAATTAAACAAAACACGCAAACTTATACAAACTGGGTTTTTCTTTGTTTTCTTTTCTTTTTTTTATTGAAAAAAAACTAATAAAATTTCTCAATTATTTTAATGCGGGCTCAATAAGTTATCAAATTATGAGAAAGTTGGGAGAATATCAAAAAGAAAAATATCAGTCATTATAACTAAAACTCCTAGTGATGAAACTAAAGCGACTTGGTAAAAAATATGTACTTTTCAAAATTTTTTGCTCTATTTATTCCTGAGGGTCATTATTTTCGAAAATGATATGAAAGTCTTAAATATAAAAAACTCACACCACTTGTTAGATAACTCGAATTCAACTTGCATCATATATTAAAAGTAAGTAGGTTGAACACCATATTAATATTTGGCATAACCAACATCGCATTCACCATTTCATTATTTTATAATATATGTTAGTCTAATTATTAGGTGTATATTGTCACATATTTTTAAATCCCAATCAATAAAACTCCGGAAATTTTGATCCACTAAATTATTTTTTTTTGCTTGGTACATATTGGTCATGTGATATCTTTTTTTAAACTATTAGGCACGCAGATGTAAAAAGGTTCGCCGACTTTATATCGCGCATCTTTATTCGCGTGTCTTGCTGCGCGAGCACATGGTTACAACTATGGTTACAACATTTGCATGTGCCAGAATGTTACAATGCACAGCGCCATTTCGTGATGGTTTTTTTTTTTTTTTTTTTTTTTTTGCGCTAGATAAAATTCCGATTATCTCATTATTCATACTTTTATAAAACGAGCAGTATAAACGGAACATTTTTTTCTTTGTTTTAAAAACTCATTTTGCATATAATATTAGAATGCATTTTGAAGCAATATTAATATATTACAGTGATTTCTTCTAGTTATTCTATATTTACGTATCGTCTTTTGATCCAACTATTCGTGAAAAACATAAAATTTTATTAAACTAGCAGAACATAATAAATTTTGATTACCAGGAAATCAAAGTTCTCGCTTAGTTTATTATTAAAGCAATAATAAAATATTTTTAATTATAAAGTTTATATTTATTTCTATAATTTTCAGTCATTGTGCACGTATATAAAATTTTGAAAATTGACTTTTTAAATTTTAAATAACATTTAACTTTTTAAATTTTAGGCTGATAAAAGGCATTTGTATATATGCTTTCATGGCAGGTATTTAATTTCAAAGAAAAATTTGACAAAGGCAAAGTGATCAAGTATTTGATTTAAAATTTTTTGTATGTAGCTTAAACTTTCATGTAACAACAACGTACTACACCTGATTTTTAACATTTCTCTTTTAAAGTAATTTATCTCAGTTTTGATAAGTTGGGGTTTTCTATTTTTAAAAGAATTTTAAACTATTTGAAGTTAATAAAGTGATCATTTGTCCCATTGTTTAATAGTTATATTTAAGAATTTTTAAATAACAAAGAATGTAACATAACCGCTGTTCTCGTGACAATACTCGTCAAAATTTTCAATGAGACTTTCTGTATAATATTTTTTAATGACCGATTTTAAAAATTGTCATTTATCTGCTTAATTTTAGGTTAATGCAATATTTAACAAAGTCAGAATTCTACTTCGTTGAAAAAAAAGGTGAAAGCTTGTTAAATTTAAAGAAAATATCCTTGTGTCCAATTCACAATTCACATTCTTTAATTTAAAAAAGAAAATATTTTTATAAACTTTTTTATTATGGAAAACTAATTATTTTACTAAAATAGTTTTTTTAATCCCACTTTGACTCAAGGGCGATCAATAAAAAACATATTTACAGAACTTGATTTTATGCATGATTTTCACTTTATTATTTTTTAAAACCATACAAAACGAACTTAACAACCTAATGAAGTAGTTTTGAACTGTTCTTTGATATATGTGAAGTTTGCATCAATGTACAGGCGTGGAAAAAAAAAAAAAAAACTAAACACCCCCTTCTAACACTGCAACAAATTATTGTAGAAGAAATTTACTGATGCCAAACGATTGTAAATAAAATCTACTTTTAAATGATGTATATAAAATTTGCTTAGTTTCCCATCTACATATCAAAAAGGGGCCATTTTTTTTTCAATAGGAAAAACCCAAGTTCCACACCATAAATAAATTCTACACCCTTCAATTAGCCTTAAAACAATATAAAAAATGTACGATTAGTTTCAGATAAATTATTTTATAGTGAGCATACTTTAGGTGCCGTATCCAAATTGAAGTTCTGTACTAGATTTTTGAAATGTTAGAAAATGACTATGTCACTTCTTATTAATGTATTTACTTCTTGCCAATATGACCCTTTCACTCCCTTAATATTTTTCGACTATTGCCAGCCCAAATGTTTCAAGAAAATGAGTAAAATATTTTTTCTTTCAAGCTATACTTTTCTGCACATATTAGGCGGCCCATTAAACCGTTAATTTGACGAGTTTTGCTCATAATTAGAAAACAACGTGTAAGAAATTTTTGAAATTGATAGCATAAAGCAGGACATAATAAATATAAATCTGTGAAAAAATTTTTAGGTTGCATTTCATATTTTTTTCGAATATTAATTTCCTTATTCATAATTCATTTTATAATTTTTTTTAATGCAAATTCAATTTATTTATGTTTGTGGTTTTTAACACTCATATACAGGGCTACACAAAAGAATTTGTAATGGTCACTGGGTATGATTTCCAATTGCTTAAAGGTGGTTCTTAAATGAGTTATGCATTTTTACGCTGAACTGCATTGCGTTTACTAAGAAATATTTGTAGAAAATAGTTAAAATGTACAGATTCACGCAAAGAATTGGATACATGGTCGTCTATAAAGGATAATTTCTGGAAATGGGATTTCAGTTGTTTTAAGAGTGTTTTACTTTGAATTAAACTTTAGCTAAATAGTGGCGTGTAATTAAAGTACTAGGTTAACTACAGGGTTGTACAAAAGTATACAAGTATGTTTTCATCTATTAGTATAAATTGCTGAAAGAGAAATTTCAAACTGTCATGCTCTTTCTTGCTAAACTAAATTTTCCCATTATATAGTATATATATGAAGCTACAGATGGAATACGGTGCTATTCAAAAGAATTGGAATACATATTTGCTATGGACGGTAACTGCTGAAATCAATTTTTCAAATGTTTTATGCGTTTTCTAAAAAAATTTCTTAGTTTTCTTATATACCTTATTTCCTTAAATAACGAAGATTTTTAAAGTATTCAGGAAGTGTTGGGAAGTGTTTCATAATCTATGCTTAACGCATGATTTTTCTTACTTGTTAGTATTATAACCAAGCAAAAAAAAGTATCAAATTAGGATTTTAATTTTAGAAAATCTCAAGAAAAATACGAAAATGTAATTTAACATTAGAAGCTCAAATTTTGGAGTATTTATAATAGTTTGAACCGAAGATTTAAAATATATTGTCAAAATTGGGTGTTGCCTTTGAAAAAATACAATTTTGGTCTGGTTTTGAATTGTATATGTCCCCGTAAGCCAATTTTTATATATATCATGTAAAAGTGGACTTTATATCCAATCCTTTGGTACCAATATTTTTCTTCTATTATAATTAGTTGCAGAGCTAATAGGGGCTGTCTGCTTTTTTTCCACGGCTGTACGTTTTGGTTTAAACAATCTTGAAAAAATGCGTCAGTATATAGCATAAGGCTTATATAATTTGATAATTTGCTGATATAAATTTTTTTATCGCTCTTTATACTATACAAATACATTCAATATAATTATAAATGTAACATACATTGAAAACAAGTAAAAATTAAATTTAAAAATCAAAAAACCCGACTGCGTAAAAAGCGAACTAATTAATTATTTCTCATCAATGTGAAACTATTTCTTATATTTTATTTACTTGTATTGATGACTTTTAAATTGTGTTTAATTGTTAGTTCCTATTTATAAACACTGTTTTGATGAGGCCTATAGATGTGTATGAAGGTTAGACTTGGAATAGCTAGAGATCCTGCCAACGCAACTTCCAGATTGTGTAATATTTAAATTGAGTTTCTGACAGTAAAATAGTCAGTGAAACATAGTCTTCATTTTGAAAGACGTATCTAATGATATGCCACTCAATATGGTGCGAAAAAAGTTTTTTTTTCGTCTCTACCGCCATTTTGAATTTTACGTGCGCTATTTTGTATTTATAAAAACAAAATCTAGCCTATAACCATCGGACGGTTAAGACGAATCGATAGACCTCATTCATTAAAATCCATTCAGCCGTTAGGGTAGTTTCGAGGGTTTAAAGAAATCCACATAACCAGCGTGAAACACATAACCCTTCTTTGCAGTCGGGTAAAAAATTAACTAATTTCGATATTCTATATAGAGGTTTCAAATATTACAATAAAAATATATTTAGTTTAAATTTTACATCAAACTTAGATAAATACAAAATTAATTCCAATTTTACAATTTAGCTGAAAGCCTGCCATCAAAAATGTTGAAAATAGCGACATTCCACATTAATAACTCGTATGAATGGAATATTGATTCTGAATCATGACGGGACTCCGATGCAGCACGTTTTTCAAGCTCCAATGATCCGACTACTTGCCAAAGGACTTGGGGTCACCTTCAATATTGTTATTCCAGAAGACAACACAATTGGTTCCTTGAAGCCTGGTGGAAAATCGACAGGAGTTACAGGAATGATTGAAAGAGGAGAAGCTGATTTGTCAGTTCGCGGATTTACAATGACTGAAAACAATTTGAAAGCATTTCCTTTTACATATACGCTTCTAGTGACAGATTTTACTTTTATGGCAAATAAACTGGAACCACATCCAAGGAGTTTTGCTATATTTGATGTTTTTTCTTTAGAAGTATGGCTAATCATAGGACTGTGTCTCATTCTCATGTCCCTTTTCTTGTATGTTCTTTTAAAGAGGAGAGTACAGTTTGAAACTATTCTGTTTGAGTGTATTCGATGTCTGTTGGACAAACCATTTTCTTTTAAAGCAAGAAAAAGAAATACTGCAATCTTGCTGCTTCATTGGTTTATAGGTGTGGCTATCCTTACCACTAGCTACGAAGCAGTTGTATTGTCTATTATGACTGTTCCTAAGATGGTTGGTATTCGAGATATATCAAGATTATCCAAAGCTATAAAGCAAAATTCAATCAAATGTTTTATGGGACGCAGAGTGGACTTTGGATGATAGTTTTAAGCTATTTGGTGGTTGTATAGCAAAAAGTAACATAGAAGGGCTATATGGGATTAAAGCATTTCATAACTATTCATATAAAAAAACATTTTTTAGAGAAAGAGTTGAGATGGGAAAGTACCATAGATTCTACTACGTATCTGATGATAGTAGCCGTATAAACTTCATCGGAATACCTTATACAAGACATTTTTGTTGCCCCAAAAAACTGGAAAGCGTTGTTCATCGCATTGTTGCTGCCAGTGTATATGAAAAGACACTCACAGACCAAGATTTCACTGCGCAGATGCGCCTTCCGAAAGAAGTAGGAATTGTTGATGACAAAGCAGGTGTCTCACACCTAAAGCTAAAAGGTCTCACTGATCACTGGAGCATATATCGTTCTTTTTGTAGGACATCTGATTTCCTTATTTGTTTTTATAGTTGAAATTTTATGCAAAAAATGGTATTAATATTATTTTATTAATGACAGAAACTGTATGATAATACAATGTTATTACAAATGAATCATCGAGTTTTGATACGTTACTACGTGCGAAGTAAGAAACGTATATGTTTCCATGACAACTCAAACGAAGGGGCGTTAACTATAGTTTCGCGCTGCGTATGTGTCATGCGCGTGTGGTTGCAATGGTTGCTGCGCGAACGTTATATTCAAAATGGCAACTGGACAGCAGAAAGCGTTTTGTGTTCTAGAATTTTCAAAGCGTGAATCGCTTATAACCGTTCAGAGAGCATTACGGAAGGCATACAAATGCAAACCACCAAATCAACAATGTATTCTGCGCTGGTATCGACAGTTCAAAGAAACCGGTTGTTTATATAAAGGCAACAATTCCGGCCGACCAAGCGTTACAGAAGAAACAGATAACCGAGTTAGAGAGAGTTTCATTCGTACTCCCAAGAAATCAACAAATCGCGCTAGCCGCGAACTTTCCATTCCACAGCACAACAGTGGGGAAAATTTCTGTTGTCTTGTCGCCATTTTGAATATGACATTCACACAGCAACCATAGCAACCACAAGCGCATGACACATGCGCAGCGCGAAACTGTAGTTAACGTTGTCTTGTTTGAGTTGTCATGGAAACATATATATTTCCTAGTTCGCACATAGTAACGTATCAAAACCCGATGATTCATTTATAATTACCCTGCATTACGTTCATATGTGATATATGCGTCATATAGGAATTTAATACAGTTATGTGAATACAGTTCTAAATAAAAGATAAACAGAAGATGAAAAATATTAAGAAAATGTAAAATATTTTTTAAGAAAATCTAAATATTAAAAATCGTTCAATACATAATGAAATACATAGTAGTACTAAAGTAGTATTTTGTAATCTATCTATTGTTATTATTTTTACTTTGCGAAATATTAACCATACTATTAATTTCTAGGAGAAATTTTATATCATACTGAAGATAAAATATCAAAGATTATGCTTACCGAAATTGTAGAAAAAATAACAAGCTTTGTAAAAGCGCTATCAAGGATGCTTACAAAATTTGAAAAATTATTTGTCTAAAAAATATTCTAATCCAAGTTGAATAACGGATAAGTATAGCACATCCTCAATGAAAATCCGTTTTAATTTCAACATTAATTGCTGTAAACAGTGAATGAAAACACATTGCAATCATCTGTTTCTGCGCGAACACTGCGAAGTGAAGTACAGTGGTGAAAAAAAAGTGAACACACCCTACAAACTCTGCAACAAATTATTGTAGAAGAAAGTTACTGGTACCAAACTATTGGAAGTAAAGTCTACTTTTAAATGATGTATATAAAATTTGCTTAGGGGTCCATCACATATTAAAACGAAACTAAACATTGTTTTTTTTTTTCAATAACATTATTAAATGTGCGAATTTTTAAGCCCACAACCCCTTTCATAAAATTTCTGAATGTGTAATATTAGATAGATTTCATAAGAAATACTACCTATTGCAGTCGTTACCATGGTGAGACTTTTGAAAAATTCCTTCATAACTTTTCATTATATGACCCTTGGAACACAAAACCACCCACACTTAAAAAGGTTCATATATATATAGTATATATATGTATGTATGTATGTACTAAAGTTTGTCCGCACGATAAAAGTCGCAATTATACACGGATCGTCTTCAAACTCATTAATAATATTAAGATGGCTAATATCGCGGCGGGGATTGCAAATGAGTAAAATCGGCACAAGGGGATAAGTAGGGAGGGAAAGTGAAAAAAACCATACCTTCTAAATTATAATACATATCATATCAGTTTCAAGTTATTATTATTTAAATGAGAAATATGAATATCAAATTCACAATATATCTTTACTTAATAGGTGCTAAAATAAAAATGCTAAAACATTTTAAAAACAATGAAGATGTTGAAACATTGGAGTCATATGATGTTTAAAATCCGAGCGCTTTCGACTGAACCATCAGTCGTCATCAGGGAAAGATCACTGCCGAATGAAAGACAAACAGCTAGTTAAATATCAAAGGGCGAAACTAAACGAACCACAAATAGGAGGGTGGGAAGGAAGGAAAACAGTGAGGAGCAGCTAATCGGAAAAAGAGAGGGGGGAAGGATGGGACGGGAGGAGGGAAATGGTTAATCAAAACCAAATTCACCTGTTACACTAGTATTTTAAACCAGATTCTTGGTATGTTATAGGATAGAACGTCATTACAGGTACTCCTGCCTCTTGCCAAAATTTCCAACGACTCTCTAACTATACAAATGTTATAAAGTGAAGCATGTGCGATGATTTTAACTTCTTTGAATAGGATATCAATATCTTTAACTTGACTTAACCGGGATAGAGCTGTGAATAGTTTACCCTTTTTTATATCTGTTATATGCTCTTTAATCCTTTCCAATAATTTGCTAGTGGTCATTCCTACATAAGTATACTTTTTTGAACTGCCATTAACTCTAAAAGGCACAATATAAACTCCAGATTTATCATAATTATCTATAGGATCGATCTTTCTGTGTACCAGGTACTCTAATTTTGTCGGTGGTTTAGCGATAAGAATTACATTATATTTCTTTAAAGCATACTTAATCCGCTCAAAAAGATGTGGAATATATTCCATACTGCAAAATTTAGGAGGTTTTTCTTTATTTTTACCAACGCTTGTAGATATTTTGTTACTATTATTATTTTGATTCCAAATTATCAGAATTAAATTTAAGCTTGAAATAAGCGTATTTTTACAAACAATAATGTCTTCCTTTTTAATGGAAAGTATTACAACCAAACAGAAGGGGCCCCAATGGGCTCACCAATCTCTGGATTATTGGCTGAACTTAAATTACGACCTCTAGAAAATCATATCATTTCTTCCTCTACCCTTAACCCCGCATTATGGATTAGGTGTGTTGATGACATTCTGATAATTTGGAATCCCTGAATCTCTACATTAACTGAGTTTTTGAATCATGCTAACAGTATAGATAACAATATAAAGTTCACTTGTGAAATAGAAGAAAATGGTTCGTTAACTTTTTTAGATGTAGAACTGGTTAAAAACATTTCAACAAAAAGCATCGATATGAAAGTCTATAGAAAATCTTGCAGGTCAAACAATACAATATCCTATGACAGTAATGTTCCATTCAACTACAAAACTGCTGCATATCGTTTTTATGTTAAAAGGGCTTTTCAAGTTTGTTCGGATGTTTACCTAAATGATGAATTAAGTAAAATTAAAGAGATTGCTTCTGAAAATGGGTTTTCGAATAAATTTATCAACAAATTAATTTATAAATATAATAAAAGTAACAAAATATCTACAAGCGTTAGTAAAAACAAAGAAAAACCTGCTAAATTTTGCAGTATGGAATATATTCCACATCTTTTTGAGCGGATTAAGTATGCTTTGAAAAAATATAATGCAATTCTTATCGCTAAACCACCGACAAAATTAGAGTACCTGGTACACAAAAAGATCGATCCTATAGATAATTATGATAAATCTGGAGTTTATATTGTACCTTTTAGAGTTAATGGTAGTTCAAAAAAGTATACTTATGTAGGAATGAATGAATAAAAAAGGGTAAACTATTCACAGCTCTATCCAGGTTAAGTCAAGTTAAAGATATTGATATCCTATTCAAAGAAGTTAAAATCATCGCACATGCTTCACTTTATAATATTTGTATAGTTATAGAGAGTCGTTGGAAATTTTGGCAAGAGGCAGGAGTACCTGTAATGACGTTCTATCCTATAACATACCAAGAATCTGGTTTAAAATACTAGGTGTAACAGGTGAATTTGGTTTTGATTAACCATTTATCTCCTCCCTGTCCCACCCTTCCCCCTCTCTTTTTCTGATTAGCTGCTCCTCTCTGTTTTCCTTCCTTCCCACCCTCCTATTTGTGGTTCGTTTAGTTTCGCCCTTTGATATTTAACCAGCTGTTTGTCTTTCATTCGGCAGTGATCTTTCCCTGATGACGACTGATGGTTCAGTCGAAAGCGCTCGGATTTTAAACATCATATGACTCCAATGTTTCAACATCTTCATTGTTTTTAAAATGTTTTAAAATTTGTATTTTAGCACCCATTAAGTAAAGATATATTGTGAATTTGACATTCATATTTCTCATTTATTTTATTGAGGTGAATCTTTCGTTCAACTTGAAATATAGTTTTTCTATATTTATTTATTATTACTTCTAAAAAAAGTGCTAAAAATTTACGGATCACAGGTTTTTGATAAAATTAAACTTGGGCTCAAGGGACCAACAAAAATAGGGTTTTAGGGAGAAAAAAATTCATAACTTCGTCAATTCTCAAGATATCAAATTCACTAAAAGTTATTATAAGTCTTCTTAATACTACCTACAACTCTTACATTGACAAGTTTTTGAAAGGACAAATTCTTACAGGAAAAAAATAAATAAATAAATAAAAAATAAAAACGAAAAAAAGGCGGTTGGAGGATAAAAAATTCATAACTTAGTCAATTCAAAAGATACCAAATCCGCTTAAATTTATTATAAATTTTTTTAAAAATTATCTACAACTTTTATTTTGACTAACCAACTCTTGCAGAAACTAACAAACTAAACAAAAATAGCGGTTGAAGAAAACAATATCGTATTAACATGATTCTGATAAAACCAGCTCTTACAGAAAAATGGAATTTAAAAACTCGTCAAAAAATGCCAAATAAAATGGTTAAACTAGGTTTCTCTGTAATCTTGAATTACTTTTTGTTGGTGAAATTAGTACTTAACTTTGAAATCTACCTCCGCCTATAGGCCGAGCCGGCAGGGATTTTTTTAAATGTTTCCTATTATTGTATGTGTGCATTTTTAATTCCAGAACTCCTTTCATAATGTTTCTGAATGTGTAAAATTTTAAATCGTTCGTATTATTATATGCATTTAAAAATGTTGATGTTGTTATGCGCAAAAAAATAAAAATATCAAACATACATGCGTAATAAAATTATTCTCTACACCATAAGAAAAAACAATATTTTACGTAAATATTTAACGAAGAACGGGAGTATACGATAGTCTATTCCGAGTTACCCATGATTCTGATTAAAGTTCCTTATTTTCAGAAATCTCAAAAACCAATGTCTATTTGAGAATTAAAGAATCATTTATAAAAGAAATGTTTCTTTTGCTACCATTGATTTTCGAAATCGTTTTCGAGTAAATTTTATTTTCGTTAACCCTTTATCTACTGACGGTACTTACAAGCACCATTAAAATAATTTGTTATAAAATTCATTTCATCCATCGATTAGTTGTAATACAGTTTAGAGTGAGTTATAAATACATCGATTAGATGTAATACAGTTTAGAATGAGTTATAGCTACATTATCTTGTTCCAAAAGCATTATTGTTTACACAAAACACAAATATTTTTAAAAGGGTGATTTCTTTTGCCTTTGCATCTTTTCAGCTATCTTGGCGATGGGGGAGGGGATTTTTCAATTCGGAAATATTTCTATATTTCTATTGTAAGAACATTATATTTGTGCATTTCCTAATTCTACAAAATACTAAGAAAAATATTTAAAATAAAAAAATTGAGTGGGCAGAAATGTAAAGAATATCGGCCAATGCAAAATTTAGAAAAAAAAAATTGTATAAAGCAGTATAAGGAATCATTGTAGAAAAGAACAGGCAAGTTCCTTTTTAATAGAATAAATTTTGAAAATAAATCCCAAGGCAATTAATAGTGCCATACTTAAAAAAAAGTTTTCGAAGAGTAGGTGGGAGAGATTGATTCTTGTTAGATCTTTTGAGATATGCTCGCATTGTTTATATTAAGATTTATTTAAAGAACTAAAAATAAATCTACTTTAAAAAGAGATGAAAATAGCATTACATACGTTAGTCTCATTTGAAATAAGATTAATAATTCTATTATTAAACTTAGTCTGCTATTTCATTTGAAATTTTGCAGTTATACTAATAATGCCGGTTGGCAAAGAAATTTGCCATTCGAAGATTCTTTTTCTTCATATATTAGATTTTTTTGCATACTATTTCTGACTGTCAAGAAAACTTGCCTATCTGAAAGTCATAAAAATAACTTTGAAAATGTTTTTAACACTTTCCAACGTAGTTGAAAACTGTTTATGACTTCGGTTTGTCTGTCCGTCTGTCTGTCTGTCCGTCTGTCCACGCTCAAACTCCCGTAATTATACTCGGATTTTCATGAAATTGACAAAGATTATTTAGGGTCACCCAAGCATGTTTGGTATTGTATATGAAGTATGTAGGATTAATAGTTCAATTACAGGGGCACTCAAAAGTATTCCATTAAATTAAGGTATATGGGGAAAAATCGTTTTCAGAGTATTTTAATGACATTATGCTATTTCAAATGTATTGAAACTGATATATATCACTAAATTCCACTACGATCACGTTAGAACAGGGCATTCATAGCATTTTTTATTCATTTACAGGGACAGACAAAAGAAGTCGGTTACAGTACAGTACTGTCTTTGAGTAATAATTGCTGGAGTGCACGGTTTAAAATTAGGTATGCGCTTTTAAATTTAATTAATTTTTTGCATCTTAGTCGTTATATATAAATTCTATACCTCAAATACAGGGCTGCACAAAAGTATTCACGTACCGTTCTCCTTATTAGAGGAAAATGCTGAAGACAAATTTTCAACTGAAGTACATGTATCTCTTAAGTGAACTAAATTTTGGCAAGCATATAGTTAATAGATTCAAATCTATATATCCTATACAAGGCTGCTGAAAAAATTTGGATACTTTTCAAATTGTGGACGGGAACAGCTGAAATTGGGTTTTGAAATGTGTTATGCGTACCATAGTGTTGAATTAGACGTAATATTTTAATTTTTTAAACTGTGTAGCTTTGTTACAGTATTCTGAATGTATTGGAAAATGTTTCATAATCTATGCATGACGCATGATTTTTTCTTTCTTGTTTAAATTAGTCTGTGTACTCGAATAGAGCTAAATTTCAAGCTATGGAAGAAAATATTTAATTATTTAAAGCTCTTTATTCTCTTCGTTCCCGAAGCTAAAATTATACTGCAAATACTCATCCATTGGTTTTAAACAAACAAAATGAATTCATAGGTGACTGAAGAAAGAAATTTTCGGAAACTGATACATTAGGGGAGTAGAAATATAGGTTCACAAACAGGAATCTAAAATTAAAAATTCCCTTAAAACATCAATTTAAATATCACTAATCTAAATTCAAGAAATCGCAAATTTAAGGCCTTTAAAGGGGGTCCGGGACACACTTTAAAATAATTTTTATTTATTGAGTCAAAATTCTGAATTCTTTTTTTACCTAATCATTTGTAAACAAAATCATATAATAAAACTTCTCCGAATTTTTTTTTTAAATTTAAATTTAAAATTTATTAAAATATTGGGGTAATTTAAAATCGTTATAACTCCAAATATTATTAATAAAATTTCATTTTTTTTCATTTAAATAAACAGAAATATATATATGTTTTAATTTTGATTCAGCATTTTAAAAAATATTAATTTATAAAAAAATTAAAAATATTTAACGAAAAAAATTTCTAAAAAAGCGGTGCAACTTTTAAAAAAAAAATCATATTTTTAAAAGTAAATATTTTTTTCAAATATGCTGAATCAAAATTAAAGTAAAACAATTTAAAAAGATATGCTTCAAGTTTGAACCCTGTATCTTTAACGGTTCTCGAGTTATAAGAATTTAAATATGAAAAATGGTGAAAAAACCTATCATGAAGAAAAACGCATTTTTACAATAAGTCGTTTCCATGACTGCCATTGCTTGAAAGACAGATTTTGAAAACAAACCAAAACGAAAAAATTAATATTTTTTGTTCTAATTCAGATAGAAACATGATTTAAGTGTCATTTTAAGCAGGAAAAAACAGAGAAATGTTTTGTGAAATAAAATGTTTTTGCAAAATTTTCAAATTTTTGTGTCCCGGACCCCCTTAAACAAGTGAACGATATACAAATACTCAAAACATTTTATTGTAAAGGATTTAAGTAAACAAGCATTAAAGTTTCTCAATTTCTTGGCCACGCTCTCTTGAAGGCATTTTGTAAAGTCAAATAAAAATAACATTTATTTTATGAAGAAATCATCATAGATGTTGCCATTTATCGGTTTGCTTTTAAAGCAAAAAAACATTCAGCTATTCAGAAATGAAGTAAAAGTGAAATAAAATCAAACAGTTTACTTTTTAGGAAAAAAATAATAGAGTTCCACATATGTGGACACAGGTAGCGAAAAGTTTAATGGCTTAAAAACTTTACATCGATACTTATTTTTAAAGATTAGAATTTTTGATTGATATACAAAAGTTAATAAAAGACTAAATTAGCAGTTTTAAATAACTATAATATACTTTAATGGGTTTATTTTATCTAACAGATAATCAGTGTTATAGAGGGAACAATTTAACAAGATTTGAGTAAATTAAATTAATAAATATAAATATCTCAATGACTACATTGTGGATATAATAATGGTTTAAATAATGTAAAATCTTTTTGACTATAGTTTTGTAGTTATCAAATACTAGAATTAGATTAATCTTTGTCCGTAAATGCATCTGCATCTATTTTAAAAGAAAAAAAAATGTTTCGCGTATTCTTTCATTTTGTGGAAAGCATTGAAATGAATAATTTCGTATTTAAAATATCAATTAGGCTTTGCTCTCTGAAATTTCATGTTAATCTGATCACCGCAGTTTCTTTCATTAAAATTAAGCATCAACCAAACTCAAACATTTATACAAGGACAAACAGGTCCGCATAATGAAACTTGAAAAGCAACAATAGCAGCAACTTGCTACCAAATTTTTAAAATACTGAAATTTATCTAAAAAAATATGATTGCGCCAAATGAGAAAAGTTATTTGATATCATAGAACTTTAACAAAAGAGTGGCAGACATTTATGCGTAGATTAGTACACAAAAGATTAGAGGGCAAAAGAGCCTCCTCGCCCCCCTTCCCAATAAGCCAGATGTTTTTCTTAAATTAAAAGTACAGGATATGTTAATATTATGTATAGAAACCATTTTTATCAAGAATTTTTTGTAATCTCCATGTCATTGATTCAGTGAGACTGTTAGCAGTATCAGGATATCTTCTGATATTTGCATAGCACATGAACGTAGAAAGGATTCAGGTTAACGTAAGATCGCGAGGTACTGAAATGGGTTTTACGCTTTGTTTTCATCATAAGACAGATTTACCGCTCTAAGGTGATCTTAAGCCAGGCACCATAATACTAACACAAATGCTTCAATAACAGCTTTTCTGCAAATCATAGACCAGCATTTTGAAGTATTCAAGCAGCATTCAACCAGCATTTTGAAGTTTTTTTAACATAATTTGAAAACTACTTGGTAGAAAATTAAGAACATTTGGATTTGTATAAAACAGGATATAATAAATAAAAATCCATAAAAAAATTTATGTTGCATTTCATATTTTTTTCGAGTATTAATTTCATAATTCATAATTCATATAATAAAATTTTTAAAATTCAAAATTCAACGCATTTATGCTTGGGATTTTTAGACTATAATCACACAAAAACATTTTCACATTAGGATTATAATTTCAAGATACATTAAAAATATATATGAAAATGTAAATTTACATTAGAAGATCTAAATTTTGAATGTTTATAATTCGAATTCACATTTTAGGAAGAAAATGGCTGAAAGACTGCCGTCAAAAATGCTGAAAATGGCGACATTCTTTCCAAATGTCACGCACAAGCAAAATACATTGATTCTGAATCATGATGGGACTCCTATGCAGCATGTTTTTCAAGCTCCAATGATTCGACTACTTGCCAAAGGACTTGGAGTCACCTTCAACATAGTTACTCCAGAAGACAACAGATTTGGTTCTTTGAGACCTGATGGAAAATCGACTGGAATGACAGGAATGATAGAAAGAGGAGAAGCTGATTTGTCGCCCGGCGGTTATACTATGACGGAAAAAACTTTAAATGCGTTTCCCTATACCTATCCACTTTATGTAACAGATGCTACTTTTATGACAAATAAACTTGAACCATATCCAAAGAGGTCTGCTATATTTGATGTTTTTTCTTTCGAAGTATGGTTAATCGTAGCACTGTGTCTCATTCTCGTGTCACTTTTTTTGTACCTTCTTTTGAAGAGAAGAGAAAAGTTTTCAACTATTCTGTTAGAGAGTATTGGATGTGTATTAGAACAGTCCTTTTCTTTTGAAGCAAGACAAAGAAATACTGCACTGTTGCTGCTTCTTTGGTTTATAGGAGTAGCTATCCTTACTGCAAGCTACAAATCCGTCATATTGTCTATTATGACAGCCCCTAGGATGGTTGGTATTCGCGATGTAAGAGAGTTGTCAAAAGCTGTAAAAGAAAATTCAATCAAGTGTTTTACATGGGGAACAGCGTGGGATTCGGATAGTAGTTTAAACATTATTGTCGATTGTATAAAGAAAAGTTATTCAGAAGGGCTATATGGTATAAAATCATTTCATAATTATCCGTATAAAAAAGTATTTCTTGCGGAAAGAGTTGAAATAGAAAAGTACCATAGATACTATTACATATCTGATGATAGTTTTCAAACATTCTTCATCGGGATACCTTACTCAAGAAATTTTTGTTGCCCCCAAAAATTGGAAAGCGTTATTCATCGTATTGTTGCAGCAGGTCTGTATGAAAAAACTATTAAAGATGAAGATTTCACTTCGCAGTTGCGTCATACGAAAGAAACTGGAATTCCTGATGACAATACAGGTGTCTTACCTCTAAAGCTGGAAGATCTCATTGGAGCATTCGCTGCTTTATTTGTAGGTCATCTGTGTTCCTTTTTTGGGCTAATAGCAGAAATTTTATACGAAAAATGGCAAAAATATTTTTGTTGTTAATAATAGAAATTGTGTGAAGATATTAAGTAGATGTGTATGTTTCACATATTACATTAATTCCTTCAGTTTTGTAAGCACCGTCAATGTGAAATTAAATAAAATTTTAAAAAAAAAGCAGTCTGTCTACAAAAATGCTAGAAAATATAAATTGTCTTGTAAGCAAAATGAAATATCAAAAGTTGCAAATACTTACAATGCAAACAGAATGAAATATTTTTTTCGTTAATTTAATTTAGAAAGTATTATTTTGTAATCTGTTTTTTTTTGTTAATGATTGTACTTTCACACATTTCAAACATACTTTTAATTTCTAGGATATATATTTCATATGATTCTTTAAAAATAAACAACAAAAATTATGCTTATCGAAATTTTAGTAAAACTAACAGGGTTTGTTACAGTGCTTTCTTGAGCCTTTAAAAATCTCAAAAAAAAAAAAAAAAAAAAAATGCTGAACAGGAAAATAAGCTTCCCTGAAAAAAATTAACCATTCTTATGTTGGTGAACAATTTTTTCATTTTACTGATACAGATTGCGTAGCAGATGAGCCAAGTTTTGACGTAATCCTAAACTGCTATTCTATCTATTATTTATAGTATTAAAAGTATACTCATATTAACATTAAAAGTATATCCATCCTTGTTTACTTTTATAATTTGTTTCCATTGTCTGCGCATGAGTTTCAGAAGTTAAACAGTAAGTGGTGTACAAGGTTCACGCAATTACCCAAAGGTAAAAAGTTAGAAGCAATTTGATAAATGATGATACGTTAAAATATTAGGTTCCAGAGGTGTTTAAAAAAGAATACGAATTTTCAGGTTAGTACGTAAATGCAAGAGGGTTTTCTGAACGCTATGATAAATTTATTTAGTTTCAGTAAATGAAATCATTAATGAAAATATTAATTCCGGAAACTTTTGTATAAAGTAGTATGCAAAATACAGTAACTTCAAAATTCACTCCCTCTTCTGCTTTATATCATAAAAAAAGTTTAAATGCATGAATTCAATCATGCACCAATTTTTTGTCCCAGTTATTTAATCTGCATTATTAATTGTGATCGTATGTATGTGATGTTCTTTAATATTAAATTTGCATAAAACTTGTATTGTCTGTATGTTCAGATGTAGAATTGCGATTCATGACATGTGGAAATTGTTTTGTGTCAATACAATAAAGCATCTTCTGCTTTATATCATTAAAAAAGTTTAAATGCATGAAATTACTCTTGCGCTAATTTTTTGTTTCGGTTTCTCAGTCTGTATTATTAATTTTGTGCCTATGTATGTGATATTCTTTAATATTAAATTTGCAAAAAGCTTGTTTTGTCTAGAAATTCAGATGTAGAATTGCCATTCATGTCTTGTTAAAAGTGTTTCGTGTCAAGAAAAATAAAGGAGTGTTGCATGTTTGTCACTTTTTATTTAATTCATCACCGTAACAAAAAATCTGGCGCATGATATGTAACAGATATATACAAACTAAATCCCGTGTTTCCTTTTCACGAATTCTGCAGTCTAGAGTTTTCACAAATCGAGACCTGCAGGGTTTTTTAAAAATAATTCCGTATCTTATTCTGTCTCTTAAAAAAAGGGACTTTTTAAAAACTTTTTCCCATTAGCATATTAATGAATCATACGTACTAATTGCAAGGATCTTTTTAAATTAACAGTATAAATATTTTTTTCATCGAAGTGTAGGTCTCAAATTTCAATCATTCAAATTTCAGTTTGAATCTTTTTTTGTAAAACAAGAACGTAAAATCATGCATGAAGTATGAATTATGAAATACTTTCCAACACATTTAGAATACTGAAATAAAACTTCACAGGTTAATAGGGTGAAAAGTGTTGTCTAAATAAATAATTTATAAAACACCTAACACATTTGAAAACAGAATTTTATCAATTGTTATCGATAGACGAAAAAAAGAAATCAACATTTTTTATGAAGCCCTGTATATGAACATATGAACTGTAGATTTATCATATAATACATAGTATGCTAAAATTTACTTCAATTAGAAAAACGTACATCTCAACTGAAAATTTTCCTTCAGCAATTTCCTTTAATAAACTGAAGTACTTCAGATGTTTTGTGCAGCCCTGTACATGATCAGTAGGATTTGTACAGACTAAGAAATATGCACAAAAAGTTAATTTAAAAATCCGTACCGCAACAGAAAACGCACTTCCAGCAATTACTGTTCATAGATAGTACTGTAACTGAACTATTTTGTGTGTCCCTGTATATCAATGTTGAACAATCAATGCTCATCATATCCTGTTGTAAATATCTTGCAGTGTACCTCAGAGATAATTACAGTATGTAAGCTGAATAAAATACACCGCAAACGATTTTACTCCGTAAGACCGTAATGTAATGTAATTATTTTGAGAGTCCCTCTAAATTTGTTGGACTTTGTATTTAAATTTTGTTCAAGTCGATTTTAAGTCCTATACGTGTGTTACGTGTGATTAAAGCTATCAGGTAAAAAACTCTGGGAATAGGGTATAAACAGTCAGCATTTAAGCTGCTACTATCCTACCTTAATTGTTTAGTGCTGCCACCTACCGATAAATGAGCAGATTATTATTTCAATTACCAGATTAACATTTTCTTTTTCATAACATTTTCTTTTATGCAATTTTCAATTTTAAATAACAAGGAGGAGGGCAAAGGAGATATAATATGCATATAAAATATAAAAATATATAAAATATTCCTTTTAAATTTGATATTTGAAATATTTTTTTCATATCGCTTGAAAATTAAGTCAACACTTGTATTTTTGCCTGTTGGATTATCTCGAGGTGTATTGTAAGTAAATGAGCAGTTGGCTTATATATAATGCAATTTTAATAAATATGCCTTTTATTTATTTATTTTATGTAATATTCTTATCCTTTTTTTTCTGAAATAAAAATGTGAAAATAGCGATTTTATTTTGTTTTGTAGATCTTCTTTAACGTAAAAAAAAAGTTCAATTTAATGTTTCGAAAGGATGCATGCTGATACACAAAGCGTCCTTTATTACTGTTAATCAATAATTCCTAAACCGTTAGTTTTAGAGGTACAGTGCCAATTGCAAAAATGTCTCAACTGCTGTTTGTTATCATATGAAAATCCATTTTGCATCTTTTAAGTTTAAAAACAACCTAACAAAAATAAACAGTCAGGAGATTTGACAGAATTTTTTTGTTGTGAAGTCAAATGAAGACGCTTCTATTTGACAGTGGACGGAGTAACTCGATGAGCGTGTTGACATCCCTAACGGTCGCTGATTGGCTTAGAAGCTATAATCGTCTTCGCAGTATACATGTGTGACATATGCAGCTGTTAGCGGGTGTTAGGATAATTCTTTTACCTCCCATGCAAATAATTAGAGATATACATATTACGTACGCCATGCTGCAATACTAAGAAGCTTTAGCGGGTATTACAATAATTCTTTTACCCAAATGCAAATAATTAGAAACTATTTAATTGTGCTTAATTATTACCTTTTTAAAAAATAAAGAAAAACATTTTATCACAAACATCAACAAAACTTTTTATTTTATTTATTCCCTCATTCTAAAAATATCGTTTTATCGTCTACAGCCATAGTAACATGGAAAATTAAATTTCATTAAAAAAACTCACAGTAGTAGAAAAATATTTTTCTAAATCAAATAGTTACTTTTAATTTTCGTTTTAGAATTAAATTTATGAACTCCTGTGCGAAGAACAGGTTAAAAAGCTAATTATTTAATAAATTGTGAATGAAAAATATTAGCTATGCCGTGTTTCAAAGGCATTTTTCACTTTCATTTCATATCTGAAGTATCTTGTAAGTAGAAAAAGGGAACAGATATACAGCCGAAGTTAAAACATCACAAAGTCACATCACAAACATCACAAGTTAAAACTGCAGGAAAAGAAGTGATTAGCAACGCTGAGATTTAATAGCCATATTATAAGATCATATATTATAAATATAATTACATATAAGTTTATAATTATAAATTTCAATTAGGTAAGATTGAATACAAGGAGAAAAAATATTTGTGTCCCATCCATCCCTATTAGTGTCCCATTCATCCCTGCTATAGAGATGATTGGGACGGAGAGAAATGATTTTTAATAATATTTTGCAGTATAATAATAATCTAGTCTAAATATTGTGCATAGATATTAGTCAAATACCTAATGTATGAAATATGATGTATAATACTGATACCTACTTAAAAAAAATATTAAAAATAAATATATTTGTTTAAAATGTCTCATTCATCCCCCATCTTCCCTACTGTGCGCGCATGATCCCGGGTTAAAAGCATTTAATGATTCTCATTTTCAAATTCTTCTTGTATATGGTGTTGGACGGCTGCTACAATTTACGTAGGGGAAAGGACATTATTATTATTGTACCGCAGACTTGGCCCTACCTGCCGGGCAATATACCTAGTTTAACGAGTTTTGTACCTGGCCGCGGGGCGAAAGTCGCCTGATCGCCTCATGACGGAGATCTATCTGATAGAATCTTGGTTTTTGTAGCTGCATCGCTTTTCATTTTATTACTCTTTTTACTATGTTTTCCGGTTCTAAATTGCTATTAATTATGTTGTTTGAATTTGTTTGTACGTTGTCGAAATGGAAGGGAAAAAAAGGGGAAAGTACTTTTGGTGGGAATGATCACTCTTCCACAAAACTCATACGAGCCGCCTATAAAGGACGGCCATCGCTACTCGAGTTTGATATTAGAACCTTTGAATTTAGAAACTTGATCATATGACGAAATTGTACCCACTACGGCTTTTACATGCACCAGGCGCCATTAGCATACATGGGGTGAAAAGACATTCCAGTCGATCAGTAATTGAAATGTTTGATTTTCTTGCCAAATCAGAACTCAGAATTTTTCGGAAAAAAAATGCTATCTTCCATCTTCTCCATCTTCATTAAAATATAAGCTAAAATTACAAATGCTAGTTTGTTGTAATCGCGTTGGGATACATATTTAACCGGTCGCTATACATATATTTTCTTTCCAAAAGAATATCTTCTAAATATCGATATATCTATGTTTTCTTCATGAATCCCAGCCCTTTCTAATCATATCTATTAAAAAAATATAAATGAGCTTCTCCTCTGTGTGTTTGTGGTGCTTTAGCTACTTTCATTAATTTCATTGCATCACGTCCTCTTCCATCTCATTTTTCTATCGGTAAACCCCTTTATAAGGTGTGTCCCACCGAAATAAAGCCACCGTGATTATGCGCTGTAATTGGGCACAAAACAAACCAATAAGAACAAAACAAATATATTAATAAAGTCTATATACAAATACATAGTTACAAGGAGTAACTCACTCTCTGCCTTACCTGGGGAGGAAAAAAAATTATAAAAACGGAAGAGGGGAAAGGTGTCCCGTCGAAAAATTTTCTCTTCTTTCCTCACGTCATACCAATAGAAAGCAAGGCCGTCTGGTCCATCCAAATTAGTATTTTTTTCGTATGAGACTATAACACGATGCCACTGGTCCTTCCAGGTTTGATTATATTTGGCCTAGTCGACTTTCCGTTGCATGTGGATAGTTTTCAACATGGGCTGCTATTTCCTTTTTAGGTAGATTTCGTATGAAATACTACCTATTGGGATCGTTCCTATGTTGGAATTTCTGAAAATTTTTTGCAGATCTACACCGATCATGACTCCTAGAACCCAAAACCACCCTCAGTAAAAAACTTTATCTATCTATCTATCTATCTATCTATCTATCTATCTATGTATCTATATATATATATATATATATATATATATATATATATATATATATATATACATATATCACTTTCTTCTGGACACGATAACTTTCGTAATTCTGCCCCAATCTCTTCCAAACTGATACATAAAATCAAAGGGCATAAAATCTCGGTCAAGTTCGTTAATGGGCAAAATCGGACCAAGGGGATGGAAATAGGGAAGGGTTTTGTGAAAACAGAAAAACCCCCATAACTTCTTAATTTTTGTACATATCAAGTCAGTTTAAAGTTTTTATTACTTCTAAAAATAGGGCCAAAATTTTATGTATCACAGATTTTTGATAAAGTTAAAAATGGGCTCAAGGGACGCAAAAAATAGGGTTTTTGGGAGAAAAAAATTCATAACTTAGTCAATTCTCAAGATATCAATTCCAATTAATTTTATTATAAATCTCCTTAATATTATCTACAACTTTTACATTCATAAGTTTTTGATAGGACCAATTCGTACCGCAAAAAAATTAAAAACTAAAAGAAAAAAAGAGTTTGAAGAAGTAAAAAATCCATAACTCCGTCAATTCAAAAGATATAAAATCCCCATGAATTTATCATACATCTTCTTAATATTGTCTACAACAATTATACAGACAAGTTTTTGATAGGGCCAATTCTTAAAGCAAAAACAAATTAAAAATACATAGTGGTTGAAGAAAAAAATCATCTTATTAAGGGTGCATTCAAATCCAAACTGTCTATTTTCTGACTCATTTTACAATTCATTTTTGCTCTCAAAGGTTTCCAATTGCTACGTTTTCTCATTCAGAAACTATATAATGTACAGTAATGATCGATTTTTTGATAGAGGCAGGATATATTTCAAAAAATTATGTCAAAGTGGGCATTTTGAACAGAATTTCCCGAAGCGATTGTGTTAGAAACGAAAAATATTGCCCTACTGAGAAAATAATTGTTTATTAATCAAGTTTTAATTAATTGAAAGAAAAATAAAAACACAGGTCGCTTATAAATCTTTTCAAAAATCACGTCAGAATTTTTCATATTTTTTTTTTATTAAAAATTAATCTGAAAATGTGCCAGAAAATTTCGAGTTGTTGAGTATGGAAAAATATTTTTTTAATATCGCCTTAACATGATTCTGATAAAACCAGCTATTTTATAAAAAGGAAATAAAAACTCGTCAAAAGCAGACAGATAAAACTGTTAAAGTGGATTTATATCTAATAATGATTTGGTTTTTGTTGGTGAAATTAGTATACTTAACTTCGAAATCTACCTCTGCCTGTAGGCCGGGCCGGCAGGGATTTTTATATATCGCAGTTTGTTTGTACGTTTTTCAATTTGTGACAAGGTTGATTTTGTCACAGGGATTTTGTCCTCTTTGGCGAACTGTTTTAGGGAAATACCACCTCGTGAAAGACGACGCAAAACTTCTCTTGCCTACCTGGAAGTCATTTTTCTGACGGAACGCCTCCTTTTTTTTTATACCCGTACGCATTGCCCTGAATTACAAAATTATCTATTACGGTGTTAGATCGTTTGATTTGCTTAGATACTTGACTATGTGAAAGAGCTTGTTCCTTAAAAGCTGTTATCTGTACTTTCTCGAACTTTGATAGCTGGGTTTTCTTTCCCATTACAATACTGCAGGAGAAATAGAAAATACAACCCTCTAAAGTCTGCACAAAGTATGACAGGCGCGAACAAGTATTTGAAAACTTCCCAACGTCATAAACATGCTGAACTCAGCAGCTCGAATGTCGGTAGTTACCAATAAATACTAATATTGGCAGTGGCTTTATTTCAGAGGGACACTTTTCCCCCTCTTTTTTTTACACATCCATCTTTTTCTCCAGCCCAGGTGAGGCAGGGAGTGAGTTACTCCCTGTAAATATGTATTTCTATATAGACTTTCTTAATATATTTGTTTCGTTCCAAATTACGGCACACAATCACGGTGGCTTTATTTCGTTGGGACACACCTTATACGAGCGTTATTCTGAAATTATTGAGATACGCGCAGACGAGAATTTACAAAATAAAAATAACGGTTTAATTTTAAAATACAAAGTATTTTAACACAGCAAACGATTTTTTACTGACTTACCTAAACTTGTTTAGCGTAGAATAAATTTTAAACAGAAGAGAAAATGGACTTAACGCCGGAACATTTGCGCGCTATGATTTTCTACGATTTTAAAGCAGGATTAAATCAAGAAGAATGCGTTCAACGGTTGAAATTAGCATTTGGTGATGAATCTCCAGCACGTGCTACTGTATTCAGATAGTTTAAAGAATTTAGCAGAGGTCGCAATTTTCTTCAGAATGAAGAACACACAGGAAGGCCGCCGTCGGCAGTAATCCTGGATAATGTGTCTGACATATGAAAAATGTTAATGGATGAAAATCGCTGTACCTATCAAATGATACATAAGGAGCTTAACATTGGATCCGCAGCCATACACAAAATTATTCATGAAGAATTGCATATGAAAAAAGTAGTTTGCCGTTGGGTTCCCCATAATCTAACTGTGCACCAAAAAGAGGAGCGTGTCAGAATTTGTAAAGAAACTCTTAAATTGCTAAATGATGGTGGACATTGCATCATTTCTAAAATTGTAACAAGTTATGAAACGTACATACCATTTTTTGACGTTCCAACACGTCAAGAAAGCAAAATATGGGTCTTTGAAGATGATCCCACGAAGACAATGGTGAAAAGACAACGCTCACTAAAAAAAGTGATATATGCCGTTTTCTTCAGAAGTACGGGACTGGTCAAAGCCATCAACTTGGAAGGACAGAAGATAGTAACAGCAAACTGGTATACCACTAAATGTCTTCCAGAAATTCTACAAGAAGTGAATTTTAGGGGACTAATCCTTCACCATGACAATGCATCTTCACATACAGCCGGATTAACAGTTGAGTTTCTTAAACAAAAGCGAATTAAAGTGATAGAACATCCACCGTATTCACCTGATCTAGCTATGTGTGACTTTTGGTTATTCTTTTATCTAAAAAAGAAGTTACGTGGACGTCGTTTTCATTCAGAAGAAGAGATTGATGTGGCTATAAATGCATTTTTTTCATCTATTCCAAGAAATGAATGGCTTGAGGCATTTAATCTGTGGAAAATTCGTCTACAAAACTGGTGCTGGAGGAGACTACTTTGAACACACCTAAAATTTTGTAAGTATAACTTTAAAAACCTAGTTGTATCTCAAAAATTTCAACGTGACCCTCGTATCACATAGTTCTTCGACTTTGCAAATTCATAAGGTATGAGAACTCGTATGATTTACCTACCAATTAGAATAATAACAAATTAACACCTAGTAATAATATACTAATTTTAATTGCTAAAAGAAGTAGATTAAATCTTTAAAAACAGCAATTATATTTAAAAAATCAAAAAACCCGACTACGTAAAAAGCAAACTAATTAATTATTTCTCATCAATGTGAAACTATTTTTTATATTACTTACCTATATTTTTTATTTACTTAATTGTTAGTTACTAACAATAAAAACTTTTTTGATGAGGCCTATAGATGTCTAGGACGGTTAGAGTTGCAATAAAGCTAAGATATCCTACCTACACAACTTCCAGGATGTGTAATATTTAAACGGAGCGTCTGATTGTAAAATAGTCAATGAAACATCGTCTTCATTTTGAAAGACCTATCCAATGATATGCCACTCAATAGGGTGCGTAAAAAATTTTTTTCGTCTCTACCGCCATTTTGTATTTTACAGCCGACATTTTGAATTTATAAAACAAAACCTAGCCTATAACCATCGGACGGTTAAGACGAATTGATAGAGACCTTATTCGTTAAAATTCATCTAGCGGTTGGGATATTTCGAGAGTATAAAGTAATCCACATAGCCAGATACGAGTGAAACACATAGCCCTTCTTGGAAGTCGGGTAAAAATAGGTTTATTCGGACTATTTACATGTTTCGATTATACCTGAGACATTTTCAAAACAAACGAATGAAAATATTTTAAAATTGCTCCGTCTATGAAACGCCATCATTCAATTATTCACGTACTCTTGCATTTTATGCGGGATTTTTTTTCTTTTCTTTTTTTTTTTTTTTTTACTTGAATGTTTATTTTTATTTTCATAACTATTGAGTAACTCGTGCGATAATTTTGGCAAGTTAAATGATGCTAATTCATTTTAGCAATTCAAATTAGTATGGAGTAATTGCGTTAAAATTAATAAAGTGTAATCTCTTATCCAGCGTTTATTTGGAGTTCAATTACCTCCGATTTATCTTGTAGAACTGTTTCAGGTAGACCAGATGCCCTTTTTAGATGCGTTCGTAATTATATAAATACGTAGCACCTATAGTCATCGTTCAGTCCGTCTGTCTGTCCACATATAACAGCGCAAAAACTAAGCAACCAAACCGTTTGAAATTTAAAATACATAATTATTGCATAATTTTGTGGAGACATTTCAAATTCTATGAAAATCGGATGTATAGTTTAATTACAGGGACAGTCAAAAGTTTTCCGTTACATTACGGCCATCGGAAAAAATTATTTCAAGTACATTTTAATGATGTTACAGCCTTTCGAACAAAAGGAAATTGATTTGCAATTATGAAGTGGGCTAATATATACATTCAGTACAATATGCAGTGCAAAAAATATTTATAAAACTAGTTATAGTTCGAACGCACCTCATTTGCCACGTTTGACGTGCAGTTTCCTACTTGTTAAAAGGTTGATTGAGTGAATCGGGGTCGTTAGTTTTGACCAGGTCATTGGCAGCTTTAGCGAAAGACCTCAGATTGAAATCCTGACGTAGGCATTTTTTTTCACTCAGTTTGAAAAAACATAACTCATATAATTTTTCTACTGATTAGAATGCTTTTCTTAAAATTAATCGAGTGCACTGACTTTCTGCTTGTGTAATTGTGTAATGAAAACCATTTTTCGCCTCTGAAATAATGAGAATAATACCCGGTGATTTCAGTTCCAAGCAGATTGAATTTCTCTCATCTTTACCTAAAAACTTTTTACATAAGGTATATGTTTTTATTAGATGAAAGAAAAATTGAGCATAAAATTTTGTTGTTTTAAAGAAAAGGTTTATTGAATGATTCTTAATTTCAGATTAAAAAAAAAAAAAAAACTAAACAGTAGTTACAATAGTTAAAAGACATTCTTCATCAAACTTTCTAATACGATAGATTTTTTTAACGTAAAATTCCTCTCCTGCCTTACTTTAAAATAAAATCTAACTTAGAAAAATAATGTAAAACATAAAGGAGACTTTCTTCAAGAATAATAATGTGATTTCAGAGAGATCATTCTTAAACATCTAGAGAATAAAAAATCAAAAACCTTTTTTTTACTTTTATCTGTGCCCTATAAGATACTTTTCATTAAAAAAAAGTAGATTTAGCAAAAGATCTCAGATTGAAATCCTGACCTAGGTATTTTTTTCACACAGTTTGGAAAAATATAACTCATATGATTTTTCTACCAATTAGAATGATTGTGATAAAATTAATTGAGTGTGCTGACTTTCTGCTAAAATGTAACTCATAGGATTTTTCTACCGATTAGAATCATTTTGTTAAAATTAATCGAGTGCACTTACTTTCTGCTTGTGTAATTGTGTAATGAAAAACATTGATGAAAATCATATGATTTTTCTACCAATTAGAATGATTGTGATAAAATTAATTGAGTGTGCTGGCTTTCTGCTAAAATACAACTCATATGATTTTTCTACCGATTAGAATGACTTTGTTAAAATTAATCGAGTACACTGACTTTCTGCTTGTGTAATTGTGTAATGAAAAACATTGATGAAAATCATATGATTTTTCTACCAATTAGAATGATTGTGATAAAATTAATTGAGTGTACTGGCTTTCTGCTTGTATAATTGTGTAATGAAAAACATTTTTCGCCTCTTAAATGATGAGAATAATACCCGGTGATTTCAGTTCCAAGCAGATTGAATTTCTCTCATCTTTACTTAAAAACGTTTTACATAAGATACAGTCAGACCCAGTTAAGACGCTCATGGTTAATACGCGATTCTGCTTATTACGAAGATTTTTTTCTGGTTCCTTGATATCGTCCATAAGGCTAATGTAAAAATATCACTTTTAATATGCGAGCGGTTATTACGCGATTCCGCTTAATAAAAAAACTAAACCCGTGGCTGTACGATCCATGAAGGATCAGGGCCTACAGTGCCCAACTTAATGCGCCCGCTTAATACGCGATAAATTTTCGGTCCTTTTGAAGCAAACAAATCACGCCTAAAACGCGAATTTATAGAGCAAGATGCAAATTCCTCTATTGTGTTGCCAATTTAGCGGTTTATTTTACTCAGATAAAAACTCTTCTTTTGAATGGTAACGTTGGTTTTATTTAATGACAAATCAAGGCAAATATTACTAATATGAAATAGTGGTAGATATTTAAATGAAAAAATACTGCTATATGAAAAAAAAACAGATTAAATGCGGACTGATCATCAAAGTAATCAATTAATGCCTGATAAAACATTCGCTGTGAAAAATGCCTTGAGCATCTTGCTCTGATACTCATAAAGAAAAATATATTATGATTATACCTGTTGTTAGTGAGGTTTTAACTGTACGTTATATCACTGCTATCTTTTATAATTCATGTTATAGGGGGAAAAAAACAGGCTTTTAAAGATTAAGCAAATGCGATTGCAGTTGTATAATTCTTATGTTTTCTAAGTTTCGTTTACTTTTTGCTAAGCTAACAATATTTTTTACACAAAACTTAATAAGGATATTTTTTATCTCGTATTGAAAATGAAGGACAGATTATAATGGTACTCATTACCAAAAGTACCAAAGATATTTTTTGTAACTGGCTTCAAAGACATAATATTTTTTCTTTGTGTTAAAAAAAAAATTAGTCTAGCATGAAAATTATGTTTGTTTTATTTTTGGTTGTAACATTAATCGACAATAAAGCCATATTCGAATCCATATTTATTTTCAGTTATTATTCTTGTCGGTCCTATAAAAAGAAGCAATGAGTTAAAGTTGAAAAAGTGAAATTTTTAATCTAAATATATGAAAAGTCAAAATTTTCGACCATATACATGTAAATGAACGCTATAAAGTTCATTCAGACGATTAGCCGTGTCAATAAGCATAGTTTCTGCAGCATTATTCAAATCACGTTTAATACGCAATCCCGCTTAATACGCGACTTTTGTCCACTCCCGTGAAACGCGTCTTAACCGGGTTCTCCACCGTATATGTTTTTATTAGATGAAAGAAAAATCCAGAATAAAGTTTTGTTCTTTTTAAGTAAAGGTTTATCAAATGATTCTTAATTTCAGATTAAAATAAAAAACTAAACAAAATTACTTAAAAGAAATTCTTCTTCAAACTTTCTAGTACGATGGATTTTTTTAACGTAAAATTCCTGTCTTGCCTTACTTTAAAATAAAATCTTAGAAAAATAATGTAAAAAATAAAGGAGATTTTCTTCAAGAATAACAATGTGATTTCTGAGAGATCATTTTTAAATATCTAGAGGAAAAAAAATCAAAATCCTTTTTTACTTTTATCTGTGCCCTTTTCATAAGATACTTTTCATTAAAAAAAGAGATTGTAAATTATTTTTAGATGATTAGGTTTTAAATGTATCATGTGATTAACTGAATTTATTTTATTAACTTTTAATATTGCATATTTGAGAGTGCTACATTTTAAGAACATTCTGAGCACTTTAACATTAATACTTTTTTAGTCAATAAATTTCTGCAAAAACAATTTCGAGAGCGCAATTACACATAATTTAAAAACAATTTTCTCAAAAACCGAAAATAGAAGAAATTATTTTTTAAACATTTAAACTCCTTTTAAAGCATAAATTGTCTTCTCTTGCCATTCCTAAAGCAATGTCGCTTGGAAAAGTAATTTGTAGAATGAAATTGTAAATATGTGATTTTCACGACATTAAAAATTTTTAAACGCCAAATGAATAATATATTAAATTTCAAAAATCAAAAAACGCAACTGCGTAAAAAGCGAACTAATTAATTATTTCTCACCAATATGAAACTATTGTTTTATATTGCTTACTTTTTTTTATTTACTTGTTTTGATGACTTTTAAGTTGTGTATAATTATTAGTTCCTATCTACAAACGCTGTTTTGATGAGGTCTATAGATGTCTATTATGAAGGTTAGAGTTACAGTAAAGGTAGAGATCCAAAGTACGTAACTTCCAGGTTGTGTAATATTTAAACGAAGCTTCTGACTGCAAAATGGCAATGAAACATCCTCTTCATTTTGAAAGACCTATCCAATGATATGCCACTCAATAGGGTGCGTAAAATTTTTTTTTGTCTCTACCGCCATTTTGTATTTTACGGCCGCCATTTTGGATTTATAAAAACAAAGCCTATCCTATAACCTTTGGACGATTAAGACGAATTGATAGATACCTCATTCATTAAAATCCATCCAGCCGTTGGGATGTTTTGAGGGTATAAAGAAATCCACATACACAGATGCGCGTGAAACACACAACCCTTCTTTTCAGACAGGTAATAAAATAAGAAAAATTATTTTTCTCTTATGTGTTTTTGTGTGTTCTAGGAGACTTTTCGGTAGATTTCGTAAGAAATACTATCTATTACATTCTCCCCTATGTTGGAATTTCTGAGAGATTTTTGCAGATCTACGCCGATCATGACCCCTAGAACCCAAAACTACTCCCAGTTCAAAACTATATATTGGGGAGACTAGGGAGGGTTGACCATAGGCGAGGCTTAACCCACCCATCAGTTTTCACATTTAAAAGAATTTCAGAGATTTATCAAATGATGTCAACCAAACCTACAGGGATGCTCAAACAACAGTCTTTGTTTCATACAGATAATCGAAATAGGTGTGGAAAAGATCAATTGTGAGGCGTTTTCAACCTAAAGAATGATTTTTTTAGAAATATTTTGTAAGCTTTTTACAGATAAAATATATCAAAGAAATTTAAGTAAGTAGGTTTTAAGTAATGCAGAAATATCGAGCTTTCATTCCAGGTATAAAGATTGTACAGTAAATGAGGCTTAACATAACAATGTGCAATTCTTTAGAAAAGAGCTATGTGGGAAGGCTTGACCCAGTCAATGTGAGGGAGGGTTGACCACATGCTCAAAGATCCTTTAATTAAGCGGTTTTGGAAATCTTTTTATCATACAGTTTGCATAATGAAAGGTGAATGGTTATACATGAAAAAGTATGTAAAAAGTATGTACATTTATTCTCTAAGGCTACAGTAAAATGGGGTGATGGAAAAGAAAATGTTCAAAACTGATTACAGAAAGATGTGAAAAATTGCTATAGTATCCACTGCAAGAAAAAATTTAATAAAATATAAATGGGAAAATTGATAGGAACTTTTTACCGTTTAAATGTTACTTAGAATATGTAAATAGAAGTAGTGGTAAAAACTAGAAGGAACTACAAGATATGAAAGCAGCAGTCTTAACCCTTTTAGTGTAGTGGTACGTTTAGGAAACCACTTAATTTTAATTCCGAAACGCCACAGTGGCATCAGAATTTTGCTATCATCTTGTCCATTTAATATGTATGTGGAATATAATTTTTTTTGTTGTTATTTCCAAATAAATTTGTTCGTAAATTCCGGTGCCTGACATTTATTTGAACATTTTAGTAGGGGAGACCGGAGCTAGTAGTGACATTTTCGACATTTTTGATATATGCGGTAAGATTTTAACTGAAGCGAAACATTTAGTGTATCATATCATTAGAGTAAATCATGCGTAACATATTTATAAAACTACTATTAACATTATTAACGTTTTTCATAACACAAAATGAATTCTGCGTAACCTCGAAATTTGTCACTACTAACCCCCGCTACGGGGCAAGTTGTGACTTTCTTGAGGCACATTGTGATACATAAAAGTACATTGTAACATATACAAATTATGTAAGAAAGGCGATTAAATAGGATACGTTAAATCAAGAATGAGAAATGTATTCATTTATAACGTTCTTAACACAATAAAACACTTTCATGGTTTAATATTATTGTAAATCAAATGCAAATAAAATAGTTAAATTGTTAACACTTGTAAACTCTTAGTCCTTTATAAAGATACTTTTAGAGATGCTTAGCATTAAAAAGAAAAAAATCTGTTTTAATCAGAAAAGAAAGAAAAAGTAAGCCAACACTAATCTTTGGCCATATTGATCTTTGACTCGGTAACCTACTACAACGTGTAGGCCTATATCCTATATTTATAATCACACGTTGTCATCGCTTGTTTCAGCGTCTGATTTGCAGTTAATACAAATATAATAAGGTTCATTTTTGGTACATTTGACATGCTCCCATCTTTTACATGTCATGCATTGCACCCAGTCTACTCCGGGTCTAGAAATTTTAAACTGCTCCAAGCAAACTAGACATAAGCAATTTTCGTCATCTTCAGAGCTATCCAATACTTGCTTCTCCCTTTTTTTCAATAACCTAGGTGTAATTTTTTATGCACTGCTTGGCCTTTCCATATAGTTTCTTTTTTGCTTTTTCTTCTTCAGTTTGTTTTCTGCGTTCTTTTGCTTTTTGTTCTGCTCGAATTTTCTCTTTTACAGGTGTGCTTGTTAGAATGGCAGATTTCAAACATTTACGAATAGATCTCTTGCCTTTTCGAGGTCCTGCTTTAGGGAGTGGTCTTATTTGTGTAAGACTTACCACTGACACATTGCTATTATCAATTGTCATAGAATCAACTAATCCAATGAGATTTGTTACTTCTGAAGACTGTCTTGCCACCTCACCAGCATTGAACAGTTCTTGGGCTTTCCGTAAACTGCACCTTCCGGATTTTACTTCTATTGCAGCCCTATCATAATCTACTAAAGTATATTTAGCTCTTTCAGTACGCCTCTTGTAATTTCGCACCATTTTTCCTGAAATATAAAAACCTCCATTAAAAATTATGCTGAGGTAAGTAGTGACACTGTCACAACATGCCTCTTAGACTTCGTCACAACTAGCCCCGCGTTACACCATTTTGAACTTTATTCATTAGTTTCCGAAAGATTGGCAAGATTAACAAATGAAATACATAAAATAACAGGCCAAAATATAAGCATTTAAATATTGTTAGGGAACTTTACATACCTCAGTATCGCTAGTGGCAATGACGATTCCAACGTAGGTCGCAAAATTTACTTTCACGATAGAAAACAATATAAATATTTTTATCTCAAAAACAACGTAACGCTATACTTCAAAACATACACAGCACACTGAGACAATCAACCTCTTCACTCACATGACGCGACAGGTGCTGCAACCTATTGGCTCAGTCAGGAAGCTCGATGGCACCACTTGCCCCTGGCACAACTAACCCCGGTCTCCCCTAATGAAAGTACTTTACCCCTGAAAGAGTTGTGATAAGTTAAGTGCTTAAGCGGCTGCAAAAGAACATAGCATTTTTCGGAAAACTTTAGGAAGGTATGTAGACAAATTTCATCAGGATGAATACAGTGAAATGAAGCCAAACTACGTGACAGCTAGAGTTGCCATGTCGGGTGTTGCAAAAAGTAAGACAAGGAGACAAAAGAAAAGCGGATAGTGGCTCCTAAATCCGGGCATACTAGTACACGAACCCTATGAAAACGGAACCTGTCTCTAACGGAATACTGTCTGATATGGTAAAATTTCATTTTCCCAGCTGTACAATTATACCTGCTCAAACAAAATCCTGTTTAAAACAAAAAATTTCTCCTCTTAGTTGCGATTGCGTCTAAATCAGTTTATTTAAGCATAATATATTCAAAAATATTTTTTTTTATTATAATTAAAGCATGTAGCATAAAGTTATCTTGCTTTTTTTAAACTGATTTTATTTCTCTTCACAAATATTTCATTTTAAAACAATGTAGGTCAATCCTTCCATATGTGGGAACCCTTGACTCATTATTTTGTCATGATTAAAGTCAATCATTTTTCAAATTTCTTACATATTACACTTATGTAGCAATTTTATTTTGATAACCGATTGTATAACGAATAAAAGGATATATAGCACTTTATTTTACGTTCAATATTTTAAAAAAAAATCATTTTGTAAAAAGTGGGTCAATCCTCCCTAGTCTCCCCTATATATATACATATGTATATATATATCACTTTTTATGGACACGATAACTTCCATAATTCTGTTCAAATCTCTTTCAAACTGATACATAAAATCAAGGGGTAGAAAATCTTGTTCAAGTTTGGTAATAGGCAAAATCAGACCAAGGAGGTGGTGGATATAGGAGTTTATGAATATAGGATAGGAGTAGGAGGGTTTCTGTGAAATAAGAAAAAACTCGTAACTTCTTATTTATAAAACATATCAAATCAGTTTAAAGTTATTATTTCTAGGAAAAGAGCCAAAAATTTATGCATAACAGATTTTTGATATCATTAAAAATGGTCTCAAAGGGGAAAAAATTGCGTTTAAAGAAGAAAAAAAAATCATACCTTCGTCAATTCTCAAGATATCAAATGCACTTAAATTTATTATAAATATTCCTAATCTTATGTAAAACTTTTATATTGACAAGTTTTTGGTATGACCAAAACTTACAGCAAAAAAAAGAAAAAAATAGTGGTTAAAGTAAAAAATTATCGTGTTAACATGATTCTGATAAAATCAGTTCTTACAGAAGGATGAAATTAAAAACTCGTCAAAAGCGGCCGGATAAAATTGTTAAACTGTGTTGATCTCTAATCTTGATATAGTTTTTGTTGGGAAATTAGTACTTAACTTCAAAATCTACCTGTGCCTGTAGGCCGAGCCAGCAGGGATTTTTTTATTAACAAGTGGCTAAGCGTGATCAAACACCACACAGAGGGTTTTGTTTAATATTCCTTTCAAAACACTTTATCCTTTAACTAATAAATCCAAATATTTATTTTTTAATTATTAAATCCATTTAACGTACGTACCTTTCCACTTCACCGGCGACAGGTTTGAGGAAACAGTGCTTCTACCCCGACTTATCTCGTGGCAAACGGTGAAGAGGTTAAAAACATAGATGGCTGTACCATTAAATTTACTTTTCAAATTATTACAATTGTAAGATTATTTTTAATCAAATTAAGAATATCCTAGAACTGCTTTTCAGACAATTGCAACAGCACATGTTAGTTAATCGGAAAAGCAATTTAATTACATGATTTCATTTCACTTAAACAAACGAAATTCTTGAATTCGCAAAAAAATACGAAATTTCTTTTAATTAAAATCATCGGACAATGAAATGTAGTTAATTTTACAATGGAGCAGAAAAGAATTGTTGAATAAAAAAATATTTTAGAACAATTTTTTGCCTTACAGTGGCAAACAAAAATTACAAAAAAATCTGTAAAATTGAATCTATTAGATAATAAGGAAATCTATTGCTTTGAAAAAATTTCAAACTCCGACGCCGAGTATCCGACCGAGAACCTTTTGATTAGCAGGCAGAAACACTACTATGGAGCTATCGAGACTGCGCCAGAAAGAAATAATTTAAGGTTCCGGTTTCAAATTTAAATTGGAAAAATGGTCGGTTGCCATTAAATTAATTCATTTATTTAAAATAATGTGACACTTTATCAAAATTTTATGTCTTGTTATAGGAGGTATTCAGCTATAAGTATGCAAAAGTATCTAACTTATACAGTTTCTGAGCACGAACTCTGTGATGGACAAACAGAGGAGTGAGAAGAATACGATGTCATCAATTGAAACCCTAAAAAATGAATATCCGTTTTATATCTTTTAGAAGGTTCGGTGATGGTGTTTTTTATGACGGCCAATTATCTACACGAGGGATATGGTCCCAAGGGGGTGGGGTGTCCTCCGTGGAGGTCTTTCTAAGGGAACCTAACCCGTATTTACGCAAGGAAATCCGAGTTTCGAAGGAAACCACGGAAAACTTCGAACGATTAGGCAAACGGGTGCGATTGGGTTCGAACCCAGTACCTCCCGTCTGCCAGCTTTGAGAGCAGAGCCTCTCGGCCATTGTTGGGGCTTTAGAAGGGTCGGTGTTACAAGCATGATTAAGTAATGTATCATCAATGTATGTTGTTCAGTGATATTTATGCCATGTATTTTTGTAATGTGTTTTTATCATCTGCGTATTATTTCGGCAATAACGCAGCTTTAATATAGATATGTTAATATAGATTCTACTATGAAGAATATAAGCACCGAATATCAACGTGAAAACCAGTTTGATCCAGACCCTGCTAGAGGGATCACGAGCCCGCTGTGGGAGACGAAATGAAAGTAGATGAAGTGTTCTTCCCCGGAAAGCGGCGGACTGGTCATTCGCTAAAGAGTTATATGTGAACTGAGATAGATTTTTTTTTTTTTTTTTTTTTTGTTATAAACTCGTGGCTGCTGTGAATATATAAATAAGCTAGGGTTGTGGCTTGTAAGTTCTGGTGAAGAGAACTATTGTGCTTACTTCTTTGTACATAATTTCACGTTTTGTTATTTTATTAAATTTGTTATGTTTTTATATTGAATAGTGTTTTAATTCAATAGTTATACTAGCTGTAATGAATTTTATTGGAGTGAAGATAATCGCAGTACCTATTCGTTATTGTAATTTCAATTGAAATGAATATTTTTTGAATGAACGTCTGTTTAAATTGTTGTATATTCCTATTAGAGGATAAATTGACATTTCCAAAACCTTTTAGCACTGCAACCCTAGGAACTACAATATTTTAAGAACATATAATGAATATTTCTCAAAGTTTTTAAAAATTATTATTCTATAAAATTATGCACATATGTGTTTTTTTTAAGGTGAAGAAAATATGCAATGTAAATTATTGTCTTAGAAAATATTTGTAGAACATTTCAAAATAACAAACTAAGAAATGTAAAATTAAAGAAATTCTATTAAAAACTTTGAAATTCACTAGCATGTTTTGAACTGAAAATGTCCTCTCCAGTCTTTCCTTAAATAAATCTTGTTCGGAAAAATAATTTAAAGAATAAAGAAGCCTTCGTTCATGCAAAGAATAACAATATAATTTTTCAGAGATTACTCAATGTCTAAATAAATAAAGAAAACCCCTCTCTATGGTCTCTGAATTCTGATATACCCTGCATTAAAAAAGAAGTCCTAGTTATATTATTTTTAGATGTTATGATGCTAAATATATTATGCAATAAAGAGAGTCCCAAAAGTCTTTGACACATTTTAAAATTTAATATAAAATCAAGTAATGTCCTAGAAGAGTGCGGTTTGGATTAAAATGCCTCTCAGGATGAAAAGTTTTCTTCCAGCTAATGAAAATATTAGTTTCAAACTTCGATCATAGACGTCGCCACTTGTCCTCATGTTTGGTTGCAAGCATGCATTTTTTATGATTTTCAGATTAGTTTCGATTTGTTTCGAAGTACCAACGTACACAATCAGCTTTTTCGCTGGAAGTTGTCATTTCTGTACAATAACATCAAAACTAATCTGAAAATCAGAAAAAACGCATATTTGAACCTAAACATGAAGACAAGTGGCACCATCTATGATCGAAGTTTGAAACTAAATATTTTCAATCACTTAAAGAAAACTTTTCGTCGTGAGAAGCATTTTAGACCAAAACGCCCTACTGTACGACAATTACTTGATTTTTTATTGAATTTTAAAGTCTGTCAGGGGTTTTTTGGACACCCTGTATATTATCTTTCTTTCATGACCATCTATTGTTTTGCATTTTGAAGTGCAATATTTTGAGCATGTGCGAAGCATTTTTAATTCATTCCAAAATTATCGAAATGCGTCTATGACTTCTGTTTGTGAAAACGTCTGACTGTCTGCATGTCTGTCCTTGCTCTAACTACCGTAAATATACTTGGATTACCGTCTAACTGTCTGCATGACTGGCCGTGATCAAAAGGGTGTAAATATACTTGGATTACTATGAGTTTGATGTATGCTGTTAAGGTTTCCATAGAATATTCTCTATTAACCGTTAGTGACTCAACAACTCAGATTAATTAAATATTTACTATGTTATAATACATTATTTTAAGCAAGTAAAAAAATACAATATAAAAGTAAAAAAAAAAAAAAAAAAAAAAAAAAGATATTGATTAAAAGATATCACATCCGCAAAAAACAGACAAATACGTATACCTCATAAATATTGTCAATTTTTTAATATAAAATTGTAAAGTATCCGAACTTACTTTGCAAAAAATCTATTTTTGGACGTATATAATTTTTTTTTTATTTTAAAATTCGCGAAGTTCATTTTAGCAATAACGATGTGAAATTGTTGAAATGATAAATAAAATTTTGGTATGAAAAATTAGCTCTGTATCATCGTTGTTTTGGGTATGCTGCAGACATGCAACGTGGTTATACAAAGGGTTAAATGTGGAATATGTATCACATATACATGGTTCGTTTACAGAGACACACAATATAATTCTATTACATTATGGTCTATGGGTGTTACATTTTCAATATTTCAGATTATTAATTTATCGTCTGCATTATTTCTCTATTTAAATTTAAATATTTAAGTTCAAAAACAACTTTAAAAACGTATTAAGTAAATAAATAAAAAGCATTCTAAATAATTTATATTCCGTTAATAATCCTATAATTAATAATTATTCGAAGTAATAAATATTATAATATGCAATTAAATATAATTCTAATAGTGTACAGATCTTTTAAAATATAAACATTACGGAAAATCGTTCGTTAAAGTAACTTACAATGCTTTTCTTACAATCGCTAACTTCCGAAAATATAAATTAAAAAAGTTATTTAATATTAATTATTTTATTCCAAAACTATTTTTATTGGATGCTACTATTTATTTCTAAGCGATTGCCAAAATGTCATTAATTTTAAACCGTAATTTAGCGAGATATCCGCATTACAAAATTTAATCACTTCTGTCAGTTTTAAAAGACGCGCGATCCATTTTTTTTCCCCGACGCAGTTAGACATTTTTTATCTCTCTTCCTCGCAGAAAAGAACGTCGTGACGTCACTCTATCCTCCATCTTATTTTGGTATCACGGCGTGACATCGCTGGTACTCAGGAATGCAGGGGAATGCAACTTCGATTACGATACAAATCGTTATCGATATTTCGATTGCGATAAAAATCGCTATCGTGATGACTCAGATGTGCACGTGCCGGTCGCTGATTGGCGAATTTTGAGTTGAGCGTCGGTTTCAACGTTCTTTTTGAGCCATCTGGATTTTATCTCACACATTTTGTCTAAATGTAGCGGTCTGTTTGGACGTACGTTTGAGGCTGAGGCCTCAGACGGAGAAAATGATGGCGAAGTACAGCACTCCTATCCGAACCTAAGAATATACTCTCCATACTCCACGGATGTAATAGCAGGCTGAAGCTCCTTCCATAAATAGATCTTCTATCACAATCTTCTATCAATAATCAACCAGAAGCTGAAGCATGATTAAATATTTTCCAATCAGCTGAGCCAAGCAGACATCGACCAATATCTGTAATGTCCCTGTTAAACTTATATAAAAGAGCTGTATAAAATTCGGAATCATCACTGCAACAAAATTGACGATCATCTTCCTAATTTGTGTGTGCAAGATTTGTAAATATATATGCATTGAAGTCCAAGATTAATGTGCGATCTATTCCTGATGCCGTAATACAAGTGAACCGTTAATTAGTCCTATACAATCTGTTTTCGAACTGAATTCCTATTGGACAATAATCCGAACTGTTACATTTTAGAGACATTTTCTAAATAGCCACGGAAAATAGCTGTTTGATATTTATATTAATTGATTCATATCTTGTATTCATCTTAATAATGGAAAATACGAAGTTGCTTGGCCAAGTATGATTATGTGTTGCTAAAGAAAATTAAATTAATGTTAACTGTACATATTTATCTGTTTACTTCAAATGGGTGAGTCTCTTTTATTTTTATTTTTCAGCCTCCGATGTTTTATGGCAACATTTTCTAAATTATTTACTTTGTATATTTAACTTTAATTCTTAATATTTTCATTGGTTGCCAATTCAATTTAATTTTCAGACAACCACTACGGCGATCCACGGCCACAAACATATATATAGCATTTGGCGCCTTTGACCAATTTTTAGGTGTTCGAACCTGGTCAATGTCTGAAAATCTTAACTTTAAATGTTTAACTTTTGGTAATTATAATGTGCAATATTATATTTCAAAGAACGTTTAACGATTTTTTTTAACGGTTATTTTATTTTAACTTCATTAATATTTTCTGTTATTGCTGATAAATTTTAACTTGATTTAAATGATTAATTATAAAAAGAAATTCCTAAGATAAGCGTCCTTGTGAGCACCAAAAAAAATAATATTTTGATATAAAGTGTATTTTATATATATTCTTATATTTTATATATATATTCTTATATTTTATTTGTTTCATTTCTTATATTTTATACAATAGATTTTGAAAAGATTTTATTATTATTTACCTATATTTGTTGATTGATAAATTTAATTTATGCAGATATAATTTTTTCAGACTTGAAAAAAAAAAAAAAAGAAATATTGCTTTTTAGTTGCTTTCATATTTTGCTTGTTAAAATTTTTATTTTATTTTGCTAAATCATGGCAAACAATCGCGCACTTTTTCGGTCGATGATGTCGGCGATTCCGCCTTTTCATGGCCACCCTAATGAAAATGTTAACATCTTTTTACAAAATTTAGAAGATGTATGCAACATTCAAAATATCACAGACGAAAACCGCATTACTCTGTTGAGACTCCTGTGTAGGGAAAAGGCTTCAGAATTTTTGTCAACTGACAAACGTGTAAGCGAAGAAAAAAGTTTTGGAAATGTAGCAAATTTGATGAAATTAAAATTTGAATACAAACAAAATTTCCAGGAAGCGTCGTATCAGTATGGGCGCATAACTCAACAGCCGAAACAGTCTGTGCTTGATTTAGCGGAGGAAGTCAGGGCGACGGTTAACAATATGGCTCCAGGTTCTGAGGATAATGCAGCATTAGACTCATTTAAGGCTAATTTAATGTCTTCCAAATTTTTAGAGGCCTTACGTACTGACATTAAAGTTGAAGTTCTTAAATTCGGAAAAAAAAATTTTGATGAAATTGTAGCTAAGGCCGTAGATATTGAAAAAGCGCTGGAACATAATACTTTTGATCTTAACACTTTACAAGTTGCACCATCCACCAGTAATCCAGACAGTTTGCTGGAAAAACTTTTGAAATGCCAGGAAGATCAGAATAAACAAATTGCTCAGCTGACAGAAACGGTGCAGAAGATGAAAGAGGAAAAGCTGTTGTGTCAGATTTGCCGCAAGGCACACAGTGCCAAAGATTGCTGGTACTACCTAGAGTTTCAAAACTCGAATGGTAGAAACGGTACAAATTTTTCAAGAGGGAGCATGAATAACAGTGAGGCGAATTATTTTGTTAATGAAAATAGCAATTGGTATAATAACAATCAAAGGGGTTTTCAGGATAATGGCATAAGATATAACAGTGGAAGAGGTCGTAACAATTACAGACCATACAACCGTTCAAGAAGACATTTAAACGGGTAAAGGGTTCTGAAATTGATGTAAATAATTCCCCCCCTCATGATTGCAGGGCCCTAGATTCTTTTTTTTATAATGATGAGGGTATTAAATTAAGTCCTAATGTAAATAATGATAAAATTTTGATGAGCTGCAATATAGATAACTCAGAATTACCAATAATTAAACTTAAATTTGGAAAACTCGCTTTTGATGGGCTTTTAGACAGTGGAGCGAATTTGTCACTAATACAACCACATGCAATTAATCTTCTTAAAAAACAAAATAAATTAAATTTCTTATCACGCTCTGTAAACATAAAAACTATCAACAATTCTTCTATTCCTTTTTTTTCAACGGTACAACTTAAATTTCAAATTCAGAACACTTGGTTCACTAACACATTTTTCATTACTCATGACAATTGGCACTCCAATTATCAAATTATTTTGGGCTACGATTTTCTCAATAGAAATAAAGTTCTTTTGGACTCAGCGAATCAGCAACTTATTATGGGTCACCTTACTTTTCCTTTTGCCAATAAAAACCCTGATTCTTTGCAACCTGTAAATAATAATGACAATAGTAACATTTCACCTGATGATAATTTTGATAATTCGAATTCTGTTATTAATCCTTCCCCTTCAGAGTTTAATGCTAATGTTCATAATAACCCAGTACTTTCAAATGACTTAAATTCTTCTCTAAATAATCCAGTATTTTCTAATGATTTAATTTCTTCTCAAAATAATTCTGAAATGTCAAAAAATTTTGTTAAACCAGCCAATCAAGTAACTCTAAGACCCAATCAAGGCAAAATTATTAAACTTAAACCTCTTCATAAAATTAGTAATTCCTTAAACTATTTATTTTGTCCAACATCAAATAAATTATCTTTAAAATTAAATTTCAGTCTACATCAACCTGATGCAAACAATGCCATTCTTTTATATGTCCACAACAATACTGATAAAAACATAATAATTAGAAAGAAAACTAAATTAGGATTTATAAAGCCCATTTCAGAAGACCAAATTTCAACTCATGACAATACTCAAACATATCAAGTTAATTCTTTAATTACTCAGGAAATGCTAGAACTTAGAGAAAAAGAACTTACGTCTGATAAATTTAATATTGCCCACTTACCTGATGCTGAGAAAAAACGTGTTCTTAGTCTATTAATGGATAACTCCGCTGTATTTTCTTCGTCTTATGACACTCTTGGCTGCACTGATAAAGTAGTTCCTGAATTTAAATTGCTCCATGACTTTGCACTGCAAACAAAACCCTATCCCATTCCTAAAATAGCCAAACATCGCGCTATCGTGATGACTCAGATGTGCACGTGCCGGTCGCTGATTGGCGAATTTTGAGTTGAGCGTCGGTTTCAACGTTCTTTTTGAGCCATCTGGATTTTATCTCACACATTTTGTCTAAATGTAGCGGTCTGTTTGGACGTACGTTTGAGGCTGAGGCCTCAGACGGAGAAAATGATGGCGAAGTACAGCACTCCTATCCGAACCTAAGAATATACTCTCCATACTCCACGGATGTAATAGCAGGCTGAAGCTCCTTCCATAAATAGATCTTCTATCACAATCTTCTATCAATAATCAACCAGAAGCTGAAGCATGATTAAATATTTTCCAATCAGCTGAGCCAAGCAGACATCGACCAATATCTGTAATGTCCCTGTTAAACTTATATAAAAGAGCTGTATAAAATTCGGAATCATCACTGCAACAAAATTGACGATCATCTTCCTAATTTGTGTGTGCAAGATTTGTAAATATATATGCATTGAAGTCCAAGATTAATGTGCGATCTATTCCTGATGCCGTAATACAAGTGAACCGTTAATTAGTCCTATACAATCTGTTTTCGAACTGAATTCCTATTGGACAATAATCCGAACTGTTACATTTTAGAGACATTTTCTAAATAGCCACGGAAAATAGCTGTTTGATATTTATATTAATTGATTCATATCTTGTATTCATCTTAATAATGGAAAATACGAAGTTGCTTGGCCAAGTATGATTATGTGTTGCTAAAGAAAATTAAATTAATGTTAACTGTACATATTTATCTGTTTACTTCAAATGGGTGAGTCTCTTTTATTTTTATTTTTCAGCCTCCGATGTTTTATGGCAACATTTTCTAAATTATTTACTTTGTATATTTAACTTTAATTCTTAATATTTTCATTGGTTGCCAATTCAATTTAATTTTCAGACAACCACTACGGCGATCCACGGCCACAAACATATATATAGCATTCGGCGCCTTTGACCAATTTTTAGGTGTTCGAACCTGGTCAATGTCTGAAAATCTTAGCTTTAAATGTTTAACTTTTGGTAATTATAATGTGCAATATTATATTTCAAAGAACGTTTAACGATTTTTTTTAACGGTTATTTTATTTTAACTTCATTAATATTTTCTGTTATTGCTGATAAATTTTAACTTGATTTAAATGATTAATTATAAAAAGAAATTCCTAAGATAAGATAAGATTCCTAAGATATATCAAATTATTTTGGGCTACGATTTTCTCAATAGAAATAAAGTTCTTTTGGACTCAGCGAATCAGCAACTTATTATGGGTCACCTTACTTTTCCTTTTGCCAATAAAAACCCTGATTCTTTGCAACCTGTAAATAATAATGACAATAGTAACATTTCACCTGATGATAATTTTGATAATTCGAATTCTGTTATTAATCCTTCCCCTTCAGAGTTTAATGCTAATGTTCATAATAACCCAGTACTTTCAAATGACTTAAATTCTTCTCTAAATAATCCAGTATTTTCTAATGATTTAATTTCTTCTCAAAATAATTCTGAAATGTCAAAAAATTTTGTTAAACCAGCCAATCAAGTAACTCTAAGACCCAATCCAGGCAAAATTATTAAACTTAAACCTCTTCATAAAATTAGTAATTCCTTAAACTATTTATTTTGTCCAACATCAAATAAATTATCTTTAAAATTAAATTTCAGTCTACATCAACCTGATGCAAACAATGCCATTCTTTTATATGTCCACAACAATACTGATAAAAACATAATAATTAGAAAGAAAACTAAATTAGAATTTATAAAGCCCATTTCAGAAGACCAAATTTCAACTCATGACAATACTCAAACATATCAAGTTAATTCTTTAATTACTCAGGAAATGCTAGAACTTAGAGAAAAAGAACTTACGTCTGATAAATGTAATATTGCCCACTTACCTGATGCTGAGAAAAAACGTGTTCTTAGTCTATTAATGGATAACTCCGCTGTATTTTCTTCGTCTTATGACACTCTTGGCTGCACTGATAAAGTAGTTCCTGAATTTAAATTGCTCCATGACTTTGCACTGCAAACAAAACCCTATCCCATTCCTAAAATAGCCAAACATTTTGCCCGTAAAGAAATTTCTGATCTCTTAAAGGCAGGAATTATTCAAAACTCTTCCTCTAACTATTGCTTTCCAGTTCTTTTTGTACATAAAAAATCTCTTCCTACTGATGATCCAAGTAAATTAAAATTCCGTATGGTTATTGATTACCGTCTTTTAAATGCAATTACTGAACCCTATAAAATTTGTCTTCCTAGAATTAATGAAGTAATTCAAAACATTTCAGGTAAAAAACTGTATACGGTATTAGACTTAAAATCAGCATTTTTTCAAATTCTTCTGCAGGAAAAGGACAGGGCAAAATTAGCGTTTGCAACTGAGTATGGAAATTTTGAACCTACCAGATTAGCCTTTGGCCTCGTTAATAGTACTTCTTATTTTCACACATTAATTAACGATTGTTTGGACCCATTAAGGGGCAAAAATGTTCAATATTTTCTTGACGATATTATTGTGGCTGCTGATTCTCTAGAGGAAATGTTGTCATGGCTCCAAAAAGTATTTGACAGACTTAAGGAATTTAATTTAACTTTAGACCCAGCAAAATTACAAATTTGTCAACAAGAGATAAGTTACCTTGGTTTTAATTTGCATCAAAATGGTCATTCCCCATCGCCAGATAATGTAAATAAAATAAATAAATTTCCAAGACCCACTAATGTAAAAGAAGTACAAAGTTTTCTAGGAATGATCAACTATTTTAGACATTTAATTTTCAATTTTGCTGATATTGTCCAACCAATAGTTAATTTAACAAAAAAGAATGCTAAATTTTTTTGGAGTAAAGAATGTCAAGATTCCTTCCTGAAAATTCAAAATATTCTCCTCAATAATCCTACAGTTAAGAACTTTGATGAAAATAAAGAGGTATGTTTGGTAACTGATGCGTCAAAAAATGCTATCTGTGGAATTTTGTTACAGCGTCATGACAATCAATTTTATCCCATAGAATTTTATTCAAAAAAACTTAACAAGGGCGAATCTAATTATCCATCCATTAAAAGAGAATTTTATGCAATTTATTCCTCCATTAAACATTTTCACGAATACTTATATGGTAGGCAATTTAAAATTTTAACTGATGCCAAAGCACTCACCTATCATATGAAATTAGAAAAACAATCTGAAATAATAATTAGACGGATAATGTATCTACAGGGCTTTAATTACAAAATTGATCATATCCCAGGTCTTGTGAACCCCGCAGATTTCCTTTCTCGTGTTGTTGACCCCCCTGACAACCCTAACTTAATTGTAAACGCATTAAATATTTTTATTCCCACTAATGACTCCCTAACGACCGAGAATATCCTAAAAGAACAACTTAAAGATACTAAACTTAAAGATATAAGAGATAAATTAATTGCTAATAAAATGCCTAATTCTGCTTATTCTATAAATCCAGATAACAATTTAATTATGATTGCCAGGAAAAAGCGTAATAGAGTTAATAAATCTAAGAAAATATATATTCCTAAAACTTTAATTAACAGCTGTATTGCTCTGGGACATCAAGTGCATTTTGGGATAAATAAAACAGTAGATACAATTTCAAAACTTTATTTTTGGGATGGTATGGTTAAAGATATACAGAATTTTGTAAATACTTGTGAACAGTGCTTACCTCACAAAAGTAAACAAACAAATACAAAACCTAGTTTTATTTCCAAATCTGATTTAGCACCGGGAGAAATGATTGCTATTGATGTTGTGGGAAAACTTCCTAGATCACATGATGGAAAATTTTTTATTTTAACTATAGTTGATCATTATTCACGATTTTTAGAGGCCATTCCACTTGCTAATGTGACATCTCATTCTGTTATTAAATCTCTTAATGATTATTTTTCGAGGTATGGGATACCAAAAGTTTTGTTATCTGATAACGCTAAATATTTCACTTCTAATGAAATTAAACAATTCTTAAAATCATTAAAAATTAATCATAGAAATTCATCCATCTATTACCCGAAATCTAACGGTCTTGTTGAACGAATTAATCGTTCACTTAAAGAGTCAGTTGCCTCTCTGTCTGATCAAGTCATTGAATGGTCAGATAGACTTAAATTTTTCGTTCTCCATTATAATAACTCTAAACATGCTGTAACAAATTTTACGCCAGCCAATTTATTCTTAGGTAGGGATTTAAATTTGCCAATCGATACTTTTCAACCGGCCAAAGAGGTTGAAGAACCAAGTATATATTTCAAAAAATTACAAGATCATATTTCAAAAACTAGAGAATTGGTTAAACAGAATGAGGAAAAATATTTCGCTCAAAATGAAAAATATTTAAAAGGTCGTCCGCCTCCAGTATTAAAGCTTGGTGATGTTGTGTATTTAAAGAATTTAATTCATACTCCTACTTTCATGCCAAAAAATACAGGACCTTTTAAAATTACAGGAGTCTTTAGGGGTCATAATTACCTAATTGAGCATGTTAATGAACCGCTAAATTGTGCTAAATTACATGTTAGCAAATTGATTCCGACTGGACAAACAAAGTAAGGTTTTTCTGCCATTTCTAATATGGTTTCATCCTTTATGTACAATTTTAACTTTTATTATTATTATTCCAAATCATAGTATATGATTCTAACTTCATTTCAATTTTCATTTATTCATTTATAAATTTAATTTTAAACTCAATAGTGTGACAACTTATCCGGTTTCACACATTTGATACTAAACGGTTCATGAGGTAGCTTCTTTTGAATTACTCAATGCATGTGTGTCTAGCTAACTCGTTATGTTTTGAGAAGTATCTTTTAATATTCTTTACGACTTAATTCATTTAGTATAATTCTTTAATTTAACCTTTTTCAATAACTACCTATTTCAATATAAATCTTACTTAGTTGTCACAAGTCATATTTGACCTTTCAGTATTCTTTTATAAAGGATTGAACTTTATTTTGGCTTTTAACCTATACACTTTACTGCTGTTTGTAACTTGATGTGACATTATTTTATAATTTAGGATCCTAATTATTAATTTTCTTTAAAGAATATCAATCTATTAAGTTTAATTAAATATTGAGACAAAAAAGAAAAAAAAGAAAGAAAGAAATTAAATTAAATTGATTTCATAAATGTTATTTTGATTATCTCTACAATGCGCATGCCTTATGGTTCTAGAAGAGATTTAAATTCTATGTAAAAGATGGAGTTTCTGCTCTAAGCTTTTCTAAAAAAATATTTCAATTTCTTTAAATTCTGGACCATTACACACAGAGGGTCAACTCGGCTTAGTTTGGGGTGTAAAATTTAGCACAAATTCTGCCCTTCCGACATTCCCTCACGGTATGGTCTCTGGTATAGTTTGGAGAATTTTGAAAATTTGTGTGAAATTGTGTCGATGACTTCCATGTATGGTTGTCAACAGGTTGGAATTATTCCTTTTCTTTTCGACACTTGTGCAATTCTTAAGTGATGTCTTCTCTTAAATTTCAATTGCATTATATTTACACACTTATATTGTTATATTTTTATAATGTATGTTTGTCTCACAATCACATCATTACTTCAGTAGTGTCCTGCTATATGTCATTGACTCTTGCTCAGTTCCATTGTACATAAAGTATAGCAATTTTAATCATGTGCAATAACTCATATTTTTTTTTTACAATGTGCAATTTCAACTCAGTTATGTATATGGTATATCTCTATCATTCGTTTGTTTATATTGCAATAAGAATTGTAATGGTGTTTGTTCACATGGATATTTACGTTTCAATTAAGTCGTAGGATTTTATTAATCTTTCACTCACCCAGAGAAGTGTTTGTATATTCTATGTATTGTTGTGTATCTGTTTCAAGTGTTTGTATATTCTATGTATTGTTGTGTATCTGTTTCACATATTTAGTGTATTGTATTCAGTATTATTTCTATATTCATTTTGTTTTGCATTTGTTTAGTGTACTGTAATTGTTTGATTTTTTTATTAGATTACTTACAGAGAAGTGCATCTCTGAAGATTTTCCAATCGTTTGAGTGCGTCACTTGAACGTTTAGTTTCTTTGTGCATTCAGTTATGCATTATTGAGATCCCAGTATCTCGAACTTTTTTTTTCATAATTTTTTTTTCTATGGGCTGCAGGTAAATGTTACATTTTCAATATTTCAGATTATTAATTTATCGTCTGCATTATTTCTCTATTTAAATTTAAATATTTAAGTTCAAAAACAACTTTAAAAACGTATTAAGTAAATAAATAAAAAGCATTCTAAATAATTTATATTCCGTTAATAATCCTATAATTAATAATTATTCAAAGTAATAAATATTATAATATGCAATTAAATATAATTCTAATAGTGTACAGATCTTTTAAAATATAAACATTACGGAAAATCGTTCGTTAAAGTAACTTACAATGCTTTTCTTACAATCGCTAACTTCCGAAAATATAAATTAAAAAAGTTATTTAATATTAATTATTTTATTCCAAAACTATTTTTATTGGATGCTACTATTTATTTCTAAGCGATTGCCAAAATGTCATTAATTTTAAACCGTAATTTAGCGAGATATCCGCATTACAAAATTTAATCACTTCTGTCAGTTTTAAAAGACGCGCGATCCATTTTTTTTCCCCGACGCAGTTAGACATTTTTTATCTTTCTTCCTCGCAGAAAAGAACGTCGTGACGTCACTCTATCCTCCATCTTATTTTGGTATCACGGCGTGACATCGCTGGTACTCAGGAATGCAGGGGGAATGCAACTTCGATTACGATACAAATCGTTATCGATATTTCGATTGCGATAAAAATCGCTATCGTGATGACTCAGATGTGCACGTGCCGGTCGCTGATTGGCGAATTTTGAGTTGAGCGTCGGTTTCAACGTTCTTTTTGAGCCATCTGGATTTTATCTCACACATTTTGTCTAAATGTAGCGGTCTGTTTGGACGTACGTTTGAGGCTGAGGCCTCAGACGGAGAAAATGATGGCGAAGTACAGCACTCCTATCCGAACCTAAGAATATACTCTCCATACTCCACGGATGTAATAGCAGGCTGAAGCTCCTTCCATAAATAGATCTTCTATCACAATCTTCTATCAATAATCAACCAGAAGCTGAAGCATGATTAAATATTTTCCAATCAGCTGAGCCAAGCAGACATCGACCAATATCTGTAATGTCCCTGTTAAACTTATATAAAAGAGCTGTATAAAATTCGGAATCATCACTGCAACAAAATTGACGATCATCTTCCTAATTTGTGTGTGCAAGATTTGTAAATATATATGCATTGAAGTCCAAGATTAATGTGCGATCTATTCCTGATGCCGTAATACAAGTGAACCGTTAATTAGTCCTATACAATCTGTTTTCGAACTGAATTCCTATTGGACAATAATCCGAACTGTTACATTTTAGAGACATTTTCTAAATAGCCACGGAAAATAGCTGTTTGATATTTATATTAATTGATTCATATCTTGTATTCATCTTAATAATGGAAAATACGAAGTTGCTTGGCCAAGTATGATTATGTGTTGCTAAAGAAAATTAAATTAATGTTAACTGTACATATTTATCTGTTTACTTCAAATGGGTGAGTCTCTTTTATTTTTATTTTTCAGCCTCCGATGTTTTATGGCAACATTTTCTAAATTATTTACTTTGTATATTTAACTTTAATTCTTAATATTTTCATTGGTTGCCAATTCAATTTAATTTTCAGACAACCACTACGGCGATCCACGGCCACAAACACAAATATAGCAATGGGGCAAAAAGTTTACAGAGTCCATTATAGTAAAGTTATGCTATTACAAACGTAATGAAATTAATATGCATTATTCAGGCAAAATACAACATTCTTCCCGTTTAATATAAAATACATAGCACTTATAATTCATTTACAGTGACACACAAAATAATTCCCTTACATTACAGACTACGGTGGAAAATCCTTTACAGTTAATTTTAATGATTTTAAACTGTTTCATATATAATGATACTGATATGTGGTGTTGGCTATTTTAAATTACTACTCTATATTCACTAATTCCTTATTCTTAAATAATCTCTATCGTTAATTCTGTTAAATTCCTCTTAATTTAATATCTAGCTTACCCAAATTACTTAAATATTAAAATTTTAATTATTCTTAAATTCAATCATAATCTGCGATCATTCCTGGGTTTTCGAATATTCTTTTTAGAAGCCATTTTATTTTATTCTGAGAATTTCATTTCCCACCTTCAGTTCATTTTTACTATCAAATCCATCCGCTCATCTGTCGGTCCTCTTTCCAATAACGCATAATGGCGTGTTATCTTTAACTCTTAATTGGTTCAGAGCGCATGCTACGTCATATATGTATTACTACGCTCGGTGATGAAAAAGCGGCTAAACGCGATACTCCGGCAGAATTTGTTCTTGAATCTTTTTGTAAAACTTCCACATGGCTGAGTGTCTGACGCTATGAAGTTTCTAAAAGATTTATCTCCCCCAATTGATTGAATCTAGTATTTGTTCGAGCGTAACGATTAATGGATGTTGCGAATATAAGGTGATAACTCATGGAATTTATCTATGGCTTTGCCCAGTATTCTAGTGAGAATTGCTTATCGATATTGTTTAATAAAAATCTGTGACCATAAAATGCTTCGTACCTTGTCTCTGGGAGAAAATGCTAGTGGAAATATCAATTGTTCTGACCATCTGCCACTCGACTGCAAAAATGTTAAGTGTGGAGCGTATGATGATGACTGCTAAGATTAATCTACTAAACGGAACGGTGAAAGTGTCGCCCTTCGTTTACTTACTTGCATCATTGTACAAAAAAAAAATACGAATGCCACTTTTCATCGATTGTCAAGGTACTATTGCTGCTCTTATTCTTATCGACATAAACGATGATCGCATACATCTATTTGCTCAATTATCTTCATAGTTTCACCTTTTCACAATTACGGATAATTATTTAACATATATCCAAAAACTAAACCAAAAATTACAAAACCACTGAACTGATAACTGATCCAAAATAAAATAAATAAACTGAACTATATTATATATATATATACAAAATGTCTCGGAAACACATTTTTTATGCGATGTAATATAGTATATGCAATTTAAAATTCTTCAAGAAAATTAACATGGAGACAATTTTAAAATAAACAAAAGGATAATTAAAATAATAAAACTTTGTAAAAAATCACCATAAAATTAAACAATACACAGGACGCGTTTCGAACTAAAAACATAACAGCTCGTCATCAGCTACAGCAAACACGTGTCCGCAAGCGAACAAGGTCAAAAATGAAGTGAAGGTAAAGAATGTTGCAAAGAATGCGACAGATGGCGCTAGCTGAAAGAGGAACATGCAGAAGAGAAAGGTGTTGCCAAAAAGATAGAAGAGAAAATGATAGAGAAAAAATGGAAATAGAAGAAATAAACAAAATTAAAATAAAATAAAATAAGTAAATTAAAAAAATATAAACAATAATAATAAATAAAGAAATATAAAAGAATAAAAAAAGAAAAACAAAAAGACCCTTTATTTTTTATTTTATTTTATTTTATTTATTTATTTATTTATTTATTTATTTATTTATTTTTACGAAATAAAAGGAAAAGAAACAAGAGAAAAGGGAAAGGAATTACAAAACAAGAGGATAAGAGAAATCGAAAATTGCACAGAGGGTTCCGCTTAATATTCCTTTCAAAACACTTTATACTTAATAAATTCAAACCGTTAATTTATAGTTATTAAATCCTTAACAGTTTTCAATAAGAAGATAAATGGCAGCACCATTAAATTTAATTTTAAAATTATTACAAATGGAAGATTTTGTTTTAATCAAATTAGAAATATTCAAGAACTATTTTCAGACAATTGTAACAGCATAACGTCGCCTGAGAGCAATTGTAAGACATCTAGTAACAATCGAAAATGAGATGTCTGACTTACTGCTATGAAAAACTGTGCTTGTAGCTAGTGGAACTACTTCTGAAACACAAAGTTATAAATACTATATCTCAGATGTGTTTTATAAAAATTTCCTACTGTTCCACTAGATGCAGACACAGTTTTTCATAGCAATAAGTCAAATATCTCATTTTCAATTATTGCTAGATGTCTTACAGTTGCTCTCAGGTGATATGTTTGTATTCTGTAAAGCATATTCAATTACATCATAATTTCAGCTAAAAAAAACAAAACCCTTGAAGTGGCTAAAAAAGGGAAAAAAGACAAAAGTTCTTATAATTAAATACACTGGACAATGAAATATAGTCAATTTACAATTTCGCAATTTCTCAAAAAAAGAATTTTAAAATAAAAAAAGAATTGATAAAATATTTTACAACAACTTTTGGTCTTAAAATAATCAAAATTATTACAGAAATTCTGTAAAACTGAATGTATTAGATAATAAAATCTATTCCGGGAAAATAATTTCAAGCTTCGACGCCGAGCATCGTTCCGGGAATCCTTTGATTAGCGGGCAGATGCTCTAACGCGAAGCTATCGAACCTGCGACATAAAGAAATAAATTAAGATTCTGTTTTAAAATCCAAATCGCCAAAATGCTCGGATGTCATTAATTTAATTCTTTTAATATAAATATTATAAGAATTTTTAAAAAATTTATGATTTGACGTATGATTGGAGGTATTCAGATATGTGTATGCAAAATTTCAAGTATCTAACTTATAAAGTTTATGAAAATGAACTCTGTGACGGACTGAAAGAGATGGTGTTGGTGTAGTTTATGACGGCCTATTATCAACACGAGGGATATGGGCCTAAATGGGGGGGGGGGGGTGCCCTCAGTGGAATCATTCTAAGGGAAACTAACCGGTATTTACGCAAGGAAATCCAAGGTTCGAAAAAAACTACGGAAAAACTCGGAACGATTAGACCGACAGACGCGATTGGGTTCCAACCTAGAACATCCCGACTGCCAGCTTTGAAAGCAGAACCTCTCGGCCACTGATGGGATCCGGACAGAAACAGAAGTGAGACTAATGGGGTTTCGTCCGATAAACGAAAACCTAAAAAATCAAAAATGAAAATTTGATATATATTTTTTATTATTTATGAAATTTCCTAGAATTTTTTTAACGTAAAATGGCTTTTTTTAAAGTATAAAACTCTCTTGGAAAATTTCACAAAACGGAAGAATAACAATGTGACTGAGATGTAAATTTCCAACTGGGCAAAAAAACGTCCGGACCAGGAATCGAGCCAGGGATCTCTTTGTTGAAGCCGGCAATGGTCTACCATCTGAGCTATCCCGGACGAATCTAGTGGAACTTTTTCACCAAGCAAACCTTATTGATTATAGTATGTTGTCTGAAAACTGGTTCTGCTCAACAGAATAAATCGTAGGTAATGGAACTCCAGAAATCGCTGGATACTTAATTACACTAGATTAATTTTAACACAATTATTCTAATTGGTAAATAAATCATATCAGATGTAAATTTCCAAGTGGGCGAAAAAATGTCCGGATCAGGATTCGTTATTCTAATTGGTATACAAATTTTATGAGATATAAATTTCCAACTGTGCGAAAAAATGTCTAGACCAGGATTCGGACGAATTTTGGTTCGGACATTTTTTCGCACAGTTGAAAATTTACATCGCATATGATTTATTTACCAATTAGAATAATTGTTTTGAAATTAATCTAGTGTAACAATGTGACATCTAAAATATAATTTTTAAACGCCTAATGAATGAAATAGGAAAAATTAACTTTTCTTTGATCTCTGCTTCAAGTGAGACTTTTCATTTAGAAAAGGGGATCGATTTCAGAATAGCTGAAATATATGCGATGTAAAATTCTTTCAGAAAATAACCCATATCATAAGAAAAAAACTCTTAAAAGAAAAAATGAACAAGTTTTACCAAAAACTTTTAAAATCATGCTTTTTAAACGTAAAATGACCTCTCTTGGATTCACTTAGAAAAAGAAATATCTCTCTTAAAAGTAATTTAAAGAATGAAGACGACTTTGTTCATGCAAAGAATAACAATGTGCTTTCTGAGAGATCATTTTAAAAGTCCAACAAATGATGTAAGAAATATTTTTTTTTCTTTCGTCTTTACATCATGGATACTTTGCATTAAGGGGGATAGGGGTATCGTTCATCTGTCCAAAAAGTGTGTCTCGTTCGGGAATGTTTTTTATTTTCTTTTTTAACCATTTGGAAAAATGGTTATTGTTCTCCATCAGGTTAGGAAATCAAAAACATATCTGAAGGGTTTTATTGGTTGAATCCGCATTTTATTCGTTTTCTGATTGGTCTGTACAGTAATCTGTATTTCCCTTTACTTTCAACAGAGATGGATACTTCTGTTGCCACTATGACAAAAAAGTAATAAAAACTAAAAAAAAAAAAATAATAACTCAGAAACAAACTGAGATACAGCTTTCAAACAGATTGCATTTAAATTTTTTTCTCTATACGACGATATAGAAAGTAATATTGTGGGATGTTTAGAAGTTTAAGAATGAAATTTCCTTTAAAATTGGTTGTCAGATTTCTTGTAAATCTGACGATGGAAAAGCCTTTTCACGAACAGCCAATGAAACGCTTGGTTAATACGTAAGTTTCAGGCGGATAATACGTAAGTTTCAGGAAATCTGACGAGTCACAGGCGATTTTTGTCGCTTGCAATTTTTACGTGTAATAACACTATTAATTTTTAATTCATGGCGTACGAAATATATGATCAACTCCGTGCGATTTTTTATGTCTTAAATTTTAGTCTTTGAAAAATCATTTTCCAAATGGTTGTTTGAATTTGTTAAATTCCTTTTTTAGATGCGTTCGTAATAATATAAATACGTAGCACCTATAATCGTCGTTCAGTCCGTCCGCATATAACAGAGCAAAAACTACCCAACCGAATGGTCTGAAATTTTATATATATGATTGTTGCAAAATTTGGTCGAGCCATTTCAAATTTTATGAAAATCGGATGTATACTTTAATTACAGGGACAGTCAAAAGTTTTTCTTTACATTACGGCCAATGGGAAAAATTATTGCAAGTTAATTTTAATGATGTTACAGCCTTCCGAATAGTCTGAAATTTTAAATATATCATTGTTGCAAAGTTTTGTCGAGCCATTTCAAATTTTATGAAAATTGGATGTATAGTTTAATTACAGGGACAGTCAAACGTTTTCTGTTACATTACGGCCAATGGGAAAAAATTATTCCAAGTGAAATTTAATGATGTTACAGACTATGCACTTATGAAGCGCAAAAGCATATGCATTCAGTACAATATGGGGTGCAAAAAATAATTATAAAACTATTTATAGTACGAACGTACCTCATTTGCCACGTTTGACTAGCAATTTACAACTTGTTTTTTTTTTTTTTTTCATATGAATAATAAAGTAACAAAGAAACAAAATTTGCTCAATTATTATACACGAGTTAATCTCGATCTTGATATTTATTAAAATCAGGAATAGTCGCGAATAGTCGGCTTATCAGGATGGGACGTTCTCGTCGATTCACGAGCCACTGGTTTATAATAGTACCACGAAAAATTAAGAAGATTACACAAAAATCGCTATTAGAGCACCCCCTTCCGGCGGAATTTTTCCAAATTCAGGGAGGACTTTTTTGCCATGACCAAAAACATACACAAAAAATTTGGTTCAATTATATGCATAACTTCATACACTTTTCGATGGTACAATATTCAAAATGGCACAAAAATCGCTATTACAGCACCTACTACCGGCGGATTTTTTCCAAATTAAGGGAGGACCTGCTTGCCATAGACAACAACTTAAAAAAAATTGGGTTTAATTCGATGCATATCTTCATATACTTTTCGAGGGTACAATATTTAAAATGGCACAAAAATCGCTATTACAGCGCCCCTTTCCGGCGGAATTTGTCCAAAATTCAGGGAGGACCTTCTTGCTATGACCAAAAACATACACAAAAAATTTGGTTCAATTCTATGCATAACTTTATACTCTTTTTGATCGTACAATATTCAAAATGGCACAAAATCGTCAAAAATCGTTATTACAGTGTCCTCTACCGGTGGATTTCGTCCAAGTTAAGGAAGGACCTGCTTGCCATAACCAAGAACTTAAAAAATTTTGGTTCAATTCAATGCATAAATTCACACACTTTTCAATGGTACAATATTCAAAATCGCACAAAAATCGTATTACAACGCCCCCTTCCGACGGATTTTTTTCTAAATGAAGGAAGGACCTGCTTGCCATAGCCAAAAACTTAAAAAAAAAATTGGTTCAATTCTATACATAAAACTTCATACACTTTTTGATGGTACAATGGCGACAGACGGACGAACACACGGACAGACAGACATTTTCTATAAACATGTTTTTTGGGATCTCTGACCCCTAAAACGTGTAAATCCGTCAAAAAACGGAAGTCGAAAAAATTTCGATTACAATACTTTCTTCTATTGAAGATAGAAGAAAGTAAAAATATGGAAACTTTATAAGGAAAAATGCGTGTTTTCAAAAGCAGTAAGTCATTTTCCATTCAAAATATTTTGGTGCAATATGCCCTAATGGGATTTTGAGCCACTTAACCCAATACAATAAAATTTAAATCATGCTAAAAAAGAAAAAATACATTTTTTTTTCATTTTTATCAAAAAATGGCATAAATAAAGGTAAATAATCTTCATTATTCTCTCAATTCTGCAATAATGAAAGCTATCTAATTACGATCATTTTGAAGAAATTTCATAAAATATTTTTTAATTAAAATATTAAATTGGGGATATTAAAAAATAGGCTAGTTCGGGCACATATACAAATGAGCAGCTTCCAATTAGAAAAAAATATTAGTAAAATTGGTTCAGTAGAAAGCTCAGAGCAGATGATTAAAAAACAGCCTTCTGTTTTAAATATATAAGATTATATAGAATTCTTAAAAAAAAAAAAATAAGCAAATTTTATTATTTTAATAAAATTGTGGTAGAATGTCTTAAAGAATAGCAGTAAAATTTTATTAGTGAAGAGAGTTTTTTACAAAAACATAGGGAACCTGATATTATTATAAACCTCAAATTATTGCCAATATCATCATTGTTTGCTTGTATAACTCGACGAAATGAATTCATCCAGGCGATAATCAAGGCAGTTATCAAGTTCTTTAATATATGTCACTATTTTTGAACAAAGGCTTCCAAACTAAGGATGGTGATTGGTCATCACGGCTCTTCCATAAAGATACTGTACATTTTTGTAAACCAATGCGCGTTATCAGCCTGTGATTTCGATTATGTTATTTTTAAAAGAAGTTTTTTAACCCGTGAAGAATTTCAAAGCAGCTGGGGTGAAATGACATACTTCTACAAAACATATTTCAGTTTTAAGAATTAAAAAACACGCTTTTTTATAAAATGGCGTCATTTACATCCGCTAAAGCATTCCGCTTTTATGATCCAGTCTTAAACAACATCTATATAGAGCTTCTAGAATTCTTAAATTTTGTAGTTAGTGCTACATCTATAGAAAGATATTCAAATGACGTCATTATCGCAGAATAATACACAAACTCAACAAAAAGCAATGTCGCCATTCAAGAAGCTCGGCAAAAAACAGGTATTTAATGTTACATATGCCTTCACTTGTTTTTGTTTATAATAGCTCCATGTTTTATCATAAATCATTTTTTCAAAATTCGGAAAATATTATTACACAGGAAAAATAAAATTGCATTCTTTCAGCTTTTTAATACGAAATAAGTAATTGTGAATGAAAGTCACACAATTATTTATTTAAAATACGTTTTCGTAAAGAGAAAGTGTTATATTGTTTGTAAAATATTTTTGCTATAAACTAAGAAACATTTAATTGATGAATAGAAACGAAATAAAAACAAAATTCACCGGATTTTATAACTGACGGTATTTTTGACATAGCATGTATTTTAATTAAAATTTTTATGATGAAATGGCAACAAAAATATAGAGTAATCTACTATTTTCCCTTTACTTTTAATAGAAATGGAGTACTTCTGTTGCCACAATTACAAAATTGGTACTAAAAACTATTTAAAAAAATTAATATCTCAAAAATAAATTGAGATACAGCTTTCAAAAAAATTGCAATTAAAAGTACAATTTTATCTTTATACGATGGTATAAAAACTGCAAATGTGCGATGTGTAGAAGTTTAAAAATTTTCAGTAGAGAAATCTGCAAAACGAAAATTCATTTCAAATTTGAAAGTGTTGCCATTCGCAGAATGACGTATGCGTTACGCACAGATATGTTTGTCCTTTATTGCCGAAACGTCACTGAAGGCTTACTGTGGAGACACGAAAAGTTTTGATTTCCGTTTGTCTGTCTGTCTGTCTGTCTGTTCCGCGATAACTGCCGCAAAAAGCATCCGATCGGCTTGAAATTAATTGGGCATGTTGATGAGGTACTCGGACTTAGCTGTATAGTTTTGGGTTAAATTTGGTTCATTCATTCGGGAAATATAGAACATTTTATTTTGCTCTGTAATGCTTTCCTATGGCAAGTCAGACGATTTTCAAATTTTCATTTGTTGAAAGAAATGGCTCATATAAAAAATGGATTTAAATGGTAAATTTTGGATGCTGAAATTTTTAAATAAGATTATTAAATTATTCCAATCAGTTTGAAATTATGTCAATATATTTGCGAGATTTTTTAAATTAGGTTTATAATTTTTGGGGGAACTTTATGCATGTTTTCCAATATTATAAAGCATTTTGTTTTATCAATTTGACATAATACATATTTCATTTTTTAACTTTTCTTTCATCAGTTGCCTAGCAATTATTTGGTCTTAATAATATTAGTATAAATGCGTCTATAATGTTTCAGTAAAGCCAACGTCAAAACGGATGAATTAATGCATTTGTATTTTTGCATATATATGGATTTTAGCTCCAGAAATAAAAATAGGCAATATTTGATTTATTTTATTCAAATATTTTGCTAAAATAGAAAAGTTCATTATTTTCATAGAGAATAATGTGACATTTTTTCATAAAATTTATCAAAGTTTCTTTAATCGTTGCCAAGAAAATCAAAACCCTGAATAATATTTTCTCTTAAACAATTTTCAATTGAAAGATTTTGACGTGAAATAGGAAAATGAAAAAAAAATTAAGAATAAAAAAATTAATATGGCGACATATTGGGAATAAAAAGAAAACTCTGAAGTATTTCTTAATATAACAAGATGAAAGGTTTTGAGTAAGTACGAATAGCAGGTAAATCAGACGTAATTTATCAAAAAAAAAAAAAAGATCTTGCTAAAATAAAATTAACTATTATTCACGGAGGAAAGAGATAGATGGAGATGCAGTATGCCGTAAAAACAGTTTGCAATATGATATGCGTTATCGCTCAGATTTAAATGCCCTCATTCGGCCCAAACAAAACAAGCACGTGGAACAGGGACCGAATTCTTTGACTTCATCCGTGCATTTTTTCTGTAAAATGAAAATGATCTGCTTATATTTAAGCATTCTAAAGTAGCATTTCATCGTATTATGAATTAAAAACTGTATTACTAAAAATATTTTTCTTTTCTTTCTTTCTTTTTTTTTTAATCACGCCGTTGAGTTTGGGTCGAATGTCGCGGATTTTAAGGTTACATTTTTGGCGTCACTTCAAGATTTATTGCTTGCGTACGGTTAACAGGAGGATTTTATTTTAAATTTTAAATTTATTAATTTATATAAAAAAAACTTATGCTTATCCTTATAAATCACAGCGTAAAAAAAAAAAATCTATGATGTACCATAACCATCCGCACAATCAATAAAAAATTACGAATGTAAATTTAAATAGACGACGGGGGGTTCAGGGGGGCTCTGCCCCCTGAAGAAATGCAATTTTTGATTTAAAAATTTACCAGAATAAGCAGCTCATCAGAATTTCAGAACATCAGTGTATAACCACTTGTTTAACACATTTAATTTCTGAAACTTTACGAAGTATTTTGTATTCTTATAAATATTTATGTAATTTGAAAACTTTAAAAAGCGATTTGTAGGAAGATGAATATTACGCAATGAGTGTTAAAAAAACAATGACTTGCAAAGATGACGTTGAGGCTCCTGATCTGCAGATTTACTAGTAATATAGATAGCTTTTTAGCTCACAGGCTATCAAAGCCTGAGAGCTAATGTGCCCGCCCGTTCTGTATGTATGTATGTATGTATGTATGTATGTATGTATGTATGTACGTACGTACGTATGTACGTAACGCGATAACTCTTGATAGAAACATCCGATTTGCTTCAAAATTTTTTCCTAGGTTCATTGTGATAAGGCGCTTCCCTGATTAGAAAAATGGGTTTTTCATGCAGATTCATTTAATTTGCTCCGAATTTGGTATACCGGTTTATTATGTTAAGGAGCATCCCTGATTAGTTTTGGGAGTTCATTGGTTAAGGATAAAGGGGGAAAAGGGGGGTTAGTCCCCCCGCCCTTAATTCAGAAAAATGGGTTTTTCATGCAGAATCATTTAATTTGCTCCGAATTTGGTATACCGGTTTATTATGTTAAGGAACATCCCTGATTAGTTTTGGGAGTTCATTGGTTAAGGATAAAGGGGGGAAAACGGGGTTAGTCCACCCCCCCCCCCCCCTTAATTCAGAAAAATGGGTTTTTCATGCAGAATCATTCGATTTGCTCCGAATTTGGTATACCGGTTTATTATGTTAAGGAACATCCCTGATTTGTTTTGGGGGTTCATTGGTTAAGGATAAAGGGGGAAAAACGGGGTTAGTCCACCCTCCCCCCCCCTTAATTCAGAAAAATGGGTTTTTCATGCAGAATCATTCGATTTGCTCCGAATTTGGTATACCTGTTTATTATGTTAAGGAACATCCCTGATTAGTTTTGGGGGTTCATTGGTGAAGGATAAAGGGGGAAAAGGGGGGTTAGTCCCCCCCCCTTAATTCAGAAAAATGGGTTTTTCCTGCAGAATCATTCGATTTGCTCCGCATTAGGTATACCGGTTTATTATGTTAAGGAACATCCCTGATTAGTTTTGGGGGTTCATTGGTTAAGGATAAAGGGGGAAAAACGGGGTTAGTCCACCCCCCTTAATTCAGAAAAATGGGTTTTTCATGCAGAATCATTCGATTTGCTCCGAATTTGGTATACAGGTTTATTATGTTAAGGAACATCCCTGATTAGTTTTGGGGGTTCATTTTTTAAGGATAAAGGGGGAAAAGGGGGTTAGTCCCCCCCTTAATTCAGAAAAATCGGTTTTTCATGCAGAATCATTTAATTTGCTCCGAATTTGGTATACCGGTTTATTATGTTAAGGAACATCCCTGATTAGTTTTGGGAGTTCATTGGTTAAGGATAAAGGGGGGGGGGAAACGGGGTTAGTCCCCCCCCCCCCTAATTCAGAAAAATGGGTTTTTCATGCAGAATCATTCGATTTGCTCCGAATTTGGTATACCGGTTTATTATGTTAAGGAACATCCCTGATTAGTTTTGGAGGTTCATTAGTTAAGAATAAAGGGGGGAAAGGGAGCTAGTGCACCCCTTTTAATCCAGATAAATGGGTATTTCATGCAGAATGATTCGAATTGCTCCGAATTTGGTATACCGGTTTATTATGTTAAGGAACTTCCCTGATTAATTTTGGGGGTTCATTGGTTAAGAATAAAGGGGGAAAAGGGGGGCTAGTCCACCTCCTTAATTCAGATAATTGGGTTTTTCATGCAGAATGATTCGATTTGCTCCGAAGTTGGTATACCGGTTTATTATGTTAAGGAACTTCCTTGATTAGTTTTGGGGGTTTATTGGTTAAAGATAAAGGGGAAGTGGGGCTAGCCCACCCCCCTTAATTTATATAAACGGGTTTTTCATGCAGAATTATTCGCTTTGCTCCAAATTTGGTATACCGGTTTATTATGTTAAGGAGCTTCCCTGATTCGTTTTGGCGATTCATTGGTTAAAGATAAAGGGGGGCTAGTCCGCCCCCTTAATTTAGATAAATGTTCTTTTTGCAGGATTATTCGATTTGCTCCAAATTTGGTATACCGGTTTATTATGATAAGGGGCTTCCCTGATTAGATTTGGAGGTTCACTGGTTAAGTATAAAGGGGGAAACGGGGGCTAATTCCCCTTCACTTAGTTTTTTGAGGGGCATTATTCTTTAAAATAAGTGTATAATATACAATTAGTGTGAATAGCCTGTGAGCTCAATGCCATCAGTTTAGCTGGGCACTTTTCTTTTTTATTCTATAAAGTATATTTAGTACTTATGTATTATCCGGGCCAGATCATATTCACTGCACCAAGAATGGCGCCGATAATATTAATTACAGTAATTCTGTTTTTTGTTTTTGTTTTTTTCTTGTTTTGTTTTTTTTACATTCTTCATTTTAACGGTATAGTTAACATTATATAAGGACGTGAGTTTCAAAACTCGCCTTATCCAAAATTTAAAAAAGCGAGTTTTCTCTATCATTCTACTCTATTGGTGAACCTACATCGAGAACGCACTACAGCCTGCGAAAAAAATAGTTTTATCATGTATTTCTGACGTTGTAAAATCTTGGTTTACAATGAAAACCAATGTATGCAGTCAGAGGTTTTTCGCGATTTCCCAAAATTTCATTTTCTGGATAAGGCGAGTTTTGAAACTCACATCTCACACAGTTGCTATATTAAAGGCAGTGGCGGAAGTATTTATATACGTTTAACTACATAATATGATATAGCATGAATAGAAACATAATAGTAGTTCCTGGTAGTCCGAGCCTCAGTAGTTTTTCGAACATTTATTTATTTTTTTTATACTCTTTTACTATATCAACCTGGTTTTTTATGTAAATATGACATTTTATAATCGATTTTTAAAGAACTTCTTGATTGGTTAGAATTATAAAAATTACTTTTGCAGGCGTGCTTTCGATGACAATACCACATTTTAATATTTTTACAATTTAATTATAAATTAACCCTTTGAGACCCAAGAACAGCGATTTGTAAAATACAGGGTGTTTCATAAAAGATCGGGAACACTTTAAGAGGTGATAGAGTATACATCCCCCTCCGAAAAAAAAAATTCATCAAAGAATGCATGGTTGGAAATAAAACGCGAAGTTGCTGGCGCATTTGGAAACTTGGTCCATGCAAACATTAAAGCTCCATTCCTGTTGGGAGACGAATGACACTAATAGCATAAAAATATGATATGGAAAAAAAGAAGAACGCGCATGCAAAATTTTGCTTCGATTAATGCATAAAAGCCGCTGATCTGAGTGTGTAACTGTCAATCGCGTTAGGAACGTATCGGATGATGTTGCCCTTCAATAATAGAGAAAAGGCTGATATGCATTTTATCGACGAAACTGCAAATGGAAATAGCTCAGAAGCTCAACGACTGTTTGAAGAGCGGTTTTCCAACAGGCGGTTGTCCGACCGTAAATATCTGAGAGCCTGCACCAACGAGCTGTGATGTGAGACGGGATACTTTCTCAATTCCCGATCGGATGCAGGTCGCGCAAAGACGGACAGAACGTTAGTTATGGAAGAAGCGATTCTTGATATGGTTGCTGATCAGCCATTCACATGCCGTTAAACTTGCCTTTGTTCCTTAATCGTTCTTTGTGTGTTTTTACCTCCTGTAACAACATCACCTTCGGCACATTTGCGTTTTACTTCCGACCATGCATTCATTGGTGAAAGTTGTTAGTTTGGATGTGTACTACCACATCTTAAAATTTTGCTTTTATGAAACACCCTGTATGTATTTCGATGATGGAATACATCCTTTTGAGCAGGTAAAAAAAGAAAAAGAAATCCGACATAAAAAATACATTGACTAAAAGATACTTTTTTCACATCATCAATAAACAGAAAAATACATAATTCTCACTAATATTGTCAATTTTCTGATACGAAATTTAAAAGTACAAGGAATTAAACACGTGGTACGTAGAATTGTTATTTTGGAATTCAGAACTGTTCATTTGAGTACGTAAAAAACATATTTTAAAGTTTAAAAAAATGTTTTAGTTTTTATATAGCAGGGAATTCAGATTATTATTTATAAAAACAAATATTTTTTAGATGAATGCGATTACTTCAGGCATATCCTGAGTGCTATTCTCCATGTTTTTTAAAAATTTAAATGATTGTTCTTCAACAATCTTTGTCCCAGTCAATTGTGTGTGTCAAAAATGAGCTATTTGGAGAAATATGTAAAACGTTTGGCAGAAAAATTATCTTTCTTTTAAAATTGCTGCTAATTTGAAGAAATTTTCTTTAAAATTCTTAAATTTCAAGTCTTTTAACCTCTTCAGTTCCGAATCTAAAATAATAATACAAATGCTTATTCATTGGTTTTTCCCAAACAAAATGACATCGTAAATGACAGAAAAAATATCTTCTCTGAAATTGATCGTTTAGGCGTTTAATAATTTATGTTCAAAAATATGGATCTAAAACTACAAAACCCTTAAAAAACACAAATTTAATAACCATTAACCTACATTAACGCAATCATGAGTTTAAGAGGTTTATTAAACAAGTAAATAATCTACAAATCCTCAAAATTGTTTATTAAAAAAGATTCAAGTTAAATACTTATGAAAATTTCTCACTTTCTTGGTCATACTGCCTTTTGAGCATTTTTAGGCATTTTGCACACTCAGATGAAAATAACATATGCTAATAACAGAACCATTAACATAAGCATATGTTATTTATTTTAAGTGGTAATCAGCTTAAATGCTGTCATTTATTCATTTGCTTTCAACGTAAAAAACATTCAGCTATTAAGAAGTGAAGTGAAAATTTAAAATAATCGGATATTTTAGTTTTTATAAGGAAAAGAACAGAGGTCCCGTATTGGGACCCAGGGACCGAAGAGGTTAAAAAAAGAAATAAAAAAGCCATATGTTACAATACTCAAAGAAAAGAAAAGTTCTCGCTTTAAAGAAAAATATAAAGGATGAAGAAGTCTTTTCACATGCAAAGAATAACAAAGTGATTTCTAAGAGATTGTATTTTAAATATCTAAAAAATGATGTAAGAATATAAATATCTTTTTCCTTTCGTCTCTGTATCGTCAGGTATTTTGCATTAAAGAAGAGGATCAATTTTAATTTTTCAGAAGATTAGATGTTAAATGTATCATATGATAAACTAAATAAAATTTAGCAGAAGTATTAATTTTTTTGAAACGTTACAAAACGTTTTGTCTTTTTTTTAGTGACGTACGTATGTAAAAGACAATTCTTTTAGAAAATAATTTGAGATCATTTTAAGATAACAAACTCAGTGATTAAATATCCGAGAAATTCTGTTTAAAACTTTGAATCTTTCTAGAAATATTTTAAATCATAAAAATTTCCCTCTTGCAGTTCCCAGAAAATAAAAATTCTCGCTGTATTGAGTAATTTGGAGAACGAAAAAGCCTTTGTTCATGCAAAGAATAACAGGTTGATTTCCATGAGATCGTATTTTAAATGTCTGGACAATGATGCAAGAATTATATATTTTTTCTCCTTTACTGCCTCATGGGATAATTTGCATTAAAGAGGAGAATTACTTTTATTTTTTTAGAAGGTTGGATGTTAAATGTGTCATGTGATAAACTTAACAAAATTCTGCACAGTGTTTTCTTCTTTTTTTTTTTAAGGTGAAGTAGGAATGCAATATACAATTCCTTTGGAAAATCATCTCTGATCATTTTAAGATAACAAGCTCAGGGGTTAAATATTCGAGAAATTCTGTTTAAAACTTAAATATTCTCGCTGTATTGAGTAATTTAGAGAATGAAAAGTCTTTGTTCATGCAAAGTATAACAGGTTGATTTCCCTGAGATCGTATTTTAAATGTCTGGACAATGATACAAGAATTATATATTTTTTCTCCTTTACTGCCTCATGGGATAATTTGCATTAAAGAGGAGGGTTACTTTTATTTTTTATAAGGTTGGATGTTAAATATGTCATGTGATAAACTTAACAAAATTCTGCACCGTTTGTTCTCTTTTTTTTCAAAGGTGAAGTAGGAATGCAATATACAATTCCTTTGGAAAATAATTTCAGATTACTTTAAGATAACAAACTCAGGGATTAAATATTCGAGAAATAATTCTGTTTAAAACTTTGACTATCTTTAGAAATGTTTTAAATCATAAAAATTTACCTCTTGTATTTCCCAGAAAATAAAAATTATCGCTGTATTGAAGAATTTGAAGAATAAAAAAGTCTTTGTTCATGCAAAGAATAACATCTTGATTTCTCTGAGATCGTATTTTAATTGTCTGAAAAATGATGCAAGAATTATATTTTTTTTCTCCTTTACTGCCTCATGGGATAATTTGCATTAAAGAGAAGGGTTACTTTTATTTTTTCAGGGGGTTAGATGTTAAATGTGTCATGTGATAAAATTAACAAAATTCTGCACAGCTCTCTCTCTCTCTCTTTCTCTCTCTCTCTCTCTCTCTCTCTCGTTTTTAAGGTGAAATAGGAATGCAATGCACAAATCCTTTGGAAAATAATTTCAGATCATTTTAAGATAACAATCTCAGGGACTACATATTCGAGCAATTTTGTTTAAAACTTTGAATCTTTCTAGAAATCTTTTAAATCATTAAAAGTCCTCTTTGTATTTCCCAGAAAAAAAATCTTACCCTTTTAAAGAGTAATTTTAAGAATGAAAAAGTATTTGTTCTTGTAAATAATAACAAAATGATTTCTCTTAGATCGTATGTTAATTGTCTGAACAATGACGCAAGAATTATATTTTTTCTACGTCTCTACGTCATTGGACACTTTGCGTTAAAGAGAAGAGTCACTTTTAGTTTTTCAGAGGGTTATATGTTAAATTAGTCATATAATAAACTTAATAAAATTCTGCACAAAAACTTTTTCACTTTTTAAAAGGTGAATTACTAGGTATGCAATATACAATTTCTTTGGAAAATAATTTCAGATTATTTAAGATAGCAAACTCAGGGAAGAACGTATGCTTACATTAAACTTACTCCTTCTGTCTATGCATTAAAACTTTGAATCTTTCTAGCAATTTTTTTAATCACAAAATTCCTCTCTTGTAATTACTAGAAAATGAATCTTCTCACTGTAAAGACAAATTTAAAGAATGAAAAAGTCTTTGTTCATACAAAGAATAACAACTTGATTTCTATGAGATTGCATTTTAAATTTCTGAATAATGATGCAATAGTTATATTTTTTCTCCTTTACTGCGTCATAGGATACTTTGCTTAAAAGAGGAGGGTCAATTTTAATTTTTTAGAAAGTTAGGTGTTAAATGTGTCATGTGATAAATTAATAAAATTCTACATAAAAGATTTTCACTTTTTTTAAAGGTGAAGTATGTATGCAATATAAAATTCATTTAGAAAAACATTTCTGATCACTTTAAGATAGAAAACTCGGCGAAGGAAGATTGAAAAAAATCTGTTTAAAACTTTGAATGTTTCTAGCGGTATTTTAAATCATAAATATCCCCCTCATGCATTTCCCAGAAAATAAAAATTCTCGCTGTAAAGAGTAATTTAAGGAATTAAAAAGTCTTTGTTCATCTAAAGAATAATAACGCGATTTCTATGAGATCATATTTTAAATGTATGAAAAAGGTGTACAAATTGTATTTTTCTCGGCCTGTCGGTCATAGGATACTTTGGAGGCATTAAAGAGGTGGGTCAATTTAATATTTTTTGGGAGTTTCGAACAAGTTTTCTCTCTTTTTAGTGAAATATGTATGCAATCTAAAGTTGCTTTAGAAAATTATTTAAAGCAGTTTTAAGATAAGAAATCCGGAAAAGGGAGATTGAAGAAATTCCCTTTAAATTTTTGAATCGGTCGTTTTAACTCATTAAAAGACTTTATAAAAGTTTCTATAAAAGTTTTTTTTTTTCAGTTCTAGGAAATCTTGGATTTCAAAGTAAAGAAAATAAAATCTAGCTTTAACGAATACTTTAAAAAATGACGAAGTTTTTCCTAATGCAAGGACTAACAACATGATTTCTATAAGAACGTATGTTAAATGCCTGAACACTAATGTAAGAAATACTGGTTTGTTTGTTTTTTTCGTCCGTGCTTCAGGGAATACTTTGCATTAAAGAGTTTCTAAGGCAATAAACTCAAGGAAGAAAAAATGAAGAAAATTTCTTTAAATTTTTGAATGTATATAGGAGTTTTTTAAAACATAAAGAAATTCCTCTCTTGCATTTCCTATAGTTAAGAGAAAAATAATTTCTGTTTAAAGAGTGACTAAAGAATGAAGAACTCTTTTTTCATGCAACCCATCATAACATGTGATTACTAAGAGATCGTATTTTAAATGTATAAAGAATGATATAAGATATATATATATATATATGTCAAGGGACACTTTAACCCTTTACTACGGCATTATGATCTACAACAGAGTCAAAACACTGTTTTAAACACTAGTGTCGTGAAGGAAAATTTCACCTTGTTATTAATAAACTTTATAATATACTTATAACTACTTAAAAGGTGACAAAAACATATAAAATATTATTTAATGCAACCCGAGATATTTCGAACACACACGCGTTCATTTTCAAAGGGAAAAAAGATGATTGATATTCCCGATATTATCGGGATGATATTATTCCCGATTATGAAAAAGCAGGAGTCTACATCATCCCATTCAGCACAGAACAGCATAAGAGTTTATTTTATATTGGTATGACATGTCGAAAATTTAAGGAAAGATTAAAAAAGCACATTTATGATATCAAGTTTAACAAACAAATACAGGTTTATCCAGATTGCATCAAAACGAAAATATTAAGATAGACTTCGAAAAAGCTAAAATTATCATTTCAACGTCTAACCACGACTCGTCAATAATCCGTGAATCCATTGAAATTTTACTTAGAAGTGATAATGTTTGTAACGATGTCCTTTCCTATAATATTCCCGCAATTTGGTACAATATCTAAATATTTCCAGACCTCCTGATAATACTAGCTGATCTTTTCACCCCTCTGCAGAGAAATGGACTGAACTCCGCTTGCGCATGCGTACTATTTTTGTTTTTGTTTTTAAAATGTATTTCTATTCAGTCAATCATCTTTTTTCCCTTTGAAAATGAAAGCGTGTGTGTTCGATAGATCTCGGGTTGTATTAAATAATATTTTTATATGTTTTTGTCACCTTTTAAGTAGTTATAAGTATATTATAAAGTTTATTATGATCTACTGCAATTTTTTTCATGTCATATTTTTTTTTTCACTTACTACAATGAAAATTAAAGAATAAACATAAAAAAAAAATACTCACCCGTGCGAAATTTAATTATTTAGAGGTAATTAATTAAAGTGGTACTTTAAAGTACCGTCAGTACACTATGACGAAAATATCGTAACGGAAAACCTACAAGTTATTTCAACTGGCACCAGAAAACATTTTCGATTTAATAAGTATGTGAAATATAGGCTTTTTCTTATTTACAAATAAATCGTTTGGTAAATTCAGGTGCCAATTATTTATTTCAACACTTTAGAATTGAAAATGCTTTGCTACTAAAAGGGTTAAAAAAAAGTATTTTTTTTTTTTTTAGGTTTCGATCTTGTTAGCAGTTCTTTAGCTATGCGGCATCAATATTCCAGGGACAATATGCTCTCTCGCATCTCCACATATGCAATATATGAATTTACATATACCATTTCTAGCATAGCAAAAACGAGCCGGTGCCACAACTTTTTCGATTTCCTATAAAAAAAAATAACAATGAAACAGAAAAGAAATACCTGGGAAATCATTACTGCACTACATTTTAGTAATTACATTTTGAAGAGCAGATGAAAACGATGGATAACTACACAGACGAAAAGTAAACAAGAAGTTTTTCTCCAACACCCAGTGTACTGCCGGTACTTATAAGTACCACCGAGTAATTCAAATGTTAAATCAAATACATACACCATTCACCTAAAATAGGTAGTCAAATTGTATTCTAAGATCATAATGAACACATAAAAATAATCCAACACTTATCTTATATCCTTTACTGTGTTTACAGCAATATAAAGACGAGCGTGGCAATCTGTACAAAATGTCGGCACAAAACACATCGACTGCTTCAAAGATAACCTCATTCCTCTCTAAAATAACAAACCTAGAACTACCGCTGCCATGTAATCGGATAAAGTGGAGTTAAAAGAGTGTTTTTGCAAAGTACCATTAGAATATTAGTAATACTCACTATGATATAAAAGTTTAAAGTGAGTGGTACTTATAAGTACCGTCAGTAGATAAAGGGTTAAATTAAAGAGGTGAGTCAGTTTTAATTTTTTGGATGTGTAATTTGATTAACTTATCGAAATTCTGAACGGCAAGTTTTTTTCTGTTTTTTAAAGGTGAAATATGTATGCAATATGTAATTCTTTTAAAGATTAATTTAAGATCATTTTAAGACAACAAACTCCAGGCACAAAAAATAAAGAAATTCTCTTTAAAATTTTGAATCTATTTAGCAGTTTTTTAAAACACAATAATTCTTCTCTTGCATTTCCTGTAAAAGAAAAATAATTTCGCTTTAAAGAGTAGCTGAAATAATGAAGAAGTCTTTGTTCATGCAAACAATAACACGTGATTACTAAGAGATCGTTTTAAAAGTCTCTTTTTCTTAAAGGGGAAATACGTATGCAATATACAATTCTTTTAAAAATTAATTTAAGATCATTTTAAGGCAACAAACACAAGGGAAAAAATAGTGACATTCTCTTTAAAATTTCGAATCTATTTAGCAGTTTTTTAACACATAGAAATTCTTCTCTTGCATTGCCTGTAAAAGAAAAATAATTTCGCTTTAAAGAGTAGCTGAAATAATGAAGAAGTATTTGTTCATGCAAAGAATAACACGTGATTACTAAGAGATGGTGTTTTAAAAGTCTCCTTTTTTTTAAAGGTGAAATATGTATGCAATATATAATTCTTTTAAAGATTTATTTAAGATCATTTTAAGACAAGAAACTCAAGGGAAAAAAATAAAGGAAGTTTCTTTAAAATTTTGAATCTGTTATCAGTTTTTTAAAACGCAGAAATTCTCCTCTTGCCTTTCCTGAGAAAGAAAAATAATTTCGCTTTAAAGAGTAGCTGAAATAATGAAGAAGTTTTTGTTCATGCAAAGAATAACACGTGATTACTAAGACATGGTACTTTAAAATTCTATTTTTCTTCAAAGTGAAATATGTATGCAATATACAATACTTTTAAAGATTAATTTACGATCATTTTAAGACAGTAAACTCAAGGAAAAAGCATAAAGAATTTCTCTTTAAAATTTCGAATCTATTTAGCAGTTTTTTAAAACACAGAAATTCTTCTCTTGCATTTCCTGTAAAAAAAATAATTCTCTTTAAAGAATAGCTGAAATAATGAAGAAAGCTTTGTTTATGCAAAGAATAACACGTGATTACTATGAGATCGTGTTTTAAAAATCTAAAGAATTATTTAAGAAATATATATTTTTTTCTTTATATCTGTTTTATGGGGCACATTGTAATAAAGATGGTGAATAATATTTAATTTATTAGATGTGTAATTTGATAAATTTGACTAAATTCTGCACAGGAAGTTTTTCCCTTTGTTTTAATGGTGAAATATGTATGGAGTATACAATTCCTTTAGAGAATAATTTAACAGCATTTTAAGAGAACAAACTCAAAGAAGAAAAATTGAATAAATGTTCTTTAAAATTTTGAATCTAACCCTTTATGTACTACCCTATTATGTATTCATGAAAATTTTATCTTCTAAAGCATTTTTCATGAATTTTTTTGAATTTATAGGGATTTTGTGCAATGTTTGTAACACCACTCAAATCTTTTATTATAAATAATTTTCTTAGCATTTTGTAGTTTTAGGAAATGTACAAATAGAGTGTTTTTACAATAAAAATATAGAAATATTTCCGAAATGAAAAATCCCCCCCCCCCTCCCCAAATCCCGACGCCAAGAGTGTGAGCCCGACGTGAAGAGATGCAAAGGCAAAAGAAATCATTCTTTAAGAAATACTTTTGTTTTGCGTAACCAATAATGCTTTTGGAACAAGATAAAATAATGCATCTATAACTCATTCTAAATTTATTACTAGTAATCAATGTATTAAATGAATTTTATAAGAAGTTATTTTAATGGTACTTATATGTACCATCAGCAGAAAAAGGGCTATCTAGCAGTTTTTTAAACCACAAAATGCCTCTCTTGTATTTCCCGTAAAAGAAAAATAATTTCGCCTTAAAGATTAACTGAAAGAATGAAGAAATCTCTGTTCATGCAAAGAATAACACGTTATTATTAACAGATCGCGTTTTAATTGCCTAAATAATGATTTAAGAAATATATTTTTTGCTTTATATCTATTTCATGGGACATTATGAAATAAGGAGGTGAGTAAATTTTAATTTATTGGACGAATAATTTGATAAAATTAACGGAATGTTCTGCACAGCAAGTGTTTTCGCCTTTTTAAAGATGAAATATGTATGAAATATACAATTATTTTAGAGATTCATTTAAGATCATTTTAAAACAGCAAACTCGTAAAATTGAAGAAATTCCCTTTAAAATTTTGAATCTATCTAGAAGTTTTTAAGACACAAAAAAATTCCTCTCTTGCATTTCATGTAAAAGATAAATAATTTCACTTTAAAGAGTAACTGAAAGAATGAAGAAGTCTTTATTCATGCAAATAATAACACGAAATTACTAATAGATCGTGTTTTAAATGTCTAAATAACGATGTAAGAAATATATCTTTTGCTTTGTATGTATGTCTTCGGACACTTTGAAATGAAGAAGTGAGTAAAATTTAATATTTTAGATGTGCCATTAGATAAAGTTAATAAAATTCTGCACAGCAAGTTGTGGTGACGATCCATCACCAACACACTTGGTCACGCGACAATAAAGTGGTAGTACAAATGATAGAAATATTACCCGATCCGCGTTGTGAAAGATCAAAAGAGGGTAATATTAATTAATAAAATAGGAGGAGAATAAATTTTGAATAAAATTATACGTCAATACTCAGAATCGACTTATTTAACGTTAAAATTTATATTCAGGATTCAGTGGGTTGCATAGATAATTATTCGATTTAATATTTTCTAAAATTAAACTCTTAAAACTCATAAATTTAATAAACCTCTGAAAAGAAGGATAAGAATAATGCTTCAAAGAAAAGATAGGAAATGCACATATAGAATCAAATTTTATTATTTTCAAGCACATAACTTCCATATATCAATCATAATTACTCTTAAATGCATATTAATTTGACAGCATACTCAGTTACATGAGATCTCATAACAAGGTAATTATGAGTCATATCTTTGTGGAATTTTGGATTCAAAACGTTGGTTGAAGTTCTCACAGCACAAATAGATGGGCTTCTTCGCCAAGTTATTGACAAATTTCCAACGCTGATATTTTAATGTTATTATTAGTCCATAATAATGACAAATACTCATAACTGCATTAAAATTTTGCCTATAAAATATTAGACACAGAAAATCCTACGCACACAACATAAACATATAATAAAATAATGGCCATATATTAAGTAATGAACTCACCATATACCTCAGACGAAAGGGGCGAAAACACTTCCTGTAGAGCACTGATAGTTCTTATCACTAGGTAGATTTGGTCCGCACCTTTCAAATTTTGAAAGTCACTTTTGACCGAGCACATTAAAGTTCATATAGTCTCTTTTGGCTGAACTCTTTATACAATCACGGTGATAACTGGAACTTTTAGGTGTGGAATCCCATCTCATCCGCTAATGGCAATCAGAAAAAATGGTGGTGTGGCATCCCATCTCATCCGCTAATGGCAATCAGAAAAATGGTGTCGCACTCCTACGTCAGAGTTCTGTCCATAATCAATTCAGGGTGATGAAAAGTTTTCGCAGAGTTCCATCCATCAATAGCCATTAGAAATGTTGGAGCCCTCCGAGATCAGACTTCTTTCGATGTCCGATACAGGGTGATGCAGGATTTCGTAGACTTCAGCTTATCAACCTAGCCCTTTTGGTCGCAAGACTAATCCCAGAGCTTCCTTCAGGAGGAGCGACATAGGTGGAAGACAAAATCCAAGTGTCTCTTTTTTTTCAAAATCTTCCTCCACAAAAAAATGGGCGTATTTCATTAGTACAATATGATTTTTTTATTCGTCGATTGGTGCTTCTCTCTTACTGGTGCGCCTGATCTCTTGGCTGTGGTTCGCTTTTGATCCCCTCTTCTGGGCGTCTTCGTATTTTTCCAACGCATAGCTAATTTTTTCTCTTCGTTTACGGGGATCTGACGTCACCTGTGAGCTTCGGACCCCTCTGCCACACACGATGATACCAATAAATAGTAGCCCTGTCAGTTCTAAGTGCATCATAAATAATTGTGACTGGCTTTATTATTAACATGTCTTATATGGCGTCCATGTGCCCTTCCTATAAGTTTTATTGCGCTATTTTCGTCTGAAGTATATGTGAATTTTTATCACACTATTAATTTTCATATAAAATATTACAAAATTCTTAATTAATTGCCATATTACGAAATACATTCAATATTCACAAACCTTAAATTTTTACAATTGAAATGATACCAAAAACATATATATGCATCCATATACTTATTATAAATTATGATTTTTCTTTATCTAAATACTCTTAAGATTTTTTTCAAATTAATTTACTTTATTTATTTTATAAAGAAATATTTATCAAAATGCCATTTATTATTTTCTCTTGAATAATAATAGGTTGTTCTGTTTTGTATAAATATTTTAATTGTATAACAAGCTGTGTGTATAGATTTCTATACCACATAGCTTCTGCCCCGTTTTTTAAAAAAAGAAAAAAAAAAACAACGCGTCCCACATAATTTTCTATATACATATATACATCTAGTATTTACATAAATTTATCAAATCTGATAAGCTCATATTTTCTTCTATATTCACTAAGGGGATCTGAAATAACAATTGAGTACAGTAATACAAAATATAAATTATTATATACAATTAAAATGACGTATAGGTGAGAAGATTACTCCAATATCTGGCCATTGAAAAAACATAATTTTATACATTCTTTACATCCTAACAATACAGATATTACATGAACCCCATTTTCCAAAAGATATACAATAATGTGTGTAGAAATATATGTACATTCATGCAAAATATCACTGAAATCAGTGTGTAATTTTAAAAGAATATCCAGTAACTGGCGCGCGCTATGCGGGAAAGCACATCCCAGAGCGAGCGAGCCAATTCATCTTGGATCCCTTCAGCCCAGAAAGATGAACCGAAAGATCTCTCCGCAGAGAGCACAACCGAATATCCTCTCCGGTGCCTAGGTGGATTTTCCCACGCCCGTGTCCTTGACAGTGACAATAATCTCGGAACAAGACGTACTGGTCAGTACTATCACTCCAAACAGGTTTCTCCTTATCGCGTTGGCCACCTTACTAATCGTTTTTATACCCACTTAATGGATGTCGAAGTGTGCGCGGTATGTTTTTTCCTATCATGTGTATGTTTTCCCTGGATATAAAATTGGATAATATCTACAGAATATATGGTAAGTCTAATTCATTTTTAAATCCGAAGATTTAAATACTATCTAATAAAAGTGTTCTTATTTATATAGTATTCGTTCCTTATTCTTAATGATGTCCTATAAATATTTGTTTATCAGATCTCTAGTGTCTGACTGGTCGCCATTTTCTTTTGAGCTTACCTTCAAGAAATTGCACTGATGTAACTATCATTTCATTAAATAATTTCAGTGCTTTTAAATTCATAAAATATTTTCCTTACCGCGTACAATTTCCTTTCATATATGCCTTATTCTCCCATATGATATTAGAAGTCTGTCAATGTATCCTTTTTTTATTTTTCTTTCACAGTATTTCTTATCATAATCTTTCGTGTCATTTTGTTACGTAACATTTTCTGACATATTTATTTATACAGGGTGATTCATAAAAGATGGGCAGAACTTTAAGGGGTTATAGTACACTTAAAGACAAATAATATTAAATAGGAGACTAAGGGTCCCAGACGTATTCCCAAGGAGATAGGGGGCATTAAAGTTTAGGGTCCGAAATTTCAAATGATTATAAAACATGGAAAAATTGGTCGATTCGTTTGCGGTTTTTGCAAAAAATTTTCTTTATGCCAGTATTTTCTTGAAATAAAATTTTAAAGTTCAATTTCAAAAAATGCCGATAGGGGGCGCTTTAGACTTTGGAGTAACAAACAACTATTTTTTAACGTTATTTTTTGTATTTCTTTAAATGATTTCGAAAGCTTAGACTTAAACTTAAATTTTGATCTAAAAATCTGAGTCCTAACGAGTAGTTAAGTAGCGTGAACTGAAATTTGAAATTTGAAACCCTTCTCCCCCCAGAACAAAAATCAGTTATTCCCGATCTTTGTGTCGTAGATTAGGCTCTAACTACTGCCGCGTTTTGCTAAAATTATTCTTTATGTCAGTATTTTCTTGAAAATAAATTTTAAAGAAAATTTTCAAAAAATTCCGATAGAGAGCGCTTTAGACTTTGGAGTAACGAACAACTATTTTATACCGTTATTTTTTGTGTCTCATTAAACGCTTTCTAAAGCTTAGACTTAAACTTAAATTTTCAGCTCAAAATCTGAATCGCTGAGCGTGGTTCAGTAGCGAGGGGAGGGGGTTCAAATTTCAACTTCTGAACATAGTTCAGTTTGCACTACTTAACCATGCCCAACGATTCTGTGCTGTGATACGAGGCAAAAATACAACTTTCGTCAAGGACTGCATAGTCGGAATTCACTCATAAAGGCACTGGCACAGTTGGAAACGTCGCTCATGCAAACGTTAAAGCTCCATTCCTGACGCTAGTCACCGGGTGAAGAAGGAAACAGAAAGTATGCAAATGTTAAATGGGGAAGAAGAAGAAAACGTATGCAAAATTTCGACACGATTCAGGCATAAAAACCACTGAACGGTGAGTCAAGTGTAAGTCGCTGTAGTAATGAATCGGAAGATGGTGCCCTTCACGAATAAGGAAAAGGCTGAGATGCATTTAATTTACGGAGCGGCAGATGGAAATGGTGCAGAGGCACAACGAATGTACGGAGAGCGATTTCCCAACAGGCGGTTGCCTAACCGCAAAACTTTCGAGCGCTTGCACAGACAGTTGTGTGAGACGGGATCATTTCTCGCTTCCCGGTCGAATGCAGGTCGTGCAAAAAAGGACGAATCAGTAGTTGTTGCAGAAGCCATTCTGGATGTAGTAGCGGCGCAGCCAAGTACAAGTACACGAACAGTGGCTAGGCAGGTGGATACCTCACAGTCCATGACTTGGAGGGTACTGAAGGATGAACATTTGCTCCCGTTTCATGTGCAACGAGTCCAGAAACTGTCTCCAGGGGATTATCCAAATCGTATTGAATTCGCCCGCTGGTTTCTGCAGCAGAACGCGCTAAATCCACATTTTGGACGAACTGTGCTTTTCACCGATGAATGTACCTTCACACGTGAAGGTACATTTAACACACACAATGCACATGTATGGGCGGATGTCAATCCACATGCTACGTATCCACATGCTCATCAGAGACGCTTTTCCATCAATGTTTGGGCAGGAATCCTCGGAGACCACCTAATCGGACCGTACCTTCTTCCTGAACGCCTCAACGGTAAAACATACCTCACATTTCTGCAACATGTGCTGCCAGACCTGTTAAACGTTGTTCCTCCACGCATCCGGCGGGTCATGTGGTTCCAGCACGATGGAGCGCCAGCCCATTACGTACGAGACGTCCGCAACTATCTGGACATCACATTTCCGAACAGATGGATTGGTCGAGGTGGTCCTGTTGCTTGGCCTGCTCGCTCGCCAGATCTTTCACCCCTCGATTTCTTTTTTTGGGGACGATTGAAGGCTCTTATGTATGAGACACCCATTGAATCCCCCGAGGAACTGGTCGCCAGACTTTCCGCCGCTGTAGGGGAAGTGCTCGAAAAGCCTGATGTTTTCGCGAATGTTCGCCGTTCCATTCTTCGCCGTTGTTCTGCGTGCATAACCTCTGGTGGTCACAATTTTGAACATTTATTGTAATTACATGTTAATAAATATGCTTTGGTAACATAATCCTAATTTGTGTCTTTTTACCTCGTATCACAGCACACAATGTGTGGACATGGTAAACTGAAATGTGCTCAGGAGTAGAAATTTCAAACCCCTCTCCCCAGAAACTTAACCACGTCTAACGATTCAGATTTTGGGCTGAAAATTTAAGTCTAAGCTTTTGAAATCATTTAAAGAAATACAAAAAATAACGTTAAAAAATAGTTGTTTGTAACTCCAAAGTCTAAAGCGCCCCCTATCGGCATTTTTTGAAATTGAACTTTAAAATTTTATTTCAAGAAAATACTGGCATAAAGAAAATTTTTTGCAAAAACCGCAAACGAATCGACCAATTTTTCCATGTTTTATAATCATTTGAAATTTCGGACCCTAAACTTTAATGCCCCCTATCTCCTTGGGAATACGTCTGGGACCCTTAGTCTCCTATTTAATATTATTTGTCTTTAAGTGTACTATAACCCCTTAAAGTTCTGCCCATCTTTTATGAATCACCCTGTATATATTTTGATTTTATTTGACAAACAATATTATGTTTTATTTCGTTTGCGCACAGTGTAGTTCTCGTACGTCATTATATACACTATGTTAATGAGATTTTTTTCTTTTCGTCAACCGTATCCTTTTTAATGTGGTATTTTGTATATTTATGACGTGTGAAATGTTTAATCCTAAACTCCTAATAAGTTGTTTTGCTATATATATATATTTTATACGCTACTATGCGTCATATGACTCATGGTACTTTGCTTAACATCTTTTGAGTTAATTTTATATTATATATGTATTTTATACTACGATTTTCTAACACATGTGTGAAAGATGGTACCCTCTTATTCACTCATATATTAGCGGTAAATATAGTGTTTAAATATGTCGTTCCGTGCTCATTTTGCCGTTTTATATATATTTAATTGTTCAATGGGTTCCCAAATTAATATGCATCGGTTTTATTTATTTATTTATTTATATTTATAAATTGTGAAAATTTTAATGTATGTTGTAGTAATTCATCTATAATGGTTTTATTTTTGTTTTTGTTTATTTTCGAATATGTTTTCATTCCAGCACAATGAAGTTAATAAATTTTTATATATATTTTCCGTTCCGTTAAGGTATTGTTGCAAATCTACCATATATATTTTGTTAATTTTAGGTATATTATGGTTTATTTATTATATTAATATATTAATTTAGGTATGTGTGTTTTAATATTTTGCTTCAATACTGAAAAATTTTGTTAACAAACTCATGAAATTATTTTTTTTATAATGTCATCCTATCGTCCAGCAATAAGATGACATTTTTCCGGGAATATAGCATAATTTCATGCGATTATTACAATTTTTTCAAACATTATTATATTAAAATTACTCTGTTGTTGATTGTTTTAAGGTTTTTAAATAATACTTACAGGTTGTTTACTTATTATGTTGTTTACAAAACGGTGTGCTTTTCATTTTTTACCCTTATGTGGTCATCCACTTTATTTGTTTGTCTAAATGAGTCTGCAATGTTTATTTTAATATATGTATTAATTTATTTACTTATTTATGTATTATTTTTCAGATTTTTTTATGTTTAATCTCTTACTTTCATAAATTTTTAGCAATTTTACACACTTACATTTTGTTTACATTTTCCCAATTACTACTTGTTTTTCTTTTTTATAATTGGTAGTAAAGTGTAGAAATTTTTTATTTTCTGACAAATGGTGTTTTAAATCGTTTATATTTACAAAGAGTGTGAAATGTTGTATAAATTTATATACAATTTTATCCATTTTGTGTCATAAATATGGTAATATAAATGCCATATTTAAAAGTGCATCCGTAACATAGCAATTTTTATTTATTTGCATACTTTAAGTCCATGTGTTCATAATGTTTCATTTCGTGTCAAAGTCATAACGTTTTGTTAATATCTTATAATATGTATAATGGAAAATACATTTTCCATCCAATGTTGCTAATTTCTACTTCTATATCTCCAAAGGAACCGTTTTTTTTATATTTTGTGCAACACAATTTTTCAAATTTTTTTTGTTTTTTTTTTTGTTTTTAATAAATGTGTCAATTTAATATATATTTTTCTTTTAGTCCTCTTGAAGTAAGTATGTGGTTTGTCTATCAATAGCGATCAAAATATTTTTCCGACATGTTTTGAAATACGTCAAAACAATTTTGAAGTGTAAACAAATAAATTATATATACCCTGTTTTCCGTTTTTCCATTTTTTTTAATATATATTTTTCTAATTTTTATTTTCCAGAATAATCCTTATGTTACGCTTCATTTTTACTCACTCAAAATATTTCTTTTCTAGCCATTGTAATTAATATGCAATTCAATATTAATTTTGTCATTCAATTATTTAGCTGTGTTGTCTACTCAAATAACGCAATCAACTATCTGCAACCCGTGTGTCGTGAAAAATTTGCCATCCGTGAAAAGATTGCCCATGGAAACAACTGCTTGATGCCAACTGAACTACACAGCCAGGATATATTTTGACTAATACGCAGCCAAGCTAAAGCCCTTAACTCCTGAGTAAAAAAAACCGCCTTGGTTCTACCGGAATTCTGCTACGATACCGGGTTGGTGAGAAAATTCTTTATTTATTCCCTTCTTATCAATCTGTATTTTTAAATCCTCATTCGTGACCCTAACTGTTCTGTTCATCTCCCTTGAATTTGCTAGGAAGCCGGGGTAACCCAAACCAGTTTTTGGTGATGCATTAGTTTCTCTTTCACTATTCCTGCTTGAACGTTCGCACTTTGCTCTGGGAACAGGTTTGCCTTACTGGCTCGTTCCGCTGGTCATAGGAGGAATCAAAAAAAGGATGGGGTTGAAGGGGTTACCCTCTGCCTTGCTATACGGGATGCGGAGAAGAGGTATTTCTCCAAGCCACAATTATCTTCTTTATCTCAGGAGATACTACTTAGCGCTTCTCCTTTGCGTTTGATGCTGTCGTCGTATACCAATATTTGCATTTTTTTAATTTTAGTAATTTTTTTATGTCATGCTTACCTGTGTATAACGTAATAAATTATGTTTGTGTATATTATATTATTTTGTTTTTGTGGAGGGATGTATGAAATAAAAAATTATCTGTTTTACTTGTTTGCAAAAATCATTCCTATTACTGTGACAAAATATTATATTGTTATTTTATTTATTTTGACTATTTACCTTTGATTTATTTTGGGTTAATATTTCAAAAGGACTTCCTTTATATCCAGAATTTTTGCACAAAATATTTTCTAACATGTGAATTTCTTGGGCAGTATTTGTCCAACTTCGTTGAATTTTATTTTATTGAGGGAAAACGAAATTTGAACACATTTATGCTTTACTACATGTTTATTAAAATTATTTATTATTATTATTACCACATTTTCTACCAAAATTTTCTACCGCATAACATTTTATTTTCATGGTATATAATACACATCATGGCTCCATAAATTTTATTAAAAATTCAATTTTTTCTTCTTCATTCATAATAATTTTCCAATATTAACTATTTTATTAAAATAATATAATCTAAGCAAATATAATTATATTTATTAATATTTTTATTATTATTATTATTATTAATTCCGTGTTGCCGTTGAAAAATTTTTGTATTTTTGCTATGATTTTGTGTAATCAGTTTGCACTGATTTAATTTTTTTTGGTATATAGTATTATTTTATAAATTACCTGGTTATTTATTTATTTATTTTGTTTGCGATGTTAGGCGCGAACAATTTTGAGATGTGAATAGTGACAGGTTTTAATTCCGGCTTGTCCCTGTTTTTGATTAGGTAATTGTCGTTTCTAAAAATTCTTTCGACAAAATATGGTCCTGAAAATTTTTGGTGTAACGCTTTAGGTTTTATTAGAAGTTTTAAATAAACTTCATCACCTACTTGTAGCTGTTTGTGTTTTAATTTTGAGTTTTTATTTAATTCTTGATCCGATTTTTCTTGGTTTTTCATGACCTCTTGTCTGATTTCGAACATATGTTTTAATTTATTTTGCACATAGGTGCTGTACGAGTCCATTTCGTGTGTTGTGAAATTTTTGAACGGCGTTTTTATTTCCCGTGCAAAAAATAACATGTTTGGTGTAAAATCCGTTATTCGATTTTTTGTTGTATTGTGCATAAGCACAAAATATGGAAGTCTAATGTCCCATTCGTACGTTTTAGTACACATGGATGCTATAGTATTTTTTAAATCAAGATGGACTCTTTTTACAATCCCTTGACTTTGTCGATTATATACGCTTGACCTTATTAGCTCGATATTTAGATTCTGCATGTAATCTTTGAAATCTTTTGACCTAAAATAAGGTCCATTATCGCTTGCAATATGTCGTGCTAAACCGTATGCACTAAAATATTGGTTCAAAGCGTTATTTATGACCTTAGTGTCGGTTGATCTGAGTGGAAATGCTTGTAGAAAGCGTGTAGCCGTATCTATTACTGTTAAAATATATTTATTTTTTTTAACGATACAACCAAAGGTCCCACTATATCAATCGTTAACCTTTCCCCTGCTAAATAATTCTTATCCATTTTTTAATGGTACTTTTATCGTCTTATGTTGTTTAAAAGTATTGCATGTTATACATTTCACACAGAATGTTTTTACCTCCTGATACATTCTGTACCAGAAAAATCTTTCTTTTATTATACCATAAGTTTTTAGAAAAGCAAAATGTGGTACATGTGCACTATTTAAAATGTCTTCTTTCAAACTTTGTGGTGCAATGTATAAGTCATCATTACTGGAATTTTGTGAATTTTTTAAAATTAGAATCCCATTTTTATTTAAAGTGCACTTTTCGTACTTCTTTGCTTTCTTCTGTTGCTGTAAAGCTTCTATAATTTCTTTTAGTTTAGGGTCTTTCATCTGTTCTTTTTTTATATTATCCTCAGTTAAATTTTTATTGACCGTGAAAATGTGTTTATTTAAATTATCTGCAATTGTTAAATTGTGTAAGCAACGACTATTGAAATCTGCTGGGTTGTTATTTCCAGAAATGTGAGATATCTCATAGTCGTAGTCTTGGAGTTTAAGTAACCAACGTGCGACAATCTCAGGCTGTTTATCTAGCTGTACATGATATGTTAAAGCCTTAGAATCCGTTAAAAGATAGAATTTTCTTCCTAATAAAATGTTTCGAAAATAGGTTATTGTTTCGTATATAGCTAAGAGCTCGATTTGTAGACTGGGATATTTCTTTTCTGACTCTCTTAACTTTCTTCCTGTAAATTCAATTGGTATCATTTTATCACCTTGCTTTTGTGCCAATATACCCGATGTTGCGAATTTAGATCCGTCCGTAATTACATAAAATTCTTTCGCATAATTCGGAGGATATATAGTTGGCTGTTGCATTATTATTCGTTGTATTTTTCTTTAAATGATTTTTCTGCAGTTTCATTCCATTTGAATTTTTCTTTACTTCTCGTAAGATCTGTCAGTGGTGCAATAATTTTCGCGTAATTTTGTATGGTTGATTTAAAATATGTGCATAGACCTATGAATGCTCTCATCGTTTTATGAGATGTGGGTCTTGCAAAGTTAGTAATTTTCTTTATATTTTTTTCTGAGGGTGCATATCCCTTTTCGCTGATTTTATACCCCAAAAATTCAATTTCCGGCATATATAGTTTTAGTTTTGTAGGTTATATAGTTAAATTGAATTTTTCTAATCTTTTTAGTACTTCTTCAAGTATTTCATGCATTTGTTCTATATTTTGAGCTCCAAGAAGGATATCATCGATGACGTATTCAATGTCATATTTTTCTTTTAAGTCACTTAGAACTATGTCCATTAAGTGAGCAAATAAATTCGTCGAAAATTTTAATCCAAATGCTAAACGAGTCATTTGAAAGTGATTGTTTTCCGTGACGAAAGCCAATTTGTGCTTGTCTTCTTCCCTCAGCTTGATTTGAAAAAACGCTGAGTGTAAATCTAACACCGTGTATATTTTCTTTCCTGACATGCTTTGTAAAATCTTTTTTGTATTTGGCACAGGATATGGGTCGCTCTCTACTATATCATTAAGCGATCTAAAATCTAGAGCTAATCTTACTTTGATTAAATTTTTGTCGTTAGTTTTTGATGTGGAATTTTTTTCACGAAAATTACTGGAAATACATAGATGGAATTCGTAGGTTCTATAATACCTGCGTCTAATAGATCTCTTATTTCTTTTTCTGCACTCTTCTTTATATCGTGTGCTAATTTAAAATGTTTGGTTTCGATCGGAAAGTCATGCTGTAATTTAATTTTAGGTTTAATTACATCCGTCGCTCCTAGTGTTTTATAAGATTTACTGAATGCTGTCGCATATCTCATTACAATATCCAAAACTTCCTTTTGCACCTTCGATGGTAAATTATCTACTTTGAAATCCTCTCTCGACAGTTCCTTTCTTCGCAATTCTCTAATTTGTGTTATATTTAAATTGTTAACTTCATAAATACTGTCAGTATTTGTTTCATTCTGTTCTTTAATAGAAAAATCAGTTGTAATCTTCCCCATTTCTTGATCCTTGTATAATTTTAAATAATTCTTGGAGAGATTCTGCACTATAATTTGAAATGAATTATTATCGGATTCTTTATTTTTATGAACAGAATTCTGAATTGCTAATTTTTTATTATTGTATTTGGGTTGAAAAAGGAATTATTGGTCTTTTTCTAAAACTCCGTCGAAAATTAAATTTACTAATTTCAATTCTTTAGGTCTTAGAGTAATTTTATTTTCTACAACTGCTCTTATATTATTTTGTGAATTATAACATTGATCACTATAACTAATTCGTCTAGGTACAGTTTGAAAATCATCATTTAATTGTGTGTCTTTAATTCTGTTAGCTTCTGTAAAATGATTTTCATTAGAATTTAATTTTATTATCATGTTATTCATTTTTACAGTATTGTTTTCCAAATCCATAATTATTTTGTTATTCTTTAAAAAATCGTATCCCAAAATTATTTTGTAATCTCGGTCAAATTCTTCTTTGGTGACATAAAATGTCCCGTTTAGGAAATTATTCTCATTTCTAAATTAAAATCTTACGCAGTTTTTGAAAGGGAGCGTTTTGTTTGCCAAAGTTGTAATTTTGATGGAATTTGCTAAATATTTTATATTTGCATCTGTCTGTTTAATTTTTTCAAAAATCTCTGGTGACAATAGACTTATGCTTGCCCCTGAGTCTACGAGACTGGGTATAATTAGTTCTTTTGTAATTTTTAAATTCCATATTTGTAATTGATTGTTCCTACCAGAGTTGCAACTTGCTATAAATTTTTCCTGGATTTTTGGATTTTGGTCTACATTTTCTTTGCTCACTTTTTTTTCTCCTGTTTATGTTTTGTTTTTCTTGCTTTTTTGTTTAATTTCGTTTTTATTTTATAACCCTGTTTTTCCTCTAATATGCGGGACCTACGGGTTTGCACTTGTGCTAAATTTTGAGGCCCGCCTATCGGTTTAAATGGTGGTGTCCTCTTTTCCCTCTGGTATTTTGTCTACCCCTTCTCTGTTGATTTTCACTTGGGAAGGTAATAGTAGGCTGCGTTTCTCTATTTCTATCATTAGGTGGTTGAGAAAAATTGTTTTGCCCATTTTGTATATTTGTCACTCCTTGGTGTTGCTCTGTATACTGACTTTGTGCATTATTCCCCTGTGTAAAATCAGCATTCTGAATTGGGACAGTGTTTTGAAAATTGTAATTCCCTTGGTGCATTTGATTTTGACCTATCAGCTGTTGAGAATCATTATGCCAATTGGGCATCACATTGTACATATAATTTGGTCGAAGCTGATTATAGTGCGGTCTTATGGGATTGAAATTTTGAGGATTTTGAAAATGCGGTATATAATTTTGTGGACTTCTTTGGAAATTTTTATAATTGTAATTTGTATAGTAGTTCCTTGGAAATCTTGGCCTAACATTGTATTGTTGCGCTCCCCTAGGTTGTACAAAATTTTCGCTTCTTTTATTAAAAAAACAATGTTGTGTTTGGTGGTTTGATTTGTTGCATATGTGACAGAATTGTTGGGCGATGCGATTAATTTCCCCTTCGTTTTCTTTGTTTTCATGTGTCTCAAGCTTTAAATTATTTATCTGTTTCTTTAGGTCTTGTATTTCAGTTTTTTGCTCTTGGGACATATTGATAAGTGCCTCATACATTTTTTTTCACTAGTTTCTGTTAAGTTGTTCATTTCGCCTGCGCATTTTCCGCTGATTGCTAATTCGATGTCCTTGGCACGTTTAAAAGCATCGTCGAATTTTGTTGGAGGATATTTTTTTAATTCAAAAGAAATATCTGGTTTCAACGCCTCAAGGTATTTTGTTAATTTCATCGTTTCAAGCAGTTCTTTTGCTCCATTTTTTTTCGTGTCCCGATAAAGCTAAATATTTTTGTGCCTCAATATTGAATTTTTTAGTAAATTCCTCAATCGTTCGATTGGCTGTTTGTTTCGCGTTAATGAACTGTAATTGCGCTTTTGCGAAAGATTTTTCTTTTTGAAACTGCTTTATTGAATTTTCTTTGAATGTTTTGTAGTCGTTTGCCTTATGAAGTTCTGTTGTATTTTTCATAATTTCCCGAGCTTGCCCTTTAAATTTTGATTTTGCAAGTACTAATTTGATATCATCGGGAAATTGTGCCGCAGCGGCTAATTCTTCAAATTCGTCAAAAAATTGTGTAATTTCTTGGTCTGGTTTATCTTCAAAATTTTGGAGAGAATTTATTAAGGTATTTGCTCCTATCGTAAATGTTTCCCTTTCAGGAGAAGTTTGTCTCTTCCCTCTGTCATGATTTAATTTTTATGCCTTATTTTCCTAGCGGCTGCAATTCCCAAATATATAATATAATAATTTCTATTTTGTTTTGCTTTTATCCTAGTTTCTCAGAAATTTCCTACACTGCAAATTATTATTTTTTCAATTTTAGAATATAATTGTCTATCTATATTTTCAAGATCATACTAATTTGTAAAATAATATTTTCGCATAAATTCTACTGAAATAACACTGAATATTCTGCATGCATGCACATAAATAAAGCTCAATATGAAATTTTCACCAATATTTCCTTTCATAAATATTAATTATAATAATCACTCGTTGTGTTCGTACTAAATTATGTGCTGTGAGCTGAACTACTCTTTTTTCTTTTTTTATATACATATATATAATTATCCTATTTATCTTTCATAAATATATTTATTTTTATTTATTCTGTATGAATAATTCAAAATATCATATTTCATGCTTTTATACCCAATATGCAAAAATGATTTTTGTTAGTAAGAAAAGAGAAACGATGGAAGAGAAGAATTTTTTATATAATATTAAATATTTTCTAATCAATTACTACAAATATTAAATTTAGATCCTAAATACAAATTTATAACACCTGGTATTAGCACCATTAAATTTTAGTATGTGGTGACGATCCATCACCAACACACTTGGTCACGCGACAATAAAGTGGTAGTACAAATGATAGAAATATTACCCGATCCGCGTTGTGAAACATCAAAAGAGGGTAATATTAATTAATAAAAAAGGAGGAGAATAAATTTTGAATAAATTTATACGTCAATACTCAGAATCGACTTATTTAACGTTAAAATTTATATTCAGGATTCAGTGGGTTGCATAGATAATTATTCGATTTAATAATTTCTAAAATTAAACTCTTAAAACTCATAAATTGAATAAACCTCTGAAAAGAAAGGATAAGAATAATGCTTCAAAGAAAAGATAGGAAATGCACATATAGAATCAAATTTTATTATTTTCAAGCACATAACTTCCATATATCAATCATAATTACTCTTAAATGCATATTAATTTGACAGCATACTCAGTTACATGAGATCTCATAACAAGGTAATTATGAGTCATATCTTTGTGGAATTTTGGATTCAAAACGTTGGTTGAAGTTCTCACAGCACAAATAGATGGGCTTCTTAGCCAAGTTATTGACAAATTTCCAACGCTGATATTTTAATGTTATGATTAGTCCATAATAATGACAAATACTCATAACTGCATTAAAATTTTGCCTATAAAATATTAGACACAGAAAATCCTACGCACACAACATAAATATATAATAAAATAACGGCCATATATTAAGTAATGAACTCACCATATACCTCAGACGAAAGGGGCGAAAACACTTCCTGTAGAGCACTGATAGTTCTTATCACTAGGTAGATTTGGTCCGCATCTTTTAAATTTTGAAAAACACTTTTGACCGAGCACATTAAAGTTCATATAGTCTCTTTTGGCTGAACTCTTTATACAATCACGATGATAACTGGAACTTTTCGGTGTGGCATCCCATCTCATCCGCTAATGGCCATCAGAAAAAATGGTGGTGTGGCATCCCATCTCATTCGCTAATGGCAATCAGAAAAATGGTGTCGCACTCCTAGGTCAGAGTTCTGTCCATAATCAATTCAGGATGATGAAAAGTTTTCGCAGAGTTCCATCCATCAATAGCCATTAGAAATATTGGAGCCCTCCGAGATCAGACTTCTTTCCATGTCCGATACAGGGTGATGCAGTATTTCGCAGACTTCAGCTTATCAACCTAGCCCTTTTGGTCGCAAGACTAATCATAGAGCTTCCTTCAGGAGGAGCGACATAGGTGGAAGACAAAATCCAAGTGTCTCTTTTTTTTTTCAAAATCTTCCTCCACAAAAAAATGGGCGTATTTCATTAGTACAATATGACTTTTTTATTCGTCGATTGGTGCTTCTCTCTTATTGGTGCGCTTGATCTCTTGGCTGTGGTTCGCTTTTGATCCCCTCTTCTGGGCGTCTCCGTATTTTACCAACGCATAGCTAATTTTTTCTCTTCGTTTACGGGGATCTGACGTCACCTGTCAGCTTCGGACCCCCTCTGCCACATACGCTGATACCAATAAATAGTAGCCGCCCTGTCAGTGCTAAGTGCATCATAAATAATTGTGACTGGCTTTATTATTAACATGTCTTATATGGCGTCCATGTGCCCTTCCTATAAGTTTTATTGCGCTATTTTCGTCTGAAGTATATGTGAATTTTTATCACACTATTAATTTTCATATAAAATATTACAAAATTCTTAATTAATTGCCATATTACGAAATACATTCAATATTCAAAAACCTTAATTCTTTACAAATGAAATGATACCAAAAACATATATATGCATCCATATACTTATTATAAATTATGATTTTTCTTTATATAAATACTCTTAAGTTTTTTTTAAAGTAATTTACTTTATTTATTTTATAAAGAAATATTTGTCAAAATGCAATTTATTATTTTCTCTTGAATAATAATAGGTTGTTCTGTTTTGTATAAATATTTTAATTTTATAACAAGCTGTGTGTATAGATTTCTATACCACACAAGTGTTTTTCCTTTTTAAAAATTTCCAACAAAGTTGAAAAGGGTTTATGCATTCGGTTTGTCTGTCCGTCTGTCCACGCTCTAACTCCCGTAAATATACTCGGATTTCCATGCAATTGATAAACCTTATTTAGGATCACCAAGGCATGTTTGATATTGTATATGAAGTATGTGGGATTAATAGTTCATTTACAGGGGCACTCTAAAGAATCCGGTTACATTATAGTCAATGGGGAAAAATCGTTTACAGTGTATTTCAATGACATAGGGCTATTCCAAATGTATTGAAATTGATATAAATAACTTAATTTCAGTACAAGATGTTTACTATACAATAGGACAATACGATAGATACAGGGCTGATCAAGGAATTCTGATAATTTCCCGATTGTCGACAAGGACAGCTGAAATCGGGTTTTCAAATGTGTTTCCATAGGGTTGAATTAGACATAATATTTTAACTTATTAAACGGTGCAGTTTTGTATCATGATTGTGAATGTGTTGGAAAGTGTTTCATAATCTATGCTTGACTCATGATTTTTTTCTTTCTTGTTTTAAAGGTGAAATATGTATGCAATATACAATTCTTTTAGAAAATAATTTAAGATAATTTTAAGACAACAAACTCAAGGAAGAAGTTAAGACATTCTCTTTAAAATTTTGAATCTTTGTAGCATTTTTGTTTTAACATAAACCATTTTTGTTGCATTTCCTAAAACAGAAAAATATCTTGCTCGAACCGTAATTTAAGAAACGAAAAAATATTTATTCATGCAAGAAATAACAATATGACTTCTAAGAGAACATTTTTTAACATCTAATGAAAGAAACAAAAAATTTCATTTTTCCTGTTGTCTTCTCCTTCTGTCTCATGTGATACTTTTCATTAAAAATGAGGGTCAATTTAATTCTTTTAGAAGATTAGGTTCAAATGTATCCTGTGATAAATTGATCTTTTTGGTACACTTTAAAATTTTCAAGATTTAGTAGTGCTATAATTTCAGCACATAACTTTTCATTTTTGCAAGATATATATATATATATTTTTTTTTTCAAGAAGTGTCTGTTTTTTTAATAAGATGCAAAAAGTTTACAATTCTTTTAAAAAATAATACCCAAAAACCTTAAAAATAGCAAACTCAAAAAAGAAAAATTCTCTTTGAAACTTTTAACTTTTTATAAAAGTCAAGAACACTTTTTTTTTCTTTTTACCTAAAAAGAATTCTTTTGCCCACCTTCTCTTCCAAAAAAAAAAATTGTCGGAAAAGTAATTTAAAAATCGAAGAACTCTTTGAACAGAGAAAGAATAACAATGTGATTTCTAAGAGATCATTCTTAAACCTCTAATGAATAAAATAGGAAAATTCATTTTTCTTTGGGCTTGATTTCATGGTATACATGGCATTAAAACAGGGATAAGTTTTGTTGTTTATAGAAGGATTTGGTGATAAACGTATCTTATCAGAAATTAAGCATTTTCAATCACAGTGGAATTTTATCTATTAGAAATCCCATATTTAAATTTGTTCTTGGCATTTTTTAAAGATATTACAATATTTTATTTAATGAATTTTGTTATATGATTTTATTTTGTGTCATTATATTAAACTTTGTAGTCTTTCGGTCTGAATGCCCTTCCGCGACAAATCTTATAACCTTTTTTTATCCACTTTCATCGAACCGAAGTTCCTCAAATTAAGCCTACAGTTGCATTGTGAAATGAAATTTCAATATCATGTATTTTGGGGGCTTTGCTTTACCAGATGCACTGGCTAAGGTTCAGAAACATTTATTTACGTTTTTTATTGCATGAATATCTAATGAATAAATTTTGCTTAGATTTTGCATACTTTGTTGTCGATGGCAAAACAATATTTATTAAATTTTAAGGTCACCTGAGCGGGTAATATGGAAAAGGTACCACATGTGGCACACATGGAAGTATAACAACGGCTATTTCCAAGTTCTTTGGTGGCACCAATTTAAATAAAATATTTGAGATTTTTTGGACAGTTTCTTGATTTGCCGCAAATATTCTAAAGCTTTGATAAAATGCTGATTTTTTAGCTTTTTTAGCAAAATTTCTTAAAAATTAAAAATTATCTTATTTTGGTTGTGTTTACTTAAAATATCATATTACCGAGCTAAATGTTTAAATAAGCTTTGATTACTTATAACGGCTGTATCGTGATTGAAAGTATAAATAGTTATTTCAAAAGCCGATTTTCCTGAAATCTTCCATAAAAGCTCCTTGTCAATGACAATTGGGATCTTTTTAGTTTTCATTCTATATCATATTATACTTTTGATATAATATCCTATTGGGTTTTCGATATAGGGTTTTGTTAATTTTCTTAAAGTATATTTATTGTTTGGTAAAATAATATTTAGCATAAAATTATAACATAATGTTCAGCTTGAAAGGAAATAAAACGTATTTTTAGACATTAGTTTTTAATGTTGAAGAACAATAGAAGAAAAAACAAATTTAAATTATTTAAAATTATTTATACCATCTTCAATTCTAGATTTTTTTGAGTGGGAAAAGTTTCTCTAATGGGAGTGGGTAAGGCTCTCTGATGTTTAATTAATTAATTTATTTTTTAATAAAATAAGACTTACCTGGAATTTTAATTTAAAGAAATATTAAAATTTCGTAGTGTAAGAAACAATAATATTTCTTATGCTTTGTTTTCATTCTGCTGGTAATTATTTTTAACTTTCTAGAAAATGCTTTTTTTTTTTTTTTTAAGTGGAATACGTGATAGAGAAAATGCTTTATTTTTGTGTACTGCTTCATGTAATATTTTGCTTTCCATAAAGATGTAGAGTGTTATTTCCATTGTTTCTGGAAGATCCAGAGTTAATTTTAGCAAATGTAAGTAAAATGTTAGAGCGATATTCCGTATTTCATTATATTGAAGCTCGATATATTATACAAAAACTAGTGGCATTTTTGAAAAGTTTTTTTTCTTTCTGTTTAGGTGTGTTCGTAATTATATAAATACGTGATACGTATAGCCTTGTGCTTCTGTCTGTCTGTCCTTGAGTCAGCATGTAACAGCGCAAAACTACCCAATCAAATGGTTTGAAATTTAAATATATAACCGTTTCGGAATTTTGTTGAGTCATTTCAAATTTTATGAAAATTAAATCAAAACCTAAAAAGATGTTAATAAAACTTATTTTTTCATTCTGTTAAATCCTAACATGCGTAATTAATTCAATGATATCCGATGATGGGTAATGATTCTAGATTGCTGAATTTAATGTATATAATCGTAATAAATTTTGTATTCATGTATTTTTGCATAAGAATGCAACAGCTATTTCACCAAGATCTGAATATTTATAAAACTAGTTACAGTACGAACGAACCTCATTTGCCACGTTCGACGGATAATCTCCGACTTGTTTTAAATTCTGAAATATTCTTCACGACGTACAATTTTTATATAGTAGTATCCAGTATAGTAGTGCAACCCTCTATGTCACTCTATCGCAGAATCAAAACATGCCCGACCTCTTTAGGGTGACTATTCACTCTGAGCAAAAGTGAAATTTTTCACTCTCTGAAAGATTGAATAGTCACTCCTGTGAAGTGAATAGTCACTCTAAACAGGGATGGATAATCAATATTTCTGAGGAGTGACTATTCACTCTTGTTAAAGGAGTGCGTTTTTTCACCCTGGTAAGAGTGAATAGTCACTTTTTCATAGAAGTGAATGTTCATTGTTTTATGGAGTCAATTCTTTTTTTTTATTTTGCTTTTATGGTCATTTTAAAAGAATCACATCTTTTAGAGCATGCAATGAAAATAGATACAAGCGTGGTAAAGATTGGAATAAAATAATTTATTAGCAATATTTATTTAATTAGTAGCACTAATTGAACTTTTAAAGAAAAATTCAGTTAAAGTTACATATGAATTAAAATATATTACTGACAGAAAAAAAACTAAATTATTTTATTAGAATCTTATCCCTTGTGTTTGCTTTCATTGCTTGCCCTATAAGTGTATGATAATTTCATAATGCCCATAAGGGCGAGTTATTTACCGAAATCTTAATCACTTAGTGCTATTTTTTTTTCTTTTCAGACACCCATTTAGTATTTTAATAATTTCCGTGATGTACGTTAATTATGTTCTTTTTTTACATGTGTAATTCAAATTTGAAATATTTAGATCTTAGAATTCGTTGCTAATGAATTTAAATCTAATCAAACGTTATTGTTTACTGTATTTTAGATACTTTTAAAATTTTATTAATAACTGTATGTTAGGTGGATGTTATATGGTTAACAACGTGTGATTTCATTTTAATTTTTGTTTTAAATATAAAATCTTATCTTTTTAGCGCTATTTTGCACAACCTTATTGTTCTAAAATATTTTTAATTTTTTTCCATTAAAAACACAATGCTTATCAACTCATACCTTTTTTTCATAAATTCTAAGCTTTATCTAAATATTAAGAATTGTTCGAATTATCTGTTATTATGTGCCAAAATGTTGGCAACGCACTTGTTCTGCGAATGTAGGTAACCATAGAAACGTAATTCGTTTCGTTTTGCTAGTTTATGTTCTTGTCTTGCCTTGTGTGCACGCATCGCTTCGCCTGTCAACAATAAAATAAATACAGTCCTTAAGATTATGTGAGTTTATTAATTAGTTTAATACGCATCGCTTACAAAATGGTCAGCGTCCAGCCGGAGAAAGATGCGGTACTTTTCGCAATTTAAAAAAAAAAAAAATTCTGTGACTGTATAATGAACTATTATCTCCAGTTCTTTCATCAAAGTTTTATGGAATGACGATTTCGCAAGCGTGTATGCTTCGATTAATGGGATGAAGAAATCGTCTGCTCTGCAATAAGGTAGGAAATATTTATTATTTTCTTTACTGTATTATAAGATTTTGAAATGGAATCTATTGAAAAGTTGAAAAAGAAACGTTCCACGTTAAGAACGTCTGTAACAAAATTGATTAGTAAATTCGAAACATTAATAAATGACAAAAATATAGAAATTGATAATTACTCCGAAATATTAGAACAATTGAATGATAAAGAACAATCGCTAAAAAACTTAAATAATGAAATAGAATCTGCCATTACTATAGAGAAAGATTATGAAATAGATATTAACACCAGTGAGGAATATCATGATAACATTATGAAGACTAAATTTAAAATAAAAAAACAAATTAAATGTTTAGAAGAGAGTAAAGTTCCCAGTGCATTTCAATTAAAACCTACTCTAATAAACAACGCAATAAACATTAAATTACCTGAAATTCCACTTCCGAAATTCTCCGGGAAGTCCGAAGAGTGGGATACGTTTAAGCTACAATTTAACAACTTAATAACCTCAAATGAACAACTTTCGGATGCTCAAAAACTGCATTATTTATCAGCTGCATTAATAAATGATGCAAGGGTTATGATTACAACAGGAGATACGTTTTTATCTTTGTTCCAAGCGTTAAAGGACAGATACGAAAATGATAGAGTAGTAACAGAAATACACATTAATTCACTTTTAGACGCAGATAAGCTCACGCAGCCTTCCGCTAAAGACCTACGAAATTTAGTCGACAATGTAAGAAAAAGCATTCGCGCATTAAGCGTTTTAAACTATAATAGAAACAATCTTTCCGATGTTTTAATATTAAACATCATTCTTCAAAAGTTAGACAAGGATACTCGAAAAAATTATGAAATGAGTATAAGTGCAAACGAAGTACCAAAATTAGATGAATTAATTTTATTTTTGGAGAAACGTTCTCAAATTTTGGAAAACATCCATAAATGCACTTCCATAAAACCCTTCATTAAGGATCAGAAGCGTTCATGCAATTCGAAGTCATTAACCTTGTTAGCAGAAGGTCCACACAATTGTTTAATGTGTAAGGGTGACCACATTTTAATGAAATGTTCGCAATTTTTGAATTTGCCCGCTAAAAAAAGGTTCAATATTGTTAAAACGAAAAGACTTTGCTATAATTGTTTATCATCTGTTCACAACATTAGCCAATGTAAAAGTTTAAGTACGTGCAAAAGATGTAGCAAGCGTCACCACAGCTTGATTCACCTGGAACGCGGTGAAGAAGGTATTGATACTAATCAGGCGATACCAACTCAAAACAGAAGTAATCTTAGTAGTAACTTGTCGCCAACCGCAACCGCATTTTCTCCTCATAGTTACACAAATAGTCAGATGTCTGTCACCACCTTGGGTGAAAATGCACATTCATTTGATAACACGCATTCAACCATAAACAATACTGTAATGAATATGACATCTTCTTTTAGTAAACAAGTACTGCTTTCAACCGCGATATTATATGTACAAAATGCTAGAAGAGAATTTGTTCCTCTTAGGGCATTGCTAGATTCGGGATCTCAAAATAACTTTATAACGAAGGAATGTACCGAGTTATTGTTCTTGAAGGGAAAGAAAATAAACGCATCAGTTTCAGGGCTAAATGGTTCAGTCATGAATATAAAAGAAAGTGTTATATCAACCATCGCAAATGAAAATAGAAGTTTTAGTGAAACATTGCAATTTTTTGTTGTTCCTAAAATTACGCGCATAACGCCAGCTACATATCTAAACATCATGCCCATTACGCAATTACAGAAATTTCAGTTAGCTGATCCACAATTTGATAAACCAGGTCCAATACATGTTTTATTGTCAAACGAGGTATTTTTTAACTTAATAAGAGCCAATAAAATAAATACGCAAAATTTGGTTTTTCAAGAAACAGTTTTTGGCTATGTTGCCAGTGGTTCTAAGTCTATGCCACAAGAAAACAATTTCAGTAATTATTGTGGTCTTGTTCGATCTGTGGACGATTTATCCAATATTATGCAGAAATTTTGGGAAATTGAAGCGGTTAATGATACAAATCCAATAAAAAGTAAAGAAGAGCAATATTGTGAGGAACATTTCCTGCGTACACATACCAGAAGGGAAGACGGCAGATATGTTGTAGAAATGCCAATTAAAACTGGTGGGCTTGAATGCTTAGGAAAATCAAAAGAAAATGCAAATAAGCGATTAAATCATTTGCTTAAGCGATTTACGCACAATCCAACCATGAGATTCTTGTATGAAGATTTCATTAAAGAATATAGTAATTTGGGACACTTAGAAGAAATCTCTTTGGAAACTAATCCCAGATTTTCATATTATTTGCCGCATCATGGGGTATACAGACCCGATAAGCCCAGCACGAAATTAAGAGTTGTCTTCGACGGTAGTGCAGCTACCACTAGTGGTGTTTCTTTAAATGATGTTTTATTAAATGGAGGTTCAGTTCAAGATGAGCTTTTTGATATCATTTGTCGATTTCGAACACACAAGTACGCCTTTACAGCCGACATCATAAAGATGTATCGCCAGATACTAATTGCGGAAAAGCAGAGAGATTTATTGCGCATTTTGTGGAAATGTGAAGAAGAACCGGTCAAAACATTTAAGTTAAAGACAATTACTTATGGAACATCGAACGCTCCATATCTTACCACGCGGACTCTAAATCAGCTCGCAATTGATGAAAAAGATGATTTCCCGCTGGCATCACGTGCAGTACTCCAAAATTTCTATGTCGACGATGTGCTAACAGGAGCTAGCAGTTTAGCAGAAGCCCAACAACTGCAAGCACAATTAATCGCATTGCTTGAACGTGGCGGCATGACATTGCACAAATGGTGTGCTAACCACCCCGAACTGTTAAAAATCACAACTAGTAACAAGGAATATTCATTCATTGATAGTGATGAGGACCAGAGCACTAAAACTCTAGGACTCCTATGGAATCCAGTTCATGACTCCTTTTTGTTTAATTCATCAGTTCAGGAGCCAGTTGTGTACACGAAAAGAACTGTTCTATCAGATATAGCTCGAATTTACGATCCATTAGGATTACTCGGTCCTGGAATAGCTAAGGCTAAAATTTTCACACAGAGACTTTGGTTATTAAAGTTAGGTTGGAACGATCCACTTCCAGATGATGTTAAGGATGAATGGCAACGCTTTATCAGAACGCTTCAACATATAAACAACTTAAAAATCAATCGTTTTGTTTTAAACGAAGGCCATTCGGAAATTGAACTGCACGGATTCTCCGATGCATCCGAGCTCGCATATGGAGCAGCCATTTATCTACGCTGTCCCACAAAAATTAATACATCTTTAAATTTACTGTGCAGCAAGTCTAGGGTTGCACCATTGAAACCTTTGACAATTCCCAGACTTGAGTTGTCCGCAGCTGCCTTATTGTCTCAACTCGTATGTAAGGTAGTGAATCTATTAAAGTTGCATATCAATAAGGTAATTTTGTGGTGTGACTCAACCATCGTCTTAGCATGGTTACAGACTCCTCCTCATGTACTCAAAGGCTTTGTGGCCAACAGAGTTTACAAAATTCAAGAGTTAACCCAGACTTATCTATGGAAACATATACGTTCAGAGGACAATCCAGCAGACCTTGTTTCTCGAGGACTAACTTTTGACAAGTTAATTGATTGTGGACTTTGGTGGCACGGCCCTTCTTTCCTAAGAGAAGGTGACATCACATCCAATAAGGACATTGACTTGGAACATGAAAAAAACACTATTGAGTTTTCATCAGAGTTAAAAGTGAGAAACAATACTACATTAACTTGTTTGAATAATGTTGAATTTGTTAATGAAATTTTAAGTATTAGCAATAATTATACTAAAATATTACGTGTTTTGAGTTATATTTTCAGGTTTTTAGATAATACGAAAAGATCAACTGAAAAAAGAAAGGGACACGTAACTATAGATGAATTATCAAGAGCAGAAGCTTTTTTGATACGGGAATTTCAAAAAAGCGAATTTAAGGCAGAATATACTGCATTGTTAGAAGGTAAGCAAATTTCTAAGAATAGTAAATTGCGATTGTTAAATCCCTTTTTGGATGCAGATAAGATGCTAAGAGTAGGAGGTCGTTTGAATCATTCCGACCTAAAATTTGCTCAAAAACATCAATACATTCTGCCAGCTAAGGGTAAATTGTGTAGCCTGATTGCAATTTACTACCATACAAAATATCTTCATATAGGTGCACAAGCATTGTTATGCTACTTGAGGCAAAAATTCTGGCCATTACAGGGAAGAAATTTAGTTTGGAAAATAACGCATGAGTGTATAACTTGTAGTAAAAACAATCCTATAACTGTGCAACAAATCATGGGTTCGCTACCCACAGAAAGAGTACGTCCTAGCGCACCTTTTAACTATGTGGGAACAGATTTTGGTGGCCCCTTCTTTATAAAATATAAGGGACAAAGAAAGGAAATTCTTAATAAGGTGTATTTGGCAATCTTTGTTTGCTTTGTAACTAAAGCAGTGCATCTCGAATTAGTGTCAGAATTGACCACAGATGCATTCATTGCAACGTTAAAAAGATTCATTGCTAGGCGCGGTAAGTGCGCAGTAATCTTTTCAGATAATGCAAAAAATTTTGTTGGAGCAAACGCAGAGTTACAAAGACTCCATAATTTGCTAAGACGTCCGGAAGAGAGGTTGGCAAATTATTTGTCAAAGGAGAATATCACTTGGAAATTTATTCCTCCTCGTGCACCTAGTTTTGGTGGGTTGTGGGAGGCAGGAATAAAATTGGTAAAATATCATCTAAAGCGAACAGTAGGTAATGCAAGGCTAACTTTCGAAGAGTTATTAACTGTAGTTGCTCAAATAGAGTCTATATTAAACTCACGTCCAATCACTCCATTGTCTTCAGACGTGAATGACTTAGAGGCCTTAACGCCAGGCCACTTCTTAATCGGAAGACCTATGACAGCCATAGTTGAACCAGAATGAATTAATATAAGCGAAAATAGACTGTCTAGATGGCATAGAATTACAAAATGCGTTCAATTGATATGGAAGCGTTGGAACAGAGAGTATTTGAATACGCTTCAACAGCGTTCGAAATGGCAATTTTCAAAAAATAACGTAATCATACGTACCCTAGTGTTGATAAAGGAAGACGATCTTCCTACAAATAAATACTTACTAGGAAGCATTACAAATGTTTTCCCAGGTACAGATGGTAAGATTAGGGTAGTAGAAATCAAAACCTCAAAGGGAATACTTAAAAGAAGTATATCCAAAATTGCTTTATTGCCACAACAAATTTCAGAGAATTAGTTACGAGCTATAAAAAAGGGGGGAGGGAGCTTGGTTGTGAATTTTCTCTTAATTTTTATTGCTGTATTATTTTCATAATTGTATTATTCATTGTTAAAAGAAAATTGTTGTGTTGTATCATATTTACTCAGTCATTTGTAATGTTAATATTTTATTTTCTATTGTATAATTGATTGAAGTTGACCCTTCAATGTCGGGGGATATGTTCGAATTATCTGTTATTATGTGCCAAAATGTTGGCAACGCACTTGTTCTGCGAATGTAGGTAACCATAGAAACGTAATTCGTTTCGTTTTGCTAGTTTATGTTCTTGTCTTGCCTTGTGTGGACGCATCGCTTCGCCTGTCAACAATAAAATAAATACAGTCCTTAAGATTATGTGAGTTTATTAATTAGTTTAATACGCATCGCTTACAAGAATGTTTAAGATTCTTTTTTATGTGTTGTGATCTGCCATTGTTTTATTAAATATGAACATGGAGTCTAGATTTTTATATTCTGTGGAATATGTTTATATTTTTCTTTTAAATATATTCCTTAACTTAATCATGATTTCGAATCTTCTTCCGCTATTGCTGAAAAATGAATATTAATACAACGCTTTTTTATATAACGATATATAAGCCATATTTAATTAAAAAATTTTAATCCCGTATATATTATATTTTGGGAATATGAGCTAAATAGATTTCGTATGTTTTAAAGGGGAAAAAAATGATCTAGAAAATAGAAAAAAGGACGAAATATAAAAAGAAAAGAAATTACTGCATATGTACTGTTCTTATTATTTGAAAAACATTTTTAATGTAAAAAGCAGTTATTTTTCTCTATAAAATATATGCTATCTTCTATTATATAAGTGATACTATAAACATTAAAAAATATATACTAAAGCAGTTTTATCTATAAACTTCATATCCGGCATAAAAATCTCTGTATTTCAATGCTTAAATATCATGTTATGTTTTTTAGTCACAATAATTACGTGTATCACAGCTATTTAACTCATAATCCTAACATACAGGTTTTACCAGGAATAAAAGGTTTAAATTAAAAAAGATTTATCTTTAAGTTCTATAAATAATCACTTTAACAGTATCCATATGCATTAATCCTAAAATGACCGACGCCTTTCTCTTATCTTAAAAAAAAACATCGTAGACTTGCTGTTCAGATCAGCCGATGAGTAATACGAATACATACAATTAGAGATGGACAGAAAATTCGGTTTCCTTTTCGCCCCAAAATTTATGTTACGCCGAAAATTTGTTTTCGGCGAAAATGCTGCGAAAAATTTTGCCGGACCGAAACTCAACCGGGACTATATTCTAGAAATCTCATTTTTTCCTTTCGAAATTTTCAATATTACCCGTTGACTCGAGCTGTATCCGCTCAAATGAGGCACTCTTTATTTATTACTATGAACTTCACTGCGTATAATTATCAGTCGTGATAGACTCCAGAAGGTCGTAAAAATAATAATGTAAGCAATTCATGTATGACTCAACTTTGAAGATACATTTCGTGCGCTCGGAAAAAACGGCAGATAGCATTAATAGAGGTTTCAAAACGCAAAATTGTTTCAAATGCTCTTTGAGAATGTTCTAATTATATTTAATTTTATATGAAGATAAAAAGTTCCACAAATATTCACTTAAATAATATCCATATATTTTAATTCTAAAACGGCGGACGTCTTTCTCTTATCTTAAAAAAGCGTCGTAGACAAGAATGTTCTGACTGCCTGATTATTAATAACCATACAATGTACACTCCTGCTTAGAGTGAATAGTCACTCTTTTAGAGGAGTGACTATTCACTCTTGAAAAGAAGTACGTTTTAGTACGTAATATCCAAGATTAGATTAAGAAATGGAGTTTTTGAAAATTAAGAACTGACATATTTTGGTGCTTTTCATTATTTTACCTCCATAAGTTGGTTGAAGATTTAACGGATTTTTTTTTTTAAGTGCATAATGCCAGACTTTCACTCTTGTCAGCGTAGGGAGATATTTCACTCTCGACAACGGAGTGACATATTTCACTCTCGACAAGGGCGTGAAATGTTTTACTTCTTTCTAGGGAGTGGAAAATTCCACTCATTAAGGAGTGTATTTTTATAAAATTCACTCCGGAAAGAGTGAAAATGCATGTTACTCTTTCAAAGAGTGAACTTTTCACTCCTCCCAATTTTAGAGTGAACGAAAAAGTTTTAAAGCAAAAAATTCTAAATTCAGAATATAAAAGGTAAAAAAGATCCTTTTAAGAATTTCATCTAAAAAGTTGCCCAGAAAGTTAAATTGAAAAAAATAAAACTACCTCCCATGATCTGAAAAAAAATCTTTAAAATGAATTTAAAATGGAAATGTCTTCGTTCAATGCGATATTCAAGAAATCATTTTTGTAGTCTGAAAATTCAAAAAAGTAATTTTTTTTTATACTCACGGTACTCTTTGCTTTGGTGACTGTTTTTTTCCTATTACAGAAGATTCAGTATTAAATATATTGTGTAATAAAAATGACTCCGTATTATTTACTGACTTTTAGTGTTATGTCATTTGGTAATCATATACATGCTAAACATTGGTACATACTATTGTAGGATAAATTTATTAACCATTTGGGAAAATGGTTATTGTTCTCGTCAGGGTAGGAAATCAAAAGCATATCTGAACGTTTTCATTGGTTTAATCCGCAATTTATTCGTTATCTGATTGGTATATACAGTAATCTGTATTTCCCTTTGGTTTCAACAACAATGGACAACAGAGTGTTGCCACTATGACAAAAACATAATAAAAACTACAAAAAAAAATTAATAAATCAACAAATTGAGATACGGCTTTCAAACAAATTGCATTTAAAAGTACATTTTTTTCTCTGTCCGACGGTATAAAAAGTAATATTGTCGGATGTTTGGAAGTTTAAGAATGAAATTTTATTTAAAATTGGTTGTGAGATTATTTGGAAATCTGATGATAGAAAAGTCTTTTCCCTAACAGCCAATGAAATGCTTCGCTATTACGTAAGTTTCATAGGCAATCTGACGAGTGCAGGCGATTTTTCTTGCTTGCAATTTTTACGTGTAATAACACCATTAATCTTTAATTCATGGCGTACGTAATGTATGACCAGCTCCGTGGAAGTTTAAAAATTTACAGTACCGAAAATTGTAAAACTGAAATTTCTTTTAAAATTTGTTCATGATGGGTCCAGGAATGTTATCGTTTAATCCATGGCGTACGTAATGTAGGATCAACTCCGTGCGATTTTTTATGTCTTAAATTTTAGTCTTTGAAAAAATCATTTTCCAAATGATCGTTGTAATTTGTTAAAATGCTTTTTTTTTTTACTTTTATTTTCTTTTTTAAATTATATAAATTGTTTTTTTCTATAGTTATTAATTAAACTTTTTTTGGAACAGATGTTATATATTATCGCGGCCGCCATTTTGGATTTTTCTTTTCGTAAAATCCCCTTTTCCGTCAAGTAAATATCGCCAAACAGATTTATGCGCATGTTAGGCTTAATGGGGTTGCCAGAACACGTCACTCGTCGGGGTTGCCTTATCGATAAACGCCAACAAGACATCGCCAAGACATCCAAGATAGCGGCCGCGGGAATATATAACATCTTAGCGCTTTTTTCTTATTTATTTAAACTTATTTTTGTGTTGTTTTTCTACTATAAATTCTGCGTGAGGAATATCTACCTAAGAAAATAAATTTAAAATATAAATATCGTATTTTTGCTTAAAAATATATTTAAAAAGATATTAATAACATTTTTCTTCATTTTATTAAATCATATCATACGTAATTAATTCAATGATATCCCATGATAGGTAATGATTCTAGGTTATCATGTTGATTACGTCTTGTTTAAGATGGAATTCTATTATTTCCGTATTTTGAATTTAATGTATATGATAGTAATAAATTTTGTATTCATGCATTTTTGTGTAAGAGTACAACAGCTATTGCACCAAGTTCGGAATATTTATAAAACTAGTTACAGTAGGAACGCAACTCATTTGCCACGTTTGACGTACAATTTCGGAGTAGTTTTAAATTCTGAAATATTCTGCAGGAGGTACCATTTTCTGTAAAGTGAATAGTAATATAACAGTATAACAGTGCAAGGAAAATGTTTTGAAGCAAAATAATTCCGATTTCAGAATATTAAAGATAAAAAGATCTTTTTAAGAATTTCACATAAAAACTTTCCCAGAAAGTTAGATTGAAAAAAATAAAACGACCCCCCTTGTTCTTCCTTAAAAAAGATCTTTTAAATCAATTTAAAAATGGAAATGTCTTCGTTCACTTTAAGAATAACAATGCGATATTCAAGAAATCATTTTTGAAGTCTGAAAATTCAAAAAAGTAATTTTTTGTACCTCACGGTACTTTTTGCTTTAAATGGAGAACTTTTTTTCCTATTATAGAAAATTCAGGATTGAATATGTCGTGTGATAAAATTTACTTTTTATTATTTACTGACTTTTATTGTTATGTCATTTGATAATCATATACATGCTAAAAATTGGTAGACATTATTGTGGGAATAATTTTATTTATTTATTTATTTGAACATATTTGTGTGTTGTTTTACTAATATAAATTTTTTGTGAGGCATGTCTATCTAAGAAAATTAAAATTATGTATTCAAAATGTCATATTTTTACTTTTAGACTTAAAAAAGCACAAATGTAAGTAAATACGAGTAATAAGCCTTAATTACGTCCACTTATAACCATATCGCAATATATATTCCAAACGGAAAAGTCAAAACGTATATTAAAATATTTAATACTTAATATTTAATGCTTAAAAGACGTTATTAAAAATACATTAAAAGTAAATTAAAAACTTATATTGACATTTTTCAACTCCTTCACTGAGTTATCATCAGAATGTAAAACAGAAATTACAAATACAATGTATATGAAAAATGGAAAAAATCACCGAATACAAACAAATAAACATAAAAAGGCGCCTACATTTTCACCATCGCACGCGTTCCCTTTACGTTACGATTCCGCAAGTTGTCGGACCATTCAACCCATATATTCTGGATGCGAAAAGATAACATAATAGAGGTAATACTGCTTTGTCCCGGCTGAATCAAATAGAGAGCATTAACACACTTTTTAACGAGAGAAGATTAATCTACAGGTCTAATTTTTATTTAGAATGATTTATAAGAGTCCACTGAAATTTATTTAAGAGGTTCAGGGGTTTGTAACGGCACGTTATCTTTTCGCATCCCGAATATATGGGTTGAATGGTTGGTAACTTGCGGAATCCTACGTCCTATGAATACTTTATATTAGATGTTGTTTAAGACTGCATCGTAAATGGGGAATTCTTCAGCGGATGCGAATGACGTCATTTAATATAAAATAAAAGCATGCATTTTAAGTCTTAAAACTGAAACATGTTTTGTATTATCTATGTTTATATACATATGTTGTTTTTTTCATCGGGGGCGACACTAAATTCTGAAAAAGCAGAATTCCTGTTTTCTAGTTTGCCTTTTTTCTAGAAAATGACGAAATCTCTATGGAAAATGGAGCAATAGCGCTTGTGAAAGTTTTATCTTCTGTTTCATCAGAATTTTAAGATGATGAGGCAGCAGGTGCACATGATATTTTTTTTGGATGAAGACAAACACTTCCAGGAACGTTCAGATCCCATCTCGTTATCAGAACAAGAAGCTGGGGAAATATTGGAACAATATTCTGATGTCGAACTACAGTCTATTTTAATGAATAACATTATAAAATCATTTTACATAAACAAAACTTAATGTGTGTTGTAATATAGCAAAATAATTTCATAAGATATTATTTTGTTTTGTACATGTAATGTAAGTAATGCAAATCTTTTTCATATAATTTTTACTGTAATGTAGTAGTATATGTAAACATTTTATGTAATTTTTACTGTAATGTAGTAGTATAAGTAAACATTTTATATAATTTTTATAAAATCAAATGTTTCTTGGACTTCTGAATTGTAATTATTTAGAATAAGTTGAAGTAAGCTACTTTAATTACGAGTAAATTACAAAATTATTATAAATCATTGTTACATAAAAATTATGATAAAAGATTTGTGCTGTTCACAACACCCCCGCGAGTAATCGTGTGACAAAAACAGGCGCGAGTGATAGGCAATATCTGTCTTTTTTGCAGTGAAGTCTTCTTGAAAGTTTTAGCATTTAAACATAATTTCAGATACAGTGCGCAATACTAAAACTATTATTAAATAAACAACATAGAAAATGGTCTTTTAAATAATTCTTTTTATATCTTCTTACGGCTTAAAACCTTTATTTATGATTTTCTGAAGTACACCAGAAGAACTAAAGCATATTTTATACACTAAATATACACTATAACTTTATAATTATGAATCGGAAAGCAACTCGATTATCGATACACCTTAAACCTACTCGTAAAAAAGTAATCTTATAAACTGCTAAAGTCGCTCAGTTGCATTTTACTAACGGTCTTGGTCGTTCTCCATTTTACGAAGAACGTAAAATGTTGTATTAAGCGACACTAAACATATTTATATCCGAATATAGCTCACATTTAAGGCAGTTTATTGAAATATTAGAAGAAGAAGAAAGAACGTGTTTAGTGCTTTTGGGTCGTAAATATGCTTACTGGTCGTAATACTTGTGTAAATGCACATTATTTACTTACTTCTTATTTTATTTCTAACTTCTGAAATATAGATGTTCGACTAATATAATATGATTTTTTTAAATGAAAGTATAAGTTGTGTAAATTAAAATTTTTAAATTAGTTCATATTTCCAGCTTGGTATTTTAATTACGTCATACTGTAGTTTTCGTAAATTTTAATATCAGACTCGATAGATTCCTTTTTTTCAAAATAAAGCATTCGTAATTGTTTTTATACGGCTAAAACAAACAAATAAAAATCTGTAAAATGTTTTTTGTCTCCTTATATCGTAAAACTTTTTTTTTTTCATGTTTTACTGAAATGCACCAAAACAACTAAAACGTACTTTATGCACTAAATATACATTATACCTTTAAGATTATGAATCGAAAGCTACTCGCTTATCGATGCACCTTAAACCTATATGTAAAAAAAGTAACCTTCTAAACTGCTAAAATCGCTCAGTTGAACTTAATTAACGGTCTTGGTCACTGTTTTACGAAGAACGGAAAATGTTTTATTAAGCGACACTAAATAGTTTTACATTCTAATATAGGTCTGATTTAAGGCAGTTTATTGAACTATTAGATGATGAAGAAAGAACTTGTTTAGTGCTTTTGGGTCGTAAATATGCTTACTGATCGTATAGCATTATTTTTATTAAATGTGCATTATTTTCTTAAAACGTATTTTATTTCGTACTTCCGATATATAGATGTTCGACTAATATATATGAATTTTTAAATGAAATTATAAGTTTGTGTAAATTAAAATTTTTAAATTAGTTCATATTTCCAGATTGGCATTTTAATTTCAATATAATGTAGTTTTCGTAAAATGTAAAGTAAGACTCGGTAAATTCCTTTTTTTCAAAATAAAGCATTCATAATTATTTTTATACGGCTAAAATAAACAAATAAAGATTGATAAAATGTTTTTACATCTCCTTACGTCTTAAAATCTTTTTTAATGATTTTCTGAAATGCACCAGAAGAATTAAAATATACTGTATACACTAAACATAAACTATAACTTTATTATTATGAATCGAAACTCCACTCGATTATCGATGCACCTTAAACCTACTCGTAAAAAAGTAACCAGCTAAATTGCTCAAGTCTCTCAGTTACACTTTACTAACGGTCTTGGTCGTTTTATGTTTTACGAAGAACGTAAAATTTTTTATAGTAAGTGACACTAAACAACTTTGCATTCTAATATAGCTCATATTTATGGCAGTTTATTAAAATGTTACAAGATGAAGAAAGAACGTGTTTAGTGCTTTTGGGTCGTAAATATGCTTACTGACCGGACCGTATAGTACTTGTGTAAATGTGCATTATTTTCTTAATATTTATTTTATTTCTAACTTCTGATGTATAGATATTCGACTAATATTAATGAATTTTTGAATGAAATTATAAGTTTCTGTAAATTAAAGTTTTTAAATTAGTTCATTTCCACCTTGGCATGTTAATTGCAATATAATGTAGTTTACGTAAAATGTAATATAAGAATCGGTACATTCATTTTTTTCAAAATACAGCATTCATAATTATTTTTATGTGGCTAAAATAAACAAATAAAAGATTGATAAAATGTTTTTATGTCCCATTTCATCTTAAAAATCTTTTTTTATGATTTTCTGAAATGCACTAGAAGAATTAAAACATACTGTATACACTAAACATAAACTATAACTTTACGATTAGGATTGGGAAAGTAAATCGATTACGCAAACTCCTTAAACCTACTCGTAAAAAAGTAATCATCTAAACTGCTAAAGTCTCTCAGTTGCACTTTACTAACGGTCTTGGTCGTTCTCCGTTTTACGAAGAACGTAAAATGTTTTATAGTAAGTGACACTAAACAGTTTTATATCCGAATATAGCTCACATTTAAGGCAGTTTATTGAAATATTAGACGATGAAGAAAGAACGTGTTTAGTGCTTTTGGGTCGTAAATATGGTTACTGATCGTATAGTATTTGTGTAAATGTGCATTCTTTTCTTAATACAGTAGAGAGCCGATTATCCGAACTTTAATTAACCGAACTTCCAATTATCCGAACAGCCAATTTCTCTCAAAAAAATACTTTTTAACCGAACTTCCAATTATCTGAATACCTTATTTCTCTCAATTTTTTGGTTTTTATGAACTACCAATTATACAAACACCCTATTAGCCTATTATTAACCCTATTAACCTGGATATCACATTTTTAATGATGATGAGATTGTGGATGATATTCAAGACGAAAAAGAAATTGAAAACGAATGCTTTGAAAGTAATCAAGGTCCATCACATAACGAAGCCTTTGAATGTTTGGAAAAAGCTATGAAATGGTTCGAACGGCAGAACAATGCTGTTCCTATTCAACTAACTTATTTAAGAAGAGTTCGAGATATGGCAGCATTGAAAAGAATGTCTTCTTTGAAGCAAGCAACAATCGAAAGTTCTTTTGCTTAAATTATAATCTCTGGAGTTCAGAAAATGATAATAAAAGTAAACAAAAAAATTAAAAAGACAAAAATCAATTTTTAAACATGCCAGCATTAACTAGTGCTGTCAGTCTAAAGCGTAGATAAAGTGTGAAGATTTCAGTATAGTCAGGAACATCCGTCAAATTGTCTGTCCATTTATCCAAACTTTTGCTTATCCGAACTAGGGTCGGTCCCGACTTGTTCGGATAATCGGCGCTCTACTGTATTTATTTTATTTCTAACTTGTGAAATATAGATGTTCGACTAATGTAAAGATTTTTTTAAAATAAAAGTATAAGTTGTGTAAAGTAAATTTTTTAAATTAGTTCATATTTCCAGCTTGGCATGTTAATTGCAATATAATACAGTTTTCGTAAAATATAATATAAGAATCAGTACATTCATTTTTTTCAAAATACAGCATTCATGATTGTTTTTATACCGCTAAAATAAACAAATAAAGATTGATAAAATGTTTTGATATCCCATTACATCTTAAAAATTTTTTTTATGATTTTCTGAAATGCACTAGAAGAATTAAATCATACTGTATACACTAAACATACACTATAACTTTATGATTATGAATGGGAAAGGAAATCGATTATGCAAACTCCTTAAACCTACTCGTAAAAAAGTAATCTTCTAAACTGCTAAAGTCTCTCAGTTGCACTTTACTAACGGTCTTGGTCGTTCTCTTTTTTACGAAGAACGTAAAATGTTTTATAGTAAATGACACTAAACAGTTTTATATCCGAATATAGCTCACATTTAAGGCAGTTTATTGAAATATTAGAAGATGAAGAAAGAACGTGTTTAGTGCTTTTGGGTCGTAAATATGGTTACTGATCGTATAGTATTTGTGTCAATGTGCATTATTTTCTTAATACAGTAGAGCGCCGATTATCCGAACTTTAATTAACCGAACTTCCAATTATCCGAACAGCTAATTTCTCTCAAAAAAATACTTTTTAACCGAACTTCCAATTATCTGAACAGCTTATTTCTGAGATTGTGGATGATATTCAAGACGAAAAAGAAATTGAAAACGAATGCTCCGAAAGTGATCAAGGTCTGTCACATAACGAAGCTTTTGAATGTTTGGAAACAGCTATGAAATGGCTCGAACGGCAGAAGAATGCTGTTCCTATTCAACTAACTTATTTAAGAAGAGTTCGAGATATTGGCAGAATTGAAAAGAATGTCTTCTTTGAAGCAAGCAACAATCGAAAGTTCTTTTGCTTAAATTATAATCTCTGGAGTTCAGAAAATGATAATAAAAAGTAAACAAAAAAATTAAAAAGACAAAAATCAATTTTTAAACATGCCAGCATTAACTAGTGCTGTCAGTCTAAAGCGTAGATAAAGTGTGAAGATTTCAGTATAGTCAGGAACATCCGTCAAATTGTCTGTCCATTTATCCAAACTTTTGCTTGTCCGAACTAGGGTCGGTACCGACTTGTTCGGATAATCGGCGCTCTACTGTATTTATTTTATTTCTAACTTCTGAAATATAGATGTTCGACTAATATAATGATTTATTTAAATAAAAGTATAAGTTTTGTAAAGTAAAATTTTTAAATTAGTCCATATATCCAGCTTGGCATTTTAATTGCAATATAATGCGGTTTTCGTAAAATGTAATATAAGAATCGGTACATTCATTTTTTTTTCAAAATACAGCATTCATAATTGTTTTTATACGGCTAAAATAAACAAATAAAGATTGATAAAATGATTTTATGTCCCATTACATCTTATAAATCTTTTTTTTAGGATTTTCTGAAATGCACTAGAAGAATTAAAACATACTGTATACACTAAACATAAACTATAACTTTATGATTATGAATGGGAAAGCAAATCGATTATGCAAACTCCTTAAACCTACTCGTAAAAAAGTAATCTTCTAAACTGCTAAAGTCTCTCAGTTGCACTTTACTAACGGTCTTGGTCATTCTCTGTTTTACGAAGAACGTAAAATGTTTTATAGTAAGTGACACTAAACTGTTTTATATCCGAATATAGCTCAAATTTAAGGCAGTTTATTGAAATATTAGAGGATGAAGAAAGAACGTGTTTAGTGCTTTTGGGTCGTAAATATGGTTACTGATCGTATAGTATTTGTGTAAATGTGCATTATTTTCTTAATACAGTAGAGCGCCGATTATCCGAACTTTAATTAACCGAACTTCCAATTATCCGAACAGCCAATTTCTCTCAAAAAATACTTTTTAACCGAACTTTCAATTATCTGAATAGCTTATTTCTCTCTCCTTTTTTTTTTATATGAACTACCAATTATCCAAACACCCTATTAGACCTGGATATCACATTTTTAATGATGATGAGATTGTGGATGATGTTCAAGACGAAAAAGAAATTGAAAACGAATGCTCTGAAAGTGATCAAGGTCCATCACATAACAAAGCCTTTGAATGTTTGGAAACAGCTATGAAATGGCTCGAAGATTTAAGAAAAGTTCGAGATGTGGCAGCATTGAAAAGAATGTCTTCTTTGAAGCAAGCAACAATCGAAAGTTCTTTTGCTTAAATTATAATATCTGGAGTTCAGAAAATGATAATAAAAAGTAAACAAAAGAAATTAAAAAGACAAAAATGAATTTTTAACCTGCCAGCATTAACTAGTGCTGTCAGTTTAAAGCGTAGATAAAGTGTGAAGATTTCAGTATAGTCAGGAACATCCGTCAAAGTGTCTGTCCATTTATCCAAACTTTTGCTTATCCGAACTAGGGTCGGTCCCGACGTTTTCGGATAATCGGCGCTCTACTGTATTTATTTTATTTCTAACTTCTGAAATATAGATGTTCGACGAATATAATGATTTTTTTAAAATAAAATTAAAAGTTGTGTAAAGTAAAATTTTTAAATTAGTTCATATTTCCAGCTAGGCATTTTAATTGCAATATAATGCAGTTTTCGTAAAATGTAATATAAGAATCGGTACATTCATTTTTTTTCAAAATAAAGCATTCATAATTGTTTTTATACGGCTAAAATAAACAAATAAAGATTGATAAAATGTTTGTATGTCCCATTGCGTCTTAAAATCTATTTTTATGATTTTCTGGCATGCACCAGAAGAATTAAAGCATAGTGTATACAGTAAACATAAACTATAACTTTATGATTATGAATCGGAAAGCTACTCAGTTATCAATGCACCTTAAACCTACTCGTAAAAAAGTGATCTTCTAAACTGCTAAAGTCGCTCAGTTGAATTTTACTAACGGTCTTGGTCGTTCTCTATTTTACGAAGAACGTAAAATGCTTTATTAAGCGACACTAAACAGAGTTTTATATCCGAATATAGCTCACATTTAAGGAAGTTTATTGAAATATTAGAAGATGTAGAAAGAACGTGTTTAGTGCTTTTGGGTCGTAAATATTCTTACTGGTATATAATACTTGTGTAAATGTGCATTATTCTCTTAATACGTATTTTATTTCTAACTTCTGAAATATAGATTTTGGACTAATGTAATATGATTTTTTTTAAATGAAAGTATAAGTAAGTGTAAATTAAAATTTTTAAACAAAATCATAAGAAGAAATGCAATATTCCAACTTGATTCAAACACAAAGTACACAAAATGAACATTAAAAAGCCCCCCGTTTTACTTAAAAATGACAAAGACAATAATAATATACACGTACAACTTAAAAATGTACATTTTATTTAAATTTCCTTGCACTTTCAGCCTGCAATCCCGCGGTCATCGTCAGGGAATATTTTTATTAATTTCTGTTCCTTTCATTCAAATGCGTCGCTTCGTTTGAATTAGGAAAGTCTATAATTATTAGGGTAGCTGGAAATAGAAGTAGCAGTGCCTTGGATTCAACTTATGTAGAGAAAAATATTTAACTGTCGTTCCATTTTTTAAAATACGTCCCGTTTTTCACATACGTCACTTTCATTTTAAATGTGTAACTTGACAGTAGTAAAAGTAGCAGTGTTTTGGATTAAACTTGCTTAGAGGAAAACATTTAACTGATGTATCATTCATTTTAATATATCACTTTGTTCATATACGTCACTTTTGTTTAGATGTGAAGTATTAGAATGAGCTTAGGAGTGAAAGTATGTAGAAGAAAATTACTGGGTGTTTAAGATTCAGGATTTATTTTTAGGATATTTTACCATATATTGGAGATATTGTATGATATGGCATCGTTAGATAATGGATTGCTTTTACACAGAATTTCTATGGATTCGCTGATAGTGGATGCGAGTAGTAGAAAAAGGCCGCTCCGACCCCAGCAGGTGGAGGGTGGAGGGAGCTCCTCCTCCTCCTCCTCCTCCACCTGCTCCTCCTCCACCTGCTCCTCCTCCACCTCCTGCTCCTCCTCCACCTCCTCCTGCTCCTCCACCTCCTGCGGAGAATGTGTGCTCTAAGAGGAGGGGTTAGAAAGGAATGTTGATCTCTAAGAAGAGGGTGGAGTTTAAAAAATTTTTAGATTTTTTTTTAAGAGTGAAATTTTTTTAGCGAACTATAGTACGAGGGGTCATTTTGGAGAATGAATTTTGAGAAGTGATGTTTGATGATGCCCTCTAACGGTGAAAATTTGAAATAATTAAAAAATTATTTAAAAATAATTTTAAGTTGTGTTGAGGTTTGAACCCTCGCAAAATGTAAGGATGGCTTAGTGATTTTAGCTGTTATCTTAACCACTAAGCCATGCTTGCACACCTTGTAAATAATTTTTTTAAAAGGTTGTGTGATTCTCCCCCTGCTCCTGGCGCGAGTAAATGGCTCCTCCTGCTCCTATCGCGAGCTCCTCCGCCTGCTCCTCCTGTAGCGAGCAAAGGGCTCCTCCGTCTGCTCCCACCTCCTGCTCCTCCACCTGGGAAGAGCTGTTGTTTTAGAGGAGGGCTTAGTTAAGGAATTTTTAGGGGCACGCTCTAGGTTGAGGTGGAATTTTCAATTATACCTAAAGAATTCATTTTAATTTTTGAACTTAATTTTGAATAGGGATATTTTTTAAGATTTAATGTAATAATGGAAAATTATACCGAATTTGAAAATGTTAGAATTTTCTCTAGTAAATTCAGGTTTTTAAGAACTTACACCCCACCTAACTTTAATTGTTAATTACTCATTAATAAATTATGTTTATTATTTTTGCCCTTCAAGACGAATTGTTCTTTCATAATTTTTAATTGAAAACTAAATAAATAGCTTCGATTGAAATTAAATTTTCCTAGTCACGTGACCCCCCCCCCTTTTTTTTTCTACTTGTGTAATAAACTATTGAGATTTCATTTTAAAACCTAGAATTAGATATACTGCAAATAATTATTCAAATTTTCTATAAGGTATGAATACTACAGATATTTTTTAAACTGATTAAATATTTATGAGATGTTTATTGAAAATATATAGATATACAGGGATGTTCAAGACACGTTTTTTTTTTTACATGTATCAAAGCTTTTAATCCCCCCCCCCCTCCATAGTGGGTGTTTTATACTTTTTAAAAATGAATGCCCGGTTTAATTAAAATATACGCCCTTCTTCCATTGTGCTTCTATTAGGTTAATGAGTCAATTAGTAAATTTGGCTAATGATGTCACGAGAGATTTAATTTTTTTTTCTGTTGTTGGTGAAGATTTTAATAATATTGGAGAAATATATTTATTAATTATATAAATTTTTAATGTCGTTGCTGAAATATATGAGCTCAATTAGATAATATTTTTAATATTGAATGCATTTTTATTGTTATTCGTGAAAATTTTAACGTTTTTACCGAAATATATTTATTGCACTTAATATACTTTTAATGTTGTTGGCGAAATATTTAACTCAATAAATTTTAAATATTGTTGGCAAAATATATTAATTGAACTCAATAAAATTTTAATGTCGAATATATTTTGTTGTTGTAGACTAAACTTTTGAATTTAATTATATAAATATTGAATATTATTCAAAATTGGTGAGTATAATATATTGGTGAATCTAATTTAGTTGAATAAATTTTTTAAAGCTTTTAACGAAATGTGTTAGTAAATTTTGAATGCTGTAGATGAAATCTCTTATTAGTTTTCAATAACGTGATAGATACGTTTCAAATTTTATATGAGTCTAACGCAATAATTCCTGCATATACAGGACAGTGCAAAAGAATTCCGATAAATTTCACAAGTGTATATAATTTTATTGGTAGTGAAAACCATTTTCTTACAAAAATAATTTGATATACAAGAATTTTTCGTCACCTTTAGCAATTAGAATTTAAATAGCGATACTGGGATGAGCGAGGTTTTTTTTTTTTTTTTTCCTGATCAGAGAAGAATATATATTAATCACAATTCAAAGCCAGATTTAACTAAATTTCAATTAAAAATCGAATTTTCGTTTTAAAATTTCGAGTGAACTGTATTAGAAAAAGCATATACGACTCATTTTTCCACGACATATAAATTATTTCTAGAGAAACTGTATAAATGATAAGGTTTAAGAACGCGCATACAGTATTTATTTAGGGAATGCATATACCAGTAATTTTTAGACTGCCTGTATACTAATTATTTGAAAAATTCATTTCTAAACAACATACATTATTTTTGTAAAAGATGTTCTGACATATTATTTATTTTGTGTGTGATTAATTTTTTAGACTGCGACTATATTATTTTTGGATAATACCTTTTCGAATAATTTTTAGACTAATTTTGGAGATTAAATATAGTTTTGATTCATTATTTTCTTGTAGGTGTTGGTCCTTAGACTGCCTCATTGAAAACATGATAGAGGCTACTGCATTTTTAAAACAATATGTTAAATGAAACAGTTATAATTTGAAAACAATCTAAGTAAATCATAGTGTATGCTGTTATAAGACCAATTGAAATGCTTTCTTCAGTGATTTTTGAACTAGGATTATTTTTAATAAAATTCAAATCTAAAAAAATTTTTGAGTTCGAAAAGAAAATAATTTAGACAAATCCTTTACCTAATAGAATATTATTTTGTAAAAATATTTCACATGATTTATTTTACTTTGCAAAAACAATGCATGAGATTTTCATATCGCGAAAATTAATATTTCTAATATTATGTTGGAAAAATAAATATTAAAGAATAGATTTGAAATAGAGATAACATCTTCATAGATTAATATTAATGAATTTCGAACCTGCTATTCCCAAATTAAAACATATAGTATACGCAGTTTCAATTATACTCAAAAGGAAATTTAACGGAAAAAAATAAATACCTATTAATACCTAGTTTTAGATGTATATTTTTTAATATTAAATCGAAATATAAAATAAAAGCACAGTACCTGTTAATAATCCATAATGTCTTCTCAAATTTGGCCAGTCACCTCACACGTTAAAAATCTCGCTGTAACTATACTGTTTATCTACTTTCTGTCGGAACATGCATCTACAGGAATGTTATCTCAAAGATCAAAGGAGCCGCATTAAGCGGTCCCTTTCAATAGATAAAAGAGATAAGCCGATATTATTCGAATAACAATTAGTAAAGTCTGTCTCAATTACAATATATCTTAATTAAGGGATTCTTATAAATTTTTAAATATAGGATAGATTGAAGTTTTATACCTACATTTAGATTTTAATAACAGCATCAAATGTACTATACTGAAAATCTACGTATTCATTTTTTTTTTAACATAATGTTAGCCTTTTACCCAGTTTTTGAGATGAAATCACTATTAGGTATCATACTTTTTAAATAATTTACAGTTATGGAAATATTTAGACGAAACTTTCTGTACATGTTATATTCAAGGATAATTTTTCAAACATGCATCGACCTAAATTTATACTATGTTTTAGAAACAAATATTCTATGCGACTACCTATATCCATTTTAATACACGTGCATACTATTTAATATAGTTACACCATTCGAAATACATAAATTAACTACACACATCCCCATTGAATCAAAATTTCTATATTTATAATGCTAATAGATGATAAGCTATTTTCTAGGGTGATGTAAGAATAACGTTAAATGCTTCACGTATTCTTATATAAAATATACCTCAGTCATTATTTTCACTTCGTTAGAGACAATAATAATTAATAGTTTAAACTTTTTTCTATCGATATACCTAGAAGTATTTTTTTTTTAAGTATTTTTTTTTTTTTTTTTTTTACTTTAGCAAAGGAACCCAAAGAAGACAATTTAATTATTTTCACATTTTTTTTTTATTATTAGCGAAATGAAACTTTAACATTTGAAAAGCAATTTTATTATTATTTGTAAATTTTTATTATTATTAGCGACACAAATTTTAAACAACTTCAGAGACGGAAGAAAGTGACCCAAATTATCAATTTCATACAAGAACAACTTTTTTCAGTCACCTCGTCTGGTTCGAGAGGTTTCCAACTCACATGGCCTGACTTCACATTTCAGGTAGAGCCCGATTTAGATTGCAGTGGTACCCAAGGCCCAACAACTTTTTGCCTGCCCTTCCCTCATCCATAGACCCAAGGGCCTGGTTGGCCTGTGCGGGTATTAGGCCCCGATTTTAGGGAGCCTGGTTGGCCTATGCGGGAATTAGGCCCTAATTATAGGGCGCCTGGTTGACCTGTGCGGGAATTAGGCCTCGAATATAGGGAGCCTGGTTGGTCTGTGCGGGAATTAGGCCCTGATTTTAGGGAGCCTGGTTGGCCTGTGCGGGAATTAGGCCTCGAATATAGGGCCAATACACTAACCACAACGGTTAATTGTGTTTTTGATGGCCAATTATCATCACGAGGGATATAAGCCCTAAGGGGGGTAGTGCCCTCCGTGGGGAGTCTTTCTAAGGGAACCTAATCCGTATTTACGCTTGGAAAACCAAGGTTAGAAGAAAACCACGAAAACTCCGAACGATTAGGTCGACGGGCGCGATTGGGATCGAACACAGCACCTCCCGTCTACCAGCTTCGAGGGCGGAACCACTCGGCCACTGGTGGGGCCTAAGCGCAGTATATTAGTCACGTGATTTTCATCTTTTAAGTTTTTGGGCTACATTTTCACACACACTAGACTATATTAGTTTTAGGAAAGTATTGTTATTTTTTTTTTTCATTATTAAAAGTACCCTGTTTTAGTTTAGTGGATGTAAACATTCATATTAATTCAAATAACCTAGTTCAACTATTCAGATTTTATAATATACACTAGGTAAAAATCGATAACTTCCCTATTTAGTTTGAAACATTGGTCAGATCACGCGACATTAATGTTTTTTGAAATAATAGCAACTTTGATTGCAACTTTTAGTCAAAATTTAGTGAACTCTTTATAGGAAAATCTTGGTTAACCATGTTATTTATCGCATATCAAATTACCAATATACATTTCACCCTTCCCCTAAAACCCCCAGAAAATTAACTAGATATTTGAAACTCGCCACAGGAGGAAAACCCTATTTAAAATAATGAATCAGTAATGAACTATAAAAATTAAGCAATACACATAAAATTAACAAATGAATAACCAAGAGAATTTCAACTATCACATAAAAATTTCCTTGTTGTAAGAAAAAATATTTATTAGTTAGTAAAAGTAAATTATTCCTTTTTTACCTTCTAGTCTTTGAAAAATATCGTTTTAACATACTAGTGCACCTTATGCGCATATGCATACTTATAATATATATGCGTATGTATATGTTTGCCATTGAATGGTTTTGAAAAATATTCACGTTATGAAAAATGATTTGTAAACAGCAAAACTTAACTCAAAAATAAATTTTAGAAATCACAACTAAATAAAAAATGTTTCTTTTTAAATATATAATAATAAAAAAGTTTTTAACAAATCACAACTTGATAAGAAAAAAAAAAAAAAAAATCAGGAAGATAAAAAAAGTTAAAAAAAAAATGCAAACGAAATAAAAAAAGTTAAAAAATTTTTATGTTAATAAATAAAAGTTAAAAAAATTACAAGTCAATAAAATTTTTGAAAGAAAATAAAAATTTTCTAATGGTTATCAAAATGGTTTTTGAATTGTTTGTATACGACATGTATACGACAATTTATATGCACATTCATATATGTGTATTTATATCCTGGCATACTATTTACAAGTAATATCTGTGTAAATATACCTGCGTAAAATATTCATAAAAATTATTTTTTTTAAATCTACATGTTAGTCAAACTCTCTTTCAAAATGTACTAGACATACCTGTCTTAACTACCGAATAAATGCATCCTAATCGAAAGTTCATGAAAAGTTTTCGAATTATTTACAACTTTAGAAAAATATGTGTACATCCATGTTTGTGCGACTATATGTGCTTACACATGTAGGTAAAAATTCACCAAAAAGATTACGAATATCTACGGATGAGTCGAAGTATTTAAGAAATTGACATTATATGTTCATACATGTGTGTTTGTAAATTTTGAGTGTTTTGACTAACGACCGAATACATCCAACCAACCAACCTGGTCTACGGATTCCTCTAACCAACCAACAGTTTACTTTAGCAATCAAATGTTTTACATCTGCACATGCGCAGAAACTTAATTGATGACGTAATAGAACAATCCGTAACATATTATTTGTTGAAGTTGACTATTATGTATGATTTGATAAATTAAGAAAACATTGAGCTAGGGTGCAAACTTTGTACATTCTCCATAATAATTCATTTATAAATTATTGGATATCTACAGAAATCAACATAGTGAAAAATTAATAATTAAATTCTCACATTCGTTTGTAATATCAGTAACTTGTAATATTGCTTTGTTAACTAGAGTTGCCACTTAAAAATTTCTTTTATGGATTTACTATGATAAGCAACTTATATGACTAACCTTTTATTATTTTCAGTTCATCTCACTTTCGTGAGCTAAACCTGCTCAGCTTACAATTCTACTTTTAAGTTAGTTTTCTATTTCAAATTATGGTTCTTTAGTTATTTTAATATTTGGAAAATAATTATATACTCTAGCATAATCATTTTAAGGCATTCAAATTCTAACATATAACAGAATCATATTTCACACTTACCTAATATACCAGCTTCTTGAAAACACGTCTATCTCATAGCACGATTTGGTGTGGAATGCCAGTTTCTTATCACAAAAACCGGAAATCACGTGGCCGAGGGTTGATCACGTGACACTTCCTGATATAGGATTGGCCGATAGCGATTCCTTCTAAGTGACGTCACACGACGATAAGAACATCTAGATAAGCAATATTCACGCCATTTTGATCACTGTTTTCGAATGAGTGGTCCTGTTCACTTGTCTAAACTTGTCTGACCTTGTCTGCTGCTTCTTTCTTAGCTAGTCTAACATGTGAGTTTATTCATGAAAATCGTTAGAGATGTATATTTTTAATTACTATATATAATTAGATAATTTAAACATCAATTGTTTATTGTATTCAAATCATGTGGACTAATTGAATTTTTATAATAATAATAATTGATTTATTATTTTATAAAACATAGTATCGACTTAAGAAATTATTTTCTTATAAGAGCGAAAAAGAATATTTTATCATAGGCTTTATATAATATATAATTCAGCTGTGTTTGTATATATGCTATTATTTAACATCATTTATATGAAATAACAGAATAACTGAACAATCATTTTATAATATATACATAAAAATAGTATACTTATCTATTGTTTATTGTAATCATATTATTTTCATTAATTGATTTTTATAATAATTCAAATAATAATTGATTTATCTATTTATTATTTTATAAAACATAGTATCGATTTAAGAAATAATTTTCTTATGAAAGCGGAAAATAGGTAGATTAATGAATGTCTGTTGTTTTAGCAGCAAATCGATTTCATATATGTCTATCCGTGTGTATGCATGTGTGTGTGTGTGTCTATACTTGCCTCTAAAATCGTGTATAGGTATTGTCTGTATGCATGTGTGTGTGTGTATGTATCTGTGGATAAGTGTCTATTTGCCTGGCTATGTATTTATGTATTCTTTTTTTTTAACAAATAAAATTTTTAACAGATTAAAAAATTTTAACAAATTCAAAAGTTTTAACAAATAAAAAAGTTTTAACAAGTTAAAAAAAATTTTAACAAATAAAAAAAACCTTACTTAAAAAAACTTTTAGAAAATTTACCAGACTTTAAAAATTTTCACAAAATTTACACAGAAAAAAAAATTAATAAATAATAAAAAAAAAACTTTTTTAAATTCATTAAAACTTTCATTTTAATTTGTAATAAAAAATTTCTAATTTTTTAAAACTAGGTTATTTGAATTAATATGAATGTTTACATCCACTAAACTAAAACAGGGTACTTTTAATAATGAAAAAAAAAATAACAATACTTTCCTAAAACTAATATAGTCTAGTGTGTGTGAAAATGTAGCCCAAAAACTTAAAAGATGAAAATCACGTGACTAATATACTGCGCTTAGGCCCCACCAGTGGCCGAGTGGTTCCGCCCTCGAAGCTGGTAGACGGGAGGTGCTGTGTTCGATCCCAATCGCGCCCGTCGACCTAATCGTTCGGAGTTTTCGTGGTTTTCTTCTAACCTTGGTTTTCCAAGCGTAAATACGGGTTAGGTTCCCTTAGAAAGACTCCCCACGGAGGGCACTACCCCCCCTTAGGGCTTATATCCCTCGTGATGATAATTGGCCATCAAAAACACAATTAACCGTTGTGGTTAGTGTATTGGCCCTATATTCGAGGCCTAATTCCCGCACAGGCCAACCAGGCTCCCTAAAATCAGCGCCTAATTCCCGCACAGACCAACCAGGCTCCCTATATTCGAGGCCTAATTCCCGCACAGGTCAACCAGGCGCCCTATAATTAGGGCCTAATTCCCGCATAGGCCAACCAGGCTCCCTAAAATCGGGGCCTAATACCCGCACAGGCCAACCAGGCCCTTGGGTCTATGGATGAGGGAAGGGCAGGCAAAAAGTTGTTGGGCCTTGGGTACCACTGCAATCTAAATCGGGCTCTACCTGAAATGTGAAGTCAGGCCATGTGAGTTGGAAACCTCTCGAACCGGACGAGGTGACTGAAAAAAGTTGTTCTTGTATGAAATTGATAATTTGGGTCACTTTCTTCCGTCTCTGAAGTTGTTTAAAATTTGTGTCGCTAATAATAATAAAAATTTACAAATAATAATAAAATTGCGTTTCAAATGTTAAAGTTTCATTTCGCTAATAATAAAAAAAAAATGTGAAAATAATTAAATTGTCTTCTTTGGGTTCCTTTGCTAAAGTAAAAAAAAAAAAAAAAAAAAAATACTTAAAAAAAAAATACTTCTAGGTATATCGATAGAAAAAAGTTTAAACTATTAATTATTATTGTCTCTAACGAAGTGAAAATAATGACTGAGGTATATTTTATATAAGAATACGTGAAGCATTTAACGTTATTCTTACATCACCCTAGAAAATAGCTTATCATCTATTAGCATTATAAATATAGAAATTTTGATTCAATGGGGATGTGTGTAGTTAATTTATGTATTTCGAATGGTGTAACTATATTAAATAGTATGCACGTGTATTAAAATGGATATAGGTAGTCGCATAGAATATTTGTTTCTAAAACATAGTATAAATTTAGGTCGATGCATGTTTGAAAAATTATCCTTGAATATAACATGTACAGAAAGTTTCGTCTAAATATTTCCATAACTGTAAATTATTTAAAAAGTATGATACCTAATAGTGATTTCATCTCAAAAACTGGGTAAAAGGCTAACATTATGTTAAAAAAAAAATGAATACGTAGATTTTCAGTATAGTACATTTGATGCTGTTATTAAAATCTAAATGTAGGTATAAAACTTCAATCTATCCTATATTTAAAAATTTATAAGAATCCCTTAATTAAGATATATTGTAATTGAGACAGACTTTACTAATTGTTATTCGAATAATATCGGCTTATCTCTTTTATCTATTGAAAGGGACCGCTTAATGCGGCTCCTTTGATCTTTGAGATAACATTCCTGTAGATGCATGTTCCGACAGAAAGTAGATAAACAGTATAGTTACAGCGAGATTTTTAACGTGTGAGGTGACTGGCCAAATTTGAGAAGACATTATGGATTATTAACAGGTACTGTGCTTTTATTTTATATTTCGATTTAATATTAAATATATACATCTAAAACTAGGTATTAATAGGTATTTATTTTTTTCCGTTAAATTTCCTTTTGAGTATAATTGAAACTGCGTATACTATATGTTTTAATTTGGGAATAGCAGGTTCGAAATTCATTAATATTAATCTATGAAGATGTTATCTCTATTTCAAATCTATTCTTTAATATTTATTTTTCCAACATAATATTAGAAATATTAATTTTCGCGATATGGAAATCTCATGCATTGTTTTTGCAAAGTAAAATAAATCATGTGAAATATTTTTACAAAATAATATTCTATTAGGTAAAGGATTTGTCTAAATTATTTTCTTTTCGAACTCAAAAATTTTTTTAGATTTGAATTTTATTAAAAATAATCCTAGTTCAAAAATCACTGAAGAAAGCATTTCAATTGGTCTTATAATAGCATACAGTATAATTTACTTAGATTGTTTTCAAATTATAACTGTTTCAATGAACATATAGTTTTAAAAATGCAGTAGCCTATATCATGTTTTCAATGAGGCAGTCTAAGGACCAACACCTTAAAGAAAAAAATGAATCAAAACTATATTTAATCTCCAAAATTAGTTAAAAATTAGTCTAAAAATTATTCATAAAGACATTATCCAAAAATAATATAGTCGCGGTTTAAAAAACTAATCGCACACAAAATAAATAATATGTCAGAACATCTTTTACTGAAATTGCTTTCAAAGGCAAAATAATGTATGTTGTTTAGAAATGAATTTTCCAAATAAGTAATATACAAGCAGTCTAAAAATTACTCGTATATGCATTTTCTAAATAAATACTATATACGCATTCTTAAAATTTATGATTTCTCTAGATATAATTTGTATACTGTGTAAAAATGAATCGTATATGCATTTTTCTAATACAGTTCACTCGAACTTTTAAAACAAAAATTCAAACAAAAATTCAATTTTTAATTAAAATTTATCTAAATCTGGCTTTGAATTGTGATTTATATATTATTCGTCGGTTAGGAGGGAAAAAAAAAAAAAAAAAAAAAAAAAAAAAAAAAAAAAAAAAAACTCGCTTATCCCACTATCGCTATTTAAATTCTGATTGCTAAAGGCGGTGAAAAAAAAATCTTATATGCGAAATTATTTTTATAAGAAAATAGTTTTACACTTTCAATAAAATGTACATATTAACGAGATTCATCTAATTATTTTGCACTGTCCTGTATATGCAGGAATTATTGCGTAAGACTCATATTCAAACGTATCTTTCGCATTGTTGAAAACTAGTAACAGATTTAGTCAACTGCATTCAAAATTTACTTATACACTTCGCCGACAACATTAAAAATTTATTCAGTGCAAAAAAAAAAAAAAAAAAAAATATTTTCGCCAATAACGTTAAAATTTTCACGAATAACAATAAAAATGTATTCAATATTTAAAAAATTATCTAATTGAGTTCATATATTTCACCAACAACATTACAAATTTATTCAGTGCAATAAATATATTTCGGTAATAACATTAAAATTTTCACGAATAACGATAAAAATATATTCAATATTAAAAATATTATCTAAATGAGTTCATATATTTTGCGAACGACATTAAAAATATATATATAATTAATAAATATATTTCGTCAAAAAATTAGACCTCCATGACATCATTAGCGAAATTCACGAATTGACTCATTAACATAATAGAAAAGGGTGTATATTTTAATTTTACCGGGTATTCATTTAAAAAAGTATCAAGCACCCATTATGGGGGGGGGGGGTTAAAATACCTCATACATGTTAAAAGAAAACCTATCTTTGAACAACCCTGTATTTCTATATAATTTCGATAAACCTCTCATAAATATTTAATCAGTTAAAAAAATATTTGTAACATTCATACCTTATTGAAAATTCGAATAATTATTTGCAGTATATCTAATTCTAGGTTTTAAAATGAAATTTCAATAGTTTATTATACAAGTTGAAAAAAAAGGGGGGGGGGTTAAAATACCTCATACATGTTAAAAGAAAACCTATCTTTGAACAACCCTGTATTTCTATATAATTTCGATAAACCTCTCATAAATATTTAATCAGTTAAAAAAATATTTGTAACATTCATACCTTATTGAAAATTCGAATAATTATTTGCAGTATATCTAATTCTAGGTTTTAAAATGAAATTTCAATAGTTTATTATACAAGTTGAAAAAAAAAAAGGGGGGGGGGGGGGCACGTGACCACGAATATTCAATTTTAGTCGAAACACTATTTATTTAATTTAAATTTAATAATAAATTTAAATTAATTACCTCCTTAAAATATAAATACTCCTTTAAATTAATTACCTAAAAATTTAAATTACCTCCTCTTTGTTAAAGTGCTCCAAAACTTAAACTCATTTAAAATAAAAGTAGTAGAAAAAGGATCTTTGTAATTCAGTAAAATAACTCCAAAATTTATCTGCTTAATTCTTCCTAAAAATGTATATTTAAACCTCGAACTATAGTTCACTTCTCAAAATTCATTCTCCAAAATGACCCCTCGTACTAAAGTTCGCTAAAAAAATTTCACTCTTAAAAAAAAAAAATCTAAAAATTTTTTAAACTCCACCCTCTTCTTAGAGATCAACATTCCTTTCTAACCCCTCCTCTTAGAGCACACATTCTCCGCAGGAGGTGGAGGAGCAGGAGGAGGTGGAGGAGGAGCAGGAGGTGGAGGAGGAGCAGGTGGTGGAGGAGGAGGAGGAGGAGGAGCTCCCTCCACCCTCCACCTGCTGGGGTCGGAGCGGCCTTTTTCTACTACTGATGCGTAGTAATTAGATGCAGGGCCGAAACTAGCCTTTTTTGCAACCGAGGCAAACATGGATTTTAGTGCCCCCCCCCCCCCTCTTCCGCAAAGTATATTTACAAAGAGAATTTTGGTAATTTTCTAACACACGACTTATTTTAAAATTTTAAATATGTAATCATGAAATATGTAATACTGAACTATGTAATCTACAAAGGCGGGTCGAAGGGGGAGGTCGCAGGGGTCATGACTCCCCTCTGAACACCAATAAAAATATTCTAAAGATCATTTTTAAAATGAAATATAAGTGGAGTCCTGATTATCCGAGTCCTGCTTATCCGAGTCCCGCTTAACCGAGTTTCCGCTTTAACCGAGTTATTTTCTTCTGATGGACTGATGGTTTCTATTATTATGAAACAGCCATTATAAATGAAGTGTTAGGTGAAGATGAAAGAGCAGCCGTAAAAAGTTAGAACTCTGATTTTCTTGTCAGAATGGGGAAAAAATGGCCATAATGTTTTCTGTCAAAAAAAAATTAATGCCCTTTTTTTTCCTATTCTGACCAGAAAATCAGAGTTCTAACTTTTTACGACTGCTCTTTCATTTTCACGTAACGCTTCATTTATAATGGCTGCTTCATAATAATAAAAGCCATCAGTCCATCAGAAGAAAATGATCCTTTCCAAAGGTATAATCCTTCATTTGGCGCCCCTTCGTTCTGGTGCCCGGATGCCCCCAGCCCCCCCCCCCCATTAGTTTTGGCCCTGATTAGATGTTGAGTATATAATTTTTGCTTGATCAAATCTATTGTGATATTCTGAATAAAATTTAAGCATGACAGAGCTGTGGTGTGGATTGACGACAAAATTTTATATCTGCTTTATGCTCTTTGATTGTTTTGTTTTTTTTTAGTTTTCTTCTGGTCATTCTTATGTATTCCATTATGCTATTGCTACCATTTCTAAAACGGATAGCATATACACCAGACAATTCATCTTTCGGTGTTGGGTCTATTGTCATACAAATTAACTCTCTTAATTTTATTGGTGGACAGGCTATTAAATTTATATTGTGTTTCAGTAAAGCATATCTTAACCCCTTATCGGCAGGTGTGGCGTTGACGCAACAGTCAAAATAATTGCTCGTGCTTAAATTAATTACTTTACCACCACTGTTTTAGAACTAAAAAAGTTGCCTTATTTATTGGCAGATATTTTGCTGTTTTAATAAAGCGAAAATTACCTTTTTGAATTTGTGATGGTAAATGACTTTCACCAAGAAATTTGTGAATTCCTACTTTATAGTTTTTGCGGTTAATGGGCTAACTTCTCGTACAGACCAGGAAAATAGTTAAACTTTCCTCATTTGATTTCTTTATGGTTTATTTTCTTGAGATTTTATGAAATCTGAATCAAACCATAAAGAAATGATATACAAAAAGTTAAAATAGTTAAATTTTCCTCATTTCATTTCATTATAGTTTATTTTTTTGAGATTTTGTGAAATCTGAATCAAACCATAAAGAAATGAGATACAAAAAGTTAAAATAGTTAAACTTTCCTCATTTCATTTCTTTATGGTTTATTTTCTTGAGATTTTATGAAATCTGAATCAAACCATAAAGAAATGATATAGAAAAAGTTAAAATAGTTAAACTTTCCTCATTTGATTTCATTATAGTTTATTTTTTTTGAGATTTTATGAAATCTGAATCAAACCATAAAGAAATGAGATACAAAAAGTTAAAATAGTTAAACTTTCCTCATTTCATTTCTTTTTGGTTTATTTTCTTGAGATTTTATGAAATCTGAATCAAACCATAAAGAAATGATATAGAAAAAGTTAAAATAGTTGAACTTTACTCATTTCATTTCATTATAGTTTATTTTTTTGAGATTTTATGAAATCTGAATCAAACCATAAAGAAATGATATACAAAAAGTTAAAATAGTTAAACTTTCCTCATTTCATTTCTTTATGGTTTATTTTTTTGAGATTTTATGAAATCTGAATCAAACCATAAAGAAATGATATACAAAAAGTTAAAATATTTAAACTTTCCTCATTTCATTTCATTATAGTTTATTTTTTTGAAATTTTATGAAATCTGAATCAAACCATAAAGAAATGAGATACAAAAAGTTAAAATAGTTAAACTTTCCTCATTTGATTTCTTTATGGTTTATTTTTTTTTGAGATTTAATGAAATCTGAATCAAACCATAAAGAAATGAGATACAAAAAGTTAAAATAGTTAAACTTTCCTTATTTGATTTCTTTATGGTTTATTTTCTTGAGATTTTATGAAATCTGAATCAAACCATAAAGAAATGAGGTAGAAAAAGTTTAACTATTTTCCTGGTCTGTAACGAAAACTTAAGATATGCTTTTGTATATTCTAATGCGTATTTTGTAAAATTTTTTTAAATAGTTCATATTTCCACCTTGGCAGTTTTAATTGCAACATACCATAATTTTCATAAAACGTAGTAAAATACTCGGTACATTTCTTTTTTTGTTCAAATTAAAACAATCATAATTGTTTTTATACAGCTAAAAAACAACAAATAAAGATTGATAAAATGTTTTGCAAGTAATAAATAAATTACAAGTAAAGCTACTAACGGTAAGAAACAATACATTGTAGAGGCTGGATGTAATTGACTTTCTATTACTAGTGGTTTGTATGTGTGATGACTCAGTGTGTTACAGTCAGAAGCTCCGTTTAAATATTACACACCCTGGAAGTTGTGTAGGTAAGATCTCTTGCTTTACTGCAATTCTAGCGATCCTAGACATCTATAAGCCTCATCAAAAGAGTGTTTATAGATAGGAACTAACAATTAAACGCAACTTAAAAGTCATCAGTACAAGTAAATAAAAAAATAGGTAAGTAATATAAAAAATCGTTTCTCATTGATGAGAAATAATTAATTAGTTCGTTTTTTACCAGCCGGGTTTTTTCATTTTTTTATTTAATTTTTTCTCGTTAAATTTTGGATAAGGCAAGTCACGTCCTCATATATTTTAAAATATTTTCAAGCATTTTATATATATATATATATCAATCACAATTGCGTGTAGGCCGCTTACGGAATATTAAATGGTTTGCACTTACAATAGAAATAATTGATAATTTGTTTACGGATAATATTTCACGCTGAAATTAAAAACTTCATCAATAAATAATAAATAAAATAATCTATAAATACATCTTGATATATTTGGATAAAAAAAAAACAATTACTTTTAAATGGAATTCGTCAGAAAACTGTTTTCCGATTTATTGTATTTTTACTTTCTTCTATCTTCAATAGAAGAAAGTATTGTAATCGAAATTTTTTTCGACTTCCGGTTTTCGACGGATTTACATGTTTTAGGGGTCAGAGATCCCAAAAAACATGTTTATAGTAAATGTCTGTCTGTCCGTGTGTCCGTCTGTCTGTCGCTATTGTATCATCAAAAAGTGTATGAAGTTATGCATAGAATTGAACCAAATTTTTATTTTAAGTTTTTGGCTATGGCAAGCAGATCCTCCCTGATTTTAGAAAAAATTTGTTGGTAGGGGGCGCTGTAATAGTGATTTTTGTGCGATTTTGAATATTGTACCATCCAAAAGTGTATGAAGTTACGCATAGAATTGAACCAAATTTTTATTTTAAGTTTTTGGCTTTGGCAAGCAGATCCTCCCTGAATTTGGAAAACATTCGCCTGTAGGGGGCGCTGTAACAGCGATTTTTGTGCGGTTTTGAATATTGTACCATCCAAAAGTGTATGAAGTTATGCATGGAATTGAACCAAATATTTATTTTAAGTTTATGGCAATGGCAAGCAGGTCCTCCCTGAATTTGGAAAAAATTCGCCGGTAGGGGGCGCTTTAATAGCGATTTTTGTGCCATTTTGAATATTGTACCATCGAAAAGTGTATGAAGTTATGCATAGAATTGAGCCAAATTTTTTGTGTTTCTTTTTGGTCATGGCATGAAGGTCCTCCCTGAATTTGGAAAAATTCCTCTGGAAGGGGGCGCTATACTTACGATGTGTTTACTATTTTCTTTATTGTACAATCGAAAAGTGTATAAAATATGCATACAATTGAACCAAATTTTCTGTGCATGTTTTTGACTTTGGCCAACAGGTCCTCCTTGGATTTGGAAATATCACGCGGTAAAGGGGCTCTGTGATAGCGATTTTTGTATACTTTTCTTGATTTTTCGTAGTTCTATTGTCCATCGGCGGCTTGTGCAAATGCGGGAACTCACTTCCTGCTAAGCCGGCTATTCGCAAACGACTGATAACAACAGAATAAGGAAAAACTATTAATTTTAACAAATATCATGATATCGATTAACTAGTTTTTAGTTCATTTAATTGACCGAAGCAGGAATTTAAGATTAAAATCAAAGTTGGTATAGTAATGAACTAATAATATTGAAGTATTAACATGTGTAACTAGTTTTTGAAATATTAAGATGTATAAGATAGAAGAAAGTTTTGGGATTGGCACATCCAACTAGTTTTTATAATATATCAAATTATTTTCAAGCACGATATTCTTATAATCTGTCTGAACAACGAACATTTGTCCCTTATTCTAAAAACCATCTCAAAATGGCATGTTCGTTATCCAGATATGACACCGACTACAGAAAATTACATACAAAGGTATAAATTTATAAAAACAAAAGCAAAAAGAGGAGTAGAAACAATATCGGTACTTGTTTAAAAATAAATAAATAAAGGTTGTGGATTAAACATAGAATCAAACATTCTCATTCTTCCTTAACTATAACATAGTGTGTGAATATGTGTGAAATATTTAAAATTAATTTTTTTATGAAAAATAATAGCGCGAATAAATTATTTGAAACTGTTTAAAAATAAATTCCATGCCGAAATTCTATCCAATTTCTTTTTCATAAAAATACCTTTCATTTAAATTTTCATATAATAGATCAATTTCAACTACATGATCACACTTTATCAGTTTTTCTAATATTTTAGGCGTATGTTTATTTTGCATATTGAATTTGACTTGTATACACAACATGAAATACTAATAATTTAAACAATTTCCAAAATTGAAAGAAGTATTTCATAATATTGTTATTTTGTATTGCGCATAATGCTGAACTCAGCATTTTTATCGCACTTACATTTTTTGCTAATACTATGAAAAATCATTCCATCAAATTTTTATTTATTGTATCCAATTTTTGTATATATATATATATATATATATATATATATATATATACTGGTGTTCAAAAATTAAGGACGGAACTTTTTTAAACGTCGTACAGAAATTCTGTAAATCGATACAATTTGAACCGTAATAGCCTAGATTTATAAGAATATGGAAAAAGTTAACAGAATTTCCAGAAATGATGCAAATCCGTTCTGTCTTTTCGTGCCGCTGCTACGCTAATTTCTTCCTTTCGTCCTTAATTTTTGCACACCAGTGTATATAAGAGGACAAAAAAATTGCTTGATGAAATATTTGTGAACACAACTAAGCCAGTCTTTAGAATGATATTTGTAGCAATGATGAGTTTCTGGATATGTCGTATTTAGAAAACTCTTCCTAAATGAAAGGTGTCTCCAAAATTGCACTAGACTTCCCGTAGCTTGAGAGGTTAAATGGGCCCTGAGTAGTAGTAAGTATAAGTAAGACTGTTTTGGAATGAATTTGTACTTTCAAAATCACAAGACTTTTAACAATGTTTCTGAAAATGAATTCACGAATATTCACAGTGTTTCAGTACGTTTTTATTATTTTTTAATAAAAAATGACATATTTATTTGTGAGCCTTACTTTTTCTTTAATAGCAACCTAACTACCAGATTTGTGCTTTGAAATGCATTACAGATTTTCCATTCCGAATAAGAGAAAATGTTTCAATGCAGTTACAAAGTAAAAAAAAAAAAAAAAAAAAAAAAAAAAAAAAAGTAGTACATTCATTCTTGAATATCAGAGCTTATTTACCATTGATTTTAAACTGCTACTGTGTGTTAGACTACCTTGCATATGTAAAATAAATCTTGAATTCAAGATATAAAACTCTTGGGCATCTAATAGTTGTGCACTGAAGAATCGCATGCAATAAAGTTAAGAATCACAAATGAAAAATATTTTTCAGTGATACGAAATTATTTGAAAACATTTTGAAGAAACAAATTGAATGGAAACAATCGTCGATTTTCCGTGAAATTTCTTTGTGTTTTGTTTAAAGAAAATGCACCGTACTCTGATGTGAAATATCAAATGAAAAGAAGTGTGACTGAGTTCAAAATTGCAAATATTGTTAGTTATATATTTCTTTACAATTGTTTTAGATCTTATATTATGATAAAACCAGTAATAAATCATTCATTTCAGTTTTAAACTGGAACGAATACATTAAGCAAGTTGAAATATAAAATTGCACTTCTCTCAAATAAATATATATTCATATATTTTTTAATTGGTTTTCACTTGGCTATCTTTAGGAAAGTTAAAATATTCAATGTTGCATTTTTTTCATTTATGTATATCGTTCTGCAAAAACCTATATTAATTTGAGCATCAAACATATTCTTCAGAGATCCAGAATTCTCCATGAATTATATTTCATTAACCAGGGTCATCGAAAAAAATTGGATACATTTGAAAAAAAAATAAAACCTCTAAAAGTATTTGAGAAACCACAATAATTTTTTCACAAAATACTCACCTATTATCCGAGATTTGTTAGATCTAACTGTTTTAAAATCAGATGTCATTCAACTGTTTAAAGTTCAAAGAAACGATGAGCTGATAAGGCAAATAGCATCGTACTTTCGTAATTAGCTCAGGCTTTTCTTGAACATAGAGTATCATTTCCTGTTGAATCGATGATGCTGAAGAACTTTCTAATTGACATTTTCCCCATATCTCCAATAGTTTTAGATGTAGGATAACTAAATTTCGCATCTAACCGTTAGGGACTCTGAGACTAAGCTAACTGAGTAGCACTTCTTCCCTTTCCACTGTCTTATGTGTGGACACTAGTTTTAGGTAGATTTCGTATGAAATACTAGCCATTGGGTTCGCTCTTATGTTGAAATTTCTGAAAACATTTTGCAGATCTACACCGATTATGAACCCTATCACCCAAAACCACACTCAGTAAAAAACTTTACATGCACATATCACTTTTTAATGGACATGATAACTTCCGTAATTCTGCACAAATCTCTTCCTAACTGATACATAAAATCAAGGGGCATAAAATCTCGGTCATGTTCGTTAATGGGCAAAATCGGACCAAGGGATTGGAAATAGGGAGGGGTTTTGTGAAAACCGAAAAAACCCTATAACTTCTTAATTTTTGTGCATATCAAATCAGTTTAAAGTTTTTATTACTTCTAAAAATAGGGCAAATTTATTATGTATTACAGATTCAGAGATTTTTGATAAAATTAAAAATGGGCTCAAGAGGCGCATAAAATAGGGTTTTAGAGGGGGGAAATTCATAATTTCGTCAATTCTCAAGATATCAGATCCAATTAAATTTATTATAAATATTCTTAATATTATCTACGACTTTTATACTGACAAGTTTTTGATAGGACCCATTCGTACCGCAAAAAAAAATAATAATAACGAAAACAAAAAGGGGGAGTTGAAGAAGAAAACAATCCATAACTTCGTCAATTTACAAGATATAAAATCTGCAAGAATTTATTATATATCTTCTTAATTTTATCTACAACATTTATACTGACAAGTTTTTGATAGGACCAATTCTTACAACAAAAACAAATTGAAAAAAATAGCAGTTGAAAAAAAAAATCACCGTATTAAGGGTGTACTCAAATTCAAACTGCTTATTTTCTGACTCATTTTTAAATTCCTTTTTCTTTCAAACGCATCTAGTTGGTAGACTCTCTTATTCAGAAACTATATAATGTACCGTAATGATCGATTTTTTTTATAGAGGTAAAATATATTTCAAAAAATGATGTCAAAGTGGATATTTTGAACCGAATTTCCCGAAGCGATTGTGTTGGAAACGAAAAATATTGGACTACTGAGTAAAAAAATTGTTTATAAATCAAGTTTTAATTAATTGAACGAAAAATAAAAACACAGGTCGCTTATAAATCTCTTCAAAAATCACGTCAGCAAGTTTCATATTTTTTCTTTTAAAAATGAATCTGAAAATGAGCCAGAAAATTTCGAGTTGTTGAGCATGGAAAAGTATTTTTTTGTATACCGCCTTAACATGGTTCTGATAAAACCATCTCATATAAAAATGAAATGAAAACTCGTCAAAAGCGGCCAGATAAAATTGTTAAAGTGGGTTTATCTGTAATCATGATTTAGTTTTTATTGTTGAAATTAGCACTTAACTTCGAAGTTTACCTGCGCCTATAGGCTGAGCCATTTAGGCTGAGTATTTTATAATTGTAGCTTCATCTGTTCATGAATTAAATGGCTGTGTAACTCATGCGCTTTCTACCCGTAGTCATCGAAAAACTTTGGACAGTATGAAGGCATCTTCCACCGTGTAATGCTTCTGCATTTCGTCTAAAAGACACGGTTGCGAAACAGTTGCTTCCAATAAATCTCATATAATTGCCAAGAATTTTTGAATGAATATTAATGCGCTTTCTCAATTAGTTACGGAATTATGATTTTCTGAAATGTTTCCAATCTTCTTCGATGACCGTATATAAAAAAATACTCCATCTAGTAAATCAAATATTTGACTAGTTGAAATCTTTATTTTTATTAATAACTAATGATATAATATAATTTTATAAATGCATTAACACCATCTAAACATACTTCACAACCATATTTATTATAAAAGGTTATATTTAAATATTGTTATTTACAATACATTGTTGAAATTTATGGAATAGTATATAATCTAAAAAGAAATTTTAAGTACAATAAATCAAAACTCCTACCGTATGTATGTTTGTTCAGTGTTGAGATAAAATAAGTTAAGAATAACAAGCGGGAAAACATCCTTTTAGTGATACAAAACTATTTGAAAACACTTTGAAAAAACAAAGAATCTCAGTTTTTCAGTGAATTTCATTAAGTGCATTATAAAGAAAATATATTTCACAAAGATATGCAATAATGAAACAAAAGAAGTGCTTCCAAGTTTCATATTGAAAATACTCTTTTTGTCATTTCACAAATACTCTTTTTGATACATTAAATTTCTATTCTTCTACATCTTATAGTTTGATAAAACTGGAAGGATATGACAACATTTGCTTAGGTAAACAAAATATATAAAAAAAGTGTGTTTGTTAAAAAAAAGGTACTTTTATGTTAGCCGGTCATTAATCTCGCCAATAGCATTTATTATTTTGCAGATAGCAATTTTTATTTTTCATGTGTGTAACTTACAATTTTATCGAAAACGAAGTCACGAATATTCACAGTTTTTCGGTAAGTTTTTACTATTTTAAAATAAAACTTAACATATTTTTTTTTAATTTCGAGCCTTACTTATTCTCGAATAGCTACTTAACTGTCAGATTTGTGCTACGAAAAGCATTACAGATTTTCCACTCCGCATAAGAGAAAATGCTTTCAACAATGCTTTTACAAAGTTTAAAAAAAATAATAATAACAATGTATTCATTCTTGAATCTCAGAGCTTAATTACCAGTGATTTTGAATTGCTACTGTGACTTTCATGTTCGTAAAAGAAATCTGTAATTCAAGATATCAAACTCTTGGGGCATCTAATGTTTGTGCACTGGAGATAAAGTTATGAACCACAAACGAAAAACATTTTTAGTGATACGAAACTATTTGAAAACATTATGAAGAAAGAAATTGAATGGAAATAATAGATGATTTTCAGTGAAATTTCATCGAGTTTTTTTAAATAAAATACGTTGTGGAATATCAAAAGGAAAGAAGTATGTCTAAGTTCAAAATTGAAAATGCTGTTTCTCATTATATATTTCTTTACTATTGCTTTAGGTCTTATATCACGGTAAAACTAATAAGAAATCATTCATTTCAATTTTAAGGTCACAAGGGAGCTTCAAACTCATTTTTTTATTGCACTTTAAATACTATTCAAGGGCGCACTATATGAAATATGACATATATTTATCACGTAAGAAATTTAAAACAAAAAGAAAATTTCAAGAAAAATAAGGGATTTTCCTGAATATTTTAAACGTCATGAAGAACTTTTCAAAATGCTTCTTGCGCATTCCATATCAATTAAAATCCCCAATATTTTTTATGCCACTTTGGTTTACATATACAAATAAAACAGTGGATAGTTTTTTAAATTAAATGTAATTGGAAAATTTAAAGGTACTTAAGTGCAGAAGTATCACGTAGAAATGCTGAAAATTTCTTAAAATATAAAAAAAAATTTCCTTTCCTTTATATTCAAATATATAAAATTCGATGCACAGTTTTATTTGTATATGTAAACCAAAATGGCATAAAAAATATTGGGAATTTTAATTGATATGGAATGTGTACGGGGCATTTTGAAAAGTTCTTCATAACGCTTAAAATATTCAGAAAAATCCCGCAGTTTTCTGAAGAAAAAGTTTTTTTTTTTTTATTTCTTGTGTGATAAATATGTGCCATAACTCATATAGTGTGCCCCTGATTAGAATTTAAAGTACAATTAAAAAAAATAATAAAAAAATAAGTTTGAAGTTCCTTTGTCTCATTAAACCGGACAAATACTTTAAACAAATTGAAATATAAAAATGCACTTCTCTCAAATTTAATAATTATACATTAATTTTTTTTTAATTGTTCATGTGTCTTTTTGAAAAGTTCGTGATAACGCTGAAAATATTTAGGAAAATTCATCAGTTTTCCGCAGAAAAAGTTCTTTTGTAAGTTCTTGTGTGATAAATACACTATATTGCCATTAATGACCGGCATTTTTAAATTTTAGACATTTTGTCGAATATTTAGAATATGAAATAATTTTTATCTGCGCATGCGCGAACGATAACAAGGATCATTTTACATAGTTTAATAGTCAATTCTATGGAGCAACTTATAAAAAAAATCTAGTCAAATATCGTAAAAATTCAGAAAGACATCGACGTTAGAGTGAGCAAATTTTTAGTTGTTCTCTAAAAGCAGCTGAATGATAAGGGATTTTACGCAAATTGTCATTTTTTATTAACTGACTTTCAGAAAAAAAGTTAGTATTTAGTGACTATCAACGAGTAGATTTGTAAAAAATGCTTCGATTTTGATACTTCTTTTGATCATGGTATAGGCTCGTTCTGGTGGTTATCAGAGAAGAACTAAAGCATCAATAAAAAATGAAAATTTAAAAAAAATTAAAATTAAAAATGACAATTTGTGTAAAATCCCTTATCATTCAGCTGCTTTTAGAGAACTACTAAAAATTTGCTCACTCTAACGCTGATATCTTTCTGAATTTTTACGATATTTGACTAGATTTTTTAAATAAGTTGCTCCATAGAGTTGACTATTAATTTATGTAAAATGATCCTTGTTATCGTTCGCACATCCGCAGATAAAATTATTTCATACAACTGCTCTTATTTCCTAAAATATTTAATATATTTATATTTCAATTGCACTATATTGTTTCTACTGTATTTTGTCAATCTTTCTGAAATCGGCGTTAAATTTTGTTGAAAACCCTGTATGTTATAAGCAAAAAACATGCAATATTTTTTAAATTTTTTTAAATAAATCGCTATATCTCTAATAATATACGTGCTATTCTTACACAAAAGAATACACATATTGCACAATATCTGTTTACTTATATTTAGTAGCGATAGATCATTTCATGCATTTTATTGTACAGGGTGATCCCAAGTATTATTTTTTTCTTTGATTTTTTGTTGGCCCCCTAATTGTCCCCCTTATCAAATCGACATTGCTAAATATGAGGTCATACCTGTTCTTTTTAATCCTGAAATTCCAGAAGAATCTGACAAGTATATTTCTAAATATTTGACAAAATGTCTAAAATTGAAAATTGCCGGTCATTAATGGCAATATAGATGACTCATATAGTGTGCCCTTGAATAGAATTAAAGTGCAATTTAAAAAAACAAGTTGGAAAATGCTCATCAAACGTGGCAAATGAGGAGCGTTCGCACTATAACTAGTTTTATAAATATTTTTTGCACCGCATATTGTACTGAATGTGTATTTTAGTGCACTTCATAAGTGAATACCAATTTCATGCTGTTCAAAGAGCTGTAACATCATTAAAATGCACTTGAAATATTTTTGTTCCCATTCTCCGTCATGTAACAGAAAACTTTTGACTGTCCCTGTAATTAAACTATACATCCGAATTTTATAAAATTGAAAATGAGTCAACAAAATTTTACAACAATTATATATTTAAAATTTCAGACCATTTGGAAGGCTGTAACATCATTAAAATGCAATTGCAATAACTTTTTCACATTGGCCGCAATGTAACGGAAAACTTTTGACTGTCCCTGAAATTAAACTATACATCCGATTTTCATAAAATTTGAAATGGCTCGACAAAATGTTGCAACAATTACATATTTAAATTTCAGACCATTCGGTTGGGTAGTTTTTGCTCTGTTATATGCAGACAGACGGACGGACGAACAGACAGACAGACGGACCGAACGACGACTATAGGTGCTACGTATTTAAGATACGCGTGAAACACATAACCCTTCTTGGCAGTCGAGTAATAAATATATTCCTGTACTCTTTTCCAAAACTAACAGTTTCATGGACAATCATCTATTATCGTTTTCTTCAAACACTTCTTATAACCCCGCAACATAAAACAGAAAGTTACGCCTTCGCTAAAATTGGATTAAACTTTTAGCAGACATGCATATTTTTTTACAGGAGTGTGGCATATTTTTTGTGCATAGCAATAACCCTCTTACAAATTCAAGATATTTAAAATTGGCAATAAGGGAGATGTAATAAGAGAAATTATACATATACAAAAAGGAGGGGGGGGGGGGGGGGTGAGGATTGTACTTTGTGCAAAATATTAAGAAAGAATTACACAATGTTTAAAAATTTCTTGCAAAATTCTCTTGTTTAAAAATTTCTTCTTTGGTTAATTCTTGCACAAATGCAAGAATATGAAAGGTGTATACAGCTGTTTCGGGGCTTCTAAAGCTTCTTTATCAGTAGAAAATAATTAAAAAAAAATAAAGATTAAAACATAACGAACCAAAGAAGCACACATCGCAGCTTGCCACCAGTGGCAAAAAAGCGCTGAGCGTCTCAAAACAATAGCGGAGTCAGCCTCTCTTGCGCATGCAAGGAGGCCAAATAGAATTGCTCAGTTAGACTCCCCCCCTTTTTTTTTCTTCTTTCTGCTTAAACTCACCCAGAATAGCTGAGTAATTTTAATTTGTCGCCTCGCATGCGTGAGAGAGGTTAACTCCGCTGTTGTTTTGAGACGCTCAGCGCTTTTCAGCCACTGACAGCAAGCTGTGATGTGCGCCTCTCTTGTTCGCTATGTTTAGACCTTTAATTTTTCTAATATTTTAATTTTGCACTGATGATGGAGCTTTAGAAGCTCCGAAACAGCTGTATGAACCTTTCATGCATTTAAATTTGTTTCATTCTTTCATAATATATTATACATATCACTAGTAAAAAGTTATTTCTTGTTTCAGTTTTATTTGTTACAACAAAGATTTTGAAAAATCACGTTCGTGGTAAACTTTTTGATATCACGCCAGCTGAACTGTTAAAGGTAGTTTGTTTTATTTACTTTTTATCTTCTTAGACAAAGAAGCACACATCGCAGCTTGCCATCAGTGGCAAAAAAGCGCTGAGCGTCTCAAAACAATAGCGGAGTCAGCCTCTCTTGCGCATGCAAGGAGGCCATTTCTTGTTTCAGTTTTATTTGTTACAACAAAGATTTTGAAAAATCACGTTCGTGGTAAACTTTTTGATATCACGCCAGCTGAACTGTTAAATGTAGTTTGTTTTATTTACTTTTTATCTTCTTACTCTTCTTCCAAACTCATATAACGCGAAAAATCTCCTGATCCATGCCTTTGTGTAGAAAAGTACCAGTGTAGAGCAAACCTATATCTTGAAGATTTAATTTTTTTTATTATTATTTATTAAAGTGTTAAATTTAATAATTTTGAGTAATTACAGAGTTTTTTTTGTGTGTCAAGTAATCATTTTATAAAGTTATATAACAAAATCACTTATTATCATTAAACTAAAGCTAAAACATGCTAAAATTAAACTCTTAACAGGCGCACTTAATTTTTTTTATAGGACTAGGAGTGTCGCGTAATTTTTGTGAATAGCAATAACGCTCTAACAAATTCAAGATATTTAAAATCAGCAATAAGGGACTTGCTATAAGAGAAATTACACATATACAAAAAGGGGGGAGGATTGTACTTTGTGCCAAAATATTGAGAAAGCATGAAACAAAGTTTTAAAAGAACAAATTTAAGTATATGAAATGTGCATACATCTGTTTCGGGGCTTCTAAAGCTCTATCATCAGTACAAAATTAAAAAATTTAAAAACATAAAAATTAAAAAATAGCGAGCAAAAGAGGCGCGCATCACAGCTTGCTATCATTGGCGAAAAAGCGGTGAGCGTCGTTAAACAATAGCGGAGTAAACCTCCTTCGCGCATGCGAGTAGACAATTAGAATTGCTCAGTTAGAATTTCCCTCCTCCCTTTTTTTTTTTTTTTTTGGTCTTTTTTCTTAAACTCTCCCAGAATAGCTGATAATTAGTCACCCCGCATGCGGGAAAGAAGTAAAATCAGTTGTTATTTTGTGACGCTCACCACTTTTTCGCCACTGACGGCAAGCTGTGATGTGCGCCTCTTTGGCTCGCTAAGTTTTAATCTTTAATTTTTAAAATATTTTAATTTTGCACTGACGATGGAGCTTTACAAGCTCCGAAACAGCTGTATGTACCTTTCCAAACTTACATTTGTGTTTTTTAAACGTTGTTTCATTCTTTCATAACTAGGACTTCCCTCAGAGGGATTAGTCTGAGCGATATTGCTGAGAACATAGATTTAATAATAACATGTGTAAGCAAAGAAAGTGAGATGTTATCTTTAATTGTCCATATACTGCGATAAATTGAAATGATGAAAATAAACGAATCGTAGAATTACAAAATCTTTTATATAAATTCGTATACACTGTTTAAAAAAATGGGAATCAAACCATGCAAGGCAGCCATGCATGGATATAAAATTGAAACTACGCAATATATTAAAAGTAAAATAGAAAATGAAACACTAAATTATCTTATATCGGAATTTTAACTGTATAAAATGATGTCAAGAGCATAATCAGACACTCCGCACCAATTTGAGTAACTTTCAATGACAAATATACGATGTTTAAAAAGAATGGACTATACTTTATATGTTGTGTGCTCCCCGGAATAGTTAATATTGTACAATATCTGTTTTCCACGAATGCAATGAGGTTGTCGATAACAGTTAAGGAATTCTCTCCTCAAAATCTGATATAGTATCGGTACTTATCGGTTAGCCGGGCGCCAGTGTTATATATGCATATTTATATACATACATATATGTAAATATACATATATATATATATATACATATATTGTATATAAACACATATAGATATATGTAAATATATGTGTGTATATACATACATTTATATATACATATATATGTATATATAACACTGGCGCCCGGCTAACCGAAAAGTACCATAGTATCAAAGTACCGAATACATCAACAGTGGCATGCAATGCTTCGTTAGAGCGTGTTTTAGATATGCTCGATGGGATTTAAATGATGAGTGTATGCTGGCCACTACATACGCTGTATTGTTTTGTTTTCAAACATATTCTGCACAAGTTGAGCTGTATTTAGCATGTATTAAATAAAAGAAATCGGCAATGATTGCAACATAAAGTATGACACAAGATCTGAATATATCGTCTGCATAACTTTTGAGCTGTCAAAGTGTCATTTGAAGTAATTTACAAATCCATACATAGTTATTCAGCAAATCATGCAAGCTAACATACGCCAATATGAACCTGATTATGAAATTTCACCAGAATAAGTTAATATATAAAAAATCTACTAATGATAATAGAGAATATGACCTTATGATAAAATGTCTAGAAAAATGAATCAGAAAAAAATTCATATTACATTTAAAACGGCACTTCCCTCTGTTAGTGACCTTGGCGAGAGAGAGAAAAGCCTAGAGAAGGAACACTTTAACAAGTACTTTCGGGTAACCTACTCACTGTTTCATACAGGTCTTTATTCAATATTTACACAATTTATTTAGTGCTAGGTGGGTATCTATCAGTTTTGTTGCATTTCAATTGCATGTTTTGCGGAGGAAATGCAGCATTATGAAATATTTAAAGTTTCTATACCTAATAATTCCAAATTAATGGTAATTGAGATCGCTTTCCGTTAATTTCATCTTTTTAAATTTTAAATTTTTTAGAAACCATTCATAGAGACAATTGTAGATTTTAAAACTAACCCAGAGCAAAATTTCAAGATTTTGGGCTCAGCAGTAACACAGAAATAGAAAATTTTCGAAAGTTTTTTTGTTTCTGCACTCTTTTATATAGCGACATTTATAGAAATTGCTCTATTGCGAGAATGTACGTCATGATAAATACAGCCATGTCAATTTTCATGTTTATATTCCTAACAATTCCATGTACTTCGTTACTTAGATCATTTTTCGATCTTTTTCCGCTTTGTTAAGTCTTTCGATTTTTTAGAATTCGTTCTACAACGAGCATTTACGTCTTATACATTACTGCCATGCCAAAGTTCTAGTTTCTAACCCCAAGTGTATCCCAGAAATTTCAGTATTCCAAATAAATCATAATTTAGAATCTTTCTAGAATTTTTTACGTTTATCCGTCGAATTGAACCTTTTAGAGAGCGTTCATTACAAGTATTTACACCTTAAAAGTAACTACCGCACCAAATTTAAAGTTTCTAACCCAGTCAATATCGCATAAATCGCAATTTTAGATTTTTTTTGCTCCTGCAGCGATGTAGGTTCTTGCACTAATATAAAATACAGTCTTTTTTCTGAGCAGAGATGGCCACCAACATTTTTTTTAAGTTGGCTATGTAGTTTCAGAGATAACACCTCACAAACGTACAAGCATTAATAATATTATACACTTTATAGTATTATAACGCTTTATAATATTAGCATTAGATGTACAGATACAAAAGCCATTTATCTGTTACAAACTAAAATGCCCGGCGTTGCCCAGAATTTGAAGGATGTTTGTTCTGAAAAATCAATTTCAAAATTTAACATACAACACAAAACAAACATTAAAAAAAGCATTCGAAATGTTGTATGAAGGAATCATATGAAAACACTATATATAAATGTATATAACAGACGCAAAAGAATACAGCTATAAATGAACTTATTTCAATTTATAATTGGAGCAATAATGTTAAAATACGCCAATATTTCCCTAATCGGGTTTTTATCATGCTTCAATACATTTTTCACACTCATATGACGTTATACTATATCCACCACGTCCTTTATATTTCCAATATGATGTAATATTTTACTCTTTCAGGTGGAAACCTTGAAATAGAAAAGTTATGAAGTTATATTCACTTTCATTTAAATTCGTCAAACTATTTGTTTCATTTTCATTTTTCACGTGAATATCTTGCAGTAGAAAATTAACTGTTGTAGTAATAATTTTATTGTGTATTTTAATTGTTGGCAACTGCCATAACGAAAAATGTTTAAATTTGATAAGAAATTGCTGTTAAATTGGTGGTTTTTTATTAATAAAAAATTAACTATAAATTATTTCGATTCCGAATTACTTTAGTGTCCTCGGCCACGTTTTAATACACATGTACGTATCTTTTCATAATTTTGGCTTCCAAATTGTGGATTTTTATAGCATTACAAACAGACAGATAGACAAGTTATCATTTTTATATATCGCCCTATTCTAAAAAAGAGTAACTAACGCCGCCGCCGCCGGTTTTGAATTTTTTGTGACCGGAGGATTTTCTTCGTTAATATTAAGAAAACTATTGCATACAAAAATAGGAAAATCGGTGGTATTATAGTGAAATGTTTGATTAATACGGTGATGCATACAGTTTTCAAATCGAAGAAATATTTTAAGAGATATTTGATGCTAAAGTTGGACAAAATCGTTCCATTAAAAAAGTTTTATATGAGCAAAAACTATACATGGGAATTTAATCATTTTTAGATCATTTTATTCAATAGAAGATCCCGATGTGCAGATTCTATTATTATTATTTTTTTTAAATTTGACTCATTTTTTGAGGTTTTATTTCTATTTTAAATTCAAATTTTCAGCATTTCGACAGATATTTTTTACATATTTTAGAAAATGGTATTATTAAACTGTTGCCAACTGTATAAACAGCACAAACAAGAATGTTTGCTACAATTAAAAAAAAATTATTTACACGTTACTATTATAAACAGAAAAAACCCTTCAAATTAGAATTGAATAATTAGGTATAAAAAGAAGGCAGTTATTGCAAATTACGCCATAAAAACTATATTTACATGTGAATTTTAAACGAGAAAGGATATTGTAAAATAAATTCATTAACATGCGTTAGAAGTCTTAAATATAAGAAATTACGTCACATTGCACTTATTATGCAAAATGAACAAAAAATAATATTGCAAATTCAAAATTAATTGAAATTTAAAAATTGCGCAGGTCAAAATATTAGAGTCTAAATATTAGTCTTTTTCAAAATTTTATTATTTGTCGTTTGATGTGAGGTGTTCAGCTATAAGTATGCAAAATTTCATGTCTCCAACTTAATTAGGGGCTGAGTTAGAAAAATTGTTTAAGATACACAAGTTAGAGCCCAGAGGGTTAAATATTAGACCTTTTTCAAAATTTTATTATTTGTTGTTCGATGTGAGGTGTTCAGCTATAAGTATGCAAAATTTCATGTGTCCAACTTAATTAGGGGCTGAGTTAGAAAAATTGTTTAAAATACACAAGTTAGAGCCCAGGGGATTAAATAATAGACTTTTTCAAAATTTTATTATTTGTCGTTTGATGTGAGGTGTTCAGCTATAAGTATGCAAAATTTCATGTCTCCAACTTAATTAGGGGCTGAGTTAGAAAAAATGCTTAAAATACAGAAGTTAGAGACTGGAGGGTTAAATATGACTTTTTCAAAATTTTATGATTTATCGTGTTATCGCAAGTGTTCAGCTATAAGTATGCAAACTTTCAAGTCTCCAACTTAATTAGGGGATGAGTTAGAAAAATTGCTTAAAATACATAAGTTAGAGCCCAGAGGGTTAAATATTAGACCTTTATCAAAATTTTATGATTTGTCGTTTGATGTGAGGTGTTCAGCTATAAGTATGCAAAATTTCATGTCTCTGACATATATAGTTTCTGAGAACGGGCTCTGTGACAGACGGACAGACAGACAGACAGACAAAGGAATGAGACAGGTAGGGTTTCGTTAGATGAACGAAACTCTAAAAACATGCTGCGGATGACTGTAACAACATCCTAAAATTACATTACCATCAGCGATCTACCAATCCCGAATTTAGTTTATATTCGTTTCATATATTCTTATTCTTTTGTGCGGCCCTGTAAAATAACTATCAATAATATGTACAGTAAAACCTCTGAATAGCGGACACCTCGAGAATGCAGAATTTGTCCTCTATTTGGAGGTGTCCGCTACTGAGAGTAAAACATGTACAGTTATTTAAGTGTTGGTAATCGAAAAAATGTCCGCTAAATAGACGTATCCGCTAATCGGGTGTGTCCGTTATGGAGGTTTTACCAGTAAAACCTCTGAACAGCGAACACGTCGGGAGGGCAGAATTTGTCCTCTATTTGGAGGTGTCCGCTACTGAGAGTAAAAAAATGTACAGTTATTTAAGGGTTGGTAATCGAAAAAAATGCCCGCTAAATAGAGGTGTCCACTAATCGGGTGTGTCCGTTATGGAGGTTTTACTGTATAATAATATCATCCTTTACAAGAAAATTGCATGATGTATGATAGACAGACAGGCATCCAGAGAAAGATAACCTCCCGGAGCAATAAACACTCATGTCTTTTTTTAATCATCCACAATCGTTTCTAAATTTCGTTATACGAGTATTAAAAAAATCTGTTAATTTCCAGTCGATAGATTGACAACTACCTTTTAGCCTGAGTTTTTAGTTGGATTTAGCCTGTTGTATGTCATACAACAGGCCAGATTTTATACAACCGGCCAGATTTTATACAACCGGCCAGATTTTATACAACAGGCTAAAAACGGTCACCGTGGTACGGAGTACTGTATTATTATTTGTTTGCCCACCAAAACTGGTTGCCACGGGTTGTTGCAAGGTTTGTAATCACGTGGCTGAAACTGATCTATTCAATATTACTGCGTGCGTATTTTTTATTATTATTATTATTATTATTATTATTTGCTCCATGTGTTCAAACCAGTTGTCTATGAAAACATCCACCGGTGAAAGTGACGCACACCAAATTTCTATGAAGTATGCAGATAAATTGTGCTTTTTTATCAGTTTTTTTAATATAATTTTTAAACGGTTTGGAACTTATTTTAAATAGTAGGTGCATTCAGTACTTGGCCCTCATAGGTACCCTCTGGTGCAATCAGAAACGAAATCCGACAAATATTTTTTGAGTTATGCTTGACGAAAGGTTTTTATTAGGCTTTTTTTTAGTAGGACATGGCATTAATATCCATCGTAGCTGTAATGTGTCCGAACAGTAATATTTCGCTGAGTATTAGCCTTCGCTTCGCTCAGACAATAAATTGTACATTTCACTAGTAAAAAGTTATTTTTAATTTCAGTTTTATTTCTTAGAACAAAGATTTGAAATATACCGTTCGTGGTAAAATTTTTGACAGCACCCCCGCTGAACGGTTAAAGGCAGTTTGGTTTAATTACTTTTTATCTTCTTACTCTTCTTCCAAAGTCATATAACAAGAAAAAAACCTGAACCATGCATGTGTGCAGAAAAATACCAGGTTAGAGCAAACCTAAGTTCTGAAGATTGTGAAAAACTTTTTTATAATTATTAAAAGCAAAAAAATGATAATTTTGAGTAATTACTGGTTTTTTTCTGTGTCAAGTAATAATGTTATAAAATTATATAAGAAGATTACTTTTTGTCATTAAACTAAAGCTAAAATATGCTAAAGGTGATAAAAGTACATAACAGCAGCGAGAACATACGAAATGCTTCAGCATCCCTGGAGTTTCCTATGATTTTGAAAGAGATTCTTTACAAAATAAGAAACGAATAAAATAATTTCCGTTCACAGATGTCCATTTTTATTAGAGTACTTTTTTTCATTATACCTGTGATATCGTACTTCTTGTTTACCGTTATTATTGATACTAGATAGTGCCCGTCAAGATTTGACGGTAAATAACTTAACGTTTCATCAGAAAAATTCTTGAATTTTAAATTAGTTGCTTTTAAATTAATTATTGAATGACGAATTTCTATATTGCATAAGTGATTCCTATTTCTTTAAGATGATAGATGGTGCTGTCAGTCTGACCTATTCAATGAAGTGAAATAATTTTAAGGTTATAATTTACAACCAGTTTTGCTTGCTTTTTATCAGAAATTTATCTAAAAATACTGGGTAGAGAATTTATTTTTACTTACTACGGGCTCTTTTTTTTTTTTTTTTTTTAGAAAAAATAACAATATTTATTTTCTTTTATTTATTTATTTTTTAAAAGTACACGACCATTAAAAATTGCCATGAATTTTTCTTTTTTATCTGTCTCATTCTCTAAAAACCTAAATTTGAAACTTGATGCACCTAACGATTTATAATATATATTTTTTTTATTACTTGAATTTTATTTTAAATTTTTATACATTTTTTAAATATTAAACCTGAATATCAAGGTAATTTCTTTTATAGCTCTTATACAAATATTTTTCTTTCTTTCCGTTTTATTTCTTACGCAAATAACTGACAAACTTTCCTTTCTAACACACCCAGATATATATTCTTGATAATGGTTAGAAAATATAATGAAAATTGTAGATCAGCTCAATTTATTTAATTGATAATTACTTGCAAAATATTTTTGTTTAAATATTTTAAATATAAAATCATTATTTTTTCAAAATATTATTAAGTGTGAAATTGTATTTAATTGTAAAGCATTTAAATGATAATAATAATAAAATAAAAATCCTATAAATTCTCTTCCTAATGTCATTACTGAAATGAATTATCGACAAAAATATTACACATTTTGCCAGGCTTGGGCTCGAACCTGCGTCTTCTAAAGAAATCAGAGCTTTAAACTGCTGCTTTAACCCGCTACGCTAGCAGGAACTCGTTTTCCTTCCTTCTAAATTGAAGAGGTTCGAAAATCAGTTGACGCATACGCAATTCTCTTGAATTTGAGTTTGATCTTACAGAAATAGTTTTGCGTTTTAATATTTATGATACCTTATTTTTTCAAATAAGCAGCTATAACTTAACATGCTAGTTTTCCAATCTTCGTGGCAATTCAAGACGGATCACCAACCATAACTTTTAGCCTCAAATTACTGTGTTTATATTTTGTGTGTAATATGACCAAAACAATATGACACTTCCGAAATAAACCGTATCTAGCTCTTAATATCGACACAACAATTTTTTGAATTGTTAATAATGCTGAAAGAGCCAAATAATATTAACTTTGTGAAAGAAAGAAAAGCTTCTTTACAGTAAGATCGAATAGCAGGCGAACTTAAAACAACTTCCACCTGTGATGTGATGGTTCAACTGGGCGAGCATTTTTGCACATGTGCAGCGCGTCACTCCAAAGACAAACTTGTACTTATATACTGCGCATGCGCAACTGTAGAATTTTAATTTAAAATCACGGCTAATTAATAAAATATTTGAACAAACGAATGTACGATTACAAATCTGTGGCCAAATATCTTTCATTTAAAAAAAGATTGATGTAATTCGATGCAATAGTTTCTTCTCACGGACTGTCCAAAGAAAACTCTTAGCGTTTTAAATATATAGATTTTAATTTTGGAAGTAATTTTTATCAATACTAGGGGATCAAACCTGGACCTCCCGGGTTACAGAATATAAGGGTAACCATTTTTTATATTAATATGTTTTTTTTTTGTTTTTTTTTTTCCCAATAGCAACACTCAAAAGCAATTTTATTTTGCATTCGAATAAAGTTTTGAAATTTATTAAAAGTGACACTTTCGTATGAGTTAATAGACGAAGAAATCTCCAAAGATTTCGTGACTTATAGCAGTCCTTTTTATTCTGATCAGTTCAGTTATTTAAGCTCGTAGTTCAATTACATGTCTGATTTATATTATTTTATTTTATTGATGAAGTTTTAACGTCGTTATCGAATATCATCGGAAAACAAATGCTGAACTATTTATTTTAACTTAACCCTTAACCGGAAACGTGAAAATCCCGTTTTGCAAACTCAACACTTAATAATTTACCAAATAGTGAACTTAAACACTTAATCTTTAATCGTAATGCTTTAACAGGGCCAATTTTTTAATATAACAGCATAAAAATAAATTTGGAATGTCGGAGTGAGAAAATATTAAGGGCAGATATGTAGACGCAAACATCTCACAGACGTACGTTTCCGGTTAAGGGTTAAGTGCAAACGGATTTATGTTTCATTATCATCTGCATGTGATAGAGTTAAATAAAAAAATATCACTCTTGGAAATCATTTAAAAAAAAAATAGGAAATAAGAAAATTGCGATACAATTTTCACAAAAATACAATACTGTTATGAAACAATATGCAATTGTAAGTACATTTATTTTCTCTTCGACGGTGGTAAAATTGAAAATGTGCGATATTAAGGCTAATGTCAGACGAACGTCTTTTCACGCTTTTTTCTCTACACATCATCCCTACACAATGCTAGCGGCATTATGTAGGAATGATAGATGGGGGAAAAATCATGCAAAAAGACAGCATTGTGTAGGGATGATATGTAGGGAAAAAAGCGTGCAAAAAGACGTTCGTCTGACATTAGCGTTAGAAGTTTAAAAAATATGAAAAAATGCAATAAAAGCGAAATTTAATCGTCTACTGCTGTCAACATCAAAAAGATCTCAGCTTACGAACGGACAAGTTTGTCCTTTAAAATAAACGAGGTGGAACCCGTCGAATTTCGACGAAAGAAAATGTTTACAAAGGAACTGTTGCATCAAATTTATAAGACATTACAACAATAATTACAATAAAAAATCCATCTTACACTTGTTAGTTTAACTCTCCATAGACATATTTTTACCTAAGATTAACAAAATACTTTTTTCATAAACTTCAACTGTTAAAATTATTGAAAAATTAAACTTTATTCATATACGTAATCAGTAACATATAATCAAGATAAGTAATTTTGATTAAGTTATTAATTGATGCTTCGTATTACGGAAAGAAAAATCCGCAAATATGATTTCACCTTGACATAATCATAGAATTTTTCTATCTTTCAATCTAAACCGAATCAAGTCATTTTCCACATTTCACATAGATATTAACCATTTAAAAACATTTTAACGCGCAATAGGTTATTAATAAATATATTTTCAAGCTTGAAGTCACGTTTGCCAACTACTACAACTTTCCATGTTAAAATTCCCACTCGTGATTTGAGGTCTTGGTATAATCTCTGTACCTGCACGTAAAAATTTCAGAAATTTATAACTTTTAGACGTATTCAAGGGGAAATATCTCGTTTTATCAAATAAAATGATCTTTTTCTTTTAAATATGACGTCATTTTCAGCCGCTGAAATATTTTGCCTATTGTCTCAAACTCAATATCAGCGAAATGATAAAATAGTGAAATATAACAGCATCATCAGGCAAATTGTGTCTTTTTTAAAGCATAACGTCATTTTCTGTTCAATTTTTTTTTTAAATATATTTTTAATTGTAATTAGAAAATGGCATCAGTAAGAATATAATCAATAAAGATAACTAATCCACTTTTAATAGAAATGAAGTACTTCAGTTGCCACGATTAGAAAATTGGTATTAAAAACTATAAAAAAAATTAATATCTCAAAAATAAATTGAGATACAGCTTTCAAACAAATTGCATTTAAAAGTACATTTTTTTCTGCATACGACAGTCTAAACATTTAAAATGTGGGATGTTTAGAAATGTAAAAATTTGCAGTAGCGAAAATTGCAAAACCGAAATTTCATTTCAAATTTCAAAGTGTTGCCATTCGCAGAATGACGTATGCGTTACGCACAGATATGTTTGTCCTTTATAATATAGATAGATCATGATAAAGTCGCTGCTTTTGCGATGATCCATGTGGATCAGAATAAAAAGTATTTATATGCCTTAAGTTAAACTTTTATCACTTTTGTCATGTTTTAGCTTTAGTTTACATATTTTATGATAAAAATTAATACCTTACTTTTGGTGTATCTTCAATAAGGTGTACGTTGTTAAAATAATATTTGTATTCCCAATAAACTAAAAATAAAGCGACTAAATTCAGTAATAGTCTAAATTATGTTTTTGTTTTTTAATAATTTGTACTCACACGAAAACGAATATTTACGTACTTACATGAAAGTACTCTGACATGCAAATATATATATATATATATATATATATATATATATATATATTATGGTGTCCCAAAAAATGAAAGTCGTTTTATTTTTTCGCATACCCTCTCATTTTTTTCCTTTTATGTCAAAACAATTGTAAATTAAGTTTCGTGTAATTTGGACCACGGCAACCCGTGCCGACTTCCATCTAAATGTCTCAGTCAGTACTTGTGTACTTAGCGAACGAACGCTGCCACGTGTCTGTAGCGGAGCACCCAGCAGCTGCAATTGAAAAAGATAAAACAAAGACTGAAAGGTTTTGGAATGCTTGTGGCAATGTGAAACTCGTGACGAAACAGTGACAAAGCGCAACCTGTGAAACGTGTCAGTACCAGTTTACTCAGGACAGCGAATGTCTATGTGTCAATGTGCTTATAATTCCAAGTTCTTTTGTTAGTAAATGTCTGTATAGTTTTTAATCAGTGAGCAGAACATGACAGTTAATTGTGTAGCGCTAAAAAAATTATATTTTTAATAGGGAAAATTAAACATCAAATAACGTGTTCAAAACTTCCATCTAATGGACAAGTTCTCGCAGTTTTGTTTTGCAATATTCGAGAAGTGAATTTAACTGTTAATGAAAATGAAAATCTCACTATTCGTGAAAGTATTTTCGTTTGGGAAAAGACACACTTACCTACGAAATCGCTGCCAAATTGTCTGAGGAAGCTTGTTAATGTGTATCAATTTCGTAGAGACTTACGAAAAAAAAATCTAAGAAATTACAAGACGTATTCAAGTGGCGACAACAAAAATTTGTAACTAATTTAGACAATTTGTTCAACATTGCACACGCTGGTGCATTTCAAATAATGAAAATAGAGGAAGATAGGGTGTTCTTCCAGCGCTAAAAAGAGCCGAGCCGGTCATTTAGGTGGAGTGGATAAATAACTGTCCAAAAAAGAGGAAATGGCCCTACTTCGAGTTGTCAAAGAAGAAAATTGGTGGATCTAATATGTTCCGCTTCAACATCCTCGGCATCATACGAACCATTGCAAGAATATTCCTCTTCGAATTCTAATGAAAATATGGATAAAGAATATTTCCCAACACTAATCGAAAGCTCAGAACCTGTGACAAGTAAATCGGTAATGAGGAAAGATTTTGTTAATCCAAAGTTAGTTGTTGCTTTAGACAGGTGTCAATTAAATATGTGAGATTCTGTGTTCATTCTTAAAGCTGCTATTGTGGGCCACTTGGATTTAACATTGACAAATTTCCATTAAGTAAGTCTTAAGTTCAAAGAATCCGAACAGAAACACAGAGCAACGTGTAGAAAACATAAAAATTGAGTTCGAAAACGAGATACCAGATATAGTGACCTTACATTGGGACCTCACTTTGTTGCCTGTTTTGAGTGCTCAAAAATCGAAAGAAGAATGTTTTCTTATAGTTATTTCACATGGACTTAAAGAACACCTCATTGCTCATCGAGACTTTATAATTATACAGGCAAAGAACAGGCTCAGGCTATTTGAGAGGCTATGTTAGATTGGAATCTCGAAAACAAAGTCCAAATTCTTTGTTGTGATACTATGGCTTCGACTACAGGTCGTTTTAATGGTGCATGTGTGCTTCTCGAATAAAAATTTGATAGGGAAATGCTTTTTTTGTCTTGCTGTCATCATGTATACGAACTGGTATTAAAGGCAGTATTCGAAGTGAAAATTAAACAAGTGACAACAATCCCCGATATTCGACTCTTTAAAGAGCACAAAGAGAATTGGAAGAACGTCTATCCCACAAAAATACAGTGCTATAGAGAAACAGTGGAATTGTTTCAAACCGTATCTGAACTTGACAATTTGCTGGTCTTTTACCGTTCTGAACTTTAAAATGTTGTGATCAGAGAGGACTAACGAGAGTTGACGAGAGTTTCTATCATATTTTTAGGTGGAGATGCGGAAAACAAATTAAATCATACCCCTGGGTGCTATGTACCAAACTAGACGGATGGCCCAAGCGATTTACTTTCTAAAACTCTCGTTATTTAGTTCTCATCTGAAATTAAACACCAAGCATAAGAAAGCACTGCTAAACGTCTGCTTGTTTATCGTGAATATCTATGTTAAACATGGCTTCAATACATTTTGACAGTTACAGCACCCTACAAAGATTTGTAATTTTTGAAATCTTTGAAAGCCTTCCAAACTGTGAATGAAATTATCTCGAAAGCTGCTTTACAGAAATTTCTCCAGCATTTTATGGTATTTGATTGATGAAATAGCAGTATTAGTACTTTTTAATGATGATGTGGACAAAGAAAGAAAATAAAAAATGGAGGCAAATTTGCATAGAGAAAATTTCTCGACCCATGAGAAAACATACATTCCATCTAAGGAAGAAAATGGTTCGTTGTATGGCGAGTTTTATATGTTGATTTTATAGTTTTTTATTTAGTTATTCATTTATATCACGCGATTGTTACGTGTTAATTAATTTTTTTTTTTTACAGAAAAAAGCATCGATGATATCATATCTGTTAAAAGCCATTCATTGTTTTCTAGACTCAAAATTGATGATAGTTTTGGAGAATCCCTCTTCATGAGAGAATAAAGCTTTGTTTCCCGACGCGAAAAAGACGATCTCAATGCTCAGAGCAATGAACAATACAGCTGAAAGAGCGGTAAAATTGATGCAGGACTTTCATGGCTTAATAACGGTGACGGAGGAACAAAAAAAAATTTTTTTTTGTTATGTTGCGTACAAAAACACACAAACATCTATCCTGACTGTAAAAAGCAAACATTGAAATGAAAATAAGTTAAGTAATGTTTCTTTTACTGTAATGTGTTAATAAATATCTGCTTTGAATAAAATGGCGTCTTATGTACCAAAAAAACATATATTTTACAATCTTTCCATAGTATTCCCCGTACAAGATTTCATGTTCAAGTTTGACCTAAAGTCAGCACGGGTTACCGTTATTTGATTGCAATAATACTTTTTATTTATGTTTCTCAGATGAAATAGAAAAAAAATAGAGGGTATGCGTATTTGATTTTGGAAAATTTTTTTTTTGCCTTATATCCTGGGACACCCTAATATATATATATAAATTTTTAAGTATGTGTATGCTCATGGAGGTATGTAGTAGTCAATTTCTCTTGTTGCTTGAATACATTTTAAGGGGGTGGATTTTACTTTAAATAAAAAGATTTACATTGTTTCATAACTCATTAATTATAAGTGATACTGAGAAATTTTTATTATAAAAGTTAATTATTTTACTCTGTTATATCAAACGTTAACAAAATATTGTAATTAAAATTCTGTTTACAAAAGATAATAAAACAATAAAATCTAACATTACATTTTTTGCAAATTTCATTTTTTTTATATTCTTTTAAATATTTGTAAATGTTTTTGATAATTGATATTTCATTACCAACCGAGAGAACTGAAAAAAAAAAGTATAAATGATGATACTATGTGAATTATGGCATATATTTATCACACAAGAAATAAAAAAAATAAAAAAGGGTATTTTTCTGTATATTTTAAGCTTTATGAAGAACTTTTCATAACACCGCATGCTCATTCCATATCAATTAAAAAACTCAATTATTTTTTTGTCCAGTTTGGCCAAATAGAACTACAGCTTTAGAGTTTATAGAACTACAACTGTGTATCGAATTTTATATATTTGTATATAAAGCTAAGAAAAGAAATACTTTCTAAATTTTATGAATTTTTCAGCATTTATGCATCCTATTTCTGCACTTAACCTTTAACGCTTTCCAATTATATCCAGTTTCAAAAAACTATGCACAGTTTTATTTGTATACGTAAACAAAACTGACATAAAAAAAATATTGGGGATTTTAATTGATAATGAATGCACGTGGAGAATTTGAAATTAAGAAAAAGAAACAACGTATAAAGGCACCAATAAAATGTGTTTAAAAGCATACAGCTGTTTCAAAACCTCTAAGGTTTCCTCATCAGTGCTTAAAATAAAAGTTAAACTAAAACATTGTGTAAAAAGGGGGGGGAGAGGTGGACAGAGAGTCAGAAAAGCGTACCCTTCAGCTCTACTGCCAACGGTGAAATGCGACATACGGCTGACAAACAGTTACGGAGTTGATCTCACGCGCATATTCAGGGAGACCAATCAAAATACCCAATTGCTCTTGAAGAGTCCACACTTAGAAGGAGAAAAAGGGGGGGAGGGAGTGGAGGGAATTATAGAAAATTAAACCATACCTTTGAAAAATTGGTCGTACTGGAAAAATCATTAACTAAACTGTTTGAATTTTTCCATATGTGGTAAGCCTCCCAGAAGTCCAGATCATAGATTGAAGTACATTTCTGTATTATGGAGGCTTCGGAAAATTTAAAATTATGGTTGTTGGACCAGCAGTGGTTGGCAATAGCGGAACGTTTGATATCACAATTTTTAACGCAAGTTTTATGCTCCCCCAAACGGATCTTAAAGGCACGCTTCGTTTGACCAATGTACATTTTGTTGTATTCGCAAGATATCCTGTAAATACCCCAATTTGAAAAACTGTCAATTGGATGTTTCAGATTTGTGAATTGAATTTTATTAAAAGGAGTATAAACTACTTTAAAGTCAAAGTTTGACAAGATTTTAGAAATTTGATGGCTTATTTTCGGAAAATATGGGAGTATAATTACATTTTCATTACCGACAGTATTAACCCTGGATTTTGTACGTTTACTTAGTTTGCTATGAATGGAATCGACGATTTCAACTGTAAAACCTCGATCAATGGCAATAGATTTAATGTAGTCTAATTCTGTTTTTAGTAAACTGTCGGAAGAACAAATATTTAAAGCCGTGTAAACATAACTGTTACAGGCAGCCAACTTTTGATTAGGTGGATGGGATGAAAGGCCCTTATTGAACAGGAATTGTATGATTTACATCTTAATCTATCCAACTAACATCACGATTTCACTTCCATTGATAACCAGTCTTGGTTTAGTGCAAGAAGCAAGTCTACCAAACATATAGCTACTTTGAAAACGAAATTTAATTTACTCGCTAGTAAACATAACAATAGTTTACCCAATACCTTACCGTTGGTTAACCAGAATGCCGTTATCAATCTTTCAAGTGCTAACCTTACTCAGGATGAAATCCATTATCTTAAATTAAATAATAATTTTGCACTTACTACTAAACCATCTTTTCCTCATGTGATTGCCCCCATCGAAAGAGCGTTCAAGTTCAGTGCCTTAAACCCTTCTCAAAAGTATTCAATTAGACACTTAATCACCAATAATGTGAATTTCAATAATAACCTTCCTAAATCCAATATCAGCAAAGCTGCATCAAGTTGCATAAAAAATCTAAAATCTAATACTGACATAGTTATCAGCAAGGCTGATAAGGGTGGTCAGATTGTTGTTATGGACAAGTCTGATTACCTATCCAAAACACAAGACTTGATAGACGAGGGTCCTTATAAAAAGATTAAATCTGATCCTTCTCAAAAAGAATTGAAAACTATAAAATCGGCTATCGAGCACTCTCCTCTCATTTCCAACAACGTTAAATTATCCCTCATACCTTCAGTGTCACACTGCGCAAGATTTTATACGTTCCTAAAAGTCCATAAACAAGGCATTCCTTTCAGACCAATAGTTTCGAACATTGGTACCTCTTCCTAGAAATTAGCGAAATATTTGACCTCTATTTTCTCCCCCCTGCTCTCTAACAATATCTACACCTGCAGGAACTCTTATGAGTTTGTTAATAAGCTTCGTAGCTTCAGTGGTACTCAAAATAATAGTATGGTTTCGTTCGACGTTAAATCACTATTTACTAACGTACCGGTTCAAGGTGCTTTAAATTGTCTTAAATTACGCCTACAAGAATTTCATTATTCATATTACGAAATTGATGAGCTTATACATCTTACTAGCATTTGTTTATCGCAAAACACATTCATTTTTAATGGTAATTTTTATTGCATGACTGATGGTTTGTCCATGGGCTCCCCCCTCAGCCCCATCCTCAGTGATATTTACATGCACTATTACGAATCAAACCTTTTCAAGATATTATCCTTTCCATTTTACATCCGCTATGTCGATGACTGCTTTGCATTATTGAACTCTGATGATCTTAATCTTACTAATATTCTCGATATTATGAATTCTATAGATGAACATATTCAGTTCACTTTCGAACTCGAAAATAACAGTCGTTTGCCCTTTCTTGATGTTATGGTTTTCCGCGAAAATAATTTGTTTCACATTACTGTTTACCGTAAATCATTCGCAGTATCCTTACCCCCACATCGCCTTTCATCCCATCCACCTAATCAAAAGTTGGCTGCCTTTAACAGTTATGTTTACACGGCTTTAAATATTTGTTCCTCCGACAGTTTACTAAAAACATAATTAGACTACATTAAATCTATTGCCATTGATCGAGGTTTTACAGCTGAAATCGTCGATTCCATTCATAACAAACTAAGTAAACGTACAAAATACAGGGCTAATACTGTCGGTAATGAAAATTTAATTATACTCCCATATTTTCCGAAAATAAGCCATCAAATTTCTAAAATCTTGTCAAAATTTGACTTTAAAGTAGTTTATACTCCTTTTAATAAAATTCAATTCACAAATCTGAAACATCCAATTGACAGTTTTTCAAATTGGGGTATTTACAGGATATCTTGCGGATGCAACAAAATGTACATTGGTCAAACGAAGCGTGCCTTTAAGATCCGTTTGGGGGAGCATAAAACTTGCGTTAAAAATTGTGATATCAAACGTTCCGCTATTGCCAACCACTGCTGGTCCAACAACCATAATTTTAATTTTTCCGAAGCCTCCATAATACAGAAATGTACTTCAATCTATGATCTGGACTTCTGGGAGGCTTACCACATATGGAAAAATTCAAACAGTTTAGTTAATGATTTATCCAGTACGCCCAATTTTTCAAAGGTATGGTTTAATTTTCTATAATTCCCTCCACTCCCTCCCCCCCCTTTTTCTCCTTCTAAGTGTGGACTCTTCAAGAGCAATTGGGTATTTTGATTGGTCTCCCTGAATATGCGCGTGAGATCAACTCCGTAACTGTTTGTCAGCCGTATGTAGCATTTCACCGTTGACAGTAGAGCTGAAGGGTACGCTTTTCTGACTCTCTGTTCACCTCCCCCCCCTTTTTTTTACACAATGTTTTAGTTTTAATTTAACTTTTATTTTAAGCACTGATGAGGAAACCTTAGAGGTTTTGAAACAGCTGTATGCTTTTAAACACATTTTATTTGTGCCTTTATACGTTGTTTCTTTTTCTTAATATATTGGCACAAAGTACAATCCTTCCCCACTTTTTAAGAATTTGAAATGTTCTTCATAACTCTTAAAATTATGAGGAAAATTTCTTACTTTTCTCCATAAATTTTTTTGGTACTTTTCGGTTAGCCGGGCGCCAGCGTTATATGTGTACACACGTACATATATATATAAATATGTATATATATGTATATATAACACTGGCGCCTGGGTAACCAAAAGTACCATTTTTTTTCCTTGTGTGATGAATATTTATCATAATTCATATAGGGCTCCGTTGAATAGTATTTAAAGTTCAATTTTTGAAACAAATTAGTTTGAAGGTCCGCTGTCCCCTTAAAGGGACCGGGAAAGCGAAATTCAATCAAAAATCGATTTTTACATTTTTATATCATTAAATATGTTAAACTTTTATCTTTTCAACGATGTATTACAAATTGTTTATATATAAAAAAGTGTTGGATTTTTTTCATTCTTTCTAAGAGCACTTCACAGCAGTGGGCTACTTTTTTTAAATTCAGATTTCTTGATTGGCACCTCTTTTCTGAAGTGGTGAAATTCCGATTGCTTTCACCTTAATTAATATGTTATTAAAAAAGGCGAATTTTACTACTACAAAAAAGTGATGCCAATCAAGAAATCAGAATTTAAAAAAAGTAGTCCACTGGCAACACTGCTTCACAGCTTTAATTGACTTTTTCTCAAAACTTCGATTTTTTCAGGTTTGTGTTATCTATTAAACTTAAGAACTCAGATTTTTCTAAATACTTATGTTATAGTTATTATGTTATAGTGCATACTTTAACACAGGGATTTAATGAGTTGTTGAGATTTATTTTTTTAGAAAGTGAAATTTTACCAAAAATGCTAATTTCAGAATGCCTTTCAATAAATAACTAATAATCAATTTTTAGTATCACTTAGAAATAAAATGGTGTGTTTAAATACGTAAAGCATGTTATTGAAACTACTATAAAAAATCTAGACCTCTATCTTTTACCATTTCTGAGTAAAAGGTACATAAATTTGGTGTATTTTAACATGGCCGAGATACAGCTCACCCCGTCCCCTTAAAGCGAAATCAGACAAAATAAATGATATTACATACCATCATCATCCCAATAATACCTCAAAGTTTTCTAAAAGTTTGAATTTTTTGAGTTGAGGTTCTTCTTTTTTAGTAAATCTATAAAATAGTTGGAAAACAAAAAGTTATTCGCCACGTACTTTTTGATCCCTCCCTCTAAAACTTTTTCTCGACCCCTACTTTAAGAAACACGGAACTGGTGTCGGAAAGTGGGGTATTTTATTGATAGATCTAAAAGGGCCTTTATTCAATTTAATTCATGACACTTTAAAACAGGGTAATATGATTTTCGAACTCTGTTTAGAAAAGTTTAACTCTTCAAGAATTGTACTTTATTTGAAGTGAATTCTCTGAGAACAAGTTTGAAAATAAGAGTCACTCTTGCGAGAGAGTTACTATTGTCAGGTAACCTTCCAATAAGAGTTTATTTGAAGCTGCTGACAAAACAAATTATAGAAAAATTTTAATTTCAGAAGATTTTAAAATTTATAATCGATTTATTACTCTTATAACAAAGTAAAATTCAAAAATACCATAATGAAATTTTCTTTATCTTTATTTATTTCTATCTTTATTTCTATTTTATTTATTTTTGTTCGTTAACAATTCACACCGTCGTTTTAGGCGCGTTCGTAATTATATAAAAACGTACCACCTATAGTCGTCGTCTGACTTCGTCTCTCTGTTTGTCCGTCTGTCCACATAAAGGAGCGCAAAAACTACCCAACCGAATGGTTTGAAATTAAATATATGTATAATCGTTGCTAAATTTTGTCGAGTCATTTCAAGTTTTATGAAAACGAATCAAAACTTCAAAAAGATATTAATAAAAGTTTTCTTCAGTCTATTAAATCCTATCATACGTATTTAATTCAATAATATCCCATGTCAGGTAATGACTCTAGGTTGCCATAGTGATTACGTCCTATTTCAGATGGAGTCATATCATTTCCGTATTACTGAATTTCATATATATAATCCTAATAAATTTTGCATTCATGAATTTTTGCATAAGAGTACAGCAGCTATTGCACCAAGATCTGAATATTTATAAAACTAGTTATAGTACGAACGCATCTCATTTTTCGCGTTTGACGTACAATTTACGACTTGTTTTATTTATTTATTTATTTATTGTCCGCAACTAAATGTAATGTCCTCTAACCAACTTAATGAATATTAATAACTTAATATATCATTTTTTCTCATCCATCTAATCTATCCAAAAAAATTTCGTTTTTTAAACGCAACGTTATTTTTTTAACAGAATACATGCCACAAACAGTGTTACCAAATATAATGGGTTTTTTACTCAGAAATTACGAGTTCACAGATATTTTTCCTCGGTAGCTCTTTCACCGGCCTTTTATGGTATTCTTTTATCTTTTTTTTTTTTTTCATTCTGTACTTTTATATATTGTTACTAGGGGGCAGAGCCCCCTAGTAACAATAGGGTAGTAACAATAGACCTAGTAACAATAGGGTGCTCGCCAACCCCCGTTCAGACGCCGCAGACTCTAAAAGCACGCTAATTTGATCGGCTTTAAAATGATTTCGGAAGATTGATTTATAATTTAAAAAACAGTGGCGATCTACCCGTTAATAGAAACGGGTTTCTATTCATTTCTCTTTGATTGCGGAATTTTAAGGACAAATCAGCTGCTGTTAAAAGATACAATGGCTGTTTTCGTCTTTGATTAAACATATTCAGTTAAACATTTAAAAATAAGTAATATAAAATGAATTAAATAAACATACACTGTAAAATAAATACGACCCGTTTTCCTGTAGGAATCGGAAAAATAGTTGCCCTTATCGTACCGGAAAATTTTCCGACCCAGCTCGGAATAAAATCCTTAAAATCGGAATGAAATCCGTAAAATACCGTTTTATTGACTATTTCCTTTTTTTTACGGATTTTATTCCGAGCTGGGTCGGAAAATTTTCCGGTACGATAAGGGCAACTATTTTTCCGATTCCAATAGGAAAACTGGTCGGATTTTTTTTTACAGTGTAGTCTTTGTTTCCCGGTATTTTTTAACAAAGCGAAAAGAAAGTTCTTTTAAATAAGACATTTTAAATGTATCGTTTTTAATCTGACGTAATTTTCACCAAACTTTTCTTTCTCTTTTTAATATTCACGTGAAAATACTTTTGTTAGAAATGAAATATTATTTTCGCTGAAATAGTTGAAAAGATCATCTCAAAATATCAAATAAGTGTTTCGCGCAATTTTTAAATTTAAACCGTTTTGCTTAAACTGTTTGTGTTATTTTTTGTTCATTTTACGTAATAAATGTAATATAACATAAAAACAGCGGTGTAGTCGTAAAAAAAACAGAGAGTATACGTTCTAAGCAGAGGGTATACGCTCAAGGCAAAGGGTATACCCTAGTGTATGTATATACTATAGTTTTCTTGAGAAACAGAGGGTATAGTGTTCCTTAAAAAAAATCCAGAGGGTATACGGCGTATACTCCCGTATACCCTCCACTACATCCCTTCATAAAAGTGATGTAATTTCTCGTATTTAAGAGTTCTAACGTATGTTAATGAATTTATTATTTTACAATATCCTTTCTCATTTAAAATTCACGAGTAAATGTAGTTTTTATGACGTAATTTTCAAGTTCCTGCATTTTATACCTTATTATTTAGTTCTAATTTGAAGGTTTTTTCTGTTTATAATAGTCACGCGTAAGTAAATATTTTGTTTGAAGCAAATATTATTGTTTGCGCTGTTTATACAGTTGGCAATAGTTTAAAATAATACCATTTTCTAAAATATATAAAAAATATCTCTCGAAATGCTGAAAATTTGAATTTAAAATAGAAATAAAACCTCAAAAAATGAGTCAAATTAAAAATATAAATGCAGTCTGCACACTGGGAACTTCTAATGAATAAAATGATCTAAAAATGGTTAAATTCCCATGTATAGTTTTGCTCCTACACTGTTAAAAATTTTGCAGCATTCTGGCAGGTCATTCGACTGTTTTTTGAAAAAACGGTTTGATAACCATAATTTAACTATATTCTGACCATAAAATGGCCAATAATATGGTGAGAATAGTGTTAAAATTACAGTTGTGTAACCGTTTTCGGAAAAAACGGTCAAAGGACTGCCAGAATGCTGCAAAATTTTAACAGTGTATAAAACTTTTTTAATGGAACGATTTTGTCCAACTTTAGCATTAAATATCTCTTAAAATAATTCTTCGATTTGAAAACTATCTGCATCAGCGTGCGTATCAAACATTTTTCTGTAATACCACCGATTTTCATATTTTTTTATGCAATAGTTTTCTAAATATAAACGAAGAAAGACCTCCGGTCAAAAAAAATTCACAACCGGCGGCGTCGGTGAAAGCGTCCAGTCATTCAACCGTTTTGTGAATAAACAGTTTCATAACCGTAATTTAACTATATTCTGACCATAAAATGGCCAATAATATGGTCAGAATAGTGTTAAATCACGGTTGTGTAACCTTTTTCGGAAAAAACGGCCAAATGACTGGGCAGAATGCTGCAAATTTTTAACAGTGTAGTTATTTTTTTTAGAATAGAGAGAAACTTCTAAGTATTTCTTTTACTCTCACTTCTATCTAATCGTTAAAATAAAAATGTCTTCTTTTTAATGTGGATTAACCACACTTAAGCATTTTTCTCTTGTGACCTCCTGTGCCTCACCTAGTCGAATCACCTTAGCAGATGTTAATTTGCTCTGCAGCTAGGTAATCCAGAACCCCATCTAAATTGTTCCTTCGTGTATCTATATTACAAAGGACAAACGTGTCCGTGCGTAACGCTGATTTCATTTTGATGGTGGCAATAGCAGATGTTTAAATTTAACTTAATAAAATCAATCAAAATAGATTTAATAGAAGCAATCTTAATAGAATCAATAGAAATTATGGTTAGAAAAGAGGAAGTTTGTAACAATAACATCTCATTTAATATCCCTAAACTTTGGATGCATATGTTGAAATAATCTTTTGCAACTCATTTTATTCATCTCGTATTTTTCAAAGTCAAGTACGCACTGCTATTTTTGATTTGAGCAAAGTTTGTCTCTTTCGTTTCCAGTTCTACATTTATTTGTATCGCCTTATAACAGATGTGGCCACTGCAAGCCACATTGTTCATTCGATTTTCTTTTATTCATTCTTTACCTGATAGACGGCGCTATTCTTTAAATCATTTGAAATTTTATTTTATTTTTTGTCTGATAGATGGTGCCATTGCATGTTTTCTTGATTGTAATTGATTAAAGTAATTTTTGATTGGATATATAACGAACCTTTAGATTCAAGACGGTTTTGCTCTGTTTTTAGAAGAAATTACGACAACGTTTTCTTGATGAAGGTCACAGACGATGTCCGAAACGATGAATATTTTAAGGGGGTAGGATACCTTTGAACACGTCGAAAAAGTAAAAAATATCGCTATGTTCCAAGCTTCAAAACTTGTGTAATAAATCAAAAATAAAAATCAAACTTCATTTAAATGTAAAGCTCGTATTTAAATTTATATTTAAAAATATACATATACTTGTAAATTCATAAATAAATGTTGAAATGATAAGTTTAAAAATATATCATAAAAAATCTTGCGAACATGATAAATCTGAAAATATGCATATAAAGAGAAAATGTTTGTGAAAATAAATGCATAATAGAGTTACCTTTATACTAAAACCAGAATATTTGTAAAAAATATTGACTAAATTAAAAAAATTAACAAAAAATTAAAAATTTTCACTTTTTGAAAAGTATTTACAAAGTACAAAAACAGAAAAAAAATAAAATTTTAGATTTTTCTGGTTTTAAGTTGTAGATAATACAGAAATCAATATGTGGTAAAAATTTCTTTTGATTGCCGTGCATATTTTTTTAGTAACACTGCGCACAGTATAAAAATTCATCGTTTTGAATAAACGCAACGCAAAGTTTAATTATCTTATGTAGTCATAATAAAACCGCTATAATTAGTAAATTAGTGAGAATTTTTTAATGCGGTTTTTTGCATATTGTTCAGAAATGATTACGGAATCAAAATATTTATTTAAAAAAATTCGAAAATTTTGATGGTTTAAAGGTATTCTACCCCCTTAACTGTATTTTAATGTTTGTATAGTTTTTAGACTTTGCAATAATTTATACACCGTTTAGTAAACTTGTGATATTTATTTTGATGTTTATATATAAACGTCTTTTATTGCAATTTTTAAAACTTCTAAATATCACACATTGTCAATTTTTAAAACGCCGAATAGGGAAAAAATGTACCTTCTAATGCAATTTACTCAATTTTTATTGTTTTTAAATTAATTTTCAAGCATTCAAGAATTGCTGACATTGGTTTTCCCAATGTGTTATCCGTTTTCAACTGGTTTAATTAGAAATCGTATTTCAACCTATTAAACGTTGACGTTTTGTTACAGTATTCTAAATATGTTGTAAAGTGTTGCATAATTTATGCTTGACGCATGATTTTTTCTTCCTTGTTTATCTTATTCCCCATTGTACAAGAATTATTTTATCAAGCGACATTAAACAATTCAGTTTTTTAATACATCTTACACTTAAGACAAATTAATGGAAATATCCTAAGATGAAGAGATTACGTGTTTTGTGCTTTCAAATCGCGTATGCGACTGCTGATCTTAATTCTTGTGTAAATATACTTCACTCTCTCGATGTTTTCATTAATACTGTTCTTTAACATACTGTGTTTTACTTTCTTCTTTCTTTACAAGACGAAAGTATTTTATTCATGAAAATTTTCGACTTCCAATTTTAGACGGATTTACACGTTTTAGGGGTCAGAGATTCCAAAAAACATTTATTACAAAATGTCTGTCTGTGAGTCTGTGAGTCTATGAGTCTGTCTGTCTGTCTGTATGTATGTGACACAAATTTTGTGGCCGCTCTATCTGAAGAACTAATGCACGAAATTTAATAAAAATTTATATTCAGGAAGTCCCTAATATAGGTTGATTCAGATTAGTTTTTGGTGTAAATCGCCCAGCAGGTGGCGCTGCTATGCTGCATTTTGCAGGATTTCCGCAATAGCTCTATCTCAAAAACTACTGCACGGATTTTTATAAAACTTCAGATTCAGTTACTACTTGATATTGGTTGTAGCCGTTTACGTTTTGGTGTAAATCGCCCAACAGATGGCCCTGCTATGCTGCATTTTGCAGGATTTACGCTATTTTCGCAGTAGCTCTATTTCAAGAACTAATACACACACTTTCATCAAACTTTGGATTTAGTTAGTCCTTGATATGGAATTATGCTGACTACGTGTTGATGTAACTCGCCCAATAGGTGGCGCTGTTGTGCTGCATTTAGAACGATTTGCGCAACAGCTCTATCTCAAGAACTAATGCACGAATTTCCCCCAAATTTCATATTCAGCTAGACGTTGACATAAGTTGATGATGTTTAGGCTCTGGTGTAAATCACTATATAAGTGGCGCTACTATGCTGTATTTTGCTGGATTTACACGATTTCAACGATAGTCATATCTCAAGAACTAATGCACGGAATTTCATCTTTTTAGAATCCTTATGATGAGCATAGATTGCCATTTAATTTTGGCAAAGTGATAACGAATTTTGAAGTATTGACATGTATGAGATAGAAGAAAGTTTTGGGATTGGTACATCCGACTAGTTTATTATTGTAGTAGGACCTTTCTTGAGAAAAATATAAGCTTGAGTAAATTTCAATTACAAAAAAAATATTTTACTCATCACGCTTCAGTTGCCTCAATGTTACACTGTAAATATATATATATATATATCCAATTAACAGAAAAATACTGTTAATTTTGGTGCAAGTGGAAAAACGTTTAATTTACAGAAAATATCTGTAATTTTTCATTAAAACAGTTTTTTCCTTTAAAAAAAAGAGATTTTTTCTGTAAAATTACAAAATCTAATTTCTTGTACAGAAAAAAACTGTTTTTCTTTAAACAATCTTTTTTTTTCTGTAAAAAATACATTTTTTATCTGTAAAAATTACAGACTTGTTTTACAGTGTAGGCAACCATTATTTACTCCAGCATTTAGTAAATTTTAAGAGCAAGGGTCTTCATAGAATAATAAATGACATTTATACTTGTAAAATTATGCAGGAAAATCACTTAAAATCATCCGAACTAAGCTAATAATATCGAAAAGTAATAAAAATACACTTAAAAGGCATATAAATGCCTTTATTCAGATCAACATATGTTTCATCGCTAAGATGGCGACATTCTCAAAATCTTTGTTCATACAATTTTTTAAAAACAAGAAATTGTAAATAGAACCACGAGACAAAGTGTATAACGAAAAGCATGTGCAAACATAAAATAAAATAAAATAAAAATGGATATTTCTGAACATGAATTAATTTCTACTATTGTTTCTAATTCTGCAGAGCATCTCTTTCCAAATTTTAGGTAACTCAATGGAGTTCGAATCACTGCAAATATTCTCACTGCGTAAAAATTATTTATCAATTTCTTGTTTTCAAAATTTTTGCAAAAATAATTGTATCAACAAAGATCTTGAGAATGTCGCTTTCTGAGCACAGTGTTGCCAGTGAGCTACTTTTTTTAAAATGCAGATTTCTTGATTGTCACCCCTTTTTTGAAATGGTAAAATTCGCGTTACTTAATGACATATTAATTAAAGCGAAAACGTGGGGAATTTTACCTTTAAAAAAGTGGTGACAATCAAGAAATCTGAATAATAAAAAAAAGTAGCCCACTTGCAACACTGTCCGATATAGGTGCAGATTCCTAAAATTTTTAAGGAGCCAGTGGCTCCTAAACCCTAAAAATCCAGTCGCCACTTTGGCTCCTAGCCAAAATCTAGCGGCCACATTGTGAAACAAACTCATAAAAGAATAGTGTTTATATGGAAAAAACTTAACAATAAAACTCAGGCATTCAAAATGAAAAAGAACTTAATAAATACACATGTACAACAAAACACAGACTAATTATAACAAATGTGCATATTTAATTTAATCCTAAAGTTCTTGAAACTTTGATATTACAAAAGTATAATATAAATCTGGAAAAATCAGAAGATAAAGTCGGACAAGATACAATTGAATAACAAAACATGTATAAGCTAAGCAGTCATGATAATGGGAAATATTAGGAAAACTTTATTTCTTATTTTGATTTTGTCATATAAAAGTATATAAAAAAATTTAGGAATGTGTAATATTATTTTGCACTATAAAAATCTTGCACTTGCAGAAAGCATTTACAGAGCAGAAATATACCTCGTGTTAAGTATTTTTTCATGCGAGTTTCTTTTTCTTTTTGTTCTTTTTTCTTCAGAGTTCGGAATCCTCTATCTTCGCGACTCTATGATCCAAAACCCTTAAATAATCACCGAGATCTCAAAAATACTTTTATCAAGGTCCTACTTGATCTCGGCCAGTGAAAAGAGCAGGTGCAAAAGAAAAAAAAATCAAAATTCCTAAAGGGGCCTAAAGGTATACCTAAAGGTGCACATATTGATCATTTGTAAGAAAAACTAGGTCATTTTACCCTCAATTTGATGTGTGATTTGTTGTAAATATTCCAAATTAAACTGTTATAACATACCATTGAAACTGGGACATTCTTTTATGTACACTCTGTATTTGGTATGGTTGCTATTACTTGTAGTATGCCAACTTAGCCTCAAGTTATGCCAACAACCTCATTAAGCCTACGGCATTTATTGCACACTTTTACTGAAATTCATAAGGAACAATATACACTTATGCATTAAGGGGGTCCGGGACACAAAAATCTTCAAATTTTGCAAAAACATTATTTTTCATTAAAAATTTCTCTGTTTTTTACTGCTTAAAATAACATTTAAATCATGTTTCTATCTGAATTAGGACAAAAAATATTAATTTTTTGTTTTGAATTGTTTTCAAAATCTAGCATTTCAAGCAATGGCTGTCATGGAAACGACTTTGCGAAAATGCGTTTTTCTTCATGATAGGTTTTTTCACCATATCTCGTATTTAAATTTGTATAACTCAAGAACCGTTAAAGATAAACGGTTCAAACTTGAAACATATATTTTTCATTTGTTTTACTTTGATTCTGATTCAGCATATTTAAAAAAAAATATTTACTTTTGATTTTTTTCCTTTTTTTATTTTTAAGTTGCACCACTTTTTTTTTTTCATTTTTTCGTAATTTTTTTTTTTTTTTTTTTTTTTTTTTTTTTTTTACAAATTAATATTTTTTTAAATGCTGAATCAAAATTAAAATTTACATATTTTTGTTTATTTAAATGAAACAAAATTGAAATTCGATAAATAATATTCCGAGTTATAACGATTTTAAATATCCCACTTTTTTAATAAATTTTAATTTTTTTTTTTTCAAAACATTATGAGAAGTTTTATCATGTGATTTTGTTTACAAATGATAAGATTAGTCATCACAAAAAAATTCAGAATTTTAACTCAATAAATAAAAATTATTTTAAAATGTGTCCCGGACCCCTTTAAATTGCCTACGACAACAAAGCCGTAACCAATACATCTCAAGCCTATTACTAAAATCAGTAATCATCTAACCTTCCATAGTCGGTTAGCTGCACTTTACTAACGATATAACATTTGCGTAGGTTTTCAGAGTACACAAAAAGTTTTATTAGGCGTCTATAAACAATTCAATTTCCAAATAGAGCTTACATTTAAGTCAATATATGAAAATATCCGAAGACAAAGGAGAAACGTGTTTAGAGCTTTGAAATCGTAAATGCGTCTATTGATCGTAATTATTGGGTAAATATATTTTATGTTCTGGCTATTTACATTAATAGTTCTCTTCTATAAAGATAAAAATTTATATCATTACATATAGGCTTTCAAAAGAAAAACGTAGTCTTGTAAAATCTTGAGTTTCAAATTAGAAAATACCTTAATCATTATATTCTATTTACACTTAATTCTTTTTAAATCGTATTAAAAGATTTAAAACTAACTTATTTATATTAATCTTCTCTCAAGTGAAGAATGTACTACGTACTACTGTTCATATAAAACTCAAATCGTGATAATTTATGATAAAAGCCATTGTAAATATAATTATTAAAATGTTTATTATGTTTTAGAAAGGGTCTAAATGGGGTGTTTAAAAGCAATTAAAATCATACAGAATTTTTTTTTTTGAAAATGTTTATGTAGTTAGTTTCAAAACAATATATATATTAATTATAAATTATATATGTAGGTATTAATGGAAATCATATTTAAAAATGGTGGGTACCAAATTGCATATTATAAATAATTTTAGATATGTAATATATAAGATTATAATCTTACAACTTAAAATGCAGCACAAGAATTATATCAAATTTGATACACTGTAGTTTTAAAATTGCAAATTTATTGAGGGAAAAAAATCTTAAGTCATTTTATAACAACGTAATCCTCTAAACTGCTTTTTTGAAAGATTTCCGGAGTACATAACAAGTTTTATTAAGCGACATTAAACAATTCATTTTCTAAATATAGCTTACATTTAAGACGATTTATTGAAATATCCTTTTTTCTGCTATCAAGTTGTGAATATGCCTGAAAATTCTAATTCTTGTGTAAATATATTTTATGCCATCACTATTTACATTAACAGTGCTCTTCAATAAATATGTAAATGTTCTATCATTGCAAAAAGAATTTTTAAGAAATTGTAAGCTTTTGTAAATATTAACATAAAAAGATAACTATGTTAATCCTTATATTTCAGTCGCACTTTATTTTTCTGAATAACAAATAATTTAAAATTCGGATGTTATATCGCTTATTAATTGTTTTTTAAGTGTAGCCTGTACTTGTTTTGATAAAATTAAAAATATGATGAACTTTAAATTCAATTTATTTATGCATGTTTTGATGGTATATTGCGAAATTTATATTATAGAAGTATTTTGAAAAAAAGTAATCGATATTAATTAAAAAATATATAAGTATTGTTCGTAGTACTGCATGTGATGAAATTTTCACAATATTTCACAAATGTGATGAAATTTTCACAAATTTTCACTTATTTTGTACTTTTTATTTTGTTACAGTAAACTTTACAGCAAAAGAAATATGATTTACCGTTAAGGATATGTGTATCACTTTCATAAATCCCTATTTCCAAAACCATGTTCATTACAATTAAGGTATATAGGGTGCAAACTAAACATCCAAAAAATTTTGAACGGGTAAAATAAGAGTTCTGGAGCACAGGGATAAATTTAGTGGGTGGCCTGTAGGGACTTTACCCCCTCCACACACACACACACACCGTAGCATCAAAATATCCCACCTGCAAGACGTGATATTTTCAGATTTGCAAATATTTAAAAGTGGAAATTACACACCACCCCCCGGAATTCCATACTGCTCCACACAACTGCAAATTTACAACACGGAGATAAATGTCCGAATTGAAAACTAGTAAAATAAGTATATATTCAAATAATAATAACAAAAGATCGTTTGGTTTTAATGCCTGCATTATATTATACGTATACTTTTATACTATACATTTTACATAGATATATATTTTTAAATGAACTTTAAAGGGATTCCAAAAAATAAACCTAAGAATTTTCAGCACAGATGCTGTAACGCCAATAAAATCTAACTTAAAGAATTACTCTTAACTCAAATAAAAAGAACTTTGAGTTCATTTTCTACATTTTTTTATTGTCGAAACACGGACACACATATAAGCAACACACATACAGTCTTACACATAATAGAATTTATCCTTTTTGGAGCGAATCGCTCCTTCAGCAGAACCGATAACTGCATTCGGTCGTGTCACAGCAGCATCTCATCCACTGGGCCTTTTTCGAGATATCAGTCTATCTCCTAGCCACCCCACGTGGTATACATTGAGTCATTTTAGTCAAAAAAGTTTCAGTTCTTACAAATTGCTACGCAGCACTTCTCAAGATATTTGCATCATTAAATCTGTTTACACGTTCCATCTGGATTTTGTGAAACATTGACATGTGAATTTTATAGATAGGCATCTGGAGGTCCCAATTAAAAATGTTTATTACGCTATGGCTATCTGGTCTCTGAGTGAGCTCAGATAAAACGTCACAATGCATATATGAGTAGTATTTTTGGAAATAGACAGCTCTAATCATTTAAGGATATTGAGGTTGTGGACGGATCTTGCGACTGAGAAATTGTTTATATGATTGATCATGATCGACAGATGTGGAAGGCTATATTAGGAACAAATTACACATGTTTGTGCATTGCATTGAGCACTTGAACACAAAAAGAAAAGCACACAATTTGTACACAACAGAATAAACGAATGAAAAAAGGTATTCAAAGAAAATCGTTTTTAGTAGGGGATATAGTGGATGGCCAGCAGCTTGAACACCTTTGAGGCACAGAGTCAATGAAACTATTAATGGGGAGCAACAGTATTCTATCCCACTACTCCAGAAAAGCTCCTTCAAGTTCTTGAGAGTTGGTGAGGTTAGTAGGTGGCCATCAACTCGTCTGCCTAGAATGTCCCAAACATGCTCTATTGGGTTCATGCCCGGATAACAAGCTGGCCATTCCAGTCGTATGATTCCTAACTCGAAAAGGAAATCATCCACCAAGTGAGCACGATGTGGTCTGGAATTGTTTTCCATTTATATGACGTCATATCCAATTGTTGCAGCGTAAGGGACCTTAGTATAGGTCTTGGGATCCATAGACCTATAATAATATATTTGACTTGGGATCCTTAGGACCAGCGTATAGGTCTTGCGATCTCATCCCTAAATCGTTGATCTGCTAGAGCTCCATTTTTAATGATGTGGAAATCGGTGCGTCCATCAATGGAGATGCCAGAATAGGCCATCACTCACCCACCACCAAATCTGACACTTCCTTGCACGAACGCAGTTGTTTCTAGTGCCACGTTCCCGACAGATGAAAATACACCTATTATCAGGATGAACAGAAAAACGGAATTCGACAGAAAAAGAATATTGTGTCATTTATTTCTCGTCCAGTTCACATGCTCTGTTGCCCACTCCCTGCGTGCGCCACAGTGCCTTGAATTTAACGTTTTACATACCATTGGTCTGCGAGCATACAGGCCTACAGTGTGGATCCTGTTTCGGACAGTTTGAGTCGAAACTGTGGTGCCAGTAGCCGAGCAAAGATAGTGTTGAAGATGAGTAACATTAATATTTCGGTGTCTCCGAGCCGTTAGTGTTACATGTCGATCTTCATTGGGCGTTGTTGCACGTCAGGGCCGTTCCAGGGCCATTCCATGAAAAACTGACAAAATGTTCTGCGCGAGAAACTTACATAAATACCTATATCTATTGACTTGTAAGTTGTCAAAACGCAAACTATACAATAAAAATGACAAAAATCTCTAGATTTTCATATTACCATAGTTGTTTTAAATTGAGGATATAATAACATTGTTAAAACAGTAGAAATTTGTAGAAGAGCTGTCCCACACGTGACATGGAATTACACGAACACAAAAATGGAGGATAAAATGATTCAGTTTTTCCTTAATGAGAATTTATTGTAGAATGCTGATACATAGATTTAATAGATAAGTAATTGTAGTTAATTGATTCTTTCGATAATTTAAAGATTATGAAATCACTTTATTCATAATATTTCCAACTTGAAATTCCAAAAAATCAGACAAATCAAGGAATATTTATGCCTAAAGCCAAAACATGTACAGTTCAAAACTAAAAAAGAAAGTCACATAAATATGCATTTTTTCCCCTTCAGAATATTAAAATATTGCAGGTTTTATTTCTGAAAAGTTGCTTATTATTCACCCCTGTGAAATATTCTTACTCAGAACAAAGTTATTATAATTTATACACCGGAGAACGTATAAAGTCGTTTAGGCAACTTTCTCTGCATGCAAATGGGACATCATTAGAAGTTTTAGGTAGCTTTCTTTACAAAAAGCTACCTATTGCAGCCGTTCGGAGGAAAGCGATTTCAAAAAATTTTGGTATATTTTCATCGATCATGACCCCCAGACCCCGAAACCACCCTCCGTTCAAAATTGATATATATATATATATATATATATATCTGACCTATGTCATACTGTAACTCTCGTATTTATGAACCGATTTGGATGTAATTCGGTGTGTACATAGTACATACCAATGTCTCGACCGAGTTCGTTGGCCAGCTTCATCCGCCATTTTGTTTCAAAATGGCGGCCATTTAAAAAATTTTTAAAAATTTAAAATTTGAAATGTGGTACCAAAAAATTAAAAATGGAAAAATATTTTTTTCTTATATATTTGACCTTTATACAAAGACTCCGTAGCAGTTTTTGTTTCGTCCATATCTTAAAAAATGACTGAGTTATAGCATTTTGAATTTCTAGCGAAGCTGATATTTTGAAACGTCCTGAATTTTGTCACGCGATAAAAGGCGTATTTATGAACCGATTTGGATGTAACTTCGTTTATAAATAGTAAAGACCAATGTCTCGACCGAGTTCGTTGGCCAGCTTCATCCGCCATTTTGTTTAAAAATGGCGGCCATTTAAAATTTTAAGAAAAATTTAAATTGGAAATGTGGTACCAAAAAATTGAAAATTGAAAAAATATTTTTTTCTTATGTGTTTGACCTTGATAAAAAGATTCGAGAGCAGTTTTTGTTTCGTTTATATCTTAAAAAATGGCTGAGTTATAGCATTTTGAATTTCTAGCGTGGCTGACATTTTGAAACGCCCTGATTTTTGCCACGTGATAACAGACCTATTTATGAACCGATTTGGATGTACCTTGGTGTGTACATAGTACATACAAATAACTCAACCGAGTTCGTTGGCCAGCTTCATCCGCCGTCTTGTTTCAAAATGGCGGCCATTTAAAAAAATTTTAAAAAATTTAAATTTAAAATGAGATGCCAAAAAATTGGAAAATGAAAAATATTTTTTTTTCGTATGTGTTTGACCTTAATACAAAGATTCCGGAACAGGTTTTGTTTCGTCTATATCTAAAAAAATGGCTGAGTTATAACATTTTGAATTTCTATTGTGGCTGACATTTTAAAACGACCTGATTTTTGTCTTTCGATAACAGGCGTATTTATGAACCGATTTGGATATTACTTGGTCTGTACATAGTGCATACCAATGTCTCGACCGAGTTCGTTGGCCAGCTTCATTCGCCGTCTTTTTTCAAAAGGGTTGCGATTTTTTTTTAATGTATTTTAAAATTTAAAATGAGGTATTAAAAAATTGGAAAATGAAAAAGATTTTTTTATGTGTTTGGCCTTGATACAAAGATTCGAAGCAGTTTTTGTTTCTGAAAATTTGTTCTTTTGTTTATATCTTACAAAGTGGTTGAATTATAGCACTTTGATATTCTATCATGGCTAACACTTTGAAACGATCTTGTATTTGTCACGCGATACCACACGTATTCGCCTATTTCGATGGAAGAAGGCATGTGGATAGTATACATCAATATCTCGACCATGTTCGCTGGCCAGCTTCATCAGCCATCTTGTTTCAAAATGGCGGCCATTAAATTAAAAAAAATTATATTTAAAGTGAGGTGCAAAAAAATTAGAAATTGAAAAAGATTTCTTTCTTAAGTATTTGACCTTGATATAAGGATTCAGGAGCATTTTTTGTTTGTCTTTATCTTAAAAAATTGCTCAGATATAGTAGTTTCAATTCCTAACGTGGGTGACATTTTGAAAAATCTGATTTTTTGCCTGCGACAGCACTCGTTTATATCAACCGATTCCGATGTGAGTGAGCATGTGCACAGCAATTACTAAGGTCTCGACCAAGCTCACTGGTTAGCCTCATCCACCATGTTGTCTTAAAATGGCAGGCACTTTAAGAAATCGCCGAATTTGGCAGCCAAATATAAGTTACTTTAATTAAAAGCAGCTTGGATAAAGCTGACTAATTTCGCGAAATTCTCATTCATAATGATTTAGTATTGATAAAAATTAGTATTGAATCTCCTACATTCGGTTTCCACTTAATTGAGCTTCGTGTGTTTGAATAATATAAGTTGGCCTTTTTAAAATAAAGAATATGAAAGCTACCTCTTCCTCCCGGCACTGGCCGGAAGGACTTTTTCATATCATCTGCTTCCGATATTTGAATTTTTATTAACACGGTGGAATAAATTTGTGGTCTATTTTCTTTATAACAGGTTCGTTTCGAAAGTTTATCGCATTGTGCATGATTGAAAAATGTTCCTTTTCTTCTTTTTTCCATAAAATTGATTTGAGAATTATCACGAAATTGAAATACAAATTTTTCTGAACTGCAAAGGTTTAAAATTTATTTCCTTTTGATTTTTTATCTAGACATTCGGGAATTAAACTTATAGGCAGTTTCACACAAGAACTTATTAGCTACTGGAGTATTTTACATTTCATGCAATTTAAAAGTGTTTTTAGGTGCGTTTGTAATTATATAAATACGTAGCACATATAGTTGTCGTCTGGTCTGTCCGATTGTTTGTCTGTCCGTCTGCATATGATGGCTCAAAAACTACCCAACCGAGTGTTTTGAAATTTAATATACATAATCGTTGCAGAATTTTGTTGACTCATTTCAAATTTTATGAAAATCAAAGCAAAAATTAAAAAGATACTAATAAAAGTTTTCTTCATTCTATTAAAATCTCTCATACGTATTTAATTCAATGATATCCCATGATAGGTAATAATTTTAAGTTTAAATGGTGAGTATTCCGTTCAGTCCTTTCATACGCAATTAATTCAATGATATCGCGTGATAGGTAATGATTCTAGGTTGCCATGGTGATTAAGTCTTTTTTTTAAGTTGGAGTCCTATTATTTCCGTATTACTGATTTTAATATATAGTATAATTGTAATAAGTTCTGTATTCATGCATTTTTGCTTAAGTGCGCAACAGCTATTGCACCAAGATCTGAATGTTTATAAAACTTGTTAGAGTACGGACGCGCCTCATTTGCCACGTTTGACGTACAATTTCCGTGTTATTATTTTATTAAATTATATTACTGTATATAAATATGAAATTTTGTAAACGATTTTCCACTCACTTCCTAGTATGCTTGATTTCTAGACATACACAGCAAAAAAATTCTATTTTCCGACGTCTAAAAAAAATGTAGTCGTATTAATGAACAGCTAAGTATTATATTTCATAAGAAATATTACTTTGAAGTGTGTGTGTGTTCCACAAAATTCTACAAATCAAAGAATATTTATGACTAAAGCCAAAAAATGCACAGTTCAAAACTAAAAAAGAAATTCACAAAAATATGCATTTTTTTTTTCTTCAGAATATTAAAATATTGCAGGTTTTGTTTCTGAAAAGTTGCTTATTATTCACCTCAGTGAAAATTTTCTTAGAACAAAGTTATTATAATTTATACACCGGAGAACGTATAAAGTCGTTTATGCAACTTTCTCTGCATGCAAATGGGACATCATTAGAAGTTTTTCATATCATCTGTTTCCGATATTTGAATTTTTATTAACACGGTGGAATAAATTTGTGGTCTATTTTCTTTATAATAGGTTCGTTTCGGAAGTTTATCGCATTGTGCATGATTGAAAAATGTTCCTTTTCTTCCTTTTTCCATAAAATTGATTTGAGAATTATCACGAAATTGAAATACAAATTTTTCTGAACTGCAAAGGTTTTAAATTTATTTCTTTTTGATTTTTTATCTAGGCATTCGGGAATTAAACTTATAGGCAGTTTCACACAAGAACTCATTAACTACTGGAGTATTTTCTATTATGTTCAATTTAAAAGTGTTTTTAGATGTGTTCGTAATTATATAAATACGTAGCATATAGCGTCGCCGTCTGGTCTGTCCGATTGTCTGTCTGTCCGTCTGCCCGCATAAACGGCTCAAAAACTACCCAACCGAATGTTTTGAAATTTAATATATATAATCATTGCTTAATTTTGTTAAGTCATTTCAAATTTTATGAAAATCAAAGCAAAAATTAGAAAGATATTAATAAAAGTTTTCTTCATCCTATTAAATTTTGTCATACGTATTTAATTCAATGATATCCCATGATAGGTAATAATTTTAAGTTTAAATGGTGATTATTCTATTAAATCCTATCATACTCAATTAATTCAGTGATATCGCGTGATAGGTAATGATACTGGGTTGTCATGGTAATTACGTCTTTTTTTAAGTTGGAGTCCTATTATTTCCGTATTACTGAATTTAATATACAGTATAATCGCAATAAATTTTCTATTCGTGCATTTTTGCTTAACTGGGCAACAGCTATTGCACCAAGATCTGAATATTTATAAAACTTGTTAGAGTACGGACGCATCTCAATTGCAACGGTTGACGTACAATTTCCGTATTGTTTGTTAATTAATTTTTATTACTGTATGTAAATATGGAATTTTGTAATTTATTTTCCTCTCATTTCCTAGTGCGCAAGATTTCTAGACATATATAGCAAAAAAATTCTATTTTCCGAGGAATGACAAAAAAGGAAATCGTATTCATGAACAGTTTAATATTATGTTTCATAAGAAATATTACTTTGATGTGTGTGTGTGTGTTCTACAAAATCCTACAAATCAAAGAATATTTATGCCTAAAGCCAAAAAATGCAGCGTTCAAAATTAAAAAAGTAATTCACAAAAATCTTTCTTCTTCAGAATATTAAAATAACGCAGGTTTTATTTCTGAAATGTTGCTTATTATTCATCCCGGTTAAAATTTTCTTACTCAGAACAAAGTTATTATAATTTATACACCGGAGAACGTATAAAGTCGTTTAGGCAACTTTCTCTGCATGCAAATGGGACATCATTAGAAGTTTTTCATATCATCTGCTTCCGATATTTGAATTTTTATTAACACGGTGGAATAAATTTGTGGTCTATTTTCTTTATAACAGGTTCGTTTCGAAAGTTTATCGCATTGTGCATGATTGAAAAATGTTCCTTTTCTTCTTTTTTCCATAAAATTGATTTGAGAATTATCACGAAATTGAAATACAAATTTTTCTGAACTGCAAAGGTTTAAAATTTATTTCCTTTTGATTTTTTATCTAGACATTCGGGAATTAAACTTATAGGCAGCTTCACACAAGAACTTATTAGCTACTGGAGTATTTTACATTTCATGCAATTTAAAAGTGTTTTTAGGTGCGTTCGTAATTATATAAATACGTAGCACATATAGTCGTCGTCTGGTCTGTCCGTCTGCATATGACGGCTCAAAAACTACCCAACCGAGTGATTTGAAATTTAATATACATAATCGTTGCAGAATATTGTTGACTCATTTCAAATTTTATGAAAATCAAAGCAAAAATTAAAAAGATACTAATAAAAGTTTTCTTCATTCTATTAAACTCTCTCATACGTATTTAATTCAATGATATCCCATGATAGGTAATAATTTTAAGTTTAAATGGTGAGTATTCTGTTCAGTCCTTTCATACGCAATTAAATCAATGATATCGCGTGATAGGTAATGATTCTAGGTTGCCATGGTGATTAAGTCTTTTTTTAAGTTGGAGTCCTATTATTTCCGTATTACTGAATTTAATATATAGTATAATTGTAACAAGTTCTGTATTCATGCATTTTTGCTTAAGTGCGCAACAGCTATTGCACCAAGACCTGAATGTTTATAAAACTTGTTAGAGTACGGACGAGCCTCATGTGCCACGTTTGACGTACAATTTCCGTGTTGTTATTTTGTTAAATTATATTACTGTATATAAATATGGAATTTTGTAAACGATATTCCACTCACTTCCTAGTATGCCAGATTTCTAGACATACACAGCAAAAAAATTGTATTTTCCGAGGTCTAAAAAAAATGTAGTCGTATTAATGAACAGCTAAGTGTTATATTTCATAAGAAATATTACTTTGAAGTGTGTGTGTGTTCCACAAAATTCTACAAATCAAAGAATATTTATGACTAAAGCCAAAAAATGCACAGTTCAAAACTAAAAGAGAAATTCACAAAAATATGCATTTTTTTTCCTTCAGAATATTAAAATACTAGAAAGGTAGCCCGTCAAAAATGACGGAAATTTAGATATAAAGATATATACAACTCATGTGCAAGAATATGAGTTTTCTCGCTTGTAACGCAGTGATAGATGAAAATAACATATTTTAAGAACGAAATACATTTATGAAAAACTGTGTAGAGTAGAAGACCATTAATCTCCACAGTTTGGTTCTAAGTGTTCTGCAGATTTGAGGATTTTTGCGGTCATGTCTATTCAGTCTTTGTTTACATTTTTTTAAATTTCATATATTGGACAATTTAGATTGTTAAGCCTTAAAAATAAATAAATTACACACTTGAAGTAAGATAAAAACTATTAAATTATCGTATACGATTTCATGAAATGTTATTATATGGTATTATATGTGTGTGCTTCACGATCTTGGTTACGACTTTGGCTGCAACTTTTCATAATTCTAATAGTGTGGACCTCTATAACAAAAAAGTAACCAGTTTTTAGTAAAATTTCTGATATAAAGTAATTTTCAAAATCGTGTGTAAAATTGCAGGCCATTCTCATGTTATGCCAGTCCCGGGAATAATATTTCTAACACTGAAGAGTTTCCATGTATATGTGGAATTTAGAAAAGCTTCTCCAAAAGAAAGGTCCTGAAATGACATTCCTCCAACTTCAAAGTTTAATCGGGCTCTGATGTTGTTTACTGAAATCTAATAAATACAGTTATTTTGAATATTACAACAGAATTAAACAGCTAAACTTATTTAACTTAAACTCGCTGTTACTTCCCGATGTTATTTTTTAGTATTAAGAAAGAAAATTATTTAAATTTTTCAAATCATGCACATTTATAATTTTTTTCCGTCTTTAATAACTAAATAATGAAAAAATATGCTTTTGTTCTGATCTCATAAATATGACAATAAAATAATGTAACTAAGAGACATTGCAAAATTAAATCTTTGTGATTTCAAACCATAAACAAATGATACCGCCACCATTTTACCTACTATGACGTCATTAGAATATTGTCCATTGATTGTTGGAGAACTTACTTTGTGAATGATTACCTCAATGATTTAATATTTTTTACGGTTCACGATGAATGAATCACTTGTGTTTGTTTAGGTTTATGGAATGAGATATTAAGCCGTGAACCTAATTTCAACTAAAGTTATCCAAGGATATATGTATTTTTAATCGAAATTAAAAACAATGCTTTGATCTCGAAATAAAATGTTTTAGTTTGTATAATTGGTTATTTCTGTTAATTATTTATTTAGGTACTTTTCCATTATAGCGCATTTTTAAAAAAAGCTTTGCATAATTCGGGCATCAGAAAGTGAGATATGTTGCCAAAATATACAGCTATGAAAACAAATCTAATGAACTTTTATTTTTGTTTATATATGCACTTATATACATAAAAAAATCCTTTCTAAAAATATATATAATGTTTTTTTTATATACAAATTACGGCACAGATTTCAGATATGAACCGGGATACCTATGGCGCTAAAATGGTGTTCTTTTGCTGGCTATTGTTTTTTATTTATTAATAAATTGTTTATTTACTTTTATTTTCTGTTTTTAAATTATATAAACTGTTTTGTTCTATAGTTATTATTCAAACTTTTATTTATTTATAGTTATTTCCTTTTCAAAATGATAGCAAATAATTTAAAAATATATAAGTAACTGGTATTCGAAAGCGAGATTTCTGCCGAATTGGCGTCAGAGAAAAATGACGCCAACCCCGATGCGTATATGACATCTGTGCAAAAATTACTTCTGTTTCTTTATAAAAATGGGTAAATAGCTTTTTTTTTTACATTAAATAAATTGTATGCATGTGCAAAAAATTGCTTGTGAGTATGAAGCAGTAAATAGGTTGTCAGAAAATACGTTGGCAAACTTCTTTCTCGCCAAGAAACTTTTCTCCGAAGTATTGTACGTACATAAGCAATGATTGCTAGAAATGCATTTTTAATTATGATATGCGCTTTTATGTTTCACTATATTTATGCATACTATAGCATTTATACCGTGTGTATAAATACTACAGTTCATATGCAGGGCTACACAAAAGAATTCGTAAGGGTTACTGAGTATGATAATAAATTGCTTAAAGGTGGTTTTTAAAGCAGTTTTACGCTGAACTGCATTTAGATTACTGAGAAATGTTTGTAGAATATAGATAAAATGATATACAGGGTCACGCAAAGAATTGGATACGTAACCGTCTATGGATGATAATATCTGGAAATATGATTTCAGTAGCTTTAAGAGTAGTTTAAATTAAATTTTAGCTAAATAGTGGCATGTAATAACGGTACTATTGGCTATGGACGGTAACTGCTGAAATCAATTTTTAAAAAAATTTATGCGTTTTCTAAAATGTTTACTTAGTTATCTTATTTACCTTATTTCCCTAAATAAAGAAATTTTGTTAAAGCATTCAGGATATGTTGGAAAGTGTTTCATATTCTATGCTTAACGCATGATTTTTCTTTCTTCTTTAGTCTTATTTTGTATTTATTTTATTCATAATTTTTAGTCTTATACTGCTTTATAGAAACTTTGGCACAGTTGTCATATATACCCCATATTGGAGCGATTTTTTCCGACGCCAATTTGGCGAAAACATCAACAGCATAAACAACAACATCCGGGATACCATATCAAGCAAAATAACGACACTTTGGCTACAGTTAAGTGCCCGTTGTGTACATGACATCTGTGCCGAAACTTTAATATTTCATGTTTAAAGTCTTCGCTCCACTCACCTTGCATATAGTATAAACTATAACGCAGATAGCGCAAAATAATAGACAGTTTGATACTTTTCCACTGTAGGGACTTTGGCGTTTTTTAAAAAAAGTTTGGTGTAATTTGGGCATCAGAAAGTGAGATTTGGGTACTTTTCCGTTATGCGGATACCATTGTCGCCAAGCGTAATAGTTGGCGCAAAATGAAAATCACGTGAACTGAGGCATTTAAAAAATAAAAGAAAATATATTGTCGTACTAAAGTGAGCATTTAAAAAATATAACATTTGAAAATTTCAGACTTTTACGAACTATTTCATTAAATCACAAATATATACTTAAAATAATTGAACAAATAACTGTTATAAAATAAAGCAATAAAATAAAACTCATATTAAACTGCTGGCATAAAATTACAAATATCTTTTAGCATTTTGAAATAATTGGCGCATTAGCATACATGGTACTTTTCCGTTATACGGACAGCATGCCAAAATGTATGCTAATGCGCCAATTATTTCAACCTGATCGTAGATTTTTATTGTAAACCATGCGAAACATTGTGATTTGTTATTTATGAAACGTGAATCACGTGAATGATTATTGTTTAACCTTAACCTTGGAAAGCTTTTTAATCTGCTATTAATCCAATTAAAAATGCTTTTTTTTATAAAGTTGTAGTTTACTTTTACTGCTGATGCTGAGATGGATTTTATCATTTGGCAATTACCAGATGCTGAGAAAGTTGTGATAAAACTGTTTCAGGAATTTGGAATTCTACATAATAAAAGATTGTGTTCAAAAAATCATGAAATGAAATTATGGATGAGTTCTGGAAATCCGAAATTGAGTTGTAGCTTACGATCATGCGAAGAAAGCGTAGGAATACGACAAAAAACTTGGTTTAAAGGATCGCGGGTGACTTTTCTTAATGCTTTGAGGTTTATATATTTATCGTGCAAAGAGTTGACATCGATTGAGTTTTGTGAGCTGCAACCTGCAACTTGATATGAACCACAACACAACAGTGGAATGGAATAGTTATTCGAGAGAAGTTTGTGCAAATGCTTTATGTTCACGACCAAATAGAAAAATCGGTGGACCTAATAAAATTATAGAAGTAGATGGAAGTCTTGTATTATTTATACTGTTTGATGGAAAGGATATAAAATAAATGAACTGCTAAGTGTTGGTTATGATCATTTCACAGTAAATCACAAATACAATTTTGTCGACCCTAATACTGGATGTCATACTCCAAATATTGAGAGATTATGGGGCATCGCAAAATGGCGCAACAAAAGACATCGGGGAGCTGTTCGTCATCATTTAGAGTCGTATCTCATAGATTTTATGCGGCGACGTCTTCATTCAAAAAATGAAATGTTTACTGCAATGCTGAAAGATATTTATAATTTTATGGGGTACAGATGTCATATTCGCCCCATATTGGCGCGATTTTTTTCGGTTGCCAATTTGGCGAAAACATGAACAGCATAAACAACATAATCCGGTTTACCACATCAAGCAAAATAACGACACTTTGACGCAAGTTAAGTACCTGTTGCCTATATGATATTGGCGACAGAAAAAAATCGCGCCAATGTGGGGCGAATATGACATCTGTTCCTTTTATGACAGCAGTTTAATATGATTTTTTATTTTATTACTTTATTGTATAACAGTTATTTGTTCACTTATTTTAAGTATATATTTATGATTTAATAAAATAGTTCGTAAAAGTTTGTAATTTTCAAATGTTATATTTTTTAAATGCCCACTTTACTATCGAGAATGTTTTTTCTTTTATTTTTCTAATGTTTCAATTCACGTGATTTTCATTTTGCGCCAACTATTGCACTTGGCGACAATGCTGCCCGTATAACGGAAAAGTACCGCATACATTTGGCATGGTGTCTGTATAACGGAAAAATATTGAGATTTGTTGTCAAATCATATAAACAGCTATGAAAACAAACTTGATGAGCGTTTTTTTCTTATATGTTTATTTTATATGTATATTATTCATGTTTTTATGTACAAATTACATCTGTTTCTGTATAAAATTAGAGAAACGGCTTTTTTTAAACGTATAAATAAATCGTATAAATATCGAAAAAAAATGCGTGTGTATATAAAATGAAACAGTGGATAGGTTCCCGGAAAATGTTGCCAAATTTCCTTTTTCCCCAAGGCACCTATACTGGAAAAGTACCTAAAGCACATTAAAATCGCGCAGTTAGGAGCTCATACAGTACAGCGTCGTCTATTGGCGGTTATTTTATTAGTAGCATCGAAAGGAAGATGTAAAGATGTACTTTAAATTCTCACCCATAGATTTTGAAAAAATATCTTAAAAGAGCGGAGTTTAATTTAAATTTTGGTGACATCCTTTATGAAAGATTAATAGTTTTAAATGGGAATTTCACCAAAACAGCCAGCTATCGCCAAGTTGGCCAACATTTGGCGCTACTGTGGTAACCCTGCATTAGTATTTTTCAACAATTACTCATTTCAATGAGGTGGTTCTACCGGAATCGTGAGGGACACACAGAGACTTGGATTTTATATAAATAGATTGCAGGTTTTATTTCTGAAAAGTTGCTTATTATTCACCCCGGTGAAAATTTTCTTACTCAGAACAAAGTTATTATAATTTATACACCGGAGAACGTATAAAGTCGTTTAGGCAACTTTCTCTGCATGCAAATGGGACATCATTAGAAGTTTTTCATATCATCTGCTTCCGATATTTGAATTTTTATTAACACGGTGGAATAAATTTGTGGTCTATTTTCTTTATAACAGGTTCGTTTCCGAAGTTTATCGCATTATGCATGATTGAAAAATGTTCCTTTTCTTCTTTTTTCCATAAAATTGATTTGAGAATTATCACGGAATTGAAATACAAATTTTCATGAACTGCAAATGTTTAAAATTTATTTCCTTTTGATTTTTTATCTAGACATTCGGGAATTAAACTTATAGGCAGTTTCACACAAGAACTTATTAGCTACTGGAGTATTTTACATTTCATGCAATTTAAAAGTGTTTTTAGGTGCGTTTGTAATTATATAAATACGTAGCACATATAGTCGTCGTCTGGTCTGTCCGATTGTTTGTCTGTCCGTCTGCATATGACGGCTCAAAAACTACCCAACCGAGTGTTTTGAAATTTAATATACATAATCGTTGCAGAATTTTGTTGACTCATTTCAAATTTTATGAAAATCAAAGCAAAAATTAAAAAGATACTAATAAAAGTTTTCTTCATTCTATTAAACTCTCTCATACGTATTTAATTCAATGATATCCCATGATAGGTAATAATTTTAAGTTTAAATGGTGAGTATTCTGTTCAGTCCTTTCACACGCAATTAATTCAATGATATCGCGTGATAGGTAATGATTCTAGGTTGCCATAAGTGATTACGCCTTCTTTTAAGTTGGAGTCCTATTATTTCCGTATTACTGAATTTAATATATAGTATAATCGTAATAAGTTATGTATTCATGCATTTTTGTTTAAGTGTGCAACAGCTAAAGCACCAAGATCTGAATGTTTATAAAACTGTTTAGAATACGGACGCGCCTCATTTTCCACGTTTGACGTACAATTTCCGACGTGTTATTTAATTAAGTTTTATTACTGTATATAAATATGGAATTTTGTAACCGATTTTCCACTCACTTCCTAGTGTGCTAGGTTTTCTAGACATATATAGCAAAAAAAATCTATTTTCCGAGGACTAACAAAAATAAAGTCGTATTAATGAACAATTCAATATTATATTTCATAAGAAATATTACTTTGAAGTGTGTGTGTGTGTTCCACAAAATTCTACAAATCAAAGAATATTTATGACTAAAGCCAAAAAATGCACAGTTCAAAACTAAAAAAGTAATTCACAAATATATGCTTTTTTTCCTTCAGAATATTAAAACATTGCAAGTTTTATTTCTGAAAAAATCCTTATTATTCACCCCGGTGAAAATTTTCTTACTCTGAACAAAGTTATTATAATTTATACACCGGATAACGTATAAAGTCGTTTAGGCAACTTTTCTTTGCATGCAAATGGGACATCATTAGAAGTTTTTCATATCACCTGCTTCCGATATTTGAATTTTTATTAACACGGTGGAATAAATTTGTGGTCTATTTTCTTTATAACAGGTTCGTTTCCGAAGTTTATCGCATTATGCATTATTGAAAAACTTTTTTTTCTTCCTTTTTCTATTAAACTGATTTGAGAATTATCGCGAAATTGAAATACAAATTTTTCTGAACTACAAAGATTTAAATTTATATTTCCTTTTGATTTTTTATCTAGACATTCAGGAATTAAACTTATAGGCAGTTTCACACAAGAACTCATTAGCTACTCGAGTATTTTCCATGATATGCAATTTAAAAGTGTTTTTAGGTGCGTTTGTAATTATATCAAATCGTGGCACTGGCACTTATTGTCGTAGCCTATTCCGTCCGTCTGTCCGCATATAACAGCGAAAAAACTACCTAACAGAATTGTTTGAAATTTAATATGCATAATCGTTGCAGAATTTTATCTACTCATTTAAAATTTTAAGAAAATCGAATCAAAACTTAAAAATGTGTTAATAAAAGTTTTCTTCATTCTGATAAATCCTATGATACGCAATTAATTTAATAATATCCCGTGATAGGTAATGATTCTAGGTTACCATGATAATTACGCCATATTTACGAAGGAGTCATGTTATTCCCGTATTACTGAATTTAATATATGTAATCGTAATAAATTTTGGGTTCATGCCTTTTTGCATAACAGTGCAATAGCTATTGAACCAAGATCTGAATATTTATAAAACTAGTTAGAGTAAGAACGGTCCTCATGTGCCACGTTTTACGCACAATTTCCGACTTTTTTTTTCTTTAAACTTTATTAACAGCTATAATAAAAATATATCTAATTACATAATACTGTTCATATTAATGAGCGAAATTTACTATTATTGTCAAAAAATAATTTATGTACTTCGCCACTTTTTAATATTATTGCTTGGAATATTGATTAAATAGATCAGGAATTAAGTATTTTTTCTCAACTTGTTTAAATCTAATTTTAAAAATCTCTAATTTCAGTAATATATTTCTACGTATGATTTTTTATAAAAAACTGAGAATTCATTTCAAACAGTAATTTTAAATTTAATTATTTGCGTTTTTTAAAAATCTAGATCGTTATTTGCATTTTTTCCCCCTAAATTTATACGTAAAATAAAATACTTTAAGAGTATAAAACGTTACACTCAAAGGCCCACAGGTTTAGTTAATCTGAAAAAAAAAAAAAATGTATCGATATCATTTTAGCATATATTTGCCTTAACCCCTTGGGGAAGAGCAACCGGTATACGTGCCACTTAAGGTGCTCAAAGTCCTTCATTATTCAAACCAGTTATTTTTTATTGTAAAATTTACCTTAGTTAATAAGAGCACTTTTGCTATTCAATTACAGAAAATTTTCTGCTTTTAAAAACCGGTGGTAAAAGATTAAAAATTAAGCAAAGGGCTCTGATCGCGAAGGGGTTTAATAGATACTATTTCTTTAGAAAAGCCTTGATTTTTTATCCAATGAAAATTGTATAAGGTAACCAAAAATACAACACATAAAAAATATACGTTACTGTTTTGTTATTTGAGAATTTTTCAGACATCTCCTAACGCAATACTCAACAGATGGCGCGACGTGTCTTGTGAACAAGCCTTTAAAACAAACTTTCATATAATGGATTTTATTCTTTTGCAAAAGAACATAATCACGTATTTAAACATTGGAAAAATTGATTTTTAGATTTTCACATTTATAAGTCAAATATTTGGACGTTTGTAAATTGATAACCAAAAACTTACCAGTGAAATAAATAATGTACAGCGTAATAATGTAATATTGATTTTTTGATTTTGATTTTTATTCATTTTATACATTGTCTATGCACTAGAAGAGCTTCAATTTAAAGGTTCTAATTATAATTTTTGCACTTTTTACGTTAATATGTTAGACTAAAACCACACCACTTTTATTGCGTCTGTTTAATATAAAATTGAATTCCTGTAACAGGGTTTTTAAATAAATGAGAAATAAGACAATAAAGGGCAGTTGCATATAAAAATATGTCACGGCCGGCGCACAGCGGAGTACTTGACGGAAAAACCTGTACAAAAATACAAAAATTAAAATTTGCTCAACAACTGTAAAATGCATATTTTATAATAGCTGACTAACTGGTGCATCGTTCGATATCTATTTCAGGAGCATGGGTTATATTCGGAAGCTCCAAGACTCAGTTGAAGAGGAGGTTTCTTTGCGGAAAGAGATGATTTATTGATATGTTTGAAAGTTGTTATTATGTTTAATTATGTTTAACCCTTAAATGTCTGATTTTTAAAAAATCAATGTAACAATGTTTTTCGGCTTCTATTTTTTAAGTAAATCTTGGGAAAAATACTTTTAAAAATCATATTTTGTTTTAAGTACAGTTTACGGCTAAAAACCAGTTTGTTACTAATCGGCAATACTGGTGTTTAATTGAAAAAATAATTTTCCTTGATAAAATTCTATAATATTAAACACACAAGAATGTTAGGAACTATAATAAGAAATAAATTTTACTTGCTCACTGCAGACCAATATAGGGTATTTCGCAAGCTTCCAAACAAAACAAAAAGAACAAATAGCAACAATTGAAAAAATAAATCTATCTTTATTCTTAAACAGCACAAGTGTTGCCATCTACATGTGGAAAATCGATTTAATAATATTTTCAGAATGCATTTTATTGGCAACATTAGGCATTATAGCTTCAATATTATTCTAATAGTATTTTAGCGCCTAAATTGGGTATGTTGCCGAAAAGCAACACCCGCGATTTAAGGGTATGTTTTTTGTGGCTTCGTGAATTTTTGAACTCATTAGCTTTATTTTTAAAATAATAAAAGAAAAATAAAAATTAAAAATCTTTTCTTTTTAATCCTTTTTAGCTCTAAGTTAAGTATGTTGATTTAAATATTTGATTTTTAAAGGTGAACCGGTGTTTGCTGGACTATTTTTGAAGTACAGTGATACTTCGGTTTTCGTCGATAATCCGTCCGGAAACAATCGGGAAATTCTAAAATCGACGAAAAACGAGGCAATAATTTCCATATGAATCTGTGTAAATCCTATTAATTCGTTTTAAACACTCCAAAATACGTACCAAAAACACATTTTATAGAAAATAATTATGTATAGCTCTGAATACTTAAAACAATAAGAAATTAATATAGTGTTCCAGGCGTATGGTATCAAGGTACTATATTTGAGGTTACTTCACTTTTTGGCCTTTTAGCAGTAAGACTAGTTTCAGAGTGAGAGGACATTTGTCGCTCAAAAAATGTGTCCAAAGTGGCCCGTTTCTGCCGCCTATTTATCGCTTTATCAACTGATGGTACTTAAAAGTACCTTTAAAATAACTTGTTATAAAATTCATTTCATACCATCGATTAGTTGTTATACAGTTTAGAATGAGTTATAGATACATTACTTTATCTTGTTTCAAAAGCATTATTGGTTACACGAGACAAAGCTATTTTTAAAAGGGTGATTTCTTTCGTCTTTGCATCTTTTCAGATTTCTTGGCGTTGAGGATGGGGGAGTGGAATTTTCCAATTCGGAAATATTTGTAAACTTCTATTGTAAGAACATCATATTTGTACATTTCCTAATTCTACAGGATACTAAAAAATATATTGAAAATAAAAGATTTGAGTGGAGGTTGTAAATATTGCACAAAATCTCTATAAACTCAAATTTAATTAACCCTTCTAAATCCTTCAATCCTTCTAAAATCCTTCTAAAATGTATTAAATGATTATGTAAATCTTCTAATGTAGTTCAAACATTCACGAAAAATGCTTTAGAACATAAAATTTTCACGAATTCATAATTCAGTACATAAAGGATTAAGATGTGCCTAAAATTGGGACAAACATTATCAGTAAACAAGTTGCAAACACGGCAACAGATTTGTCTGGTTGATTTTTCTCCCCAAACCCCTGTATCTTGCTCCCCATAGAGAAGATCTCCTTAATCTCTAAAAAAGGCGCATTCTCCCCTGTCTCTTCCACCTCATCTGAAGCAACTTCTTAGTCTGCCGTATATTGAACTTCTAGGTGAAGGTCTTGCAGCTCTTCAGTGGTAGGTTCTTCACTGTGTTCATTCACTAACTCTTCCACATCCTAATCATTCACGTCCAAAACCCATGGACTACCCGAAATAAAGAATTGACTGCAACACATATGTAGGATTATCAGAGGAAGTCTCGAACCGTTCGAAATCTCTCTCATGCACACATCCTGGCCATAATTTCTCCCAGATTTCTATCGCTTTACAAAATCTAGTTTTGCAGGTTTACATCTTTTTTTGTACGGTGTACAGATAAAATTTTAGTAATTATCCAGATTTCTGCAACTTTACATCTGTAGAATTGCATGTTTTTTATTTTTTTACAGTGTATAAAGGCTTCAGATTTGTTGTATCATACTTGATTTTTTTTTTTTTTTTTTTTTTTTTTACTGAAGATTGCACAAGATATATAAAAATACCATAACACTACCCTTCAAAAATAAACATTTAATTAGTTAATTCAAGACAAATTAAGCAAACACTTTCTAATATAACGTCGCATGTTCCCAGCAAAGAAAGAAACAGTGGGCCATCAGCTAGAAAAAAGATGGCAGCCAGTAGCGCCATCAGCGGTAAAGTGCAAGGGTGCCATTACTTAAACCTGTCGAAAAGTGTCCGAGCCGAATGCAGCTGGCCCATCAGTGATGGCCAATAGCAGGCCAGCATTGGTATGCCATCACATTACTTCAATCCGGCACTTTTCCTGCAGTGCTAGCACGTATCCCGTTGCTATTTTTTTGCTGGCCCAGCACTTTCCCTTACAAAAATTTCTTATAGAATTCTATAAAAAACAAAGTATTATATAATTATGGCTCTTTTTTCTATAAGCTAGTTTCACCAAGAGCTATAGAAATATATGTAGAAGTGTCTATAATAGAAATGTCTAAAGAAATGTTTGAACTTTCAGCGGTTTCCATGTGGTCACTCTCCCAAGTACTAACCATGCTCGATGCTGTTTGGTTTTCGTGATCGGACATGAACAAGTGCTTTCAGCGTACGCTACGATTGCTCGAAGTTTTCAATCTCTCATTACACTATTTCAAGTTTGTTTCTTTTGTGATTTACGTTCCCAATCATTAAACTGGTATAGAAATTATTCTATTGTATAGAAATCCTATGTATTTTATACGCTTTTTTTTTATTATTGATTCTGAACTGCGTAAATTATGAAAATCGAAATCCTTTGCAACCTAGTAAAACCAGATTTAAGGAGAAAAAAAAAGTGCGTTGAAATAAAGAATTTATTTATTTATTCATTTACTTATTTATTTTGTTGGTGGCACTGCTGCTATATTTTTTACAGTTTCAAAAAAAAAATAGCTTCACAGCTTAAATTGTGTTAAGATATTCATTTCAGATTTGTGTTCAAATACTTAATGTCTGATATTCGCCGCGCCACATAGCGTAAGGGTTCCCAGCACTAATTCTGAAAAAGTTCGTGCACTTCCATATAGTGGTGGACCAGCGCATGAGATAAAGTAGATGTCCACCAGAATTTTATCTGATGATTTCCAACAGAAAAGTTGACTGAAGCTGTCCAGCAGTGGTCATGCAGTGGCAGACCATCAGCCAGCACTTCTCTATCATTGCCAGCACCTATCTTGCTCCTGGCCAGCAATTTCCTCTTTGCTGGGTTACATTGCAGAATATCTTTTATCTGTCTTTTGAACTCAAAATAGTTTAACGTAATATAGTTTTTGAAATAATTTCTATAATAAATATGAGCAATGAGAAAAAAATGTCCAATAATAAGAACAATGAATGTTCCAGTAAAATCTTTAAGCGTCAGGGGTTTCCACTGTGTCCGACCGTAGTCATGAGTTTTTAACTCGGATCGCCGGAACTGTACTAAATAATATATATCTCTGATCATTTTCGAATACAGATCTGCTGCAACGAGACGATGAAGAACATGTTCCAGTTTCTTTGGGCAACAATTTTTTTTTTGGAATAAGTTATTGCATCATGCGTTATAGAAAAGCTATCTTCAGATATGAAATACTCACTGCTGAACTTAGTTAAGTGAATCCTAGATGGCATAAATGCTTTTTTATGTGCATAACTGAAAAATGCACCTCGACTATTTAGTGATGCCTTATCAGCTCTTTTTAATAATTCTTTAATTGATTTGAGTCTATCATCGTTTGGTTCTCTCTGCCAGAATACAAACTCTTTGAATCTCATACACATGGTTGAATTTTCCTTCGCAGCTTTGGATAATCCTGTTATGTCACGAATTTCAACTACCTTGTGGACGGTTATAACGGACAATATAATACCTTTGTAGCTATTAATAAGAATAGTGGTTCCTAAAATCCAAAAAAGCAGCAATACTACGGTGTTTCTTTGTCTTGCATGAAAAGGAAACGATTTTTCTAATAGACATCCGATAGTTTCGATTAAAACAGCAGAATAAGTTTCCCTTTTCTTTAACAGAATGTACAGTCGTAAAAAAAAAAAAAAAAAAAAAAAAAAAAAAAAAAAAAAAAAAAAAAAAAACACCCCCTACTAACTTCTCAACAAATTATCGTAGAAGAAAATTACTGATACCGAAATATTGGAAATACAGTCTACTTTTAAATGATGTATATAAAATTTGCTTAGGGGGGCATCTACATATTAAAGCGTACCCAAACATCATTTTTTTTTCAATAGAAATACCCAATTTTGACAGCATAAATGAACTCTACACCTTTTAATTAACACCAAAACAAATTGTTATGCAATTCGTACCATAAGTTTCCGAGAAATTAATTATTTTAAAACGAGCGTATTTTAAGGGCTTTATCCAAACTGAAATTCGGTAGACGATTGTTAACTGAGAGAGCCCCCTTCTTGATCAAGGCACCTTAAGCACCACTCAAGGAGCCAATGAAGCCTGCTAGATTAAAAGAGAGTAGAAGAAATTTCAAAATATCTAGTCACTTTTATCATAGACGTCCCCTTAAACATCATTTTGCCGGTTTTTAAGCAGAATTTGAAAACTACTTGGAAGAAAAATGTGAAATTTTGTATTTCCATAAAGCTGGACTTAATAAATCTAATTCCATAAAAAAAATTGTAGGTTGCAATTCGTAATTTTTTTCGAATAATAATTTCATAATTCATGATTCATATCATAAAATTATAAAAAATTGCAAATTCAGCGTATTTATGTTTGGGTATATCAGTATTATTGCAAAACAAGATATTAGCACATTAGGAGCATAATTTCAGGAGATATAAATGAAAATATAAAAATGTAATTTAACATTAGAAGCATTAAATTTCGAAAGTTTATAATTCAAAAACATATCATTCAAATGACTTGAAATTTGATTTCTGGGCATAATTTGAACCGAAGTTATGAAATATCTCATTAAAATTGGGTATTGCCATTGAAAAAATGAAGTTTGGATTCGTTTTAATATGTAGATGACCCCCTAAGCAAACTTTATATACATCATTTAAAAGTAGACTTTATTTCCAATCGTTCGGTACCAGTAATTTTCGTCTACGATAATTTGTTGAGGAGTTAGATGGGGGTGTTTACCTTTTTTTTTCCACGACTGTACAGTAGAAATGACAGTAGCATGACACACAGCCCTATACCTACCAAAACTTCAAAAGAAAATGTATCAAATATAACAAAATTCTTTGGATTCGGTTTTGTTTTATCTGTCATGAAAGTAATGTCCGTTACGTGAAGTGGATAGGTAAAGTTTTACTGCTTCTCTTCTTTCTTTCATTGTAGTTAAATGACAACCTGATAAATCAGCTTCTCCTCTTATTAACATTCCCACAATTCCGGTCAATGTTCCGTCTGGCTTCTTGACACTAAACTCACTATCGTCTGGTATGACAATATTAAAGGTGACTCCAAGACCTTTGGCAAGGGCTCGGACGAATGGAGCTTCCCTAACACTGATAAGACTTCCATTGTGATTCCGTACGAGAGTATACGGTTCATTCTTCAAAGGTTTAATAGCTGAAAGTTTCAATATTTTTGAAGAATGGAGTGGAGACATTTCTTCCTAAATTTTAAATTTTAAATTAATTAAAAAAAAACAAACAAAAAAAAAAAAAAAACTGATACACGGTAAAATAAATTATGTAAAAGTAACATACATTTAAATGTTTAAAATATAATAAGATTTTAATTTCGTTTACTCCTAAATACATAAGAAAGTAATTTTCCCATGTATGTTTGGCCCATCCAGCGCAATTGTTAGTATTGTTCACATAATGATGTGCGGATTGTTTTTAATATAAAATAAGGTCAATCCGATTTCTTGTGCATGTGTTTCTTGGCACTTTCTCTTTAAGTAAAAATGAAATGTAAGTAAGAGATTTTTTAACAGAAATCGATTTAGGAAGGTTAATTAATATTAAAATTACAGCTCCCTCCGCCAACTAGTTCTTGAGTTATGCTTAAAAAACTACCTGCATTGTAATTTATTTTGCAAGAATTAGAAATGAATTTAAACATTAGGAGTTCCAAACATTAAATCTTCATAATTACTGAGCTATTTCCTTCCATTTGGTAGTCTAAGGTAAAATTTATAAAAAAGCTAAATATGATAAATTAGCTGCTCATATTGAAAATTTAAGAGTTTCATACAAATTTAGTTTGAAAATTACCCTTTTTTCTTGTAAAGATATTTGAAAAAGTCATAACTTGCAGAAGAATGGTTATTTCTGTTTTTTTTTCTGGCAATTTGGATGTTAAAATGCTTTTTTTGGTCAGTTTAACCTCCTTGCATTACTAGATTTAAAATATCTGTTGCAAGATGGAGAAAATTAATGATTTTTTTTTTCTTTTTGTATATTTTCTTGAGCGATTTCCTCTTTCATTTGCAATAAACATACAGGAAGTAGTTATATAGATGATATAAAAAACTGGTGGAATCAGAGAGAAAAGTAAAGCTCGATCTAAAACAAAACAAAACAAAACAAAAAAAAACAAAAAAACAAAAAAAACCAATAAAAAATTGGCAAATAGTTTCAGTCTAAAAAAGTAAGTAGTGCTTACAAAAGTAATGGAACCAGATTATCTGTCAAGCTCATGAAATTACCCAAATATTTTTTGTTAGCTGAAAATGTGGACAGAGCTTTACTGGTGCCTTAACCTTTGACTGTACTTTTAATATCTAATGCAGATACAATTGTTGTACCGTCTTCCCTATAGAATTGTATTCTTATGTATTCCACATAAACTTATTTTGCATTTAAGGGGATTCGGGACACAAAAATCTTCAAATTTTGCAAAAACATTTTATTTCATAAAAAATTTCTCTGTTTTTTACGGTCCCGTACTTAAAAAGTAAAAACGGAACCATTATAAGATCACCCCTGTGCCTGTCTGTCTGTCACAGCCATTTTACTCGTAAACTATGGAACGTGGAAAGTTCAAATTCGAGGAAGTAATAAAGACCATTGTCCCACATATTTTCTGATTAATAAACATTCATAAATATATTTATTAAAAATGTAGTGGGGCTAATTATGGTACTTTAAAAAAATCTTTTCTTTGTATATCGTGTGGGGTATCGTGTGAAAGCTTCCGTAACGCTGAACTCAAAAATACATTCCTTTTAATTTTATGTATTATATTTTCAAAGATATTGTTGAAAATGTAAATCAAAAATATGTTCCCTCCCATCTAATTCTGAATCTACTAAACTAAAATTATGAATACACAATAGGTCACATAGTTTTTGAGAAAATCGCATTTTTCTGTTACACACAAATTTCGATTTACGAGCATTCAGAAAAATTGTTGATGCTGGATGTACCTATCGTATCAGAAGTATAAAAGCATTGTTGATAATGAATTTCGAAAAAAATCATCGGTAATTACCGAGGTATTAACCCTTAAAGATACGGCCAGTTTGGATCTACACAATGACAGGGGAATCGCACTCTATGCCTAGTTAACAAGTTTTCAGGATATATATGTGTAATGTAATGTCCAGTAACAGTATAAAAGCAATAAATGCCAAATTGTCAAAAGCATACTAATTTCAGCGGTCACAGGATACAAAAAATTGAAAAAAAAAAAAAAGACCATTTTCAACATTTAATGTCTTAAAATTTATATGACTTTAAAACACAATTTTAATTGGGATGAAAGATATAAGTATGTTCTTTAATTTCATGTATTTAAAAAATTTCAAGATGCAGATTTAGTATCAATAGGTGGCTCGAAACTTAAAAATTTGTCGAACAGAAAATGGGCATAACAGTTTAAGCGCAGGATTGCAAAATAAATATTGCAACTAGAATGAAAATTTTAGGGCTTACTTATACTTCAGATTGTAATAATTACCCTAAACTTAAGTAAATTTGTATTTAAAGCCTTTTTATATTTGTAATACAAAGTTGTATTTAGCTAATAGAAAATTTTGAAAATTTCAACAGTATAATCACATAAAAAATATTTTTTTTAACAATAAAAAGGAAACTTTTGGTTCAGTTTATACAGACTAACATGAAATATATGTTTTGAAAATTTCATGCAAAAATATTCTGAAGTTTTTGAGGTATCCTGTGCGTTATGCCCCAAAAACGACATTTGGAGAGAAATGACATCAAAGTTTCGGAAACGCCGCTTTAGCTATTGAGCGACTACATTTCTAAAAGCCACAACTTCTGTTCTAATGGGAATTTCAAGGAAACAATTATATCAAAATGTTCAGAAAAGATAGGAGTTTAACATCTAAAAAAAAAAAAAAATTTAAATTTCTAAAATTTTGAAGCTTTAAGAATCCTGCGACCACCTAACCCTTCCCGGCGCTGAGTTATTCTGTTAATAAACTTATGAAGTAATGGACTCACAGCAGAATTTATAAACGAATTTATTAGAAAATACGAACTTGCTTATTTTCACGTGCATGATAAAAGGATAATTTTAATTAAATATTCTTGGTGCCGTTTGTCTGTTTTGGAATTAAAATTAGTTATGCTTTTTTTACGGACACTGTCCTCGAAATGTTTACTTAGAATGAATCACATAAATACTGTGGGATTCGCGACTAGTTTGCATTGAGTGTATCTCTCAATACGCCTCGAGTGACTTTAAAAGTTCATTAAAAACCGATCTGGAAAAACGCGGCACTGACCAAGGCGGCGTTGCAACTTTGCGACCTTCTTTCGAAGAGCGCTTAGCACAATGCCTAATTTAAACTTTGAACAAAGGTTTTGTTTTAGCTACACAGTAGACATATAGGTTATTTCTAGGCTGAATTTAGTTTTATGAAATGCCAAATGAAGTTTAAATATGCACTGCTTTCATTGTCAGTACCGAATTGCGTTCATCATAAATAGATTAGGATAATATTAAAAAATGAGTTATACAGAATATCCATATTTGATATTATTTAGATTCCATATCTCTTTGAACTTTCATGATATATCCATTTACACCTTTCTAATATATACTGTTATACCCAACCCTACGTTGTATGGTGTTTTACAAAGTGTTAGTATTATTTTAGCAACGGTTTTTGTTATAATACAATTACAAATTCGTATATTTATTCTACGGAAGCCTCTGTGAGCGAGTAATACTCGCACTTGACCGTTTATTCCTACTTAAAATGACATTTAAATCATGTTTCTATCTGAATTAGAACAAAAAATATCAATTTTTTCGTTTTGGTTTGTTTTCAAAATCTAGATTTCAAGCAATGGCTGACATGGATACGACTTCTTGTAAAAATGCGTTTTTCTTCATGATAGGATTTTTTTCACCATTTCCCATATTTAAATTCTTATAATTCGAAAATCGTTAAAGATACAGGATTCAAACTTGGGACATATTTTTCTCAATTGTTTCACTTTAATTTTGATTCAGCATATTTGAATAAAAATATTTACTTTTGAAAGTATGTTTTTTTTTTTTTTTTTTTTTTTTTTTTTTTTTTTTTTTTTAAGTTGCACCACTTTTTTGGAAATTTTTTCGTTAAATATTTTTTTTATATATATATAAATTAATATTTTTAAAAATGCTGCATCAAAATTAAAACTTATGTATTTATGTTTATTTAAATGAAAAAAATTTGAAATCCTATAAATAATATTTCGAGTTATAACGATTTTAAATTACCCCACTTAAAAAAAAAATAATTTAAAATGTGTTACAAAAAATTCTGAGAAGTTTTATCGTGTGATTTTATTTACAATTGATAAGGTTAACCATCACAAAGAAATTCAGAATTTTAACTCAATAAATAAAAATTATTTTAAAATGTGTCCCGGATCCCCTTAAGCTAGTACCATAAACACTATAAATAAACTTATAAGTACAAAAAATATACAAAAATTACTACAATAAATCTAACTGTTTTATATGTCAAAAATCGGTTTTCCAAATTCTCATCATATAAATTACTCTTTAGTAAAGCACTTTCTAACTATGAGAAATATTTTCCTTACAGCAAAAGATACATTTTAAGGGGTCTCAGGACTCTTAAAATTGGAAAAAAGGAAAAAAAAGGACCATTTTCAACATTTAATATCTTAAAATGTATTTGATTTTAAGACACATTTTTGATTGGAATAAAATATATAAGTCTGTTCTTTCATTTCATGTATTTAAAAAATTATAAGATGCAGAATTAGCATTTACAGGGGCCTCCAAACTGTTAGACATTTGATGAGCAAAAAATCGGCATAACAGCTTACGCACACGATTACAAAATAAGTATTGCAACTAGAATGAAAATTATGGTGCCTACTTATACTTCAGATTGTAATAATTACCCTGAACCTAAATAAATTTGCATTTAAAGCTTTTATATATTTTTAATACAAAGTTGTATTTAGCTAATGCAAAATTAAGAAAATTTCAACAGTATAATCACCTAAAAAAATATTGTCTTGGACAATAAAAAGGAAATTTTAGGTTCAGTTTATACAGACTAACATGAAACATATGTTTTGAAAATTTCATGAAAAAATATTCATAAGTTTTTGAGATATCGTGCGCGTTATGCCCAAAAACGTCATTTGGAGAAAAGTGGCTTCAAAGTTTCCTAAACGACGCTTCAGCTATTGAACGTGTATAAATGTAAAAGCCATAACTTCAGTTCTAATAGGAATTTTAAGGAAACAATTATATCAAAATGTTCAGAAAAGATAGGAGTTTAACACCTAAAAATATTAAAATTTCGAAAATTTTAAAACTTCAAGAGTCCTGAGACCCCTTAAATATAATTAGAAAGTTTTTAGGGGAATTCTAAATATATAAGGATTAGATATAGTATTGAAACGCTTCAAAAATCGCCAACCTTGTTGATTAAAATGTTATCTATATTGTATTAGCCTTGAAATACTTACATAGATTCTGTTGTAGATAAAATTATAATAATATTACCAGTACTATAACCATATACTTTTCGACTTAAGATACGCTTCCGGTGTTTAAAGAGAATTTCTAGCATGTTCACACTTTTGTACAAGCGTGATATCTGAGTACATGAGGGAAGAGTAATTTATCTTTATCAATTCTGAAAATTAAATTAACCAAACAAATAAATGTTCTATGGCAACCTGTTGAGAAATTTATGTTATCCTGGTGAAAATTTTGGAAAAACATAAAAATGTCGTTAAAATATTAGTTTAAATAAGCATTATGAAAAATTGAAATTTCATGTAATGTCGAAATTATAGTTTACTTCATATGTTGCTGTATGAACAGATTTTTGAAAAAAAACAGAAGGGTTATAAGGAATAAGATGGTACAACTTACAAACTGGAAGAGGTGGTACTGTTTCTTGAAAGCACAAATGGTACTAACAACCATACTATACCAAAAGTACTCGGGTTTTACTCCTAATAGAATTAATAAAAGGTTTTTGATGTAAATATTTTCTTTTAAAAAAATAACTAATTTCGTCTGTGCATTATTTTTTTACATAATGGTACTAACAACCATACTATACCAAAAGTACTCGGGCTTTACTCCTAATAGAATTAATAAAAGGTTTTTGATGTAAATATTTTCTTTTAAAAAAATAACTAATTTCGTCTGTGCATTATTTTTTTACATAATGGTAGCCCATATTTTAGTAGGAGATAAACTATTTTTAATGTCATCCCTTCCTCCAATCATATTTAAAATACTTAATATTATAATAAAATAAAACTGACAATCCTATTAATAAAAAAGCATTTTTCTTTTGTAAAAAAGAACTCTAATATTTAGTTCATACTTATTTAAATGTGCATGTTCCATAAAATTTGATTAAGCTTAATTATAAATAATGATTACTTTTTTTAATTAAAATATTATTTTTTTAATTTAGTTTAAAAGAAAGAAAGAGTACTACAACATATGTTTTAAATGTTCAGTTTTTTGGTATTTTTTAAGTAAATGAATTTGTTCCATATATGTTCCATATAAATAAGTGACTATGTAGCACGATTTTTTTCATTGTTGAAACAGCTAATTTAAATTTAAACTTATTATTCTTACGAAATTAGTTCGATATTTTATTCGAAGACATGTTTTATTTCAACAATTTGTTATTTTCTATTATTTAAATCCAATCGTTAAAGTATGTTGCATTCCTATTACATGTTAATAGTTTTTTAACCAACGTAATAATATCTATATTATAAAGGGCAAACATATCTGTGCGTAACGCATACGCCATTTTGCGGATGGGAACAATTTGAAGTTTGAAATGAAATTTCGGTTTTGCAATTTTCGCTACTGCAAAGTTTTAAACTTCTAAACATCCTACATTTAAAATTTTTACACCACCGTCGCATGAGGAAAAAAATCCTCTTTTATATGCAATTTGTTTGAAAGCTGTATCTCAATTTATTTTTGAGATATTAATTTTTTTATAGTTTTTAATACCAATTTTCTAATCGTGGCAGCTGAAGTACTTCATTTCTGTTAAAAGTGGTTTAGTTATCTTTAATGATTTTATTCTTACTGATGCCATTTTCTCATTACAATTAAAAATATCTTTTTTTAAAATTAGAACAGAAAATGGCGTTACGCTTTAAAAAAGATACAATTTCCCTGATGATGCTGTTATATTTCACGATTTTTTCATTTCGCTGATATTGAGTTTGAGACAATGGGCAAAATATTTCAGCGACTGAAAATGACGTCATATTTAAAATAAACGATAATTTTATTTGATAAAATGAGATATTTCCCCTTGAATACGTCTAAAAGTTATAAATTTCTGGAATTTTTAGCGCAGGTACAGAGATTATATTAAGACCTCAAATCACGAGTGGGAATTTTAACATAGAAAGTTGTAATAGTTGACAAACGTGACTTCAAGCTTGAAAATATATTTATTAATAACCTATTGCGGATTAAAATGTTTTTAAATGTTTAATATGGATGTGAAACGTGGAAAATGACTTGATTAGGTTTAGATTTAAAAGGGGGGGGGGGCAAAAATGATTATGTCAAGGTGAAATCATTTTTGCTGATTTTTCATTCCGTAATACCAAGCATCAATTGATAACTTAATCAAAATTACTTATCTTGATTATATGTTACTGATTACGTATATGAATAAAGTTTAATTTTTCGATAATTTTAACATTTGAAGTTCATGAAAAAAGTATTTTGTTAATCTTAGGTTAAAATATGTATTTGGAGAGTTAAACTAACAAGTGTAAGAAGGATTTTTTATTGTAATTATTGTTGTCGATGTATTATAAATTTGATGCAACAGTTCCTTTGTAAACATTTTCTTTCGTCGAAATTCGACGAGTTCTACCTCGTTTCTTTAAAAGACTCATTATTTATACCATTTTTATAAATATTCAGTTACATAAATCATCATATTAGATTCATTTGATTTTTTTTTTTTTTTACCATTTACATCTTAATAAATGAAATGTGTTACGTAGCCTATGTATGTTAAATTCTTTTAATTAAATAAAACCGAAAAATTTTATCGATTTTAAAATAAATCCAGCAAATAGCTGATAGCCATATTTTGTAATTTTAAACCGAATAAAAATAGATAACGCAAAATCTTTTCGAAAGTCTAAACTGAACTGTTTTAATGCAAAAAATGCATTAATGTTGTTTTGAATGATTCAGTTATATTTAATTGCCAATAAAAGATATTTATTTAAAGTAAATAATAATTTTAAATTCAGTTAATGTGGAGAACAACTTCTTATTTAGATTACTATTGGAAGGTATGTTTTTATTTAAACAGTCTGTCATTTTCTGTTGTTTAAATCAAACCTTTAATGTATGTTGAACCACTATTAAATGTTAGTTGTTTTTTAATCAACGTAATAAATTTTCCTTATAAGACTTTCATTACTTTTAGCCTTTTATAAATGTTCAGTTATATAAATGTAGGATTTACTCTGCAAATTACTTAAAGATTCAGTTGGCTTACAAATACAAATAAATGCATCTATTATCTTTTCAATTTTACACGGCATTTATTATTCAATCGAACAAATAATATGCTTAGTAGATCACAACAGTTCATCCACATCAATAATATAATACATTTGTAAACATAAATACTGGAATTCACTTAGAATTTTTGCTCAAATCTTGTATTTGGCATTTAACGAATCTTCAACCTTCATGTTGAGATAAAAACTATGGAACTTCTAAACATAAACATCTATTGAATTTTCTTATTTTATGATGAAACCGTTGCCACACATTTTTAGCTTTTTTCCACGACTTGTTATACTTTTTAATTCATATAAGATTGCATATTCATTAAAGAAACCCTTGAGTTAGTCATATTGCATTGTTGATAATATTTACAATCCCACATTCGGTCACCCTGACAGTCCGATGACCCAACGGAACTTGTTTTCAAATGTCGTCCACATGGTTAGATACTTATAGGCTTTGAATTCCACTTTTGAAACAGTATAAATTTACACATATAACATTGTACAACGAACACTACATAAAATGACGTATCACATGGCGCACAACACTTAAATCATTGGAGACACACTAACTCATTTATATTTTCTTTACGAAAAGAATTATACTGACATCTGATTTCTCTATCCGCATCCACATCGAAAATGAAAGAAATATTACACTGCTTGGCTCTATTCGTGAATCTATCATATTCTCCTTCAAATTTAGCTTCATGTCCTCTATAATCAAAATTATTAGCGACGCCCGATGACTGTTTATGTCTTGTACAATTACTATTACTCCAACCGTATGTATTTCTCAGCGGACTATTAAAATATCTTTTAATGCTTATTTTATCTTCCAATTTCACATTGTCTCTTTTCCTCGGTTCAATCTTTTTGCTTTAAAAATTTTCTTGTTTTCTTTCTATTTGCCTTATATCTAAAAATTTTCTCTGATCTTCGTGATATCCGTGACGTTTTCTAACAAAATTGTTTCTTGGATAATATTTCCTTTCTTCTCTCGTGTTTTTTCGTTTATAATACTTTTCAACTTTCTTCATTTCATTTGTATTTTCATTCGCGCATGCACATAATTCGCGTTTTTCTTTTAGGTTACTCATTCGTACTATTTGTGATACCTCATTTTTTTCATTCAAATTTTTGTTACTAATTGAATATATTTTTTTCTCACGAGACCTTTCCGTTTTTCTCATTATTGCTTTTCTATTTATTTCATTGGCCACACATTTTAAATTTTCATCGGTATACCTTTTTGCTTTAATATATCTACAATACATAATGGTCTTGCCTTTGGCGTTTTCTTCCTTGGCGAGATTTTTTATTTTGACACCTTCTTCTGTGACTGTTAAAATGCATCCTGATATTGCACTCACACCTAACAATATGTCACATTCTAGACCTGATGTTACATGAAAATTATCTATTAACTTCACGCCGTCTATTTGTATTTCGTGCTCGAAAAATCCCATTGGCTTCATTTCTTCTCCACCAAATGCAATCAATCTATCCATAGTTTCATGGCATAATTCAGTTGCGCATATCTCAACGCAGAATTCTTTATTTATCAAACTCACATCGCTTGCTGTGTCGATGATAACTTTCGTGGGTTTCTCATTTATTGGAATTATACGCATCTTTTTTGTTAATTCTGAGCTGTTTTCCGCTTTTGATAAGTTCATTACGTTTCTTCTCTGTGAGTTATTATCATTTGTTTTCGTAATCGGGTTACCATAATACTCTTGTGTGCTCATTTGATGCCAATTTGTACATTTGGCGACAATATGACCAGGCAAATTACAGGAATAGCAGATAATGCTTGAATTAATAGCTCTTTCGCCTCGTCCTATATTATTTCGATGAGCAGTTTCATGTCACTGGCTATCTATGTCCTCCCATTTCACGCTATTTTGCGCCTTATGCAATTTGGCGGTTTTAAATCCTCTCAACGCCGTATCAAAATCATCTGATTTTTCCACTAATACATCTACTTCTTTTATCCTTTGAAATTCCTCAATAAAACGTTCTCTGGTTTCTGGCGGTATTTTTCGCTTAATTTGATCAGTTACTAATAACTCCGTTAATCCATCAAAAGTTGTTACATTCATTCCACGCACCCATTCATTAAAGTACGTTCTTAACTGAAAAACAAAATCGCGCTAATTACATGTTGGCTCCTTTTTATGAGTCATGAACCTCTATCTAAATTCTTCCGGCGACATTTTGAATCTTTTCAACAATAATTTTTTTATATATTCGTAATTATTTACATCCGGTTCCTTTTCTCTTGTAATTATGCTAGCTATTTCTAACGGTAATAAAATTAATAGATATGATACCCATTCATCCTTGTCTATTTTCATTTGAGATACTTGTCTCTGAAATAATGTTAAAAACATACAAATATCACCATTTGCACTATCAAAATGATTAAGTAATTTCAACAAATCAAAATTTTTACCTGTTCCCGTTCTTGGAGCTAGTATTTCTACATCCTTCTTAGAGTCTATCTCGGCTTGCATTGTCAATTTCTTTAACCCAAATTCTCTCATTTTTTCTCTATCCTCTATTTCTAACATCAATTTCTTCTCCTCTACTCTGTCTGCCGTCTTTTCTCTTCTCTCCACTCTTCTGCTTCAAGTTCTAACTTTCTTTCTTCCAACGCTATTCTCTTCTCTTCTTTCTCCTTCTCTGCTTCAATTTTCTTTGATCTTTGCTAGCCGATGATATTACCCCAAGACGGTCTTTTATAAAGTCTTCATCAAAACTTTCCCAAGTTTTTATTGCTTCAATTAATGATAGTATGGTTACTTTCTCTGGCATATTTATTCCGCATTCCTCGCATAGTTCAATCAAATCGCTTCGTCGCGCTTTGTTCAAAATCGACATAATGATGTGCTTTTTTTCGTAATCGTTTCAATTTTTTATTCAAATCCCGGTACCGAGCCCCCGAAATTTGTAGGATTTACTCTGAAAGTTACTTAAAGATTCACTTGGCTTACAACTACAAATAAATGCATCTATTATCTTATCAATTTTACACGGCATTTATTATTCACTCGAACAAATAATATGCTTAGTAGATCACAACAGTTCATCCACATCAATAATATAATTCATTTGTAAACATAAATACTGGAATTCACTTAGAATTCTTGCTCAAATCTTGTATTTAGCATTTAACGAATCTTCAACCTTCATGTTGAGATAAAAACTATGGAACTTCTAAACATAAACATATATTGAACTTTCTTATTTTTTAAAGAAACCGTTGCCACACATTTTTTGCTTTTTTCCACGCTCTTCGTGTTGTACTTTTTAATTCATATAAGATTGCATATTCATTAAATAAACCCTTGAGTTAGTCATATTGCATTGTTGAGAATATTTACAATCCCGCATAAATAATCCATTAGATTCATTTGAGATTAATTTTTTTGTACTTTTACATCTTAATAAATGAAATACGCTACGTAGCTATGTATATAAAGTATAAGGACGGTACTTCTGGTGTATAGAAGTGTCATAATGATATCTAATCTATAACCTTGACTATATGATGAGTTACAAATAACTATATACAGGATTTTGATTACAGAACTTGTGGCTTACTAGCCGAACTTTTAAGATTACATTGTAATTTTTAAGTGTGTGGGAGGTCTGTCCTCTTCGAAAGACCATGAATAACTCTTCTACACTTACATTAGATTTTAATTTCCAGCTTTAAATCTGCTGAGATGCATTCTTTCCTTGTTTGGAGATTACGTAAGTCACACGCTCATAGGAAAGTGCTGAGATCACCTGTTGCCATGCTATCAGCCTGCAATACACATGTGTATATTAAATATTTTTAGATAGTTAAAACTGAAAAATTCTATCCATTTTAAAATAAATCCAATAAAAGTTTGAAGTTTAACAATATTAAAAGGAATAAAAACAGACAACGCAAATTCTTTTCGAAAGTTTAAACTGAAATCTTTCTATGCAACAAATGGCTTAATGTTGTTTTGAATGTTTAATTAATTTAATTGTCTACAAAAGAGATTTATTTAAAGTAAATCATAATTTTACATTCAATTAATTTGAAGCACAGCTATTTTTTATTCATTACTATTCGTTGAAGATAAAAATATCTTGTTTTAAATAAATACAGTTTCAAGAAATCACCGTGAATTACTTTTTTCATCATTATATTTATCGAATATATATATATATATATATATATATATATATATTTTAGTATAAATGTATATTTAACCATAAAATAATAATAATAATAATAAATTCGAAATCCGTTTGCAAATAATCAAATTGTTATTTAAAACAATAAAATTCAAATTTCTAAATTGTGCTACATCATTATTAATTTTATGCGCTTTTCCACTTTGGTAATTAATTTAACTTAAATTTTCCCCTATAATTAAAAAAATTCTTTAATCACATTTTTTACATAAATTTCCGAATTTAATTCACTGGAGATTCAAGAGGTTATTGTTCTCCTCTTTTAAATGAGAATGTAACTGGTAATTAAAATATTTTAAGAGCATTTCAAAAGGTTATAATTAAAATAAAACAAAGAAAAATTTTGCTAATTAATATCGAAAGCAAAGTGCTGTTTTATGTAGTCTGTTATGAATTTTCTATTTTAAATAAATTAAAAACTGAGTGGTTGAAATAGATAAATATGTATCGAGGATTACTTAATTGGATAACTCGAAATGGAAAAATTTTACAGATAAGTAATATTTTTTAATACGCCAATTATTTATAAATATGTTAAAGCTTCTAAATAAATATTCAGTGAAAACTAATCATTATTTTTTTTTCAAGTTTGTATCTAACGTAAATAATATAGTTCGGCCATATATAGAATTTACAGATCTGCAGCGTGTAAATGAACATATATTATTTTAAGAAAAATAACTTTAATATTAGCAAACATAAGAACTATAAATTTTATAATGAAATACAGTAGTACTCCGATTTACGTCCCCTCGACTTACGTCACCCCGAATTTACGTCGTCAGGCTTCGAAAAAAATTTCCTTAAAAAGCTCTGCTGTGCTTATAAGAGAGAGAAAAAAAGAAAAAAATTGTCTGTTCAAACATCATGGCAAACTCTTTTCATATCCTCAAAGACTCGAACGAGGCAACTTGAATTTTGCGTTAACAACTGATTGGTTTATTTCAAATTCTTGTATTGCAAATTCATGCTTTTTCTAACGTTAAATGTATGTAACATAATCACTAAATGCAATAGAATAAGAACATTCAACATTGGAGAATTTTTATTGCTTATCCATCTGCGCTTATCAAAATATATCTCGATTTACGTCGTTTTCGACTTACGTCGCTAGTCCTGAAAGGAATTGCTGGCGTAAATCGAGATATTACTGTAAAGCAAAAATATATACATTCTAATACTTAGCAAATGATTATATTTATAAATTTATAATTCAGTAAAGTTAGATTATTAATTATCAAATAACAAGACTTCAAACATTACCGATGGAAGGTTACTATTTCATTGAACTTTTAATGTAAGCCATTTTTACATAATATAAAATAAAAATTAAGCGCTTACATTAGTGTAACATAATACATATTTTAAAAGTAAAATTTTTTAATAGTTTTTTTTTTTTTTTTGGTTTAAATAAAAAACTTCAAGTGTAAACGATAAGATATATTTATCCCTCTTTTACTTTTACTTTTACTGTCCAAGAGAGACTGCTCAGACAAGGAAGTGAGTCTGTAGATCATAGATGTCCCTCCGGTCCCCTTTATTGAGGTTTTAAAAAAAATTACAAATTTCAGCCGAGGCTGAACCCGTCAATGCGCGCGACAGTGGGTGGAGTGATAGATATAGATAAATGTTACAGTAGCAAAGTTTGCGAAACAGCAATAGGGACATTGGATAATGCAATATTATACAAAGTGAGACAATATTATACAGGTTGCTGCGACCCGACATTTGGTACTGAATAAGGGGGAATCCAAGTCCCTGTCTCAGTGATGGAGTAAAACTGAAATGTTACATAAGAAGTTGAAGATGTTTTTAAGCTTTGAGAGCGAAGTCGGGCGCGATAAAATATTTGCTAGCCAACAATCTGGAAGAACAGGAGGAAGGCGAATATGCCAGCGAGTTGTTAAAGGACAATTATAGAAATAATGAGAGGCATCAGCAACATCACCGCACTCAAATAGAGAAGAAAGGGCTCTTTTGAACTTGAAGAGGTATGCCCCAGAAGGACCATGACCAGAAAGGAAAGCTGTAGTGGATGGAGTGAGCAGAAGAAGATCCAAAGATACCGCTGTGACCAGATCATAGGTATATCTACCCTTATCTGAGTAGTCCCAGTAATCCTGCCATTATTTCATAAAGTGAGCACGAAGATGTCTTTTGATGTGTGAGTGCGGTACTGGAAGTGAAAAATCAATTGATGGTCTAGCAGTTGCTTCCTTTGCCAACATATCTGCCGTTTCATTTCCCAGGATACCCTTATGGGCTGAAACGTGGCTTAAATAGATTTTCTAGAGAAGATTTTTGAGAAGTGATTTAATCTCAATAACCTGTGGATTTGTTGAGCCAAAGGAGCAGATAGTCTGCAGGCTTGAAAGACTATCGCTAAAAATTGGAGTTAAAAATTTTTGGTTTTGTTGAGAAATCCACTCTAAAGCTTTAAAGATGGCAAAGAGTTCGGCTTGGAAAACGGAATTATTGTTATCCAGACTACTGGACCGCCGATGAGTCACTTCATTCCCTTTCGTAGCGCAGACAGCTTCACCTACTCCGGTAACAGTGCGTGAGCCATCGGGGAAGACTATAACATTTTGAGTGGGAGAGTAAGAATTTATAGTGGGATTTACTTAATATTTATCCCTCATGAATATATGTACGAAACATTAAAAATTTTTGGTTTTGTTGAGAAATCCACTCTAAAGCTTTAAAGATGGCAAAGGCTTGGAAAATGAAATTATTGTTATCCAGCCTGCAGGACCGCCGATGAGTCACTTCATTCCCTTTCGTAGCGCAGACAGCTGCACCTACTCTGGTAACAGTGCGTGAGCCATCGGTGAAGACCATAACATTTTGAGTGGGAGAGTAAGAATTTATAGTCGGATCTACTTGATATTTATCCCTCGTGAATATATGTACGAATCATGACACAATATTTTGGTTTATGTTACATCAGTTGTCTTTTAATTAAAATTTATGCTTTTTTATTGCCCTAAAAAAAGTACTAATTTATGATTCAGCATTTTTCTATATTTACGCACCGGTAATAGCATGGATTCATAATTAGAAATCTTCTCGTGTGTACGCGTCGCACAGTTTCAGTTCCACTGTGGACCATAATTTCGTTTTAAAGAAAGAAAAATTTTGTGAATTAATAACGGGTCAAATAAATTTTTCAGCAACTTTTAGCCACATTTTCAATCAATATAGCACAGAATTATTTTACAGTGAATTGTGTAGTAAAGGGGTTTCAGAAAGATTTTTTAAATCAAACTACATCCTTAAATCAGATACATGTCCAGCTATCGTCCGGATAACTAAATAGGTAAAGCATTGGCACGGTAAGCCAAGGTATTCTGCTTCGAATCCTTGTCTGGAAATTTTTCGCTCTTTTGGTAATAAACTTCAGCTGTTTTGCTCCAATCATGGGTGAGATTTAAACAGTTGAAAAAAATTCCTAATCTTCATTATGACCTAATTTGATGGCATGCAGTAGTCTCCATGTTATCACGCACTTTCATAATCTAAATGCTATAGTTACAGCTTAGATCAACGAAACTAGTGCTGCAGTTCGCAGCCCTGTCCAACAAATAAGAGTGAATTATGTCAACCAGTCATCGTCCGAATAGCTTAATAAGTAAAGCATTGGCACGGCAAGCCAAGGTATCCTGGTTCGATCCGTGGTCGCTACTGTTTTTTTTTTTTTAATTTTAATTCAATATTTTTAAAGCCGATCAAATTAACGTGCTTTTTGGATTTTGGTGTGCCTGAACGGGGGTTGGCCAGCGTAGCTCGTAGGGGGCAGAGCCCCCTAGTCTTTTAAATTCTTATATTTATTAAATAATCGAAGGGATCCGTCAAAAAACCACATTTTAAACGATATTTATTGTAGAAAACGTCATTAAAAAAAATTATTGGCTCCTCCCCGAGTTATCGAATTTTTAGTGCATGTTATAAATATAACGGTATCTGTAAAATATAATGTCGGTTTAAGAGAATGACTAGTTATTAAGGTATAATGAATAATTAAAATGAATTATTTCGATTTCATTTCATAAATTCCTTAATTAATGAGTATAATGAGCTATCGAGATTCTAAGGCTTAAACACAAGTAAATAATATTTATTGGAGGGATCCGTCTAAAAACCACATTTCAAACAATAATTTTTGTAGAAAAAGTTACTTTTCTATATAATTTTGTTCGAATGAACAAAAGAATATTACGAAGGTTAGTTTTTGATGAGTATGTTTTTTTATTGCCCTAAAAAAAGTACTAATTTATGATTCAGCATTTTGCTATATTTACGCACCGGTAATAGCATGGATTCATAATTAGAAATCTTCTCGTGTGTACGCGTCGCACAGTTTCAGTTCCACTGTGGACCATAATTTCGTTTTAAAGAAAGAAAAATTTTGTGAATTAATAACGGATCAAATAAATTTTTCAGCAACTTTTAGCCACATTTTCAATCAATATAGCACAAAATTATTTTACAGTGAATTGTGTAGTAAAGGGGTTTCAGAAAGATTTTTTAAATCAAACTACATCCTTAAATCAGATACATGTCCAGCTATCGTCCGGATAACTAAATAGGTAAAGCATTGGCACGGTAAGCCAAGGTATTCTGCTTCGAATCCTTGTCTGGAAATTTTTCGCTCTTTTGGTAATAAACTTCAGCTGTTTTGCTCCAATCATGGGTGAGATTTAAACAGTTGAAAAAAATTCCTAATCTTCATTATGACCTAATTTGATGGCATGCAGTAGTCTCCATGTTATCACGCACTTTCATAATCTAAATGCTATAGTTACAGCTTAGATCAACGAAACTAGTGCTGCAGTTCGCAGCCCTGTCCAACAAATAAGAGTGAATTATGTCAACCAGTCATCGTCCGAATAGCTTAATAAGTAAAGCATTGGCACGGCAAGCCAAGGTATCCTGGTTCGATCCCTGGTCTGGACATTTTTCGCTCTGTTGGGATCAACCTCATCTGTGCTATACCAACCATGAATATGTTGCAGAACATCTATTTTTATCCAAATTTCTATTTTTTGACGGTTAAAGAATTTTTTTTAGTGAATAAAAGTTTAAGGCAATCCCCGTAAACAACTTATTCTCATAATAATATTTATCTAATATGTATTTTTTCTCTCCAGAGTAGTCTTTATTAATACAATTTTATATTCACCCTTCTGCTAAAAATTTAAAATATTCATTTCAAAAACGATTAGCAAATAATCAGTCTGTTGTTTACTAATATTAAATACAAATCCCTCAATTGCGCTGCATCATTAGTATTTTTAAACTCTTTTCCGTTTAAATAATTAATTTTAATTACAAAAATTCAATATATTAAATTACTAATTATATTATCACTGTAAAAGACTTAGAAAAGATAAAATCAAATTTGGAATCTGCGAAGAATAACATTAAGGAAGTTATGTAAAAAGATTTTTTGAAAAAATCAACAACTTTTAGCCATATTTTGAATCAATACAGCAACAAATAAATTTCACAGTTAATCGTGAAGTTTATGGGTTTTCAAAGGAAACTACATGCTAAAATCAAATAGATGTTACAGAACATTTTAATTTTTTTTTCTTTTTAACGGTTAAAGAAATTTTTTAAGATAATAAAATTGTAAAGAAATCGCTATAAGCTACTCATTCTAATAAAAATATTTACCAAATATCTATTTTTTATCTCCACAGTAGTCTTTACTAATACAAATTTACATTCATACTTCTACTGAAAATTCTAAATATTCATTTTAAAAGCTGTTAGAAAATAATCAATGTGTTGTTTACTAATATTAAATACAAATCCCTCAATTGCGCTGCATCATTAGTATTTTTAAACTCTTTTCCGTTTAAGTAATTAATTTTAATTACAAAAATTCAATGTATTTAATTACTAATTATATTATCACTGTAAAAGACTTAGAAAAGATAAAATCAAATTTGGAATCTGTGAAGAATAACATTAAGAAATTTATGTAAAAAGATTTTTTGAAAAAATCAACAACTTTTAGCCATATTTTGAATCAATACAGCAACAAATAAATTTTACAGTTAATCGTGAAGTTTATGGGTTTTCAAAGGAAACTACATGCTAAAATCTGATAGATGTTACAGAACATTTTAATTTTTTTCTCTTTTTAACGGTTAAAGAAATTTTTTAAGATAATAAAATTGTAAAGAAATCGCTATAAGCTACTCATTCTAATAAAAATATTTACCTAATATCTACTTTTATCTCCACAGTAGTCTTTATTAATACAAATTTACATTCATACTTCTACTGAAAATTCTAAAAATTTCTATTTAAAAGCTGTTAGAAAATAATCAATCTGTTGTATACTAATATTAAATACAAATCCCCCAATTGCGCTGCATCATTAGTATTTTTAAACTCTTTTCCGTTTAAGTAATTAATTTTAAATACAAAAATTTAATATATTTAATTACTAATTATATTATCACTGTAAAAGACTTAGAAAAGATAAAATCAAATTTGGAATCTGTGAAGAATAACATTAAGAAATTTATGTAAAAAGATTTTTTGAAAAAATCAACAACTTTTAGCCATATTTTGAATCAATACAGCAACAAATAAATTTTACAGTTAACCGTGAAGTTTATGGGTTTTCAAAGGAAACTACATCCTAAAATCAGATAAATGTTACAGAACATTTTAATTTTTTTTTCTTTTTGACGGTTAAAGAAAATTTTTAAGATAATAAAATTGTAAAGAAATCGCTACACTGTAAAAAAAAAAAATTGTAAAGTTACTAAAATTTTTCTAGGAAACTGGGATTCCAGGAACTTTTTATGTAACGGCAACAAGAAAAATTCCTGTAACAGATGCTGTTACAGAAATTTTTGCTGTTGCCGTTACATAAAAAGTTCCTGGAATCCCAGTTTCCTAGAAAAATTTTAGTAACTTAACAGATTTTTTTTTACAGTGTATAAGCTATTCATTCTAATAAAAATATTTACCTAATATCTATTCTTTTTATCTCCACAGTAGTTTTTATTAATACAAATTTGCATTCATACTTCTACTGAAAATTCTAAAAATTCATTTTAAAAGCTGTTAGAAAATAATCAATCTGTTATTTACTAATGTTAAATGCAAATCCTTCAATTGTGTTGCGTAATTAGTAATTTCAAACTCTTTTCCATTTAAGTAATTAATATTATTTTAAAAAGATTCAATAATTTACACTTTTTAATTAAATCTTTTGACATAAATTTCTTAATCTTATTCTTCAGTGATTCCAGTTTTGTTTTTTGCTATTTTTAAGCCTTTTTATAGTGATAATTTAAGTAGAAATGAAATATATTCAAAGAGGTTTCCAAAAGATTATAATTTTAAAAAACGAAAGAAAATATTAGCTAATTAATATCTGACGTGAAGTGTTCTTTTATAAGTTATGTTATTAGTTTTGTTTTTAAATAAATATAATTATTTAATTAAGTTTTAAAATTCATATAATATATTTCAATTATTTATCATTGAGCATTTACAGCAAATAGATAAGTCGAAACAGTAAAAATTGACAGGAAATAAATATTTTCCAATTCGTCAATTATTTATAAATAGGTGAAAGAAACGAAATTAAAGAAAAAGAACATTTTTTATCACAATACTTTATATTGAAATTAAGCAAATACACTGCTAAAAAAATTAGGGGAGCAAGCAAAAAAAGTGAAGACACAGCGAGACACTAATGCATGCGATACGAGACGAGCAACGATACGAGACAGCAATGCTGCAACTATACGAGACAGCAATGCTGCAACGATACGAGACAGCAATGCTGCAACGAGACGAGACAGCAATGCATGGACATTAAATGGAGAGTACATGTGTATCAATGCGCAATACAGAAAAAATATACAAAATTTCGATTCAAGAGAATTTTAATTATTTGAAACGATGGATAGAACATGAAAAGCTGGTTTAGGGCAATAATTTGATTATGTGTAAATGACAAAAAAGTACTGTTTAGGAATGACGCAAGGTATTTAATATGACGTCTGCTCCTCTCGAATAGATAAAACTGACGCACACCTGTTTTCCATGGATTCGATGACATTATCGATAAGACTTTGGGGAGTAGTGTTCCATTCTCAAGAATTGCAATCTCCAAGTCACAGACAATAAAAGGAGGTCTTAATCTCACTACAATGCATCGCCTGTGTCTGTTCTAAACATGCTCGATAGAATTCAGGAGGTCAGAAGAGCATGTTGGCTATTCCATTCGCTGTATTATTACATCTTTAAGGATGCTCTCCACAAGACGAGCTGTATGCGATCTGGCATTATCAACTAAGCAAAAAAAGGTTGGGTTGGGTTGATTTTTGACGGCCAATTATCTACACGAGGGATATAGGCCCGGGGTGAGTGCCCTCCGTGGGGGTCTTTCTAAGGGAACCTAATCCGTATTAACGCATGGAAGATCCAAGGCTCGAAGAAAACCACGAAAACTCCGAACGATTAGGCCGACTGGCGCGATTGGGAGCGAACCCAGCACCTCCCGTCTACCAGCTTCGAGAGCAGAACCTCTCGGCCACTGGTGGGGCAAGGAAAAAAAGGACTCATCAATTGCTCCAGTGCAAAATACGACATGAGGCCTCAGTGTCTCGTCTGCGTAACTTTAGGCTGTCAAAGTGCCATTCCCAGGGTTTTCGCTGCCGCTCTCCATTGCACCAAATCGCGACTAAATGTTTCATTTGACGAGTAAACTAACAATCAGACTCGAAATGTTGCGAATGCTCAATTTCTACTCTGCTTGTGTGTATGCCAATGCACTCGAGACTTACCCGAGTTTCTGAATGATTGATGTAGCTTTACATGTTCAATCGCACCGTGCCATTTACATTGCTCTATTTATAGAGCTACAGACTCAATATCAATTCAGTTTCGCAACAGCCAAAGACACAAAAAGGATTATGCGATAGGTTTTTGCCAGTTAATCACTGTCTATGCGACGGTAAAAACATAAATAAAATTACTCGCAACAACTGCCAAATATTGAAAAGTTTTAATGGAATGTGGTGTCGTATTTAGTGTTATATGTTTTCACAACGGTAAATCAAAAATAGCTGTTTTTAACTCTTATTCAGACTACTAAAAAATGTCTGAAACATTTACACATTTAAGAAGCATTTAGAATGTATTTATTTTTAATAGTTTTTGTAGAGGATAGTTGAATTTCTATTTTTTGATCAATTACAAAAAATTAGGTTACTTTAAAACATATTCAAAAAATCGATACAATAAGGGGTTAAAGATAGATTTTTCAGTGTTTCACCTCGAATCTATTTTCCTAACATTTATTTTCATTTGGCTGCTTTTTTTTTTATTTCTTATTCGCCAAATCGCTAATGTTGGTCAAAATCCAGAGAGAACGCTGGGCATTCCTAATGATATGCAGGTCCGCCTGTGCAGACTCTAGCCAATACCATCAACACACCTCGTCTGTAATGTGATCTTTCACGAACAAATGTGGGATTATTTCGAGTGCCCTTTTCCATCCATACCAAAACACGTCGTATGTCACATCCAGACTGAATCGGAACTCGTCTGTAAACAGAACTTGACCCCAACCATGTTGCATCCAATGTCGATGTTAAATTGCCCACCTTCTTTCGGCCGCACAGTTGCTTGTGTTCAACGGAATACAGAGCATGGACATACGTGCATAGAGATAACCTTGATGAAGCCTATTTAGAACAGTTTGGCTTGACATTTTTCGTCCTGTGGCCAAGAACAACTGTGTTTGAAGTTGAGCAGCATTGCCTGTTCCGTCTTGACGAGCTGTTAGCAGGCTATATCGATCATCAGTTTCTGCGGTAGCACATGGCCGACCTTGCCCTGGTGGACGTCTAACATTCCCTGTGTCTCGGAATCGATTCGACAGCCTTGCATTAACACTTCTTGCGACTACAACAGCATGCACTACACTTCGTTGTGTTTGCCCGGATTCAAATGCCCCGATAATACGCCAAGCCATGGATTCCGGTAAATCATATTGTTGTGACATTTTCAAATCATCGTTACTCAAAACACCAGCTGCGCAATTGAATTTTACAAATGAGACAGTGAAACAGCCGTTTCTGCGGAATCCCGATTTCAGAAATTATCTCCTTTTACTAGTTTTTGATGTCATAAACTTTGATTTGCATGTTAAGTTTTATTCATTTGTTTTCTACTATGTTTTAAATTAAAGATATTTTATTTTACGCTACTTATCGGTGTAAGTATTTGAGTACTTTTTTTAACTATATACTTCCCTAATTGTTCTGAGCAGTCTTTACAAATATGATCTTCTATAAAACGAAATTAGAAAAAAAAATATGTTTATTGTATAATGACCAGCAAATTCCAAAGTTTTATGAGATGCTAGGAGAGTTCCACTTGAGGACACTTGTTTGCGCGAACACTGTCGAGACAATGTTCAACCCCCTGACACATTTCTGACGGTCTCCATAAACGTGCAACGCGCATATTGAAGTACTGGATGGTGTTTGATGTCCGTACTTTGTTCGTAAATTTCTTTGGATTTGTATATCTGACTTCGTCTCTATAAACCAGTCGACACACTGGGCCTTTTCCAGTGGTGTAGCCATCACCAGTTATTGATCTTACTGGGTCCAACCTGAAAACAAAAACATTATTTTTAGTAGAAATAAAACTTTATGAGTTGCTGTTATAAAATACAAACCCGAACTTCTCTATCTAATTTTGTTTGGGTTTTATGAGGGATCAAATTTGAAAAGATAGATTTGGGACACCCTGTATATTATTTGACGAACTTAAATTTAATAGCAGCACATTTTAAATATTTAACGTTTTTAATAAAATTAGCTTACCCGCTGGTCATTGCTTGTACCCTTGTTAATAACCTTAAATTTTCCTAAATTCAGAGATGAATAATTTCACATTTTAAATCGAACGAATGTAATGCCATTAGCCCCACTGCCTTCTCCAACGTACATCATCGAATTTAAATAATTTATTTTTATTTTTAAATGAAATTCCCTAAAACAAACCTAAAGTTCAGGTTTTCACTGCTTTTGGCAGTGTTCTCCGGGCGCGATACGCATTTTTTTTTCAGTTATATTTTTCAACGAAAATGTTTCCAAACAAACATAATATTGGGATCCTCACTACCTTAGGCAGTGTAAACCATCGAATTTGTACGGTTTTATATTTTATGTATTTTTGGATTTTTTTTTTGGATATTTTTGGATTATTTATGGATTTTTTAATTAAAAATCCACCCCAACGCACCTAGAAGTGCGGGTCTCACTGCATTTGATAATGTACACTGTGCATTCTACGCAAACTCAAGTCTATTTTCACAAATGAACTTCGAATTTTTAGGATTTTAATTTATCAAGCGGACATTTTTCCAAACGAACTGAGGGGTCTCATTATATCGATTGCCGATTTAGTTTCTGTCATTTAGTTGAATTAAACTTTCAATTTTGATAAAAGCTCCTGAGAAAACTTAGAACCAACCACTTATTCATTTGAATGTGAAATGATGTTTTTCAGTGTATTGAAAACCTGTGTAAAAATTGTAGAGGTTACCCCGGATATGCGTAGAAACAAAATTCTTCCTTTCAAAAATGCTCGGATACACAAACCTCTTAAAACGGAAAACTATAAGTTCAAAGGCACTAAGAATTAAAATAAATAAATAAATAAAAAATTCTGGCAAATCTGTTAAGTAACTTCAAGAAAAAATATTTTTCCTTTTTTTGAAATAGCAAGTACTACCAGCTTTTGAAACCGAAGATATTGTTAATACCCCCCCCCCCCCCCCCACAAAAAAAAAAGTTAAATAAGTGGATTTTTTTTTAGTCCGGAAAAGGAAGATGGCATTTTAAAACATAATAAACAAGTCGGAAATTGTACGTCTTGTACGTCAAACGTGGCAAATGAGGTACGTTCGTACTACAAATAGTTTTATAAATATTCAGATCTTGGTGCAATAGCTGTTGCACATGCACACTTATGTAAAAATGCATGAATACAAAATTTATTACGATTATATATATTTTCCCTAGAACGGAAATAATGTACTCCATCTTAAATAGGACGTTAATCACACTGGCAACCCAGAGTCATTACATATCATGGGATATCAGTGAATTAATTATGTATGATAGGATTTAATAGAATGAAGAAAATTTTATTAATATTTTTTATTCGATTTTTATAAAATTTGAAATGACTCGATAAAATTCATTCTTGATTATAATGTTAAATTTCAAACAATCGGTTAGGTAGTTTTTGGGCTGTTATAAGCGGCCGGACGGACCAGGCGACGACTATAGGTGCTACGGATTTATATAATTACGAACGCACTTAAAAATAGAAAGAAAATTTAACAGGAACTCGACTTGACCTTCACATAAATAAGTGACTACTTTCAAGTATATATTTTTTTCCGACCTGGAAGTTAATTCTGCAGTTTAAAAATGGAAAAATAACAGAAAAAAGAAAAGGAGTTGGAAAATGTAAAATCCAACACGGAATCGAGTTACAGAAAATATGTTTTATAAATGTAATTATTATTATAAATAAATAAATATATATATACCGGGTGTCCTAAAAAGGACTGACTGATTTTAAAATTCAATAACTTGCAAACGGTGACAGATATTTAAAAAATTATTGCAGGAGGGTTATGCATGGGGTCAAAGTTTTTTTTTTACAGTTATTTTCAATTTTAGTTCGAATTACAAACAATAGATGGCTCTACGATCAATAGACGCTAAATTCATGCTCGATTTCTGGTACTTCGTGGCCCACTCAATACATTTTAACCTCCTTTTTCCGCATGGAAGATCAGAAAGGCTAAAAAATAGAGCCTGTATTTAGCGCCTATTTCTTACAGCACCATCTATTGTTTGTAATTTGAATTAAAATCGTAAATCACAGTAATAAAACTTTTGACCTTATGCATAACCCTCCTGCAAGAATTTTTTAAATATCTGTCACCATTTGTTATTGAATTATTAACTTATTGAATTTTAAAATCAGTCAGTCCTTTTTAGGACACCCGGTATATACATGTAAAAACGCCGTTAGAAAGGAAAACCCCGGAATAAGTGATAATGTTTTTTTTTTTTTTTTTTCCCCTGCTCTCGTAAGGAATGTAGATGCGACAGTTTCAAATAGTAAAAAAAAAAAGAAAAAAAAAGAGAACTAGCAAATTGGCGAGTGATCGAGATCCAGTAGAAATATTTTTTTTAAATAGAAATGCTATTTTTTTTTTTTTTTAAACGAAAGATACCGTTGGATCCCTGAGAGTAAAGTAAACATTTTTGTGTTTTTCGTTTTCGTTTGTAACTCTACTTAGGCTCGGTGATCGCAATTTCAAGATAAAAAAAAAAAAAAAAAAAAAAAAGATACGTTTCGCTTGCATCTGCGGAAAGATCCGAGGTAGACCGGGAAGGCGCAGGCACAATCTGCAAAGCGATGAAAATTCGCAATTTTACGATGATCAATAGTATTTTCAATTAATATCTCGGATAATATTTGAAAATTTAAAAGATTTAGGCCTCAGATATTTCGGTCCTTTCTCCCTCTGTCCTCATCCAAATTTTCAGACCTCTACGTGTACTAGATTTTCCTAACCATCGCCAAAATACAGACACACAAACAAACATGTTTGTTTTATTACATAAATAAAAGCGAAAAAGAGAATCATGAAAGAACTTTGGTATTTAAAAAAATTAAAAAATTTAGTTACTAATTAAGATTTAACAAATAGAAACCCCGTAAACATAAATCATGCTTACTTACAAATGAAAAAGCATAAATCCTGACCGAAACCAGAAATAGGTTAGCTGGTTTTTAATGAACAATTTTGTTTTAAATTTTATTCTTCGACGGTATTTTATTTTCAAACATAAATTGAAAATTTAAAAAAGCAATCTCTAAGATGTATTTATCATTAAAATTTTTAACTAATGAATACGATACTATATTTTTTTATGTAGAATCAGTGCACTTAATTTAAGACTTAAATTCTTTATACTTTGTTTATTTTTTTAACAAAGATTTAAAAAGACGAATACTGAATAAATTCGCACTGCAGAACAATTTTTTTATTTAAATTTTTATTGTTCGACGGCATTTTTTTCTCGTACATAAATTAAATTTAAAGAAATAATATCTAAGATGTATATTTGTAATTAATTAATCTATTGTTTACTATTACTAATGAACAATTTCGTTTACTTTTTTACAAGGTCTAAAAATAATATATATGTATATATATATATATATATATATATATATATATATATATAACCAATAATTAAACATAACCTACCACCATCAAAAACCGTAATATTATGAATTAAAGCTGTAAGTATATATATATATTAAAAAAAAAATTAATTATAAGAATTATTATGGAAGAAAAATAAGAAAGTGGACACCGACAAATAATGGAAATGCTTATATATTGAATTACGTTTTCAAGGGCACAGAATTCAATGATATAAGCAAAATGGTTGTTTTCTGTGGGAAAAATAAGCTAAAGCTTAAAGTTATTTTCCCCTGTGCCCAAACAACCATTAAAATCAAGTGAATTGATTAAAAATGAAAACAGAATAGAAACAAATAATATGAAATGGAAAAATCAATAAAACCTATTTAAATATTTATAGGATATAAAATGAAATAATAAACACCATACCGATTAATATTTTAGAATAAATCCACGCGCACATGGCACCCATAATATCGTAAAGATTAAGGTGAATAAAACAGTTAAGAAATCACAGTAATTGATACCATAGGATGCAGTTAATACATATTGAAATAAATGTTAAATAACTTTTAATATAATATAAAATAATATAAATAGAAAGTAATTACATAATTAAAATGCACTATTAAATTAATTAAAAACCGTTAAACAATATCGTCAAAATTAGCTAAAAATTCCCCCTGGTGTAGTAAATTATAACTGAAATGTAGCTGGAAAAAGTAAATTTAGAACTTATCGAAAAAGAAAAACACAAATTGTGGTGCTGCCATCTAGTATTACTTTTATGATTTAATTGTCAAAAGACAAACAGTTGTAAGCAATTGAATGTAACAATTGCTTTATTAACAGCAAAACCAAACATATCCTTATATATAGATAATTATAAACTGAATATAAACCACACAATGTACAGGGTTAGCGAAATTAAACTTCCGCTACTCAAAGGGCCCTGTGGGCCGTTCTACTACTCCGAAGAGAAAAATATTTGGACAACAGACACTTTGAAGGATGCGCTCGAGATTTCCGAAAAAAAAAATTAGTTTTAAAAATCGCTACCAGATGGTGCAGCGGAGCAGCAACATATGCAAATGTCGCGTACGATAAAAGGAAGAAGTTCGTGCTCCAATCGAACGAGCATTCCAAAATGCCGACATTGCCGGAGAGAGCATTGCTAGTCAAACTGTACTACCGCAACGGTGAGAATGCAGAGCCAGTCGTGAGAGAGTTCTACCGTCTCAAGAACCAACGACGTGGACTAATATCGGAGCGTGCTCTTAAAGACATGATGTTGAAATTCGGGTGAACAGGAAGTTAGGCTATTTGCCGGGAAGTGGAAGTTAAAGGTTACCACCACCGTCATAGATGATATTGCTACAGAGGTCGTGGAAGCAAGCACTGAATCGCCTCATGGAATTGTCAGCATACCGACGATTTCACGTATCTTTGATATGCCTTTTCTCCACTGTCCGACAATGCGTAGAATTCTGAATTTCTTCCCGTATAAGATTCAAGCGGTTCAGAAATTGGAACAAGACCCGGACACTCGCAAACCATTCACGCTACTATTTCTCGCGAGAATGGCAGTTGATGATTCCTGGCCATGGAAATTCTGTGCCCACGTTTTGTCCTTATTGTGTTCCTTTTGTGTAAGACCATTGGTCCTTCGGTGTTTCGGGATCTCAGTTTGTCCTCTCTTCACACGATTACTCGTAGCGCCATCTAGTGGCGATTCTTTAAACTAATTTTTAATTTCAGAAATCTCGAGCGCATAATCCGAAGTGTCTGTTGTCCAAATATTTTTCTCTTCGGACTAGTAGAACGGCCTCCGGGGCCCTTTGAGTAGCGGAAGTTTAATTTCGCTAACCCTGTATTTTTAAAAAACTATTGTTAATAAAATTTAAAAAGCATACAAAATATTCTATTAGCTAACTTATTTAAACTACACTAAGAATTTATATAATTCTAGAACATCGATAGTATATAGCATATAGCTATATGCTATAAAACAAAATAAATTCATTAATAATTAATATAAATAATTATTAAAAATATAAAAATCTTTAATAAAAACTATTATATATAAGATAATTATAAAATGAACAGGAAATAAAAAACATATGGGAGTATAAAGAAGGTAAACAGATTCTTAAATTCCGATTACCTAAAAAGCACAAATATAGTGTGTGGATTATTTTATACATCCATAAAAATCCTAAAAGTATGAATGTGGGACATTCAAAAACATTAAACCGATAATAAATTTTATAACACAAAGTGAAAATAAATAAATATTAAAATATTAATAAGAATAGAGGAATAATAATAAAAATAATTACCAATTTTAATACATACAGTATAACTTTATTTATATTAAATATACTTATATGTATATTAATCACTATAAAAATGGCATACTATTAGTAATTAATATGATACTGTTCTTATTAAATTAAAATTTATAACAAATGATTGTAAATAAGATTAAACAATAATTAAGCTAATTATTAATGAAATTCACCAATTACATATAAAATATCAAATCAACATCCTTATAAAATATGTATCAAAAATATAGTAATAATACAAAAGCCCCCATTTTTTTTTTTTATAAATTAACCATTGCGTATTATCCAGACAACACCACCCTCCTCCGTACTCTAACATCTACCCACCCATCTAACCTATAATAATTTTTTATTATATTTTACAATTTTTATTTTTTTATAGAGATTTTTCTATTTTATAATTTTTTTGTAATTTTGTTTACGCATGTGTTAATTTGTTTTAAAAGATCATGTAAGAAAAATACTAATTGTATATTAATGAATGTATGAATTTTTTTGGAAAACCATGATTTAATGCATCATATATTAGTTTTTTAATATTATTGTTAATTAGAGGAGAAGAACATAAACATTTTATTCTATATAAATGATTAAGTATTATATTTCGAAATACAGAATGATGTAGACAAGATTTAAAATTTGTAAATGTATTAACTTTGAATTTAAATTCTTTACATATATATTAATATACTGAATTAATTAGCGCTGCAATCCAATCTTTTTAATTCAATTTTTTTTCCTTCAACGATATTTTTTTATACGTAAAATAAAAACTAAAAAAAATAATATCTAAGATGTTTTTATTTATCATAAACATCTCGAACTACGAAAATCGATACAATATTTTTTAATATGAAATTAGTGTTCTTAATTTAAGACTTAAATTCTTTATTATCCTAAAACAATCTGAAAATGAATCCGAAAAGATATTTGTAATTATTTAATCTATTGTTTGCAATTATTTAAATCAAAATACCGAAATTGTGTTTCATCACTTTTTACTGCTGCATGTTTTTTTTTCTTCTTTTTTTGGCAATTAATTCAATTTAAAATGTGTTATTTATAGAATTTTATTAATTAGAACTAATTAAACTTCTTTTACATAACGCATGTACAGTACATGAATTTTGTTTTATCTTTTGGAGAGTAAAAGAAAAATGTCTTTATATATTTTTCTTCAATTTGCTGTGTAACATGAATATGTCTTTTAAATACTTTAAATTTTGTAATTACATAAAGCTAATCCTATCTATTTTGAAAATTTTCTAATAATTACTCGAAAATTGCACTTAACATTTATCAAATTGAATGAAATAATGTTAAGTTAAACTATTAAACTAAAACATAATTTGTAGAACAAATTAAAAAAAAAAAAGAAAAGAAAAGAAAAAGAAAAAAGAAAAAAAAAATTCTACATTGTTTAAGCCTGAGAAGGGACAGATATTAAGATATTTCATTCAATTAGTTCTACATTTAATGTTCAATTTTTGTAACAAATATGTTAAGCCAATTAAAGATTAAAATATAAAGATAAAATTCATACAATATGATACTTAAATCACCCTAAAAAATTAGAGTACATTCAAATGAAATCGAAATAAATATTTGACTTCTTCCATTTTTGATTACAAATATTTGTATTGCAGATTTTGTATTGTGCTTATGACGATTGTACATAAAATGATCACATGCATGCAAAATACCAAACATAATAAACAATTAAATTAAAAAAATAAAAAAACCCGACTGTGTAAAAAGCGAACTAATTAATTATTTCTCATCAATGTGAAACTATTTTTTTTTTTCAATTCCTATTATTAGCTCACACTCTTGCTATATATATCTTGTTCAAATTTTCAATCGTTAATAAAATACTTATTATTCATCCGATCAACCTCAAATAATTTTTTTAAAACTTGTAGTGGATGACACTTGATGTTAATCCAGTATTTTTCGAATATTAATTAATTAATTAAATTAAATTAATTAATTTTCAATAATTGAGAGAGCCCTCTTCTTGATCAAGGTATTTTAAGACCGAGATAGCCCTTTTCTTGATCAAGGCATTTTAGGCGCCACTCAAGCGAAAAGAAGAATGGGAGAAAAAAAAATCCTCTTATTGACCTAAGTAGGGATTGACTTAAAATATTTTTTTATATTACTTGTTTATATTACTTACCTATTTTTTATATTTACTTGCATTTATGTCTTTTAAGTTGTGTTTAATTGTTAGTTCCTATGTATAAACACTGTTTTGATGAGGTCTATAGATGTCTATGATGGTTAGAGTTGCAGTAAAGCTGGAGATCCTACCTACACAACTTCCAGGTTGTGTAATATTTAAACGGAGCTTCTGACTATAAAATAGTCAATAAAACATCGTCTTCATTTTGAAAGACCTATCCAATGATATGCCACTCAATAGGGTGCGTAAAAAAAAAATTTCGTCTCTACCACCCTTTTGTATTTTACGCCATTTTGAATTTATAAAAACAAAACTTAGCCTATAACCATCGGGCCGTTAAGACAAATTGATTGAGACCTCATTCATTAAAATCCATCCAGCCGTTGGGATGTTTCGAGGGTATAAAGAAATCCACATACACAGATACGCGTGAAACACATAACCCTTCACTGTACAAAAAATCCGTCAATATACACAAACTTTTCCGTAAAATTTTACGGAATAGTTTCATCTTTCTAAGAAAACAGTACCATTTTCGTAATTAACATTATGAGATTATAAATGCTGTGTAAATACAGTAAGTCTTCAGTACATTTTACAGAATGTTTCTGTATCGCTTTCAAAACAGTACAATTTCCGTAAATGATGTTTAGAAATGACTGACATGTTTGGAAAGTGAAGGAATTAATTGTTGTATGCAAGGACGGATCCAGCCCTTAATTAGGAGGGAGGGGGGGAGGGGGGGATGCCTCTTTTTTTGGGGGGGGGGAAGGGTGGGGGTCACACCATTTCATGATCAATTTTTTTATTGAAGGCTATTCCCAAATTAAGACTGACGATTTTTCTGATACTTTCGTGAATTCATTTTCATTCATAAGTACAAAAAATTTGCATTAGTATTCGTAAATATATATATATATATATATATATATATATACATATATTTCATTCAGATACCAAGAAATCGAAGCATTTCCCATTTTCTTACAAATGCGAAGAATGATTCAGATATGTTGTCAAGTTAGCATTTTAAGCCAATTTTTAGGACTTGAGAGCCACAGAAATGTCATCATGAGGGAGCAATTAGCATTCCCGTCCGTAAATTTTACTTAAAATGCCAAATTTTATGGAATTTTTGGAAAGATCCTTTGCTGTTATTGAAAAATAGAAAACACTTTTTAGTCACATAGTTTCAGAATAAGTGCACTTGCAAATTACTTGAGATTAGAAATATTTTCACGGATGTATCAGAAATTACCTAATTTTGATTTGAGTAGAGCTTTAAAGAGCCAGAGAGATTCAGATTGTTGAACGGGGATTGGGGGGGGGGGGGCGGTCACGACCCTTGGATCCGCCACTGGTTGTATGTACTTGTCTTACAGTGGTATTATTTTCAATGAAACTCCAATATGTGGCTCTATATTGAAAATATATCCAATGATTTCCCAATGTGTCGGTTTTGCGTGGGTTTTCAAGTAAAACCGCTAAAAGTTTTGGAGCCATCTATGCATGTACATTTAAACTATATAGTATTTTAACACTGTAGTATTTTTCTTTCTTTCTTTTTAAATTAAAAGTTTTTAAATTTAAAAAAAAAAAATTTTTACAATATTTAAAAAAAATAATCTGATATTTAAATAAATTTTATTAATTCTTTTTAAGTTTCAGACAGTTGCGAAGGAAATGTTACAGTTTATTTTTCATAATTTTTAAAATAATACTTATTATTATTTAAAAAAAAAATTGAAAAACTATTTTTAATTTTAATGTTTTTTAATCTATTCACTTTAACGGATTCTCACATAAAACTTAAAACATATCTGAAACATAATAACGAAATTATAGATGTATATACAAATAAATAATTAAAAATAATAGTACAATAAAATTTTTAAAAGCTTTCAAAAATGAAGCTATTATTACTTATAATACATTCTTTCATGCACTTAATATTTTAAAGACTAATTTTTTTTCCTTTTTATAAAGCATGAAATTAAAAAGCTAAATTTTCAAAATTATGGAAATATTCAGAATTGTACACTCATTTGAAAAATATCTCCGACGAAAATACGTTCCTTGTTTAACACCGTGCCTTTACTTCATATAAAGCATCTGGAATAAGTAACGATATTTGGAAACGTAACTGGAGACCACAATTGCATGGTGGATAAGAGCGCTAATCTGGTAGAGACCGGTTCCCCAGTTCGATTCCACCCCAGGTAAGTGTTGTTTCATCACTGTTATTTGAATAAATTAGAGATACGCTACCTTGATAAGCGTGTCCGTTGAAATTGATAAAGGTGTACATTTCTTGAAAAGTTATGATTTTTTTTTTGCATTTGAAACAAAAAATTTTAAATACGGATATATGAAAAAAAAAAAAAAAAAAAAAAAAAAAAAAAAAAAAAAAAAAACGGAAAAATTTTGTGAAAAAACAGAAAATTTTCTGGAATTTACGGAAAAAAAATTTCCGTTAAAAAACGGAAATAGTACTGGCGTCTGGATTGCCAGTACTATTTCCGTTTTTTAACGGATTTTTTTTTTTTTTTTTTTTTTTTTTTTTTTTTTTTTTTTTTTTTACAGTGTTCTTTTCATTCGGGTAAAAAGGAAGTCTAAGATTTATTTCGATTTTATTTGACCAGAATCTAATTTTTTAGGATGTCCTAAGTATCATATTGTATGAATTTTATGTATATTTTTAAATCTTCAATTGCCTGAACTTATTTGCTACAAAAATGTAACATTAAGTGTAAATGTAATTGAAAGAAATGTGTTAATATCTATCCCTTCTCGGGCTTAAACAATGTAGGAAATATATATATTTTTTAATATGTTTTACAAATTATGTTTTTGTTTAATATGTCAAGTTTTTTAATAACTACTGCATTCAGACGAACTCATTTCGAAATTAATGGAGGGTATCATCATCAGGCTTTGATGTATGTGGTATTGCATCATAATATGTGATGATGTATGGCAGATACAGTAAATAATTAAAAAAAAAAAAGTTTTACTTAAATTTTGTTACCTTATTCCCTACCAATGGGTGATGTAAACACAGGAGAAAATTATTACCTAAGTTTAAGTTGGAACATAAAAGCTTCCCATCTTGAAAAACAAATATATTTAAAAATTAAATTATGTAATTCCTCTCTAAGTTCGCTACTTGCGTAAAAATAACTATCCATTTGAAACATTTTACTAAAACATAAACTTAACAAAAGCAAAAACTTATTCTGAAAATGTCCTTTTTATTTCCACTATGACGCTATATATTCATCTTTTTAATTCTTTTTTTTTTTTTTTTTTTTTTTTTTTTTTTTTTTTTTTTTTTAAGAGAAAAGGAAAAAAACTATTTCAGTCTAATTTTTTGCGTGAAAATTTTTCAACTAAAAAGAGATAAATTATTATTATGGCTTTTGAATTATTTGCGACAATGAAGAAAAACGGTTATATTTTATAGGAAAAATGTCCGTTAATTCTCAATGGAAAAAAACGAAATTTGGAATTATTAAGAAAAATATTTGAATAATGTAAATAAAAATTAGCCTATGTTACTCGCTGCCTTTCATCCATATGGAAAGTCATTTTATCATCCGTTTCATCCAGACATCGAGCAAACATTTTTACACTTTAGATTTATAGTATCATTAGAATTAGTAAAGAGTAAAAAAATTGTGTCATCAGGGACAAAAAGGTGGGGGGAAATGGAAAAGTTATGAGTTCCATAGGCTTTTCTGTGTTAAATTAACGTTACGAAGTGGTACTGCAAATAAATAACAGTGTTTATTCTTTCTCATGGTCGGATTAATATTGTTTCACATGCGTAATTTTTTTAATTCTTTACAAAAATAAACAGCGATTTAAAAAATTCATAACAATTATTAACTTCCTTTCATGCAATAGAATTAATGTGAATGTGGGTATTTTAATTTAAATTTCATTCTTTAACCTTTTAGCGGGCAATGCCTACAAAAAAGAACGCTTAATTTAAGAGTACTAACACCAATATTAGTTAATTAAAATTTTCCTTTTATAAAGTACCGGGAAATTAGCAAGTTCTTATTTTCTAATAAATTTGTTTTTAAATTCTGGTGCCACTCCATCATTTCAGCATTTTACAAACAGAATTACTCCGCACTGGAAAGGTTTAATAGAAAAATAAATACAGAAATGTAAATAATTTTTTATAAGAATCGTTAGACATTCCTTTTTTCTCATCGATATATTTATCTAATATATTCCCTTGTAAATATGTCTTTTTAACTCTTTCCAACAAAGTTTAAGCATAATTATGGATTAAGATTGTCTGTATGCTATCTAGCCGTGCTTTAACTCGTGTAAATTTATTCTGATTGCTATATAAATTTAATATGCTATTGAGGTTTCCTATAGATTAATTCGGTATTAAAAATGAAGTTTATAACATTTATAATTCATCTAATAGATGAATGCATCTCATTCACACGTAATAATTCCGTTACATTATGGTCAATCGAAAAGATCGTATTCTGCGGAATTTGTTGATGTTAGGGTAGTTCAAACATAATGAGATTGATATACGAGGGTGGTTCAATAATTATTGTCCCGAGTGTGTATAAAATATTTGTACTGCGATGGTTGGATGTGGAATATTGAAGACTAATGTTTAGATGCCTATAAGCTCAATTTTAGAACCGTAACTGCTATATTAACAGAAAGTTTAATAGAAAAATAAATACAGAAATGTAAATAATTTTTTATAAGAATCGCTAGACATTCCTTTTTTCTCATCGATATATTTATCTCATATATTCCCTTGTAAATGTGTCTTTTTAACTCTTTCCAACAAAGTTTAAGCATAATTATGGATTAAGATTGTCTGTATGCTATCTAGCCGTGCTTTAACTCGTGTAAATTTATTCTGATTGCTATATAAATTTAATATGCTATTGAGGTTTCCTATAGATTAATTCGGTATTAAAAATGAAGTTTATAGCATTTATAATTCATCTATTCATGTATGCATCTAATTCACACGTAATAATTCCGTTACATTATGGTCAATCGAAAAGATCGTATTCTGGGGAATTTGTTGATGTTAGGGTAGTTCAAACATAATGAGATTGATATACGAGGGTGGTTCAATAATTATTGTCCCGAGTGTGTATAAAATATTTGTACTGCGATGGTTGGATGTGGAATATTGAAGACTAATGTTTAGATGCCTATAAGCTCAATTTTAGAACCGTAACTGCTATATTAACAGAAAGTTTAATAGAAAAATAAATACAGAAATGTAAATAATTTTTTATAAGAATCGCTAGACATTCCTTTTTTCTCATCGATATATTTATCTCATATATTCCCTTGTAAATGTGTCTTTTTAACTCTTTCCAACAAAGTTTAAGCATAATTATGGATTAAGATTGTCTGTATGCTATCTAGCCGTGCTTTAACTCGTGTAAATTTATTCTGATTGCTATATAAATTTAATATGCTATTGAGGTTTCCTATAGATTAATTCGGTATTAAAAATGAAGTTTATAGCATTTATAATTCATCTATTCATGTATGCATCTAATTCACACGTAATAATTCCGTTACATTATGGTCAATCGAAAAGATCGTATTCTGCGGAATTTGTTGATGTTAGGGTAGTTCAAACATAATGAGATTGATATACGAGGGTGGTTCAATAATTATTTTCCCGTGTTTGTATAAAATATTTGTACTGCGATGGTTGGATGTGGAATATTGAAGACTAATGTTTAGATGCCTATAAGCTCAATTTTAGAACCGTAACTGCTATATTAACATATTTCTTTTTCAATTCCAACTATTAGTTCACACTCTCCCTATATTTATTTATTTATTTATTTATATATATTTTTCAAATTTTCAATCGTTAATAAAATACTTATTATTCATCCTATCAAGTTGAAATAATTTTTTTTTAACTTGTACTGGATGACAATTGATGTTAATACAATTTTTTTCAAATATTATTTCATTAATTAAATTTTAAATTAATTAATTTTAATTTTAGAGGGGAGGATGGCCACAAAATGGCAGCCATTGGTTATTGAAGCATTTAATGCATCTTCATATGTATAAGGGGGGTTACCATAGGGGGGACCCTGTTCTGTCGCCAAATACCGTCACGTTTGTCGCCAACTTGGCGATATATCGCCAAATTTGGTGACCAAAATGAGTCGCCAAAAGTGACGCCAACTTGGCAATATCTCTAATATTTCGCCAAATTCGCATAGACTTCCATTGTAAACCTACTTGTTTATAGAAAATCAACAAATTGAGATATTTTAATGCAATTAAAACTAATATTAACTTAAGGGATTATATTAAATTTTTCTTTGATGACCTAAGTAGGAATTGAGTTTAAAAACAAAATTTTTACATAACTTGTTTTGTTTTAGGTGTGAGAGGTGGCACATAGCTGAAAGGTGGGGTTGGGGGAGAAAAGCTTGGTTTGGAACTTATGGGGCCTGACCTGAAGTTGTTCTGTGATAGATTTGTGACAATGGATGAGACCTGGCTCCTGTCGTTTGGACTCGGGATCATAGTGATGTAGCCACGTCTCATCCACTGTCACAACATAATCTTCAAACCAGCCTCCCCCCCCAACCCCCTTTCAAACTAGGTGCCGCTTCTCACACCTAAAACGAAAAAATCTATATTAATATAGCAGCTACGGTTCTGAAATTGAGCATGTAGGCATCTAAGATATTATGCTTCAATATTCCACATCAACCATCGCAGTACAAATATTTTATACACACTTGGGATAATAATTATTGAACCACTCGTATATCTCTGATGTGGTTGGCAACGTGCTTTCACATAATGATGAAATAAGTTGCTATGATATCGGAATCCTATATTAGTACAATTTCCCGTTTCTTTTATTTGCCCTCTTAAAAAGACCATTTTCATTTAATTTAACCCATTTGTTTTATTCAAAAACATGTAATTTTATCGCAATATACTCTTATGATAACTAATTTTCTTTTAAATACATACCCTCTGTGTTGCCTTTTAATACGTATATCCTCTCTTTTTTCAGCTGCCCGTTGTATTATAAAAAAAGAGAGAGAGAATGATAAAACTTAAATCAGTTTCATGATGCTACTGTCAAATCAAGCCAATTCCTTATTTGGTCATGTCAGTCAGCAATCCCTCCTAACGTATTTTTCTCCACATTCACTTCTCCACATTCATTCTAACATTCACTTGCGTCTACTCTTTTCTGGCCTGCTATTCACTTATGAGACGCAAGCAATCGCTCACATGTAATTTTCCTGGTTGCTTCAAAAGTATAAAGATTCCATATACAGCAGAGCACCGATTATCCGGACGGTCGGAGCCGAGGTCAATCCGATTTATGAAAATCTGCATAATTGGACTACGTCACAAATAGGTTATGACAATGATTGTAGGTAACTTTCCTTCTGACTTTTCCCAGGCTTAATACTGGCAAATGTAGTCGTGCATATTTTAGCATCTTGCAAATGGCATGTTTAGAAGTTATTATTTTTCTACAAAATTGGTATAAAGTTACACACAGAAGTACACATAGTACATATGTGTTAGTACATATACATAGATGTACAGTACATTCATTGAAAACAATTCATTGTAATAGGGAAAAGAAGTTCTTGATTGTCTTGTGCTTCATAAAGGAGTCTTCTTTTTTTTTTTTTTTTTTTTTTTTTTTTGCAGCTATATCCCTTGATCATTTTAAATGCAGGAAATGAATTGGATTGACTGAATCTTGCCGTTGTTGTCATTCCATCGCAATTTCATGCGCATTAAATGCCTCTGTGTCTGTTGGACCTGTAAATTCTTCAGTTCCATCTGCTTCGTCGCCCTCGCATTGCGCTTCACTATTCATATCCTGAATGGTCAATATTATTTCTCTGCGGTTCAAAAATTTAAAACTGGGATTGTTCTCATTGCTTTCAATATATTGTTAGAAATACAAAATGTTCCAAGTCCTAATGTAAAGCTTTCACTGTGAATTTCTTCATTGCTTTCTTCCATCGATGTTCTATTTCAAATCTTGTTCTAAGAGCTTTATAATGTGGAAACTTTTAAAAGATTCCAAGCATTTCCAAGCATTGCAACATTCTTTCAAGTCAATTTTCATTATGGGGGGGGGGGGGGGGTTCAACTTCGTCTAATAAACATTTCCTTAAAAGCTGTTTCCTTTACAGCCTTTTCACTGTTTCTATTACACTTTGATGTATGGGTTAGGGAAATTACATTCTGTGGCAGAAAAATGACTTTAAACATTCCATTTTCGCGTTCAAGTACGTCTGCGTTTGGATCAAAAGATACATTATCTAAGACCAATAGAACTTTCCCTGACTTTCCGATTTCTTTTTGATGTTTTTTACTTCAGTAATATTTCTTTTCTCTACCATTCGATGAATATTTGCCAATTCATCCAGGCTTTACGCTGATTTTCATAGACAGCATGTAGCGTTGATTTTATGCATTCCTCTCATTGCATTTGCTTGCAATTTTATTATGTCAGGATTAGGAAATGGTTATTTAACGGTTACTTTCGTGACATCCAGCCGAATTTACCCTACCACGTCTAAAGAAGTTTCACTTCAAAAGTTTACAAGAAAGAGGGATAAAAACGTATGGTCCTTGATTGATCCGTTTAGTTGGACAATCCGGTTAAGTGGCGTACGGATAATCAGCACTCTGCTACATTTTTCACCCATGTACCTGTCTAAAAACCTTGGCTATCTTCATGAGCTCCAGTATTGGCTAGGCACTGCACATCTGTAAAATTCCCTCTTCACAATACATTAATTCAAGATTCTGGCGATATACGAACCAAAATAGCTCCGCTCGTAGGTTTCTTTCAAAGAAACATACGCCAAGTTGCAAAGGGGCAACCATTTGGCGAACATATTGGCGATACTATACTCACTAAAAGGAAGTGTGAGCTGTCATACTCTCGCTCACTCTCTCGCTTGCCTTCGTTTTGTACGGTCTGGATCGCTTTTGCATGGCACGCTCACCCCGGCTTGTTTTATGCTTTAAGTAAATCTTTTTATAAAGTCACCGAACCTGGCATATTTGTGTACTTTTCACGGTTTTCATCATTGAAGCATCAATTTATAGAATTTATTCTTCTTATTACTTATTATTTGTAGCTTCAATTTATTCTTCTAGAATCCAAAACTTTATTATAATTGTGTTTATAGTTCATTTACAGGGCGTACAAAAAAATTCATTGCCTCAAGATATACAGGAAAGGATCATTTACGGTGCATTTCAATGAGGTTGTGATACTTCGAATACAGGGTGAGTACAAATGATGGACCCGATTTAAAAAAGTCATATTTTCGAAACTACTGTACATATTACAATAGGTAATACATGCATTTCAATGAGGTTGTGATACTTTGAATACAGGGTGAGTACAAATGATGGACCCGATTTAAAAAAGTCATATTTTTGAAACTACTGCACATATTACAATACGTAATACATGCATTTCAATGAGGTTGTGATACTTCGAATACAGGGTGAGTACAAATGATGGACCCGATTTAAAAAAGTCATATTTTCGAAACTACTGTACATATTACAATAGGTAATACATGCATTTCAATGAGGTTGTGATACTTTGAATACAGGGTGAGTACAAATGATGGACCCGATTTAAAAAAGTCATATTTTCGAAACTACTGTACATATTACAATAGGTAATACATGAATTTAAAGAGAAATATGACAAGTTACAAATGTTTCATATGTGATCCTCTTGTTACACGGTATACGTCCAATATACGTTCTTTAAATTCTGGCAGTGTTTTCGGCATTGGTGATACAGTCGTGGGAAAAAAAAGTAAACACCCCCTACTAACTTCCCAACAAATTAACGTAAAAGAAAGTTACTGGTACCGAATGACTGGAAATAATGTCTATTTTTAAATTATGCATGTAAAATTTGCTTAGGGGGCCATCATATTAAAATGAGCTCAAACTTTATTTTTTTCAATGGCAATATCCAATTTTTATAAGATATTTCACATCTTCGGTTCAAACTATGCCCAGACACCAAATTTCAAGTCATTTGAATGATAAGTTTTTGAATTATAAACATTCAAAATTTAGTGCTTCTAATGTTAAATTACATTTTCATATTTTTATTAATATCTCCTGAAATAATACACCTAATGTGCTAATTTTTTGTGTAGCAATAATGCTAAACTACCCAAACATAAATACATTGAATTTGCAATTTTTACAATTTTATGATATGAATTATGAATTATGAAAATAATATTCGAAAAAATTATGAATTGCAACCTACAATCTTTTTGATGAATTTTCATTTATTATGTCCTGCTTTATGGAAACCCAAAATTTCTCATTATTCTTCCAAGTAGTTTTCAAATTATGCTTAAAAAACGGCAAAATAATGGTTTAAGGGGCCGTCCATGATAGATGTCACTAGATATTTTGAAATTTCTTATGCTATCCTGTAATCTAGCAGTCTTCAATGATTGCTTGAGTGGCGCTTAAGATGCCTTGATCTCAGTCAACAATCGAGTACCTAACTTCTATTTGGATACAACCCCTAAAATACGCTTGTTTTAAAATAATTAATTTCTCGGAAACTTATCGTATGAATTGCATAAAAATTTGTTTTTAGGCTAATTGAATGGTGTAGAGTTCATTTATGCTGTCAGAATTGTGTACTGCTATTGAAAAAAATAAAGTTATGGTTCGTTTTAATATGTATAGAGCCCCCTAAGCAAATTTTATTCACATCATTTAAAAGTAGATTTTATTACCAATCATGTGGTACCAGTAACTTTCTTCTATGATATATTTTGCAGAGTTAGTAAGGGTTGTTTACTTTTTTTTTCCCACGACTGTACATAAACACTGCCAGAACTTAAAGAACATATTTATGCAGCATTCAGAACCATTGACAGAGTGATGCTATAAAATGTTTGGAACGAACTGGATTACAGGTTGGACGTATGCCGTGTAACAAGAGGGTCAGACATCGAACATTTGTAACTGAGAACAATTTGGTGTATTTCTCTTTAAATTCATGTATCACTTATTGTGATATGTGCACTGTGCAGAAGTTTCGAAAATATGATTTTTTGGTACACATGTCATATTCGCTCCATATTGGCGCGATTTTTTTCGGTTGCCAATTTGGCGAAAACATCAACAGCATAAACAACATAATCCGGGTTACCACATCAAGCAAAATAACGACACTTTGGCGCAAGTTAAGTGCCTGTTGCCTATATGATATTGGCGACAGAAAAAATCGCGCCAATATGGGGCGAATATGACATCTGTACCGATTTTTTTTTTAATCGGGTCCATCATTTGTACTAACCCTGTAAAATGAAATGAAATAGTATCACTAAAGTGCACTACAAAAAATTTCTATAGTTTATGTAGCGCTCAACATTTATTATTCACTAGATTTTCATGCTATATTTTATCAATTGGATATCTAAGACAGTGAAAGTACTTTTTTCGTGATTTCAATTTTATCTAGCATTGCAATTTAATGTAATAATTGAATAACACTGATTGTTATTATTATAAAAGTGTTTCTCCGAAAAATGGTACGTGCTGGGGCAATTTGGATAACATATTTAGAATTAGGAATATTAGATCTGTGCATTTTACATATTTAGTTAGCAGGGAGGAAACATTTTTATTATTTTTCTCATCAGTGTAATTTATTAAATTTTAACTTCGTTATAGAATATTAGTAGGAGACAAATTCTGAATTTTTTATATTGTGTTAAGTGTAAATGAAGTATTATTATTATTCCGTATCTGGGCATGCACGCGATAGAAATATATTTTTAAAAATTATGCTTGGAAATTATTTCAAAAGCCATAACGAATGAGTAAATTACGATACAGGTTTCAAATAACCTGCATTTGAAACTACATATTCCCGCCTATCCGACGCTGTAAAAATGGAAAATGTGCAATGTTTAGAAGTTAAAAAAATTACGGTAGCAAAAATTGAAAAAATGAAATATAATCATATCGTCAGCTGTTGCTATTCACCGAGGCTAACGAAAAAGACAAGCTACTATGGTGCATCCCACGTGTCATTTTTTTTACAGACCGCTAGAGTGACATTACGCTCTTTTCGCACACCTCCATTGGTTCATTCGAGCATCACGTGACTCCAACAGTCTGTAAAAAAAGGTGCTTGAAATGAACCGTGGTAACCTGTCTTTCTCATTAGCCTCGCTATTCACAAAATGACGTCCGCGTTACGCTCAGACACTTTTGTCCTTTATAATATAGATTTACAGAGACACACAAAAGAATTCGGTTACAGGATTTATCATGCAAGTGCGTTTTGTTCTCTTGTATGCCTTTTGAAACTTATACAGGGTTCTATTCTAAATCGTTTTTACAAAATAAGAGGGGTGATACTACCCATCCAGACGAGTAATAATTACCATAGAACATGGAGTCGCAAACCACTTATTGAGTTACAAATAATACAGGGTTTTTCTCTCTAACTGAAATCGGCTTGTCGGTAATTATTTCGCAAAAAATAAAAATATTGCAGTAAAAATGAAACGATATGCACCTTATTTTGTATGAAATGTGATAAAATCACAAATATGTGGTAGAGGTTTCCATTATACGCGTCAGCAATATGCATTTGACGATCTACCTTTTGGACTGTGATTATCAGTTCATACGGTATCATCGACTGTGTGAACACCCTGTTTTTCCAGAACTTTTTGTGATGTTATCACATTTCATACAAAACAATGTACATATCGTTACATTTTTATTGCATATTTTTCGCAAAATTATTACGGACAAGCCGACTTCAGTTAGGGTTAAACAGCCTATATTTGTGACTCAGTAAGTGGTTTGCGACCCCATGTTTTAAGGTAATTATTACTCATCTGGATGGGTACTATCACCCCTCTTATTTTGTAAAAACAATTTAGAATCCCCCTGCATTAGGGAAGTACGAGTATGCATAAATATTATAGATCATATAAATGGCTGCACGAAATAATGCGCACATATTACCGGATATTAACAGTAATTCCAGAAAAGGGATTTTTCCTGAGTAGTGTCTGTTTTTTTATTGCATAATTAGATATTTAAATTTATTGTAGGAAAAAATGAAAGTTCTCAATAATATTCAGTAAGAATTTGTAAAGTGTTTCATAATCTATGCGTTGTGATGATTTTTGTCTTTGTTTAATACAAATATATGCAGGAAGGTAATATGTAAAAAGTTAATTTATTGAACTACTTGAATAACTAGACGTGGAAATAACATTACATGAACTTTAATAAAATTGTTACAACGCTTCATTGATAGCTTCTTCAATTATATTACATTTCTCACCTAAAACATATAATACATTTTCTTCCGTATAATTCAATTATGCCTAACCGTTTATTGACATTTCATATGTCGATACTTCATGAATGATAAAAATTAATAGACTCCAGTCTTTTCTAATTTTGAAGATCTCCAAACCTTGTTCTCGTAATCGTGAATTTTCATAACTATTGCTTTCAAATCATAGATAATAAAAAATGTATCATAGGGTCTGTTGTTTTGATGATTACGCACGTCATAAGGAAAATAAATGATGTTTAAATTCTAATCCTACACATATATTTTAGTTCTTATATATCCCTCTCCTCCCCCCCCCCCCCCTCCACACAGCTCTGCTCTTAAAATTTATTTCCAAATTTGTTTTCAAACATTCAATATATTATTTACTATTGTTAACACGTTAAACGCGACGCCGGTCCCTGGGGACCGGCATTGAAGTTTCCGTTTAGGCGACGCCGGTCTTTAGAGACCGGTAGGCCGAATACTACACTAGGTATTCTAGACGCTGTAACGCGGTTGAAACACTGATTCTAGAATTCGACCATAGAATTATTCATCATTCGCAGTGTTTGCAGGTAGCCCCAATAGATACTTAGAAGACCTGCCTGACAACAACTGTCTTAAAAATATATTTCTGTAATTCTCGGTAAATCCCCTGAAACATAAAAAAAAAAAAAAAAAAATGAAACAATAATGGCTTTACTGCTAACAATTTGCGTATTTTCACAATTTCTGTGTATACTTTCGCTTAAACGGAAATTAAAGTAAAATTAGTGTCGCGTTTAACGTATTAATGGAGACCCTGTACTTTTTTAATTACTTTGTTATATGATAATTTTATTTATTTTTAATTATTGTTATTATTTATTAAATTTAATTTTTTATGAAACTATTTCCTCATATTGCTAAATATTTTTATGAAGAACATCGATTAAATTAAAAGAAAATGCAAATACTCTGGTCAAATTTGAAACATTTCAAAAAATTTAAGAAAACTTTAATGCCACACTTGTACATTTTTCATCTTTTTGTAACATTTATTTTGCATGTTTTTTTTTTTTTTTTTTTTTTTTTTTTTTTTTTTTTTTTTTTGCAAATATGCTAAATCCCTAGGAACCCCCCCCCCCTTTTTTATGTAGTGCTTAGGGCGCTGGCAATTGGACAAAAGAAACAGGACTCCAATTCCAATCAGATATTTATGTGTGTAGAAATTTTAAAACGCTCAGGTCTGTTTATAGCTCTCATTTTTGGAAGATTGTAATAGCGACACCGAACAGCCAACCAACTGAAAACCTAAGGACCTGATCTCAAAAGAGTTAATTAGTTTAAAGAAAAAAATAAAATCGCTCACACGTAAAAAAAGCGATACAACTAACAAAATAATTTTGCGTTTTTTTCAAGTAATAGGTCTGTCATATGTCTTGCTACAGGAATAGTTTCATAGCTGTAGTTATCCGGAAAATAGCTTTACTCATGTGGTCCATTCGTATCCACACAGAGAGGGGTGGGTAGCAAATTGTGTGGGGAGGTAAACTTACTCAACCCCCCAAACTGACCTATATCTTCATTCTTAAAGATTTTATGCTTTTATGCACTTTTTACTGCTGCATGCAGAACTAAGTGCTATAATTTTCTATTTGTAGAAACAAGTGAATCTTTTTTGCCTCTCCTTTGAAATTTTTTTTTGCCGAGATGTGTTTCATGCGGATGAGCGAAATGTCGTTTTGAAAAATGATCTATTAATATTACTAGCTGACCCGCTCGCGTTGCCCGGGCCCGTAATAATATTCTTAAATGAATCTGAAATTTTTATCGCAGGTCCGTACAGAGGGGGGGGGGGGGGAGACGGTGCAAATTATCAGGGCCCGACTCTTGTTCAGTTCCAAAATTTTGTAATGTCACAGGTTCAGTTTTTCAATTTTTATATGTCTCACACTTTAAACTTTTTTATTCCAAATTAACTGATGAATTCAATTAAAATTTAATTACATTTTCAACAATTTAATTTTTTATTTAAAATCTTTAGATGAAAAAGCAATTTCAAATACAACATAAACTGCAATACTGAAAAAGAAACAATAAAATTGTTAGAAAATATTACTATATAGATTTTTTTTTTAATTACCTTAAAGCAAATTTATTTTCTAATAGAGTAAAGCCTGTTTATAACGGAATCCTGCAATAAACGAAAAAAAAGAAGTTCCAGCAACCCTCCTCCGAAAAATGCTATTATGCTTTGTTCAAATTAAATAACCTGCATAAAACGGAATTTATCACTGGTCGTTTTTATTTCCGTATAAACAGGTTACACTCCATCTTATTTCTGGTGGCCCGTACTGAAATTTGTATCGAAGGTCCGTACAGAGAGGAGTAGAGACACCGGAACGTTTAAATCAGTAATTTTGATTTCAGAAGCAACGCGTGCATGCTATGGCTATTAAGCCTATTTTGGCGATCGCTTATGCTTTGTGCTCTCGATCGATTCTATTTCGATTTTCTCTTCTTAATTCGGCTTCTTCATGACTTTCAAGCATTCGCCGAGATCTTTTACGGGCATTTCAAATAATATTTGAAGCTTCATAATTGCAGGGTAAGAGTTTGCAGCGAAAGAACGAAACGTAAATAAACTCGGTCGCCCTAAATCCTGCCAAAGAACTTTTACATAATAACCAATGAGATGCGTTTCTCGGGCGTTGCCATTAAACAATAACGAATAATAACGATTTCTGCCCCACGTACGTTAGCGTAATATATGTACAGATTATTGCAAATCCTATCCTTAATTTCATAACATACTAATATACTGGTGAAAAAAACACAATTTTGTATTTCAACTCTTAATCATGTAAAGGGAAATAGATGCAGTAAGAAACGTTTTCATGTATTTATAATTATAAGATCTTTTCGTAAATTTGCCAAAATATACTATGTTATGTTTACTTTAAGTAAAAAATTTGGAAATTGGTATTTTCTATATTCTTTTGCGAATGAAGTGTAGCGAGGTCCTTTAAGTCAAATTTTTTAAATTGTGCTGCATCACTATTAATCTTTCAGCGTTTTTCAATTTACGTAATTAATTTGATTTAAAAAGCTTTTACCATACAAACTTTTCATTACTTTTTATCTCTTTTTTGCATATGTTTTAAAATTTGATTCCTTTGAGTTTCGAAATTTCAATTTAATTTAATTTAATTGTATTTTGAAATTGTTCCAAAAGGATGCAATTCAATACAAGAAAACTAATTTTAGTTAAACCTTTTATATGTTTGAGAAAAGAAATTTTGAGAAAAATCTTTTAATGTAATTTACATTTCATTTGGATTTTTATGATTTAAATTTTAATCTTTTCGGTAAACTTTTTGATAATGCAAATAAACTTTTGAAGAAATCTCTTTGCAACCTTCATTTCTCAGGAAATATTTAAAAAATATATTTTTTTCTTTACGAAGCTGTGTTAATTAAAAATTTAAATTCGTTATTCGTGTAAAATATAATTCAAAAAATTTTTAATAATAAATTTAATATTTCCTATTGTTTAAATCAGTATGATTAAAATATATCAAAACTCAATTAACTGTTCCATTTTTTTAATTAAGTATTTTTTTCTATTTAAAAATGTTTTATTGCATTTTCTTAATAAGAAATGTTTTTTACACTTATTTTCTTGTTTTTTAGATTGAAAAAAATCAATTGTTTATATTTTTTCTTTAAAAACTTGTTATGCAGCCTATCTGAGTCTGTTAAATTGTTTGAATTTTATAATTAAATGCAGCGGGGAAAATTCACGTATATTAAAATTTAAAAAAAAATGATAAAATTTGTTAATAATTGCAATTAATACTTGAAAAGTGAATACATTTATATTAAATAAAATTAGGTTTTTAAAAAAGTACACCATTTATCTCGAGGCGATAATTGTGTTCATAGTATTCAGAATGTTCCATGCGGATTTATAACAATTGAAAAGATTTTTTGAAATGAAAATTTCTGAAATTTTTTAATGATTTATAACAACTAATTGTAATTTATTTTATATATTTTTTAAAAGTAAAGAAAATAATTAACTTTAATAAACTCTGAATTCTCAATGCACTTCAATTTCTTATCGTAATATTTATTTTATATACTTTTTTAAAATTTCTGCTTTAATTCAAAATTATATTAAATTTTCTTATGAAATAAATAAAAAAATATAATTACAAAACTATTCGCGACTAATCATTCGGTTATTTATAATTATTTAAATCCGAATTTTTAAGTTGTACTGCAACACAGTATTTTTTTGATAGCATCTTCCACTTTGGTAAATAATTTTCTTTAAATATTTCTGAAATTCAAAACATATTGTCATTAAAGTTTTTAAATAAAGTTTATAATTTGACTCTTTTGAGTTCAAAAATATGTTTCCTTTACTGTTAAAAATTTGCAGCAAACTCGTTTCCACCACATTTTTGGTAATGCACGTTAGCTTGTTAGAATTATCTTGATGTAAGAGAGGTATTTTTAAGTCAATGAATTTTTAAGAAATCTCTATACGTGCTTATTTTTTATTATGACATATATATTTAATATATTTTTTCCTCCATTTATATTCCTTATTCTTCTGGAAAAAGAAATCTAGAAATTAACTCAATTCATCAATCTGTTAATTACTGTTATTTAACGTTCAATTATACTACATCGCAATTAATTCATACACGCATTTCCACTTAGGTATTTAATTTCATTAAAAAAATTCTGTAATTATCAACATACATTATTTATACTTTTTTACATAGGTATTGGGATTGATTCGTTCAGATTTCAAAAGAATTTTTTTCTTCTTTACGCCTTTTTGAGTGATGGTGTAATTAACAATTAAAATATATTTTGAAAGTATATCAAAGTGCTATTTTTGAATTTCACGACGCAAAAATATTAGTGATCACTATCAAATTTGGAATGATCTCTTATACGGAATGTATAAAATTTGTGTTTTAAATATATTTTTAAAAAGGGCTTTTTCAAATCAATGAATAGTTTTTAGGATAGGATTCTTAGGTAGTTAAATTTTGTTTTCGAGTTTATCTGTTTTTTGTTGATGCATGAATATTGTTAAAGTTGTTTGGAGCAGTATAATTCGGAGTAGTTTTTATACTTATATACGTTTTAATACTTATTCATCTTGGTATACTTAGAAACAGTTTTATCACAAAAAATGTTTCAAAAGACGAAAAAATCAGAAAGAAATTTGTTATACATGTCGCAGATATCGCTGTATTAAAATTCTATAAGAGACTTTCATGTTCGAAAAACTGGTCTCTCCATGCATCAGTAATATTTGAATCCATGAACATAATTGTTCTCATTTGATATTAAATATTTTAAAGGCAGTTTGCCAAAAATGAAATAAAATATATTCGTGGGCTTACGACTTAGAAGTATGTGATTCGGTTAACATAGAGCAAAGCTAAAAAACTCTCTCTAGTGACGAGGCTGATCTAGTAATAAAGTAAATAATAAAATAAGGCAAATTACTTTTCAATGAATATGCTTAACAGTAACAATATGCAATAAATGAGATTGAGTGCAATTTGTAATAAATAAATAATATACACTTTTAAAACTTTTAATTGTAAAATTTCTAAATACTTTCTTTTTATTCCCCTTGATACAGTTAGAAACAGTTTTATTACAAAAATATTTCAAAACCTAACATCTCACATAGAAAGTAATTAGACAGATTCTGTCATAAACCTTGTTTTATTACACTTCTGTAAGACCTTTCCATGTTCAAACAATTTGATTTTCCCATGAGTTCTCTGCAATATTTAAGACCATGAACATAATTGTTTTCGCGTGATATTAAATCTTTCTAAAGCAAGTGTCCAAAAAGGAAATCAAAGATATTTATGAGATTTTGAATTAGAAGTAACCGATTCGGCTTTCGTACTGTTACAGAAGGTTTTCTTAGTCACGATATGTCACGTGATATCCCAGTACGTATATTATCTCATTTTGAGTGCGTATTTGCATTTTTTTCTTTTTTAAATAGGATAATGCTTTAAGGGGACCAGTGACTCCAGACTCACTTTTTTATTTTTTGTAAATTGCACCTTAAATACTATTCAAGGGCATTATGAAGGCTCTATGAATTAGGCATATATTTATCACACAGGGAATAAAAAAAAAAGAAAATAAGGAATTTCACTGAATATTTTAAGTGTAATCAAGAACGTTCAAAATGCCCAAACTTCACTCTATATCAATTAAAACCCCAATATTTTTTTTTTATGTTAGTTTGGTTTACATATACAAATAAAACTGTGCATAGTTTTTTTTAACTAAATATAATTGGAAAAGTTTAATGCAGTTAAGTGCAGGAATATGATACAAAAATGCTAAACATTTTAAAAATAAATAAAATAATAAATAAAATAAATAAATAAAATAATAAAATTGAAAAAAAAAATATTTGTTTACCTTTATATTCAAACACATAAAGTTCGATGCAAAGTTTTATTTCTCTATGTATACCAAACTGGCATAAAAAATATTGGGGATTTTAATTGATATGAAATGAGGTTGGGACAGTCTGAAAGTTCTTGATAACGCTTAGAATATTCAGGAAAATTCCTTATTTTTCTCTAATTTTTTTAATTTCTTGTGTGATAAATATATGCCAAAATTGATATAACGTGCCCTTGAATAGTATTTAAGGTGCAATTAAAAATAATAATAAAAAAAAATGAGTTTGACGGCCCCTTGGTCCTTGTCCCCTTAAGGGCTAAATGGGGAATTAATGTAAGAAGTATATTCAAGTTACATAATAAAAAGAAAAATAATATTTTATTTGAAAGGAACTATTTTATTTGAACTCGAAATTTTCTAACACATTTTCAGACTCATTTTTAAAAGTAAAACATGAAACTTGCTGACGTGATTTTTTTGATGAGATTTATAAGCGACCTGTGTTTTTATTTTTCGTTCAATTAATTAGAACATGATTTACAATTATTTTCTCAGTACGACCATTTTTAGGTAGATTACGTATTAAATACTACCTATTGCGATCTCCCCTATGTTGGAGTAAAAAATTGCAGATCTACACCGATTATGACCCCGAGCCGAAAACCACACTCAGTAAAAAACTTTATCTATTTATCTATCTACCTATATATATCACTTGTTTATGGACATAATAACTTCCGTAATTTTCCACAAATCTCTTCCAAACTGATACAAAATCAAGTTGAAAATCTCTGTCAAGATCGTTAATGGGCAAAATCGGACCAAAGGAGTGGAAATAGGTAGGGGTTTTGTGAAAACAGAAAACCCCCCAGAAAGTCTTAATTTTTATACATATAAAATCAGTTTAAAGTTATTATTACTTCTAGGAAAAGGGCAAAATATTACGTATCACAGATTTTTGATAAAATTAAAAATGGGCTCAAGGGGAGCGAAAAATAGGGTTTTCGGGAGAAAAAAATTTATAACTTCGTCAATTCTCAAGTTATCCAATCCAATTAGATTTATTATAAATCTTCTTAATATTATCTACAACTTTTATATTGACCAACTCTTACTGAAAAAAAAAAAATTAAAAACGAAAAAAAGTGTGTGGGGGTGAAAAAATAATTCATAATTTCTTCAATTCGCAAGATATACAATATCCTTAAATTTATTACACATCTTCTCAATATTATCTACAACTTTCACATGGACAAGTTTTTCATAGGATCAACTCTTACAGCGAAACCAGATAAACAAAAATAAGGGTTGACGAAAAAAATTATCGTATTAAGGTATACCCAAATCTAAACGGCTTATTTTCTGACTCATTTTTAAATTAATATTCGCTCTCAAACGCATCCAATTGGCAGGTTCTCTCATTCAGAAAATATATAATGTGCTGTATTGGTCGATTTTTTTGATAAATGCAGAATATATTTCAAAAAATGCTACCAAAGTTCTCATTTTGAACCGAATTTCCCGAAGTAATAGTGCTGGAAACGAAATAAAACGGTCATACTGGGAAAATAATTGTAAATCAAGTTCTAATTAATTGAAGGAAAAATTAAAACACAGGTCGTTTATAAATCGCTTCAAAAATAACGTCAGCAAGTTTCCTGTTTTTACTTTTAAAAATGAGTGTGAAAATGTTTCAGAAAATTTCGAGTTGTTGAGCGTGGAAAAATATATTTTTTTAATTCTGCCTTAATATGATTCTGTTAAAACGAGCTCTTAAAAAAATGAAATTAAAAATTCGTCAAAGACGGCCAGATAAAATTGTTAAACTGGGTTTTATCTCTAATTTGGATTTAGTTTTTGTTGGTCAAATTAATACTTAACTTCGAAATCTACCTCCGCCTGTAGGCCGATCCGGCAGGGATTTTTTTCGTTCGGATAACTTTTATGCGACGGTAAATATTTCTGAAAACTGAGATTTAAAAAAAGGTGCAACTAAAAGTCCAAAATGCGTTTAAAATACACTTTATACTTCTTCCGTATTTGGTAAAATTGGATAAAATATCCAATATGATCAACAGTAAAGAATTTCAGTGGGAATATGGTTTGATTAGAAAATCTTCTTTTTTCTAAAAAAGTAAAACAAAAAATGCAATTTTCAAAATGTAAAATTCTTAGAACAACCGAAGACTTAATAAGGAGGAAACATAAGATAAAAAAAAAGAATCAAAGACTTATTCTATCCTATTTATGTGTCAAACTTATTTTCAAAATCATTCCCATATCTTAAAGATAAATAATTACTTTTTTTGCGCATCGGAAACTAATACGTTAAATTCACATTAGTCTTAATTCAAAACAAAAAAAAATGAATTTTATAAGGCGTATTTAAATATACGTAAAATAAATTTATTAAGTCTTCATAAAAGTTAAGTGGGAAAACTTGTACAATTTCAAAGATAAATGTTCTGAATCAAACTTTTGACTTAAATTAACGTAATAAAGTCTGATTATTTTATCTAAATGCTTTTTTTTTTTTTCCCTCGGAATATTATATATAATTTAGAGTATTGCATAACTGAGAAAAAATATTTAGATTTCATTAATGAATAACATGCTTTTGAAACTAATAAGTAAATAATTAATGACATTCTTTTTTGAAATAAAAAATGACCAATTATATTTGTTGAAAAATGTTGAGATTAAAGTAATCACAACTAAACAATTACACAACTTATAAAATAAGATTTACTTCCGCCAATAAATTCTAAAAAGATTATTACGATATTGTAAACAATATTAAAACTTAATTTTTCATATTTAAAAGGAATTATAAATTATATATAAATGAAAATAGAAAATTAAATTTAAATTAATTAATAATCATATTCTAAGGAAAAAAAGATGTAAAAAAATAAATAAAGCAATATAACTTAACTCATTTATTTAATAATATTGTTCCATTTTTAAACTTTATCTTAGGACGAAATTTCAAAACCTTATTATTATATGTTTTTTAATGTTGAAGATATGAACTCATTAATATGAAACATCTATAAATATTAGTGAAATTTGATTTTTTAATAATATTTTTCTATTTTGAAAGAAATTTTAGAGTTAAATGGAACCAAATGTTTAATATTATAAATAAATAGTTGGATAATCTGTCGTAATAACGGTCGTAGGGTATGGCAGACACCTGGAAACCTCAAAATCGCTTTGTGGCAGAAGACGTATAATTAGGGTAACCAAATTTTATAACGGTTTTACAACGGATGTTTTTCGAATTTTCATAACTTGGTCACCTTAAGTATAGTGAGTTCTGTTAGCTTGTGTTCATCTAGTGAGCTCTTAAACTCTAGTGTTCATCTAGTGAGCTTGTAAAAGACGCCATCTTACAAGGAAGGTCTCCATACGTGCATATTCAGAAAAATCTGAAAAAAATTACAGAATGTTCTTCTCATGCGGCTGTACATCTTTATAAAAAAATTTCCGATGTAATCTCGGTATGACGTCCCTAAAATAAATACACTAGAAGCCCTTTAAACCGGCACGTTCGGGACACAGCCATGCCTAATTAGCGATTTTGCCGGATTATCGAAAGTCAATGCATGTTTGTGTTCACCTTCATTATGAACCTGTACAAATTGCATAAATGTCTGGCAAATACTGTACTGTATTTCGTCATTCTAACAACTGTGAGAATTAAAGAAAAACATAGGATACAAGATTAAATTCCAATTATTTAATATATTCTGCATATGTACATTACATTTTAAAGATTATATCACACATTATAAAATTTCTGTTTTCGCCTTTTTCGACACGATTAGTTATCGCTAGTTTTTGCTGTATAGTAGGCGTCACATGCTTATGCTTATTAGAAGTTTTATTGTCACTTGAAAAACTCGTGATTGGCTTCGAGAATATTTTACCTTACGCAATTATTGTGCAAACGTAATCACTCTAGAAAACATAATACGCTGTACTGAAAAGTAAAAAAAAAAAAAAAAAAAAAAAAAAAAAAAAAAAAGAGACGGGTAGCGTGCCGGATTATAGAATGTGCCAATGCCGAACCATAGAATGCCGGGTGAAAGAGCTTCTACAGTAATAATCATTTCGTTTAACTGACGATTTCTCACCGGTTGGCAACGAAAAAAAAAAACAACGCTTTTATGGCAAATTCTCTTTAAGGAAAAGCGTTACTATACTGAACATGATTAAGTAAGTTTAACTTAAATAAATACGCTTTTAAAATTAAGGATTTGTCATATGCACTTACATTTCTGTATAATGAAATTTACCAATCGTTTTATACGGTTTAACGGACTAAAATTGTTTCAAACTCAAAATTAAGTTTCGATTCTGAGCACTGCCAATTTTACTTCGATATTGTTGTGTCGGATATAACAAGAGAAAAGTATTGCTGCCATGGAAACAATGACTGATTTAATATCGAAATGTATAAGAAGGCCTTATTTAATCGGACAGTTACTTTTAAAATATACACTTAAATCTTATACATCCAGTAAAACCGCGTAAAATTAAATAATTTAAGTAACACGCAACTAGTATACATTATACAAACTTATAGAAAAAATAATAGACCGTTTCACAGTTTAAGTTTAAATTCATTAAGTACAGTGCATTTAAACACTCATTTAACTAGCATTTTTTAAATGCATTAAAATCGCTTGCATTTGGCGAGGGGAAATGTTGCTCCGCACTTGGCGTGGCGAATTCATCTTTTCGCGCCAAATATTCGAAAGTATTTTACTTCTTTAAAGACTTTCTACTGGAATTCCTCCGATAAATTTGACTGATCCTTTGTTACATACATAAGTACTTTCATTAGCATTTTTGTTTTCAAAATATTCTGAATATGCTCCTTAAGGAGGCCTTCCTTGATTGCAATGTCGATGTGATTGCTACGCAGTGAAGTTTTTTTCTCCATATTTTGATATAAAAGTAATCATCCTTACATCACTGTAAATTTCCTGACATTCACTTTGCTACTAATTATTGCATATGGCATACTATACTGCGTATGTGTATTTTTTTATTTGTATATTTTGTGCATTTCGTATTTTTATATTTTATTTATATATATATATATATATTGTATTTGGTATTGTTTATATTTGTACACGTATTTTGTTTCCAATGTAGAATAGTTTTCTATTTTTATATGATAAAAAATACAGTAGAACCTCGATTATCCGAAATAACTGGGACCAATCATATTTCGGAAAATCGAGAATGCTTCAATTTTAAGATTATGGAGAAATATATGAAATATTTCTTATTATGATAACAAGTGCTTAATAAAAAATAAAGCAATAGCAAAATAGAAACAAGAATAAATTAGCTGAATTTTATGTTTGAAATTAAGCACCTTTTACATACATCACAATGGTTTGAGGAAATGTTTTGTTTGTCGCAATTTCGATTGCTTTTGCTTTTAAGCGCTATCACGGAGTTTTTAAATATTATTCGTTCACCACTATCACAGTCTTTATACTGCTCCAGCCATGCCAAACCTTTTGCAAAACATTCAAAAGCATCAAAATTACTAATTTGTTCGGTTTTTTTCGTTCCACTCCGCAGCTTACGGGAGCTCAAGTTATATTGAAAGGAACGATAAGGAAAGGGATCGAAAATATTTATATGTAATCGTAGCTCGGAAAGGACCGCTTACGCAACAAGGTGTATGAAAGTTTAACAAAAAAAAAAAAAAAAAAAAAAAAGGTTTCAAAATGAAAAATGCACACAAGGAATGTGATGAAAAAAAAAACTTTTAAAAATGTATTTCGGTTAACCGAGATTTTCGGTTAAAAGAGTTTCGGATAAAAGAGGTTCTACTGTATTGCTTGTTTTGCGGTAGTGGCGGATAGTCTGCCTGTATTAGAAAATAAAGGAAGACAACGAAGTAAAAACTCTTTAGTGGAAAAGCATAGGAAATACATATAAAACTTTAGATAAAAGTAATATTTGGGTTTGTCTGTCCGGCTGTCTTTCTATCTGTCCGCATGTCTGTATAGTAGCATGGCTGTCTTACAATCTGTCTAGACATCTATGTGTGTTCTAAGATGTAGAAATCTCTAGAATGTGTTATGGTGCGCACTTACAGTACGCAGACAGGGGAACTCAAAAGTATTCCGCTATGTTACTCTTTAAGAAGAAAAATCGTTTGCTGAATATTTTAACGATGTTAATCTGTTAAAAACTTAATGAAATTGATATGAACTCCTGAGCTGCACTTATAAATGCTTTTTATAGAATATGGGTAAAATATGGGGTGCAAAGTTTTGATGATTCATTTACTGGATGACGCGAAAGAGATCGATTATACAATGATCTACGGGCAAAAACTTTTCATAGCTTATTTCATATATGTAGCACTATTCCGAACATAATAAATTATTATACATTACTAATATTTATTACAAAATGCTTGCAGTAGAATATTATGTGCATTGTATTTATCGTTCATCTACAGGGACACATAACAGATTTCGGAGACAATATTGTTTCCGAAGTGTTATCTATTAAGAATGATTGCTGAATGGACGTTTTCAGTTATGTTATGCATTTTTAAGTTTAACTACATTTTTTCATACTACATGGTGTGCGTAAATTCTATAGATCATATATAGACCTACACTTAAGAATTCGTACGCATTACTGGGAATGAGCATAAATTGCTTAGATGTTCGTTAATTTGAATTATGCAACTTCAAGATGATTTTCAAGCTCAACTACATTAAGTATAATACTATAGAACATTCAGGCTGTTACCTTTAACTGACGCTTTTCAGAACCAGCCATCTGTGTCTCGGTCTAATAACCGGAATGGCACTAAACTGGGTAGACGGACGAAGCTAACGAGAAATACAGGCTACCACAGTGCATTCCTCATATCTTTTTTACAGATCGTTAGAGTGACCTCATGCTCTTTTTGTACACCTGCATTGGCGCTTTCGAGCATTATGTGACTTTAGCGGTCTGTATTAAAAGATATGCATAAAGCACCGCGGTAGTCTTTCTTTTTAGTTAGCCTCGGTAAGAAGACTAACGCCGCCATATGAAAAAAAATTCCGTAAAAGAAAATATTTCAAAACACCGCCAACAGGGGAAAATATGGCGCTTTTGTATGCTACGCAGCAGAAAATGAGCATTAAATACGGGTAATAAATGAAAATGCAAAATTATACTACGCATGCGACAACTGCGCCCGTAATTTAGGCTATACAGGCATGCGAAAAGTTCCGAGAAACATCTTCAGCTCAGGGTGAATTTGAGTCTTACGTTATCACAACGCTCATAGCATATCTTCCAGAACTGTGCACTATTTAGCGGAAGTTACACTATCTTTATTTTAATAAGTTACTAAAGGCGGAATACTAATCTTCTTAGAAAAAAAAATATTTTTCATAATCATATATGAACTGTAATATTTAAAATTGCTAACGTGAATGAACAAGAATGAGAAATATATTTTAGATCTGTATAAACACCCACACACGCACACACACACACACACACACACACATATATATATATATATATATATATCAGTGAACACATACAAACTATTATAATTTATGAGAAACCATTTACAGAAAAATCACTTCAACTTAAATCACTTTAGAGTTATTTATTGCTATGACTGTTATTTAAGAAAAACCTTATTTATATTTCTTGAAATAATAATCTAAAAACATTTATCCATCATAAATCAACATTTCATTTCCACTTGTAATAGAAATATCTAAGCAAGACATAAACAATCCCATAAATTTGTTATTATTGTGAAATATGTTCCTTTAGCAATTAGCAATTTTGAAACTATAAATCATCTGAAATAGTGTTATACTTAAAAACATTATTTACTTATTGAAATAACTTTGTTTAACATATCAAGATACTTTTCTATTTAGACATTTTTCTCACTTGTTTAAAATTAATTATTGTGATTTATATGTGTTGGTCAAGGACACTTCCTGGTTTCAGTGCATTTTACATTAGAAGAAGCAGTTGAACTCGAACATTCACACTGTACGCAACAGCTCATCTTTCTAGCTGTGATTTCCTACATTTCGCAACCAGGCATCCAAAAATCCTGGCCCTGGTTAAACCGCATTTCTGTATCTGGACTATGTCAATCTAGATTTGTTTCAATATAATGTTATTTACGTCTCGTGTCATTTTACTAGTTCCATAAACACACACAGTTTTCCAAACAATCACTGTGTATATATATATATATATAATAACATGGATGAAGAAGTATAATATAAGGCAATAAATCATTTTGAAAACATAATTGTTATTAAAGGAGATAAATGAAAAAGAACTGGAGTTAATTGATTTTTTTCTCTTCTCTAATTAAATTTAGCACGAATCTGAATTATTCTACTCACGTCTTATACACATGCAAATGATTAGGTTTTTTTTTTTCTATGTTTATAGAAAGTTTTGCGTTTGTGGAATCTTTGAGTTTATATCAATATGCACGAATAACATCCATGACATTTATTTCAAAACAATAATTAAATATAAATGTTTAGAAGAAGAAAATATTTCCATAAGACGATTTTATTGTTTAAGAAAATTATTGTCATGCAATTAATGGAAATTTATAATTATTGCCTTATTGAAATAAAAACTTTCAGATTAAAAGTAAATCTTTTAAGCTAATTGCATTTTTAGATTACAAAATGATTTGTAAAATATTTTTTAGACGTAAATTAGTTTCTGCAGAGTTTTTACTAATTAAATTTAGCAGAATTCAACTTCATTCTTCTCATGTCTTTTAAAAATGAAAGTAAAAATTACACATATAAATCATTCGTCGCTGCATTTGTAGAAAATTACGACCTTTCAGTTTATAATAATGGGCAAGATGAACATTTATGTAATTTGTTTCAAAACATTAATTAAATGCGAATGTTTAAGAGAAGAAATTTGTAATAAGTATTCTAAATTTCATGGAATAAGGCTTGGAATGTAATAAAAAATTACAGATTTAAAATTTTGATTAAACAAATTAATTTTTCTATTACAAGTTGCTTATGTAAATTTATATACGACATAAACTATTTCCAGTAAATATAATTACGCCAAATGTATACGCTACATTAAGGGAAGTATTAATATTATATATGCATGACAAAATTTTGGAATATATTGAGTATATCGCAAATGAAATATCAATTAGCTATTATTAGTCATGGATCACATAGTCTTAAATACACTAGGTTTCAAAATGATATAAATACCCAGTTTTCCAAGCATAAAAAATAAGAAAATGTTACAAAACAAACTGAAGGCTAATCAATGTTAGAAATAGAACAAATTGTTTTATTTTGTAACAAAACGTAATTGAGACAGTTATTTATACATACAATAAACTGCGTTTTTCAATTTTGAGTTGTTTCATAATGATATGATTATTGGCCAAAAATATAGATTTATAGCCAGTATATGCACCAGATCTTTTCATTAATGTAAAACCCCGATCAGTCATGGTGTGGACAAAGCTTTTTAATATATTTTGATCTATTTAATTCCAGTGGAAGATGATAGCACCTTTTAATTCTGAAATTGAGGCATATTGTTTTCCATTTGCGTAAACAGCTCTAACCAGTAGGCTCCATACATTTTCCATTGGATTTAAATAAGGAGAAAGAGGTGCCATGGAATTACATGTACACCATTATTAAGAAAACATTTCCAACTGCTGTTTACCGTGTGGTCGGATGCATTGTCTTGCTGAAACATCCAGAAATATCTGCCAATTTCCTCAGCAAATGGCAACAATGTCTCTTCAAGTAGATCTTGGTAGGTTAATGCACTCATCCTGCCAGAGGGAAACGCAACGTTGATCTTAGCATGACATCCAAACGCAGCCCAAAACATGAATGAACCTCCACCCAGCTGCTGTTTTGAAAGCGCTTCTGGTTTCTTTCGCATATCGTGCCAATAATAAGAAAACCCGTCCGGACCATCCAAATTGAAATTTTTTCATCGGAAAATATTACTCTTTTATATTCTAACTTCCAGGACATGTGATCTTTTGCACAATCCAGGTGGTTCTTCTGATGGGTTTTAGTCATACGTGATTGAGGCTTTCTTTTCTTGTACCTCATCATCTGAGAGCTCTTGACTACTCTGGAGAAGGTACATTTTTACACTGCTATCAATGGATCTCTTGAAAGTTCACCTAAAGTTCTTTCCCATTGCTCCTTATGTTTATGATGGCTCTTTTTCCCTTTTGGGCAGCTTTGGCGGGCGTCTCGGAGACTGCTTTGCTTTGTAATCCTCTTTTAATCGAAGAAAATATAATATTACACCTGGAGATCTTTTAATTTTTTTTGCGATAGCTCTGGCCAAAAATCCTTGTTCCTTAAAATCCATAATTTTTGCCTGCTCAAAACCACTTAAAACGCTTTTACGACTCATACTTCTTAAACTTACCTTGCGATCAAGTTTGGAAATTTCCTAGTCTGCGAAGTATCTTATATGCTAAACTAATTTGCATATTTCGGTTTCTTCATCTCGGAAGGGTATTCATTATTCCTGTATAGCTTTCATGCTCGTTTAGTGATAATTTCGATCAATGTTCATATCATTTTGCAACTCCATTTTTTTAGATAATTCATATTTTCAATGAATTTAAAGTTTGATATTTCTTTTACAGCTATGTATTATGTAAAGTTACTGTAATTGTCTCGAGAATGGAGTTTCCTGATATTTATTTATGAATTTTGCCAGGATATCACAAAATCACTAGGTGTTCCTGTTCATATTATTATGAAACCCGGTGTACGAGACGATAGATTCTACAGTCAAGTTTTGGGATTTACAATTCAGTCTCTATACCCGTCGCCGGTGAAGTGGTTAATAATTCAAGTTCTTGCACCTAGGCGAACATTGATATGAACTTCATATATGACGTTTAACATTTCGTCTAAAGTAACATATTGCAATATTTCTATTTTTTCTGCAAATAATGGCGCTATAAGTTTCTCTTCGCCTTCTATGTTCATATAATCAGATTACGGTCTATGAGGAGAAATTTTTTATGGTGTATTTTATTGATGTTACTATATTCAAACATAATGAGAAACACTTTGATATGAACCACTGGAGTAAACTACAATATGCTTTTTTAGGAGTATGGAATAGGTAACATTTATAGTTCGTTTACAGGATCGCACATAAGAATTCCATTACATTATGATTTACGGGAAAATAGTTTATGGTGAATTTTAGTTTTGATATTTCAAATATAATGAAATTAAAAACGATCACTAAGATACTTTACAACATGTTTTCTATCATTTATGGAGTGTCTGGCGTTTCTAGTTTTTTACAGACACGCACAAAAGGATGCGGTTACAGGACTTAATGTGATCGATAGTTGTTGGTAGTGGGATTTCTTGTGTGTGTGTGCAATTTTAAACTTATCTAAATTTTTATGCATTACGTGGTTTGTATAAATTATATAGATCATATAGAGGTCTACACGAAGTAATTCGCACATTTTACCGGATGTGGATAGTAATTACTGAAAATGGATGTGGACATCAATCACTAAAATTTATTTAATTACTAACAGCAATTACTGACAGCAATTACTGAAATGGATTGGGATGTGTACTGAATGGATGAAAATGGATTGGGATGTGTACTGAAATGGATGTGGACAGCAATTACTGAAAAGGGATTAGGATGTGTAAATGTATCGGGATGTGTATCGAATGGATAAAAATGTATTGGGATGTCTACTGTATGGATGGAAATAAATTGGGATGTCTACTGAATGTGGATGGGGACAGTAATTACTGAAAATGGACAGCAATTACTGAAAATATATTTATACTGTTTTGTGTTTTAGAAGATATTTATGTTGAAAGATTATTTCATTGGATGAAAAATGGAAATTTTTAATAATATTATACAAACGCTGAAAAGTATTTCAAAATGTATGCCTGATGCATGATTTTTCGTTTTTGTTTAAGTCAATGAAAAAGAAAAAGAAATGAATTCAAATTGAGTTTTAAAAAAAACTTATTTTTTGTTTATTTCGTTAAACATCCGACGAATTGCTTTTTAAAACATATACATCTTGTTCATTTTTGTTTTCTTTGAATAAGGAAACATACAAAAATTCAGTATGTAAAAGTAATAAAATTGTTGAGAAATGATACATCTTGTAATAAAATATTTAAAGACTATCGCATTTAATCCATTTAGTTTATAAAACTTGTTTAAAAATTCCAATCTCTTTAAAAGAAACGGTTGTGTTTAAAACATTCAAAATCTTGCTTATCCAGTGTATGTTTCCGATAAACTTTAAATGAAAGCAAATGCTTTTTGATAAGCATATATTCCACGTACAACAAGTATTTTATCAGTCTAAAATAAAAGATTTATCAAAGGAAAATCTTTATAAGTGTGCAATTTACAACTTACTTGCATTTTACACTTATTTTATCAAAATATTATAAAATAAAGTAGGTACGTTTTATTTTTTTAAGGCATGTTAAAACATGAAAAAAGATTACCTAATATTTTCCCTTTTTTTAAGATTTTTTTAGCGCAATTATACAGAAATAACATTGGAGTTTTTTGGCAAATGAAAGAGCATATCTTTAAAAATATTTTTTTATTTGGAAATTGGTTGAAAAATGGTCCCTAGTATCCTATGATACTGGGTTGTGCAAAGAATGAAGTGTTCCGCGGTCCAGATATATTTCGGAATCTTCTTATCTTAACTAAAAGACCCTTAAAATTTACGATATTTTGTAGTCCTTCTGGGATGTGTTTATAAATTTTTCATTTCTGAAGAAGATGGCGTACGTTCAAATTTTAAGTTGTCGATTTTAGACAAATTTTTCGGATTTAAATAGGCGACCACAAGAGTATATACTCGAAAATAATGAAAATTTCAACCAAATCGGTAGATCCAATCTCGAGTTCTATCTTGACCGATCTCCAGGTACCAATTTGTAAAACAGAGTTTCGAGAAAAATAAGTTTAAAGTTTTACAACGTTTTTAAATATATATAACAGTGACAATTTTCAACTTGCATAAAATCATCTATACCAGGCCAATATAATAAACCCTCCTGGACATCCTCTTTCCCAATTCTTTTTTTTTTTTTTTTTTTTTTGATTAGAAAAGCTTTTTTCCCTCACATTATGCTAAAAATAAGCCAGTTGAATGAAACCCCAAAAGTCGGATATCTTTTGAGCCAATACGATTTTTTTTTAAAGCGGTTGTGCCACAAAGTGTTCAGGGTTAACGTAGTAAAAATATGCAAAAAAAAAAATCCATTTTTGTAAATAAATATATATATATATATGACATGCTTTAAAAAGTTAATGTATTATCTTAGCAGAAATCTCGCTACCGATCGCTATTGTGCTAAATTTCAACAAAATGATTTATTTGGCGATTGAAAGAAAAACTGGAGTCGCCAAATTTCGAGAGTAGTTTTTTTCGTTATTTCGGTGACACACTCAATGAATTTATTCAACGATTGGATGTTATTGTGTCACTTCTGATTTGTGTTTCTATATTTTCAAGAACTCATTTAGATTAATTGTATTTAAATTAATTATTTTTTATTTCCTTCATTTAACCCACTAGCATGGTATCCCAAATCTCTAAGGTTTTGCTTCAGGCAACTATTTAGAAATAAATCTGCATATATATATATTTTTCCTTCGACATCGCAAAACATCTATAATAAACTTGTTTAAATAGTTTTTATTATCAATAATTCAGTTTAACTATTGCAGTTATTCATAATTACTCTAAAAATAAATACAAAAAGAAAATTAGAACAACAATTTAAAAGGAAAAAGAGGATACGTTAGGAAGTTTTATAACTAATTTTATAATCAGTACTTAGTACTTCACACGAATCTATTTCTAATATTATTTTGATTTGGTTATATATAGATGGGTGGCAAAATAATACGAACACCTATGACACCAATGGCTTACGAATTGAAACTCTTCCAAAAAAGTTCGAATCATGAAATTCCCTTTGGACAATTCTTGCTGAAATGGATTCTGGAGATGACTATTTATCTCTGACGTTATCTATGATAACGATTGTCTGCGCTTTTGGACCACTAGGCGGGTCACCTCTCTTTTATCCTTCTCAGAAAGCTTTCTTTTCTGTCCACTGTTGTACTTTGCAGACGACACTTTACCACATTTCGTGTGCGCTGTCATAACGGCTGACACAGTACTCTTGCAAGCTCCAAATAATTGACTGTTTCCGTCACGCAGCAAACAGCGCACCGCATTCCAACAATCATTCCTTTTTCGAACTCTGACAGGTCAGTCATTATTGAGTTTTCCAGAGCGTATGGTAAGCGGGTGGAACACCTATGACTGACGTTGAGCGACTGATACCTTACCTTTCATAACCACTAGGTGGCAGAATTGAGTGCAAAGTGGCATGCTCGTTCTGCGTCTTTGAAATGGACCATGCCTTTTTCATGGGTGTTCGTATTATTTTATTACCCATCTGTAGATTTTAATTCGTGAGGATTATTAAATTAATAAGGTTAGTCGAAAGCTAGCTAGAATCCTCCTTCTAAGGCATGTTTTTACCCTTTTTATCTCAGCAAGTCTTTGTCTTAAAAAAATTATTCCATAGTCGGTAAGTTTAAATATCTGTTTTTAAAATAATTTTATATATTCAATTCTAAATTGTTTTCTACGTCGTAAGATGACAAATAACTGCACTAAAAATAGATATAAAAAATATGAATAAATAAGAAAAAGGAAAAAGAGGCTACGCTGAAGAGTGTAAAGTACAATTTTAGAATCAGTGCTGCACGACAGTTCTATTGTTATCGTTACTTTAATTTGGATACATATTCTATTTCACAATGATAACTAAATTGTTAGTGTTAGTCAAAATCCGGTGAGAACCCAGCTTCTAATTTATTTTTTACTCTTTTTATGCCAATATGTTTTTTTAACACAATTATTGCCCAGTGCATAAGCCTAAAACGCTGTTTTACAGATAATTTTATTTTTTCTGCATAGTAAGTGAAACATAAAGATTTAACATAAACATAAATATTTCCTGCTCTAAAAGTAAATGCAACAATAAATAAATATTGAAAAGCGAAAATATGGTGCGTTATGGAGCTTAAAGAAAAATTTTGTTTTGAGTGCTTCACGACATTTATATTGCTAACATTGCTTTACTTTGACTGTATTTTTTTTATTTATGACGATAGCTAAATTATTAAGGTTAGTCAAAAGCTACATTAGAACACTGTTTTTAAATTTCGTTCACCTTTTTTATCTTAGCATGTTTTTATCTGAACAGAATTATTGCGCAATCCGAATTATTGCGCAATGTCTAAATATCTGTTTTATAGATAATTTATTTTTTTCTACTCCATCTTTTCCTAGATCGTAAGATGAAACATAACTGCACTAAAAATAAATAAAAAACAACAAAAATATTAAATATTATTAAAAAGAAAAAAGAGGGTTCGTTACAGAGCTTAAAGAAAAATTTTAGAATGAGTGCTTCACGACAATTCTATTGCTAACATTACTTTAATTTGACTATAGATATATATATTTTTTTTTTCGATGATACCTAAATTGTTAAGGTTAGTCAAAAGCTATGTTAGAACTCTGTTTTTAAATTCTGTTTCCTTTTTTTTTCTTAACATGTTTTTGTCTTATCACAATTACTGCACAGTCCGTGTCTAAAAATCTGTTTTACAGATAGTTTATTTTTTTCTACTCTACCTTTTTCTAGATCGTAAGATGAAACATAACTGCACTAAAAATAAATTAAAAACAACAAAAATATCAACTAATATTGAAAAGAAAAAAGAGGGCGCGTTATGTAGCTTAAAAACATTTTTTAGAATGACTGCTTCACGACATTTCTATTACTAAAATTATTTAATTTGACTATATATATATATATATACATATATATATTACCTAAATTGTTAACGTTAGTCAAAAGTTGTGTTAGAACTCTGTTTTTAAATTTTGTTTACCTTTTTTTATCTTAACACGTTTTTGTCTCATCACAATTATACTGCACAGTCCGTGTCTAAATAACTGCTTTATATATTATTTTTTTCTACTCCATCTTTTGCTAGATCGTAAGATGAAATATAACTGCACTAAAGATAAAAAGACAAAAACAAAAATATTAATTAATATTAAAAAGAAAAAAGAGGGTGAGTTATGGAGCTTAAAGAAAAATTTTAGAAAGAGTACTTCACGACATTTCTTTTGCTAACATTACTTCAATTTGACTATATATATATATATATATATATATATATATACATATATATATATATATAGATGATAGCTAAATTGTTAAGATTAGTCAAAAGCTATGTTAGAACTCTGTTTTTAAATGTTGTTTATCCATTTTATTTCAATATGTTTTTGTCTTATCACAATTACTGCACATCCGTGTCTAAATATATATTTTATAGATAATTTATTTTTTTTTCTACTCCATCTTTTTCTAGATCGTAAGATGAAACATAACTGCATTAAAAATAAATAAAAAACAACAAAAATATTAACTAATATTGAAAAGAAAAAAAAGGGTGCGTTATGGAGCTTAAAGATAAATTTTAGAATGAGTGCTTCGTGACATTTCTATTGCTAACAGTACTTTAATTTTGAATATATATATATATATATATGTATTGATGATAACTAAATTGTTAAGGTTAGTCAAAAGCTATGTTAGAACTCTGTTTTTAAATTTTGTTTACCCTTTTTATCTCAACACGTTTTTGTCTTATCACAATTATTGCACTGTCCGTGTCTAAATATCTGTTTTATAGCTAGTTTATTTTTTTCTACTCCATCTTTTTCTAGATCGTAAGATGAAACATAACTGCACTAAAAATAAATAAAAAACAACAAAAATATTAACTAATATTGAAAAGAAAAAAGAGGGTGCGTTATGGAGCTTAAAGAAAAATTTTAGATTGAGTACTATACGACAAATTTATTGCTAACATTACTTTAATTTAATATATGTAATATATATATATATATATATATATATATTTCGATGATACCTATATTGTTAAGGTTAGTCAAAAGCTATGTTAGAATTCCGTTTTTAAATTTCCTTTACCCTTTTTATCTTAACACGTTTTTTTTCTTAATAGAATTATTGCACAGTCCGTGTCTAAATGTCTATTTTATAAATAGTGTATTTTTTTTCTACATCATAAGATGAAATATAACTGCACTAAAATTTAATAAAAAGCAACAAAAATATGAACTAATATTGAAAAGAAAAAAGAGGGTGCGTTATGGAGCTTAATGACAAATTTTAGAATGACTTCAAGACATTTCTATTGCTAATATTACTTTAATTTGACTATGCTTATTTTATTTATGACGATAGCTAAATTATTAAGGTTAGTCAAAAGCTAATTAGAATTCTGTTTTTAAATTTCGCTTACCATTTTTATTGTAACATGTTTTTGTCTTAGCAGACATATTGCACAGTCCACGTCTAAATATCTGTTTTATAGATAATTTATTTTTTCTGCTCTACATTTTTCTACATCGTAAGATGAAACATAACTGCAATAAAAATAAATTAAAAACAACAAAAACATTAATCCACGATATTTCTATTGCTATTATTAATTTGACTATATATATATATATATATATATATATATATTTATGATAGCTAAATTGTTAAAATTAGTCAAAAGCTATGTTAGAACTCTGTTTAATTTCGTTTACCCTTTTTAGATTATCACCGTTTTGTCTCAACAGAATTATTGCACAGTCCATGTCTAAATATCTGTTTTATAGATAATTTATTTTTTTCTACTCCATCTTTTTCTGCATCGTAAAATGAAACGTAGCTGCACTAAAAATAAATCAAAAACAACAAAAATGTTAATTAATATTGAAAAGAAAGAAGAGGGTGCGTTATGGAGCTTAAAGACAATTTTTAGAATGAGTGCTTCACGACAAATCTATTGCTAATATTACTTTAATTTGACTGTTTTTTTTTTAATTTATTTCATGATGACAGCTAAATTGGTACGATATGAAAAGTGTATCGAGAACCCTCCTTACTATGGATTTCTTTCCCTTATTTATCTCAATATTCTTTCCTTTTAACATAATTATTGCCCAATCCGTATGCCTAAATACCTGTTTTATAGAAAGTTTTGTATTTTCTAATCTAATTTTCTAAGGCATGGTTTTTAACCCTTTTTTATCTAAAGATGTTTTTGTTTTATTTTTTCTCTGTCCGTATGTCTAAATACTGGTTTTAAAGATTTGTTTCTAGATTGATTACTTTTTATATGTCGTAAGTATGTTCATTGAAAAATATTTTTTTCTTCTTCTAATTATTACCTTTCTACTGAAAGCGGTGCGAGTTCAATTCGCAAAAGTTTAATTAAATCGCGTTGCGCAATATGCTGATATCCAAACAAAAATAAAATCTTCAACTGTTGAAATTTGCATATGGTCAAGTCCAGTGAAAAGGAAAAGTGCCTTTTAGGCATGTATATTTTAAAGATATGATAAAAACTCTCTCTGTCGTTATATAAAAGAAAAAAGAAAAATCGTCAGTAATGAGATGTTCTACTTACTTTGATAAATTTAATGTCATAACATAATAAAAGTACGTTTTCTTTTGAAAAGTTAAAGTATCTTCTAAGATGTATTTTGCAGCGCTTTTTATCTAAAATAAAATCTTTTTCTTCGCAAACACAATTATCGATTAGCTTGTATGTCTGAACCGTTATTGATATGGCTATTCATAAATTACTTCTTATTTGAAAAGAAAAAGTATCTTTTAGATTAGTAATTCTTTTAACCCTTTCTATCTTAAGTGTCATATCTTTTTCACTTAATGTTCCATTCACTTGTCTGAATATTTATTCTTCCAGTTTTATTTAATAAATAAAAATCTAATAAAATATGAGAAATGTATCTGATGAAAAAATAGATTATATACTTTTTTCATAAACTTGTGATGGACTATTTTTCAAAATATATTTATCTTGCTTTTTTGTCTTTGAATAAAAAAAATACCAATTTTGTATGTAAAAGCAATAAGGTAGTTCAGAAACACTATAGCTTAAGATGAAACATTCAAAGACTAATATTTCTTTTGAGAGTGTTACCGTATCACTCAAAGATGAAATGCTTTCAATTTAAAATCTAAAAGTTTCAAAAGAAAATCAAATTCCTTTACAAAACACTCTTATGTTTAAAAGAAATTTCAAATGATTAGCGTCTCAATATCTATATTCTGTGAATCCTAAGTGGAAAAACATGTCCTGTTTACATGCATATTCTCTGGATACTAGAATAGAAATCTCTCTGGATTAAAGAAAGGATTTCCCAAGGGACGTATCCAATTTATAACATCATTCTACATTCATATTAGATGAATTAATACTTTTAAATATTTAAAGAACTGTATCTAAACAAAGTTTATTATTATAATATTTTTTAAAACAGCTTTTTGCGTATGTAAGGTATTGGATTCAAAATATTAGACTCTTTCATTATAAAAATATTTATGAATTTTTCTTTTTCAAATGTTTTATACATACATATTTCATTTCGTGGAAATTTTTTAAAACATTTAAATTTTACAAACGTAAATTTGTAAATTTTAGTCCTATTTAAAGCTCAATATATGCGTATATATATTTCTTTTCTTAAAATGAAAAAGCATCTTTCAGATCAGCAAATCTTTTAACACTTTCTATCTTAAAACCCTTTTATCTTAACCATCGTTCTATTCATTATTCTTATTATAAAAATGTTATTTAATAAATCAAAGCGTAATAACAAATGAGAAACCTATCTCATAAAAGACACACACACACATGTATATATATATATTCTTTTTTAATAAACTTGTCACAGATTATTTTACAAAATATATTTATCTTACAATTTTGTCTTCGAATGAAGAAACGTATAAATTTTGTATGTAAAAGCAATAACGTAGATCAGATACTCTATAGCTTAAGATAAAACATTAAAACAGTAATATTTATTTTTAAAGTGTTATCGTACCTCTCAAAGATGAAATTCTTTCAATTTAAAATGTAAAAGCTTTAAAAAAAATCAAATTCCTTAAAAAAAAAAAACGCTTATTTTTAAAAGAAATTTCAAATGTTGAGCTACTCAATATCTATATTCTGTGAATCCTAAGTGGAAAAACAAATCCTGTTTAAATTCATATACTGCGGATAATAGAATAGAATTCTTTCAGGATAAAAGAAAGGTTTTTGCAAATCATGTTTAAAGCTCAGTATCTATACATTTTTTCTTTATAAAGAAAAAGCATCATTCAGATTAGCGAATCTTGTAACCCTTTCTATATTAAGAGCCATATCTTTTTCACTTAATTTCGTTCTATTCACGTGTCTGAATTTATTCAACAAACTTTATTTAATAAGTAAAAGTCTAATAAAAAATGAGAAATTGAGCTCATAAAAATTAAATTATATACTTTTTCATAAATGTTTGATGGATTCTTTTTCAAAATATTTTCACCTTACTTTTTGTTTTTGAATGGCGAAAAATATAAAATTTGCACGTCAAAGCAATATGGTTTTTCGGAAACACTACAGTTTAAGGTTAGGAATTCAAAGACTAATATTTCTTTTCAGAATGCTACCGTATCACTCAAAGATGAAGTGCTTTTAATTTAGAATCTAAAAGTTTCAAAAGAAAATCAAATCGCTTTACAAAACACTATTTATGTTTAAAAGAAATTTCAAATATTTAGCGTCTCAGTATCTATATTTTATGAATCCTAAGTGGAAAAACATGTCCTGTTTATATACATATTCTCTGAATACTAGAATAGAAATCTCTCTGGATTAAAGAAAGGATTTCCCAAGGGACGTATCCAATTTATAACATCATTCTACATTCATATTAGATGAATTAATACTTTTAAATATTTAAAGAACTCTATCTAAAGAAGGTTTATTCTTATATTATTTTTTGAAACATCTTTTCGCATATGTAAGGTATTTGATGCAAAACATTATACTTTTTTATTATCCAGATATTTATTAATTTTCGTTTTTCAAATGTTTTATATATACATATTTCATTTCGTAGAATTTTTTTTAAACATTTAAATTTTACAAACGTAAATTTGTAAATTTTATTCTTTATTCCTGTTTAAAGCTCAATATATGCATACATATATTTCTTTTTTTTAAATGAAAAAGCATGTTTCAGATCAGCAAATCTTTTAAAAATTTCTATCTTAAGTGATGCCTTTTTCCCTTAACCATCGTTCTATTCATATGTCTTATTCATTATTCCTATTATAAAAATGTTATTTAATAAATCAAAGCGTAATAACAAATGAGAAACCAATCTCATAAAACATATATATATATATATTCTTTTTTAATAAACTTGTGACGGATCATTTTTCAAAATATATTTATCTTACGTTTTTGTCTTTAAATGAAGAAACGTATAAATTTTGTATGTAAAATCAATAATGTAGATCAGAAACTCTATAGCTTAAGATAAAACATTCAAAAACTAATATTATTTTGAAAGTGTTATCGTACCGCTCAAAGATCAAGTGCTTTCAATTTAAAATGTAAAGGTTTTAAAAGAAAATCAAACCCCTTTACAAAACACGCTTATTTTTAAAAGAAATTTGAAATGTTTAGCTATTCAGTATCTATATTTTGTGAATCCTAAGTTGAAAAACATGTCCTGTTTGTATGCATATTCTCCGGATAATAGAATAGAATTCTCTCAGGATAAAAGAAAGGATTTCGCAAGGGACGTATCCAATTTATAAAATAATTCGACATTCACATTCACATTAGATAAATTAATGCTTTTAAATATGTAAAAAACTATATCTAAAGAAGGTTTAAACCTCTTTTAAAATAGAGTATTTCATGCAAAACATTATGCTTTTTAGCACTTTCCAACAAAGTTGAAAAGTGTTTATGACTTCGGTTTGTCTGTCCGTCGGTCCGTCTGTCCACGCTCTAACTCTCGTAAATATGCTCGGATCGTTCTAAAAGTTTTGGATGTTAGTGACCTCTACCATAGCACGTTCCCTATTTCAAATGAAGTTTGTAGCATATTTATTTCATTTACAGGGACAGTCAAATTTTTCCGTTACATTACGGCCAATGGGAAAAAATCGTTTCAAATGATTTTTAATGGTGTTACACTCTTTCAAACATAGTAAAATCGATATTCATTTATGAAGTTCACTAAAATATGCATTCTGTTGAATATGCGGTGCAAAGAATATTTATTGTTCATTTACAGGACCACACAAAAGAATTCCGTTCATAATGGTATAGGGGAAATTGTTTGCGGTGTATTTGAAAAGATTTCAGATACTATATTGTATCGGAATTACTGTATATTAGTAATGATTGCTCGAAAAGCATTTTTAATTCTGATATGCGCTTTTTTAGGGTTTCGTTAATCTGACGAAACCCTATTCGTCTCGCTCCTCTGTCTGTCTGTCTAGCCGTCTGTCACAGAGCCCGTTCTCAGAAACTATACATGTTGGAGACTTGAAATATTGCATACTTATAGCTGAACACCACACATCACACGACAAATCATAAAATTCTGAAAAAGTCGTACATTTAACCCTTTCGGCTCCCACATGTGTATTTTAAACAATTCTTTCTAAGTGATCCCTAATTTGGTTGGAGGCGTGAAATTTTGCATACTTATATCTGAACATCTCACATCAAATGACAAACCATAAAATTTTGAAAAAGTCGTACATTTAACCCTTTGAGCTCCCACATGTGTATTTTAAACAATTCTTTCTAAGTGAGTCCCTAATTAGGTTGGAGGCGTGAAATTTGGCATACTTATAGCTGAACACCTGACATCAAATGACAAATCATAAAATTTTTAAAAAAATCGTACATTTAACCTTTGGATTCCCGCATGTGTATTTTAAACAATTCTGTCTAAGTGAGAACCTATTTAGGTTGGAGGCGTGAAATACTGCATACTTATAGCTGAACACCTCGCATCAAATGACAAACCATAAAATTTTGAAAAAGCCGTACATTTAATCCTTTGAGCTCCCACATGTATATTTTAAACAATTCTTTCTAAGTGAACCCCTATTTAGGTTGGAGGCGTGAAATTTTGCATACTTATAGCTGAATACAACATATCATACGACTAATCATATAATTTTGAAAAAATCGTACATTTAACCCTTTGGGCTCCCACATGCGTATTTTAAGCAATTCTTTCTAACTGAGCCCCTTATTAAATTGGAGATTTGGAATTTTGCATACTTATAGCAGAACACCTGAGGCCAGGCGACAAATCATAAAACCTTGAAAAAGTCTTACGTTTAACCTTTTGAGTTACCACATATGTATTTTAAGAAATTCAGTCTAAGAGAGACCCTAATTAAGTTGGAGACATGAATTTTTGCATACGTATGGCTGAATACCACAGACCACACGGCAAATCATACAATTTTCAAAAAGTCTTATATTATTTACTCCTCCGGGCTCTAATTTGTGTATTTTAGTCAATTTTTCTAGCCTCCGTCCTTTTCACCCGGGGAGCACTTTTCCAACTTTTGCCGACACCCCTTTGTCCATTCTTTCATATTATGCACCATAGCCTTACATATTTTAGTTCCACTTTTTACCGCCAAAGGCGCTACTTATCTCGGGTGCTATCGGCCCAATCCTCTCGACTAATATATCTACGGATAGTATATAAAACGGATTTTCATTCGCATAGAGGTTTGTTTAGAATAGAGTGCGCCCCTGGTTGCGAAATGTGGAACTAACAGGTTTTTAAAAGGATAAAGTGTTTTGAAAGGAATATTAAACGAAACCCTCTGTGCGATCTGTGATCACACTTACCTACTTGTTCACCATATTTATGCATGCTATAAAGTGCGTGTAAATGCTATAAATCTTATACAGAGCTACAGAAATGAATTCGTAAATGTTACTGAGTATGATCATAAATTGCTTAAAGGTGGGTTTTAAAGGAGTTATGCATTTTTACGCTGAACTGAATTTAGTGTACTAAGAAATATTTGTAGAATATAGATAAAATGATATACAGGGCCACGCAAAGAGTTGGATACATGGCCGTCTATGGGTGATAATTTCTGGAAATGTAATTTCAGTAGTTTTAAGCGTGGTTTAGTTTGAATTAAATTTTAGCTAAATAGTGGCATTAATAAAGGTACTAGGTAAACTACAGGGTTCTACAAAAGTATTCAAGTATGTTTCCACCTATTAGTTAAATTGCTAAAAGTTAATTTCAACCTGTTATGCATTATCTTGCTAAACTAAAATATATTATATATATATCAACATACAGATCGAATACATGGCTATTTAAAAGAATTGGAATACATATTTGGCTATGGGCGGTAACTAATGAAATCATATTTTTAAATGTTTACTTAGTTATCTTATTTACCTTATTTCCCTAAGTAGCGAAGTTTCGTTAAATCTTTCAGGGAGTGTTGGAAAGTGTTTCATAATCTGTGCTGTACGCATGATTTTTCTTACTTGTTTATCATAAAATAGTTATTAATTTTTCTCCTTCAAATGTTTTATATATACATATTTCTTTTACACATATTTTTTTTTTAAACATTTACATTTCACAAATGAAAATCTGGAAAATCATGTTTAAAGCTCAATATAATTCTTTTCTTTCTTTTTTTTTTTTTTTTTTTTTTTTTTTTTTTTTAAGAAAAAGCATCTTTTAGATTAGCGAATCTTGTAACCCTTTCTATAATAAGAGCCATATATTTTTCACTTAATCTCGTTCTATTCACGTGTCTGAATTTATTGAACAAACTTTATTTAAATACTTTTTTAATCTTTCACAATTTGACAGAATAAACATTTTAATTAATTTTATTTTATATTGAGTAATTGAGTAATTCTATTTAAAAGAGGTTTGACATAACTTACGAAAGTATGATTTCGCACTAAATGTTATGAAAAATCACAAAAGTGAAGCGAAGACCAGTATAAACATTTCTAATCTTATATGACTTTTTTATGCTATACATTTTGTATTACAGTATTATATGACTTAAGTATATATGAATGAAAAAAAAATGCTAATCCCTCCTTGCTCTGGCAATAAGTACTCTGACAAGAGTACTTATACTCATGGATAGGCACGTGGGACAGTGGAGTATTTGTCACAAAAAATCTGGCCAAAAATTTAAAAATTAAAATTAGCTCAACAATTGTAAAAAGCATATTTTTAATAATTGACTAACTGGTACATTATCCATATCTATTTCAGAAGCAGGAATCATATACGGAGGTTCTTAGCCTCAGTAGAAGAGAAGGTTTCATTGGGAGTAGATATGCTTTATTGTTAGATTTCAAATTTGTTATAATGTTTAATTATGTTTAAATGTACATTTTTTGTCGCTTCTTGAATTTTTGAAGTCAACAGCTTTATTTTTAATATAATCAATAAAAATTAAAATTACGAATGTGTTCCTTTTAAGCCTTTTTAGCTCTAATTTAGATATATATCTTTTTAAAGGTGCGCCGGGGCTTTAATGACCATTTTTTATGTATACATTTATTGTTTATGATTTGAAAAGTCAATTAAAAATATTCCGCATATAGTTGTCATTTTTAAATAGAAATTGTTTTGATAACTTCTTAATACTCAAGAATCAGAATCTCTATGCCACAACTCAACTTTAGAGACACAACTTTGCTAAATACTAAATGCAAATGATATATAGTATATATATTGAGACATTTTTTATCTTTGTACACTGAAAAAAAAAATCCTTTAAAATACGGAAATTGTACTGGCAATCGAGGCGAACGTACTTTTTCTGTATTTTAACGGATATTTTCCCCGTAAATTGCAGAAAAATTTCCGTTTTTTCACAAAATTTTTCCGTTTTTTTCCCATATTTTCGTATTTAAAAATTTTCGTCTCAAAAGTCAAAATATGATAATTTTTCAAAGAGAAACTTACATATTTATGAATTTGACACTTCGCTTTTCAAGGACACATTTACATAGATGCCTGAAAGACACAATTTAATTCAAACAACACGTACCCTGACGGGATTCGAACCAGGGAACTGTCCTTTTCCAGATTAGCGGCCTTAACGATTACACTGCGGCTTCACAAATTAGCTTCTCAAATATTGTTATTTATTTCAGATGTCTTTTATAAAGCAAAGGCTAACATGTTAAACAAGGAAGGTATTTTCGTAGAGATAATATTTTTCAATTGAGTATACAATTCTGAATATTTCACATACTTTTTTCCTGTAATTTTGAATATTTACCTTTTCAGTTTTATTCTTTCTAAAAGATAAATTTTACTCTTTAAAATATTACAGGTATGAAAGTATGTATTGAGAGTAATGACTGCTTCTTTTTTCCAAGATTTTTAAAATTTTATTTTAATATTACATATTTTTATCTATTTATTTATTTATTCATTTAGTTTTGCAATAATACCAACATATTTTTTTTCAAACTTGTAGTTTTTCAAATTTTCCAAATTATTTGTGTGATGATCTACGGTAAACCTAATAGGTCTTGTACCTTTTAAACGCGTCGAAAATTAACGAAAAATTTCAAAGTTTGAATTAGTCTATCTTTAAAACCTTTTTATGTATAAACATGAAATTTTGGATATTGATTAAACAGATTGTGCTTTGTAATATGCTACCATTAGAAATTTATTAGCCTTTTACAGAATTTGTGTAATGTTGGAATGAAAATAGCTCTTTTTGTTACTCCATAAGTCATTGCACGCATGATATCTTGAGAAAGTATGTATGGATTGCCATGAAATTTGATAAAGATACTAAACAAATATGTGTGTTTAAAATGAACTACTTTTAAGTATTTACAATGGTAATATTTTTAGTTATCACTATTTTTATTCATTAAAAATACAAAATTTTTATTTTTATTTTTTACAAAAATATTTTTCTATAAAGTTAATGAAATAATTCTGGCCTAAGAGTAGTTCATTTTAAACACACGTATATGTTTAGTATCTTTACCAAATTTCATGGCAATCCATACATACTTTCACAAGATATCATGCGCGCAATGACTTATGGAGTAAAAAAAGAGCTATTTTAATTTCTACAATACACAAATTCTGTAAAAGGCTAATAAATTTCTAATGGTACCATATATTAAAGCACAATCTCTTTGATCAATATCCATAATTTCATGTTTGTACATAAAAAGGTATTGAAGATAGATCTTTCAAACTTTGAATTTTTTCTTTAAATTTCGTCGCGTTTAAAAGGTACAAGACCCCTTATAAAGATGATTACTGCATGGTATTACAATAAATATTCTTTATTGCTTATTAAACTTAGCTAAACGTCAATTTTATAATAATTTCATTATTATTATTCAGATATGTTTAAAATTCTATGTGCGAATCTGTTAAAGGGTATAGATTACAAAATATTGAAATTAAAAGTAGATTTTTTTCTTTTAAAACATACTAACAGAAACTTAAAAAAATATATTAACATCTTGCTATAAATAAATAAAAAGTTATTTCTAAATCATAATGAAAAATAAACTGTAACATTTCCTTTTTAACGGTCTCCAACTTAAAAAGATATGAATAAGATTTCCATTTTTTAAAATATCGTAAAAATACTTTAGCTTTTTATAAAAAAATATAGATATATATTATAGCAAATTGTTTAAAAATAAAAATTATTGATGGCGCCATAATTTTTATCGGTTTTACTTGAAAACTCGTGTAAAACATGTTATTTAACCATTATTGGAAAATCATTGAATATATTTTCAATATAGAACCATATTTAGCCAATAAGTGGGATTTCAAAAAAAAAAAAAAAATCACTGTAAGACAAGTATATGCAACATTTAATTACTTTGCTTTCCAAACAAAAGCAACTATTTCAAAATATCATTTGCGTAACTTGTAGTGTTTTGAAAGCAGTACAGTAATATTCCGCAAAATTTAGAGAAAACTTACTGGTTTTATGCGGATTTATGAACTCAAAATGTCAAATTGTACTGTTTCCTTAGAAAAATGAAACTAGTCCATAAAATTTTACGAAAAAAAATTGTGTATATTGACGGATTTTTTTTTACAGTGTGAGTAAATCTTTAGATATAGTAATATTAACCACGTTTAATTAAACATTACTTGTAAGTAAAACAATTCTACCAACAATTACTTTCCTCTTATAAACAGTAAAATGTTAAGTAAACTTTATATTATATATTCATTGTTAATTAAATGCATACTTTTATGCGTAAATAACATTAATTAAGTGTATTTACAAATAGTAAGTGAACAGTAATGATTTTAACTGTAAAACACATGAAAAATAATTTTGGCCAGAATTTTGCTTCAAATACTTTACTATGCGTTGTGACGATAGAATAAGTAGTGAAACACATTATATGAAAGATAATTTTTACTTTAATCTCTTTTTGTTCTGTGGAGATTTGTTATTCTTAACAAATGCGTCGACTTTCAGTTATTTTTCTTTTTATCTGCTGCTGTTTCAAGTCTTTTATTTACTAAGGTTTTAAGTAACAGTCATTTTAATATCCGTTAAAGAAAATAAGAAATTACAATAAAAGAATAACATTAATAATTTATTTATCTAACTGTGTTAAATTTTAACAAAACTCAGTGTAGATGGAGGATCTTACGCTTTTTAAATTATATTTTAAGCAAAATACAGTCTTTAGCGATATTTTTTTTCTGTTTCTTTATTGTAGTAAATATCACACAAAAAAGCCCCTTAAAGCAAAAACTATCAATAGTCATTTCAACACTCGGAAAATCAAAATTTATTGACTGAATATTTGGAATACATCTGTCCTTTGTCACGTGGAAAAGTAAACAAACGAATTTTTTCACACAAAATGAATAAAGTACTTCAAAATTACTACATAATGCAATAAAACATTCAAGCATTATCGTACCCTGCAGATGTTGCTGCTCCTTTACTAAAAGATATATTGTTATCAATTTACACTCTAACAGTTCTGAAGTATTATTAGACTTCGTTACAAAAAGTGCTTGCGTTTAAAAGAAATCTCAAATGTTTTGTAATTCTATATCTAGATTCACAGGTTTCTAAGTGAAAAAGCATGTCTTTTGCTGTTAATACTTTTCCCATATATGAAAGGTATTTGTTTTGAATTTAGAAAAGATTTATTAAAATATTTATTCAGTTCATAACACTGTGTTTTTTTTTTCCTTTTCAGACGTGCTTTAAACATCAGGAGTATTTTCTCTTTTTTCCAACCGTATAAATAAAACAAATTTGAATGTATAACTCTAAAAATATTTATTTAAGTGTTTAAGCTTTAGCATTTTGTTATAAAAATTGTTTTAACTTGGAAAAAAAATCTCTTTCACTTTTAAATATGTATGCTAGTAAGAAGATTAACTCTGAATAAAACTATTTTGATGCATTTCATATGTATATATATATATATATATATATATAAATGAAGCTATTTTTCATTTCACTCTTCCAAAATGCAAATTGAGAGTGTGTAAATTATTTTTCTTTTAACTGCTATTTTATAAATACTGATTAAATTAGATTTCCTTAAATAAAAATCTGTTTTAAATGAAATATGTATAAATGCACTGCTATGTTTTTTATTTTTTATGTTGCGGTAACTTTATGAAATACATTTATTTCTAAATAAAATATTTTATTCACTTAATTATTTTTTATCAGAAATTGCTTATGATATATGAATTTTTAACTATTTAAAATAATTTTTCTTTCTCCTTATTATACTATATATATATATGCGTGTGTGTAATCATACAAATTTTTCACCATTTTACCTTAATTAATTTATTCCAAATTCTTACAATATATACCTTTTATTCCTGTCTTTTAATAATATCTTAAATGTAATTTATATTTTAATTCCATGCCTTTAATAAGCACATTCTTTTATTTCTTATTCTAAAAACCTTAATCTGTTAAAAGCAACACATCTTTGTAAAAAAAACCCTAATCTATTTTAGTCCTTCATATTTGAGACGCTAAATTTTCATTTCTTTAGAATGTTTCTTAATATCAATTTTATTTTTATTAAAATTATTATTTGACATCCCAGCATTCCATGCAAGTAATTCCCGCGTCTAAGTTATTCACATTTTTCTTTCTACACTACTGATAAAGAGTTCGGACGTGACGTCACGATTTACCCGCCTCGCTTTTTCTTTTCAACCAGTAACTAAGCAAGCCCCTCCCCTGTCTTCCCTCTAACTTCCTCCTAACCATAACTCCGTTGGAGTGTCCGTACGGCACGTTAACATATTCTTGGGCAAATTGCCAGTACAAAACGGGTGTAATAAAGCAATGTCACATGGAGGAGAATTTCTTCAAATTGGTGCACCTCTAATATGTTAACATCTTCAATATTTTTTTTCTGACGTTACACAGCCCGGATATGAGTTCCAAACTGGACAATTAGTGGTATTGTCGCTGCTATGTAAGGTCTAATAAATTCGTTGATGATAATGCAGCTTTTTTATAATTTGACGGGAACATTTCCCAATGTATTCATAATATGGCCTTCCATCCTGATCTACTTACGACTGCAAATTAGTGACTGTACAGATACATAACTTGCCAGAAATAATGTGTTAATAGTTTGTCAATATAATTTATCATGATATGTAATAGCATTTCACATATGAGGACTCCAGAAGCCAAGCGGTATAAGTGATAAAATTGAAAAAATTGAACTAAGTGCACAGATGACCTGGAAATATGCTTTTTACTTTTCATGTAAAGAAATAAATATAAGTGATTTTCTAATTATGTGTTGTGTTTTAGAGATCAACCACTTTTTCCGAATAATGATCAATATTGATTAATTATAAATTTAAAGAAAATTGCACTCTACTTTTTTCGCATTTATTGAAATAAGAAACCACTGCAAAACAAGCAGAAGTTTCCTATTTCAATTCAGTCAATTATTATTGATGTTCAACTTTAACGTCAATTATCTTTGAACTCAATTTACGCCAAATTGAAATTTTGTTACTTGTACCCCTTGTCGTCTGATGTCCTTATATATAATTAACTAACGTTAAGTCTAGATAAAACATATCATTATTTAAAATTTTTTTGGTATTTTGGTATTTGTATTTGATTTTGTCTTAGAGCGTTATAAATAAATGAAACGACTTTTTTTAATTTTGTCTCAATCAACTATGGAAATCATTTAGAATGTTTATGTATGTAGAAAATAGTTTTCTGCCTAATTAATATACTTCATAATTCTTAATGAATTAATCAGATATTTTTAAATTAAAGAAAAAAGCTTTTTAGAATTTAATATTTTTAAATGCATTGTTGTAAATTTCATTTTATATGTTGTATTAATTATTTAAATTGGTTTAAGTCTAAATATAATATTTTACGACATCAACTATTTTTACATCAGCAAACAAATGCCATAAATTTATTTTAACTTGTCGAAATGTTTTTAATGTATTTTATTGCATTCAATAATAATAATAATAATCATAAAATAAAAATAAAGAATATGACATTGCAAACTTCAACTCTGATATAAATATTTAATTTTTAAACTAATGTAATAAGCTAATATAACTTTTAAAAAAATATATTTTTTATTATTTTAAAATAACTGCATCGAGTTTGATAAACATTATTTAAATACTATTACTTTTAACCCAATCATACTGTATTTTTTTCTGAACTCATGTTTACCGCAGGATTGTGGTTCATGAAATTGTCCCATCTTGTGTTGCGGTTGCAGTCTTACCAACATATAAGGGAGAAAGGTGCCAGGCTAGGCGTGTCGTTCCAGGTGGCTCAGTTGGAAGACCGTTGGTGCGTCGAACCAAAGCCCAGTTCGAACCCTGGCCTGGATACATTTTCACTGTGTTGATTTTACACCTTGGTATAGACCGGGAGCCGGCAGCACAGACAATACTTCATCAAGGGTTGAAATTCCAGAATTAGCTAAAACTCGATTCCCATATCGGGTTTTATACCATACCATGTCTCATCATCATTTAATACCATGTCTCATACCATACCTGCACCCACAGGTATGAAAACATGGCGGACTGGGAGCAGGAAAACACAATGTTAAACCTACGAGTCCACCGCAAAAATCGGGTTTTTAGGTGTTTTCTACGAAGATATGACTTGGCAGACCGATTGCGTTTTAATATGGGAATCGAGTTTCAGCAAATTCTGGAATTTCAGCCTCCAACTCGATGAGGTGGTTGTCTCATGGTTCGTACGCCTCCTTGAATTTTGCAGATCAGAATATTTCTCAGCACCGGTATTATGTTATAGAAAATCTCTTGTTAAAAGAAGGCGAAATTTTGCACGTTTAACATAGAATTCTTTTTCTATAAAAAAGATACAGGTAGTTTCCCTGGAGAAATAATGGTATTTGTACGAACCACGTGTCTGCGTTGCCGTCTCCCGGCCTATTAGCAATGTGAATAAAAATTCACGTAATTCAATTTCAATCATACTGATTGGTAAACTTATCTTACGATTTCAATTTTTCCAACTGAGCAAAAAAAGGACCAAGCCGGGACTCGAACCCAGATACTTTGATTACATTGTCCATGCTCTACCGTTTGATCATCTTACACTGACAGCTGGCTGGCATATTTCACTCAGATAACCTTATTGGCAATGGAGTTCCTTTACCTGCGGTTTATTCTGTTGAGCTGTCTGCATGGCAGACCAGATGTTATTGCCAATAAGATTATCTGAGAGATATATGCCCACTGGTTGTCAGCCCAAATAGCTCAAATTGACAATCTTAGTCAAAGATTCTGGGTTCGAGGCCCGGTTTGGACATTTTTTCGCTCATTCGGAAAAATTGAATTCGTATTATTTAAATAAATAAATCGATTGCCTTCAAATGTGCAAATAAATTACAGTCTTATTTCTTAATAAATGTCCTTTCTTATTTAATAATTGGTAATTTTATTGAATAGATCTTATTTTCGTTAGAAAGAAGATCTTTCGAGAATTTCATATTTATAAATGCACTATTATATATATAATTTTACATGTTGTAGAAATAATGAAAAGAGTTTATAGCGAGGAGACTGAATATGAATCTTTAAATTTATTATTTATTCTTTGATAAATTTCTGCTTTAGATATAAGGTAAATGCACCTATAGTGGGCCAAATACCAGTAGTGAGCCACTATTTTTTAAAGTTTAAAAACAAGCCTAAAACACATTTATGAAAAACGACTGAAAGAATTCTGATTTAATATTTAATACGCGAGTTCCTACACTGCTAACTAAGTGTAGAACCAACCGTGTGAAAAAAGTCGAAGCTGCGAATCAAACCGGGAACCCTTGGAATAGCGCTCCAAGTTCCCTACCATTTAAGTTACGAGGACGATGCCCAGCTGAACATTTCTCACTTGCACACATGGTGTGTTCACAAACTTTCAAGGCTGGTCGGATAATTCAAAATTTATTAAACATTTTTGTACAGCGAACTAAAATACTTCGAAATATGACCCTTGACCATCAACACACCGCTGCCAACGTTTTTTCAATTGTTCATACGATCCCTGGATGTCTTCATGCGCAAGGCTGTTAAAGGACCTCGTCGAAGCTGCCTGGATCACTGGAATCCTGACAAATCGCTTCCCTTTCAGGTCTTTTTTTATCCGGGGGCACAAAAAGTCCTGGTAGCGAGGTCGGGCCTGTAGGTGGTTGGCGGCAGTATTACCACGTTAAAGATAACCAAAACTTTGGCGGCGGCGAGCGACGTGTGAGAGGGTGCATTATCGTGGGGAACAATCCAATCATTATAATGCCTGGGCGGACGCGAGGGGTCAGGTCAGTTTTTCTCTGGAGTGCTCCATCAATTTTCGCTATATTTAACGTGGCAATACTGCTGTAAGCCCCTTACAGCCCCGACCTCGGTCACAGCAGCTTTTTTTTGTTCCCCCTTTTCAAGAAAGACCTGAAAGGGAAGCGATTCGAAACAATTCCAGCGATCTAGGCAGCTTCGACGAGGTCCCTTAACAGCCTTTCGTGCGAAGACTTCTATGGGGCCTATGAACAATGGAAAAAACGCTGGCAGCGGTGTGTTGCTGCCCAAGGGTCATATTTCAAAGAATTTTAGCTCACGGTACAAAAATGTTTAATAAATTTTGAATTATCAGACCAATCTTGAAACTTTGTGAACACACCATGTATGTTGGTAAGGCTGCAACTGCAGCAGAAGATGGAACAGTCCTCATGAGCATACAATCCTGCGGCGAAACATTAGACCTAAATAAACCCAGCATAGGTGAACACAATGTATAATTTTTTATTAAATGTTCAAATAATTTACAGCCGTGAAATTACGCTTGAAATTATTCAATATTTAATACCTTAGTTACCACATTGCTAACTAAGCGTGAGAAAGAGGAATTCTGATGAATTGAATGAATAATTCTGATTGATTAACATCCTTAAATGGTAACTTTCCAAAAGCTGTTTGTTAATGCGTGTTTTTTCTGCTGGTAGATTTGTTTTATTTCTAGAGTGTCTTCAAAAACAGATTTTTGGGCAAATTATAAGAGATTTCACCAATAACATTGTTTCTTTAATATTCTGTTTTATTTTAAATTAATCTACTGTTGATATATTCTGTTACATTGTAAATAATTTGTTGGATAAGCGAAAACTTAAAGATTCATACATCAGGGATTTACTAGACCCACTACTGGAGCATACAGGAAAGTAACTTCTTTTATTTTTCATTTTTTCCGAAAAATATATTTTGAAACTTTGAGTGTTTATTCTGATACATAAGGTTAGGACTAGGCAAAAAATATATTTATCTTTTGAAATTCATTAACACTTTAATAATAGTTAGATAGATGGCGCCTTAAGTACTCCACTACTAGTGCTTTTACCTTAGATATATATGTATACCATATATACTGGCGTAAACGGGTACTTTTAATACCAGAAAATCGATAGAAATTTACATATCCACCTTACACGCCGTCTCATTGATGTTTATTAAAACATGATATGAAAAAAACAAAGTATATTTTACTATCAGATTACATAATAATTATTATAATTTACATCAATCATTATTTATTTTTTATTTCTTTGTTGTATATGTTATGGCAGTTTCTTTGCAAAAGAAGTGGCGCGCGTTATATAGCGATTATACCTAAAAATATAAAAAGGATGTAAAAAAATCTAGTTGCGCGTTATAGACTGGATGGCATTTTACAGCAAATTATGCGATATATTCCTCCTTTATATTGATTACACATTTCGCATAATTTGACAAGATATAAATGCAATGAATGGCAGGCATTATGATATAAATTAGTTAAAAACAACGTTTAAACACACAATAAAATAAGTTGATTTGATCAGACGTATACGTTTCGTGAGTATTAGGACTCACATCCTCAGTGTAAAAAACTTTAAAAGCAATATCCCCCAACTACATGAACGGTGAAAATCCAAATGTCTGAAGATGGCTAATATCTTGAGACATTATTATTTTAATGTAGTTTTTAAACCGGTTAATAAATTAACTTTTTCGCAACTTAAGGATCAAATTCCTCCTCATAATTATTGGGGAGTTTACAACATTCAATGCCAATGTGGTTTGTCCTACATTGGACACACTAAACGAAAACTCCGTTACAGAGTTAATGAACACAGAAACTATGTAAAAAAAAAAGAATTACAGAAATCCTCTATCGCCTCTCATTGCTGGTGGGGGGGGGGGGGGGACATAATTTTAATTTTGACTCAGCTACCATTATCAAGAAATGCATTACTCCTTTGGATTTAGACTTTTTTGAGGCTGTTCATATCCATAAATTTAAAGACTCCTTGGTTAATGATTTATCTAGTACACCATACATCTCAACTTTCTGGGTGGATTTGTTGTGTCACGACACTTCACTTCCGCATTAATTTCATTGGCTGTTAGAACTTGTTGGTCTTTTGGTATTTTGTTTTGACATTTGGGTTTTCACCGTTCATGTAGTTGGGGAGATATTGTTTTTAAAGTTTTTTACACTGAGGATGTGAGTCCTAGTACTCACGAAACGTATACGTCTGATCAAATCAACTTATTTTATTGTGTGTTTAAACGTTGTTTTTAAATAATTTATATTTCCACACAAGTTTTGTATTTACCATTATGATATACACTGTAAAAAAACCACTGTAAATCTGCCAGAACAAACTCGATCACAGTGAATGTGCTGTATCTTTCTTTGGTTTCCTGACTATATTAACATGGGAAATACAGTAGTTGCGTAAAATTAACAGCACAATGTGCTGGCAATTTGGACGCTTTTTTACAGCACAAACTGCTGGCGTCCAAATTGCCAGCACATTGTGCTGTTAATTTTACGCAACTACTGTATTTCCCATGTTAATATAGTCAGGAAACCTAAGAAAGATACAGCACATTCACTGTGATGGATTTTGTGCGCGAGATGAACAGTACTTTGTACTGTAAAAATGTCGTATTTTTTTACAGTGTAGAATACTTTCATTTTACTCATTTTTAAATGACGTTTCCAGTTATTTTGCGTTTTAAGCGAAATTCTCTTTAAATTTGTCCTTAAACAAAATTCTCCTTAAATTGGTCTTTACTTACTTATAGACAATATCAAATCAATGAAAACTTATTTTAATCTGGAGAAAATTTACATTCATATCGACAATAGAAAGCTCTAAATTTTACGATAGAAATATTTGAATTAAATTGACATTTGTCGTATAAAAACGTATACAGGCGGTTTTTTTTTCTTTTTTAAGCATATAAAAATCTAGCTACGCGTTATAGCTTTTTACACCGAAATATCTGGTATATTGATCACCCATTTCGCATAATTTGCAATTCATTGCATTTATATCTTTCAAACATTATAAAAACAATACTTTCACTTTACCTGTTTTTAAATGGTGTTTCAAGTTATTACATTTTAAGCAAGATTATCCTTAAATTTGTCTTTACTGAACCATAGACAATTTCAAGTGAATAAAAGCACATTTTAATCTTGAACAATTTACATACTTTCGCTTTACTTATTTTTAAATGACGTTTCAAGTTATTTTACATTTTACGCAACTTGTTTTTACGCAACTTGCAACGTATTGTTTACTGAACAAAGGAAAATGTCAAATGAATAAAAACACATTTTAATTTTGAACAATTCACATTTATATCAACACTTGGAAAATCCAAATTTTTCTGTTGAAATATTTGAAATAAACTTGTTTTTTGTTACATGGTAACATATTTTTGAGCACAAAAACCAATAATATGCATCTAAAAAAAAAAAAAAAAAAATCGCAAACAAATAAAATAAAATCACGGTTTTGATAGACATTATTTAAATAAATGAAGTGATTGCCTTGAAATATGCAAATAAATTACAGTGGTTATTTCTTACTGAATTATCTTTCATTTAATTAATTATTTTCATCTTTTTAATAATTGCTAATTTTGTTGAATTAACCCCTTCGGGACCGACGGCTTTTGCTCAAATTTTACTCGACTGGTACGACTTATTTAAATAAAGTTATCTTGACTTGAATAATCACGAAAATGCTGTAATTAAAGAAAGCAAATATTACTTTTCTTTTTTACAGGTGGCAAAAACAAATTCTGTGTACTCTTTATGAAGCTGCATATATGCACCCATGGTCTCGAATGGGTTATTCTGATTTTCTTAATAAAGAAGATCTTTTAAGGCTTACGTATTCTTACATGCACTTTTATATTGCTCTTTTACATGTTGTAGAAATTAAACAAGATGTTTAAAGCGAAAAGAATGAATATGAATTTTTAAATAATCATTTATTTTAAAATAAATTTCTTTTTTGAAGTAGTATATATACCGGTTGACCCAAAAGTTCGTTAAAACTTTAAAAACTCATAAAAGTGAAGAAATTACGATAAAGGAGTTAGGTTTGCAAGAAAGGGCTCACAAGGTAGTCAAACTTTTTTCAAGCAGCAAAAAAAAAAAAAAAAAAAAAAAAAAAGTTGAAAAATTACATATAGAGGGCGCTGACGACACAAAAAATGAACAAGATCACAATACACTCCTTTCAATTATTCTTCCAATAACAAATGTTCAATATGACCTCCAGAACATTCTACAACATTATTGTTGTCCTGTTCTTTGTGCTTCGGGTTGTCAGCGCCTTCTATAGGTGATTTTTTAACTAATTTTATTTTTGCTGCTACACAACCTCCGACTACCTTGTGAGCCCTTTCTTGCAAACCGCACTCCTCAATCATAACTTTTTCCTTTTTTATGAGTTTTTAAATTTTAATGAACTTTTGTCTCATCCGGTATATATATGTCTCCTTTATATTGATGAAACCTTTCGCATAATTTGACATACAAGTGCAATGAATTGCAGACATTATATATAACATTTCTTGTTCTTTTACATTTTAAGCAAAGTTGTCTCTATAAGGGCAGTTTTAAGTTCCTATACCTACCCTGTTAAATTAATGTACATTTTCTCAGAAACTACGAAAGATATTCACTTGAATTTATTTATGATATGAATAATTCCTAATAAAGTGAATTCAAATTTATAAACAGATATTCTGTAGAAATATATACAGTGTAACTTCCATTTAACGAAGTCTCATCGTTATACTTAAACACTTCGTTAAACAGAAATCACCTCAAATTAATGAAATTTGTGTAACGTAATATACATGCATAGAATGAAAAATACATATAAAATGGAAATATTGGAACATGTATTTTAATTCATGCAATAACTTTTTTTCAATGCAATGTAGATATATGAGCAAAATGTAATGAGAATATTGTCTAAAAAAACATACAGTGTTCCACAAAATTGATGGTACTGAGAGTAGTTCTTGAAAAATATGCAAATTTCACTGTGGTGAATAGAAATAAAATTAGTTAATAAATTGAAATAATTAACTAGCAGCCTTTGATACGTTATACAATAAAATGTTAATAGAAATGTTTCTTGAACATACTGAAGAAATAGTATAAACTTATTATAGTTCAAAAATACTTCCACAAAAGTCATGGTACATTTGTAAAATTTTAATAACTTTCACTCATTTGGATATTTTACTGAACATAATCATACTCCCACAGAATCCAGAGCATATGTAAGTGCATTTATTGTTATCTCAGCAGAAGATATCCTATTTAAAATTAAGCAAGAAGAAGTTACAGTAAAGGAAACAAAATTAATTGTTAATCTTCATGGTAAAAAAGGATAAATCTTATAGTAAGACAGCTGAAATAATTTCTCACAGCCATTCATACTAAAAAAGGTAATCAATAGGTAAAAAAAAAATTGTAAATAAAGCTTGAAACGACCTTCCTAAATAATTAACTGAGAGATGTTAGAATAATAGTATTCTACATTTCATAAAATCCCTCAATGAGTGCTAGAAAAATAACAGAAGAATTGCAAAAGTATGGCAATTAAATAATACATACAGAAACTATCAACAGGATTATTAATAATGCTGTGTTTAGATCAAGATCTGCAACGAGGAAACCGTACATCTCTCCGATCAACAGAAAGAAGAGAGTAGAGTTTGCCAGAAAATCTTTATATGCATTTCTGAAACTTACAATTTTTTCACATGAGTATATGTTTAATATTTTCAGCATAAATGGATGAATTAGACTTTGGAGAAGAAAGGATGGTGCACTGTATCCCAGATATGCGACAAAAACCGCAAAGCATGTTGGAGGAGTTGTAATGACTTGGGGTGTGTAATGGCTGTATGTCAGTTTCAGGAGTATATAATGTAGATTTTACTGAAACTATAATGGACAGACTTGAATAGTTAAATATTTTTAATAAAATTTGTAGGGTAGTACATAAAAGTTAGGTGTCTCGCAGAACTGTTGCATCCAATAACATAATGATCCGAAGCACATGCTCATATTGTCCGATTATGGCTGCTCTACAATGCCCCCCTCGCACTTGCCACCAATTCACAAATTCCAGACTTAAATTCCATTAAACATTTATAGAGTATCTTACAACAGCAAGTGAACAGTTATGATATAATAAAAAAGGTAGTTGAAAAGTGTTTTACTTGTAGAATGGAATGAAATTAAGAAAAATATTACAGAAAATCAATCATAAACAGACTTAAAGTAATCTTGAAAATGAAAGGATATGCAACTAAATATTAGAAAAGGTTTTTCTTTAATAATTTTTAAAAATTTTCATGTGTACCTTGACTTTTGTGGATGCATTTTGAGCTTATATTTTATGTATTTTTATTTTGAAACTTTCTAAAGGAAATTATTTTTTAAATTTTCTTGTACAATATAGCAAAAACGGTTATAATTCTGCTTTGTTAATTCAATTATATTTGCACTCATCATGGTAAATTTTGCATATTTTCCGTAAAATACGTCCTGTACCATCAATTTTGTGGAATACTGTATAATAAAGAGATGTAAACAAAAACTGAAACTTAGCGTACGTTTTCATTTTTACCTCAGTATTCCAATTCCTTAACTTTTAAAAAAAGTCTGCAATATTACTTTGTATAGGTTTCTTATAAAAAATACGCTGTTCATAAAAATTTCGCACTTTTGTAAGTATCCGAAGAATCCATCTCTAACATTCTTGTGAAACTCGACTTCCATTCTTATTGTATCAAATATTTTTAGCATTTCTTCTTTTAAATGTAAATTATTAAATAAATAAATAATTTCATTTTCACACAATTCGCTAAAATAAATTCATACATCTATCCCTACAGCAATTCATACAGCAACCTCTCCTTTTGACTGTTGTACACGCACGAAAGTAGAATAAAATTCGTTAAATAGAATATATTTTTTGTAATATGGAGATTAATTTGCATGTTAATGGTGTTCAAAGTCAAGGATCAGCAGAAGATTTCGTTAAGTAGAAAACTTCGTTATATAGAATATATTTTTCGTAATATGGAGATTAATTTGCATATTAATGGTATTCAAAGTCAAGGCTCAGCAGAAGATTTCGTTAAGTAGAAAACTTCGTTATATAAAATATATTTTTCGTAATATGGAGATTAATTTGCATGTTAATGGTGTTCAAAGTCAAGGCTCAGCAGAAGATTTCGTTAAGTAGAAAACTTCGTTATATAGACTATATTTTTCGTAATATGGAGATTAATTTGCATGTTAATGGTGTTCAAAGTCAAGGCTCAGCGGAAGATTTCTTTAAGTAGAAAACTTCGTTATATAGAATATATTTTTCGTAATATGGAGATTAATTTGCATGTTAATGGTGTTCAAAGTCAAGGCTCAGCAGAAGATTTCGTTAAGTAGAAAACTTCGTTATATAGACTATATTTTTCGTAATATGGAGATCAATTTGCATGTTAATGGTGTTCAAAGTCAAGGCTCAGCAGAAGATTTCGTTAAGTAGAAAACTTCGTTATATAGAATATATTTTTCGTAACATGGAGATTAATTTGCATGTTAATGGTGTTCAAAGTCAAGGCTCAGCAGAAGATTTCGTTAAGTAGAAAACTTCGTTATATAGAATATATTTTTCGTAATATGGAGATTAATTTGCATGTTCATGGTGTTCAAAGTCAAAGCTCAGCAGAAGATTTCGTTAAGTAGAAAACTTCGTTATATAGAATATATTTTTCGTAATATGGAGATTAATTTGCATGTTAATGGTGTTCAAAGTCAAGGTTCAGCAGAAGATTTCGTTAAGTAGAAAACTTCGTTATATAGAATATATTTTTCGTAATATGGAGATTAATTTGCATGTTAATGGTGTTCAAAGTCAAGGCTCAGCAGAAGATTTCGTTAAGTAGAAAACTTCGTTATATAGAATATATTTTTCGTAATATGGAGATTAATTTGCATGTTAATGGTGTTCAAAGTCAAGGCTCAGCAGAAGATTACGTTAAGTAGAAAACTTCGTTATATAGAATATATTTTTCGTAATATGGAGATTAATTTGCATGTTAATGGTGTTCAAAGTCAAGGCTCAGCAGAAGATTTCGTTAAGTAGAAAACTTCGTTATATAGAATATATTTTTCGTAATATGGAGATTAATTTGCATGTTAATGGTGTTCAAAGTCAAGGCTCAGCAGAAGATTTCGTTAAGTAGAAAACTTCGTTATATAGAATATATTTTTCGTAATATGGAGATTAATTTGCATGTTAATGGTGTTCAAAGTCAAGGCTCAGCAGAAGATTTCGTTAAGTAGAAAACTTCGTTATATAGAATATATTTTTCGTAATATGGAGATTAATTTGCATGTTAATGGTGTTCAAAGTCAAGGCTCAGCAGAAGATTTTGTTAAGTAGAAAACTTCGTTATATAGAATATATTTTTCGTAATATGGATATTAATTTGCATGTTAATGGTGTTCAAAGTCAAGGCTCTGCAGAAGATTTCGTTAAGTAGAAAACTTCGTTATATAGAATATATTTTTCGTAATATGGAGATTAATTTGCATGTTAATGGTGTTCAAAGTCAAGGCTCAGCAGAAGATTTCGTTAAGTAGAATACTTCGTTATATAGAATATATTTTTTGAATATGGAGGTTAATTTGCATGTTAATGGTGTTCAAAGTCAAGGCTCAGCAGAAGATTTCGTTAAGTAGAAAACTTCGTTATATAGAATATATTTTTCGTAATATGGAGATTAATTTGCATGTTAATGGTGTTCAAAGTCAAGGCTCAGCAGAAGATTTCGTTAAGTAGAAAACTTCGTTATATAGACTATATTTTTCGTAATATGGAGATTAATTTGCATGTTAATGGTGTTCAAAGTCAAGGCTCAGCAGAAGATTTCGTTAAATAGAAAACTTCGTTATATAGAATATATTTTTCGTAATATGGAGATTAATTTGCATGTTAATGGTATTCAAAGTCAAGGCTCAGCAGAAGATTTCGTTAAGTAGAAAACTTCGTTATATAGAATATATTTTTCGTAATATGGAGTTTAATTTCCATGTTAATGGTGTTCAAAGTCAAAGCTCAGCAGAAGATTTCGTTAAGTAGAAAACTTCGTTATATAGAATATATTTTTCATAATATGGAGGTTAATTTGCATGTTAATGGTGTTCAAAGTCAAGGCTCAGCAGAAGATTTCGTTAAGTAGAAAACTTCGTTAAACAGGGACTTCGTTTAGAGGAAGTTTGACTGTACAGTACACTCCCTGTAATCCGCCCAGGTTGGGACCAAGGGTTTTGCGGATTATAGGTCATTTCTTTAGTTACATTGTAATATTTGGAATTTCTCAACAAATACAGTAACCACATTGTATTCTATATCATGTAACATATTCTATTATATAATAGTGATATTCCTTTTAATGTACAGTGTAAGTCAAAATTAATATAGCGGTTACAAACAGCTAGAACTATTTAATGGAAAATAATTTATCGATAAGATTAACACAGAATGTAAACGGAACATCATAATTTTGTATACATACATCATAGATGTTCTATGTGACATACCTTGGTCACACGGACAGCATCTAAGCGGTAGTCCATTTCACACCATACATTCTGAAGCATTTGTTCAGTCACCTACGTACGCGCATTACAAATACGTACTCTGAGTTCTTCAATTGTTTTGGGCATGGGAGGCACAAAATCGCAGAGTGTCAAGTCCGGAGATCTTGGTGGCCAAGAGTAGAAGACATCGTCGGCAACTCCACTTCGACCGATCCAACGCTTTGGACGATGTGTGCGAACCTCCGTACTTCAGTGTGGGGGTGCTCCATCTTTCTGCACTGTGATAACAGAATGACATTTGTTAAAGTCTAACATGCAGGATGCTTTCTGCACGGGACTCGCCATTTTTACTAATGAGACGACTGCAATGAACAGGTTTCTTGTCGTTCGAAGTTTCAAATCGCACATGCGTAGGCTTCCGCTTCACTGCACCTGCACCTTGCGCAAAAAAATTTTGAAGTTCCGTCTGCATTCTGTGTTAATCTTATCGATAAATTCATTTCCACTAAATAGTTATAGCCGTTTGTAATCGCTATATTCATTTTGACTTACCCTGTATATTTAATCTGCAATAAAAGCCACATTTAAATAACAAAAAACAAAACATAAAAAAAAAACACTTTTTATAAAATTTTGTACAAAAGTTCACTTCAGATTGATCGGGGATATGTGTGAAATACTCTGGCAAGATTGCAAGCAATAATATGCAATAGTTTCTAGTAAAAGATGGATCGAAGTTCAAAAAGCAGCATTTTGTGAAAATGTAGTTTAAAATTTACGCATGTAATGTTTCTGTATGATGTAATCAAACGGATTTACTAAACGGATAATTTTTTTTTATATTTTGTTGTAGTAGAAACAATAGTAATATACCACTTGAAAGGAGGGAAGTAAAAGATTCAAAATATTAAACAAATAAAAAAACGACATTTTTAACGAATTTGACTTCCAACTGCCCATTGGTCCTTATTGAATTATAGATAATACGAAATGAATAAAAACACATTTTAATCTAGAGCAATTTATATTCATATCACTACTTGAAAAATCCAATTTTCCAGTCTATAATATCAAATAAATAAAAACAAATTTTAATTTAGAGCAACTTATATTCATATCGATACTTGAAAATTACAAATTTTTCTGCCGAAATGTTTGAAATAAATTTGAATTTTGTCGTATGAAAACGTATACACATGGACTTTTCTACACAGAAAAACAATAATATGCCTATAAAAAAAGCACTACATCGTGTGATAAAACACTCAAACGTAATCGTTTCTTAGATAAGTTGTTGCTTCTTCGCTACAAGATGAATTGTTTTCAATTTACTTTATAACAGTAGTGAAATAAAATCAAACTTCTTTACAAAAAGTGCTTGTGTTTAAAAGAAATCTCAAATGTATTTGTAACTCTATATCTAGATTCAAAGATTCCTAAGTGGAAAATTGTGTTATTTTGATATGCATACAATCTCACATGCAAGAACAGATCTTTTAGATTTAAAAACTATTTCTTAACAGATTTATTCAATTCAAACTCTATTTTGCATTTGCTTTTTATAGGCATGCTTTAAGTTTTGGAATTATATATACATGTATGTGTTTTATTTACAGCCATGTAAATCGATCAGAAAATTTAATTTAATTAATTTTTTATGCATTAGTAGTTTGTAACAGAATTTAGTTAACTGTTGAAAGTTAATTTTCTTTCATTTTGAAATATATATGCCATAAAAAATTCAACTCTGAATAAAAGTATTTTGATACACATTTCTTTAATGAAAAAAAATATTTTTTCAGTTTTCTCTTCGAATGTGCAAATTAATTAAAGTGTTTTAAGTAAAATATTTTAGAGATAATATTTCGTGATGATATTAATGAATAGATCGATTTTTTTTAAATACAAAAGTTTAAGAATTTATTATTTATAAATGAATTTCCATATTTTTAATTTTGTGTGTTTTTTGTGATATCTGTTTATCTTTAAATAAAATATATTATTCTATAAGCTATTTTAGTATCAGTAATTGTTGATGAAATACGTTTTAAATATTCGAAATTATTTTTCATTCACCTTAATATATATACGTGATTAAAAATTTTACTTTGGATATAACATTATTTATTTAAAAAATATTTTTTTTTCTTCGACTTCGTTCCATATTATTTAAGTAATTGAAATGATTTATTTTTATTTTTGTCTTGATATATGCAAATTAACGAGAGTGTTTCATTCTAAATAAAATAATTTTCTTTTAATGGTAAAATACACGTTATTTTTAATGAATAAATCGGATATATTTACGATAACAAATGCATTTAAGAATTTTAAATTTATAAATGCAATTCTCCACTTTTCCTTTTACGTATTGTATTAATTATTTGCATTCTGTTTAACTCAAAATATTTTTTAAGAGTTTTTTCACCAGTAAATAATTGCTATGTATTTATCTTAAATATTAAGAATGTATTTTCTTTCATCTAAAATACATGTGTTTTCTGAAAACTACAACTTTGAATAAAATATTTTGTTTAATTGCCGAAACGTCAGTGAAGGCTTACTGTGGAGACCGGGGGATAAATTTTTTGGTTTCCATCTTTTTGTTTGTTTGTTAGTTAGTTAGTTAGTTAGTCTGTCTGTTCCGCGATAACTGCCGTAAAAAGCATCCGATTAGCTTGAAATTAAGGATGTATATTGGTGAGCTCCCCAGATTTAGCTGTATAGTTTTGGGTTAAATTTGGTTCATTCGTTCGGAATATATAGAACATTTTATTTTGTGACATAATGCTTTTCTATGGGAAGTCAGACGATTTTCAAATTTTCATTTGTTGAAAGAAATCGCTCATATGAATAATAGATTTAAATGGGAAATTTTGGATGCTGAAATTTTTAAATAAGAGTATTAAATTATTCCTTTTAGTTTGCAATATTGTCAAAACATTTGTCAGACCTTTTAAATTAGGTGTATAACTTATGATGGAATTTTATACATGTGTTCGAATAATATAAACATTTTATTTTATGAATTTACTTATATTTCATTTTTTTTCTTTTAACTGTTGCGTAGCAACTATATCTCATCTAAAAATATCATAAATGTGAAAGTATGTATGGCTTTTTAAGTCAAATCAAAGTTAAAAGGAATGAATTAATGAATGCCTTTGTATAGATATTTGCATATAGATTGATTTAAACGCAGAAATGAAAATAGTATTTATATACTATATAGAATAATATTTTTATTTATGTATTCAACTATTTTGATTATAAATGAAAAAGTTAGTTATTTTCATACAGAATAAACTGACATTATTCTATTAAACTTTATAAACTTTATTGCTGCCAAAAAAAAAAGGGGGGGGAATAACAATTTCTCCCAAAGAGTTAATTTTAATTTGTAAGATTTTCAAGTGCAAAAGGAAAATGGAATAAGCAAATTACAAATAATAAAAAAAGATAAATAGGACAGGAATAAATATATATAAACATTTCACACTAAATACCACCTAAAATAATTTTTGTAGTGGTATTTTCCCAACACTACGAAGAAAGATTCCTCGATTTACACGATTTTACTTGGCCTTCCTTTTCTCATTGGTTGCGATTTAATTTTCGCTATTGTGTATATTAATTGGCACAAAATTTTACATTTTTATGACTGAGGTATATTTAAGGCCATACAAATAAGAAATTCCGTATTGTCTCCTATAAAATGTGATAAAGTGTTGGTTAACTATATATGTTTCTATTAAGAGGAGCAGAGCTGCCAAGCCTCCGGCGTTCTGGATACCAGTATTTTAATACAAAAAATGTTACTTTATTTAATTGAAACATTTGCGCGATTTAAAAGAACAACATTTTCTGTAAGATAATAGTGTTGTGCAAAAAGCCCGAGACTTGCCATGTCTGGTGGGGAGTGAAATGTTTTATTTAATGCATTTATCTCTATTTTAATGCTACGTGAACAACGTCCGTGTAACAACTTGTAGAGTGTAAAATAAATTAAATTATTAAAATAATCCCTATTACGAAAAATGAAACAAAATGTCCGGCTAAGATAAATAAAAGGTTAGTTAACCTTTCGTAATTTGACCTGAACACCGGTGTGCGTCAAATTTCAACGGTGTTTGTAACATCACTATTTTAAATTAAATATGGATACTATTAAAAGGCTATCACAAAAAATATTTAATGGCGCCAAATCACGTTTATCTATTTAGTCAATTCGAAGTGGACACGATGATGAATTATTAAGCGTTAGGTTTAGAAGCCCCCCTACTTTAGGGTGATTTTAGTAAGTTAATGCTATCGAGTACATTTTTAGATATTTAGAATAGATCTTAGATATAAATATTGCAGAATGGTAATCAAAATTATTTTTTGGAAACAAAAATTATAAAGGTATTAGATTTCTAAATTAGATGTCTCAGTTTACATTTCCAAAAGTTCTTTATCCATTAGATATATGTGTTTGTGGTTAGCAGGCAAGTAAATACTGCTGTATGGATATTAGGATAACGTAAAATGCTTGACCAAATTGTTGCTTATCCTTATAAATCGCAGTGTAAAAAGGAATCTAAGATATAGGATAACCATTAACTCAATCAATAGAAAATTACAAATGCAAAATAAATTATACAACGGGGGGTTCAGGAAGGCGCCCCCTGAAGAAATTTGCTTTATTATATAAAAATTACTAGAATAAGTAGCTCGTGAGAATTTCAGAATATCATTACATAACAACGTGTTTAATTTAACGCTTCTAATGTCTGAAACCATCGAAATATTTTTTTTTCCTTTTATAAATGTTTGTGTAATTTAAAAAGTTTAAATTTTGTTTTTGTAGAAAAGTTAATATTACGCAAAATTTGCTAAAAACAATAAGTTGCAGCGATGACGTTGAGGCTCTTGATCTGCAGATTTACTAGTTATTTTATTTTATTTCTTTAAGGGGGGGGGGGGGGTTGGGATCATATTGACCAGCTGGAAAATGACCGTATTTAAAGCAGTACAAACAATGAATGGGATACAAAAATTATTTTTAATACTTTCACATATTATTATGGTTTAAAAAAACATAGAAACATATATATATTTAGAAATATTAATTAAATCACGACGACAAAACTGGCTTTTAAAAAATATGAATACAAAAATATGCATTATGCGCGCAAGATTTTAAAATTCTACTGCAGATACATGTTTAATATTTCATATATTGTTATTTATACTTTCTATATTTTGCACTGAACCTAAATTTGAAAGTACATTAAAATAAATTATCATAATTAATGGCTTCTATAATCAGATTCACTAAATTTATCAAAAATTTTTCAATACACATTTTTTTGCAACAAAACTCAGACTAAATTTAAGATCAGCATAAAATTACACATGAAAACTGGTAATACGCAAAATCTTCTTTTCGTAGTTTCTTTTATTTCAAATTTTTCTTCGTTAACTATTATTGACCTTGATGCATACTTATAAAAGGACATTACACCGTATTAAATGAATTAAGTTTGGCGACGTTTAATCAGTGTATATGAATATATTTTTTAAAATTCACGAATAAAACTGCAAACATTACTTTCAATAATAAAATACAGTTATATCCTGGCAGTTTCGAGTCAATAAAAACTTGCCCATTATCAGGGGTAGCATCTGGCGAAACTAGCACTGCTTTATCTAAAAAAAATATGTAAATTTTCAGATTAAAAACAAATAGCGTCATTTTCCTAGGGAAGTTTCCCCAAATCAATTTGTAAGGAAGCGTTAGTGGCGCAATCTATTGCATCAAATTCGATTAATAAGTAATGAAATGTAATTGCATTTTTGAGGAATTCTGCGCATGTGTTTGGTCCATCTTTATAGACGGTTATTTATTGCAATTATTCGTAACGACTCACGGTTTTTGGCTTTGTAAAGATTCGTTTACCGAAAAATAATTCTCGCGCTGTCAAAATCGTTTGATTTTATCTTAGAGCGAAGTCTTGATAGAGCTGTGTTTAGTTTACCAAATTTAATATATTCCTTATGTTCTTTAAGTATATCACAAAATTTCCGCTTGGATATTTATATAAAATACATAAGGTGACTGTTATTTAATCGGAGTAGTACTTCATATACACCTGCTTGATATGCAGGAGGTATGGGGTTCATTTTCGTACTGAACAATTCAACAAGATTAGTTGGGATGGATACTATAAGTTGGATGTTGCACTTTTTGCATGACTTTTTTCTCTTATTATACTTTAATTATTAAATCACATAAGGTCGTTGCTATTTAATTGGAATAGTTTTTTATGTAAACTTGCTTGATATGCAGGGGGGATGGAGTCCGGTTTTTTACTGATCAATTGAACAAGATTAGGTGGGATTGGTGCTATAAATTTGATATTGCACTTTTTGCATGATTTTTTGTTCTTGTTAATCTTTGCATCCAGCCGTACTTTTCTACTCGCAAGCACTGTAAGATAAAATCATTCGCATAAAGATAATTTCTTTTGCACTGATATCTATAAAATAATCATACCAGCAATCTTTAAGTACTGTTTTGTCAGTTAAATGATGCAAATTTCATTTGTTGTGACTGGAATGTATTCGTTAAAAACACATAAATTTGCTCAATGGTACACATAAACAAGAACTTTTATATGAACTTTTACTATTAAAATTAATGATAAAAACATAAAATATACGTTTCGAACCGCTTCTGCAGTCTTCTTCAGGATACAATATGATGGTGAAATGACTAAAAGTTCAGAGATAAAGGTTTCCAGTATTCTTTCGCTAAAATGTCTTTCGCACAGGAAGCCTTCATCTGTGGACTTTTGGTCATTTCACCATCATATTTTATCCTAAGGATACGAAGCAGCACGAAACGTAGATTTTATATTTTTATTATTAATTTTAATTGTACAAATTCATATCAAGTTATTGTTTATATGTACCACTGAGCAAGTTTATATGTTTTTAACGAATACATTCTTATTTATTATATTTTATGGTTCAATTGTCCAGCATGTGTTAATGGAATGTATTTTTAACCTGATACACCAAAAACGTTCAATTGCAAGAAAAACAATTCTACATCATTTAATTAACAAGACAGTAAGTGAAGATTGTTGGCATGATAATTTTATAGATATGAATACAGAGGAAAATGTCTGTTGTTAAATCATTTTTTTTTTTTTTTTTATGTAAGTAGCAAAATCACAGATTTCATAAAATTGTGTTAAAAGTTTAAAAGTGTTTATTAAAGTTGACATATCAATTTCAAATTCAACTTGCTCCAATTTGAATATTTTCATGCGATTAGTTTTGTCTGATTTAAAGGTGTACAAATGTTACAAAAATATGAAAACAAAAAATCGAGATTTTGAATGTTTAAAAATTATCTCCACTTTAAATAAAACTATGAATTTTATTTACACAATCCCATATATGTTTATTTAAATAATTGAAAATTATGAATAGCCATATCACAATATACATTTCAAAGGAAAGATAAAGAAACATATTAAAATATATTAAAGTACTTATTTGCTTAAAAGACGATACTAAAAACACATTAAAAATACATTAAGAACCTATAAGGACATGTTTCAACTTCTTCACTGAGTCCTCATCAGAATGTATAACAGAAATTACAAATACAATGTACATGAAAATTGAAAAAAATCATCGACTATAAACAAGTTAACATATAACGCCCAATACGTTTTCGCTATCGCACATGATTCCTCTACGTTGTGACTCCGTAAATTGTCCAACCATTCAATACATATATTCGGGAGGCGAAAAGATAACGTATCGTTACAAACCTCTGAACCTCTTAAATAAATGTCAATGGGCTCTCTTATGAATAAATATATAAATAAATAAATAAAAACCATCAACCGGGAGTACTTTGGTCCTTGCAGTGTTACTTTGGTCCATCTCATTAAAAATTTTTTATTCTTTGTATTGAATAAGAAATACAAGATAATTTGGAGTTTTTGACCTTGAAAAATATTTTAAACCCTATTATAGGATATTTGGATAGTTTGGGGGTAATTTAATTTTTTTAGTGGCAACACTGAATGTGTTTGTAAACAACTGTTTTGGTGTGTAAATTTTAACTCTCCGAACTTTCTATAGTGAAACAATCTCGATAAAAGCTACAAATAAGGTAAATGTCAAAATATTACCTTTAGTAATCTGTAACCCATGTGTGATTATAGTTTTTCCTTTAATTTTTTATTTTGACAGGAAATGTTTACGTTTTCATAAAGCTAACATGATAACTAGTATTTCGTGGCTACTTTCTGCTACAACCCTTGGCAAAAAGTTTCCGATCAGTGTTATCAAGTTTATGATTTTTGCATTTCAAAGCATATATTTCGCGATTTATGAGCATAGGGGTGTTTTACAATATGCCAAGTAAATGAAAAGTGAATTTAATGTAACAATCATATAATTTACAATTATACTGCAGGCGAAAAAGTCTTCTCGTGAGAAAAAAATATCCAATCAACATTAAAGTTGGAAAAAAGTAATCGATCACTGAGGAAACAGGTTTGAAATTTGCATATTAAAGACAGATAAGAGCGCCTCCGCATGCCTACAATATCTGAATCCTATTTAAAAGAAGAAATCTTTTAGCTACGAGATCAAATGCAGCTTGGAAGTGCTGGACAATGAGTCGTGTGAAAAACCTGTCTAGCGATTTAAAAATCATCATGATTAAATTGTTGCAAGAGGGAAATTCACAAAGGAAACTGGATACTTTATTAAATTGTACTCAAAGTATGATATGCGATATTTTGTAAAAATATCAGTTGGCTAACAGCGTTGAAAATTTACCTCGAAGTAAACTTCCACGAAGGAGGACGCCTAGGAGGACAGAAAACATGTGGAAATAGCAAAAATAAAGCGGAGAGCAACCTCAAAACAACTCAATTCCGAATGGTCTAAGTATAACGTAAAGGTATGTGATCGCACTGTACGTAATCGTCTAAATGCAGCAGAATTTAAATTCTGTAAAGCTAAAACGAAATCTTACTTGACAAAGAAGCATAGAAAAGAGCGCTTGCAATGGTGTTAAAAACATGTACACTGGTCACTTGATAAATGGAATAAAGTTATTTTTAGCGATGAATCTTGCATATCTCTTGGAACAGGTGATGGCTGTGGAATATTTGTTTTGAGTAGAGTTGGTGAAAAGTTCAGTGATAAGTGTGTCAATACGAGGACTAAATTTTCACCAGCATTTACAGTTTGGAGTTGTATGACATCACAAGGCGTCGGTAAGTTGTGTATTATGTTACGTACAGTAAACTCTGAAGTTTACATTGACATTTTAGAGAATTGTTTGCTTCCCAGCATCGATCAATGGTTCGGGGATCAAAATGACTCCTTATTTCAAGATGACAACGCCGCTCCACATCGCACCAAATCAGTGAAGAAATTTCTACAAAATGCAGGTAATAATCCAATTAAAACCATGACTTGGCCGCCCAATAGTTCGGATCTTAATCCCATCGAAAATCTGCGGAATGTATTAAAAAGAAAAATCGATTTTCGAAGGATCACAAATGTTATAGAACAACGTAAAGCTATAAGGGAATGCCCTTGCTCCCAATAAGTGTAAACGGCTTATTGAGTCCATTCCACGAAGAATTTCGGCTGTCATCTGAGCTAAAGATGGATTTACTAAATATTGATTACAGTGATCGGCTATTTTTTTCCAAATCAAAGCGTGATTGGATATTTTTTTCTTATGTGTTTAAAATTCAATCAACATTTTTCTGTTTATAAATTGATGTATAGTGATTTTTCTTTATTGCATATTATTGTGCATTATATATAATACAAATGTATTATGGCTAATAATCGTTTAATTTTTATACAGTGAGAATAAATAATCCTTTCTTACAAAAAATGGTAGTGTTGGCGTAATGATCGGAAACTTTGTGCCAAGGGTTGTAGGCCTTTTTTGGTCCGAAAATAGCTCCACGAAAATTACTTAGAAATGCCTTTTATACAACCAAACCTCTTAAAACATGTTTTAAGTAAGAAAATTTTCAAATGTTACTGTAGCAAAATGTTGCATTAATTGTTTTTGTTCCAGTTGCTGAAGATAACATGACAAAAACTGTTTCTCGTTCCTTTAATATTAACAATTGGTTTATTGTGTTTAAATGTTAAAAAAAGTCATTTTTTTATCGAGTTTACATTGTTAATTTATTAGCAAATGCTATTGCAAGAGGGTTTGAATTAAAATGTATTAATTTACATATGAAATGTACTCATTTTATATTAAAACAAGTGAATGGACCAAAGAAGCCCCCCAGCAGGGGCTATTTTGTTCCAAAACTTTAAAAGTAGTTAAAATATAAAAAATTGTCTCTTGAAAACCACACAGTTTGCTTTATTGTTTCATATTATTTGCTTATAATTCCATTTCGACGCTGAAAAATCCCATATAATATTTTTTAATAATGGAAATGTGAGTGGAACCAGGAAAAAGTGGCCCAAAGTTCACGGTAATGATTCAGTTTAATTAAATGACAGAATTCATAAAAATTGTAATGATATATCAATAAATATTGATACTATCAAAGTAAGTACTATTCTTGTGAGCAAAACCATACATCATGAAATTATAGCTTGAATATTAAATATGTGAAATTTTGCACATTGGTAAATAAGCTTAAAAAGACAGAGTGAAAATTTTCCAAGCCGGAAATCGAGCTGGGATCTTTGGAATAACACTACAATACCCTACCGTTAAACTACTAACGCGATATCCAACTGGCATTTATCACTTTTAAATGTCGGTAAGGCTGCCACCGCAGCACATTATGCAATAGTCTTCATTAGTATACAACCCTGCGGAACACATGAGACGAAGTAAAGCACAGCATAGGTGAACACATATAAGTATATAATTTTTTTAATTAATTTTTCAATTAATTTTAAACAGTAAGATTTTGAATATTAAATGCGTGAAAATTTGCGCATTCCAAAATAAGCGTAAAAGAACAGAGTGAAAAATTGAATATTAAATACGTGAAATTTTGCTTTGCACTAACTAAGCGTAAACCAGCAGAGTGAAAAATTCACTTTTCACTCTGTTGGTTTACGATTAGTTGACAACGTGCAAAATTTCACGTGTTTAATATTCAGTCATTTCGGACGCAATTTCTTTGCTGACAATTAATTAAAAAAATAATAAAAAAATTTATATGCTTATATTATAGCTTGATTTCTCCAGTATACTGTCATTTTTAATTCACTTATAATCATATAATAGTCATTTCTATTATAATATAAAATAAGTGATGTATGTTACAATTTGTTTTGATTGGGGAAAGTTTATCTTAAAGAAATCTCTTACCATGCTGTTTTAGGAAATGATTTAACATTTTTTTTTTTTTTTTTATTGGTCAGAAAATCTTTCTTTTTCACACTGGATTTTATACTTTCCCTTGAATTTTGTAAAGTTTAGAAATATACGTTTAACCAAATCACTGAGAGATAAAGTGCAAATGCTTTAAAAGAAGTCTCACATGTTTTACAATTTTTAAACCCTATCTAGAGAATTCTAAGTAGAAAAGCGTGTCTTTCTGTGATGGTAACATTTTGAATACAGGGAATGTATTCCCTTATTCTCAGAAGAATGATTTTCTTAAAGGTATTTCCTTATTCTTAAAATCTTCCGTATTTAAATTGAACTGTGCTTCTCGGTTACTGTTTTTAACTACAGGCTCCTGAAAAACATTTGACACATCAGAAGAATATTATTTATTCAGATATTTAACCCTTTCAGGGGCAAGCGTTTGTGTAGTGTAGAACTCACGTCGGAATTAAAAAAAAAAATTACCTCTAAAGGAGGAAAGGCATTTTTTAAAGCATAAACTATTTTCCACCAAAGTTAAAAAAGGTAAAATTTAATTAAAAGTTTCTGGTGCAATTATTCCTTAAAATTAGGTGGAATATAATATATGCCACCGTGCTATAGTGGGACGTTTAATGTTCTAGGTTGACAAAATTCATTTTTCCGATTATCTCGGAATTGGGCAAAACCTCGAGCACCGGTAGCTGAATGTCTGTATTTTCGAGATCCGTACGAGTTTTGTCCAAAAAATCAGAGGTGTCGATTAATTATGACCATAAAGAAGCCATTTCCGCAGTTGGTTTGAGGGAGTTTCAAAAGCTGCAATATCTTCCTCTAAGTTTGAAAGCACGTCGTGACTGTACTGTTTTATTGGAAAACACGAGTTTGCTGAACATATGTCACAGGTTTGTCAAGGTCATATTTAACCGATTTTTGTTTGAAAACAAGGGCGCCCCTATAGGGAGTAAGAAGGGTCTTGAGCCTCCCCCCCCCCCCAGATTTTGTGAAACTTTTTTTAATGTAAATCAGTTGCAAGATATGAAAATGTTAACTTGTAAAGACAAGGCATAATAAAACCTGCATCGACAAGATCAGAAGGCACCGGAATAATTTTCTGTTTTAAACGGGTTTCCGTCTTAGCAGGTATAATTGTTGGGATTTCATTTTGTCATAACCATGATTTTTTTCTTTTAAAGTTGGATTCTGTAATAGACATGTTCTGTTTTCATGAGATTAAACACAAAATAGAAAACAAATTCCGTTTTAGACAATTTTTATCTTAGCAGGTGTTACTGTGTGGGTTTTTTTCCTACAAGACAATAACACATTTTATGCATAAGGAAGGAATTTGTTATAGACACAGATCCATTTTCACAAGTAAAACAGATTTTGCGAAAACAAAACGCAGAGAAATTAGAGACAAATTTAACAATAATCGGTCATCAATCCGAAAATTCGAACATCAAAGGTATCATGGAAGAATATCTTGAATTTTGGCAAATGGTCGCCAAAACATTCAATTCCGTCGGTAGTTTGCAGAAAAAATCACCAATTTCGTCAATGGATCGCTGAGAAAAGGACGAATTTCATCAAAGAATCGCGAAAAAAACGCAAATTTCGTCAAAGGATCGCAAAAAACACGAATTTCGTTCAAGATTGACGTGAAGAACTTTCATTTCGTTAAAGAAGCTCAGAAAAAATGCAAATTATGTCAAAGAATAATGGAAAAAATGCAAATTTCGTCAAATAATCGCGAAAAAACACAAATTTCTTCAAAGGATCGCGAGAATAAACTCAAATTTGATGTCATTAAATTAACGACAAGGATTTAAGTTAGCAAAGTTTAAAGTAATACACAATGAAAGCAAAAGCTAAATGTCCCATTTGGGTTTTAAATAGTTATGAAAAAGATAAGAGATGTATGGTGGCGAAATGAAAACAAATTAAGTTTAAAAACAAACTAAAGGTTTATTAAATAAAATATAAAACAATATGATTAAATATATTTCCAACAGTAATAAATCTTTAAATTCCTTTAAGCACATTATATTATCAAATTATACATATCTAAAAAAGCATATTTAACAATAAAAGGAAAACTGATCTCATGACACATAACGAAATAAACGATATAATCGCTTGAGTGACTGTCCCTCCCCAAACATTCCATGTTTAGATATATCCGTGAACTGCCGACAAACTAAATTATCATGATTCATATACATAAATATCAATGCTGAATAATACCAGGAAAACATTTCTTTAAAGAAGAAATTGCATTACTGAAGAATATCACAAAGCACTTAAAGTTGATGCATTAAACCATCCATAAATGAATTCACTCTGAGCTTCACTTTAACGATCGCCATTCGTAACTCACAGCTTGGCATTTACTTGTTGACGAGAAAAACAGAGTCCATACATTAAAACCAGAGTAGTTGAAAACTATCGAACTCCCATTAGTAACCTCATAAATGGCTGACACAAGTTAAAGCAAGAGCAAGTAAAGTAATAATTCATTAAAAACCAATAGAACTTCCAAATGGACATCCTCAGCCAACAAAACTCCGGAGAGATAAAAACACTGTTATTGGGTAAAGAAAAAGGAGGCGGAGAGCAAAGAAAATGAATCTATATTTATATCAGCCGGTCGTTCAAATAGAACCTCATTATGCAATTCAAGGAGCAGCAACAGACGAAACCATGACGAAAGATCGCACAGCTGATGTGCCGTAGACTCAAACGGACGACACCATCTGGCGGCGGACGTGGAACTATTATCGTGGCGGTCATTCGAATGAAATGCATGCTCCTGAATGCATGGAAGTGGATAGCTGAAAAGTGAAAGTACGGCCGGCAAAGAAAGTAAATAAAATAAAGGACTTTACAAACAGGATAACAGAAGTGGATAAAAGGTAAGTAAAGAAATGATTGACTTTATATTATTATTAAAAGATATTTAAAGTGTGTTAAAAGATATTCAAATAAAGAAATATATAAAATGTAGAGGAGATATATCTGGACAGTGTCAAGATAGGAATAAGGTGTTTTACACCTGTCAAATGCCCCCCTCTTGACACTGGAACAAAATGAAAAGGCCAATGCCCAAAGAACTACTACAAACATGACTTTACATACTTTACAGACATGCTAGTGTCCACAGGAGCTAAAAAAGACCCAGCAGCTCCAACCACTTAAAACCAGAAGAACTTAATCTCACTCCATAAATGCGAAAACTGCGAAAGGATGAACAGCCACTCAATGATTTAACATAAATTAATAAATTTAACAAAAATAATATAACACATAATACACATATATATTAGTAAAAATAGGACACATTTCTCAGACCCCCTGTGATTCATCATAATAGTATTCAATCAGTTATATTTTTACACGATTGATTTAAAAATTTACAATATATTGAAGTGAAGGCATTTAGTAACAAACAATTTCTTAAAAACTTAAAAACTTGAAATTGCAAGTGAAACAACCATCTAACATACGTTCACCCCACAATTTGCCCCCCTTAAAAGAATTCAAAAGTGTGAAGATATAGTTTCAAAGTAATTCAGCAAAATCTTAAACATGAAGCAGCCCTACCCGAAATAAAACATCTCTGACTTGTCAAAGGATTATACAGCTTTAAATTCAACGCTAGTCTTCCCACATGATGTCAACGTAAAACAACCTTGTCTTAAGCAGGCAAACCCCTGTGGCCATCAAAGGTTACCATTCGACGAAAGTTACAGAATGATAAATGCTCCGAGATAATGCTACAAATACTGTGAGGTTTCATAAAGTAAATTCTATTATTCAAAAACAGATTTTCCTCCACGGACTTCCTCCGATCACTATGCAATATACCTGAGAATCCTGCCAAATAATAATCAAATACTTAACAAAAGAAGAATATACTGTTGAAGTAAGACACCTCACAAAGGGCCTACCAACATGCTGAAAAATTAGATCAGCATTCCCTCTTAGCACTAGTGTCGAAGCACGCACACATTCCAAAAGAAAAATAAACAATTTCTCCATCCAGTGGTACCGGAGACAAGATAAAGAAATTTGCCTTTGGCCAAAGGTCTTCATTCGCGCCGATTCATACAACATTAACACGCAGGTATATCCGACCGAACAGGAAAATCCCAGAAGATAAACTAAATCTCAATAAAAATCAATAATTCTGCTTAAATTCAAACATCAAGGAGCATTCCGTATTTTAAACCATGAAAAACAGTTTTATAGCATGACATCAATCAATGGGAGAAAAACAAACGTATTCGTAGAAGGTATATAGTAAACACTCAAGTGCAAGAAATGATCAGGTTTCCATTATAAATATGAACCACTATCTTAAAAACTTGCCACCTTGATCTCATAGAATACTTCAAGAATTCAGCAACTTTACTCAATTTACACATGCTGCATTCCAAACCTTCTCTACTTAAAAAGATGCAGCTTAAAATTCGGGCAATGGCTACCGCCAAAAAAAATTTTTGTAAACCACCGGGAAAAGGATTTTAAAAACAGCTAACAGATATTCCAACAAAAGAATAACTTTCCTTCTCAGACAAGGTAACCATTTTTGAATACACCAGGTATTCAAGTTTCTTCCATGACCTGACCCTTAAAAACAGGAAACTCATTAAACCTTAACCTCTCAACTTTTCCAGTAGACCATTAAACATAGCCAATCTAAAAAAAACTTGAATCAAGCATTTGATTCAATTCTAAAATATACTATATGATTGACATGCTGATCTAAAATATTAAAAGGCTATGAGAGGTACTAGTCACAACTGCTACTTATCCATAATTCCCCCAGGGTTTAAATACTGAAACTTTACAAATATTGAAACTTTATTTAAAAAATTGAAATCCGGAATCTCTACAAAGTTAAAATTGATCCAGATTGATTAAAAGTTAATCTTACAGCACATAAACTTGTTCCATATTGCAAAGAACATGTAGGCCAAAAGGGGTAAAGGTTAACCAAATTTTAAATATATTAAAAAAAACCCATCTTTAAAACTTCAAAATATGTAATATAACATAAGAAAATGTAAAAAAACTTAAGCAATTAAAAATATTGCACATTATATCTATTGCATTTAATAGCTACAACCAAAAGGTCCCCCCCCCCCCTCAAAAAGTTTCCATCAGGAATCAATCGAAAATCACAGTGCCTTAAAAATAACATTGACACAAGATAATCAATTTAAACCAAGAAAACATACTTAAATGAGTAGAGGAACCCATATGGCCAGCAGAAATTACTTAAATTTAATAAATAGTGAAAATTAAACATTGTCATAATAAAGTTTCTCAAAACATATCCCACCTTATTTAGGGATCAAATATTTAAGTGTAGACTCAAATTCTATGTCATTACACTTAACTTAAATTCAAAAGATCTTAAGAAAAAGAAACTTATTAAAATTACAGACAATGAGAAAAAAAAAAAAAAATTACAATCTTTTCATAAAAAAAAACTGCTTAAAGAGATATAAAAAAAAACTGAATGATTAACCCCAATTAATGGCCACAAATCCTTAATTTTAAAACATGAACCCACAAGAACCTCCTTAGAGTTCTACTTTTAAAAGGTTCCAATTCAAGGTACAGCTGCAAGAAAACATTTCAAAATATACATTTATAAGAGATTATCAATCAGGGCAAACAGTTAAAAAAAATGAATAAATCATTGAATTGAAAACATCTTAATCAACTGATTTCAAATATAGTCCAGCAATTGCATATGACTATTTAAAATGAAAGGTCAAAGTTGAAAATTCATAATAACTCAGTGACTAAAAAAAAATTTATATTCAATATTCAAAAAAGTTATGAAAAACCATATTTATCGAATTCCGTTAAAGTTAAAGCCTAAAAAAGCATAAGTAAAAAAATTCCTTAACATTGACTGAAAGTAGGAAATTATACTTGTAAAAGCTATCCAAATAAATTTTTGGGTAATCGAGCTAGACCCTATTTAAGAAAATTCTTAAATAGTCGAACTTCCAAAAACCTATTGATAGTTGAAGACCATTCTATTAACAAAAAGAAATTTTAAACAACTGATAAAGCTATTAAATTTAAAAAAATTACATTTAAACTATTGAAAATATTATATAAGAGGGTCAAAGAATTAACTATAAATGAAACAAACTTTAAAACTTAAAAGTTAACCAGAATCAGGTAGATAGGCCATCATAACCTGTTTAACAGAAATTATGACATTTCAAAAGAATTGCCCCCATTAAAAATTTCTAACCTGACAAGATTTTTAACAAAAACTTTAAACATAAAACATGATTTATTAAAAAAAAATATTACCCCGATCAACAACTATCAATTTCTGATAAAATATCTATAAAGAGCAATAACTGACATTTAACTATCTTTAAAACTTGAAGAAAACTTCCCTCTTTAAATCTCTATATTTAAAAATTTAATAAAAGCTATACTGCTCAACAGCATAAAGATTCCGAAATTTCAAAATACTTTCATTATACTCTCCACACACATTAAAAATTTATAAGAAGCAATTGTAGAAAGGTAAAACATGATGGCACACACTTTTAAATGCACAAAACTTCTTAAAAAAATACATTTGAACCATCCTGGGATCTGAAGAAAAGCATGTGTTATCCCTCCGGATCTCGAATTTGTGAGGCTAAAATAGACTCAGGAACACTAAATGTTCAACTTATGTCGATAAATGTCTCAAAAAAAAAAGTTCTGTATATTGGTAAAAGTTCAAAAACGTAAATTTCCAAAAAAAAGTTGATATGGCTTCCAATCAGGCTCATTCATATAATAAGTTAACATCCATCATCATTACATCCCAGCACGCGACCATTGCAATACTGGGAGATACACCGTTAGGCACTTCTTGAAGAAAATCACAAACATTCCTCAAATACTGCAGATGACGAACTTATTAAAACAAAACTTGACAAATATGAAGATTTCACTGAACACTTCAGATTATAGAAGCACTTGACTGGAGCACTAAAAATGATTCACTTCACAACGATCAAACCTCAGCTTAACTTGAAAACACATGAATCAAAATATGTAAATGAAGGCAGATTCAAAAACAATATGTCGAACATCTTTCCAAAGAAAAGGGTAAGGATTCAGTCAACTTCTAATATAGATGACACTTATTTCAATAGATAGCACTTGAACACTGTCTTCTTCCATAAGCAATTATTGTAGATATGCCATGAGGTCAAAAAAAAAAAAATTCTCAAACTTATTTACTTTATCAAACTTTTAATTTACCTTTAAAAAATTTCAAATATACCATATAAACTTTCTATTACTTTAAAAATATATCAAACTTATCAGAAATATTCAATTTACAAACTTAAAAATATTATAAACTAATCGCCCCCCCCCCCATCGCAAAGCATCGCTAAATAGCTAATGGGGTTAGCGTTCACCACCATAATACCGTACCCCTAAGGGTTAAATACGGTAATTATAAAAATAAAACAGAATATATATTACAAAAAATTTTAAAAAACACATAAATTACGATTTATTTAACTATTATAACAAAAAAAAATTTTTTTTTCAATTTTTAAATGAAGTTTCTATTAAATTTTAAACTATTAACACAGTTAGGGACGGGTCCATAACCGTGATGTCATTAAATTAACGACAAGGATTTAAGTTAGCAAAGCTTAAAGTAATACACAATGAAAGCAAAAGCTAAATGTCCCATTTGGGTTTTAAATAGTTATGAAAAAGATAAGAGATGTATGGTGGCGAAATGAAAACAAATTAAGTTTAAAAACAAACTAAACGTTTATTAAATAAAATATAAAACAATATGATTAAATATATTTCCAACAGTAATAAATCTTTAAATTCCTTTAAGCACATTATATTATCAAATTATACATATCTAAAAAAGCATATTTAACAATAAAAGGAAAACTGATCTCATGACACATAACGAAATAAACGATATAATCGCTTGAGTGACTGTCCCTCCCCAAACATTCCATGTTTAGATATATCCGTGAACTGCCGACGAACTAAATTATCATGATTCATATATATAAATATCAATGCTGAATAACACCAGGAAAACATTTCTTTAAAGAAGAAATTGCATTACTGAAGAATATCACAAAGCACTTAAAGTTGATGCATTAAACCATCCATAAATGAATTCACTCTGAGCTTCACTTTAACGATCGCCATTCGTGACTCACAGCTTGGCATTTACTTGTTGACGAGCAAAACAGAGTCCATACATTAAAACCAGAGTCGAAGTTGAAAACTATTGAACTCCCATTAGTAACCTCATAAATGGCTGACACAAGTTGCAAGAGCAAGTAAAGTAATAATTCATTAAAAACCAACAGAACTTCCAAATGGACATCCTCAGCCATCAAAACTCCGGAGAGATAAAAACACTGTTAGTGGGTAAAGAAAAAGGAGGCGAAGAGCAAAGAAAATGAATCTATATTTATATCAGCCGGTCGTTCAAATAGAACCTCATTATGCAATTCAAGGAGCAGCAGCAGACGAAACCATGACGAAAGATCGCACAGCCGATGTGCCGTAGACTCAAACGGACGACGCCATCTGGCGGCGGACGTGGAACTATTATCGTGGCGGTCATTCGAATGAAATGCGTGCTCCTGAATGCATGGAAGTGGATAGCTGAAAAGTGAAAGTACGGTCGGCAAAGAAAGTAAATAAAATAAAGGGCTTTACAAACAGGATAACAGAAGTGGATAAAAGGTAAGTAAAGAAATGATTGATTTTATATTATTAATAAAAGATATTTAAAGTGTGTTAAAAGATATTCAAATAAAGAAATATATAAAATGTAGAGGAGATATATCTGGACAGTGTCAAGATAGGAATAAGGTGTTTTACACCTGTCAAAATTTCGTCAAAAGATCGCAGGGAAACACTCAAATTTCGTGAAAAGATCACGAAAAAACGCAAATTTCATCAAAGGTTCGTGAAAAAAAGCGAATTTCGTTAGAGGATCGGAAAAACGCGAATTTCGTTCAAGAATCAAGGGGAAAACGCAATTTTCGTCAAATAATCAAATAAAAATCGCACACTATGTCTAAAGATTGCAAAAAAACGCGAATTTTGACAAACAATCGTAGAAAAAAACACAAATTTCGTCAAACAATCGTAGAAAAAACGCAAATTTTGAAAAAGAATCGCGGAAAAAACGTAAATTTCGTCAAAGAATAGTGGAAAAATGTAAATTTCGTCAAAGGATCGCGAAAACACTCAAATTTCGTCAAAAATCGTAAAAGACCTTAAACGTACCTTAAATATTTACTAAAATGTAGGATAGCTTTGGAGGAAGTTGAGATTTTTCTCACCCCCCCACCCCCCCTAAAATTAATCATATGATCGCCGTTGTTTGAAAATAAGCGATATAAAACCTGCTTAACCACTTTTTTTCAAAGGTTGTAATTCTGGATGATCCTTGGTGCTGTTTACTAATTCATCTTGACTATTAACATAGTATTCAGCATTATTCAGCAATAAGCATTTTTTAAAACAAAGTGCCATTCCTAAGGTATTGAAAAATTTAAAAAACTCCTGCAGGTGCATGCAGATCTTTAAGTTTTTATTAATAAACAAGCGTCATATTAACTTGCAGTGCATGCATGTATGTTTAGTTCAGATCTTGCTAGTCAAATTTAAACCACTTTCAATTATCCGATTGAGCCGAAACAATGAAAACATGTGTAATTTGAATGACAATACAATAGTGTTAAAATTTAAAGAACGTAGAAGTTTGTTTAGAATGCTGTTTCTACAGGGCTTCACAAAAATTTAAATTAAAATTTCTTGCAAGTTAATTTTAAACCAATTTCAATTATCTGATTGAGTTGAAACTTTGCCTACATGTGTTTTTCCAATGACAAGCCTATTAAATTATAATTTGACGAGCGTAGAAATTATGCATTTGTTATATGGCCACACAAAAGATCGCGGAAATATTGTTGCTAAAAAGCAGAAATTTTAATTAAATTTCAACATAATTTCTATAGGTTATTGAGATACACAATAGTATTTTTAAAACTGAAAACAAAGTGCGTACTAATTGCATTTCTTTTACAGGGACACATAAAAATTTCGGATACATTACTCTCTATATGCAGAAATTTTATTTCAAAGTGAATAAAATTTATATAGGTTATTTATTCACACAACAGCGTTTTTTCAACCGAAAATAATTTTGGTAGCATTTATATGTTTTACAGCGTTCCACAAAACATTATAGTTTTTTTTATTATTTGATTTTATTTAAAAAAAAAATATTCTTCAGGATGACTACACAAATTTCTCGAGCAATTCTGAGTAGACAAAAATACAAAAAAGAAATGAATGTTAACTTATATGTCTGCATTAAATTGCTTTTTACTTAATTGTAAAATAAGTATGTTTAACGCATTATTTGTAGTGCATTATACAGGGTTCCCACTAAAGGCCTTCGCACGCTCTAAATTGCCGAACGGTTGCAGCTATAATCATAAAAGTAGTGTCTAGGTATACTAAAGTGGCTATTGGCTACCAGATGAGACCGCTTCCAGCGTCATTTTGTGCAAAACTGCTGTGTTAGTATTCCTATGTCAAAAACGAGATTCATATTCAGAACGAGTTTCATTTAGCATTCATGGTCACAAAATGTCGTTATTCACTTTTATCCCATATTTCGAACAGTTTTCGCGATAGGAACGCTAATGGCGCCATTTCGTACCAGGTGGCGCTATAAGCGGTTCCATCTAGTAGCGCATAGCCTCTTTACTGTACTTATACAACACGTTTATGAATACGGTTGCAGTCGTTCTGCAGTTAAGATGGTGGGAACTGACTTTAGTGGGGGTACCCTGTATTTTTATGTTAAGACATTGTTGTTAAATAACCAAATACTTATCATGGTTTGAGTATGGTATTAGTGATGCATTAAAAAAAAACAGCAAAAACTAATTAAACTTAAATGAAATAATTTTATCCATCAAGAGCGTCAAAACATCCCACTGTGCGCCCGTCAAGGGGTTAAATAATGACAATTATATGATTACGACGATCTTTAGATATGTGTTTCAAGCGCTATATTATTCTATAATATAGTACTGTTATAGAACTATATAATTTAGAGACTTGAAATTTTGTATACTTATAGCTGAATACGCGGCATTTGAAGTATACATTATCCAGTGACAAAGCAGTAAGCTGCTTCTAGTTATTCAAATATTTGCGATGATTGTTGATTTAGAATTAATTTCAGAGACGTAAGTATTTTATAAAGACTTTGGTGTACTAAAACCTGTAATGAAAAATAATGAAAATTAGCAGCTCATATTGATATTGAAATCAGGTATACACTATTAAAAATTTGCAGCAAACTGTCCCGTCATTCGAACGTTTTTTCAGAAAATTTTTATATAACCGTAATTTAATTCTATTCAGACCATATTATTGCCCATATTCTGGTCAAGGTAGGCTTAAATTATGAATATGATACCACTTTTTTATAAAATTGTCGGATGACTGGACAGTTTGCTGCAAAACTTTTAACAGTGCAACTTGCAAGTTGTATTGTATAATTTATTATACATTTTTACAGCTACGAGTTCCAGATAATTTGGTCTTTTTTATTTAATGTAACAATATATTTCAAATTCGCAATTTACCCGATAAACTAAGTAATGGAAGATCGAATTTATAACTAAAAATGAAAACAATTGAAAATACCATTTTTTTTTTTTTTTTAATGTCTTGAGTACCAAGCTTAACAAACAGGAGAACGCTTGAAATGTCAATACCAGTAGTAGTAGTTCAAAAAAGAGTCGCTGGTCTCAAAGATATCGCTGGTTGAATGTGTCACACGAATTGAAGTGGAGAATACTGAAAGTGGCAGTGACAAGATACGCGGCAGGTGGTGACCTTTACACAACTTGCGCTTGCTGTTATTGTTTACATGAATCGGATATTTTTAAGGAAATTAAAAAATATTAAAAAAAAAAAATAAAATAAATGTTTTCAAATAATAATATTAGGTGCTTTCAAGACTAATCCAAAGGAAACTAGGTACAGTCGTGGGAAAAAAAGTAAACACCCCCTACTAACTCCTCAACAAATCATCGTAGACAAAAGTTACCGTTATCGAACGATTGGAAATAAAGTCTATTTTTAAATGATGGATATAAATTTTTCTTAAGGGGTCATCTACATATTAAAACGAATCCCAACTTAATTTTTTTCAATGGCAATATCCAATTTTAACGAGCTATTTCAAATCTTCGGTTCAAACTATGCCTTGACACCAAATTTCAAGTCATTTGAATGATACGTTTTTGAATTATAAACATTCAAAATTTAGTGCTTCTAATATTAAATTACATTTTCATATTTTTATTTATATCTCCTGAAATTATGCTCTTAATGTGCTTTTTTTTTTTTTTGTAGCAATAATACTAATATACCCAAATATAAATGCGCTGAATTTGCAATTTTTATAATTTTATGATATGAATTATGAATTATGAAATTAATATTTGAAAAAATTATGAATTGCAACCTACAATTTTTTTCATGGATTTAGATTTATTAAGCCCTGCTTTATGGAAAACCAAAATTTCACATTTTTCTTCCAAGTAGTTTTCAAATTATGCTTAAAAAACGGCAAAATGATGGTTTAAGGGGCCGTCTATGATGGAAGTGAGTAGACATTTTTAAATTTATTCTCCTGTACTGTAATCTAACATGCTTCATTGACTCCTTGAGTGGCGCTTAAGGTGCCTTCATCAAAAAAGGGGCTCTATCGGTTAACAATCGAGTACGTAACTTGAATTTGGATACAGCCCTTAAAATATGCTCATTTTAAAATAATTAATTTCTTGGAAACTTATGGTACGAATTGCATAAAAATTCGTTTTTAGGCTAATTGAAGGGTGTATAATTCATTTATGCTGTCAGAATTGTGTATTGAAAAAAAAAAAAGTTTGGGTTCATTTTAATATGTAGATGGCCCCCAAAGCTAATTTTATATACGTCATTTAAAAGTAGACTTTGTTTCCAATCGTTCGGTATGAGTAACTTTCTTCTACGATAATTTATTGAAGAGTTAGTAGGGGGTGTTTACTTTTTTTTCCCCCACGACTGTACCTACATTTTAAAGTGTTGACTAAGCCCCAAAAGGAGTGAAATGTGGTGAGGAGGGGAAAAAGGAGTGAAAGTTGGAAAACGCTGTAAGTATCAGAAGTAGGGGGATTTCTTTTTTTTTCGTTTTCTTGAATAATTTCGTCTTTTGGACTTTCAGCGTTTTCCATTTTTAGTCCTCAATTTTGAGTCAAATTTTAAAACTATTTTTCTGTTAAATTTAAATTGGCTTGAATTGCCTAAATGGGATAACTGTAATATTTTCAATCTGTACTGAATAATACAAAGTAAGTTATTATTTAAGATATACATAAAAACACATTTCAACGTCATACGTAGAACCTGTGAGAAAATCGGTGCATATTTTAGCTAGAATAAATCATTTTACACGTGGTCGTTCATTTACAGGGTGACATGCAAAATATTTCGTTTAAAGAAATTTAATGAGCGTTAATATCTGGAAGTACGTTTTAATTGCGGTATCCATTTTTGAGTGTAACTAATTTTTTTAATATTACGTGTTGTGTATAAATTCTGTAAATCATATACAGTGTTGCGCAAATAAATTCATATGCATTTAATAAATTTATTTACGGAATTTTCAACAGTGATTTCCTTTTCTAAATGAACTGAAATTTTCATACTGTGTGGTATTTATACAAATCCACAGATGATATACAGGGATGCATAAAAAAAAAATCGGATATTTGTAGACGGTAAATGTTGAAAATGAGTTTCAAATTTGTTATGTCTTTTCCAAACAGCTTACTTAGACCTCTTCTTTGACCTTATTAAACGGTAAAATTTTGTTAAAGTATTCGGAATGCGTAGGAAAGTGTTTAATTATATATGCCTGATGCATTACTTTTCCATCTTGTTTTATTTAATGAAGGAAAAACTGAATATATTTGAACATAAGGAAAATTTCACATTCCGTTGCTATTTTATTTATAAAAATTTTTTTTTTCAAGATCATAACATATCATAACATCTCAAGATCATAACATATTAACCAATTTATGCCTAGCGTCCCATTTTTGGGAAGCTTCAAATTTTAAATAATTTGTATAATTTTCTTCTTCTTTATAACTTGAAAATTGTATGAAATGATTATCTATAAATGTCTTTATCTGGTACCGAAAGATGACAGCATAAGAGGGATATTTATTTGCTTAAATGAAGGCTTTTTTTTTAGTTTATAGATTTTACATTTTTGAAGACGGCGAAATATAAAAATAAAGTTTATTTGTGTTTTTTCAACCGAGGATCCAAATAAATAAGTCATACTCTAAGCTTATAGACATTTTTGAAGTACGTATTTTTTTAAAATGTAAAATTATATGCTCAAGCCTATTTTTTATGCATTTTTGTAACGTACAAAATATAGGGCGCAAGGCTTGATTGGGTACATAAATTTTATTAGCCATTTAGGGCCAGTTATTTATGTAAAGTCCTTTTCAAGATGATTCTGAAAGAAATTGTTTTTAAGCCTCAAATACGGTTATTTTTAATTTATTATTACTAATACTTATAACATTATTAAACTTATACTCTGTAAAGAAATAAATATAATTTTTCAGTAGTTCATAAAAATACTAATTATAGTATGTAATATACAATGCAAAAGCTTATTTTATATAAATTTAGACGAAACATATAATTATGCATATTATACTATTACAAATATTATGCATATTCCCACATTTAGTACGTTTACATTTTATCAAATAAATACTAAAATTTCTGAACGTAATTTTTTTTAGTATTTTTCCAGTTCATTTTGTAACACTTTAAATTGATTTTTCCAACAAATCTGAGAAAACGAAAACTCAGTCACAAATGGGTTAATGTAGTTTTTCAGCCATTTATATTAATAAGAAATAACTAAGTTTACATTTTGACATTCTGCTAGCAGTAAATAAAGTTAATGGAGTTGTTGTTTGTAAAGGGATTTAATGATCGTTATTTAATGATCTTTAAAGATATGATAGTTAATTACAGCATGATATATTTCCATATTTTTTTATTATTTTTATCGAAGTGGAAGTTGCTTTTGATATAAAAAATCTCCTTTCAATGGATTTGTGACGCAGATGAAATAATCCATTTTTTCATATATTGTAATTGATCTACTTTTAATAATTAGACTTAAATATATAAAATAATGTTCATTTATTTACTTCAGAAATTAATGTAAGATTTTATATATATATACAGGGTGATGTATAAATATCGAAACAATAGGCTATTTCCTTAAATATTGCCCCTAGGCCCATGCTTCCAATTGCAAAGTTTCATAAAAAAGGGTGCAAAACTTAATGACACATATTGCAACTTCACGGGGGGTCTATTTAAAAAAATACGAAAATTAAATTTTTATACGGCTCCGTAGTGTAAAAATTCCAATCAGGAAAACTTTCCTTATCCATTCCTGAATTAAACACAAAAAATTGCATCTTCATATCTGAAAAACTCGCTCAGTTATGGCTGTTTAAAATAATTCATCAGGTTTTAAGGGATTAGACACAAATTTAAATGCGTGCAATCCAAGAAACTATGTTACTTTAAGAATTCTAGGAAACATGTAAAAAATATATTTGTTGGGTTAGAATTTTGATTTTTTTTCTTTTTTTCATGGTTAACCATATAATTTGCAAAGAAGATCACATCCTAATATTTCGCATGAAGTTTTAAAAAAAATTAAATGATTAGTATTTTTTTAAGCGGATTTAATTTAGAATCTTTATGACTCGAAACATTATTTATCGGATCTCAAAATTTTGTCATTTAATTAAAGAGGAAAGTATAATTTTAGTTTTGTTTCTGGATTATTTTAAATATTAATTTTAAAAATATTAAAAATATTTATTTAAAAAATTATGTAAATTATTTTAAAATAAAATCATATTTTCAAAAGTAAATTTTTTTTCAAATTCGCCGAAACAAAATTAATGTAAAATAATAAAAAAAGACATGTTCCAAGTTTGCAACTTTTTTCTTTTTGATTCTTGACTTATAATAATTTAAGGACGAAAAATGGTTGAATATGTATGTATATATATATATATAACCACCATGCAGAAAAAAGCATTAAAGTTTTAAAAATTGATTCGCTCCTAATAACATATTTAAATGCATTTTAAAAAAATGCACGTGAAAAAATAACTTCTTTCTATAGCTTAAACTTCCGCATCAGTTTTATTTTGCCGTTTCCACCTCCTTTTTGTACTATTTAAATGTCCATAAATAAGTGTTAAATGTGTAATTTGAAACAATGCTTTTTCTAACATGCCGATTAAGAGTTTTTCATAATTTTAGCCCTCACAAATTTAGGACTTTTTTTCCTCCCGGCGAGGCCGTTAAAAAAAGTCTGTATTCTGGGACCGGGCCAAACACGGGATTGGTGACTGTTTACTGAAGACTCGGCCAGGCCGGGCCTAACGTAATTTTACATACCGAACCGGTTGTTGGTGTGATTTAAGACGGTCAATTATCTACAGAGGTATATGGGCCCGAAGAGGGGGAGTGCCTTCCTTGGAGGTCTTTCTAAGGGAACCGAACCCGTATTTACGCAAGCATATCCAAGTTTCACAGTAAACCATTGAAAACTCCGAGCGATTGGGCCAAAGGGCGCGACTGTGTTCGAACCCAGCACCTCCCAACTACCAGCTTTCAGAGCAGAACCTCTCGGCCACTGGTTATACCGAACCGGGACTGGCTTCCTTATTCCTAGGTCTCCCTTGGGCGAAATTTTTAGTCCCGGTCTCGAGACAACCCGTATTAAAATCATTATCTCTGACTGACCTAATCCGTGCAAAAATAACTAAAATTTGGCTCAGCCCAAAAATTTTTACAACAAAAGCATATATTTTTAAATGTCCATTATTTTACATTAAAACTTTAAAAATCATATTTTTAAAGGAAAAATTCAGTAAAACTAGTAAAAGAATATCTGCCTATGACGGAATCCTTTCTTAAACGGAATAATCTGTTGATCCATGGAGAATGAATATAATAATACCTGAGAAAAATAGACTACATTTACAACTTCTAAGAAGGGAAATTGTCTATAACGCTTTTTTTTTCTTTCCATCTTAAAAGATTTTACATTATAGCAATTTTCATTGTCTCCAATACATGAAATATGGATAAACGATATTAAAGGAGAAGTGAATCATTTACATATAAATAGAGATTCATTAATAAAACAAATAATCCCAGCGTTTAGCGCTTCTTTTAAAATAATAATTATGAACATTAAAAAAGAAAAGATATAATAAGTATTTTTGGTCAGAACTCTTCCATACGAAACAACTTTTAACCATATCGATGTAAAAAACTATGTAGAAATTGAGTCAGGCCGGCCCAGGCTACGAATTGAACTTTTTTCCAGGCAGGGCTGAACTTTTTGTCCTATGGGTCGGTTCGGGATCGGACCTAGATATTTCGACCCGTGCAGACCTCTAGTGTAGACCACCACCATACTTTGAAAACAAGTTTAACGTAAAATCTATACGCTGCCTATTTCATGTCCAAAGGAGAGTCACTGTCTTATATCGACGTTTAATAATGTACAATTTGTGGATGTTCCCTATCTTGCATTCAAAATGAGTCAAAAACTCGTCGCTCAGAGGCATGGATAAATGGTGCAAGTCACGAATTTTGGATTTTGATATCTCTGCGAATTTTGAAGATATAGAGATGAATTTTTTTGTGTTTCATTCAGGAATGGATAAGGAAAAATTTCCTAACTGGGAATTTTACTCTACAGGGCCCGGCTAAAAATTTAATTTTTGTATTTTCTCATATAGACCCCCCATGGAGTTGAAACTTATCTCATCAAATTTTACACCTTTTTTTATGAAGCTTTGCAATTGGAAGTATGTGCCTAGGGGCAATATTTAAGGAGGTAGCCTATTGTTTCGATATTTATGAATCACTCTGTATTCCCTTGCAAATTGAATGCCCAGATCCCTATTTATAAATAATGTGAAGTATTAAATCAAATAAATGTGGTTGAAAATTCAAATTATAGAAAATACAGCTACATAAATCTTAAATATATTTTTTACATGCATGATATATATATATAACGCACATTGTGCTAAAAATATTGAGTTAATTTCTCTGAATTTCTTCTTGAGTTAATCCAATCCTATTGATTAGTTTAGAAAGAGTAGTTTTTAAAATGACATTTGACTTCTCTGGGTTAATAAAATAATTCGTTGATTTGCTAATATATGAAAGCGGTATAATGGCATAGTGTTTCATTAGCTATACTCACTGGGCAGGTCAATAAGCATACTTCGTACATAGGAAAAGAAATGAAATCCCAACAAAAAGTTTTCTGTAAAAAAAAAAAAAAAAAAAAAAAAAAAAAAAAAAAAAAAAAGCGCCAAGTTCTCCTTAATGTTTCAGCCAGAAAAAGTCGTGATATCTGAAGTTCGCACAAGTTAAAAGCCAAACATTTCAAATCTTTCACTGAAAATGGCTTCTTGTGACTTGGCCGTTAATGCCTACTAGAGAGTTTTTCAAATTCTAAAATATGTACAAATGAGCTACATGCCAACTACATTTTTTGAGGACTTTAGGCATTTTGTGACACAAAGTACAGAAGTAAAATAAACATTTGCAAACCACTTCAGTCTATTTAAATGCTTAGAAGTTAAAAATAACAAAATAACTGCATTCAGAATATAATATTCTAACAGAGCTAATTGCTAAAACACAATTAGTATCCGCTTTTAACAGTTTAACCCCTTCAAGAGCGGTGGTTCATTTTTGGACCACCTAATTTGAATCCCTAAATGGGACACTGACACCAGAATTTTTATTTGAAAATTGTCGTTTTAATTATTACGTGAAGAAAAACTTCTATTTATTTTCAAATACATTTGTTTGAAAATTACGGTATCATTCATTCATTTCAGTACTTTACTAATAGGAATGCTTTGCCCCTGAAAGGGTTAAAGCGAATAAGTGCAATCTAAGGTTATTGAAATACTTCTTAATATATGCAAACAAACTATAATAAATGTTCAAAGGAGAAAAATCTCTTTCATCAATGCACAAGATTTCAATATTATACATTAAAATATAATGTAACACATTGCGAGACTTGAAAAAAGTAAATTTTGTTTTATTTCTTGGGTTTCATGTTAATGACTTTAGGTTTAGACTGTACAAAATAAATTTCAATTAAACCATAAGTGGACTAAATGATTTGTAATCAAAACTAATGTTTGCTAAAACTCAATAGTATTTATCAGAAATCTTTTATATGTAATGTCTTCATGTGAATTGCCTCTTTTCACTCTAATATTATTTTTAATATTTAAATAATTCATAAATGCGTAATTTCCAAACATTAAATTGAAAATGCTATAGAAAGCATTAACGGCCAAGTCGCAGGAAGCCATCTCCAATGAAAGATTTGGGATGTTTGGCTTTTAACTTGTACGAACTTCAGATATCACGACTTTTTCTGGCTGAAACATTAAGGAGAACGTGGCGCTTTTTTTTACAGAAAACTTTTTGTTGGGATATCACTACTTTTTGTATGTTTTTCAAGTGTGTTTTTCTAAACAATATTAATATAAACCTTATTTTTAAATTTCGGTACTTTTATGTTAGCCGGGCGCAAATCTCCTCAATAGCATTTTGGCATTTTGGTTTTTCGCCAGAAGCAGTTTTCATTTTTCGCATGTGTAAATTAGATACAATGCTTTGATCAGAATCAAATAAAATATTTTGGTTTATGTTATTATTTCTTATTTATTTATTTCTATGGTTAAATAAAATGAGTGAAAGGCATCTATTTTAAATGAATGACTGAAAAGTTTATAGTTTTAAATGAAATAAATGCAATATGAACAATGTGGATGGAAACAGTGTTATGATACTATAAAAGATGAAATATATAATAAGCTTTTTGTATGTGGCAAACTTAGAGGTTGGTATGTGTCAAATACAAATTGACAGCATTTTAGTAAAAAGTGGACGAAACATCCTATCACCCATATGAGAAAGAAACATGAAAAAACAACAAATATTACTTTTTTTAAACACAGTTTCGTAATACAGCTGTAAAGAATGAGCATTTTTTTATTCTGAACAATCTAAATGATTGAATTTCCATTTAACAAAATTTCTAATAGACGAGCTTTTTTTTTTTTTCCGTAGATACTACGGTTTGTTAAATAGCGGTTCAACTGTAGTTACTCTTACATTTTTGAAAAGCATTTAAGAATAATGTAGAAAATTTAAGCTGCTTAAAAATGCGATATGTTTTGGACGTTAAAAAAAAAAATATTTTCAGGACATTATACTTATTTTACTGTTATTCAATATTTCTTTGTCTTGATGAAGTCCTAAAGTACTATGTTCAATAGAAATGTAAAAATATCAACGTTAAAAGCACCAATAATTTTAAATTTAAAGATAGCGGTTTCGGTAGCATATAGCATACCGCCCTCAGTTCTGAGGACTGTACGCTATATGCTACCGAAACCGGTATGCTTAAAATTTAAAATTACAGTCGGACTTGGATAATTCGAACGCCTTTAATTCGAATTCGTGGATAATTCGTAGTTTTTTGTCAGTCCCTTGAAACTTGTATTCAGTTAATGCTTAAAAAGCTTGGTTATTTCGAAGTCCAACTTGTTTAATTCGAAGTTTTTACCCTTTCAAAAATGACAAAATTTAGTTTCAATTCAGTTTATTTGAAAAGTGGCCGGGTGTTTTTCAGCAATTGTGGAAATTTCGAAGTCCAACTTCTTTAATTCGAAGTTTTTAACCTTTCAGAAATGACAAAATCTAGTTTTAATGCAATTATTTGAAAAGTTGTTCATCTAGTGGAATATCGTCGTTATGTAGAAAGACAGTCTAACGTGTGTGAAGCTGTGTTTCGAGCTGTAGACATCCTTGAAGATTTTATTAAAAAGCTCAAGTAAGCTCTTTAAAGCAATCTGAAATATCTCAATATTTTAAAAAGCTGTAGCTTTTTTATTTAAAATTAATAAACATATTTTCTTTTGCGATAATTTTTGATGTGATTGATTATTTTACAACATAAAAATAATTTTTTATTTGGATAATTCGAAGTTTGGATAATTTGAAGCTTTGTAGTGGTCCCTTGCACTTCGAATTATCCAAGTTCGACTGTATTGGTGCTTTTAATGCTGATAATTTTACATTTCTATTATATCGCACCAAACTCTATCTTAATAATTATTATGTTCAATGACGTAGATCTGTGTTTACGATGTAAATTCAGTTTTCGCACAACATTGACACCGGAAAATTTTACTTAGTTTTGAGAACTAGTATTTATGTTTTTACATAGTCCATATAAATCACACATTATTCATTTTTTACATAGTCCATTTAATTTAACAATGCAAGTTTAGTTATCACACAGCAGTGACACCCGAAAGTTTTACTCTGTTTTGGCTAATAGTTTTTTTAAATTAATATCTATCGCAAAAACGTACATTTTTCCAAGGTACAGTATATTGTAAAAAAATAGTTTATTAAATATTCATGATAAAACTACATTCTAATGTATGAAATAACAGGATATTCAGGCTTTTCAAATATTGTCACGCAATGTAACGTGCAACTGAAAATTATTTTTGTTATTCATATTTCTATGTATCCACTTACATTATTAACAAAACTGTATGTTTCTGTCAAAAGATAAATATCAAAAACACTTCATTTTAAATAATACTTTGTAATGCATTGGATGATTAAAAAGGCAGATTTTGATAAAAATATATTTTTGCCTACCATTAAAAAAAAATAGTGCATATCTAAAATACTTCCGCATAGCTTCTGTAATTTTTTGAAAGTTTAAGAATTATATTTTACCTAATTTTTATTAATATTATTTTTTGTATATTCAGTTATGTTTAGTGATATTATTTATCAGTAAATTTTACCTGAGGGATTATTTTATTTAAATTATGTACGGCTTACAATTTTACTAGTAATTATTAATATTATTAATATTATTTGTATTTTAGTGTGCATTTCTATTAATTATTTAGTGTTATTATAATTTATATAATTGTGTCTTATTTCACGATATTTAATAAAAAAGAAACATTTTAATATGTTACATTTCGCTAGTTTTTGAGGAAAACTGTCACGACAGCTTGTGTTTGTGAAATTTTTAGTGACAAATCTGTATGCTTCTGTCAAAGATAAAAATCGAAAAACATATTTTCAAATCCTTTTCTATATATCAGAAGATTTAGAAAGGTAAACTTGATAAATTTACTTTCTTACGTTTAGTCAACGGAAAATCTAGCATATGTGAAATAAGGCCACGTAACTGATGGTATTTTTGTAGTTATTAAACCAAAGACATTTTTCTTTATTTATTCTTTTAATTTAGGTACACGGGGTTCAAATTAAAGTATCCCTGTTTGGGACGCCCTGACGAGAGAAGCAGTGGACGCAACGTCTTCATATTTGGATAGTATACATATGAGGAGATGAGAAATTTATTGGTGCAAAAAAATTAGTTCAGACAAAGACCGCTAGGTGAAAATGAGGCGCTGCAATTGGTTTAAGGAAAAGAAAATGTAACATGGCACAACTAATAAAGAACAAATATGAGGTTTCCGTAATTAACTTTATTATTCAGTTTTTCTACACACAAGCTGTCGATCCTACAAAAATGTTAGTGACAGTACAAATGAAAGACACACGCATAATAACACAAGATTACGTCTTCTTTATTTGTATTAATAAAGAAGTGAAAAAGAGCGTCATTAATCTGATGATGTATAAGCCTACGACATATATAACGTATTAATAATGTTTAAAACATTTTATTTTCCATTCAATGATAACAATCTATTTTACGATATTTCATAACATTGTATACAACTTCCTTTTTAAATAAAGCATAGCACTGCGCCATCTGCTGTGCAGTGGTAAATGAAGATCGAATTACACATGAAGACCGAAGTTTCATCTTATGGGTGCCTAACTCGGACATTGTGAAAAAAAAAACACCTAGTACCGTCACCTCTTGGGCGATATACACGAAAATCTAATCAGCATCAGTGTATGTCGACGTGTAATTGAATATGAAGTCTGGTGAAATTAAAACCCATAAATGCCAATTTAATATAGCTAACATGGAAAACACAACAAAATATCGTCGCAATTTGGACGATATACACAAAATACTAATCAGCTCCAATTCATGACTAGGTCTAACGGAATAGGAAATTCAATAAATTTCCGTACAGAAGTTCTTGGTATAGGAGCGGACAAAAACTTATTGTCACTTAGAAACATTTTCCAAAATAAGTTAAACTATACTCATGACATCCTAAAATTACTCAAAGCTTTTTCAAAATTTATACTGCAGAAAAATCACATTTTTGCATAAGACGTAAGCCAGGAATTATTAATGAATTGAGACTTGCACATAGTGATTTCAAAGTATATTTCTATAAGCCAGCAGGGCCAAGATCTTCAATCAAGTTATCAAGAGATGACAAGACTTGGTTCCTACAAATAAAATTTTGAGAAAGATCAAAATTGTGGATTTTGAACCAACAAGCAAGAATGTGTTTTGACACGTTTGATCATGTCTCAACAAGTATGATAACATTAACAGTTTTTCTTTTTCCCTATGTTGTTTTTGTCTCAGGTCTTGTATATATATTTTTTTCTCTATGTAAAAGTGCTTTCTTTTAGTTACTAAAATTACTTACAACAAAAATTACTGAATCCATACAAAATGTATGGCCTTAGGCATAATTATTTTTTTAATTAATTGCTAAGCTTTGCAAAGGGCTTTATTTTCTGTTTCTATTATTTAAAGATAATCAAAAACATAAATTTAAATGACACTCTGAGATAAATACTTAGCTGTGACTACAACAAAACAATAGTTTGGCAGTATTGTTTCGACATGTTGCCCTTGCCATATCTCAGCTTGTAGTCAAATCTCCATCCTGAAATTTCTTGTGCATAACACTACCATACAATACTCTTATAAAAAAAAAATTCAGATTTTTATTTCGTGCCCCACCAGAGATATCAAAGCCTGAAAAGTGCGATTCTTGTCATTTTTGAAAAATTCGGGATTTTTTTTTAGCGAAGAGAAAGCAAGTCCCAGATCTGTAACTCGGTGTGTGAGTACAAGTATTTTCGGCCTATTTGTAAAAAAAGAAAAAAAAAATGTCATGTTGACAGTATTCCTTGCTAGAAAAATTTCCTCTTGTAAACGGACAAATTTTGGAAAAAAACTGAAATTTTATCCTTGAATTTTACCAATAAGTAATTAGTTTCGGAAACTACTCCATTACCAATTTTTTAGCCCAATGTATTCTGTACAAATTGCTTTAATCCGCAGTTGAATTAGATAAATAAACGATGAATTATTTACAATTCCGTAAACACTTCTTATGAGAAAATTGCTGCAGACGATGAAACAAAGATGGCCGCCATGCACAAACAAAAATTAATAAAATTAAATTAATAGCCATTTTGAACTTCCATCATGTTAGAGATGTTGTCCAAAAAATTTCAGATTTTTCAAAAATGGTCAAGCAACGAAATGATGATTTTCTGGACCATTTGAAATGGATTGACCCTATTATCTGTTGTCATTTCCCCTTACATTTATTGTTAAATATTGTTATTTAAATATAAGAAATTAGGATATAAAAACAATGATATCCTTTAGAATTTAGAGATAGAATTACATCGGCTGTATAAACTATTAAAAAATACATTAATATTTAAAAAGAAAAGTGTCCAATTAAACTGATGTCATGGAGCTCACAGGCTATGTACACTAATTGTATATTATGCTCTTATTTCAAAGAATAATACCCCTCGAAAAATAAAGAAATCGACAAAGAAAACAACAACATTTAGCTAAATTAAAGGACGGGGGGGGGGGGGGGGGGTTAGCTCCCTCGATTCCCCCCTTTATACTTAACCAATGAAACTCCAAACCTTATCAGAATAAACCGGTATACCAAATTTCAAGCAATCGGATAATTTTGTATGGAAAACCCATTTATCTAAATAAAGGAAGGGGGTTAGCCCTTCTTTCCCTTCCTTTATACTTAACCAATGAGCCCCCAACACTAATCAGGAAAGCGCCTTATCAGAATGAACCTATTTACAAAATTTGAAGCTAATCGGATATTTCTATGAAGAGTTATCGTTTTACATACATACATACGTACGTACAGTCATGGGGGAAAAAAGTAAACACCCCTTTAAACTCTTCAAAAAATTATCGTACAAAAAAGTTACTGGTACCACACGATTGGTAATATAGACTACTTTTAAATGATGTATGTAAAATTTGGTTTGGGGGCAATCTATATATTGAAAGGAACCGTAACTTTGTTTTTTCTATAGCAGAATACAATTCTGACAGCATAAATGAACTCTACACCCTTCAATTAGCCTAAAAACAAATTTTTATGCATTTCGTACGATAAGTTTCAGAGAAATTAATTTTTTTAAAACGAGTGAATTTTAGGGGCTGTATCCAAATTGAAGTTCGGTACACGTTTGTTGACCGAGACAGTTCCCTTCTTGATCGAGGCATCTTAAGCACCACTCAAGCAGTCTTTGAAGACTGCTAGATTACAGGATAGCATAAGATATTTCAAAATATCTAGTCACTTCTATCATAGAAGGCACCTTAAACCATCATCTGGCCGTGTTTTAAGCATAATTTGAAAACTAATTGGAAGAAAAATGTGAAATTTTGGATTTCTATAAAGCAGGACTTAATAAATCTAAATCCATCAAAAAAATTTAGGTTGCAATTCATAATTTTTTCGAATATTAATTTCATAATTCATATCATAAAATTATAAAAAATGCAAATTCAACGTATTTATGTTTTGGTATTTTAGTATTATTGCCCCACAAAAAAGCAGCACAATAGGAGTTTAATTTCAGGAGATATTAATAAAAATATGAAAATGTAGTTTACCATTAGAGGCATTAAACTTTGAATGTCTATAATTCAAAAACTTATTATTCAAATGACTTGAAATTTGGTGTCTATGCATAGTTTGAACCGAAGATTTGAATTATCTTGTTAAAATTGGATAAGTTTGGTTTGGTTTTAATATGTAGATGGCCTCCTAAGCAAATTTTATATACATCATTTAAAAGTAGACTTTATTTCCAATCGTCCAGTACTAGTAACTTTCTTCTACGATAATTTGATGAGGAGTTAGTAGGGGGTGTTTACTTTTTTTCCCACGATTATACATACAGAACATACGGGCACATTAGCTCTCAGGCTTTGATAGCCTGTGAGTTAAGAAGGTGTAGAATTTAGAAAAAGGTTATTGTATTAACTGTATTACTTCCAAAATATCCCATGTGTTAGCCACAACTAGCAAAATAGGAATAAACAAATTTGTGTGATACAGATAAATAACTGCAAGCGGTATTGTCATTCAGATTTAAAGCATTAAAATAGTTAACCATTTAAAAACAATTTCTTTATACGGTATTTTTAATTTCTTTAGTTTCTTCTATGAGAAATTTAAAAGAAATATTTACATTCACTTAACAATAAAATCAAAAGTAAAAAACAGAAATGGGTTTTTTGCTTAAAAAGCTTTAAACAGAAATTGCTATTTTTTTAAAATCATTTCGTTTATTAGGATTTCTTTGCGACAACGTTTTAGATCTTATTTTTCTGCATTTTTCTTTTTAGGTAGGTTTGTAAATATATAAATACGTAGCACCTATAGTAGTCAGTCTGTCCGTCTGTCCATATACCCAAACGAAGGGTTCGAAATTTAACATATATAATCGTTGCAGAATTTTGTCGAGTCTTTACAAATTTTATGAAAATCGAAACAAAACTTAAAAATATATAAATAAAGGTTTTCTTCATTCTATTAAATCCAATCATACGTAATTAATTCAATGATACCCATGATAGGTAATTATTCTAGGTTTCTATGGCTATTACGCCCTATTTAAGATAAATTCATATTATTTCCGTATTACTGAATTTAATATATATAATGTAGTAAATTTTGTATTCATGCAGTTTTTCCTAAGAGTGCAACAGCTATCGCATGTAGATCTAAATATTTGTAAAACTAGTTATAGCACGAACGCACCTCATTTTCCAAGTTTAACATACAATTTCCGACTTGTTTCCCATCGTTTAATTACAAATTTTGCAAATTAATTTACACAGGTATGAGCGTAACAATTAATTATTTACATCCGTATTAAGATACAGTGTTTGTATAATAACTTAAAACGATTGAATGATAACCAAAATATGAACTGTTGAAGAAAAGAAAGTACAAATTTTTGTTAAAATAATGCTTACTTTAAAATTTTGTTTATTTTTATATAAAATATTTCTACATCTTACTATTAAATGTATTTATTTACTTTTAATCATACTCTTAAACTGATCAATATTTAACATTTTCCAACAAAGTTGAAAAGTGTTTATGCATTCGGTTTGTCTGGCCGTCTGTTCGTTAGTCCGTCTGTCCACACTCTAACTCCCGTAAATATACTCGGATTTTCATTAAATTGATAAAGGTTATTTAGGGTCACCAAAGCATGTTTGGAATTATATATGAAGTAAGTAGGATTAATCGTTCACTTACAGGGGCACTCAAAAGTATTCCTTTACATTATGGTACATGGGGAAAATCGTTTGCAGAGTATTTTAACGATATTATGCTATTTCAAATGTATTGAAACTGATATAAATCACTGACTTTCAATATGATCACGTTGTAACAGGGCATTCACAGCATTTTTTATTCATTTACAAGGACAGACAAAAGAAATCGGTTACAGTACAGTACTGTCTTTGAGTAATAATTGCTGGAGTGCACGGTTTAAAATTAGGTATGCGATTTTAAATTTAATTAATTTTTTGCATCTTACTCATTATATATAAATTCTATACTTCTAATACAGGGCTGCACAAAAGTACTCACGTACCGTTCTCCTTATTAGAAGAAATTGCTGAAGGTAAATTTTCGACTGAAGTATATGTATCTCTTAAGTGAACTAAATTTTGGCATGCATGTAGTTAATAGATTCAAATCTATATATCATATACAGGGCTGCTGAAAAAATTCGCATAATTTTCCGATTGTGGATGGAAACAGCTGAAATTGGGTTTTGAAATGTGTTATGCGTTACCATGTGTTTGAATTAGACGTAATATTTTAATTTTTTAAACGGTGCAGTTTTTTTACATTATTCTGAATGTGTTGGAAAGTGTTTCATAAGCTATGCTTGACGCATGATTTTTTCTTACTTGTTTAATTAAAATATGCCGACTAAACTATTACTTTGAACTCAAGCCTTCGATTATTTCAAGTTTGAGAATAATCTAAAAACAATCGATACTGGCTTAGTTCTTAGACCACCCGGAAAATGCCTTTATTGTGCTAAAGGGTGATGAAAACATTCCTTCCGGGACTTGTTAAAAGTTAAGATGATATCCAGTCCAATTTGGTATTTTCCGCGAGACTTACAAGATCGCTATCTTGAGTCCTTTAAAGGGTCTGAGGACTCTCAAAATTGGAAAAAATAAATAAAAGACCATTTCAACATTGAATATCTTAAAATGTATATGATTTTAAAACAAAATTTTAATTGGGATGAAATATATAAGTATGTTCTTTCATTACAGGTATTTAAACAATTGCAAGATGCAGAATTCGTATTTACAGAGGGCTCCAATCTGTCAGACATTTGACGAGACAGAAAATTGGCATAACATCTTACGCGCAGGATTACAAAACAAATATTGCAATTAGAATGAAAATTTTGGTACCTGCTTATACTTCTGATTGTAATAATTATCCTGAACCTAAATAAATTTGTATTTAAAGAATTTTTATATTTTTATACAAAGTTGTATTTGGCAAATACGAAATTTTGAAAATTTCAACTGTATAATCACATAAAAGAAAAAAAAAAATATTTTTTTGAATAATAAAAAGGAAATTTTAGGTTCAGTTTATACAGACTAACATGAAACATAAGTTTTGAAAATTTCATGAAAAAATATTCAGAAGTTTTTAAGATATCCTGCGTGTTATGCACGAAAATGTCATTTGGAGAAATATGACTTCAAAGTTTCGGAAATGCCGCTTCAGCTATAGAGCGGGTATAATTCTAAAACCCATAACTTCCGTTCTAATGGGTATTTCAAGGAAACAATTATATCAAAATATTCAGAAAAGATAGGAGTTTAATATCTAAAAAAATTAATATTTGAAAAATTTTAAAGCTTTAAGAGTTCTGAGACCCCCTTAAATATTCAGGTATCAAAATGATGGATAATTTATTTTGGTTAAATTGCGTATTGCTTATGTCCATTGATACGTTAAGTATACAAAAGGAAATGCACTTTTTGTGATGCAACTGCAGCATTTGTTGCAATTTGTTAAAGATCGCAATTAATTGTCGCAAAAACTAAGTTTAACGTTAATGAAATATGGATTTCTGAAACTTTGCCTAAATTTCTTTGAAAAATAATTTAAGAAGTGTAAAGCACAATTCGTAATGGCTATAACAAAGATAATTAAAATACCTTTATTTTAAAATTTTTAATTAGTAGTTTTAATTTAAATAATGATAAAATCAAGCACCTGCAATTGTTTGTTCAGTATTTTTTACTCAGCTGAGAATATTTCTTTCTTTCTTTTTATTATTTTTATATAAATACTAGGGAGCTCAGCATTTTGCGAGCTACGCCCACCAACTCCCGTTCAGGCTTCGCAGCCTCTAAAATCATTGAAATGCACCCTGTTTAAAAAAATATTAACATGTTTCAAAAGATTGAATGATTTTATCACTATAACTGCGGTTATCTTCTATAATCGGCTTGCCTTGCTTTTCCGTTTCAATTGATCATTTTTCGGTTACCATGGCCTCATCCATCGCTGCTGTCTTAACAACTGACGGCTGTTTTCGGAATTGATATGTAAGGTGATAAGCTTTTATAAATTCAAGCTTGTATAAACGCTTGCACAAAGCTTGTATAAAATGGTTAAATTAAAAGTGTCGGTATCTTTCTGACTTTTATAACGACGCATGGGCAATATTCTTCCTTTAGTTTCGAGGTTTAAAAAACTCATGGGAATAGCTTCCAGAAACACGGTATAGAAAAAGCATTGTGTTTTGAAATTTTACGCTTATATTTTATTTTTTGATCGAGTTTTAGGTATTTTCAGGAACAGGTATAGTCTTATTCGTTAATTCTTTTCTCTATTCTAATATACCATCATGGATATTTTCATGTTATTTTTACAATGTATCTTTTTTGTATTTATTAATAAGAATATCCATATTTTCTAATATGTATTTATGGAATTGGTAATTCGTATAAAATAAATCGAAAGTATTTTGCGCATACACTTACCTGTATTTATGCTGTATCATGTGGTGCAATATATAAACAAATTAGCGAGCTGCACTATTTTTATACCATGTGACGCCACATTAAAATTCTCCAGATTGAAAATCGTTTTAAAGTATCGTTTTAATATATGACGAAATTTTCACTATTAAATGCATTTCTCATGTAAAGATTAATTTTTTTTAATTTTTTTTTCTATTTTAAGATTCACGGGTACATATATTATTTAATCTAAAAGTGTTTGGGAATACTGATATTTGAGCTTTTTGAATATGACCTAATATTCACCATTAAAAGTTTTCACGTGTAATAATTTAATTATTTTTGGCGATATTTAATATTTGGGCATTTCACATATGTCGTAATTATCACCTTTAAATGCGTTTCGTGTGTAATAATTTTATTATTTTAAAGTTTTGCACTTTTTTTAATATTTACGTGTAAATATTTTGTTGTAATTTTCCCTATTTTCTGCTTCTAACACAAAATCATTTAATTCTTATTTAAAATTTTCTTAATTTAAAAATGACAGCAAAAAGAAAATCTGATTACCCATTTCATTTTCCCTTTTCCTCCCCCCCCCCCAGAAAAATGGATTTTTTTTTCTTTTTTTTTTAGTAAGTTGAAGATGACAGACGATTTTTCGTTTCTAAATTACTCTGATTCCTGGCAATGGAAATTTGAAAAGCTTTTTATTTTTTTCAAGTTGTTCTAAAAAACATAATTTAATCGCAATATAGTTTTCACTATCCATTGAAATAAAAGATAATTTCAATTTCAGTTTGAAAATGGCAAAAATGAAAAAAATGTAATAATTTCTACTTTTTTCATTTTCTCCTTTTTTTCCACAAAAATGGATACGTTCAATTGTCATCATTGCAGAAATTTCATTAAAATTACAAAAAAAAAAAAAAAAAAAAAAAAAAAAAAAAAAAAAAAAAAAATCGAAAACTAATTAAAATTTAAAAATTCTAATACCACTCTGTGGATCAGTACGGATAATTGGTGTTAATTTTCAATATTTTAGAAGAAATAGCTGTGAAACATAATCAGTCGTTTCATAAATTCATTTCATTGGGATTTTATAAATATAGGGTAGATTTTTTCTTTTTTGACCTTACTATTAAATATTTTTATTTAAATGTAATTTATGAAAATATTATGAAGGTACTATCTACTACTAGAACTCGATCCAGTAATTTCCATACTCTATAAATTCGAGTTTGAGAATAATCTACAAGAATCGATATTGCCTTCTTTGTTAGATCACCCTATAAATGCTTTTATTGTGCTGAAGGATAAACATGGTGATGAGAACATTCCTCGAAGGCCCTGTTAAAGCCAAGATAACATAACCCTAATTTGGATTTTTCGATGATACTATAGCAGATGGCTATCTTGAGTCTTTTACATGTTTACGTAGCGACTGAATAGTTAATTTATTTTGATTAAATTGCATACAGGGTAAGAGCGATGATGTGTTAAGTATATTACACAGGGAAGGGCACTTATCATACTGCAACTGCAGCTTGCATTCAATCTGTTAATGCTTACAAGTAATTGTCTAAATAATTAGATTTACCGTTAATGAAATATCGATTTTCGAAGCATTGCATAAACCTCTTTACAAAATAATTTAAGAGATTTGAAAACATTGTTCACACAAAAAGAGAAACATATTTAATTAATGAAAAATATCATTATTTTTTATTATTTTATTAAAATTTGGAATTTGAATGCAAATGAACAGGCACATGGGATAGTTTTGACTAGATTTTTTTTTCTGGAAAATCGAAGAAATTAGAATTTCCGAAGCAAATAGTATAACACTCGTAATAATTAAGATAAATGATGACAGAATATCGATTTCCGAAACTTTGTATAAATTTTTTAGCAAAATAATTTAAAAAAAATTTAAACCATTATTCCCAATGAATTTAAAGAAATCAGTTAAAAAATCTTTCTTTTTTAATTTTAAGTACTATGTTTCATTTGAATGCTGATAAAATCAAATAACTGGAATATATTCGACTTCTTGAAAATGTTTACATTACTGTTTGGTTTATTTTTTGCATCATATATTTTTTTTTTCATAACTTTTACTTTGAAAAATCTTTATTTAAATTTAATGAATTACATTTTAACGATAAACATCTTTGAGCTCCTTTAATATTCGCCCTCTATTAACTCAAGCTTAGGAATAATGTACAAGGAATCGATATTTTCTGCTTTCTTAGATCATCCTGTAAATGCTTTTATTGTGTTGAAGGATATAATCATGGCGTTGAGAACATTTCTCATAGGTCTTGTTAAAACCAAGATAACATACGCCCTAATTTGGATATTTCGATGAGACCTGGAAAATGGCTATCTTGAGTCCTTTAGATATTTGCGAAGTGATTGAATAGTTAATTTGGTAAAAGCAATGATGTGTTAAGTATATTACACAAAGAAGACCACTTATCATACTGCAACTGTAGCTTGTATTACACTTTGTTAATGCTTGCAAGTAATTGTCAAAATAAATAAGTTTTAATTTAAATTTTGATATAATCAAGCATCTGGGATTGTTTAGCCTCAGTTTTTTTAATTAACCGAGATTTTTTTTTTTTTTTTTAACATACATATTTTTTTTTAGACACTGTTAAACATTTTTATAACGACAATGCTATCCCTTTGAACTCGATCCATTAATTTCCGTAGTCGATAAATTCAAGCTTGAGAATAATTTACGAAGAATCGATATTGCCTTCTTTCTTAGATAATCATGCAAATTCTTTTATTCTGTTGAAGGATAAACATGGCGATGAGAACATTTATCCAAGGTCTTGTTAAAGTCAAGATAACATAACCCTAATTTTGGATTTTTCGATGGTACTATAGGAGACGGCTATCTTGATTCCTTTACATGTTTACGTAGCGATTAACCCGTAACTGGAGACGGGAGTCAAATTGACTACGCGTTATTCTTTGGCTCTGATTATCACGTGGTTTTTCTCCTTGAAAAAAATCATCTCCTCAGTACCGTCAAGTTGTTATTTTATCATTATATGATTTCCAGAATATATGGCGTTTCCAAAATAAATTCCAATGCTGTTTACAAAAGACAAAAAAGAAAATTAACATTGGAGTCTTTTTGACTCCATGTCTCTGATCACGTAAGAAAATTCATGTCTCCAGTTACGGGTTAAATGGCCAATTTATTTTGATTAAATTGCACGCAGACTAAAACGATGATGTGCTAAGTATATTATACAAGGAAGGACACTTATCATACTGCAACTGAAGCTGATTTGTCTTGCAATCTGTTAATGCTTGTAAGGAATTGTCGAAATAATTAAGTTTGCCGTTCATGAAATATCTATTTTCGAAGTGTTGCATAAACTTCTTTACAAAATAATTTAAAAGATTTGAAAACATTGTTCACAAAGAACATATTTAATTAATGAAAAATATCATTATTTTTTATTACTTTGGTAAAATTTTTAATTTAAAAGCATGAACAGGTACATGGGATGGTTTTGAATAGATATCTTGTTTCTGGACAATCAATGAAACCTAAATTTTTACAGCAAATACAATGAAATAGTGAAAATGTTTATTCTATTGTTTTGTTTATTTTGAATAATAACTTTCATTTCTTAAATCTTACCTTTAAATATCTTTATTTGGGTTAGTCAATTAAACTACAACGACAAATTCCTTTAAAATGCTATAATATACACAATCAATTAATTCAAGCTTCAGATTAATCTACAAAAAATCTATATTGCCTTATTCTTAGATCATACTGCAAATGACTTTATTGTGTTGAAGAATAAACATGGTGATGAGAACATTCCTTCAAGGTCTTGTTAAAGCCAAGATAACATACGCCCTAATTTGAATTTTTGGATGATACTATAGAAGATGGTTATCTTGAGTCCTTTACATGTTTACGTAGTAATTGAATATAATTTAGAATAGTTAATTTATTTTGATTAAATTGCACACAGGCTAAAAGGCATGATGTGCTAAGTACATTACATAAGGAAGGGCACTTATCATACTGCAACTGAAGCTGATATTACAATCTGTTAATCCTTGCAAGTAATTGTCGTAATAATTAAGTTTACCGTTGACGAAATATCGATTTTCGAACCTTTGCATAAACTTCTTTAAAAAATAATTAAAGGGGTTTGCAAACATTATTCAAAAATAATATATTTTATTTTTGAAAATTATCTTTAGTGCTATTAATTTAAATGCAGATAAAAAGGTACATGGAATGGTTTTGCATAGATTTTTTTTTCGGAAAAATAAAAGAAATTTGAATTTTTGGAGAAAATAGTATAACATTGGAAATAATTAAGGTAACGGATAACAGAAGATGGATTTCCGAAACTTTATATACATTTCTTTCGAAATTAATTGAAAATGTTTAAGGCATAATTAACAAATAATATAACGAATTTAACTTTAAAATATTTCTTTTATCTTTTTAATTACTAGGTTTAATTTGAATGCTGATAAAATCAAATGCCTTGAATATTTTCGATTTCGTGGAAATGTTTACTGTTTCTTTTCTTATGTCAATTATTTTTTATTCATAAATCTTACTGTTAAATATCTTTATTTAGGATTAATCGATTAGATGTTAACGATAAATGTTTTTGAAGTCCTTTAATATGCGCAATCTACTAATTCAAGCCCGGGAATAATCTACAAAGAATTGATGTTGCCTTATTTCTTAGACCGTTCGGAAAATACCTTTATTGTGTTAAAGGGTAAGCATAGTGATGAGGGCATTCCTTCAGGGGCTTGTTAAAAGCCAAGATGACATCCACCCTAATTTGGCTTTTCTCATGAGACTTTTAAGATGACTATCTCGAGTCCTTTAAATGTTTAGGTAGCAATTCGATGGTTAATTTATTTTGATTAAATTGCATAGGATAAGTAAGTTGAGATGTAAAGTACTCAGAAAGAAAGGCACTTATCATGCTTCAACAGCAGCTTGTATTGCAATGTGTTAATGCTTGCAAATAATTGATGAAATTTCGATTTAGAAGGTTTGCATGAATTTCTTTAAAAACTAATTAAAGGGGTTTGTAAACATTGTTCACAAAGAACATTCTTAATTAAAAAAAATATATATTTTAATTTAATTTCTTTTCTAATTTAAATGCAGATGAACAGTTACATTGGATGGTCCTGAAAAAATTGAATTATTTTGTATTACTTTAAGTGGGCAGTAAACACTGAAAAACATCAAATTCGATTAAAAAATCGATTTTTCAATTTTTACGAATAAAATCAATTAAGTATATATATATATGCAATTCAAATATATATTTATATGTATAGTAAATGATGTTGGATTAGTATATTATAGTTTAATTTGCACAATATAGTTTTTAGCTATGTAGGCGTATTTTAAACGCTGTGTTCTCAGAATTGAAAATTTCGCACTTTTATGAAATTTCAAATGTTCCTTGCGCATTCCTAATTATCAGATTCTATTAACATTTTTACTGTGCACTCCTCATATAATAATAAATAAAAGTTAGCATAAATAGTTTCATTTAAGGAATATTTTAAAGTTTAAATTTGCTGCAAAATACAAAAACGATCGTTATTTAACACGAAAAAGTATGGTATTCTTATAAAATATTCTTTTCTTTTTAGATGTTCACTGAACTTGTACAATTTATGCTAACTTTCTTCCTAATAACCGAAAAGTACCTGATCAAAAAAAAAAAAAAAAAAAAAGTTTTGTTATATTCAAAAGAAATGCGCGTGGGACCTTTTAAAATACAACAATTATTCGGTATTTTAAAATTTTAAAATGTTACTAATTTAAAAATATTTTTTATTATTTGAACACTAAATTTTGAATTTAACTGTTTAAACTTGCCATTAATAAGTCAACTAATTTTTAAATAAAGATTTGGTTTTTACTGTCCCCTGTCCCCTTAAGAGTTCAAAAAGATGTTATTTTAACACTCCAGCTTTCAGAATATAATGCGGACATCAATTACCATTTAAAATGTACAAAAAGAAGTCAATTAACCTCTTAAACAAAATTATTTATTTATCGGTAAAGATTTTTACATTTTTTCCAAAAATATGCAAAACATTAAAAAACAGAATTTCTAATTCATGTTACATCATATACAAAAAAGTATCATTAAAGCTGATCATTAAAAAATGATGATCAAAAATATCATTAAGAATTAAAGATGAGAGTACGGTAAAAAATAAAAACATGGACAATATATTTAACATCCTGCCACCTTTTGATTAGGTATTATACTGAAAACTTAACATTAAATAAATGTAATATTTACATAAAATCATAAATCGAGTCTATCTGGAATCGTTATCATTCTACTAGATCTCGTTTTGTTATTTTGTGTCTGGCCTTTTGGAGGCTCAACAAGATTTTCATTCAAAGTTGGTTTAGAAGAAATATTTTCTGTACAATCAACTGACGACACTTCCAGAAGGTAGATTCTTTGAATAGGTCGAATAATCTGCAAATGAGATTTTTGTGACTTCAAAAGGCGAACTTTTCAATCTTTACAATGAATGAGCTTTTTCCTAATGGGCACTTGATCCTTTTCTTATTATCTGCTTCCACCAAGACTATATCTCCTACAGCAATTGAACACTACAATCGTCTTCTACTTGGTATTTGGATAAGAAGACCCAAATATTCTGATCTAAATAGATTTCTGAGATCGTTCTGCAGTTCATGTGTATATTTAAGTCTTCTAGTGAGAGAATTTTCTTCAACCGCATCGATCTCTGGTAAACCATACTCATGAATATCTTTCAGAAATATGGGTTTGATGGACTCTTTCTCTGACATGTAAGTTAGTGGTCGCGAATTTATAATGCTTTCGCCGTCAGCCAATACAGTTATCATCTCTTCATAGTTGAAACAGGCTTGTCCTTAGATTCTTTTTAATACATCTTTCATCAGTCTGATGAGCCCTTTCTCTTCATCCGCTACATCAACCAGCAGTCGGAGGGTTGAATTTCCATTTCATAGATTTTTTTTATTCATACTTCTGTATGCGATTTCAGTTCAGTATTTTTTAAATATTGGATAAACCAACAAAATTAGAAACATTGTCGAAATATATTATAGAACATCTTCCTCTACGAGATACAAATCTTCTCAAAGCCATCAAAAATGCTCTGTAGAAGCTGATGTCACAGGCTCAAAATGCACAGCTCTGTAGATGGCACATGTAAATAAGATAATCCAACTCATCTGATTATTTTCATCTGAGCTAGATCAATGCCGATAATCTGAAATTCTAATGCATCATCTTTCACTCAGTTTTCTTGCAAAATAATGGCAGAAGATTCCAAAATGCTTCGAATTAAATCTTTTACAAATGGTACATTTTGATGGAATAGAGCTCACACTTCTTCTCCCATTCAAAATCCAATATTTTTCTCTAAGAAAATTTAAAAGAATCTGAGGACCTGCATGACAAATTTTGTGGTGGTTAATATAATATCATCGTTTGACAACTTCATGATTTGAAGGCACATCCATAGGTGTGAGGAAATCCATATTGTCTTGTCTATACAAAATTACCGTCTTTGCACGTATTATGTCTTGTTAATCCTTAAAAGTCTCCAGAGTTTTCCATCTCCCCTCTCTTTCATGGGGGAAAAAAATCCTTTTTTATCATTCAAATTATCATTGTTTCTGCTGCCTTAAATTCACGGCTTGTCAATTCTCCTTTGATCTGTTCCTTTGGATTAGAAGAATTATATCTAAAACGAAGTATCCAACCAAAAAGGCGTACGATTTTCTCATAACTAGAAAAGTACTCATAGTACCAGATTCTCTCTGTACTTTCATCAGCATTTATATGCAGGTTCTTGTACCGACATAAAATACAGTCTTTGTTGGAGCAAAGATGGTCACCAGCATTTTCAAACCATTATTAATCAGCTAGGTAATTTCAGAGATTACATTCCACAAACACGCAAACGTTACTACTTTATAATATTAGCATACACGTAGATGAAGGAGTCGTTTAACTTTTATTATATAAAAACATAAATAGTTTATTTAATACGTGTTAGCAGATGTATTTATTAAAATACATACACAAACTAGTTTAATACTTCTTCAATTTCATTTTCCTAGTCGTTTATATCATTTGGCAATTATTTGATTTATTTTGTTTATTTGATGCATAGCTGCCTTTTCTTCAATTCAAAGAAATTTAAATCACAACTAACCGCTATTGGCGACCAGTTTGGCCTCCCTTAAAATGTATAATTGGGAAAGCATGCTAAGTATTGTATCGTATCTTGTTACTTTTATTCATAATTTAATTTACTTGGACTCCCTTAAATATAATTAATACAATCCTTTAAGCTAATATCAGTTTTTGTTGCATTAAAATCTCAATTGGTTGATTATCTGCAAGCAAGTAAACCCTGTTTGTTTACAATGGAAATCTATAGAAATTTGACGAAATATTAGAGATGTCACTTTTAACGACTCATTTTCGTCGCCAAATTTGGCGATATATCGCCAAGTTGGAGACAAACTTGGTGGCATCTGGCGACAGAACAGTGTTTCCCTATGGTAACCCCCTTATAGGTATGGAGATGCATTAAATGCTGTTCATTAACAAATGAGGTGCCTTTCATCAAGGCATTCGGGCGCTGCCATTAAACAATTAACAACTAATCGCGATTTTTGTGCTACGTACGATAGCGTAATCTATATATAGGTTTTATTTAGCAACACTGTGTTAAAATAAGTGGATAAGTGTGATCGCAGATTTCACAGAGGGTTTCGTTTAATGTTCCTTTCAAAGCACTTTATTGTTTTTCAAAATCTGTTAGTTCCACATTTCGAAACCAGGTTGCGCACTCTATTCTAAACAAACCTCTATCCGAACGAAACTTCGTTTTACAGCCTATCCTTAGATATATTAATCGAGGGAGTCGGGCCCATAGCACCCGCGATCGGCTGGCGCCCCCTGGCGGTAAAAAGTGGAAGTAAAACATGTAAGTATATGGTGCATAATATGAAAGTGCGGTCAAAGAGGTGTCGGCAAAAGTTAGAAAAGTGCCCTCCGGGTGAAAAGGGGGGAGGATAAAAAATTGCTTAAAATACACAAGTTAGAGACCGGAGGGGTAAATATAAGACTTTTTGAAAATTTTATGATTTGTCACGTGATCGCAAGCGTTCAGCTATAAGTATGCAAAATTTCAAACCTCCAACTTAATTAGGGGCTGACTTAAAAAAATTGCTTAAAATACACAAGTTAGAGCCCAGAGGGTAAATATAAGACATTTTCGAAATTTGATGATTTGCCGTTTGGTCACAAGTGTTTAGCTATAATTTTAAAATACAAGTTACAGCCCAGGGGGTTAAATATAAGACTATTTCAAAATTTTATAATTTGTCGTTTGATGTGAAGTGTTCAGCTATAAGTATGCAAAATTTCAAGACTCCAACATATATAGTTTCTGAGAACGGGCACTGTGACAGACAGACAGACAGACAAATAGAGGAGCGAGACGAATAGGGTTTCGTCAAATGAAAGAAACCCTAATAAAGGTCATGCATGATTGTCGCTGTCTGACTTCGGAGCATGTGTGCTTTTCCACCTACCGAACTCATCATTATTTTAGCAAATTCAAATTTTTATGATCCTATTTAGAATAATTCCTAGTTATTTGAATTTTTCCTAAGAATTATTCTCTAAAAATTTCTGACATTTTAAAGTTGTCGTGAAGTTTTTTTGGTGCTAGTACTCAGTTATCCCGTCGACCAATTTCGCCAAATTATATAAATCGCCAAACCACTCGCCAAATTATACAAATTGACACAATTTTTCATTTTAAATAACGAAAAAACAAATAAATTAGTATAAAATTAATAAAAATACAAATGAAACGTCGAAATAAAAATCACTTGATGACGTAAACACGTGTAACTTGCTTAAAGTCAGGTGAATGTGCCATTTACGATCAACCATTATTGGCGTTTAATCTTATAGTTTGGCGAAAGATTTTTGGCCGAAGAGGTAACCAAGTAGTACCGTTTTTTAAATATGTTACTATCAAGTAATTTGCCATCAAGATTTGGCGGGTTTCATTTAAAATACTAAAAAAAAAAAAAAGAAAAGAAAAAGAAAAAAAGGATGAAGAACTGATGCCATAATCAAAAATTTTATTTTATCATCAAAGAACTGTTTCTAATTTGCATACGCGAAATATAAAATACCCTATTAAAGATTGAAAAATTATGTTACAGAGATTATCGCAAAATATCAAATACTAAGATATTTTGTTTGTTTTTTTCTTTTAAATAGAAAAAAATCCATATTTATTTTCCTGTTTAAATAGGTTTTATTATACTGTATAGTGCGTGCATATTTTCTTTGCTCCATGTGCTGTATTCCGATTTTCTACAAAAACATCCAGCCAGTGAAAATGACGTACACTAAATTTTCGTGACGTATGTTGATAAATTGTGCTTTTTTATCAGTTTTTTTTTAATATAATTTTTAAACGGTTTGGAACTTATTTTTGATAGTAGGTGCATTCAGTAGGATACCCTCATAGGTACTTTCTGGTGCAATCAGAAACGAAATCCGACAAATATTTTTTGAGTTATGCTTGACGAAAGGTTTTTATTAGGCATTCTTTTGTAGGCCATGGCGTTAATATCCATCGTAGCTGTATGTGGCCGGAAAGTAATATTGCGCTGTGTATTAACCTTCGCTTCGCTCAGACAATTAAGTAAAGCATCTTTATTTTTATCCTTTTAATTACTATGATTGATTTAGATGGTGATAAAATCAAATGCCTGGAATATTTTTGACTTTGTGGAAATGTTTTGCCTATTTCGTGGAGATGTTTATTTTACTGCTTCGTTTATTTTTTATAACAATATTTTTTCCCTCTAATTCTTGCTGTTGAATATCTGTATTTGGATTTAATCAATTAAAATATAACGACAAATCTCTTTGAACTGCTCTAATATCCGCTCTCTTTTATTTAAAGCTTGAGAATAATCCACAAAGAATTGATGTTTCCTTATTTATTAGACCGTTTGGAAAATAACTTTATTATGTTAAAAGGTAAGCATAGTGATGAGGACATTCCTTCAGGACCTTGTTAAAAGCCAAGATGACATCTACCCTAATTTGGCTTTTCTCATGAGACTTACAAGATGGCTATCTCGAGTCCTTTAAATGTTTAGAAAGCAGTTCGATGGTTAATTTATTTTGATTAAATTGCATAGGGTAAATGAGTTGAAATGTTAAATACTCACAAGGAAGGGCACTTATCACGCTTTAGCAGCAGCTTGTACTGCAATTTCTTAATGCTTGCAAGTAATTGTGAAAATAATTATGTTTATCGCTTATGAAATATCGGTTTAGAAGGTCTGCATGAATTTCTTTAGAAACTAATTAAAAGGGTTTGTAAACATTGTTCAAAAAGAGCATGCCTATTTTTAAAATATTTTATTTTATTATTGAATTTTTCTAATTTGAATGCAAGGTTTTAACTAGTTTTTTTCCTGAAAAATCGTATAAATCTTAGTTTCTGAAGCAAATAGTTTAGAACTTGTAATAATTAAGAAAAATGATACCAGTATTATTTTAAACTCAACTATACTGATTAGTATACATTTATCATACGACTTCAATTTTTGGCTCAGTTGGAAAAAATTGAATTCGAAAAAAATATTAGAATATCAAATTCCGAAACTTTGTATCGATTTGTTCACAGTTTATTTTCTAAAGTTTGAAGCATGTTTCACAAAGAATTTTTATCACTTTAATTACTACGTTTATTATGATGTAGATAAAATTCAATGCGTAGAATACTGTCAATTTCGAGGTAATGTTTATTTTACTGTTTCGTGGAGATGTTTACTCTACTATTTCGTTTATTTTTTATATGAATCATTTTTTATTCTAAAATCTTGCCTTTAAATATCATTATTTGGATTTAGTCAATTAAAATATAACGACAAATCACTTCAAACTTCATTAATCAGGCATGAGAGCACTCAGACACAAATGATCAATTACTACCACTAAACTTTAATACTATTTCTCGCATTATTTAATGACAGTATTTCTAAGATTTGATAAAGCAAAGAATACTATTAAAATTTAGTGGTAGTAATCGGTCATTTAGGTCGGAGCGCTCTCATCACTGCTAATATACATCCGCTATTAATTCAAGCTTGAGAACAGTATACAAGGAGTAGCTGTTGCCTTATTTCTCAGATCATCCCGAATATACCTTTGTTGTGTTAAAAAGTAAGCATAGTGATGAGGGCATTCCTTCAGGTCCTTGTTAAATGCCAGGATGACATCCACCCTAATTTGGCTTTTCCCATTAGACTTACAATATGTCTATCTAGAGTCCTTTAAATGTTTAGGTAGCAATTCGATGGTTAATTTATTTTGATTAAATTTCATAGGGTAAGTGAGTTGAGATGTTAAGTACTCACAAGGAGGGGCACTTATCATGCTGCAACTGCAGCTTGTGTTGTAATCTGCTAATGCTCGCAAATAATTATGGAAATAATTATGTGTAACTTTAATGAAATATCGATTTCGGGTGCTTCGTATAAATTCCTTTTTAAAAGAAAAAAAGATGTTTATATACATTTTTACAAGTAACATACATAATTGATGAAAATATAATTATTTTATTATATTTTAATTTGAATGCAAATGAGGTATAAATAATTAATGTTTACTACTTCATTTTTAGGAGTATCTAAGAGATTTCTATTCTTGTTACAAACATTCTTACATATGCATTTTTGAATTGAAAATACATTCAGATTTCGAATCATAGTCCTTTTTTAATTGTTTCCGATTATGTTAATTTTTTATTAATTTTTCGTCTATGTTAGACTCGTTCTGATTCAGATATTTCTTATACCATCATTTCATATTAATTTTCGGTTTACTTTGCTTCTACGATCAATACAAATAATCAAAAGGTAATTATATTTTTTCTGTTTTTGTATTACATTGCCATTTAAATTTTCCAACGGTAAATTTTATATAGTGTTTTGATATTTCTTCCCATATATATAGTCCTTTTTCTTTTGCAAATCTATGTGATTAAAAAACTATGACCCACATGGATAACACTAGCCGCATATGCTTTCCTACATCAGCTATGTTTATTACTGACCCATCATACGTAGTATAGTATAACTTTGGTATTCGTTTTAAAAATCGAAAAAAAATTTTGAAGGATTTACACGTTTCAGAGACTGGAGATTCCGAAAATACATTTTTAGAAAAAATATTTTGCTGTCCGTCTGTATGTGTGTCGGTGTGTGTGTGTCTGTAATCGTCTCCCGAACAAATTGAGATAGAGACTTCAAATTTAGTGTGTACTTAGGAAGTAATAACGGAAAGAAGCCTATTGAATATCAGTAACTGCGATTATCCGGAACTATTTTTTTTGGACTCTCGATATATTCGTTCTGATAAAAGGTATACAAAAATTTTCGAAATTGTTTATTTGAATGAGTGAATATAAAATACAATAAAAAACATAAATTTTGCATCATGAATGAACTCGATCGCATAATTAGTTGCCGAGATATTTGTAATCCTATTTTTCACACTCTTCGATTTTTCATGACCCTGTATTTCATTCAAATTTCAATTCAAGGATATATTTTAATTGGAAATGAGACAATTATGCGCGGTAAACTCGGTAAACTGTTAGTTAATGTGATTATAAGTTTTCGACTTATAAGGATGTTTCTTTTACGCAATTCGGTACTGCTCGATTATCCTGCCGACCAAAAAACTATCGCCAAACTATAAGATTAAATGCCAATAATGGCTTATCGTAAATGTCAAGCATTTAATGCATCTCCATACCTATAAGGGGGTTACCATAGGGGGGACCCTGTTCTGTCGCCAAATGCCGCCAAGTTTGTCGCCAACTTGGCGGTATATCGCCAAATTTGGCGATCTAAATTAGTCGCCAAATGTGACGCGAAATTGGCGGTATCTCTAATGTTTCGCCAAATTCCTATAGATTTACACTGTAAGTGAATAGTGTTTACTTGCTTACAGAAAATCAACAAACTGAGATATTTTAATGCAACAAAAAGTAATATTAGCTTAAGGGATTATATTAACTATATTTAAGGGAGTCCAAGTAAATTAAATTATGAATAAACGTAACATGATACAATGCTTAGCATGTATCACACGTTTTATTTTCATATTTTATATTATGTATATCCATGATGGGTAAGTATTACGGTGGCCCACAACGACTAGTTTTACGTTGCAAATGTTATTTTCAATTAAAGAACAAAATACCTTAAAACTGATTGACTCCAAAATAAACATTTATTACGTTAATGAGAATGATCATTGCAGAATATTTATCCAAATTATTTTATAACTTTGAATGAAATTTTCTAGAGCTACTTTATAACGGAATTAAGATGCCCATCATTTACCATAGTTCTCAGACATGTTTCACCATATGCTTTTCCACAAAGAAAATTTAATCCGGATCATGGAAACAAAGCCAGATCAAACATAAACAACTATTAGTGAGAGAAAATAAATTTTGAATGACTGTTACGTCTGTGTTTCAATTCTATCGAGTTCATAAATCTGAGTATAATATACAAGGTGTCCATAATTAAACGACTGAACTTTAAAGTTGTCTAAAGACGAAACTGTTGTACATATAATTGGGAAAATTTCGAGAAAGACATAATAAAGAGTAGGGAATTTGTTTAAGCGGAAAAAATAATTCATAATTTCGGCAACGGAGAGCATTGTTTAATGAATTACACGTTTAGCATACATTTATGATAGTTTAGAAATTTTATTAGCCCCGGTAAGGTATGCTATTTCTTTCTCCCAGCTTATTTTGTGTATTCCAAAAAATAACGTTACCATACAGAAGCCAGCCGTAAAATACAGCAGTACGATTAAATATTTGTAGCAATTTTTTAAACTTCTAAGCATCGCACATTTTCGATTTTTATACCGTCGTATTCGAAAAAAAAAGTTCTTTTAAATGCATTTTGTTTGAAAACTGTATTTCCATTTATTTTTGAAATATTAATTTTTTTGTAGTTTTTAGAGCCATTTGCTTAATATTGGCAACGGAAGTACTCCATTTCTGTAGAAAATAAAGGGGAAAAATTGTTCTAAAATAGTAATTATATATTTTTGTTGCCATTTTCTCATAACAACCGAAAGAAAATGTAATTAAAATACGTGCTATTTTGAAAAAACTATAAACGAATGATTTCTGTTAAAATAATGGAGCTATTATAAACTATATTTAAGTATCTATGAATCATTAGATATCCGGGTTTTTTTGTCGATTTTCTTAAATGACGGCATCGTTTTGCTGCATTTATGCATTATTTCGCGATAATGGAGTGCTATGCATGCTTTACTGCAGATATTTAAGAGTAGATCGTAAATGTGGAGTTCTTAAGCGGATGCAAATGGCGTCATTTTACATAAAATAAAACGTGTCTTTTAAGTCTTAAAATTGAAATATGTTTTGTACTGCAATAGAGTCAAGCTTAACCAAGTCAGTTTCTTCTGATGACAGAGATGACCGCGATGACCACCTCGGGAACTCAGCTTTCGCTTTAGAGTGTTAGTGCAATAGAACTGGTGGCTTCTATTATTATGAAACAGCTATCATAAATGAAGTGTTAGGTGAAGAAGAACTCACCCAACGCTTCATTTATAATGGCTGTTTCATAATAATAGAAGCCATCAGTCCATTATAAGAAAATAAAGTAATGGAAATGCCGGGGGCGACACTAAATTCTGATAAAGCAGAATTCCTGTTCTCTAGTTTATTAACTCTTTTTTATCTTAAAGGCATGCTCTTAGCATTTCCCAGAACACTCTGTGGTTGAACATACCATCTTGCGATTCCAGATTGTGTATGAAAATGAGGACCGTTATGTAGAACACGTTTGGTTGTAATAAAATTTGAATACTATCTATAATGTATGCTAAATGGGATATTCGTTAAAAAAGTCCTCTGGTGGAGAAATTTTGAACTATTTTTTTCGCTCAAACAAATTCCCATGCCTTTATTATGTCCTCCACGAAATTTCATAACATTGTGTACAATAGTTTCGTCTGTAGACATTTAAAAAATAGGCTCGTTTAATTATACCCTATACTATTCTTTGCCTTGTGTAATTTTACAAAATATTCAGCGGGTGCCTTTTGTACAAAAGTTAGGAAAACGTATTTAAAATAGAAATTCAAACAGATTATGCATTAAATTGTATGTATTTCTTATAATAAAATCTGTGTAGAAGTTATAACTATTTAAAAAAAAAATTATTTATGAAGATTCTATTTATTGAAGTGTAGAGTGCTGATAGCGAGTGTTAGCTTCCTAAATTTCCACTCCAATCTAACAATATTGTTAGATTAAGACATTATGTTGATATCATTTGATATCAACATAATGTCTTGAGAATGGTTCGAGACTTGCCACAAACTTAAATTTTAGTAACGCAGACGCAATAGCGTGCCCCGATAGTTGAAATTCGATGTTTAGCATGAGTAACTAAAGGTCAATTTTTTAAAGAAAACCCTATATGCAACAGTCTCTGGTAATTGAACTTGGCTTTGCGGTGAATATAGGTATTTTTGGCACTGAATAAGTGCAAAACCGCCATGATTTTTGATGCATTAAATGCCCCAAGCCACCTAAAACACTCTGATCGCCAAATCCCAGGTTAACCCGCCTGAAAGCTCAAAACGCGCTTATTATCTAATGAAATTATTGAAATACGGTTTCTAGTTTAGAAAGCCAAGGTCAGATACGACAAGGTGGTTTTTAAAAATTGTCTCCTTAAATTATAAGTAATTGAAAATTACCTATAAACTTTGAAAGTTTCACTTTCTGAACTTTTATCATCTTCATAAAGCTAATTGAAATATAAGGCGACACTTTTAAAATGAACCTCGTAGGCATCTGGTGCCTACTTTCTGATCATGAAAGTCGTGTTTCGATAATTATATTAACCCGGCAGGACGGGAGCGGGTATGTTTTGACACGCCAATCCCGAAAATATTCGTCTACTGTCGGTGATTGCTTTTAATTTATTATTTGTTTTTTTTTAATTAACGATAATTTAAAATTTCAGTTATCATTTTTCACGAGAAAGAGTGTAATTATGATAAATTTCATTAACAGACTGAATTCTAAAGTTTTTTTTCGTATTTATGCCCTTTAATATGTTAGGGGTGTGTTCACACCCCATGCCCGCTCTCGTGTTACGTTTCACTGCGCTTGTCCTGCCGGGTTAAGTGATGAGTAATCACTCTTTTAAATTTTCCGGTTTTCTGTCCAGCGGTATTCGGTATCTGAGATAAGTAATTCCGCGGTGTATACAGACTTCTGTCATTTTTAGTAATGACAGAAATAAGTCAGCTATACACTGTACACTAAGAAAACAAGAAAGAAAAAATCATGCGTCAAGCATAGATCATGAAAGACTTTGCAACACATTCAGACTAATGTAACAAGACTGCACCGTTTAAAAAATTAAAATATTACGTCTAATTCAAACGCATGGAAACGCATAACACATTTCAAAACCCAATTTCAGCTGTTTCCATCTACGATCGGAAAATGTATCCAAATTTTATCAGCAGTCCTGTATATGATATATAGATTTGTAACTATTAACTACAGGGATGACAAAATTTAAGTTCACTTCAGAAATATATATACTTCAGTTGAAAATTCCCATTTCAGCAATTTCTTCTAATAAGAAGAATAGTACGTAAATACTTTTGTGCAGCCCTGTATATGAGGTATAGAATTTATATATAACGAGTAAATGCAAAAATTAATTAAAATAAAGCACGTACCGAATTTTAAACCGTACACTCCATCAATTATTACTCAAAGACAGTAAGTACTGTAACCGATTTTTTTTTTTGTATGTCCCTGTAAATGAATAAAAAATGCTATGAATGCCCTGTTCTAACGTGATATCTCAATATATAGTGAAATTCAGTAATTTATATCATTTTCATTACATTTGAAACAGCGTAATATCATTAAAATACTTTGCAAACGATTTTTCCCTATATACCATAATGTAATGGAATTCTTTTGCGTAGCGCTGTAAATAAAATATTAATCCCACATACTTCACATGCAATACCAAACATACTTTGGTGACCCTAAATTACCTTTATCAATTGCATGAAAATCCGAGTATATTTACGAGAGTTAGAGTACGGACAGACGGACAGGCGGCCAGGGAGCAGACAAACCGAATGCATTAACACTCTTTAACTTTGTTGGAAAGTGTTAAAAATGTTTCCTGATCTACAAAACGTACTATAATCAGGAACGAAAATATACAGTAACCTATTTCAGTCACCCAAGATTTAGAAAACCGTTCTTTTATCTTTAAAAAACTCAAAAAACTATTTATTTTCGAAATTTCACGAAGAATTTGTAAAACTAATTTTTTATTAGATATCCGTATTTTTCGAAAATGTTTCCGAGTAGCTTTTACAGTGCATTAATCAGTTCTCTCTACCCGTAAAATGGGTTTTCGGATCCTATCAATTCTCGAGTAAACATTTTCAGCTGCATAACTGAATTTAAACTAGAGGTCTGCACGGGCCGGGCTTGGCCCGAGGCAAGTACCCGTCCCGGCGAAATGAAGGCGAATTTTCAAACGGGCTGGGCCGATAAAAAAAAATTAATCGGGCCTATCGTCCCGATATATGAATTTAAGCAAAACAGATAAAATACGAGTTATTTTCAATGAATGACTTTCTTGAGAAGTATAAATGTGCGTCATGAGCCGATGCGAGTTTAACAACATCAATACAGAAATGTAACAGTCCATCGCAGAGATCGGCATCGTACAGTTACATGATGTCTGATCCCGGGTTTAATTTTTTCAGTAGACTCGTGCCGGGACGGAACTGGTCCTAATCGTTCTCAGGATGCGCAGGGCATGCTTTATGTTTTGTGAAAGTATTAATAGCGATAATTAACTTCTGTTAACAGTATCTTTGAAATATACTTTAAGGTGGTTCTCATATTCACTGCTCAACAGTGCCAAACTTACAGGCACATTTTTTGACTCATTTTTAACTATCAGGCACATTTTCTGACTAATTTTTAACTATAAAAGCATAAAATTGATAGGCCCGACTATTGAAGGCATTTGGAATCGAATAGCTTTTTCCATTTTTGATAAATTTCTTACAGAGATAACAGACTCTTGTCACGTGACTGAACGTTTTTGTCATTTTCTGTGCTATCGCTTCCGGAAATTCGATTCAAACCGCAAACTTGGGCAGTATTTTCTGAAAGATATATTGCTTTTATCTAAGGGAAAAAAAACTGCATTTACATAGTTTCTGAATAAGAATACCTTCCAATCTTACGCGTTTTCGAAAAGAAATGAATTCATAAATGTATCGAATTGTACCTCTTTTGAATTTGAGAAAAACCTTAAAAATGAGAGAAATATTTTCACACATCTAATTTTATTATACAGCTTCAAAAGTTATCATGTTTTTAACCCCTTATTCTAAACTACATTAATTTTTAATAAATCCTTATTCGAATTTTGAAATGTCTGTAGAGACGATGACTAAAACACTGTTAGTATTCGTTAATGTATTTACTATTGTGTGTTTTCTGTTTTGCGAACACATAGTAATTTAAAATATACAGTAAAATATTTCCATATTTATGCTATGTAGTATTTATTAAAAGAATCTTAATTGTATATCGAGGAAAAACAGAATTTTTTGTAGAAATTAAGTAAGGCCTGGCCTGTTTTCACTGATTTTTGTACGGGCCGGGCTCGGGACGAACTTTTAATTTTTACACCGGGCCGTGCCAAGATAGATTTCGTTCGAGCCGGGCCGGACCCGCGCCTAGAAATTCCGTCCCGTGCAGACCTCTAATTTGTACATGTAATTGCAACAAAAAATGTTAATGTCAATATTAATTCTGTTAATTTTGTATGTTTGTCTGTTAAACATATTTGCTAAACGTTTAAATATTTATTTGAGAATGAATAGCATCGGAAAACGTGATGTTCCGATTTGAGAAAACTGATTATTGCACTGTAAAAGTTAATCGGAAACTTCTCCGAAAATTACGGGCAGTTAATAAAAGTTTATTTTTATAAATTCACCTTTAAATTTTGAAAACCTTTTCACTTCTGGACTTTCTAAAAATAAATAAAAAACGCTTTTCGAAACCGTATGTGATTCGAAGACGTTATATTATATTTTCATTCATGATTACAGTACATTAAGAAACACTTGTCTTTTTTTACATTGTACAATTTAATTGTAGAAGTATTCATATGCATTATATTTTTATAAAGCCCTTTTTTTTCTTAAGAGCTACTTTCAGCTGTGATACGATAAGTTCTCTGATTCTTATAGACACAACTATGTGGCTGTGCTTCAATTGTCAGTTGTTGATTTAGACTAGAAATAAAACCTATAAAAACAACTTGTATAAAACGGAATATTGCAGTAAATGTATTATTTCACAGTTAAAATAACTACGTCATCCAACGCTAAACTATTTATAATGTTTTAAATGCAAACAGGCTAATCTTTCGCAATCGGGCTGCACATTCTGGAGATCGATAAAAAAAAAAGAATATGCTCAAAAATTATTTTAAAGATCATAAAAAAATATTAAATTTTAAGAGAGTACTGATTAATATACTATAAAAGATACTCGGGGACGATTCCGAAAAGCAGTGGCAGCAAAAGAATCTTTGTTTTTATAAATTTAGTCTTTAAATGTCAAAAATAAATCAGTTTATGAGATTTCCGAACACAAAAGGCTTTCCGGAATCGTCGCTAACTCAGAAGAGGTAATTGTACAATTTCGTTTGTGGTTATAGTATGCTCGCCTAACTTAAAAGCTGAATGTCCTTTATTTTAAGTGTATGCTTTCCTCCTTAGTAGATCTTTTATAATTATAGTAAATTGTTTTCACCGAGGCTGTGTAGCTTTCCATGCGAAGCAGGTTTGAGATTTTAAAATGCTCTTTTTTACTGGCTTTTGTCAGTTTAAATTAATAATTTTTATATCCACTGTTCTCACCTTCATAATACACTGGTTGAAATTGCTTTACAAAAACACGGTTTTTTAACAAAAACTCTTATAATATTCATTAAAAATGAATGAAATTTCATACATTCTGTATGCTATGTACATCAAATATTTTAGAAAAATAGAATTTCATACACACTAATAAACTAAAACATAAGGTCAAAAATTAGGTTTTAGTTACATAAAACCATGGAAATTGATTTATGAAATATCACATTTAATAGAAATTATTAGTTAGTAAAGTCGCCTTTATTCATCGGAGTTTTTTTGTATAATAGATTACATTAATAAAAAAAAAAAACTTTCAATGTATTTCTGATCAATTAATTTCCAGTTTTGACAGATTGAAGCTTTCAATTCTACGAGTCATGTGTACTGCATCCCATTTGCATATACCCATCGAACAAGCTGTTCCCAAACGTTTTCGATGGGGTTCAGATCAGGACTAATAGGTGGATTATCTAAAAGAACAACATTCTGTTCATCAAATCAATCTTTCATTGCATTTGAATGTGAATACTTGCATTGTCTTACATGAATATGTAATCTAAACTATAATATTGCCATACAAACGGAAGAAGTGAATTTTTCTGAAACTATACTGTAATCAAGAATTCTGGTGACCGTTTAAAAATACAATTTCATTTTTGCCATCATAAACGATCTCTGCCCAAATCATCAAACTTCTGCTGAATGTAGATTTTGGTTCTTTTCGGAGATTCCTCCAATAATTCTTCAAACCATCCGGGCCATCCAAATTAAATCTTTCTTCGTCGGAGAATATGACGTCCTTCCAATTGTCACCAATTGCCATGTACTTCTCGCAGTACTGCAAACGTATTTGCTTGTGACGCAGAAATAACTTTGGACCAGCCTTCATTTTCGACCATCTCAAGCTCCGTGCAGAATGTACAATCTGCCTAGCTCTTCTAGAAGTAACAGGAAAGGATAGATCTCTCTCTTACTTAAATATGGGTTAACTATTTTGTTAAAATTTTTGCCATAATTTGCTGGATCTTTTCTGTAGTTATATGTCACACCAACTGATCTATTAATTAATTTACTAATTTCCGGAACAAACTTTCCATTTTCTAGATATGCATTGATTTTAGGTATTTCTTGCTCAGACAAAATCTTCCGTTTACCCATCATGAAAAGTCTGATTGAAACGTATTGCTTATCATATATAACACTTTTTATGTCTATTGTGCATGTCACGTTACCTTGTTTTATGCAAATTTTTATCACATTACTTCAGAATAACCATTTAAATGTGATATTTCATAACTCAATTTCCATGTTTGCATATTAAGAAAATCTAATTTTTGACTTTTTGTTTATGTTTAATATTATGTATGAAATTTTATTTTTGTAACTCATTTGTTATACATACTATGTATATCTCATGAAATTTCATTCATTTTTAATGAATATTATAGAAGTTATTGATAAAAAACCGTGTTTTCATAAATCAATTTCCACCAGTGTGGTTGTTTAAAAAAAAATAATAATAATCTCACCAAAAAATCAAAAGGTATAAACAAAGGAATAAAACAATTCTTAATTAACTTCATTTTTAGTTTAAAGGGTCTCAGGACTCTTAAAATGGGAAAAATGAAAAAAAAAGGACCATTTTCAACATTCAATATCTTAAAATGTATATGATTTTAAAAAGAATTTTTATTGGGGTGAAATATATATGTTCTTTCATTTCATGTATTTAAAAAATTGCAAGATACAAAATTATCATTTATGGTGGGCTCCAAACTGTCGGACATTTGACGAGCAGGAAATTTTTATAACAGCTTACGCGCAGGATTACAAAATAAATATTGCAACTGGAATGAAAAATTTTGGTGCTTACTTATACTTCAGATTATAATAATGACCCTGAACCTAAATAAATTTGTATTTAAAGCATTTATATATTTTTAAAACAAAAATTTATTTAGCTAATACAAAATTTTGAAATCTTCAGCAGAATAATCACCTAAAAAAATATTTTTTTTGACAATAAAAAAATAATTTTAGGTTCAGTTTATACACACTAACATGAAACATAAGTTTTGAAAATTTCATTAAAAAATATTCTGACGTTTTTAAAATATCCTGCGCGCTATGCCCAAAAAAGTCATTTGGAGAAAAATGACTTCAAATTTTCGAAAACGCCGCTTCAGCTATAGAGCGGGTATAATTCTAAAAGCCATAATTTCTGTTCTAAAGTGAATTTCAAGGAAACAATTATATCAAAATGTTCAGAAACGATAGTAGTTTAACAGCTAAAAAAATTTTAAGTTTCGAAAATTTTGTAGCTTTAAGAGTCCTGAGACTCCTTAAACAAATTTACTGAAGAAGCCCAGTGGGTAAAGGTCAGCACGTCTGACTACCATGCAACAGGTCAAGAGTACGACTTCTGTCTGGACAACTTTGACACAACTTTTCATCACTTCGGGATCGATAAAATGCATACCAATCTTGTTTGGGAATTGAACACTGAGAGTCGTGCGTTAGGCTGACCACTTGACCACGGCATATACTGTATAGTACCACAGGATCCATGGTGAAGTAAGCATTACTGGCCACTGCAGGCCATGATTCTTAATATATTATGCACCACAGGCTTGGATTTTTTCCTTATTTGTTGATACAGTGCATTTCTTCATACATTTCGTTTGTACTTTGAAAAACATTCAAAAGATAAAACTAAATTTACAACTCATGAAAAAGATATGTATAAAATCACATCTTTATTTATTTTTTAATTGGATTCTAAAATTTATTTCCAGTATTAATTTATTTTCTGCTGTCATCCCCTTGCATAAGGAAATGATAAATTTGTAACACATGTTTAAATTTTGTCCTTAAAAGTTAATTTTACCAATGAAATAAATTTCGATTACGCTGAAAGGCAAACTAATGTAAATAGAAATATTGGTAGTTTTATCTTATTTTACATAGTTTTATATATTTTATGAATTTCGTATATTTTAATGATTATGAAAATTACAAATTGTTATACGTTAGTACTAAACATCCAATCTTTCATTACTTTCTCCTATCCATTGACTGATATGAAAATAAATCTATATCTAGTACAGTAAATTTTTTTGTGACCTTGTCCTTTACGGACCCATATTTACTTCGGCTGATGACAGGCTGTTAAAATTTCCAGTTCGAAACGCATCCTGTCTGTTTTTAACACTTTCCAACAAAGTTGAAAAGTGTTTATGACTTCGGTTTGTCTGTCCGTCTGGCCGTCTGTACGCGCTCTAACTCCCGTAAGTATACTCGGATCGTTCTGAAATTTTTGAATTTTAGTGACCTCTACCATAGCACAAACCCTATTGCAAATGAAGTTTGTAGCATATTTAGTTCATTTACAGGGACAGTCAAAAGTTTTCCGTTACATTACGGCCTATGGGAAAAAATCGTTTAAAATGATTTTTAATGATGTTACATGCTTTCAAACATAATAAATTGATATGCATTTATCAAGCTGACTAAAATATGCGTTTTCTGTACAATATGCGGCCCAAAAAATAGTTATTATTCATTTACAGGGCCGCACAAAAGAATTCCTTTACATAATGATATAGAAGTGGAGGGAATTTTTTCCTCCGGCGTATTTTAATTATGTTAAACTATTACATGTATAATGAAATAGATATACGTCGCTAAGGTTTACTATAACTTATTTCATGGATAATACGAAATGCAGAGCATTTACAGGGACACACAAAAGATTTCAGATATTATATTGTACCCGAAGTACTGTAAAGTAGCGATGATTGCTGGAAATGCATTTTTAAATATGTTATGTGCTTTTATGTTTCACTATATGTATGCATTGTATATGGTGTGTATAAATGCTGTAATTGATATACAGGGCTACTCAAAAGAATTCGTAATGGTTACTGGGTATGATTGCAAATTGCTTAAAGGTGATTTATAAATGAGTTAGGCATTTTTTACGCCGAACCGCATTTGGTTTACTAAGAAATGTTTGTAAAACATATATAAAATGACATACAGGGTCACGCAAAAAATTGGATACATGGCCGTCTATAAATGAAAATTTCTGGAAATGTGATTCCGGTAGTTTTAAGAGTGTTTTACTTTGAATTAAACTTTAGCTAAATAGTGGCGTGTAATAAAGGTATTATGTTAACTGCAGAGTTTTACAAAAGTATACAAGTATGTTTAAATCTATTAGTATAAATTGCTGTAAGAGAAATTTCAACCTGTTATGTGTTTTCTTGCTAAACTAAATTTCTCCATTATATAGTATATATATCAACCTACAGATCAAATACAGGGCTGTTCAAAAGAATTGGAATACATATTTGCTATGGACGGTAACTGCTGAAATCAGTTTTTCAAATGTTTTATGTGTTTTCTAAAATGTTTACTTAGTTCACTTATATACCTTATTTCCCTAAATAACGAAGTTTTGTTAAAGCATTCAGGAAGTGTTGGAAAGTGTTTCTTAATCTGTGCTTAACGCATGATTTTTCTTACTTGTTTTTATTTACGGCGATTTACACAAAGTTTATTATTATTAAATTGCGTTAGTGATGAGTTAATATCCCAGAGCGTTGCCATCGTGTGTACAATAAGGAGTATTAGTACCACTAATGATTTTAAACAATATTTTGTGCCTAATCCTATTTGCACACATTTGGCCTGTGGACCTGATTACGGAAAGTAATCATAAGATCCCTTTAACCATAAATTTTGGTCCTTTGACGCTGATCAGAAAAAAAATTAATGAAAAGACGGATTTTATTTCTTTATTTATTTCTTTATTTCTTTATTTATTATTATTATTTTACTCATTTTGGGAAGCATTCATAACTACAAAAATTTCATTTCTTCAGTTTTTTTTCCAAATCATTTCCTCTATTTGAAGAGTGATTAATTTTTAATAAGGATTTAATTTCTGTTTGCCTTAAAAATAATCTACATCGACTTCACAAATAACGGTATAATTTTATATCCTATATTTTAGAAAATAATCTCTACTATGGAAATACTGCATCTGCATTTTTGTTTTCTTTATATTTTTTTGGTACTTTTCGGTTAGCCTGATTCCAGTCTTGTATACATATATACATATACATACATATATGTATACAGGGTGTTTCACTACCAGACCGACAAACTTTGAGGGCTGATAGTGGAAATGAAGACAAACATTATTAAATAAGAAACCATGGGGCGCAAATGTCTTCTGTAGGAGCTGGGAGCCATTAAATTTTAAGGTCCAAAGCTTCAAACGATGATAAAAAAGGAAAAAATTCGTTTGCGGTTTTCGCTAAAATCATTCTTTATATCACGATTTTCTTAAAAATTTTTTTAAAGGTTACGTTCAAAATTGTCGATAGAGGGCGCTTTAGACTTTAGAGTAACAAAGAACTACTTTTTACCGCTATTTTTTGTATGGGGTTAAAATTATTCTAAAGTTTAGAATTTAACTTATAATTTAAGCCCAAAATCGAAAACATTGGGATCGGGTAACTCGCGAAAATTGAACTGTGAACAGAGGGGAAGGATTTTAAATGGTCGTAAACGTTGAACAAAGTAATCGATTTTGTTGCGGTTTGCGTGTAGGTACCTTTGACGGTACCTACACGCAAACCACGTTTGTAGGTACCTACCAACCCTTGGTAATTATTTTATTCAAAATGACGTACAGCTTTGGTGTCCTCATTTTTTGACAGAGGGCGCTTCCGACACATCTCCGACATTTCAATGGCATTACTCCTGGGTGTTTTACAACCAGACCAACATACTTCCAGGAAGTGTTAGGGATGCAAAGACGACTCGGAATCACATAGGAATGTAACGTTGGAAATGCCTTTTTTGCGAGTTATGGTTACAAGAATCAAAGGAAAAAGCAACAGAAAGAAGCAGAGAAACAGCAATACATTAATGTGACAGAAAACAGTTTATTTAAAGGTTTTATTACAAAAGGTGTTCGAAATTACGACTTGAAATAGTCCGGCAAGCTTGACAGCGGCGTCGCATGGAATTCCTCACGCTCTGGAAGATTCCTGGAATCTCTGATAGCTTTCTGGTAGGTACAGAAATACTAGCCGCGAGGTCTTCAAATGAAAGTACAGGAGTGTCATACACAAAACTTTTCATTTGACGTTTTGTAGTAAAACCGTTAAATAAACTATTCTCTGTCACATTAACGGGTTGCTGTTTCCTGCTTCTTTCTGTTGCTTTTTTCTCTGCTTCTTTTAAACATAATTCTCAAAAAAGGCATTTCCAACGTTACATTCCTGTGGGATTCCGAGTCGTCTTTGCACCCTTAACACTTCCTGGGAGTATGTTGGTCTGGTAGTAAAACACACAGGAGTAATGTCGTTGAAATGTCTGAGATGTGTCGGAAGGGCCCTCTATCAAAAAATGAGCACACCAAAGCTATACGTCAGTTTGAATAAAATAATTACCAAGGGAATCTACACGCAAACCGCAACAAATTCTATTAATTTGTTCAATGTTTATGAGCGTTTAAAATCCACCCCCTCTGTTCACAGTTCAATTTTCGCCCGATCCCAGTGTTTTCGATTTTGGGCTTAACATTTAAGTTAAAGTCTAAACTTTAGATTAAATTTAACCTCATACAAAAAATAATGGTGAAAAGTAAGTTGTCCGTTCTCTAATGTCTAAAGCGCCCTCCATCGACAATTTTTTAACGTAACCTTTAAAAAAAATTTAAGAAAATCGTGATATAGAGAATGATTTTAGCGAAAACCACAAACGAATCGACCCTTTTTTCCTTTGTTTTTTTTTTTTTTATCATCGTTTGAAGTTTTTGACCTTCAACTTTAATGGCCCCTAGCTCCTACAGAAGATGTTTGCGCCATGGTTTCCTATTTAATAATGTTTGTTTTCATGTCTATTATCACCCCTCGGTCTGATAGTGAAACACCCTGTATATACATATGTATATATATGCATACGTGATATATATAAACACATATATATATGTGTATATACATGTATACATGCATGTATATAACATATATATGTATATGTAACACTGGCGCCCGACCAACCGAAAAGTAGCCCTTTTTACTTTCTTCTATCTTTACAAGAAGAAAGTTTTGGTTTCATGAAAATTTTCGAATTCCAGTTTTCGACGAATTTACATGTTTTATGGGTCAGAGATTCCAAAAAACATGTTTTATCAAAATGTCTGTCTGTCTGTCTGTCTGTATGTATGTGACACAAATTTTGTGGGCGCTCTATTTCAAGAACTAATGCACGGAATTTAATAAAAATTTATATTCAGGTAGTCCCTGATATAGATTGGAGCTGATTGGTTTTTGGTGTAAATCGCCCAGCTGGTGGCGCTGCTATGTAGCATTTTGCAGGATTTCCGCAAAAGCTCTATCTCAAGAACTTATGCACGGATTTTTATAAAACTTCAGATTCCGTTAGTCCTTGAGATGAATGGATGCTTTTTACGTTTTGGTGTAAATCGCCCAACAGGTGGCGCTGCTATGCTGGATTTACACTATTTTCGCACTAGCTCTATCTCAAGAACTAAGGCACAATTTTTCATCAAACTTCGGATTTAGTTAGTCCTTCATATGAAATGATGCTGATTATGGGTTGTTGTAAATCGCACAATAGGTGGCGCTGCTGTGCTGCATTTTGAACTATTTCCTCAATAGCTCTATCTCAAGAACTAATGCACGAATTTTCATCAAACTTCAGATTTAAGTATAACTTGATTAATATTGCTGCTGATTATGTGTTGTTGCAAATCGCTCAACAGGTGGCACTTCTATGCTGCATTTGTCATGATTTGCGCAATACCTCTATCTTAAGAACTAATGCACGAATTTTCCTCAAACTGCATGTTCAGTTAGACGTTGGTATAAGTTGGTGATAATTAGGTTCTGGTGTAAATAATCCAATAGGTGGCGCTGCTATGCTGCATTTTGCTGGATTTACACGATTTCAGCGACAGTCATATCTCGAGAACTAATGCACGGAATTTCATATTTTTTGAATTCTCATGTTGAATACAGATTGCCATTTAATTTGGCACTCAGATAGTGAGTTTTGAAGTATTGACATGTATGAGATAGAAGAAAGTTTTGTGATAGCCACAACATACTAGTTAAAAATAAAAAATCAGTTTCTAATAATCTTTTATATTTCTGTATCTTTCTGTTCTTTAAAACGGGAATCTATGCACATCTCATAGATTCTAACTTTAAATTCCTGTATCGAAAATAATCTAACACAAAATTGAAAATTATATATTTTTTACATTTTTCTTCCCAATTTTAGCAAGTATTTCTGAATCATTAAAATACCAATTCTTCCTTTTATTTTTGAAATCATTTTTCACGTTTAGAAGAATAATCCGTTTCTAATAATAAATTATATTTCTGCAAGCCTAAAAGAAGATATACGCGGATCTGACAAATCCCAGTATGGATATTTTCTATTAAAAAAATATCAAAAAATGTAAACTTTAAATATTTCTGAGCTATTCGTTATTCTTTTCTTTCCATAATTCTTATTTCGCAGAATAATCTGCACCATACATAATGGGTTGCATCACTCAAAAAACTGCATTCTCTTTCGAAAGGCAGGTAATCCAGTATAATAAAAGGCTCAGAATTTAAGCTTTTTAAAAATCATATGAAATTCTTCAAATTTAGAACAGGGAAAATTCAAGGCTAAGTGTCGTAAACAATTCACCGTGGAATTTCAGGAATTTCATTTCAAACTTCAAGTTTTCCGATCGATTTCGGGAGCAGGGGTTGTTTCTAGAGGAAAGGTCTTACGAGAGGAGGTTTAAAGACTAATTTATCGGAAAACGATCTTGCTATTAAAGTCAAGCTTTAAAAGCAGAAAGGGGGTGAGTCACAAATCTAATAAGCGCAACAATACGTGTCCTGAAACATAGCAGTAGATATAATCATTCCGAAAATTATTGAACAGTAGTTCTCAAATTAATTATTTCTGCACAAAATGGGCTGTTAGTAGTGATACAGGTGTTTCAAAATTATGTATAGTCGTTTAGGAGTGATTCTATGATAATACAAGAACACTGTTAATAGGGTAGTCCGACCAGTAAATGAACACTTGAGCACAATTTGAAAAGAAAATTATTCATTATATTTTAATAAACAGCACCTATTGGTGTTTGACAGTGCAAATATATTTGTTCGTTTACTAATTATTAAAAAGTAACAAAAGGAATTTTATATTTTACTTGCTTGGGATGCTAGGGATGTCTGGACCTTTCGCCGGGCGCGCACATATTCATCGCATGAGCGGGCGCGCGTTGTAAATTGTACAACAGGGGGAAAACATTCAATTGCTGCTGCTTCATTTTAATTTTAACATATAATTTAATTTACAAATATCATATAAGTTATCTCTGATCACAATTTGTGAGAGTATTCCGCAATACCCTTAGATTTTTTTTGTTATAATATATTAAAGCAGAAGTTTAAATGTATAAAAAATCTATTTAATACTACAAAGTATAAAAACTAATAATGAGTTACAAAACAATAATTAAGTAATTTCAGACTTACATAATCAGTAATATATTTCATCTATACTATTCGCTTCACATGGCAGGCGTAGAATTTGTTTTTTTTTTAATGCTGTTTACAGATAAACCTTACGCATTTGTTGCACTTCATTGTGGAGGAGGAATTTTTTTTTTCGGCCGCACATGTAACACGAACCTCTCTTTTGTGGAGATAAAAACTTAATTGAAGTTTCCTCTTCAAAATTTTCTGTTGAACGATATATATCAAGGAAAACTGACACATGTCCAGGTAAAGACGGAGTTTGAGCTCTGGATATGAGATGCTTTTTCATAAGGGATTTTGAAAGTGTTTTCAAAAAAGTAATTTTTCGGCTTGGCTCTTCATCAACATTATTCAGTAGAAATAATACACGTGAATTTATCACTGCAATGTTCATCATAGTATAAAATGCAAGAGGCCGCACACATTTTATCGCAGGTGTCAACACCTCCTTTAGTCATATTGTAATCAAGAATTATTTCTGTTTTTCCACTCTCTTCATCAATTTCGGCTTTATCATGAAGGCTAAATACTAATACCACTGCTTTGTTCTTTTTTGGTACATATGAAATAAGTGTTTTATTTTTCTGAAAACCAAAGATAGAACTAACCACAACTCTATGTCTTCCTGGTAAAAATTCTGAAGGAATTACTTTTTTATTTTTCTTTACTGTACCAATGAATGTGATTTTCTTCTCTAATAATTAATCAACTAGTGGGAAGCTAGAGTACCAGTTATCGGTTGTAAGGTTTTTATTAGAGTTTTCGATAGGCGTTACTAAACGTTTGACAATGTCTAATGGTCTGTTCTCTACAGCGAAAACTCCAGGAGGCTGTTTACTGACGTAAATTTCCATGTTGCTGCAGTAAAATGTTTTAGCATCACATAATGCGAATATTTTTATGTCATACTTAGCAGGTTTTCTAGGGATGTATTGAATCCAAGAGCAACCTCCTCTAAAAGGATGTAACATCTCATCAATTGTTATAAATTCGCTTGTATTCTATGATTTTAAACAATTTTGAACAACTGAATCCCAAATGGAACGGATGGCGGCTAGTTTATCTGATTTCTCCTTTCAGATCCAGTATTTATATCATCGAAACGAATACAGCGAAGTAAAAACAAAAATCGCTTATAACTCATAGCTGCTCTCAGTATTTGTATTTCAGTGCCATCGGCAGCCCAGAGCTGCTGAACATTTGCATGTTGGCTTTTCGTTGTGCCTATAAAATAAAGCAGTCCCATCAAAGCCATAAACTCACTTCTAGTCGTCTGTTTACAATCACGTTTCTGATTATACTTAGCTTCTATTCTTTCTATATATTTATTAGTACAATCAATTATTTCATCAATCATGTTCAGATCAATCAATTTTAGAAAAGTGTCGATTTCAGAAGCAGTTCCTTTTGCGTATGCAGTAGGTCCTGGCATTTTCTTTATAATATTTTTGTTCTTGGTTTTGGAAGTTTTTACGATTTCTTCTTTTTTCCATTTTGTGACTTTACCTTTTCCCGTATAACAATTTTCTTCATTATCATTTTCTGCAATCTCATCCCCTGATGCATTTATTTCAGAGTCACTACTATGATTTTCCTCTTCTAAATTTTCATCACTCAAATCTTTGTCACATTCAGGAAATTGCAGATCTTGTTCAATATTAATATCATCACTATCACTGTCTTCATTCAAAATTTTTGTTAGATAATCCACCATTTCTTTTTTATCTTTAAAATACCGATTTCGTTTAGACATTATTTTAGCTCAAATCCCAAAAAAAAAACAACTTAGAAAGAATTTCACCGAGAAAGATTCTACTGAGAGAGAATTTCACAAGCAGGCGCGCGTTGCATAAAGTACAACACCGCAGATGTTCACAAATTAAATGACAGGTGCAGCTAATTGCGAAATCTGAAATGCAAAAAGCTTTCAGGAGGTTGGAAAGGGAGATCCAATAGGCGAATACAAATGATTATTTAAGCCGTCTACCGCATAAATTTGTTTTTAAAGATAAAAGAAAGCGAATGTTGTACTTTTTACAACGGCGCGCCCGACGGAAGGTTAATAGAAATCGATACAAAAACCAAGTAAATGAACAGTTGTTACCAGTGAATGAACGCAAATTTTTCCAGTGAATGAACAGGTAGCAATTTAAAAGTACTTAAATTTCATAAATCTTTATTTATTTTATAACTTGTACAAATAACTTAAAACATGTGTTTACTGAAGTACGGTTTTTTTAATCCCAGAACGATAATTCATTAGCATGAAAAATTGTCACTTTTAAGTTTTTAAATTACAGATTTAAAAAAAAATAAAAAAATAATTCTATTTCCTATAGTCATTGACCCTGTACTTCGCTATTCCGTTACTCCAGATGAACAGGTGGATGTTGCAGAAATAGGTTCAGGTGTTTATATTGTGCCTTTTCACATTATCCTTAAAATATCTGATCTTACACTTTACTGCAGGCCCCTTCCGATTCCACCACATCTGGAACTGTGGTCCACATATTGTCATGATGCTTACTTCATATTTCCAACTTTGAATGCTATTTTTTAAAAAGGGTCACCTATTTCGCTCCTGAATCTTTGTCTATAGATGGATTTTTCTTTCCTGTTTGTTCCATGACATTGTAAACATCACCTTTTACTGCATCCTTATGCATTGTAAATCCAATTTTCCCTTCCCAACTATCCAATGTTCAAAGAGTTTTTCTTCTTCAAAGGACAACACAGAGAATGTACCATACGCTTACTTTTAATTGTTTTCCCTTGTAGTTTCACAGACAATGTTGTTTTTGGAATATTAAAATGAAGAGATGCCTTTTTCAAACTGAGCTGACCTGGCCCTCACAACTTGTACAGCATTTTCAAGGTCCTCTGTAGAGTGCTTGAAACTCCCATATTTCCTTTTATGAGGAATCTTCTTAGTCATCAGTAAAACTATTTATATCAATCATCTAAAAACATAGAAAAAGTGAGATCTGAATGTCATCAATAATTATTACCTTTTAAAATGTGTGTGTATATGTTCTTTTGTTACGTTTTTATCTGTTAACTTTTCATTTCTTACCATTGTTGAAAAATCACTTAATTCAAACTATAGGTATAAAAGAAGCCACAAAAACATAAAGCCCAAAACTGTTCATTCACTAGGAAAAGTAGCCTAATGTATTCCGTCTACTCAATGAACAGCTGTTCATTCATTGGATTTTTACCATTTGCCTAACCAGTTATTAAACATCCCTATTCTCAAATTGTACATATTCTACAATGATTAAAACAATTAGAAATATGGTTATAATATATATATATTTAATGTATGTACAATAAAATTAGTGCATAACGCAAATGAAAACAGTAAATTCTTATCAAACATATGAAATGACGTTGCACTTACCTTATTATTTCAGCGTAGAAACAATGTGTTTCTCAGACATGAAAAATACAATATCTTCTCAAAGTAAAGTAATGTGACTTCAGTAACCAAACAGAAATGCAATAGCTTCCTACTGAATAGAATTAAGGCAGTGTTGTATCCCCATGTAGTGGGGATGATTTCAAACCTTATTCTACTAAAATATATAAAAAATGTTCATTGACTGGGGGCTGTTCACTTACTGGTCGGACTACCTTATTTTTCAACAAACTGCCTAGTTATTGGATCCTTTTTATAGACACCGGCTATATAACCATAATTTAACTGTATTTTTACCATATTTTTTCTCATAGTATGGTCAAAATAGAGTTTAATCACAGTTATGTAACGTTTTCTATAAAACGGGTCGAATGACTGAACAATTTGCTGCAAAATTTTAACAGTGTAGATATACAGTGTGATAGTATTGTAATTATGATTTGTTTCTTTTTGTATGTGTGTGTGTGAACGAGGTACCTCTCAAACGGGATTCGTGATAGGTCTCCGATTTGGCGAATGTATTACAGGTCACTGTAACAAGATCTATACAGATATTTGTACAAACCAGCCAAAGGAATAGATATTTAATTCATATTTAAAACACTGTCAAACCATTTTGAGCTCGATTCTATGGGGGAAATAACTAAGCAAATGGAATGGAGTATACGTAATAAATGTTGCTGGCTTATAAAGCCACTATCAGATTCTCCAACTTTTCGAGCAATTTTTGAACCAATTCTTGATTTCCTCCAACTTTTCGCGAAATATTGTCTCAACACCCAGTGTGATAGCAAAAAGCAATATTCCGAAATTTTTATACACAGCGCTAACAAAGTCTGCGCTAGCCGCGACTTTTCTCCCCCAACTTTCAATATTTCAGCCAATCAGAGATAAGCGATTGATACGAATAGGTGATAAATAGTAACTGCTGTTACTGCTAGTAGTGGTTTTCCTCCAACTTTAGAAACGACAATTGTAACCTTTTTCTCCTTTTGAACAATAAAAATTTGGGCTTAAAATTGGCTGAAAAGTAGGTTGCTTGAAAAGTTGGTGAATCTGATAGCAGCTTAATGAAGCATTAATTGCGCTGAGGTAACATGTCCAATTTCAAAACCGGAGGTGCAACATTCGAATTCAGCCAATTCTACTGTGCCAGAAATTTATAAAAATTCCTTTTGTTTGACTCAACTAGTCGGATGTGCCAGGCACACAGGCATACATACAGGCATGCAGACAGACTCACAGACAGACATTTTAAAAAACATTCAAATTGTGTTCAGGACCTTCTAAAACTATAACTCCGTCGATAACTGGAAGTCAAAAATCTTCACGAATTCAATTCTTTCTTCTTATAAAGATAAAATAAAGTAAAAATGGTATGATGCATTCACCAATATTTGAAAAGATGTGCAGAGTCATTCCAGATTTTTACGTTCTTCTATCTTTACAAGTAGAAAATATTGGATTCGTGAAAATTTTCGACTTACGATTTTCGACGGATTTATACGTTTTAGAAGATCCTGAACATTATTAAGCTCTTTTTATAAAATGTCTGTCTGTCTGCCTGTCTGTATGTGACAAAACTTTTATGGGCTTCTCTATCTTCAGAACTAATCCACAAAACTTACCAAAACTTTTGATTTACTTATATTGTGATATAAATTGGTACTGATCAGATTTTGGTGTAAATAGGCAACAGGTGCGCTGCTATGCTGCTTTTTGGACGATTATCGCAAATAGCTCAATTTCAAGCACTAATGCACGGATTTTTAATCGACTTCAGATTCAGTTAGACATTGACATAATTTGTTGCTGATTAAGTTTCGGCGTAAATCTCTCAACAGGTGATGCTGCTATGCTGACTTTTTCAGGATTTGCACGGTTTTAGCGATAGTCTTATCTCAACAACTAAAGCACCGGATTTAATCAAACTTCATATAATCTTAGACTTTGACATAAGTTGGTGTTGATCACGTTTTCGTGTAAATCATACAACCGGTGACGTTGATATGCTAGATTTTTCACGATTTTAGTGATAGTTATATCTCAAAAACAAATGAACGGAATTCAAGCAAACTTCACATTCTGTTACACTTTCACACAAACAGATCCTTATAGACTGTGGTGTATACTGCTCAACAGGTGTCACTTTTGTGATCTTGGGGCTGGGAATTTTGGTTGCTGACATCTAAGAGATTGGGTGCCAAATTTTAATGATTTGATTGAAAAAGGCGATGTTTATATCTCTCTTTAAATGCACACAATTCAACTAACCTATACGTTTAAAATCCTCATGATGGGCATAAATTGTCATTTAATTTTGGCACTGTGATAGCGAATTTTGAAGTATAAACATGTATGAAGGAAGTTTTGGGATTAGCAACATCCCACTATTTTGTATTTGAAAACATGGTTCGCAATTATCTTAGTAAGTAATGCAGAATGTTTCACTCCAAGAATATTCCGGTCATTAATTAGTTACAAATAAAATACCATAACAGTATATTTGAAGGTTTTGTTTTGTTTTCTGTAAAATTTCCTGGCATGTTTAACAGAGTTAAAAATGGCTTTTGTTCGTGTCCAAATAACCCTGAACTAGGAGCTCCATAATTTAGATTGTACCTATGATTTAAAAAAAAACAACAATAGAAAAGATTATTGTAGTTAACCCTTTATCTACTGACGGTACTTATAAGTACCATTAAAATAACTTGTTATAAAATTAATTTAATACATCGATTAGTAGTAATACGATTTAGAATGAGTTATAGATGCATTACTTTATCTTGTTCCAAAAGCATCATGGGTTACACAAAACGAAAAGTATTTTAAAAATATAATTTCTTTTGCCTTTGCATATTTTCAGCTTTCTTGGCGTTGAGGGGAGGGGGGGGCAATTTTTCGATTCCAAAATATTTCTATATTTTAATTGTAAGAACATTATATTTGTTAATTTCCTAATTCTACAAAATACGAAGAAAAATATGTAAAACAAAAGATTTTAGTGGTGTTATAAATAGTGCACAAAATTCCTATGAATTCAAACTTAATGAATCCTTCTAAAATCCTTCTAAAATTTATTAAATAATTATGTAAATCTTCTAATGCAGTTTCAAAAATTCACGAAAATGATTTAGAAGGTTAAAGGATTATGAATTCATAATTCAGTACGTAAAGGGTTAAAGTCAATATTTAACAGGAATGAAAAGATAAGTCACAAATCTGACTAGGGCAACAATATTCTGCAACAATACGCGTTCATCAATAGTCAGGGACGGCACAACCATCGGGCAAACTGTGCAGCTGCACAGGTCCCCGGGACTGTCAAGGACCTGTTAGGGGCCCCGCACAACTCCGCACTTTTGCTCTCATTTAGAACATTAGGTTCTTATTTTAAAATTTCTTCGCAAGAAAATGCGGAGATGATGAGATTTTAGCATTTATATAATTGCCAGCAATCTACACATAATAGGCCTGATGTTCCCGTTTTTTGGAAATGGGTATCCAAAAAAGCCCCTTCGAATTCGGTGTATTGATTAGTGGCTGCATTCATCCATTCATTCATTCATAACTATCGGAAAAATGAAAAGTAGCAACACAAATTTCTAGATATGTTTTTGTTTCCCTGCTAATTCTTTTTCTGTGAGAAATCAAAAGAAGATCCAAGAGAACGGCGATAAGAGAAGATTCTCTTCTCCTTTTGAGTCAAAAAAAGGGACCTCGGTAACCATTAATAGCTTTGAAAGTTTGTTTTACCATCAGCGAAAAAATTACATTCAAGAGCAAAACAAATTATACATTTATGATAAATTACTGCTAAATTAATATATCAAATTCAATACGGAATCGTTCTGTCTGGAAAAGCCACTTATATATGTTTTTATCGGCGTCTTCTGGTGATGCAGGAGGCAGTTGTTTTGCGGAGCCCTTTCATAATGAAAACAACCTATATCTTTGAAAAATTACATTCAAACATATAAACAAATCCCTTCACTTAGAATAATATAAACTTACATAAATGCTGAAAACTTGTAAAAACAAATATGAGCCGAATGGGGTCTTCTGAAACCTGTAAATTTATAAGATCAGGAAGTACGTTTTAATAATATTTTGAGTTTGAAACATACGTATAAAAAAAAAAGAAAAAAAATGGGGCTAAATGGAGCCCACCAAAAATGTATGATAAAAAAATTAGTGTCTCTTTGAAAATTAATAATGCATGAAATGAAGTAATCTTATGTTAAAAGGATTACTGTAGGGGAAGTTGGCCTAAAATGATCCCCTTAAGGGAAAAACTAGTGTAAAATAACATAACTGTTTTAAAAAAACTTTTGACCTTTGTTAGTATGTTTTACACTATATTTTGCATTAGAAACATATTTTAATAATATTTTAAACTCAAATTGAGTAGTGGAAAAATAGATTTTATAAAAAGTGTCCAAAGGATCATTTTACCAGCACCCAAGGGCAAAATGATCCTTCATTTAAAAATAATTGTAAATCGTTTTTTATAGGCAAAATAAAGGATGTAAAATTAATTATGACAATACATAAATAAATAAAATAAGTTTTACAATCAAGTAGCATACATAATTCATTTTATGCAAATTTTAAAATAAAAAAGTGTCAAATAATTTTGAAAAAAGAATAAAATGGAATACTTCAAAATTATGATCCAAAAATAATTGTCAACAATAAACGCAGAAATAAGTTAAATAATACCTATTTCCTCCCCATCCGAAAACTCCGTATATTTGAACACATATCACAAAGATACACATCATCGTCATTTTCATCTATCCCTGCGCATGCATCATGCGCTCACTTACGGCACTTGTGACACTGGATCCAACCTTCACCTGCTGCAGAGGAGGAAAATAGTTCATCGCAATAAATACACTTGTATTCATCTTCTGAATATGTTTCACTATATTCCATATATAGGATTTTAGGCACCCATTTCTTTTTTATGGAAATACGTCTTTGCTTTGACTTCATGCTTTTTTCTTTGCTTGTTCTGGCTATTTTGTTTTCAGGTTTAGCATTTTTTAATTGAATTTTCTTAGCTGCAGCCTGTTTTGTAAGCTCATTCTGTTCTCTGTTTTTCGTTTCCAAGCTCAGTTTATTCTTATAAGGACTGCTTGTTAAGATGGCACTTCCCATCGATTTTTTTTTTCTCGAAGTGCTTGATTCCGTTTTCCTTGGAAAGGGTATGATATCACGTGGGCTTAAAGAGAAAGATTTGGGAAAGTCACACATTTTGAGAGCGGTTGAAGGGCTCCTATGATGGCTAGGGCCCGGTACCGTATTTTCTTCAGACGATGTAGTAGCAGCTAGCTGCAGTTCTTGAGAAATGCCTCCCTGTTCAACATTTCTCTCTTTTTCTTGACAGTAACCTGGTGTGACTGGATGAGGCTTATTTGTAACTTCTGCAGCAACAAAATCGTTCAGAGAATACATCCGGGTTAAAAGGTACAATTCCGGTTTCCTTAAAACCATTGATGGCGTTTAATGGTACACAAGCATGCAAGTAAGCTTCACCAAAAATTTTTGCGATTTCATTTATTCCAACTCCCTCTTTTTTGTTACTGTTGGTCAGCCATTTTTTTAGCGATTTATCGTGCCAGGTGTTTATTGCAAACATAACTCCCACATCCAAGAGTTGGAGTTTGTGAGTACAGTGGGGAGATAAACATAATATAGTGACAAAGTTCACTCTAGCTTTTTCAATTACTGCAATGTTTTTAGTATGTGATAGGTGTCCATCCAGAATCAGTAATACTGAATCATCCTTAGTTGGCTTGGCATGAAGTAAAAAGTGTTCAAACCATTTTTCAAAGTCTTCCAACTTCATCCAACCTGAATCATTGCGAAAATAGGTACAACCCGGTGGTGCTCCAGTCATTAGCTCCGGTTTCATTCTTTTGCGTGCAAAAGTTAACATAGGCGGTACAAAATAACCGGATGCTGATGCACAGATAACAGCTGTTGTTGATTTTCCTCGTTCTGCGGATACGACTTGACCAACTTGTCGCTTCCCTTTTTTAGCGAGAATATTACAGTTTCGACCACGAACTGTGCTGATGGAAGTTTCATCCACGTTAAATACTCTATGAGTAGGGATGAAAGTCTTGTCCATTATTTCCTGCAGTAGGGAAAAGAATTTATCTACCACTGGTTTATTAAATGCTGAGGCTCGGGCAAGGGACGTTGACTCAGGAGTGCGTAAACTAAATTCAGGATGCCTTTCCAATCAACCAAAAAATCCAATCAACCAATCATTTCCTGCTGCTTCTTTTTCGTGCGAAAAAGGATGAAGAATGTTATTCTTTTCCGCCAGTTGGTAATCAAGTTTCCTAACACCCATGGTTGTTAAGCCACACATTCTGTGTTCCATATTTATAATATGTTCTACTAATTCTATTTCCTGTTCCGAGGTGAACACAGGGCGTTTACTGCCAAGGATCTTCTGTTCATTAGTTGCTACTATGTTCTTACCTTTAACACGTCTTTTAAGTGACATTCTAGGAACACTAAACCTTTTAGCTGCTGCTCGAATTGCTAAACCACCTTCAACTGCAACCATAGCCTCTCTCATAGCACTGAGATCCCAGTTTTGTCTTTCAGTTTTCCGTATGTAGCGATTAACCATCTAAAATAAAAAGAACATTATGTTACATATGTGTAGATCCAATTCCAACATTACTGTTATGGTCTTTAACAGAAAAAAAAAACTAATAAAAATAAAGGCATAATTCATATCAGTAATTTCTTTTCCTCTGTTAACACACACACACAGGAAAAAAAACCTTTATGTACTGAATTATGTTACTGAATCATTTAATAAATTTTAGAAGGATTTTGAAAGGATTGGAGGATTAGAAGGATTCATTAAATTTGAATTTATAGGGTTTTTGTGCAATATTTATAACCCCACTCAAATCTTTTATTTTAAATATTTTTCTTACTATTTCTTAGAATTATGAAATGTACAAATATAATTTTCTTACAATAGAAATATAGAAATTTTTTCGAATTGAAATATTCCGCCCCCCCCTCCCCATACGCCAAGAAATCTGAAAAAGATGCAAAGGCAAAAGAAATCATCCTTTTAAAAATATTTTTGTTTTGTGTAACCTATAATGCTTTTGGAACAAGATAAAGTAATGTATCTATAACTCATTCTAAACTGTATTACAACTAATCGATGTATTAAATGAATTTTATAACAAGTTATTTTAATGGTACTTATGAGTACCGTCAGTAGATAAAGGGTTAATTACGTATTATAAGAACCAATCTTGGTCAATTTTATACAAATTACATGGGATTGAAAGACTACCAAATAATCTAAGCTTAAGGATAATTAACATGGGGGGATGCTGCATATAGAATTCCAAAAATGTGCACCTACTTAAACGGGTTTAAAAACAAACGATACTTTTTTCAATTTCGGTTATTTGGGCCGCTCAAAGGGATAATTAAGAAATGTGATGTAAATAATACTGTTTTAATTAGATGATTATATATTTAATTTTATGTTTGGCCATAATTTGAATAAAATGTGCATCTTTCATGTAATTATCAGAACTTCTTAAACCCCCTTAACAATGTGCGTAAAATTACACTGTAAAAAAAAATCCGCAACGTTGCTGGGAAAAAATGGGCAGCTGAGTTGCCTATTATTTCCAAGAAACATTTTTTGAAAATGACTGGAACTTTACTGTATATGTTAAAATCTTTCTACAGAAATGCCAGTAAGTTTCCTGTGAAATACGAGGAATATTTCTGTTGACAGCAAAACATTACTGACATTTCACAGCATGCGGGATCCGCAGACGATTTTTACATTTCCAGTTGACAATTCTCGCTTTATTATCATTATTTGTTAGAATGAAAAAATATTTTGAAATTGACATCAAAATTATTATTTATAATTTACACGAAAAAATAAATTTTCAGTTAAAATTCAATAAAGTAAATATATATATGATATATTGTTTCTGAACTTTGCTTAAAATATAAAAATATATAAATGTAAATAATAATTAGAAAAAAAATCTAGACATAAAATATTTTGGATTTTCATAAAATACATATAAATTTTCATGAAAAAAAAAACCTAAACGTAATTGTATATTTTTTCCGAAAATAAAAAAAAAATGAAATTTGCAGCAATTCAAAGTGTCAAATATATATCAAATTTAAATCAAATTGTAATAAAGTGTTAAAATATAAAATTAATTAAAAAAGAAAAAAAGTCAAGAGGTAGCATCGTACTCGGGCCGTACGGGTGGCGTGCGAGCTTTCTGCGTCCACACCAAGAAAGACACGTTAAGAGCTGCAAACTAATGGGTATTTGAAACGTATGCTAAACCTCGGCATCTAATTTCTGAAAATCTAAGGACCATTTGAAGAAATCTTTTCACAAGAATAATTAGAGATAAGAACTCTAAAACATACTTTAAAATAATCAAAATCGGAGAGAATCATGTTTGATGGTTCCCTGGTTAATGGAGATCCAAATAATAGGTGTATTTTTTTACACGGTCTGTCGTTAAACATTCCACAGACAAGTACGAGAGATAATCTCTTAGCGATGTCACAGAGGTATTGTATTTTCATCTGAATTGTCTTGACAATAGAGACGTAAAGGATTATGTCGTCTATTGATTTATTTGCAGTCCATATTGATTTTTTTTACATTCATTTAAGGAATTCGTTTTCGACACTCGCGCGCGAGCAACGGATTATAGCAAAAATATTATAAATGGCGGCCGCAGCGTTTTGCTGTTTCCAACTTTTGTTCAGGAACGTTTCGGATAAGAAAACCAGAATTTCACAGGAAAAAGCTAAATTATTCTGAAAACCTGAGAAAAGGCGAAACGTTCCTGGATTTTACATGGAACGTTACCATTTTTTTTACAGTGCAGCAAAATCACTTTTTCGTGTCTTGTAGCACATTTTGGTCGCTTTTGAGTCAATTCATGGTTGACAATGATCATTCGTTGAGTGTAGAGAACGGTATTGTTTCAGCTGATTTTAAGAGCTCGTGGTACATGAAACCATTCTAATCTCACAAAAGGCACAATATTTTCTTCTTTCAAAAGTGATTCGGTTTTGCGGTCGACGTTGATGGTTTTCCTGGGTCAACGCTTGATCTTATGTTAGGACATTGCCACTGTTTCCACAAATATGCGACGATTTTCATTCACGTTTTTGTTATGACTGACTTTTGATTGACTGACTGATTTCTTTTGATTAAAATTGTGCGTAACGCACATACTCTTTATTTGGCCAGAAACTTGACATGTTTACCACACGAAAAAACGCAACGCTTAAACATGAATGGTGTTTCTAAAGGTATTGTCATAGCTATAAAATGACACAAAAAGTTAGACTGAAACAACCCGTTTATCCAGGGCCATATGTTGAAAAAATTAAGAATTATTAACCGCCACACTTGGTAATGAAAAAGCAATGGATTTTTAGTTAAACAACATTCAGTTATGCAACTGTAAATGTACGTTAATTTAAACTGTCTGTATCCCAATAGTTTTATTAAGTAGGAGGAATTGACGATAATAATCAGAATTATGCATTTTAAATGCGAAAGAAATTGAATGATGCTTTTCATATAATTCAGTTGAAAAAGAAAATTGATGTATAAAATCTGTGTTCATTTCAAACATCACCTCACATGTTAATATGCATTGTATGAAATCAGTTTTGTATTCTATAATAGACACGATTTAAACATATTCTTTATCAATCTAGCTCTTTAATATTGCAATCAGGGTCTTAGGGCCCCCCAAACAGTTTTGGCCAGGACACCGCGTAACGTTGCGCCGGGCCTGTCAATAGAGAAGTAGATATTATAAGTACAAAAAGTATTTCATATTACACTAAAACATCGCGGAACCGAAGTGATTAATGTATACCAGCTCGCTTAATGTAAATTTTTCCGATATTATTTTTTAATTATACTATATGAATATGCGTTTCATACTAATAATTATAAAAAATATATATATTGACAATCCTTTAATAAAATACATTTCTTTTTCAAAGTCTCAACCCAGTTTAATGTTTTAAAGCATTTAAGTTAAAACATTAAACTGAGTTATTCGGTTGAATATTCGTTTTATTTCCCTACGTTTTATAAATGCTATGCGTTGTTTACGTAGTATTAGATTGTTTCCCTAAGTTGCGTTTCACGCAAAATAGTTTCTGTGTTTAGTTAGTCCTCAAGAATTTTATAATCATTAATCTGAACACAATTTCTTAAAAGTATGTTAAACTTTAAATAAAGTTGTAGAGTTAATTTTGTATTGAAAGAATTTCCAATTTAAAATAGGGGTCTCTTAATCGATTTAGAATTGAGATAGAACCGATAAGTCTGCAAAAGTATACATACTTCAGATAAGCTTACTCTTCAGATGAGTGTAATACTTATGATGCGTTGATACTCCTTATTTAATTAACATAAAGGGAATTTTTGTGAAAAAAGCCTATCGCAAATTACTTTTTCTTTAATTAAATGCTGCATTGATTTAAAATTCGAAAAACATCAAGAGCTTTCGAAAAAATTAAGAATGAAACACCGTTCATATAGATGCATGTATAAAATAGTATTTGTATGATGAAAATTAAATTAATCACCAATAAATGATTTTTGGTACTGTCCTTGATGTGTTGTTAATAATGATTATCTTATGAAATATGTTAATTCACACATTTTTTGTGAAAGAAGACTTTCTTAAATTTCTTTTTAAATTTAATTAAATGTTGCGTTGATTGAAAATTAGGTAAACATCATGTGCTTTAAAAATATGACTGAAATTCATATGAACTTCAATTTTGTAGTTTCTGGCTTTCAGATATATAGATGATTTAAAATTTTTGAACTGGATTGCGATGTTTTGAGGATTTCATGTGACATTTGTCCTGATATGCTAATCTTGAAAAAAAAAATGAAAATAATAGTGCTGATCATTATCTTGATTTGAAAATAAACATTTCAAATGATATACACATTTCAATCTACAATAAACGGGATAACTTTAATTTTGAGGTTAACCAATTAGTTAAGTGAAGTTCAAATTTGTATAAACGCGTTTACATCAATTTTATCACATGTCAGATTTTTCGCTACTATAATCTCTGTTCGAATTAAAAAAAAAAAAAGAACTTTTTAATTTAACCAGTATTTTGTATTACAAAAATAACATTCCTTTGAATTTCATTAATAGATATCTAGACACACGGCAGTGTGTCAGCCAAGTTCGCCTGACATAGCCGTGTGTTATTTACACGAACCATTTCGAGCTGTTTTAATCAAATTTCAGTGCTCTACAACTGAAAATCTATGAGACCTACGTACTTGTTATACGAAATGGGTAGTAAGGCCACCCTAATTACCTAAAATCCAAAATTTTATGAATAACGCATAAATAGTTTCCGAGATAATGACATTTGAAAATGTCTGATAATCGGTAATTTTACCACTGACTGACTGACTCACTCACTCACTCATCAAAAAGACCTCGTATATCTACTGCAGCTACAGATTTCAAATTTGGTGCGAAGTTCGTTTACACTAGGGATGCACAACCTGTGGCCCACGGTCCAAAAGTGGCCCGCGATGGGGTAACGTGTGGGCCGCGAACTTCATCAATTTATAACTGGAAAAAATTGCAATTTTTGTCCAAAAGTCGCGGGAAAAAATCGTGAATTTCGTCAATTTACCGCGGGAAATTTTGAAAATTTTATTGGCCAAATAAGAATCTCGAATTTCGTTGATCGGGCGTGGAAAAATCTCGAATTTCGTTGATCAGGTGCGGAAAAATCGCGAATTTGGTTGATGAAGTACAGAAAAACCCGCAAATTTCGCTGATCGGGAGCGGAAAAATCGCGAGTTTTGTCGTTCGGGCGCAGAAAAATTGCGAATTTCATTAGTCGGTAACGGAAAAATCACGAATTTCGTTTGTCGGGCACGGCACTGAAAAATCATGAATTTTGTCGATCAGGCGCGGGAAAATCGCAAATTTTGTTGATCGGGAACGAAAAAATCATAAATTTTGTTGATGATGCGAGGAAATACTTTTGATAACTGCGGAAAAATCGTGAGTTTCATCAGTCGCGAGTAAATATCACGAATTTCGTCAATTTGCCACGGGAAAAAATTGCCAATTTCGTCAGTGAGTTAAGATTGGGGAATTTCGTAGATTGGGCGCGGAAAATCGCGAATTTCGTTTATCGGGTGCTGAAGAATAGCGAATTTTGTCGATAAGGCTCGGGAAAATAGCGAATTTAATTGATCGAACACGGAAAAATCGCGAATTTTGTCGGTCAGGCGCAGAAAAATCGCAAATTTCTTGATCGGTCACCGAAAAATCGCGAATTTTGTAGTTGAAGCGTGGAAAAAAATCGGAAATTTCGCCGATCGGGCACGGAAAAATCGCGAATTTTGTTGATCAAACGCGGGAAAATCGCAAAATTCGTTGATCGGACACGAAATAATCATCAATTTTGTTGATGATGCGCGAAAAATTGCGAATTTTCTTGATCGACTACGGAAAAATCGTAAGTTTCGTAAGTCGCGCGAAGAAAATCGCGAATATTTCGTCAATTTGCCGCGGGAAAAAATTGCAAATTTCGTCAGTCAGTTAGGAATCGCGAATTTCGTCTATCGGGTGTCGCAAAATCGCGAATTTTGTCAATTAGCTGCGGAAAAATCGCGTGTTTCGCCTGTTTATCGAGAATTTCGTCAATTTGCCGCGGGAAAAATTGCAAATTTGTCAGTCAGTTAAGAGTCGCGAATTTCGTTGATCGGGCTCGGAAAAATCGCAAGCTTCGTCGAACGTACACGGAAAAATCGCGAGTTTTGTCAATCGGGCTCAGAAAAAATCAGAAATTTCGTTGATTTGGCATGAAAAAATCGCGAACTTATCGATCAGGCGCGGAAAAATCGCAAATTTCGTTGACAGGCACAGAAAAATCGCGACTTTTTTCGATGATGCGCGGAAAAATTGAAAATTCCATTGATTGGCTGCGGGAAAATCGCGAGTTTCGTCAGATTATCGCGAGAACAAATCGCAAATTTCGTCAATTTACCATTTGAAAAAATCGAAAATTTCGTCAGAATCAGTTAAAAAACCCGAATTTCAATGAATCTCGTCGGTCAGGGGTGGAAAAATTGGAAATTTCGTTGTTCTTGCACGAAAAAATCGCGAGTTTCTGTCGATCGGGATCTGAAAAATCACGACTTTAGTTGGTCAGGCACGGAAAAATCGCAAATATCGTCAATCGGGTGCAGAATAATAGGAATTTCGTCGATCAGGTGCCTTTAGATAGCGAATTTCGTCGATCAGGCGCGGAAAATCCAAATTTCGTTGATCGGGGACGGAAAAATCACAAATTTCGTTGATCAGGCGCGTAAAAATATCAAATCTTGTTAATCGGCTCTTCCTGCCCCCTTCGTTCATAAAGTTCGCATTTTTTTTCGTCACCAGCCATTTTCATGCCTATGTTTGTTTTTTAGCACTTTTAATTAAACAAAATTTACTCCCCCGAATAATGTCCAGGAATATTATCACTCTTTCAAATTAATCCTTGTTATATATACAAACGTAAACTGTTGATATATCCTTCCCAACTGAATTGGATATGTTGACTGGGTATGGGAAGCTAGAGGGTTACCCCCCCCTCACCTCCCCGAATTAGAATTCTCTTCATGTGACTGATGTGGCCCTCGACAACCCAGACATTTTTTAAAGTGGCCCTTCTCTTAAAAAGGTTGTGCACCCCTATTAGATGAACGAAACTCTAAAAACATGCTGCGGATGACTGTAACAACATCTTAAAATTACATTACGATCAGCGATCTACCAATCCCGAATTTAGTTTATATTTGTTTCATATATTCTTATTCTTTTGTGCGGCCCTGTAAAACAACTATCAATAATCTATACAGTAAAACCTCTGAATAGCAGACACATGGAGAATGCAGAATTTGTCCTCTATTTGGAGGTGTCCGCTACTGAGAGTAAAACATGTACAGTTATTTAAGTGTTGGTTATTGAAAAAATGTCCGCTAAATAGAGGTATCCTCTAATCGAGTGTGTACGTTATGGAGGTTTTACCAGTAAAACCTCTGAATAGCGAACACCTCGGGAGGCCATAATTTGTCCTCTATTTGGAGGCGTCCGCTACTGAGAGTAAAAAATGTACAGTTATTTAAGGTTGGTAATCGAAAAAATGCCCTCTAAATAGAGGTGTCCACTAATCAGGTGTGTTCGTTACGGAGGTTTTACTGCATAATAATATCATCCTTTACAAGAAAATTGCATGCTGTATGATAGACAGATAGACATCCAGACAAAGATAACCTCCCGGAGCAATAAACACTCATGTCTTTTGTTTTAATCATTCACAATCGTTTCTAAATTTCGTTATACGAGTATTAAAAAAATCTGTTAATTTCCAGTCGATAGACTGACAACTATCTTTTAGCCTGAGTTTTTAGCCGGATTTAGCCTGTTGTATGTCATACAACAGGCCAGATTTTATACAACAGGCTAAAAACGGTCACCGTGGTACGGGGTACTGTATTATTATTTGTTTGCCCATTAAAACTGGTTGCCACGGGTTGTTGCAAGGTTTGTGATCACGTGGTTGAAACTGATCTATTCAATATTACTGCGTGCGTATTTTTTTTTTTTTTTTATATTTGCTCCATGTGTTCAAACCAGTTGTCTAGGAAAACATCCACCAGTGAAAGTGACGCACACCAAATTTCTGTGACGTATGCAGATAAATTGTGCTTTTTTATCAGTTTTTTTAATATAATTTTTAAACGGTTTGGAACTTATTTTTCATAGTAGGTGCATTCAGTAGGTGGTCCTCATAGGTACCTTCTGGTGCAATCAGAAACGAAATCCGACAAATAGTTTTTGAGTTATGCTTGACGAAAGGTTTTTATTAGGCTTTTTTTTTTTTTTTAGTAGGACATGGCGTTAATATCCATCGTAGCTGTAATGTGTCCGGACAGTAATATTTCGCTGAGTATTAGCCTTCGCTTCGCTCAGACAATAATGTGCTATATGTAATCTGTGTGGTTATTTGCAGCTGTAGCGCTTACCACATGGATTTTATTTTTATTTTATTTTATTTTACTTTTAGTTTTATGTTTAACCTTTTTTGAGCTTATATATATATTTCATCAATAAATAAAAATGGAAATACACCATAACTTATGGTGTATTTGAATTTTTATTTATTCATGAAATACATTTTGTTGCATTTAATATGAGCTGCTTTTTGGCACCTGTTAGGCAATAATTTTTTCTTTAATTATATATAATATATAATATATATATATATATATATATATATACATATATATATATACCGTACCTCTTATTTCTAAAAATTAATGTAATTTGGGCCTGGAGAATCTGGTTCCACAAATATTTTTCAGTGTCCACTGAATTTTTATTTGCTTGTTTCGCTTGAATTCAACATATGTTTTTATTTTTTCCCTAAAAGATGAAACTTCATTTTTAATTTGTAAACACTTATAATTTATGCATTCACTTTTGTAGATGATCATTTGTATTGGTTTTTAATGGTTATATATATATACGTGAGTGTGTGTATATATATACATACTAGCAGGCTAGGCCCGCTAAGCTGGCTTGTTTATCCAAACGAACCTTGGATCAAATAAAATGTATTAGTGAATTTAACATTGTGATTTAAAGCAATATGGAATATATGTCCTTTCGCATTGCTGAAAAAGATATGAACGCCATTGTACTATTATATTTTCTAATATGCAGACATTTGGTAAATAATGATAGTACAGTACGTTATATAATAAAACAACCCGTGAACAATTATTGAACTAATAATGCAAACAAACTGACAAAATCCATCCAGTAAAACTTTTTTAAAAGGCTGATCTTTCATATTGGGGTCCATCTGATTAGAGAACTTTCCCCATAATGCTATAACCAAGCAACGTGGAATAATACGCAATAATTTAAAACCTTCCCAAACATTGTCTAATCAACAAAGCAAGTATTATCAATATCCGCCATCTAGAACTTTTTGAAAAGTATAATCTTTCATAATCACATGATTATGGAACTTTCTGCCATTACATTATTACTAAGCAACGTAGAACAATATGCAAAATACTAAAACCATATGTGGATAGGTATTTAACTAATAATGGAATTCCTATCAAAATCCGTTTCGTAGGATTTTTTAAAAATGCTAAACTTTCATGATCGGGTTCAACTGATTATAGAACTTTCCACCACATCTCTATTATTAAGTAATGCAAAACGGTATAGTATATACTAAACTCCCTGTCTGAAAAATTATCTAACTAACAGGGAGAGTTCAATCGAAATCTATTCGGCTGAATATTTTAAAAAAGCTAATCTTTCATGATCGGGTTTGTCTGATTATATAAAATATAATTCTATGTCTAAGAAATGTAGAACTATATGTTATATGCTAAAATGTTCCTATGTTATATGTTATATGTTATATGCTAAAAATTATCTAGCTATCATTTTAATTCTCACCAAAATCTATTCAACAGAGCTCAAGTTATATGCAGCCGGGACGAATTTCCCATTTGCATTTTACCCTGGCATATATAGTAGAAGCAGAAGTAGATAGATAGATAAGAATATTGATTCTTAAAATTTATGAAACTGCAAGTTATTTCTTGTTGTCTCTGCTATTTTAAAGACATTTCAATCAGCGAGTATTGAGATTTACAATCATATCTACAAATGTATTTCATTTTGTACCAAAACATCGGTAAAATGATCCAATTTGGTGTGGGTGCGGATCACAGATTTTTCCTCATCACTTTTTTTTTTAATTATTTAAGGAAAAGTATTTTACCGTCTCAGTGGCAGCTTGAAGCTATATATCAGTTACTTTATTGTGTATTAAACGCCTCCACGTTGTATATTACTTCCACCATTAATGCAATCTAAAAGATCAGTACTTTTCCGTATATTAACGTCATTGTCGGCAAGCATAATAGCTGGCACCAAACGAAGCATTTGAAAAAAATTAACATTGTTGGCCGAAAGTAATCATTTAAAAAATGTAGCATTTTAAAATTACAGAGTTTCGAGAACCCTCTTATTAAATCATTACAAATATACTAAAGATAAAAACCCAAATAAATATGATGCAATAAAATATTTTTTTTCAAAATCGTCATTAAAAATAACGCACATGAAATTGTACGTGTTTCTTAGCACTACAGTAAACATTTCCATTTTTTTAATCATCGAAAAATGAAGTTATATTTAAATTTTACTTAATGATAAAAAATGTTTTCAATTCAAAAAAATAGTAAATTAAATTTTTTGCATGGTTATGATTAAATAATAATTAAAGCCAAAAGAAATTCGCGTACACTATATAGTAAGCTACAATGTTTGGCACGGTTTTACAATAACAAATTGGTACTTTTCTACTATAGGTGCCTCTGCGTTTTTATAAACAGCTTGGCGCAATTCGGGAATCAGAAAATGAGATTTGTTGCCAAATGATATAAAAAGTTAAGAAAACAAACTTGATGAAATGTTTTAACTTGTTTATATATGTATTTTGAATATATGTATATCATTAATGTTTTTTGTATACAAATTACTCCTGTTTCTATATAACATTAGATAAATAGCGTCTTTATGTTAAATAAATTACATAAACATAAAAAAATGCTTGTGTATATGAAATCAAACAGTGAATAGGTTGCCAGAAAATATGCCGCCAAATTTCCTTCTCCACCAAGGCTATTTTCTCTATTTCGCCAAAATCCCTATACTGGAAAAGTACCAAAAAATCTTTGCACGTTTAGGATTGAAATAAAGGGTGCAATAGCATACATTTTGGTATGGTGTTGGTATAACGTAAAAGTAACAAAAGGCCTCCAAAAAACTTTCTCCCAAATTACGTAAATTCTCTGTAAATTCGGTTATGGAATACATCCGCTTTAAAACACGCTATCAATTTAAACCTTTTCCTAAGTTCATTATGTGTCAAAACACTCCCGGTAACATACTCCAATTGTCTGTTATTGTCTGTTATGTCTCCAATTGCCTCCAATGCTCAATTATGTAACTTATCGGTATCAAATACACCAATTGTCTGTGGACTCGATTGTGTAATTTATCTTCTTAATTAATACATACTTTACAAATTACATCTAATTTCCAATTTTCCTGATTTTCAGATCAATGGTCACTGTTAGATGAAAATATGCTTGTCATTGTCGCGGTATTTTAGTTTGACCAAAGAAATATTATTATAATATTCAATGTTAGCAATATTTCTGTATATTTATAACAGTCCTGGGAGTTGCGTTTTTTTTTTTAATTATTTCCGTGATAGGTTGCATAAACAACCTCAAGTTAAAGCAGTACTTTTATGTTAGCCGGCCGCATGTCATTAATAACCTAATATATGATTAATAACCAAACGTTTATGTGATTAATAACATAATGATATATTTATTAAATAGTATATGTGGTTAATAAACAAATGTTTCCCCATCACCATTCATTTAAAGAATATTTGGAAATATATTATGTACCTTTAAAATATTCGCCTTTCACTCATTACATTCAAAATCCAAACTGATAAAAAATACAAATAATACTATAAAAAATAATTTAATCATGAAAGTATTGCTTCTAATTTATACATGTGAAAAAATAAAATATGCAATTGGCTAGATTTGCGCAGGGCTCATATAAAAGTACCGAAAAAAAAAATCCTCGCTTAGCGGGGTTCCACGATATGTGTAAGAGAAATTTAAAATGAAAAAATTTGTAAGGAAATTGTTACAGTTAAAAAATATACCACTCCGACGTCTTTTAGTGATTTACAGTCAAGTTTTATTGAATTCATTTTCGAATATTACCGGAAAATCGACGATGATTACTCAATTAGCAAAATTGTCATTCGAGATGTGTCATAAACACTTACTTTTTTTTTTTTTTTTTTTTTTTTTTTTTTTTTTTTTTAGCTTGGCGCAATTTGGGCTTCAGAAAGTGAGATTTGTGGCCAAATGATATGAACATCTTTGAAAACAAATAAAATGAACTTTTATACTTTTTATAAATATGTATTCCTATATGTAAACTTTTTATTTATGTATATTAATATTGTTGTTATTTATATACAATTTACTTCTGTTTTGATATAAAAAGAGATAAATGTCATTTTTATAGTAAATAAATTATATAATTATTGAACAGAAAATATGCATGAAATTTTTTTCTCGCCAAGCCCATTTCCTTCACCTCGCCATGGGCGAGAATTTTCCCCCATTGCTCTATGACTAAGCACTGTCGAACAATATATTATATACTAAAACTATCTCTGAAAAATTGCCAAATTAACAACGCAAATTCTATTAAAAATCGTTTATTATAGCTTTTTAAAAAAGCTAATTTTTGATAATCGAGTTCCCCAGATTACAGGATTTTCCCCAAAACGGTATGGCTGAGCAACGCAGAGAGATATGTTGTATACTGAAACCTTCCCTTGAAAATTATCTAATTTAAACAGTCCAAGTTCTATCGATATACATTAAGTTGAATCTTTTATAAAGGCTCATTTTTCATTATCAGGTTCATCTCATTAAGGAACTTTAAACCATAATTCGATACCACGCAACGTAGAACGACGTGTTATGTACTAAATCCTTCCCCGAAAAATTACTTATCTAAGTGTGCAAGTTCAGCAGAACTCTAGTTAAAATCAGACAAAACGAAATTTCCATTTGAATTATATATACAGTCGAATTCGGTTTTAGCGTCATTCAAGGGACCGCAATAATTATGACACTATAACCGAGTGACGTAATAACCGAGGTAGGGTCAGAAGCATGAAGTATAAATAAAGAACACATGCATACTACCCTATTTCATACCTTATTAAATAAGAATAGTAGTATAAATTACACTCGCTATATTTTTCCAAGAAAAAATGAATTTATTACTGTCTGACATGATAATAATGGAGCTTGGAGGGCACATTCGAAGAGAAAAAATGTTCAATCGAGCAAAATAATTTTTGTTCTATATCATCTTCAATGTGTGCGATAAATTAGATAGTTGTATCTGTGATTTGGAATTAATAAAAACATCACAACAAGCTTATTGCTTGCTGAACGTCATTGTTTCCAGGTGGTGTGCTACTTCCTAAATTTCATGCCCTTCTTCATCATCACTGACAGTTTCCTCTAATTTTTGTACTTCTTGTACAATTTCCAAATCAGATTTAAGTTCCGAAGTTATCAAATCGTCATCTACAGCAACAAACTCTTCCAAATTTCCATAAAAAGACAAATCATCATATCTTCTGAATCCATGATTCCACTCTGACAAAGGCTAATCTTCTTCATCTTCTCCTTCTCTTTGTGGAATTTCACTAACGCTTTCTTCTGTAGAAACAAAACCGGCATATCGAAATGCATTTCGAATCGTTTTTACTGTAACTCGTCTCCAGGCCTGATCCAAAAAATTATATGCATTTAAAAGATTTATGCTGCAAATCTTATGTTCGTCTGAGCATTTTGAAATGTGCATAAGCAGGCACTTCCGACAGTTGCTCTTAAGCCTTCTGATTACACCTTGATCCATAGGTTACAACTTGCTTGTACAAATTGGTGGTAGAAACATTAACTGTATTCTCTGTAAATTTTTCACATCGGGATGGGTAGGACAGTTATCTACTAAGAGTGGATTCTTTAAATTTTGTCTGCAGAGTTCCTTATCTCATCACCTCACTTCACCTTCAAACAACTTGGTTATCATCCAAGCCTTTCGACAGTATTGGTAGTTGACTGGAAGCGTTTTAACGTTTTAAAAACATCTTGGACGTCTAGACATTTCAATTACGGTCAAGGTTTTTTCCAGTCATGTTTCCGCAATCAAGAATGTAAGGCATATCACACACTGAGCAGACAAGCGATGAAAAAGAGTACAGCAAGATAAATTTCACCATGATAACAAAGAAACCGGTTTGAATGCTACAAAATGTCGCCTTAAGTTTTTGTCTGCTTGTCAGTTCAGTGTGTGAGCTGCCTGATTCTTTCCTTCGACAGCCTCCCACCAGAACACTTAGCGTTCTTAAATGAAAGAGTTTTGTAGGGAGTAAGCTTAAAAAAGAGGCCTGTCTCATCTGCGTTGAAAATGTCATTGTCTGCGTAGACTTGTCGAACTTTTGGCCATACTTCGCTTAGCCAATCTTAAACACACTTATATTCGACATTTTTTCTTCCCCACCTACCTTGTGAAACGCTATACTGTGACGCGCTTTAAATCGATCTATCCAGTCGTTGGAGCAAACAAAATTTGCATGCCCAAGCAACTTGGTAAGCTTTTCTGCTTTTGTCATCAGCATTGGACCACTGTTTAGTACGTTCATATTCCTTTGCTATTTAAACCATTTTAGCAATGCCCATCAAGGTCTTCCTTATCCGGCTTCCTCGTTCACTTAACCTTCTTGCCATTTTGTTCAAAGGCACTTAAAAGTGTCTCTTTGTTTTTCCCGATAGAGCACACAGCTGAATTTACTAACCCAAATTCTCGACAAACTTCAGCTTTCTTCTTCCCTTTATCCCAATGCAATAATAATGTTAACTTTATCTCCCAAAGAAAGAAATTTTCTTTTTACGGATGCCACAATGATAAAGTTTCTCCCTTCAAGCACGAGAGAACTGAAAACCAAACGAAGGATGTTACTGTCAGGTCAGAATCGCTATACCCTTTTATAATTTTTTCGGCCAAGCAACAAGTGTCATTTGATTCCTCCCTCTTTCTCCACATTATGTAATCTAATTGGTCTTCAACGCTATTTGTTTAGACAGACCTGTTCCCTGCCTACACCACCCCAGAGTTATTTCCTGCACAAGACTGCTGGACAGGTCCAAAAAATTGCGTATAGGTGTAAACTTGATCCAGGTGAGATTTCAATGTCTCCCATCTGTGACGAATTGGACTTCCTTGTTGTGAAAACAAAATACAACTGTCCCATTTTCTGAGAATAAATATATTAGTTTATGTATATTTTTGACGCAATAGCCGGGGTCGCCGTTTAACACTAAAACGCCCGGAAATTTTACTCAAGTTTCATAAAAATACTTCACATCAGAATTTTTATTTAGAATTATTTGAGTGATTTATTTAACGTAAATCTGCGTTTTTAAAATGTAACTTATTTTGTGAAAGAATTTCTGGTTCCAATTGACATTTAATTATATGGTCGGAGTCGAATCGACTCCTTCCGGGCGTTCTAGTGTTAAATTATGTCGTTATTTCCATGTTACCATAACATTGATGTCTATGGGAGTTTCGTGGGGGCTGCAGAATTTGACGTTATAACCGAGTTGACACTATAACCGAGGACGCTGTTACCGGGTTCTACTTTATATATATATATATATATATAATATATAAGTATTATTAGATTATTTCAAAAATGCTATTGTCTACTTGAAACATCACCAGTATTGTGAACGTCTCTCAGACCGAAGTCACGCTTATGTATTTCTGATTTAAAATTAAATAATTTGGCGATAAAATTAAATCGTAAATAAACATACAATATCTAACTCACAAATACCGTCATTTTTATAATTACATCTGCTAGTTTCTTCTGCAAGCCACATGATGGATGAGTTAGATAAAATTAAAATATTTCAAAAGTATATATTCTAAAAACACACTCAAAATATATATTAAACATTTAATTGCTAAAAAGGACGTCAAATGTTAATAAAATGCATTAAAATATCTTTATTAATGTATTTTATTAACATTTGACGTCCTTTTTAGCAATTAAATGTTTAATATATATTTCGAGTGTGTTTTTAGAATATATACTTTTGAAATATTTTTAATGGACGTATAAGAGAGCTTCTGTTTATAATTTAATAAAAATAAAATAAATAAAAAAACATGTTACTCAGATATTATCTTAAAAATTTTTCTGGTGCATTTTTTTAAACCTAACTCAAGAGATAAATTGCCAAATGTAGTTTAAAACTGAAATATTTCATATTGAATAATTTTTTACGCATTACGAACATTCCCTTTCTTGTTTATATTAAGTATTTTCGTTTTATAATACTACCACTCGTCAAAACTGTTTTTCGTTTTCTCTTTTTTTTTAAAAATAAAATTAGCAACAGTTTTTTCTGAGATGTACATCCTTTTCTATTCATTTATCAACGAAATTTATAGCCAATAAAATAATGGTAACTCTTTCGGCAAAAATAACAGAACTTACCGTCATAATTCTATAACTGATCTACGTAGAACGATGTGTTATAGCTTAAAACATTCCCTGAAATGATATCTATCTAACAGTGTAAGTACCACAAAATACATGCAGTAGAAGTCGAATTATAAGAAGCCGGAACGAAATGTCCGTTTCTATTTTATATATAGAAGTAGAAGTAGAAGGTTCTCGAAAATGTACCTACCAATTTCAAATGTTAATTACTCAGCTAACTATTAAATGTGATTATTTCAAGATTATGTGACACATTACTTGCATCGCGACATTTAAAAAAAATGTAATTGATGTATGCTATCAAAAAGAAAGGTTAAAACTAGGATCAAAGAACAAATACAACAAGAAAACTACATCTTTAGCTATACAATATAATAAAGACCCTTTACAGATTAATTTTAACTAGTTGGATGTGCCAATCCCAAAACTTTCTTATATCTTATTCATCTTAATATTCCAAAATGTAGTTACACATGCTAATACTTCAATATTATTAGTTCAATACTATACCAACTTTGATTTTCTTCTTAAATTTCTGCTTCAGTCAATTAAACGTATTAAAAATGAGTTAATCTATATCATGATATTTGCTAAAATTAATAGTTTTTCCTTATTCTGTTGTTATCAGCTGTTTGCGAATAGCCGGCTTTGAAGGAAGCGAGTTCCCGCCGCTGCACGAGCCGCCGATTGACAATAGAACTACGAAAAATCAAGAAAAGTATACAAAAATCACTATCACAGAGTACCCTTACCGCACAATATTTCCAAATTAAAGGAGGAGCTGTTGGCCAAAGCCAAAAACATGCACAAAAAATTTGGTTTAATTGTATGCATAATTTTATACACTTTTCGATGGTACGATAAAGAAAATGCACAAACATCGCTATTACAGCTCGCCCCCCCCCCCCCTTCCTTTATTTTCAAATTCAGAAAGGACTTGCTTGCTACAGCCAGAAACATGCACAAAAAAATTGGTTCAATTCTATGCATCACTTCATACACTTTTCGATGGTACAATAATGAAAATGGCACAGACATCGCAATTATAGTGCCCCTCATGGCGGAATTTTTTCAAGTTCAGGGAAGACCTACTGATCACAGCCTTACACAAACACAAAAAATTTGGTTAAATTGTATGCATAATTATATACGGTTTTCGATGGTACAATAATGAAAATGGCATAGACATCGCTATTACAGCACCTCCTTCCGGCAGATTTTTTTCAAATTCAGGGAGGACTTGCTTGCCATAGCCAGAAACATACACAAAAAAATTGGTTCAGTTTTATGCATAACTTCATACACTGTTCGATGGTACAATAATGAAAATCGTACAGACATCGCAATTATAGCGCCCCCTTCCTGCGGAATTTTTCCAAATTTAGGGAGGGCCTTCGTGCCATGACCAAAAACAAACACAAAAAATTTGGTTCAATTCTATGCATAACTTCATACACTTTTCGATGGTAAAATATTCAAAATGGCACAAAAATCGCACAAAAATCGCTATTACAGACCACCTACCGGCGATTTTTTTCCAAATTAAGGAAGGACTTTCTTGTCATAGCCAAGAAATTAAATTTTTTTTTCTTTCAATTTTATGCATAACTTCATACATTTTTCAATGGTACAATATTCAAAATAGAACACAAATCGCTATTACAGCGCCCCCTACAGGCGAAGTTTTTCCAAATTCAATGAGGACCTGCTTGCCATAGCCAAAAACTTAAAATAAAAATTTGGTTCAATTCTATGCGTAACTTCATACACTTTTCGATGGTACAATATTCAAAATCGCACAAAAATCGCTACTACAGCGCGCCCTACCGGCGAATTTTTCCAAATTCAGGGAGGACCTTCGTGAGATGACCAAAAACAAACACAAAAAATTTGGTTCAATTCTATGCATAACTTCATACACTTTTCGATGGTAAAATATTCAAAATGGCACAGAAATCGCACAAAAATCACTATTACAAGCCCCCTACCGGCGATTTTTTTCCAAATTCATGGAGGACCTGCTTGCCATAGCCAAAAACTTAAAATAAAAATTTGGTTCAATTTTATGCATAACTTCATACACTTTTCGATGGTACAATATTCAAAATCTCACAAAAATTGCTATTACAGCGCCCCCTACCGGTGTATTTTTCAAAATTCACAGAGGACCTGCTTGCTGTAGCCAAAATCTTAAAATGAAAATTTGGTTCAATTCTATGTATAACTTCATATACTTTTCGATGGTACAATATTCAAAATCGCACAAAAATCCCTATTACAGCGGCCCCTACCGGTGATTTTTTTCAATATTCAGGGAGGACCTGCTTTCCATAGCCAAAAACTTAAAGTAAAAATTTGGTTCAATTCTATGCATAACTTCATACACTTTTTGATGGTACAATGGCGACAGACAGACGGACAGACGGACAGACGGACGGACGTACAGACAAACGGACAGACAGACATTTTCTATAAACGTTTTTTGGGATCTCTGACCCCTAAAACGTGCAAATCCGTCGAAAACCGGAAGTCGAAAAAAATTTCGATTACAATACTTTCTTCTATTGAAGATAGAAGAAAGTAAAAATAGTAGAATATTTTATCCTTCAAGATTTTATTTGCCATCCATTATCCGAGAATCAATAGAAATCTTCATACGCACTGAGAATATATGCAATGATTCAGCCTCCATAGAACTTCCTAAAATTTGGGAAGAGATGCTGTACAGAAAAATGAAACAATAGTATTAAACAATTCACGTTCACAAATATCCATCTTTAATATTGCAGTGAATTTCCTTATGTTTGAGCTCACGTGATTTTTGTTTACTAGTTTTCAATTAAACATTTTTTTTCAATTTAACATTTAAACAAAACAAACAACATAATAAATATATCCTTTCTGTTTAATACAGCTTCACAAATGATTCCCTGATAAAAGATTCCCCACGTTTTATCAAGCTAAGTTAAAAAATTACCGACCTGTATTTTTACTTTCTTCTATCTTCAATAGAAGAAAGTATTGTAATCGAAATTTTTTTCGACTTCCGGTTTTCGACGGATTTACACGTTTTAGGGGTCAGAGATCCCAAAAAACATGTTTATAGAAAATGTCTGTCTGTCTGTGTGTCCGTCTGTCCGTCTGTCCGTCCGTCGGTCCGTCCGTCTGTCCGTCTGTCCGTCTGTCCGTCTGTCTGTCGCCATTCTACCATCAAAAAGTGTATGAAGTTATGCATAGAATTGAACCAAATTTTTATTTTAAGTTTTTGGCTATGGCAAGCAGATCCTCCCTGAATTTGGAAAAAATTCGCCGGTAGGGGGCGCTATAATATCAGTTTTTGTGCGAATTTGAAAATTGTACCATCCAAAAGTGTATGAAGTTATGCATCGAATTGAACCAAATTTTTATATTAAGTTTTCGGATATGGCAAGTAGGTCCTCCCTGCATTTGTGAAAAATTCGCCTATAGGGGGCGCTGTAACAGCGATTTTTGTGCGACTTTGAATATTGTACCATCCAAGAGTGTATGAAGTTATGCATAGAATTGAACCAAATTTTTATATTAAGTTTTCGGATATGGAAAGTAGGTTCTCCCTGAATTTGGAAAAAATTCGCCGGTAGGGGCCGCTGTAACAGCGATTTTTGTGCGATTTTAAATATTGTACCATCCAAAAGTGTATGAAGTTATGCATCGAATTGAACCAAATTTTTATTTTAAGTTTTCGGATATGGCAAGTAGGTCCTTCCTGCATTTTGAAAAAATTCGCCGGTAGGGGGCGCTGTAACAGCGATTTTTGTGCGATTTTGAATATTGTACCACCCAAAAGTGCATGAAGTTATGCATAGAATTGAACCAAATTTTTATTTTAAGTTTTCGGATATGGCAAGCAGATCCTCCCTGAATTTGGAAAAAATTCGCCGGTAGGGGGCGCTGTAATAGTGATTTTTGTGCGATTTTGAATATTGTACCATCCAAAAGTGTATGAAGTTATGCATAGAATTGAACCAAATTTTTACTTTAAGTTCTTGGCTATGGCAAGCAGGTCCTTCCTTAATTTGGAAAAAAATTGCCGGTAGTGGGCGCTGTAATAGCGATTTTTGTGTCATTTTGAATATTGTACCATCGAAAAGTGTATGAAGTTATGCATTGAATTGAGCCAAATTTTTTGTGTTTGTTCTTGGTCATGGCATGAAGGTCCTCCCTGAATTTGGAAAAATTCCGCCTGAAGGGGGCGCTATAATTGCGATGTCTGTACCATTTTCATTATTGCACCATCGAAAAGTGTATGCTGTTATGTATATAATTGAACCAAATTTTTTGTGTATGTTTCTGTCTATGGCAAGCAAGTCATGCCGGAACTTAAAAAAATTCCGCCAGAGGGGGGCGCTATAATTGCGATCTCTGTGCATTTTCATTATTGTACAATCGAAAAGTGTATGAAGTTATGCATACAATTGAACCTAATTTTTTGTGTATGTTTTTGCCTTTGGACAACAGGTTCTCCTTGAATTTGGAAATATTGCACGGTAAAGGGGTTCTGTGATAGCAATTTTTGTATACTTTTCTTGATTTTTTTAGTTCTGTTGTCCATCGGCGGCTCGTGCAAAGGCGGGAACTCGCTTCCTGCTAAGCCGGCTATTCGCAAACATCTGATAACAACAGAATAAGCAAAAACTATTAATTTTAGCAAATATCATGATATAGATTAACTTGTATTTAGTTCGTTTAATTGACTGAAGCAGAAATTTAGGATGAAAATTAAAGTTGGTATAGTATTGAACTAATAATATTGAAATATTATCATGTGTAACTAGTTTTTGAAATATTAAGATGTATAAGATAGAAGAAAGTTTTGGGATTTGCACATCCAACTAGTTTTTATTTAATTGAGATAGATGTTTACTGAAAAAAAGTTAATGAATCTTCGAACAAATATTGACATGATTATATTGCATATATATGTTGGTGACCAATATTGCGTCAACTTTTCATTCATCAGAAATACGACAATAAAAACCAACATCGAATAAATGCTGGCTTTATAGGGGAAATAATGGACTGAAATTAATTATTCCTTGCCTATATTGCACAGATACTGGTGAAATATGTACATTCAAGTGTTAGGGTAATACTTTTTATCATTATTGAAAAAAATTACCAATACAAAAAATATTACCCAAAATCAACTTACCTCAAGCTCGTTAAGTTTTATTACATTACAACAAAAATACCCTAAAATCTATCTTCAAAACCTTAACGTTTGCAGTCATTTGCCGATAGAGTAAGAATTTTCTTTCAATTAGTTGATTTACAAATGATTCACTGATAAAAAATCCACAATTTTATCAAGCTATGATAGAAAACTATAGACTTATAATTTGTTCTTTAATTGCTATATATCTTATGAGGTGAAAAAGCTAATGAGTATTAACCCGGGAGAACTCGCTGGATGAGATTTTCTCTCACAGTCGTACTTTTTTAAGACTCTTATTTAAATCATTTTTCATTTTAATTAAAATTTCAAAATGTTTTTCAATTATTTTACCTATTTTGTGAATAAAAGTACTAAGCCATCCAAAAAAAGTTGATATTATATGAATGTAAAGTAAAAGAAAAGCAATTGGGCATTCTCACTAGCGAGTTCTCCAGGGTTAAATAATGAATTGATTATATCGCATATATATTAAGGGCACAATATTTCTCCGACTTTCCATTCATCAAACATACGTAAAATGAAAAACATCTATTGTATATTCTTTAAATATTTGTTTTACATTGGAAAGATTGGAGTTTATTAAATAAATTATGCACCAATATTGGTAAAATCTATACACTCCAATATTAGGTCAATATTTCCAGGGGCGCGCCGACCCAGTGTGCAAAGTGTGCATCGCACACAGGCGCCGAAGTAGTGAAGGCGCCAAAGATTTCAGTTGAAGAGAAAATACTTTTAAAAAATCCTTAATTTAATTATACTAAAATGTATTATATTTTCTTGACATCTGGATTATGTGTTGTAGATTTGCCTGACAAAAACTTACTTATAAATATTTAGTGCCCTTTTTAAAAAATTTATTTCGTTTTATTCTACTTCTGAGTCAGCTAATAAGTGATTTAGACGCATACCTGTCCAACCTTTTAATAAGCAGAGGCGCAGCACCCCAAGTTTCCTTACCACAAGGGCTAAATTCCACCAGTTTTTGTAATTTTTAAATAGCAATCGTCACCTTACTGCAGAATTTCTGTCATAAATAAGATGAAAATTACTATTAGGAAATACTGGTAAAAGTTTCCTCTGCGATAATCAGGCCATGAATAGTGGTAGACTTAGTGGTCACAAGAATCTTATATGATGCAGATACATGTCATCGGTGATAGCCCTAATTCCCTTCGACACAGAAACTCTATGTAAAAATAATTTTCAAAAACAATATAAATTTAAAACTAGATTTTTCGGAAGGGCAACCTATCTCAAAAGTTTTGTAGAAGGGGGCAGAAACCTTCAAATTAATAAAATTAAATGATTAACACTAAATAACGGTCACTCGTAACAATTAAAAGAACATCATTCAAATATTATTGATTTTAAAGAAAGCATCCTTTAAAATGGACTTTTAATTTTAAAAATAGCTAGTAAGGGAGAACATTCGAATGGGCGCCACCATGGCGTCCGAGGGTGACGTGTTGAACAACCCCGAATAGAGAATCAATGTAAAACCAGAACTCGACCAGAACATAAACTTAGATGCTACAGAGAATAGAATAGAAAAAAAAATTCAATTTAGGTATAAATTGTTAGGTGCCAGAATCCTTGAAACAAAAACTCTTACAATATCGCAGACTGTTATTGACTTATTTTAATTCATTTTCTGTTACTTTCTTTTCAGGGTCACATATGCAAGTGTTTCGGCCCAACCCTGCATAACTGCGGTTGATGTTGGACTTTGGCAACTGTATATGTATCGGTTTTTCGCGCACCCTTTTTTCTCTCTCTGTCATGTTTTCTTATGGAAGAGAAGAGGTGCCTTTTTTCCCTCTCTCTCCATCCTGTATAACCCAGAAGCATTATTAAATATTTAAATGGAAAGAAAAACAGTTTCGGTGCTTAAGCGTGTACGTTATATATTGAAAGGGAAAATATTAACAAACAGAGCCTTATTTTTTTGTACACTTTAGGAAATCATATTGTGAAATATGCCCAAGCATCTACTGACGGTTTTCATTCATGGATCGGGGCGGACCCTGCTACATTTTGAGGTAAGCAAAATTCCTTATCTCTCCTTTTGTTCTTACTTTAAAAAATTGATGTATTAGAATATATAAGGATTAAAAGGTCACTCCTAACAACATAAATAAGTTCGGAGCTACAATGATGTTTCTAATATGAACAAAAAAAACATACATTTATGAAAAAAGAGTTTTAAATTCCCGTGAACTTTATAACCTACTTTCCTACTAACCGATCCGCCAGGCATTGCTCGGGCTCGGGCCAATGATAATAATCTTAAATATGCCTGAAATCAAATGTTGAACAATTTTATACTTTTTCCCAAACGAACCTATAGATGGGTGGGTTGGAGGGTGGGGATTGTCTTCAGCAGCATACACCAGACGGGCTACTCACTGTCAGGCTTGTTTTGATTTTATAATTTTAAGCGGAAATGTTTCCAAACGAACGTCAACAGAACTACCTTCGGCAGGGTACAACCTCGAATTTGTATGATTTTCATTTTTAAATGAAAATCCATTCAAAGGAAGCTCGAGTTGAAGTCCCGCTGCCTTCAGCAGTGTACACCTGTTGTACTATCTACACTCTGGTCGGATTTTTCAAGCTAACCTCAAATTTGCATTTAATTTTTGGCATTTAGACTTCAAAAGTTTCAAAAATTATTGATAAAACATAAATATTATAAAATGCGCACCAGCCCTCGCTTTTTTAAAACACGAAATGATATGCCTTCCTCAGCGTACATGGGGTGGTGCTAACTATGCTCCGAACTGATTTTTCATGCGAACCTCGAATTTATATTTAATTTCTGGCATTCAGATATATAAAACTTTCAGTTCTGACAAAAAATTCTTGATAAAGCATAACTAATATAAAAGGCGCATCATCCCCTCACTTTTTTAAAACGCGAAATGATATTCAAAGCATATATCTTTTAAACGGGAAATGATATCTTGAGAAAACTTGCACCCTTGCATCGAGAGAAAAAAGTCTCTGGGAATCATTAAAATGACTTTAAGATTTTTTTAAATAGTAAACATTAATATTTTTTCACACCAGAGATAACATTAAATACCAAGAATGTATTAATAGTTTATGGGGTTTTTTTTTTTTAAGTTTGAAACTTTGTAAAAATAGAAAAACTTGAAAATTGACGCCACTCGCGGCCAAATAAAGAGGTTTTTTGAAATATTAACGAAAGATACTGTTGGAATCGGAAAGTTAAGACGATTTTCTTTTTTATTTTTTGAAACTCTATGGGGACCCGGCCATCGCAATTTCAAAATGCAGTAAAAATCGAAAGCTAATGTCAGTTTGAAGGACCGCTTAACTTTTGGGGAAATGCACAGACGTGAACACTTTGAAGAAAGACAGATCACCATTTTGTGATGATCATTACGGCTTTTAATTAAAACTAGCAGGAATGACCGAGCTAAACTCGGTCAAAATTAGCTTTGTGTTTATCTCGATATTATTCCAACTGAATCATTCTTGCTGTTTTAGATACAATTAGTTTGACCCTTAGCCACAGTGATCCAAAATGACTCACTAATCGAATTTTATCGAATATGAGACTTAGCCCAATGCTCTCTTCTCGAGGCTGAAAACGATGGAATGTAAAATTTAGTGAAAATCGTTAGTGATTTTCTAAATAAAATTAGCTTGACCCACGTTTATTCAAAAATGTCCTACTGATAGAAATTTATCGAACATGCGACCTATTCCTATGTTCTTCACGTACTAGGAAACGGTATAATAAAACAAAATTGTCAAAACTGTTTGAACCTTTTTGAGATACAGTTAGCTTGACACTCACCCATTATGACCCAAAATGACCCACTAATAAAATTCTCATGAGCATGCGACCTGCCCCAATGATTTTCTTGTGCCCAGAAACGGTACATTACAAAGTTTTGTCAAAATCGTTTGAGCCTTTTTTTATGTACTGTTAACTTGATTAACCATTAGGACCCAAAATGACCCACTGATTGAATTTTATTCAGCAACCCAATGGTCTTATGCCCGAAAACGGTATAATACAAAATTTTGTCAAAATGTTTTTAGCCGTTTTTCAGATACAATTAACTTGACCTGATCCATTGTGACGCAATATGGCCCACTAATCGAATTTTCTTGAACATGCGACCTAGCCCAATGGTCTTCTCCAGCCCGAAAACGATAGAATACAAAATTTAGTCAAAACCTTTGGAATCGTTTTTTAGATAAAATTAGCTTGAACCACAGTGACCCAAAAATGACCCTTTGAATTTTCTCGAACATGTCACTTAGCCCAATGGTCTTCTCGTAATTCAAAACTGTAGGCTATAGAGTTTAGTGAAAATCGTTAGAGCCGTTTTTAGATAAAATTAGTTAGACCTGCACTGACTCAAAAATGACCCACTAATTGAAAATTAGCGCCCTAGCACAATAGTCTTCTCGTATACGAAAACGGTTGGAAACAAAATTCAGTCAAACTCGTTGGAACCGTTTTCTAGATAAAATTAACTTGATCCACAGTGACCCAAAAATGACCCACTAATCGAATTTTGTCGAACATGTGACTCAGCCCAATGGTCTTCTCGTAATCCAAAACTGTAGAATATAGAGTTTAGTGAAAATCGTAGAGCCGTTTTTTAGATAAAATCTACTTAACCCATAGTGACCCTAAAATGACCCACTAATCGAATTTTCTCGAATATGTGACCCAGCCGAATGGTCTTTCCGTGCCCGAAAATGGTAGGGTGCAAAATTTAGTCAAAATCGTTAGAGCCGTTTTTAAACTAAAATTTACATACACACACACAATTTTTGCTCGTATTATAATATAAGATTCCTGCTAATTCCCCAAAAAGGAAAAATCTAAACCTCAGGTACATTTGGACCTGCTATGGTCTATTCTAATCCAAATTTTCAGACCTGTACGTGTGGTAGATTTTCTTAGCCATCGTCAACACATACAGACAAACGACTTCTATTAATATAGATATGCAAATTAGAGAGGGCAAGGACAAGAAACTTTATTTTATTAGTACAGATGCAATCGATTGTTTTTGTATTGCATTATTTTCTCCGGGATAATGGAGTTTTCCCGTTTAACCATTTAAAAACATTGGGGTAAAAACTGTTTAGCAGGATTCTTTCATTGTTTATGTTTTAATAACGCAGATTTCGAAAAATAACCTTTGTGTTATTCAATCTTAAATTTTCTGCCATTGTATAAACCAAATATTTCTATTTGAAAACATGTGTACTAAAATAAAAAGATCGTACAAACACTGAGTACTTTCAACTATATACGTAAAGTGCGTAGCCGAAGTCAAAGAGTTAATGCAGGATTCTGAAACAGATAGGTTCTATTTTCAAAGGCTTTACTGTGTTCCGAATTTTATTTACATAGCTGCTAACCTTCCTTCTTTTTCAAGTAATTTAAACGTGTCTGACACAACAAATTTTATTTAGTAAATGAAATAAAATACGAACCCCATAGAAACAAGACAAATTTTATTAAATAAATTTTCTGGTTCAAAAACCTTTATTTGACTGGGGAAAAACCCAGAAGGATGGCAGCTATGCAGTTCATACTCACAGATTTTTTTATAAATTTTTTTTCCGGTGGGGTGGGGGGGGGGGTGAGGGGTGGATAGGGCGCCAAGTAAATTTCTGCACACAGGCGCTGGATACTATTGGCGCGCCCAATATTTCATATCACTATTGCAATGAATACAAGAAATATTCGCCAAAAGTCTTACTACTGCTCTTTAATTTTTATTATAGTGGAGATAAAATACGCTATCTACATAACCTTAACTTTTTTAATCATTTGCAGATACGGTAAGCATGTCCCTTGGATTTTACACTGCTTCACAAATGATTCATTGATAAAAACTCCACACCTTCGTATCAAGCTAAGTATTTAGCTTCATATCTAGAAAATTATCGACCTAGTATAATTTGCTATTTAATTGCCATATATTTTTTGTGGTAGAAAAAGCTAATGACTGTTCGATTGAAGGGTGAGATAAAAATCATTAGTCAAGGAACGTCAGTCTGTGTTCAGCTGAAAGAAGGCGAAAAGAAATCAATAATACCTTAATCGCTGCAGAAGCAGTATGCCGCTGAAAACATTAAAACACCGCCCAAGCCTTCCCCAGCCTATAATTTCCTTCCTGAAAAAGGTATGTGTAATGATTTCAGAATGATATTGATGTTGAGTGTGTGAACGGGAAAAGTTCGAGAGTTGCAGGAGATGAAATGGTCGATGGTTTTTGAATATTTCTGATAATACTTAAGTATAGGAAAAGCAAATTACTGCGCGCAATAAGGATTTGCGTATAAATTACATAGCATATGAGGTCGTTTTTCATAATATTGAAATATTAAAGTTTCGTGGTAAATAACTTGATTTTATTGATGATCTGAAAGATCATTTAAATTTTATCGAAACATGAATTAATGGTACATAAGATAAAATAATCTGTGATTTCTGAGTATTTTTCATTATGTCCTAGTATGTATAAATGGCAGAATGTAACAGACAATAAAATTTTCAAATAAATTACATATATCAGATTTCATATTATCGAAACATTAAAATGTGGTGGACATTTAACGAGATTTGGTTTATTAAAAATCTTAAGGAAATTTTAAAGATCATAAAGAAATCTGACAGAGATCGTAAAGAAATCTGAAAGAGATCTTAAAGATCTTTTAGAAATCTTAAAGAAGTCCTAAAGAGATCTCAGAGAGATCTTAAAGAGATTTTAAAAAAATCAACAATACCTTATTCGCAGTAAGAGCAGTATGCCGCTGAAAACATTAAAACATCACCCAAGCCTTCACCATCCTATATTATCCTCCCTGTAAAAGATATGTGTAATGATTTCAGAATGATATTGATGTTGAGTGTGTGAACGGGAAAAGTTTGAGAGTTGTAAAAGATGAAATGGTCGATGATTTTGAATATTTCTGATAATTACTTAAGTATATAGGAAAAGCAGATTACTGCGCGCAATAAGGATTTGCATATAAATTACATAGAATATGAGGTCGTTTTTCATAATATTGAAATATTAAAGTTTCGATTAAAATAATATGGTCGTATAGATGATCTTAAAGATCCTTTAAATTTTATTGAAACATAAAGTAGTGGTACCTAAGATACAACAGTCTGTGATGAACATTATGAATATTTTTGGTTATGCCTGTCATATATGAATTCCCGACTGCAACAGACAAAAATGTTTTCAATAAATTACATATATTTTCATATTATCGAAACACTGAAATGTGTTGTAAATTCTACGAGATTTGGTTTATTAAAGATCTTAAGGAAATCTTAAAGATCTGAAAGAAATCTTAAAGAGGTCAGAAATGTGTTGGAAATTTTACGAGATTTGGTTTATTAAAGAAATCTTACAGATCTTAAAGAAATCTTAAAGGAATCTTAAACAGATCTTAAAGAGATCTTAAAGAAATCTTAAAGAGATTTTAAAGAAATCAATAATACCTTAATCGTTGCAAGAGTAGTATGCCACTGAAAAAATTAGAACACCACCCAAGCTTTTCCCATCCTATAATTTTCTTCCTGAAAAAGGTATGTGCAATGATTTCGGAATGATATTGATGTTGAGTGTGTGAACGGGAAAAGTTCGAGAGTAGCTGGAGATGAAATGACTGATGGTTTTTTAATATTCTGATAATACTTAAGTATATAGGAAAGCAGATTACTGCACAATAAAGATTTACGTATAAGTTAAAAGGTATATGAGGTCGTTTTTCATAATATTGAAATATCATAGTTGATAAGCTGAAAGATTATTAAAATTTTATCAAAACATGAATTAGTGGTACATAAGATAAAATAATCTGTGATTTCTGAGTAATTTCAGGTGAGTTCGTAATTATATAAATTCGTAGCACCTATCGTTGTCGTCTGGTCAGTCCGTCTGTCTGTCCGCATATAACAGCGCAAAAACTATGCACCAAATGACTTGAAATTTAATATCTATAATCGTTGCAGAATTTTATTGGGTCATTTGAAATTTTATGAAAACTGAATCAAAACTTAAAAGGACATTAAGAAAAGTTTTCTTCATTCTATTAAATCCTATCATACGTGATTAATTCAATGAAAGGTAATTATCCTAGGCTGCCACGATGATTTCCTTCTATTTAAGATGGAGTTATATTATTTCGGTATTACTGAATTTAATATATATAATCATAATAAATTTTGTATTCGTGCATTTTTTCATACGAGTGCAACAGCTATTGCACTAAGATCTGAATATTTGTAAAACTAGTTATAGTACGAACTCACCTCATTTGCCACTTTTGAAGCATAATTTACGTCTTGTTAGTTATGCCCTTGTATAAATGTATGTATGTATTGTATATATGTATATATGTATTGTATGTATGTATTGTCCGATTGCAATAGACAATAAAATTTTCAAAAAAATTACATATGTCAATTTTCATATTATCGAAACAATAAATTGCGATGAAATTTTAACGAGATATGGTTTTATTAAAGACCTTAAAGTTTAGCTGAATTACGTTACAAAAGAAATTAGTCTGTGGAATATCAATTAATACAAACATGTATTATTACATATCTTGTTAATAAGACATTAACTGAAAACCGTGGTGTGATACAATAAAGGCAGAAAAGCTTTTTAATCAGGTCCCGATTAACCTCCGAATGTATCGGAAATGATGGGCTTAGCTTTTGCACATATACTTCATTAAACAGCTTTTTTTTATTCTCTTCATATATATCAGATTTATTTAGTACATGCAGATATTTCATTCTCAACTACCCAGATGGTTTTTAACCAGTAAGGTACCTGTACACAATATGGACATCCTAAGGAAAATTGATTTTGTTCACCCCCGTGTACACGTCATACACTGTTAAAAATTTTACAGCATTCTGGCAGGTCATTCGACCGTTTTTTGAAAAAAGATTTCATAACCATAATTTAACTATATTCTAACCATAAAATGGCCAATAATATGGTCAGAATAGTGTTGAAATTACAGTTGTGTAGCCGTTTTCGGAAAAAACGGTCAAATGACCTGCCAGAATGCTGCAAATTTTTAACAGTGTAGGACTCCAAAAATATTTGACCACTATCCCTGGACTGTTGACTATCATTATTAAAATTAGCGACCTTGTAATTATTCTGGTTTAATTTTAATGATAAAAACAAAAAATGTTTACAGGTGTCCATATAAGGAACCACCTTTCCCTATTATACGCATGAATGTCCATATTAGGTACAGGTGGCTCCTTATTGACCTGCTACACAGGGTGTATGGAAGAGCCACTCTTCAAAATATTATGAAATAATATAGTTGCTTTTGCTTAGCTTTATTGCATCCGTCTGCAGAATTTACATCTGTTATTGCTCAGTCCTCACAGGATGGACAAATAAAAACTACATCATGGACGGTAAGTCCCACACAGCGCTCATGGACTCTTTGAAGTTGCGCATGTGATACATAGCCGCATGTCTGCAACAGCATCAATACTGCATAAGAAGCAGTACCAGCTCTCCTTTGTTGAGAAAGTCATACCTCTGGTACCTGCGATTTCGCCGACAGATATACTACTGATACGACGCTTCTTTTGATTCTTCTGCAAGGGCTTTTTGGAGGATTGTTCAGATGACATTAAACAGATGTTTTACAAATTTGTGAATCTGAAGATTCACTTGCTGTATTTCCAATGTGGACATAAGGTGTCCATATTGGGAATCAGGTATAGTTTTAATAAATCTTGTAATAAATAGACAAAGAAAACATTTTTAAGCAGTATATGCAATAGCAGTCCAAACGGTTAGTTATTAAAACGGTCAGTTATTACGATCAGCACACCACGAAACAACAAGTTTCCTTCCAAATGGCGAACAGCGCCCTTTTTTGCACCTTCCAGGCTTAATTATCTTTTCAACTGCTTTACTTCACGGACATGTAGCGCCATCTCTCGATCAAAATTGTTACTTTTAAAGATATTAGAAGTGTCCGTATTCATAGCACTGTCCATATTTGGTACAAGTACCATATATGAAGAGGTCAAATGATTGGTATACAGCTTATTGATCTCATTCTGACTTCCCGGTTGGATAAATCTCCTGAAGTAGTGTTGTGTATTTTCATGTATTAGGCAAACACACATTTCCAAAAAAAAAATTGCAAAATGCAAAGTAAAAAAGTAAGAAAAATCATGCGTTAAGCATAGATTATGAAACACTTTTCAACACTTCCTGTATGCTTTAACAAAACTTCGTTATTTAGGAAAATAACGTATATAAAAGAACTAAGTAAACATTTTAGAAAACGCATAAAACATTTGAAAAACTGATTTCATCAGTTACCATCCATATCAAATATGTATTACAATTCTTTTGAACAGCTCTGTATGTGATCTGTAGGTTGATATATATGCTATATAATGGGGAAATTTAGTTTAGAAAGAAAACAAATAACAGGTTGAAATTTCCCTTTCAACAATTTACACTAATAGATGGAAACATACTTGTATACTTTTGCACAACCCTGCAGTTAACGTAGTACCTTTATTACACGCCACTATTTAGCTAAAGTTTAATTCAAAGTAAAACACTCTTAAAACTAACACATTTTCAGAAATTATCACTTATAGACGGCCATGTATCCAATTCTTTGCGTGACGCTGTATATAATTTTATCTATGTTTTATAATTTTATCTACAAACATTTCTTAGTAAACAAAATGCAGTTAGGCGTAAAAATGCATAACTCATTTAAAAACCACCTTTAAGCAATTTACAATCGTACCCAGTAACCATTACGAATTCTTTTGTTTAGCCCTGTAAATGAATTACAGTATTTATACACATCATATACAATGCACAAATATAAAGAAACATAAAAGCGCATAACATAATTAAAAATGCAATTTCCAGCAATCATCGCTACCGTACAATACTTCGGATACAATATAGTATCTGAAATCTTTTGTGTGTCCCTGTAAATGCTATGCACTTCGTATTATACATGAAATAAGTTATAGTAAACCTCAGCGACGTATATCAATTCCATTATACATAAAATAATTTAACATAATTAAAATACGCCGGAAAAAATTCCCTCCACCCGTATATCATTATGTAACGGAATTCTTTTGTGTGGCCCTGTAAATGAATAATAACTATTCCTTGCGCCGCATGTTCTACAGAATGCATATTTTAGTGCACTTGATAAATGCATATAACTTTTATTGTGTTTGAAAGCGTGTAATATCATTAAAAATCATTTGAAACGATTCTTTCCCATAGGCCGTAATGTAACGGAAAACTTACGACCTCCCCTCTAAATGAACTAAACATGCTACAAACTTCATTTGCAATAGGGTTCGTGCTATGGTAGAGGTCACTAACATCCAAAATTTTCAGAACGATCCGAGTATATTTACGGGAGTTAGAGCGCGTACAGACGGACAGACAAACCGAATGCATATGCATAAGCACTTTTCAACTTTGTTGGAAAGTGTTAAAAAATAACAAGTTGCAATTTGTATGTCAAACGTGGGAAAGGTAAATTTGTACTATAACTAGTTTTATAAATATTCAGATATTGGGGCAATATGTGTTTCCTCTTATGCAAAAATGCATTAATACAAAATTTATTACGATTCTTAACTAATTTATTCTCAATTACCTAGACGGTTTCTAACCAGGATATAAAGTGGCCAAATGATTGGTATGAAGCTTATTGATCCCATCCTGATTTTCCGGTTAGATAAGTCTCCCGAAGTAGTGTTGCATATATTCATGCATTAAGCAAACACACTTTTCCAAAAAAATGCAAAATACAAAGTAAGAAACTAACAAGTCGCAATTTGCACTTCAAACGTGGCAAATGACCTAGGTTCTTACTATATCTTCTTTAATAAATATTCAGATCTGTGTGCAATAGCTGTTCCACTCTTATGCAAAAATGTATGAATACGAAATTTATTTATGATTCCAACTATTTTACTCTCAACTACCCAGTTTGTTTCTAACTAGCTTATCAAGAGTCCAAATGATTAACTTACAGAGGTAAGATAAAACTAAATGACTCCATTCTGATTTCCGTGTTAGATAAGTCTCCTGAAGTAGTGTTGTAAATTCCATGCATTAGGCAAACATATCTTTCCAAAAAAAAAAAAAAAAAAAAAAAAATCAAAATGCTAAGTAAAAAAAATAACAAGTTGCAATCCGTACGCCAAACGTGGCAAATGAGGTGGGTTCGTACTATAACTAGTTTTATAAATGTTCAGATCTTGGTGTAATAGCTGTTGCAGTCTTATGCAAATATGCATGAAAACAAAATTTATTACGATTTATTAAATTCAGTAGTACGGAAATAATAGGACTCCATCTTAAATAGGACGTAATGATAACGCCAACATAGAATTATTACCCTTCATGTGATATCACTGAATTAAATATGTATGGCAGGATTTAATAGAATCAAGAAAATTTTTATTAATACCTTTTTAAGTTTTGATTCGATTTTCATAAAATTTAAAATGACTCGACAAAGTTCTATAACGATTATATATATTAAATTTCAAACCATTTGGTTAGATAGTATTTGCGCTATTATATGTATACAGACGACGACTATAGGTGTTTACGTACTTGTATGAATACGAACATACATAAAAGTGATTATTCGAGGAACAATTTCAATAATTTAGGAGCACATCTTAAATTTTAGAGTGGGACTCGTGCTTCACGTGCCTTTTGGATAAATAAGCCCACTTTTCATTAACACCATATAATTTTGAAATGCACTATGAACTTTCGAAAGAACTTTCTGACTACTCAACTCAAGTCTTGCTCCTGCCTTTAAAGTCGTAGCACATTTTATTTTCGCCTGAGGAAAATAGTCAAAGTTATTTCGAAAGGCGTAGTACATTTGCTAATTTCATGGCGTTATAAGGACGAGCTTTTTCCCTTTTTTCTTAATATTAAAACAATTAATTATTTACGCGATCATTTTATTTTTATATTAAAATTCTGTGGAAATAAAAATGCGTTTGTATTAAGGATCACAAAGATAATTTGATTTATATTGAAAGAGGAGTGAGTGGTGGAAATATCAATAGCTGTTGTTTTTATCTTTTCTTTATATGGGGCATTCTCACAATCTTTTGACTTTTGTGAAAAAGAAAATCTGTCAAAATTAAACTTGCTAAAATAACATTTTAATCTGTTAGACGAATGCCTTAATGATTCAAAATAAAGAAAAAATCGTCAGCAGCGAAAATTTTTTAATTTAACTGAGGTTTAAGTTAAACTTGCGAGTTTATTTTCCTTATCATTTTACCACTATAACTTTCTATTTTCTTCTAAATTTATACTTATAATGAATTTGCATAGAATCCACGGGACATACAAATAAGAAATGATAACAATGTAGTATTTTTAGTTAAATTTTGGCATAACATTGTCTTAAATGGGTTAAACAAGGGACGGTAAGGTAAAAATGGGGGACGGTTTAGGAAAAAAGGGATGAAATGGGGAAAAAAGGGATAGTAAGGATGAAACGGTAAGCAAAAATGACCACTATTTTTAGGCAAATCATGTTAAGACTAAGTGGTAGCCACAATGTTCATTAATTTTTAGAAACAGTTATTTACATTGGATTAAATTTAAAAATAATAATAATTTACCTCGAAAAGTGCAGGAATAAACGTTGGGGACAGTAAGATTACCAATAAAGCCACGATGCTTGAAATTGATATTTAAATGCTGATTTAAAGTCTGCAGTAAATTTTCTGTCAAAGAATTTTAGACATTCTTTCTCTAGCATTCTTCTGCATGAGAAAAAACTTGAAAAAAATAGACGAATGCCTTAATGATTCAAAATAAAGAAAAAATGGTCAGCAGCGAAAATTTTTATTTAACTGAGGTTTAAGTTAAACTTGAGTGTTTATTTTTCCTTAACATTTTACCACTATAACTTTCTATTTTCTTCTAAATTTATACTTATAATGAATTTGCATAGTACGCACATGACATTCAAATAAGAAATAATAACAATGTAGTACTTTTAATACAGAATTTTTGTATAACATTGTCTTAAAGGGGTGTTAAAGAAGGAACGGTAAGGTTAAAAAAAAGGGGGATGGTATTGGAAAAAATGGACGAAATGGTAAAAAAAAAAGTTCGGTAAGGATGGAACGGTAAGGAAAATTACCACCTATTTTTAGGAAAATCATGTTAAGACTAAGTGATAGCCGCAATGTTCATTGATTTTTAGAAACAGTTGTTAACATTGGATAAAATTATTTTTTTTTTTAATTAATTTACCTCGAAAAGTGAATGAGTAAACCTTGGGGACGGTGAGACTACCAATAAAGCGACGATGCTTGAAATTGATATTTAAATACTGATTTAAATTCTACAGTAAATTTCCTGCCAAAGAATTTTAGACATTATTTCTCTAGCATTCTTCTGCATGAGAAAAAACTTGAAAAAAATTCTATGGCTGCATTTGAAATGATTTTCTGTATAATATAAAAAGGGGGATGGTAAGGAATCTAAAACCCAGGGACAGAGTCTAAAAAATAATAACAACCGTAAAAATGTTTGCAGGTTAATTTTTAAATACATATTTATATAAAACAATAGTTCTAGTTTCAGAAAAAAATTACATCGAATTATTGTTATTGAAACAACTTTATCCAGACAGCTCCAAACTTAAAAATCAGCATCAGGGACACGGGACGGTATAGGAGTTTTCCAGGTGTTTGAACCCCCAACATCGTCCAAAACTTATTTATCACGTTAATATTGTTGTGCAATCATGCAGTGGGATATTCCCCAGTATATGAAATTAAAAAACACAAAAAAGTGTATTAAAATAAAAAATATTATTCAAAGACATGAAAGTCAAAAGATTGTGAGAATGCCCCACATACTATTACTACTAAGTTTACTATTAAGTTTAATTTTTCTTCGTATATTATTAATTTACAATTAATTACAAATATTTAAATAAGTTGGTGTTTGTGAAATTTGCTGGGTCAAAATGAATAAATATTGCTCCCACCAAGAATATGCTATATTGTTTCTCTTGGCTATTGTCAATAAACATCTTATAATTGTATAGTTTCGAAGAGAAAATGTTATTATTTGTGGGTAGAAAGAATCCCTGCCGGCCCGGCCTACAGGCGGAGGTAGATTTCGAAGTTAAGTATATTAATTGCACCAACAAAAACTAAATCATGATTAGATATAAATCCACTTTAACAGTTTTATCTGGCCGCTTTTGACGAGTTTTTATTTCATTTTTATACAATCGCTGGTTTTATCAGAATCATGTTAAGCCGGTATTCAAAAAAATACTTTTCCATGCTCAACAACTCGAAATTTTCTGGCACATTTTCAGATTAATTTTTAATAGAAAAAATACGAAACGTGCTGACATGATTTTTGAAAAGATTTATAAGCGACATGTGTTTTTATTTTACTTTCAATTAATTGAAACTTGATTAATAAACAATTATTTTCTCAGTAGGGCAATATTTTTCGTTTCTAAAACAATCGCTTCGGGAAATTCTGTTCAAAATGCACACTTTTACCTCATTTTTTGAAATATATTCTGCCTCTATCAAACAATCGATCATTACGGTACATTATATAGTTTCTGAAGAAGAGAATCTATCAATTGGACGCGTTTGAGAGCAAAAATTAATTTAAAAATGAGTAAGAAAATAAACAGTTTGGATTTGAATACATTCTTAATAAGATGATTTTTTTCTTCAACCGCTATGTATTTTTAATTTGTTTTTACTGTAAGAATTGGTCCTATCAAAAACTTGTCGATATAAATGTTGAAGACAATATTAAGAAGATATATGATAAATTCATGGGGATTTTATATCTTGTGAATTGACGGAGTTATAGAAATGTTTCTTCTTCACCCCCCCCCCCTTTTTTTGTTTTCGTTTTTATTTATTTATTTTTTTTGTGCGGTACGAATTGGCCCTATCAAAAACTTGTGAATATAAAAGTTGTAGATAATATTAAGGAGATGTATAATAAAATTAATTGGATTTGATATCTTAAGAATTGACGAAGTTATGATTTTTTTTCTCCCAAAAAATCCTATTTTTTGCGCCCCTTGAGCCCATTTTTAATTTTATCCAAAATCTGTGATGCATAAATTTCTGGTCCTATTTTTTGAAGTAATAAAAACTTTAAACTGATTTGATATGTACAAAAATTAAGAAGTTATGGGGTTTTTTCTGTTTTCACAAAACCCCTTTCCATTTCCATCCCCTTGGTCCGATTTTGCCCATTCACGAACTTGACCGAGATTTTATGCCCTTTGTATTTATGTATCAGTTTGGAAGAGATTTGTGCAGAATTGTGGAAGTTATCGTGTCCAGAAGAAAGTCATATATATATATATATATATACACATACATACATATATATATATATATATATATATATATATATATATATATATATATATATATATATATATATATATATATATATGTATGTATATGTATATATATATATATATATATTATATGTAATTGGTGAATTTCATTAATAATTAGTTTAATTATTGTTTAATCTTATTTACAATCATTTGTTATAAATTTTAATTTAATAAGGACAATATCATATTAATTACTAATAGTATGCCATTTTTATAGTGATTAATATACATATAAGTATATTTAATATAAATAAAGTTATACTGTATGTATTAAAATTGGGTAATTATTTTTATTATTATTCCTCTATTCTTATTAATATTTTAATATTTATCTATTTTCACTTTGTGTTATAAAATTTATTATCGGTTTAATGTTTTTGAATGTCCCACATTCATACTGTTAGGATTTTTATGGATGTATGAAAATAATCCACACACTATATTTGTGCTTTTTAGGTAATCGGAATTTAAGTATCTGTTTACCTTCTTTTTACTCCCATATGTTTTTTATTTCCTGTTCATTTTATAATTATCTTATATATAATAGTTTTTATTAAAGATTTTTATATTTTTAATAAATATTTATATTAATTATTAATGAATTTATTTTGTTTTATAGCATATAGCTATATGCTATATATTATCGATGTTCTAGAATTATTTAAATCCTTAGTGTAGTTTAAATAAGTTAGCTAATAGAATATTTTGTATGCTTTTTAAATTTTATTAACAATAGTTTTAAAAAAAAAATACATTGTGTGGTTTATATTCAGTTTATAATTATCTATATATAAGGATTTGTTTGGTTTTGCTGTTAATAAAACAATTGTTACATTCAAATGCTTACAACTGTTTATCTACTGACAATTGAATCATAAAAGTAATACTAGATGGCAGCACCAAAATTTGTATTTTTTCGATAAGTTCTAAATTTTACTTTTTCCAGTTACATTTCAGTTATAATTTACTACACCAGGGGGAATTTTTAGCTAAATTTTGACGATATTGTTAAACGGTTTTTAATTAATTTAATAGTGCATTTTAAATATGTAATTTCTTTCTATTTATTTTATTTTATATTATATTAAAAGTTATTTAACATTTATTTCAAAATGTATTAACTGCATCCTATGGTATCAATTACTGTGATTTCTTAACTGTTTTATTCACCTTAATCTTTACGATATTTTGGGTGCCATGTGCTCGTGGATTTATTCTAAAATATTGAAATATGGTATGGTGTTTATTATTTATTTTTTATATTCCATAAATATTTAAATAGGTTTTATTGATTTTTCCATTTCATATTATTAGTTTCTATTCTGTTTTCATTTTTAATCAATTCACTTAATTTTAATGGTTGTTTGGGCACAGGGGAAAATAACTTTTAGCTTTAGCTTATTTTTCTCACAGAAAACACCCAATTTTGCTTATATCATTGAATTCTGTGCCCTTGACAACGTAATTCAATATATAAGCATTTCCATTATTTGTCGGTGTCCACTTTCTTATTTTTCTTCCATAATAATTCTTATAATAAATTTAAAAAAAAAAATTTTTTTTTATACTTACAGCTTTAATTCATAATATTACGGTTTTTGATGGTGGTAGGTTATGTTTAATTACTGGTTATATATATATATATATATATATAATAGGTAGATAGATAGATAGATACATATATATATACAGATACATATATACATACAGATACATATATAGATATATTTATAGATAGATAGATAAATAGATAGATATATAAAGTTTTTTACTGATGGTGGTTTTGGGTTCTAGGCGTCATGATCGGTGTAGATCGCAAAATATTTTTAGAAATTCCTACATAGGAACGACGCCAATAGGTTGTATTTCATACGAAATGTACCTAAAAAGTTCAATACACTAGCCTAGGCTTATAAAATTAAACTTTATTTCACTTAAAATTATCTTGAGGCATTTAACATTTATTTTTTTAGACACAAAATAATTTCATATCACAAATAGTTACATTAAGTAATATACACAAATTAGTTTTATTTGTTTAACTTAGGGTATAGACCAGTTTAAAAAAAATTAATTGTAGTATTAGTATATAAGGAAATTAAATAATATAATTTCACATTAATAATATTAATAGTGTTTTAATGTTATATTAAATATTACGATGCTGAATGTAACATTAAAGCAGTTTGGAATTTAAAACGTTTAGTCGTAATTTAAAAGATTTAAATTAGCACTGCCCTTTTTAATAAGTATAATTAATTTTTAAAGTATAGGGTATGAAGAGATCAGGATGAGCATATTAAATATTTAATAAAGCTTTTTATTCCTTTCATAAACAAAGTAATTTAAGAATCGTTTTTGTATAAAAATAATCATTATGGTAGTAAAAAATGTGTGTTTGAATGATAAATTTGTATAACTCAGCTGGTCCAATAATAAAAAAAAAAGAAAAAAGAAAAAAGAAAAAAAGAAAGAAAGAAAGAAAAAAGCTGATTTTAAATAACAGAACGTAGCGAAATGCAAATAAATACAAATAATGAGTTCATTTATTCTAGTATTTAATTTATCTCATTTTCTACTTTTAAACAGCTTAAGAAAAATTAGTTATTTTTATTTTAAGATTTAGTTTAGCTTCTGTTTTTAGAAGGAAAAAAAATCAAAAAAGTATATTTGATATATAATTGCAATACTACATAAATTTCACACTATCCTGGCTAATTTATGATACGTTTTTAAACAAAATGTGAATATTAATTGCACTTGTAAATTAAAAAGAAAAAAAAATCTATTTAAAAGCATCCCCCCTCCCACATAGATGTCATAGATACTGTTTATTACGATTGCGTTAAAAAAGCAGTAATAAGTGATAATCTATTAATATTCATTTTATTTTTTCCTTATCACTGCTATAAAAATAAATAAAATTTAGTTTTTGCATAAAAATGTTTTTTTTTCTTTTGAAGTAAGTAAAAACTAAAAGCTTTACAAAATAATAATAATAATAATAATTTTTATTACTATAAATTTATAAAACGTTTCAAATGAAATAATCACTATCTATAATTCTCTGCAAAGCATTTTTCTACAAGTATAAACTTAAATAATGACAATGAAGATGAATATATCTTTTGAAATTCAATATCCACAAGATAAAGCTTCATGCAAAAAAATGCTTCAGACTGTTCCATTCACCAGTTTACTTCTTTTTATTCTTTTCCAAAGTAGAACAGTAGAAAAAATACAATCATATTTAAAAGAACCGTTCTTCAAAGCAATGTACATTTAGTGGATTTTTTTTTTTTTTTTTTTTTTTTTTTTTTTTTTTTTTGCGTGTTATTAAAATATATTCGTAAAATTTCATCAAAACTGATTTTTTTTTAAATGGGCATAAAAATAATAATTTAAATTCAGTTTTAAGCATAAAAATGCATTTTTAAGAGATCTGAAGAATACTTAGATCTTTTAGAGGCAAAGAAAGTGCTAAAATTTAACTAATATGTTAAAATGATTGAATGACGCTAGATTTTAAAATCAAGTTTATTTTAAAATAAATAAAAGCTTTATTACTGGACGCACATTATAAAAGAAAATTCTTACTCCGAAATTCTGGTGCAATTGTGTCATTTGGAGATTAAAACTAAGTGGTATAAATAATATATTACGCTTTTAAAACGTTAAATTGTTAAAACTATTGTAAACGAAGAATATTTTTTCATATAATGATCAAGAAATATATTTTGCATGTCAAGTTTTTTTAAGTGTTTTTTGAAAATTATATTACATAAAAAATATATAAATTTATAAAAACCACTAATATTACTCTAAGAGCTTTTTTTATAACAATGGAATTTAAATCATGAAGATCAATATAAATATATTGCGTGAAATTCCCAAGCCATAATTTTGAGCTTCGTGCAATAACAATATTTTACGCTGTGGTATTCCACGATTTACTTATCGCAATATCATTATAATGCCAACATCCCAACTTATTTTTATTATGAGAGTGGGCAAGGATGAAATAATAATAATAATAAAAACTCTTCATATATCACACGGGAAACCTTCATCGTTTTCCGATTATTCCAAAGTCCCCCTTTAATGATTTAGGAGGGTAGATTCGACCTTAAAGTATAATTTTGGAGATATTTTCCTGCTTTATTTTATTATTTCTGAATGTATGATGTGGGATGACTGGGAAGATAAAAATACAATCATCTTAAAAAAGTGCCGTTCTTCAAACCAAAGTACCATTTGTAGCAGATTTCATTTGAAGTTTTCGAAATATATCAGTAAATTTAGGCAGATGACTCAAAAACGGATATATTTTCAGTTACGCGTAAAAAATCAAGTGGAATTAATATTTCTGTGTATGAATGTGTAATTTTTAGGGAATTGGCTCAAACTTCATTTGTTAACAGTTATAAACAACATCCATAATTTTTAATATCATATTTATTTCAATTTGTATTACACACATTAGAGAATTATTTTATGTGATTAAAAATATATTTTTTTTATTAAAGTGAGCACAGGACCTTTGAGTTCTATGAAACGATTAAAAATATCTCTTTTTTTTTTTAAAGTACCAAAAGACAAATAATATACAATTAAGATAATTTTTTTCCGTTTCTGCCCAATTTCTACCTATATATATTCTTAACTATATTATCCAGAAAAATAAATGTCATACATACAAAATTAATATTTAAAATTTAAATTTCAAAATTTGTCGCAATGACGCGTGAATTAAAATTATTAAGCGCATGATAAAACTCTAAATTATGCATATGGAAAACAATTTTTGAAGAAAATAGAATCATAATATACCTACTTCTAAATTAAAACCAAAGTATCTACAAAAAGTTGAGTTTAAAATTTAATTTTAGCATAAAAAAATGCAATTTAACAAATTACAACGACCATTTGGAAAATGATTTTTTCAAAGTCTAAAATTTAAGACATAAAAAATCGCACGGAGTTGATAATACATTACGTACGCCATGGATTAAACATTAATATTCCTGGACGAATTTTAAATGAAATTTCATTCTTAAACTTCTAAACATCCCACAATATTACTTTTTACACCATCGTAAAGAAAGACCGTAGAGACACCGTAGAGAAGAAAAAAATGTACTTTTAAATGGAATTTGTTTGAAAGCAGTATCTCAATTTGTTTCTGAGTTAATACTTTTTTTTTTGTAGTTTTTATTACTTTTTTGTCATACTGGCAACAGAAGTATCCATCTCGGTTGAAAGTAAATGGAAAATACAGATTACTGTATAGACCAATCAGAAAACGAATAAAATGCGGGATTCAGCTAATAAAACGCTTCACATATGTTTTTGATTTCCTACTGTGACCGAAGACAATAACCATTTTTCCAAATGGTTAAAAAAAAAATCAAGTTTTTCAAATGTCAAAAGCAATAAAATCCCTGCCAGCCCGGCCTACAGGCGGAGGTAGATTTCGAAGTTAAGTATACTAATTTCACAAACAAAAACCAAATCATGATTAGAGATAAACCGACTTTAACAATTTTATCTCGCCGCTTTTGACGAGTTTTTACTTAATTTTTATATAATAACTGGTTTTATCAGAATCATGTTAGGGCGGTATTCAAAAAAATTCTTTTCTATGCTCAACAACTCGAAATTTTCTGGCATAACTCCAGATTCATTTTTAATAGGAAAAACATGAAACTTGTTGACGTGATTTTTGAAGAGATTTATAAGCGACCTGTGTTTTTAATTTCCGTTTAATTAATTAAACCTTGATACATAAACAATTGTTTTCTCAGTAAGACAATATTTTTCGTTTCTAACACAATCGCTTCGGGAAATTCCGTTCAAAATGCCCACTTTGACATCATTTTTTGAAATATATTCTGCCTCTGTCAAAAAATCGATCATTGCGGTACATTATATAGTTTCTGAATAAGCGAATCTACCAATTGGATGCGTTTGAGAGCAAAAATGAATTCAAAAATGAGTTAGAAAATAAGCATTCTGCGTCTATCAAAAAATTGACCATTACGGTACATTATATAGTTTCTGAGTAAGAAAATGTACCAATTGGAAGCCTTTGAGAGTAAAAATGAATTGTAAAATGAGTCAGGAAATAAGCAGTTTGGATTTGAATACACCCTTACTAAGATGATTTTTTTCTTCAACTGCTACGTATTTTTAATTTGTTTTTGCTGTAAGAATTGGTCCTATCCAAAACTTGTCTATATAGATGTTGTAGACAATATTAAGAAGATATATGATAAATTCATGGGGATTTTATATCTTCTGAATTGACGGAGTTATGGATTTTTTTCTTCTTCAAACGCCCATTTTGTTTTCGTTTTTAATTGTTTTTGCGGTACGAATTGGTCCTATCAAAAACTTGTGAATATAAAAGTTTTAGATAATGTTAAGGAGATTCATGATAAAATTAATTGGATTTGACATCTTGAGAATTGACGATGTTCTGAATTTTTTTCTCCAAAAACCCTATTTTTTGCGCCACTTGAGCCCATTTTTAACTTTATCAAAAATCTGTGATACATAAATGTTTGGCCCTATTTTTAGAAGTAATAAAAACTTTAAACTGATTCGATATGTACAAAACGTAAGAAGTTATAGGGGTTTTTCGGTTTTCACAAAATCCCTCCCTATTTCCATCCCCTTGGTCCGATTTTGCCCATTAACGAACTCGACCGAGATTTTATGCCCCTTGATTTTATGTATTAGTTTGGAAGAGATAGGTGCAGAATTGTGGAAGTTATCGTGTCCAGAAGAAAGTGATATATATAGATACATACATACATACATAGATAGATAGATAGATAGATAGATAAAGTTTTTTACTGAGGGTGTTTTTGGGCTCTCGGGGTCATGATCGGTGTAGATCTGCAAAAATTTTTCAGAAATTCCAACATAGGAATGACGCCAATAGGTAGTATTTCATACGAAATCTACCTAAAATAACCAAAATATGTGATTTTTTTGTTGTTGTTGTTTTAGCTTATGGACTATAAAGAATCACACATTTGGTTAATTTTTTTAATCTGTAACTTATATAGTTTGAATGTAACAGTGCGCGCAAACTCCAAATTTACAAATCTGAGAAAACACGTTGCGTTTCAATATGTATGGACTTTCAACTGTACTCTCCGTCTATGTTTATAACTCAAGAAGTTTTGCAGATTTTTGAATGGGTTTTTTACATATTGTTAAGAAATTTAAAAAGGTTCAGAATAAAACAAAATCCGAAAACTTATTTTTTGAAAGTTTAAAGGTCCTCTGCCCACTTAAAAAACATTTGTAGTAAATCATTTGAAGTTTTCGAAATATGTCAATAAATTTTGGCAGATGACTCAAAATTGGATATATTTTCAGTTTTATTAATTTTTTTTGTGTACAAATGTATTTTTTTATCGAATTGATGTAAACTTAATTTGTTAAATCTGTTAATCATATCCATATCAACGTCCATAATTTTTCATTTCATTTTGTCGTACATATATTAGAGAATCACTTTATGTGATCAAAAAAAAAAATATATATATATATATATTTTTTTTTTTAAAGACACAAATGACAGAGAATGCTTCAAATTTTCGAATTTGTAATTTTGTGCTTAAAATACAGGGTGTCCATAAAATAATGTCCCAGTTATAAATTGTAATAGTATCAACTATAAGTGTTGTAGCGTGTTTAGAGATGCAAAGGGTGGAGAAAACCGGGTTTATTCCCGGGAATAAACCGGGTTTTTTGGGAAGGGAATTTTGAAAATTTCCGGGAGTTTTCAAAAAGTTTTAAGCATGAAAATTTTTTAATTTAATATTTTTAATTATTTTTAATGATTTCAATTTTTGTCAATGTAAACAAAACTAATAAAATAAAATATAAAAAAAAAAATAGCACGGTTTACATGAAAACTAACGAAATGCAGGCTTAAGATGCAGAAATATTAAGGAAGAGAAATTAAAAAATTTGTAATTTCAATCGTCGATACTAAAAAGTGAAAGAGGCAAATGAGAGATTTATCATCACTGACATTAAAATAAACTTCTCCTCTGTTCTTCGAATCAACGAATGTAAACAAAAAAGAAAATGAACAAAATTAAAAGAAATCAATGCAAAAATACAATGCAACTCGTTAGAAAAATAATATAAAGTATGCCTGAAAACGGTGAAAACAAGATGTGCGAGCCAGCAGAAACTGAAATTTTTTTTTAAAGAAACATTCAAATTCTCACCTATTTATAGCCGCCATTGTTGTAAAGCTAATAAATTATAAAGACTTAGATTGTAAAATCATAAGTTTTTTGAATTCATAAAGTAAAACTTATCTTTTTGGAACATTCTTCCCTGAAATTGCATTAAAATAAAAATTTCAAATTGGAAAATAACTGGTTTTGTTTATCTTCAAAACTCCTTCAAAATTTCCAATATTCCCCAAAATTCCGGGTTTATTCCCCAAAATTCCTGGGTTTATTCCCGCCTCTCAAAAACTGCGGGTTTTTTGCAACTCTTAGCGTGTTGCTTAAAGGTCACAAATAAATAATAAGATGAGCGCATACGTTCGCTTGAAGTGCCATATGCTCAAAATGGCGACTCCTGGACATAAAGCGTTATTGTTGGGCTGGAGATTTAAAAGCCATTAGAGCCATGCGATTTTTTTCCTTTGGGGCTTTATAAAAGATCTTGCCTACGTCCCGCCGCTACCTAAAGATTTGCCAGAGTTGAAACACAGAATTGAAGAGGCTATTGCTTCCGTTACTCCGGACTTGTTTAATATTCTATTGTTATTCAAATTACACATGTATTCATTGTTTTGGCTCAATAGGATAATTAAAGTGGTTTAAATCTGACTTGCATGATTTGAACTAAACATACATACATGCACTGCAAGTTAATATGATGCTTGTTTATTAATAAAAACTTAAAGAATAGCAGACATTTTCACGAGTTTTTTTTTTTTTTTTTTTAATTTTTCAATGCTATAGGAATGGTACTTTGATTTAGAAAAAATGCTTATTGCTGAATACTGAATAGTAATATGTTAAAAGTCAAGGTGAAATTTGTAAACAATATCAAGGATCATTCAGAATTAGAACCTTTGAAAAAAGCAGTTAAGTGGCTTTAATATGGCTTATTTTCAAACAAAAAGGGTCGAATCTGACCTTCACAAACCTGCGACATATGTTCACCAAACTCGTTCTGTCAAATAAAACAGAATAGTCACGACGTGCTTTCAAACTTAAAGGAAGCTGGTGCAACTTTTGAAACTCCCTCAAACCAACAGCACAAATGGCTTCTTTAAGGTCATAATTAATCGACACATCTGATTTTTTTGACAAAACTCGTACGGATCTCGAAAATACAGACATTCAGCTACCAGTACACGCGATTTTATTAAATTCCGAAATAATCGGAAAAATGAATTTTGTCCACCTAGATTATCAAAACGTCCCACTGTGCGACGCTTCGAAAATTGGTTTCTGTTAAATTTTGTATAGCTTACAACATACATGTTTTTCAAATATTTATTTCATATTTGATATATATTTTGATTAATATTCGAACGAAATATGCTTTGTTATAAATTTAACATCAGGCGTTCAGAACTTTAAGTCTGCATAATTCCTAAAATATTTCACCGAATAACTTCCTTTTTGGATTTCTACGATTCACTTTTCAGAAATGACCAAATATGATGTCAAAATTGGGTATTCATATAGGAAATTTCAGAGTCTGGTGCAATTTCTCTATGAAAACAGCTCCCTAAACCATTTTTAAACAAATTTGAAAGAAGACTTAATTCCAATTGAAATAGCCTTTTTTGTTTTTTACTGTGATAATTTGGTGTTTAAATACTAGCATTTAAATAACGAGACTAATGCTGTAAATTGTTTTATTTTAAATTTATACATATTTAGTTATTATCTCCTTCAATATACACACCTCCTTTATCGCTACAACTCTCTATGCGTATTTTCCATTGTTTAAAACAGTGCTGGAAGCCGTCTTCTGTGTGCTCTTTCATGACGCGTGCCGCTTTTTCTTTCACAGCTTCAACGGTCTGAAACCTGGTTCCTTTTAATGCAGATTTGACCTTGGGGAATAGATAAAAGTCACATGGTGCCAAATCTTGCGAGTAAGGTGGATGGTCCAATACTGGGATGTAGGTTTCTCGCTCCCACTCGCCATTAGATCAAATCGCGACAAAATTACTCATTTGGCGAATAAACGAACAATCAAATTTGCCAAATTGCGAGGGCTCAATTTCTGTTTTTTTTGTGCGTTTGTGAGTGTGGTGTGCCAATACAGTCGAGATTCCGTGTTACTGAACGATTGAAGTCGCTTTACATATTCAATCGCACCGTGGACTTTACATTGTTCAATTTGTAGAGATACTGACTTAACACCAATTCAATTTAGCTACAGCCAAAGACAGAGAAAGGATTATGCGATAGGTGTTTCTATATTCTCAGTTAAACACTATCCATGTGCCGGAGGCGTCGCGTCACACCTGTATAAAACAAACAAAATTACTCATTATTTTTTGTGATAAATTTAAATTATTTCAAGAGCCAAATAGGGAAAAGTTTTGCTGGAATGCAACGTTAAAATTATCCATTTACCATACCGAATCATTGGCCGGTCAATTTTTTCTATTGGTTAAAAGTCGAAATTTCATAACGATTTTTGGCCGCCATTTTGAAACAAGATAGCGGATGAAGCTGGACAACGAACTCGGTCGAGACATTGGTATGTACTATGCATACAATTAATTTCATCCCAATCGGTTTATAAACACAAGAGTTATTGCATGACAAAAATCAGATATATGTATATGTATATGTGTCACATTTTAACGGAGAGTGGTTTTGGGGACTGGGGGTCATGATCTATGAAAATATACCAAAATTTTCAGGAAGTACTTTTGACCGGACCGTTGCAATAGGTAGATTTTTACTTTTTGTAATGAAAGCTACCTAAAAAGGTGAAAATGCGCGAAAAGAATTCTAAACAACGTTCTGAATGGCAATTTCTACGTAATGTCAGGAAGTATCAAACCGATTTCAAAAGTAATGATTGGAAAGTGATGGTGACAGCCCTTGCTCTATCATACGCTCTGTTTTATATCGGTTTCACTACTACCTGGGGGTTGCAGGAACAAAAAACGTTCTAAATTGCATTTTTTGCGTTACTAAGGTGTTTAACATTTTGAAATCTGTCATGGTAACTACTTAAAAGATGCAAATGCTTTTTAAGAACCTTCGAAAGAAAATTCCAAATTTAAAATGTCGGAGTGAGCGAAAAGCTTTCTAAAAACCTTCTAAATTACGATGATTATGCAATCTTATGACATACCAAACCGATATGAAAAACAATGGTTGCAAATTCACTGTAAAATGAAATGTCTGAAATTCAGACATTTAAGTGTCTGAAACGCAGTGTTCAATTTTCAGACGTTTTAAAATGTCTTAAAAATTTCAGACACTTCGTGCGTCTAAATTTAAGACACTTAAGTGTTTGAAACAAGAGTGTTCAAATTTCAGACGTTTTAAAACGTCTGAATTTTTCCAGACACTTCTTACGTCTGAATTTCAGACATTTTAAATGTCTTAATTGTAGCCATCTTTGAGCCTTTTTTTTTTTTTTTTTTTTTTTTTTTTTTGGGGGGGGGGGGGGGGGTAATATGAAGCCATTTTTGACCACTTTTCTTTCTAAGCCATATACGTAGCCATGTTTGACCACAGTGGGTCATTTTTTTATCAATGGAATAATTTGTTAGCATAAAGCAGAGCTGATTTCAGCATGGGAAAACTGAGATGTCTCTCTGCCCCCTGATTTTAGGGTACTCCAAATTGGGTATGAAATTTTCATAAATCTGATATTTTAAATCTGTTTTGACCTTATGATGATTGTAATCAGTATTTTGTAGTTTCAGAATAGGATAATACATGTATATAAATATTCACCTAAATATGTACTTATGTGATATCATATATGGCCTACGGCATCAAAAATGTTTATTACTTTTAGTGAGAACTTCAAATTCTAGTCCAAAGACCTAGTATTCATTCGTCCCCTTCCCCCCTCTGCCTTCATATACTGTTACCAAAAAAAAAAAAAAAAAAAAAAAAAAAGCCTATTTGATGCCGTCAAATACATATTTGGATAAATATATCATTTTCTTTAACCTAATCATGTTCTAAAAGTGCAAAATATTTATTAAAATAAGTATATCAAAGCAAATTTAAAATATCAGCTTTATGGAAATTTTATAACCAAATTTAGGGGCCTGTAAAGCAAAAGGCCCATAGAAACAGCCCAGTTTGCCCATGCTGCAACCAGCTCTGCTTTATGTAACAAATTATTCCCATTTATAAAAAATTATTAAAAATGATAAAAAGTTTTTGGAATGAAAAATTAACTGATTATCTCCGTCTGTTGAAAAATCTATGATCAATTCATATTCTGCTGTGTTGGGAAATAAGAACAATAAAAAAAATCGTGTTGTAAAGCTTACTGTGTAAGTAACATTGACTTTTGCGTATGGTGCAGATCTGCTACGCAATAATACCAAGGGTTAACTTGTAGCATCTCAATGCGCGTTTATCTTATTTATTTATTTTGGTTATAAAAACAGACTAAATTTGAATTTAAGTATGATAACGTGCGTTGAGATGCTACATTATCATATACAAAATAATCCTGAAAATCCGATTTTTGTTTTCCCCAAGTCAGATTTTTTTTTTTTTTTTTTTTTTTTTTTTCATGGATCTCTCTCTCTCCATTAGATACATAAAAAGTGACTTGAGAAAGAAGTTAAAAACATATTTTCTTTTCTGTTAACATGCCGATAGAAATAACTTATAAAATGAAATGATACAAATGTAAATAAGTGCGAGTTATAAGCCAAAATTACGTCCTCTAATAACCATATCACAATATTAAAACATTTATTTGCTTAAAAGACGTTATAAAAACACATTAAAAGTAAATTGAACATCTATATTTACATGTTTCAACTCTTTTACTGAATCGTCATCAAAATGTATAGCAGAAAAATTACAAAATACAATGCATATATTGCTTAAGGCTTTTCTCAACTGCTTTGCTCAACAAGCGCAAAACGTTTTGATACATTTACAAATTCATTTTTTAACGAAAAGATATAAAAGTGGAAAGCCTGACCACGGAAGCGATTTGGAATCGAACTGTGTTTTCCATTTTTTGATCCATTAATTACCTATTGAGTTATAAGCGATTTTGATCACGTGATTCGGCATTTTTCTCCCCTTACTGACTGGATTTTCTTCTTTCATTCGGAAGTTTGGTTCAAAATGCCAACTTTGACAGTATTTTCTAAAAGATCTATTGCGTTTACAAGAAAACGGAAAAAACAGTTCGATGACATAGTTTCTGAATGACAACACCTAGTTTCACGCGTTTTCGAACAAAAATGAATTAAAACTTGTGTCAGAGAGTTGACCCTTTGGATTTGAGAACAGCCTTAAAAGACGTTGATGATTGCATATGCAATGCATATATGCATTGTATTTTGTAATTTTTCTGTTATACATTCTCATGACGACTCAGTAAAAGATTTGAAACATGTAAATATAGATTTTTAATTATTTTGAATGTGTTTTTATAACGTCTTTTAAGCAAAAAAATATTTTAATATTGTGATAAAAGAAATGATAGTATAAAAATATATACTCAGATCAAACATAATTATAAAAATATTTATATCTTCAAGCATAATCACCTTCTCAAAATATTAAATATCAGCACTTTAATAGGATTTTATGCAATTTGATTTCTTTAAGTAATTTTTAGCACAGCTTGGATAATTACAACCATTTTTATTCCTTGTTTAAAGTATATTATCAGGATAGCTCATAGTCTTGAAAATTGAATATGTTATTGATATGGAGCACAGAAAATCAAAGCAGATTTTGTATTTTTTAAACAAGCATTTAGTAGGATTATTTAAAAAGAAATAAATATTATATCAGTAGGATTTATTTACCACCGGAAAAACTATAGTTTTAAAATAAAATATCCAGATATTCACATTAACTTCACTCTGGTGCTTTCACGATTTCATTTCATGTTCTATATCCGTCATATAAAGCTAGTGCATTTTCAAAAGATTTACCATATATAAATTTAAATTATATAATATTAAAACATTTATTTCGAAAATACACCCTGCAAGAGAATAAAATGAAATTATTTTCTTATCATGATGTTGCAAAAAATAAAAATTAATATGTAAAATTATATCATAAATATAAAGTAACTGGAAATTGTAAGGAAAAAACTTAATAAAGAGATATCATTAGAAAGATTCTTTTTATTTATATATGAGTTTTGTTTATATAGGTTAAATGAAAATTGCAATTCGATCGAGCTATTTAGCAATCATTAAATAAATAAATAAATATATATATAACAAGCAGGAAAATTGACTTCGGGGCTATAAAATATTTATTTATTTATAAAACGGAAGTCTAAAAAATATTAAACATATTCATTACATTGAAAGTCATGATTTATTGAAAACACACAAATGAACACACGATCCCTTTAAAACAAAAAATATTTATTGGATATAAAAAAAAACTTAAATATGCAAACTAAAAAAAATAATGTAAATGATAAATAGCATTACATAAAGTTCACTATTTTACTATAAAATTTCTATTTGAAATTTCTATTTGAAAATTTCTACTGAGTTCACTTAATCATACAAATGCATTCTTTTTTACCTTTGAATGTGTAATCCATTATGATAAGCATTATATTTCACAAAATATCGGTACACCACTATTTTTGAAAAACAGTTGTATGTATTTTTTAAATATTCATTCATTTAAATATGTATTCTTCTACCTAATGCGCTCTAATGAATAACAAATATAATAAAAAATTATTATTAATGAGATTTCAAAAATCTGCAGTAATTTCTCGATTAATAAAGATTCTTTTTTCATATGCCTAGTTTTGAACACACATCAAACAATAACTAGACTTTCCGTAATAAGAACTTATATAAGTATATGTTTCCAAATCCAAATAGTACTTTTGTTTAACGGGTAAATGCAATTAATCAAACAGCAATCCAAATTCGAATTGTAGTATTGTAATACAAATATTTCTGCCAGCATTTCTCGATAATTTAAACTAAAAAAATCACGAGACCATTCCAAAAACACTTGTTGAAAATATCTTCCTTTAAAATATTAACGAGGTAACAGGCTTGATGTGTCTCCACAAAAGATTTACGCTGTCTCAGCACTTTCCGCTTTCCGTTAGTGACGTAATCATTGACTTTAAGCTCGGACTTGACACGAATGGAAATACGTCACGAGAAGGGAGTTCAAATCATTAGATTTTTATCGCAGGAAATGAAATGATGTACGAATACAAACAGATTTTTTTTTAATTTCTCCCCCTTTAATATTTTGTTTAATCTGTTACAATTATCCATTATAAGATATAATTATCACAGTTATGATGCTTTCAAGCGAAGGCATTAAGACGATACTTCAGTCAAGTGAAAATACTCGTTCGCTAATGCTAATCCTATAGAAGAAATTTATAAAATATATTTTCAATATATATATATGTATATATATATATATATTATATATATATATATATATTTGCATTGAATAGCTGAGATTGACCTGTATAACGGCCGTTTTTCACTTTTTCGATTTTAATTGCAGATCATTTTAATGAGGACACTTTCATTTTCGAAACCGGTTTCGAAACTGAAAGCATCCTCATAAAAAAAAATGTAAAATCAAAATCGTAAATGTAAAAAACGGCCTTTGTACGTATCGATCACAGCTATCCAATGTAAAAAAGAATCATTTAAAAATAGTGAAATGCAACCGAGATATCTTTATAAATTTCTTCCGTAGGATTAGCATTAGCGAACGAATCTTTTCACTTGACTGAAGTGCCTCTTAAATAAAAATTTTGTCGTCACACTTTTAAGTAATTTTTACATTTCAAATTTTTGTTTTACATTTTAAAAAATCCAGGGATTACTTCTATACAGCAATTCCCTTCGTCAAGCCGTTAAAAACACTATAATAGCCCACTACGGTAAGGGTCGCACTATTTTAAATTGCTTCTGGTCGACGAAACCCACCCTAAGACATTATTAGGTAATTGTGTGTTTGTGGAGGGGGCGGGGAGGGGGAGAGGGATGGTAGCTGGTAGATTATCTTAATATAATTATTTGGAAAAATTTATATATTGTGAAAAACAATTCGTTAATTACCTATTGCATTAAAAATATCTTATTTCCAAAACTTAATAAACGGACTTTTATAATTTGGACAGACGTCCTATGATCTAATCGCGTTGATTGTTTTATAAAATAATACCAAATTTAGTGCATGGAAAAGTATTTTAAATATGTGTCATCCATTCGAAAACGTTTCTTGATTATGCTGGCATATATATTGCAATGCAATTGTATATATAGTCATCATACATATAATACAATTGTATTGCATTTAGACACTTAAGTGTCTGAATTTCTAAGTGTCTTAATCTAAGACGGTTCATCATTATTCAGACACTTCTTTCAGTACATCCATACCATAATCCCAGTAAGACACTTATGTGTCTTAAATTCAGACATCTGTGATGTCTGACATTTCATGTTCAGACGCTTAAGTGTCTAAAATACTTTTTCAGTCACATATGTGTCTGAATTTAAGACGCTTCTATTTGCGGTGTTGGTGGTAATAGAACCTGCTCAAACATAAGCTATATTTTATGTCCGTGCCGCTGCCACCAGAGGGATGTAGAAGCAAAAAACGTCCTAAATTGCAATTTCTGTGATACTGAAGAGGCTAGAATCTTTAAATATGACATGGTAGCAACCTATAAAATATAAATGCCCTCTAAGAACAGTCGAAAATAAATTCCAAATTTAAAAGGGTGTTAAGCCAAGGGAAGGAGCAAAAAGCGTTCTAAAAAGTCCTAAATTACGATTTCTATGCAATTTTAGGAAATAATTAACCGAGTACAAAAGTAATGGTTGCAAAACAATGGTCACAGTCTCTGATCCTACACATGCTATATTTTAGGCCGGTGCCACTGCCACCTGGGGTTGGCAGGAACAACAAAAGGTAAAAAAGCCTTTAAAAACTTTCTGAATTATGTTTTCTATGTAATATTAGGAAATAACAAACCGATTTCAAAATTAATGTTGGAAAATTAATGGTGACCTCAGTTTCAACATAGGCACTTTATCTTAGTGTCACTACCACCAGATAGTTGGCAGACCGTTATACAAACAGTTTGAAATTTGACTTGATGCATAATTTTAAAATGTAAATGCGTACAAAGAACGGTTTCTAAAAAATTCAAAAATTTCTGAAATGAGCATAAAAAGCTTCAAAATACTTTCTAATAGATTATTTATTTCGAATTAGTTTTAGCTTTGATAATTTATGTTTCATTTCTGCCTAATGCAGTATAATAATGAAGTTTCGTCAAATTCTGGCTTATTTAGTAGTTTTTAAATTATTTCTAAAAGTTTCATTTCTTCTAATAAAAATTAGACATACAAATATCACTTGGTATATTTGAACTATTACGTGAGCAAAGCCGCGGGTTTTGCTTGTAATTAGTATTTAAACTAAAGGAGTAAATCATAGAACTTTATTTATTTAAAAAAAGTTTATAAATTATGAAAAATATTACTTAAATTTGGCTTTCTCCATTTCAAGAATAAATAATTAGTATATAACTTTGAGATTCATTAATATACATGGAAAAGTTCACTAATATATATGTAAAATTCATTTTCATCGTACGTTTCAAGAGACGTTTCAATTGTATCATGATTTATTAACTCAAAATCTTAAAAATATATTAGAGTTCTAAACACTTCGGATATTTCGAATTTTCTTAATACCGCACCATTACCCTAGAAGTGGATGCAACATTGCGGAAGGGGTGTACTCGCCAAGTTTCGAGAATCAACAGTTTTAAGAACACATTTATCAATGTCTGCAGTTTGTAGTCTAAAGGCAATTTCCTGATATTAGAGGTAAAATGAAAGCTTGTAAGAGATTGCACTAATTTCTACAGATTACCTACTCTGTAAAAAGAGATAAATGCTTCTTAATATACGAAAATATTACATAACAAGAAAGAAAAATCATACGTCAAGAGTAGATTATGTAACACTTTCGAAGAATATTTAAATTTCCATAATTCTTCAACTGTACGTCGAGGTTTGATAAAGTAAAGAAGATACTTACATAAATATTTTATATAACGAATAACACATTTTAAAACCAGTTTTTAGTAATTAACGGCCATAGACAGAAAAGTAATTTAATTTTCCAACTCTTTTGTGCATCCTTGTATATGGATCTGTAGATTTTTATATATTCTAAGTATTACACTAAAATTTAGTTTCGTAAGAAAACGCATATCTCAATTGAAAATGAGCCTTCAGCAATTTTTACCAATAGGCCGAAACGTGCTTGAATTATTTTTTACAGCCCTACTTGCAGATTTTTATATACTCCACATATGAAGCTAAACTTTAAATCAGTCAAAAACACAGTTAAAATTACTGAAGTCACGCTTCAAAAATTAAAATATTTATAAGTAATGCTTAATTTGTACCTATATTATATATTCCAAATATGAAGCTAAACTTTAAATCAGGCAAAAACTTAAAATTACTGACGTCATACTTTCAAAATTACAATATTTATAAGAAATGCTTACAAATTCTTTTGTGTAACCCTGCATATAATCTTGGATTTATACACACCTCGTAGTATCCAAACATTCAGTTAAACTGAAAAACGCATACAATAATTGAAAACGCACTTCCGGCAATTATCCATAACACACAGTACTTTATACCAAATCTTTTATGCGTCGCTGTAAATGAAAGATAAATGTTGTTCATATCCTATTCCACAGCAGGTATCTTGTAGTAAATCTCAGCAAAGTACAAATTGCACTTGAGATCGGGTAAAGAAATTTGAAAAAATTGTCTTTACCATGAACAAGTATATTTGAAGATGTACACTGTAAAAAAAAAAATCTGTAAAGCTACTAAAGTTTTTCTAGGAAACTGGGATTCCTAGAACTTTTCATGTAACGGCAACAAGAAAAATCCCTGTAACAGATGCTGTTACAGGAATTTTTGTTGTTGCCGTTACATAAAAAGTTCTAGGAATACCAGTTTCCTAGAAAAACTTTAGCAACTTTATTTATTTATTTATTTTACAGTGTACACATGTTGCTTTAGCCAAACATGCTGTGATTCTTTTAAAAAATACAAAAAGCCAATCAGAAAGTCTCTGCAATTAATAACACTGTACTCTGCTAAAAATGGACCAAATGAAACTTCATTACACACAATACTTTTTCGTGACCCATTATATATTATCTTTGTTGGATACCATTTTTGTCCAAATAAGTGTGTGCACATCTTCAAATATACTTGTTCATGGCGAAGACAATTTTTTTCATTTTCAAACTTGAGGAATGTAGTTTTCATATGTAACACTGTACCAGACATCAGATGTATTTAAATACCTTTGGGGCAGTACATATATAACGTTATCACTTTAAAGGGGAGGGAGGGGAGGTCTGGCAAATGATATCGTAAGATATCTCTAAGGGGAGGGGGTTGTATTTTGATATCGTTGTCATTTTTGACCGAACCAAAGTTTTCTCTTTTAATTTGTAAACTTATTCTTTATCTCAAATTAGTATTAAAATCATTAAATGAGTACAAAATTATTTAATTCCAAAATGTGGAATACCAAAACGTTTGACATTCCTATCCTTATATTCCTTCCTATTCCGTCATATGTGTATGCATTTATATCCGTTGCTCGAAAATCCAGGTCCGAAGTACGCTTTAAATTATACTTGTTGTGTTTACTACGTGGAAAAAAAAGAGAAAGAATATTGATCACCTGTTTTTTTGGTAAGAAGTTCCGACCCCTTCCCGCCACCCCGTGCGGGGTAAGTGCAAGAAGACATTTTTACTGTTTAATGCATTATGAAACGGAAGGCTATTATTAAATGCTTTTTAATAGTAGCTATTTATTAAACGCTTTTTAATAGTAGCTATTTATTTTAAGTATTATTTGATATAAAGTTATTTCACATATAATAGGGATGTTATATTGACTTCTGTTTATTTGAATCAATAAAGTGTGCGAATAATAAATGTATAACGAACGTCATCTGTATATCACTGAAAATAAAGGGAAAAAAAATTAGACATTTATAACGATATCATTAGGGTGAGGGGGTTCATAGGATGATAACGTATGATATCGTACGGAGGCAGGGAGTCCAAAATTACCAAAAAGTTGATAAAGTTTTATATGCACGGCCCCTTTGATTTTTCTTTTCTTTTCAAAATTGACGAAATTTTAGTATTTATTTCCCATATAATATTACCTATGGTGTTATGAAATTATTATTACTGAATAAATAATTAGATAATTTTCCAGAGATTACAATATTATAAATATTTTTAATTTATGCTAAAAAACTTTAATAAACAGAATTTCAAACTTGCAACTTTGAACGATTGCACGCATGCTATTCCATGCTACAAGAATTTTAATGTCCAGAACTGCTAAAATATTTTATTTTTTGTCAAGATATTTTCCATAACACTATTTAAGTATTAATTGAATCTGTGTACCACATTTTATTAAAATTTGTTGCTATGTGACCACAACTTTTTAAAAAATTTGCTCAATTTTTATGGATTGACCCAAATACATACAAAATTTTTGAACAAATACATACAAAAAACCAAATACACACAAAATCAAACACTTTAGAGAAAGGCATTTTTCTTATTAATTATTAAAGAAATATTCTAAACAAATTTTAACAATTTGAAATAATAACAATTTTAATTTAATATGTACATTAAATATCGATAATTATATTTGAATCGTAACGATGCAATTGATTTTATTATTTTTTTTCGTATTATTTCTAAATAATTTAAATTCACATTTTCAGAACTTTTATTCTCTAAATTTATTCTAATCATATGAAGAATAATTTCCTGTTTTATTATTTTCAGCTTCATTACTGTAATTACGAAAGTGCAATTTTTCCTGTACTTTTACAGAATTCTTTGAATATCCTCTTGCTTCATTTACCCCGAATCGTAAAAATATATTAGATTGCTTAACACTTCAGTTCATTTCTCATTTTCTTAATATCTCAGGAGAACGATTATCCCAGAAATGGAGACATCATTGTGTAAAGAGACTTTAGACTGTATATCGGTGTACTAAAATAGAATATATTTCGGAAGCAAAGTAGACTAAGTATACAATTTATGTTATTTCTTTATTTATCTTGTTAAGTAAGATCTAAAATGCTTGAAAAACTTTATTCCAAAAAAGATTTGTGCTTAGAGAATACTATGTTTAACCCTTTATATCCTGACGGTACATTTAAGTACCATCAAAGAATATTCAACGTAAAATTTATTTAATTCGTCTTCTAATAAAAGTAGATTGAATTTTTCAAATTTGCTCAAACATATTTAGAAAACTAGTCGAAGCTAAATATTTTTAATGTGCTTATTTTCTCAACCATTTACCTAGGTGTATCTTTTTCGCTATTAAAAAATGTTATATGAAAAAATTGCAATTACAAAACACTTCTCTGTTGCAAATAGGATCACAATACATTTATTTACACTGTTCTTATAAGAATTGTGAGATTTCCATAACAGTATTTTTTGTTAATCTAAATATTTTTGGAAATATTTTGCAAAAATAACTCTAACTACCGATTTATTAAATCAGTTTTAATTTAATATATTATCTAAAACTCAAATTATTTATAATGTATGTTTTTCTGGATATTTTAGATATTAACGTAAATAATTATTCGGGTGAAGCAATTTTTTTATTCAAAATTAAGGATATATACTTTTAAGCTTTAGCATAAATGAAATTCCCCAAATTGTTGAAATTACAATTTGAAGTATGGTAACAATCCAAACTGATCGAAAAATTGTCGCTATATATTTCGAGTTTAATCGTAGGGGAATTAAGTTAAATTTTCAATTATGATATAGATATCTGTTTTATAGATATTGTATGTTCAAAAAAGATCAGTCAAATTTTTCTTAAAATTAGAAATGTATCTTCTATATAGAGAATTATGTTTTTAAAGTGCATTTTAGGAGAAACATTTATTACAAGAAACTTGGTGAAGAACAATACTAAACACATAGAAAACAAGCTTCTGAATTATGAAAATTTATTCCTGAAGATAATTTTAGAAAAACTAATTCACTTCAAAAAGTTTTCTTCATTATGTTTTTGTAATAGTACTGTTGAGTTGCGCTATGTTTTGTGTCAAAAGGGAGAATTGAACACCAGAATGAGTATAAAAATTCTGTGTATTAAACTATTTACAATGCGTAGTAATTACACTTATATGTTAATAGGGTAAAAATAACCTGGTGGGATAGTGCAATGATAGATGGCAGAACTATAGGTCTGCACGGGCCGGATTTTCCAGGACCGAGCCCGGTCTGGCCCGAACGAAAGCTATCTTGGCCCGGCCCGGTGTAAAAATTGGAAGTTCGGCCCGAGCCCGGCCCGGCCCGTTTGCATTTTTACAGTTCTAGTCCCGGCCCGTACAAAAATCAATGAAAACAGGCCCCCGACACAATTTTTACAAAAAAAAAAAAAAAAAAAAAAAAAAAAAAAAAAAAGAAAAAGAAAAAGAAAAACGTTTTTTCTCAACGTACAATTAAGATTATTTTAATGAATACTACATACATATTTATGGGAACATTTTACATTACTGTGATGTTCGCAAAACACAAAACACACAATAGTAAACATTAACGATTACTTACAGTGTTTTAGTCATCGTGTCTACAGACATTTCAAAATGGAAATAAGGATTCATTAAAAGATTAATGTATTTCAGAATAAAGGATTAAAAACATGATAACTTTTGAAGCTGATATAATAAAAAGTATATTTGTGAAAATATTTCTCTCATTTTTAAGGCTTTTCTCAAATCCAAAGGAGCTACATTTCGACCCATTTATGAATACTTTTCTTTTCGGAAACGCATAAGATTGGCAGGTATTCTTATTCAGAAGCTATGTAAATGCCGTTTTTTTTCATACATAAAAGCAATCTATCTTTCAGAAAATACTGTCAAAGCTAGCGTTTTTAATCGAATTTCCGGAAGCGATAGCACAGGAAAGGAGAAAAACGTACAGTCACGTGGCAGGAATCTCTCTGTTATCTCTATAAGTAATTTATCAAATATGGAAAAAGCTATTCGTTTCCAAATGCCTTCAATAGGCAGGCCTGTCAATTTTATGCCTTTATAGTTAAAAATTTTGTCAGAAAATGTGTCTGAAAGCTTCGCATTGTTGAGCAGTGAATATGAGAACCACCTTAAGGTATATTTCCAAAGATACTGTTAAGAGAAGTTCATTATCACTATTAATACAACAAAACACGATGACTGTTCTACACATCCTGAGATCGATTAACAACCAGTTCCGTCCCGGCACGAGTCAGATCGGAATGAGACATCTTGTAACTGTACGATGCCGATCTCTACGATGGACATGTTACATTTCTGTATTGATGTTGTTAAACTCGCATCGGCTCGTGACGCACATTTATATTTCTCGAGAAAATCATATTCATTGAAAATGGCTTGTATTTTATCTGCTTCTCTTAAATTCTTATATCGGGCCGACAGGTCCGATTAATTTTTTTGCCGGCCCGGCCCGTTGAAAAAATTGTCGTAATTCTGTCGGCCCGGCCCGTTTAAAAATTCGCCTTCATTCCGCCGGCCCGGCCCGCGGGCCGAGCCAGTCCGGGTACGGGCCTCGGGCCAAGCCCGGGCCCGTGCAGACCTCTAGGCAGAACCATAGATCTCAGCAATACAAATGCTGTTGCAGGTGAGTGCGGTCAGTACAAAATGTGATTTGCACCTGCTCTGCTCTCTTGCAGCTGCACTGAAGTTCAGTTTCGTTTCTGGATACTGCTGTAAACAATTATTGTATTAATTGCGTTCAAGTCTGTCTTAATATGTATGTACAGTCGTGGGAAAAAAAGTAAACACCCCTCCTCAACAAATTATAGTAGAAGAAAGTTACTTGTACCGAACGATTGGAAATAAAGTCTACTTTTAAACGGCGCATATAAAATTTGCTTAGGGGGCCATCTATATATTAAAACGAACCATAACTTTGTTTTTTTCAATAGCAGTACACAATTCTGACAGCATAAATGAACTTTACACCCTTCAATTAGACTAAAAACAAATTTTTATGTAATTCGTACCATACGTTTCTGAGAAATTAATTATTTTAAAACGAGCGTATTTTAAGGGCTGTATCCAAATTGAAGTTCCGTACTCCATTGTTAACCGAGAGAGCCCCTTTCTTGATCAAGGCTCCTTAAGCTCCACTCAAGGAGTCAATGAAATCTGTTAGATACAGGATAGCAGAATAAAATTCAACATATCTACTCACATCTATCATACACGGCCCCTTAAACCATCTTTTTGCCGTTTTTTAAGCATAAGTTGAAAACTACTTGGGTGAAAAATGTGAAATATTGGATTTCCATAAAGCAGGACTTAATAAATCTAAATTCATCAAAAAGATTGTAGGTTGAAATTCATAATTTTTTCGAATATTAATTTCATAATTCATATCATAAAATTATAAAAATTGCAAAGTCAGCGTATTTATGTTTGAGTATATTAGTATTATTGCTACAAAACAAATTAGCACATTAGGATCATAATTTCAGAAGTTATAAATAAAAATATGAAAATGTAATTTAACATTAGAAGCATTAAATTTTGAATGCTTATAATTCAAAAACTTATCATTCAAATGACTTGAAATTCGGTGTCTAGGCATAGTTTGAACCAAACATTTGAAATATCTGGTTAAGATTGGGTATTGCCATTGAAAAAAATGAAGTTTGGATTCGTTTTAATATGTAGATTGCCTTCTAAGAAAATTTTATATATATCATTTAAAAGTAGACTTTATTTCCAATCGTTCGGTACCAGTAACTTTCGACTGCGATAATTTGTTGAGGGGTTAGTAGGGGGTGTTTCCCTTTTTTTCCACGACTGTACCTTTAATAATTGAAAGATAATGTTCAATTTAAGTAGTTTTAAATAGGATTTCGTAATTACAGTGATGATTAATGTTATGAAAATTATTTAGCTAAATGTTTATAAGGCAAACAAATACAATCACTTTCAAATCATTTAAACTTATTTAGAGATATTTTAATATGATTTGCAGTAACGCACGTTATATAATTTTTATATTTTTTATTTCTTATCATCTTTTCACTATTTTAAATTCACATATACATAATTTTCATACTGTGGATTTACTCTAAGCATTTGGAGACTATCTTCCCACTTTATTACTTTCAGTTTCATTATTGTGATTAGTAACTACAAAATTGCACTTTTCTGCGTACTTCTAGGGAATTCTCGAAATATTCGCTTAGATCCTTTTATCGAGATAGTAAAGATATATCACAGTGCTTAACACTTTTGTTCTTTTAAAATTTTATTAATACATGTGAGAGACTTTGGAATGCCTGTCATTGTAGTGAAAAATGATATATTTTGTGATAGAAATAAACTAAATGAGGACGTGAGTTTCAAAACTCGCCTTATCCAGAAAATCAAATTTTGTGAAATCGCCAAAAACCTCTAACTGCGACTACGTGCATCGAATATCTCGATTTTTTTTAATACTTGTAACTATTCGCACTATGATACCAATTAAATATTAAATTGAAAATCTACTTTAATTAATTAAATTAATTAATTGGAAAGAGTTTCGGATAAGAAGAGTTTTTTTTTTTTTTCCCAAACTATGGATAAGAAAAGTTTTGATAGCAATTTCTTTAAAAAATACAACGTTAAGAAGTTAGCTGAAAGAAATCAATAGTTTCTATTTTTGGTCATCCGATGATAATATTTTGGATTTAAAATATTCTTTAAGACAGCAAATAATCATGATTAAAATTCAGTATTACGTTTTATTATGAAGAAACAAACTTATGAACAATAAATAAAATGTATCATATATATTTTATGATTAAGATAAGTTAGTTACATTTAAAAAAGAATGTAATATAATATAGTCTATAAAACTTATAATAATATATATACATATCTAAAATTAATATAATATAAACTATATAACATGTAATAATATATAGTATATCTCTCTACATAATATAATATATATTCTTACAAAATATAAAGGATACATATAAAATTAACTCATCGAGTTCTCTGTGATATTCCCATTGTCCTCATCGAATATTTCCTTATGTTCTCTTTTTGGGGGGCATATTTTTATAGAAATTATAGTCCTCCATTTCTGACCAATTTTTACCAAAATGTTTCTTTAACAATTTTCCAACATCCTTAAGTTTTTTTTTGCTTCACTGGAAACCATAGCAGCTGCTTTTGATTCATGAATCGTAAGCCTTTTCCCCTCTTGGTCAATGGTTTGAAAAAAATTACGTCTGTTTTGTAGCGGTAATTACCTTTAATGAGGAAAACTCCTCTGCCCTTCAAGAGGCTGATACGCTTGGCAGGAGCAAGCTGGAAATGCAGCAGGCCGGGAAGTTTTAGGGTAGAAGCCACCGCTGATTTCAAATCATAAATAGGAACTTCCTGGCCTACATTCCGTACCCTGCCAAACTGAGAAAAAATTTCAAGATAGTCTTCAGGATTATACACTCCCTCTTTTTTAATTTTCTCTCAATCCTGCCAAAAACTCTGTCTGTCAGCAAATAAGAATGGCCCACAAGGGGAAAAATAAAATCAATCTGTTGAATATTCGAAAGGACTAATTCCATGTGCCACTTTGCTAGCTTTCCTGTCATTGTGATATTTTTATTTTGTCCAGGACAACCATCTGAAAACATCTGAAAACATCTGAATCCTTCCATTTCGAATCTTTCCAGATTTAATGATTTACGATAAAAAAAAAAAAAAAAAAAAAAAAAAAGATTAGGGAGAATATCTCATTTGATCCCTTGCTGTGTTTGTGCTCACTCCAACTAAAGATATTTAATGTTTACCTGTTTTGTGGTTTTTTTTTTATATTCCCTCACATATGGTAAAGTATATTAGTACATTTGTATGGAGTAATAAGCTGACTGGTTGGGAACTTTAGGCAAAACAATGTTTTTCTAGAAGTCAAATGAAAATTTGTGTACTCCTTTCTTTGTTTATCTCAACATTTTATGGAAACTTTTCCCTTTAATTTGTGAACACCATATTTGGCCGTAGTCTCTACATTTTCCCTCCCGACTTGGATTTTAATTAGTAGTTTTAATTAGCTTGAATTAGTAGCTTTAATTAGAAGCTTTAATTAGTAGCTTGATTGAAAATAGCTCTGAAAAGATGGTATTTCACCAGGAATAAAAGGCTGTCTGCTTTCTTGTTGTACTTCTTCCATAAGCTTTTCCTGCTCCAGTGACTTGGAAAATATTGCATTTTGCTCTTATGGCGTCCGTAATGTGAATCGACGCACTTTAATTTTTGGATGTAACGTAATACTGTGGCTTTTACCTCTAAAAGTTTTTGTGATCTTCTATCCACCACCCCCCGCCCCCCCCTCCCTCTTTTCGGAAGGCGAATGCTCAGTTTTCAGATGCTTTTTGAACAAGTTTTGCACTCTAAATCTTGATATTCCAAGAATTTTCAAAATTGTGCTTCCACAAATTTGATGATGGTCATGATTCTTAGTCTTTGTATAGTACTTTACAGCAATGCCTTTGGAAGCGTCCTGAACTACACCTATAAAAAATCAATAGGTAAATAGATAAAAATTAGAAAAAAGCAAGGTGTAAATTTTACTTTTCAGGATGCTTCATCGAAATAAAACACACCTGGACGGCTTCTTGAAGGAGGTGTTTGAGATGTAAACTTGAAAATAAAGTTATCTTGTTCAGTTTTTGAGTTTTGTCTTTACTTAAAAATCTTGGTAGACGAGTCTGACATCTTCCATTGAAAGAGTTGAACACTTCACGTTCTTTTTCTGGTCAGTGCACTCGGGGAACCAGAAGTGCCTTAGGTTTATACCTGAGAACAAACATTAAATCTTTTAACACATTGTGACAGTAAGAAATTTATAAATCATGACTCCGTGTTGAACTTATCATTTAATTTTCTTTTGCGTACTTGCAAACGAATTCGCATTTCTTTTTCTCTTTTTCCTCTTTCCCTCACAAAATGCAGGAGTTGATTCACTGTCCATTATACGTAAGACACACGGTATATCTTATTTAGTTAGTTTGTATAAATAGAACTGATAAAAACTTACGGAAATAGCAACAAGCCGCAGAGAAAAAAATGAAAATTACTGTGATAATAGCTGATAAACTCGCCGTGCGTTACTCTACGCATGCGCAAGAATAAAGCTAGTTTTCTCTCCAATTCCTCAGTAAATAAGGCGAGTTTTGAAAGTAAACCAATATTTTACAAAGCCAGAAATTGACGATAAAATTACTTTATCAGCAGACTGCAGTATTTTTTCGGTGCAAGATTGCCAAAAGAATAGATTGATAAAGAAAACTAGATTTTTAAAATTTTGGATAAGGCGAGTTTTCAAACTCACGCCCTCAAATATATATATATATATATATACATATTATCATGCTTCATGTTGTTAAATAATAACTACCTTGTATGCTAAATTTGAATAGAAAGTATTAGAAGGATTTTAGAAAATAACCATGCTTATAAATGTATACATACAGGCCTCTAAAAGTTAAGGAACAGGGATTGGATGCTTTCGATTGTACAGCGTTTGTCGTATATCTACCAAAATTATTGGCGAATTATCTTTGAACTTCTGGGATGTAAAGAACATGTTTGATTTCACATTTCTCAGTGAAGATTTAGTCGGGAGGACAATTAGGGGGCTGATAATAAATTTAATAATAAAATAATATTTGCTATCACCTATGTAACAGAAAATGCTGAAAATGGTTTGTCACTGTGTTAAATGACTATTTGGGTCCTGTTCAACGTTTGTGCGCATTTGTGTAAGCATGGAACTCATATTCGAGAAGATGTTATTGTGTCTGTGAAAAATTCGAAGGTTTTTTGTTTATAGCATACAGAGTTTTCAACCAAATTTAACACAACTTTCCGAAAACCTGACAAAGAACAGTAGCAACAGTATACTGCAATTAGAACATGAATATATTGAATACTTAATGAGATATGGGCATAAAGGTTTAACTGCAATAAGGTTTAACTGCGCATGCGTGGAAGATTTCAGAATTTTTATTTCATAATTTGGTAGTCAGCTATTTTGGGCACCTTCTATAAAAAGTCCAGTCGAATATTGTGAAAATTCATAAAGCTATAGTCAACTGATTGAAAAGTTGTGGAAAATTCCTTAGAATAAAGCTATTTTTAATAAGCAACTCACTATATCGCCCCTATCTTTGTGAATTTTCGAGATATTTGACTGGACTTCTGAAATAAGTTGCCCAAAATAGCTGACTACCAAATTATAAAATAAAAAAATTATAATCTTCCACACATGCGCAGTTACAAATTATTTCCTACAAATACGCATATCTCATCAAATATTCAATATATTCATGTTTTAATTACAGTATACTGTTGCTACTGTTCTTTGTCAGGTTTTCGGAAAGTGCAGTTAAATTTGGTTGAAAACTCTGTATGCTATAGACAAAAAACTTTTGAATTTTTTGCAGACACAATAACATCTTCACGAATACGACTGCTATGCTTACACAAATGCACACGAATGTTAAACAGGTCCCAAATAGTTATTTAACACAATGACAAACCATTTTCAGAATTTCTGTTACATAAGTGATCGCAAATATTATTTTATTATTAAATTTATTATTAGCCCCCTAATTGGCCTCCCAACTAAATCTTCACTGAGAAATATGAAATCTAACATGTTCTTTACGTCCCAGAAGTTCAAGAACAATTTGTCAATTATTTTGGTAGATATTCGACAAACCGTGTACAATCGAAAGTATCCAGTCCATGTTCCTTAACTTTTGGAGGCCAACACATATCTTTAACAGGCTTGATAGCTCTTAATTAGCTTTAACATATCACTAAAATAAACAGAAAAATATCAACTTTATTTACAAAATACATTTTATTTTAGTACAATGTTTATGCAAACTTGAGTCTGTTTTCACAATGATGTTCGCATTTATTGGATAATCGTCCTCCTGATATATTAAAAAAAATACGTAAAGAATCGAAGTGTTAAGCACTCTAATATATTTTTACGATTTGGATTAAATATTTTGAAATTTTTCTCTGTCTTGTAAACTTTGCAATTTTGAAGTATTTGAACAAGTTTAAATTGGCATAAAAATTTTTCACTATATTTACAGATGAACTTAGATAAACAGAATTTTTAATATGAATTGCAATGAAATTCATATATGATACTTTTAGTGTATTTATAACCTAACACAAGCTTCAGTGTTTAATGAAATATTTTCAATAATTACAAATCTTCTTTGAAGGTAAAACTCAGGTTTAAATATCTCTAAAATCACACGTTTAAGAAAACATTTAACTGAAAAAATTTTACTCTTGTTATTTTTTCAAATCTTAAGCATTTAAATTTCTCACTTTTGTTTAACTTATATTTAAGAACAACCAACTTTTTGCATTCTATATTTCATTATATTTAAAAATATGAAGTTTTGATAATTTTCATACTGTAAATTTATTCTAATCATTCGAATAAAAATTTACAATTTTATTGCTTTCAGATTCATTACTGTAATTACAAAAGTATAGCTTTTCGAGTACTCCTAAATAATTCGCGTAATATCATCCTGCATCATTTAATCCAAATCGCAAAAATATATTAGAGTGCTTAACACTTCGATTCTTTTCGCATTTTCTTAATATCTCAGGAGGACGATTATCCAAGAAATGCGAACATCAGTGTGAAAACAGACTTAAGGTTGCATAAACATTGTACTAAAATGGAATATATTTTATAAATAAAGTAGATATATTTCTGTTTATTTTGTTGAGATGTTAAAGCTAAATAAGAGCTATCTTGCATGTTAAAGATATGTGAAAAAAAGCAAATGATTTTAGAAAAATAAATAGATGGGCAGGGGATAAATATACTTAACATTTTAATCTGTACTAACAAAAGAATGTTTCGCTCCGTCTGTCTGTGTTTGTGTGTGTGTGTCTGTGATGGCTAGTGAAATCTACGGCACGTACGAGGCTCAACCGTTTTGTGAGGCTAGCTGAAAGTGTCTCCTCTTGCATCTGAGACTCAGAATTTTAAAATTCTAAAAATTATTTGAGTTATTAATTAACAATCGCAACACACTCTCATTAAATACTGATCTCGCTCTTTGCGAGAAGGAAAAAAGATCTAGCGCATGCGTAATAGCCTCATTTACGCATCGGCAGAAATTGAAGTACGAAAGAGAAATTTCGTGGGGGATTTTGTCATTATTAATTAACTTACATCTTCCAAACCGCTTAGAAAAATTACAGATAAAACCATATTATGAAAGATCGTATCTTACGTCTCAAATGCCGTAATCAATTTTAAAAAAATATGGCAATTAACCCCTTGAAAAATGAAGTTAAAAAAGGGTCGTTTTTCAAAAAAATGTTTTCCTAAATGTAATGTAACGCATGTCTCGGACTCAATTTTGAGGCACTGACAAACCCAAAATATGTTCTTAAAGCTAGAACCTTTTTCTAAACGATGGTGTAATTGGTTTTAAAAAATATGAATTTTAATCTTTTCAAATACAAGGCGAATGCAGGTCATTTCGCGCTTCACAGAGACACGGGGATATTTTTTCTATGCTAAAACTAACTAAGCATCATTTAGCATTTTAACACAATCTTTTTAGAGCATCTCAATAGAACAGTTTTACATCAACTACAAAAATTCTGAAACGTTCGGAAGGGCAGAAATATTTTTTTTCAAAATAAAATGTGTGAAAATTTCGACGATTTCATTAAAAATCTGAGTGTTTCGTCGCGGTTTCGCTCACTTTCGATGCGCATTGAATCAAAAATCAAATTACGTAGAAAATAAAATACCAAATAGCAGAAACATTCAATTCAATTTTTTTAGTTAAAAATATAAATTGAGATAAAATGGAGTTAAAGATATAAAATCACATAAATGTGAGGTTAATTTAGGGGTCATTAATCACGGACCCGGGCACGCCGGTCGGCTCAGCTAGTGGAATTATAAAACTCCAGTTTAGTGGAATTACACAACTATTATACAATATAATTAATACTATACAATATAATTAAATACATCATAGCTGAAGCATTATTAATTAAAATTTGTGAATTATGACTGTTCATGAATCGTAAGAGAAAACTAAATTTAAACAATACAAACTTCAACTGAAAAAATATTTTTTTAGAAAAAGATCAAATATTTCTGACGTTACATTTAAAAAAATAACAAATCGCATTTAAATTACTTAAAATTATTTAGTTATGTATTGAAATAAGAATCACTGACACAAACAACATTTTTTTCCTTAAACCTAAACAAATTTCAGTGTCTTCATATGTTCAATTTAATGTAATCATTTGAAAGAAAATTCGTAATTTTTTATTTTTAGCTTCATAACTGTAATTGCAAAATAGTAAATTTTCCCGTACTTTTTTAATTTTATGAATAGCCCATTAGTACATATATCCTAAAACGTAAAAAAGATTTTGCGTAACACTTAAGATTATTATTTTTATTAATAATAGTAATATATCAGGAGGACGATTATAACTAAAATGGGAATATCAGGTGGAAACGTACTTTCACCTATCATTGGATTAAACGGGAATATATTTAGTAAACAATTAAGAAATTAATTTTCTTCTTTTAATGTTGCATTTATGTTACTAAATAATGTCTACGCAAATATTAAAGTTATATGCAAAGAATAAAAGGGGATATAATAAAAGGATTTTATGCGTAGAAGAAAAAGTGTTTTTTAAACGTTATCAGTATCTGCGTTATCTGCGTTAGCCCAAATGAATCACAGAGTTTCAAAAGACTTTTTATTTACAAGAATACGATGTAAAAAGAAAAATACATAGTAAGTAACTACAAACATAGTACATACAAAGTAATACATGAAAAATACATACACTCACAAAGTTTCGGGTACATACTACAAATGTTTAATATGTGCGCCCTTAGTCACCTGGCACCCATTCCAACGGCAATCCAGTTCCTTCCATACGTTCAGTAACATGTTCCTGCCAATGTCCGTTACAGCAGCAGGGATGCGTTCTTGCACGGAAGCCACGAGGCGGTATTTAAAACTTGGTGAATGTATGTATCTTGTCATGAATAACTCCTCTTTGTAGGTTACATACCTCTCAATACACAGTGTTTTGAATCCTGATGAATCATTTAATTTAAGAGCCATTATTTTGAAATTCAGACAAAAAAGTGATATTTCAATAGTTGTATTTTTTAATTGACTTGATTTTTTTTGTGTTGAAGTACGTCATAGTTAATGAATATTGCGCAATTCTGAAGCTCTGAAAAAAATTTCCTCTTCCCTGTAGAAAATATCAAAGTTCAATGCCGTGAATACTATTTTCCATAAAATGTGAAATTCAAGTATGTTCAAAATGCTATAACTTTCGAAAGCAACGACATCCCAAAATTTCGTTAACTTAACTTGTTTACATGGGGCATTGCTGCTTTCCATTGTAATGATTGTAATGTTAATGTTGCCACAAATGGCAAGCAAAATTATACTTTTGACCGTTTTCAGCACTTATTATTATCTTGTTTAAGCAATAATACCTCAAAAGTTTTCTTGTTGAACATGGAAGTTTACTATTTGAGGAAGCTAAGTAATATAGAAATTAATTGGGATATTGATGCTGTTGGCAGATATAATTTGTTAAATAATCAAAAGTTGCAAAATCTGCAACTTTATAATTAGGCTTACCTCGGAAAATTATCAGAACAGAACAAAATAAATATGTCATGTAGTAGTTGAATATATATGTACTAATACATAGAAAAGAAAAAAAGGTGGGGTCTCATGCCAATTTCAGAAAAAAATTACAAAATCCTAAAGTTTTGAACAATGTATTTTCATAAATTGGTACATGGGAAAGCTGTTGCTAAACTTTACATATCAAAACTATATAATAATAAATCATAAAAAAAAACAGATTCTGAAAATCAGAACACCTATTACTTTTTTATTCCTTCAAGGAATTCGCAGACAGTTTTGAAATCTGTTTTGAGTGGCCAAAAAAGCGTGTGTTCGATGGAACTGGGGCACATATTTTGCGCAAGATTTCTTCACTCTTATACCAGTAATGATCTTCTTCAGGGAATGAAAAGGTATTTTTTCCATGCTTCTTCATACACTTCATCTTGATTTCACTGTTCTCAATTTCAGTAATTTCTAAAGTATAAAAAATATTATTGAATAAAACTATAAGCCAGTCTGTGACACTGTACCGGCTTCCACTTCACTGTAAAATGGATCTCAGTACTTCCTGTACAGAAACTTCTTCTTCATTATCATCTTCGTTAGCTTTATGAACATGGTGATCTTCAGTATTATTTTATTCAGAAAATTCACCGGACACATTATGACCAGAAGAAAATACTGCTCTTTCACTTAAGGCAATATCTTTCCCATGGTCAATACCGAAGTATTGCCACACTTTTAATCTAGTCTTTGTGACTTCTGCTGAGTGATATGCGCTAATATTCTCAATTTTCTTATATTTATAATGTCTGTTTGAATCATTGATTTTAATCACAGACACCTTGATAGCTTCGGATACTACGCATGTACAGTAAAATTTCCTTTAGTTCTTGTGCATTGCGAATATTCTTACCAGAATTTAAGTAGGCTGTACAACAGTGCCGTGCATTTGCAGCTTCTCGATCACACTGATCCTTTCCATGTTGAGGCTAAATCTAATTATGCCGCATTAATTTTAGTTTATAATTTTATAGGACAATATCACAAAATACGAATAATGCAATTTTCTTTTTTTACATTGTAATAAAAAATATTCTTAGAAGTATTTTCAAGAGATATTATATTTATAATAACATAAAAATAAAGCAATTAAAAGACTCAGAGTTTCAGATTGTCATTTTCTTGGCATGTTACACTATGATGTGTGCAAAGCAAAAGGCTTTCTGCTATATTATGTAAATATCTTTTTCTAGTTTTTTTTTAATTTCTAATTATTAATTATAACTTATATAACCAATATATGAGGAAAATAACAAGTTCTGTATTTTACAAATGATTTTCCATAATTTAAATATGATTGTCACCGAAAACTAATGTCATTTTCCTGGCCTGCTCATTTTGGTTCTTTATGAGGTTAAAGATACCGCTGCAGAGTAATACTTCTTGTTCTTGACATAGTTCAAGTCAGAAGTAGTAAAACATTGCTACCAGCAAGATCTTTTAGATATTTCTTTGAAAATAATGTGTTTAAAGGCTTTGTAAAAGTTGAGTACACTTTTATTATGTCATTTTCCTGGCTTCAGTAATTTACAAATAAAACTTAACATTACGCTGAATTTGAGGTACTGTAGACATATTGTTATAATTACATAAAAATTAACTTAAGCTCTTCGAACTTTAATATTTTTACGCGTAAATTCCTTTATTCAGCTGCTCAAAAAACATTTTTAAAAGAATCAGAAGCTTTGAAACGATTTAAACTTTCAAAAAATTTTGTTTTCAAAATCTCACATTTCGTGATATTTACCCTTATAGTAGTATAATTTCTAACGGCATATGCCCATTTCCACTGTCGCAATCTGCATTATCTGAATTCATATAAATATGACAAATGGTTGGAAAATAGGCCTTCACATGGTTTGCTACGAGCTCAAGAACATATAGCATATGTTCCTGTTCTTTATCACTACCCTCCAAAATCGTAAAATTAACTTTCTTCTCTAAATGATCACCAATTTTTAAAAGCGGTACATCGACATGTAGGCTCATTCCTTTTTTCCAAAGTATTCCTTCTGAGATTCTTGAAATTTTACTAGGATAATCTTTTTGGCATAATCTTTTATCGAGAATGCAGTTTCAGAAGGGAGTTCAGTGACTGCAAATATGTTTCCATTATTTTGTTACACATCACGAATGGTAATGCTTCATCCAACTTAGTACTGCATTATGAATGCACTGTAAATCAAACAACGCTGCCTGAAAGATTTCATTGTGAATTGTTATAAATTTATTTTTATTTTAATGACATGTAACAATGCAAAGATATCCATGCATTCTGGGCAGATTAAAATACGGATGTTGGCATTTGCGCAAACCTGACGAAAATTATCATCATTCGGATCATTTATGGCCAACAATGGGCAATGTCATTATATTCGCTGATAACTTACATTTCAGTGCAACTTGTAATCCAGTTTTAGGTAGAATAGTGTTTTCTGTATTTTGGAAGAAATTTCCTTTAAGTCACAAGGCTCAAAAGTTTTATTTGCCAGATCAACTTGCCAGCACATGGGCAATTTAATTTAGAACAATGTAGGAGAAAGAGAAAATAGAGGTTCCATTTTCTCATGATGGAGAAACATAGAAAGAGAAAGAGAAAAGGGGTGTTCCATTTTCTGATAGAAGAAAAGCCTGATAATTGACGTTGCATTTCTGTAACATTTGTCATTTTCTTTTCTTAAAAAAAGACATGAGAGCCCACTTGTTTTATTTTCCATGAGTTAGTGCATATATTTACGTGATATACTTTGTTTTATTCTGTTGTGATGCTTTTTTAAGATAGGCCTAGTTCAGAAGTTTCCAATTTTGAAACTTTTTAATATTTAACAGATTATATCAGCTAACAGCATCAATATACCAGTAAAATTTTCATATTCCTTAGCTTGTCCTAATAGTAAACTTTCATATTCTAAACCTTTGGGGTACTATTGCTTAACCAAAATGATAAGCACAGAAATTAGACAAAAACGTCATTTTGATTGCATTTTGAGGCAACGTAACAATGGAAAGCAACAATAACCCGTGGAAACAAGTTAAGTTGATTAAGCAGGCAGTGTTATACTAACAGCTTATGAAAGCATAATTTTGGGATGATGTTGCTTTCCAAAATTATAGCACTCCAAACATACTCACATTTCACTTTTCACGAAAAAGGATATTCATATCCTTCAACTTTAACATTTTTTACAGGGAAGGCAAATTTTTTTCAGAGCTTCAAAATTACACAGTATTCATTAAATATGACCTACGTCAACAGAAAATAAAATTAAGTCAATCAAAAAATTCAATTATCACACATTGTCTGATTTTCAAAATAATGGCTCTTAAACCTGCATATGAAAAAATATCAACATAATTTATTATTTAGAATTTTGAATGTCTTAACAGTTTGGAATTGGTTTTAAAAATTGATTGACTCATTTCAGAGCTCAATTTAAATAATGTAAAATTTAAATTTAAAAAATAATAATACACATTAAAGCTGTAGTGTATTTAGTTAAAACGTGTTACGTGTTCATTTATTTATTTTATTTATTTTTTTTTTTAAGGATAAAATTAGATTCAAAAGTCAGATATTCTTCATTTTTTTAATAATATATACATACTAAAAATTTTTTTTGGTCATTATTTAAAATAAATTTCTTTAAAATTGCTTATATAATATATATACTCTTTTCTATATTTAGATTCGAATTATAGTGATGCAATCAACTGTCTTTAAACTCATTTTTCTCATTGCCATCTACTTTTAATATTAACTTTACAGAATTTTCATACTCCAATTTTTTTCTAATCATATTAAAATCCTCCCCTATTTGATTACATTAAGATTGAACTGCAATTACAAAAGCATCATTTTCCATATTCTTTTAAACAATACTTAGAATATGCTGTTGCTTCATATAACGCAAATCGTAAATATATTGCTTTAAAGTTCTTTTCATATTTTCTTAATAACTGAGAATGATGATTATCCTAGACATGGAGATTCTGCATGTCTAGGATAATATGTCTAGGACTGGAGATACCACTGCGTAAAGAGATTTTTGAATGTCAAAAAATTAACAAATATAAGATATATTTCGTATGATATCGACAAAATATATTTTTCTACGTTGCAATATTTTTGTTTTTAAGTAATAGCTATCAGAGATGTCAAATTTGTATTAAAAATAAATAAAAAGAAAAGTGCCGAGTTAACCTGATGGCATTGAGCTCACGGGGTATTAACACTAAATGTATTGGGTGAGTGCAAAAGTTCTACCCGTTTTGAGCATATGTAAATGTCAAGTGGAATACAGTCGTACAGCTTATGTTTCGAGGTCAGGAAAGTTGATAATAACGCGTAGAGCAGTAGAGTATGTATAGGCACAACATTTGTCAGAAGAACTCATGCGGAACGGGAAACAACGTGGCAAGCAAGTAAGACCACTTCAGACCTTGTTTACGGTAAGAATATGATAAAGCCGTTACTGCAGCCAGAGCTTGCCACAGCATTTGTCATGTGTATGGAGAATATGCCGTGGACGACAACACCTCCTACCGCTGGTTTAGGAAATTAATTGCTTAAAAGGCAATTTTAATTTGAAATTTGATTTTCATTTGAAATACTGTATGCAAGGCGATTGTTTCTCTCTGGAAAAATTTCCAAGTATTAATATAGTTTCAATCGATGCTGGATTTAATTAAGCTTTGTGTTTGTCCCATGACGGTGGCTCACGATAAATATTCCATCTTGTGCTGCGTTTGTAGCCTTGCCAACATGTAATAGGGAGAAATTTTCCAGACTGGGTATCGTTCCATGTGGTTTAGTCAGTAGAATGTCAGTGCGCTATACTGATGACACGGGATTGAGTCCCGGCGTGGAATATTTTTCACTATGTTGGCCTTTGCGCCTTTTAAGCAATTAATTTGAAATTTGATTTTCATTTGAAATATTGTATGCAAGGCGAATGTTTCGCTCTGGAAAAATTTCCATGTATTGATATTGTGATGATTCTTGTCATAAACACTATGATAATTTTAAAGTAAAGTTCTGTTTGAAATATAAAATCTTATCTTTTTACCGTACTTTTTATCAAGATATCCCTATTTTGGAGTCCTATTCTTCTAAAATATTTTTCATTTTCCATTTAAAAAACAATGCTTATCAACTGACATCTTTTTTTATTAAGTTCTAAGCTTGATCTTGAATTCAAACTTAATATTAAGAATGTGTAAGCTTTTTAATTTTTTGCGATTTGTCATTGCTTTATTAAATACGAACATGGAGTCTAACGGACATTAATACAACTGTTATTTATAGAACGACATGATAAGCCTTATTTATTTAAATTTTTTATTGCCGTATATATTGTATTTTGTGAATATGAGCTAATTAGATTTGGTATGTTTTATAGGAAAAGACTGATCTGGGAAATAGAAATAACAAGTAAGATATATCATGCGTTAAGCATAGATTATAAAACACTTTCCAACTCTTCCTGAATGATTTAACAAGACATCGGGGGAAATAACGTAAACAAGATAACTAACTAAACACGAAAACACATAAAACATTTGAAAAACTGATTTCAGCAGTTACCATCCATAGCTAAATATGTTTTCAAATTCTTTTAAACAGTCCTGTATTTGATCTGTAGATTGATATATATACTATATAATGGAAAAATTTAGTTTATCAAGGAAACGCATAACAGGTTGAAATTCTCTTTCAGCAATTTATACTAATATATGGAAACATACTTAAGTAATTTTGTACAACCCTGTAGTTTACCTAGAACCTTTATTGCACGCCACTATTTAGTTAAAATTTAATTCAAACTAAAACATTCTTAAAACTGCTGAAATCACATTTCCACAAATTATAATTTATAGACGGAAACGTATCCAATTCTTTGCGTGACCCTGTATATCATTTTATCTATATTCTACAAACATTTCTTAGTAAATTAAATACAGTGCAGCGTAAAAATGCATAACTTATTTAAAAACCACCTTTAAGCAATACCCAGTAACCCTTACGTATACTTTTGTATAGTCCTGTATATGAATTATACCATATATATATACACCATATACTATTCATAAATGTAGTGAATCATAAAAGCGCATATCATAATTAAAAATGCATTTCCAGCAATCATCGTTAATGAACAGTACTTCGGATACAATATAGTATCTGAAATATTTTGTGTGTCCCTGTAAATACTATATACACTTCGTATTATACATGAAATAATTCATAGTATGTAAACCTCACCGACGTATATCAATTTCATTACATATCAAATAGATTAACATAAATAAAGTACGCCGCAAACAATTCCCTCCACCCCTATATCATTATGTATTGGAATTCCTTTTTTAGCCCTGTAAATAAACAATAACTATTCTTTGCATTGCATATTCTACGGAATGCACATTTTAGTGCGCTTCATAAATGCATATCAATTTTATTCTGTTTGAAAGCGGGTAAAATCATTAAAAATCATTTGAAACGATTTTTTTTTTCTCACAGGCCATAATGTAATGGAATACTTTTGACTGTCCCTGTAAATGAACTAAACATGCTACAAACTTCATTACAAATAGGGACCTTGCTATTGTAAACGCCAATAACATCCAAAAATTTCAGGTCAATCCGAGTATATTTACGCGAGTTAGAGCGCGGACAGACGGCCAGACAAACCGATGTCATAAACACTTTTCAACTTTATCGGGCCTGAAAAACACTTTATTTCAATGCTTAAATATTATATTTTATTTTTTAATGCCAATAAAATAAATGTATCGAAAACGTAGAAAAGGCGTTTACAATCAAAGAAAATTTAATAACTGATTCTGAATGTCTGCAATTAAATGTTTGATTAAAATCACAAACAGAAAAAAAATGCTTAAATACAATTAAAAAAATAAATATATCAATTTGAAAAACACTAAATAATTAGTATTTATAATTGTACTATTAAACAACAACAAACTACAATAGATAAATTAAATGCATTTAACAATTTCTCAAAAATCTTTCCATATGTTATAAAGAATTCCTATTATTTTATAATTTTGGCAAATGTTAAATCCGAAAACATTGGTATGAATATTTAAGATTTTAAATACTAATTTAAAATATTATTAGCAATGAAAAAAAAAAGTCTTTCAAAAGTCTCTACTACAATATGTAAAAAGACATTTTCCCAGTATAATGTTAATTTCAAAATTGAAACAGTTTCCTAATATCATTATAATCAAATATCATATTTAACTCCAAAATATTAATGACGATAAATACTGTGTTAGAATCAGTCTCTGCATCAGCTTTTTTTTTCTTCTAGCGATGGCAGATTAAGATATTTTACAGCATCGAATCGGAAAAGAAAACCAGATCAGTCTCATTGCATATAACATACTACAACTATTTAACTCATGATAATAATCTATCAAACAGAAATAAAAAATTTAAATTAAATAAGACATACCTTTTAAGTTCCATAAATAGTTTAATAATATCCGTGTTTTATCCTAAATTGTCAGACATATTTCTGACAAAATGACAAAATTGCTAGACATACTTCCCGCTTCAAAAGTTCTCTCATCCTTATTTTATTCTGAGGTTTAATCGAGCGCAGACGATATTGAGCAAGCAGGTGCTTATACTGTATTATTATAATTTTTTTTGTAGACAACAGATTTAGAGTTTAAATGCGCAATCATTTTATCTTTATGTGAGTGTAATGAAAATTTCCTATTTGAATGAAACACCTGCTTTCTTTCTTTCTTTTTTTTTTTTAAAGTAAAGTTTGTTTTACACGTAATAAATACAAATTAGGCATCTTCTTAATAAATGAAAAGAGAGTATACAGGATAAAAAAATTGTCTTTGTCAATCTGTCATTTTTTTATATTCATTTCCTGTAGAATAAAACAATTTGTAAAATAGCTTTTTTTAAAGTCGTATCTCTAAAACACGAATTTAAAATACGAATAATTATATCATGGGTTTTGTATAAAATTTGTATAAATATTTTTTCGGAAAATGCTAATTTTATTTAAAAAGTCTGAAAGAAGAAGATTTTTTTAAAAAATCGTTATTTAAAATAGTTAAACACTAACATGAAAAAATATGACTTGAATGCCAATTCTAAAGCAAGAAATGCATATATGACTAAACTCTGAATACTCTTTCTACGTGCTCATTAAAAGCTACAGACTTAACTGTAATAGAAAATTTTAGTTTGAAACCACAGAAGTTTTTCAAATACCACTGGCCTATCAAAAAAAAAAAAAAAAAAAAAAAAAAACTTCCTCCCTGCAAGCTAAATATGTAAAGTGTACAGCTTTAATATTCCTAATTCTAAATATGTTATCCAAATTGCTCCAGTACGTACCATTTTTCCGAGAAACACTTTTATAACAATAACAATCAGTGAAGGATTAAATTGAAATGGTAGATAAAATTGAAATCATAAAAAAAATATACTTTCACTGTCTTAGATAACAAATTGATAAAATATAGCGTGAAAATCTAGTTTGTTGATACTTGTACCGTGCATTTTCATTTTTATGCCCCCCCCCCCTCTTTTCGTGTCCGAATTTACTATTTCCTATCCACTAATATGTTTTCATTCCTTATGTCGCTGTAACTCGGGCATGTTTAAAATATTTCTGTTCATTTTCAAAGATTTTTGATGTTCATATTTTTGTCACACTGTGACTTACAATATGGTGGTTTTTTTCGTCACATATGTGACGTGACGTACGTTACATGCAGCGACATGACAGTGACGTCACATTTTTTTTTTTCATTGCCAGAAAATATAATTTTACATAAATAACATGTTTTGAATATTTTTTGTAATTTTTTAAAGTTTTCTAAGTTCACATCTCAGTCACAATGTGACATCACTGAGTGGTGACATTTTGGTCACAGATGTGACGTGACCACAGTGACTCACTAGTGACGTCACAACGACGTCACCGTGACCATGCATGCTATGAGGGTTTATACTTAACCAATGAATCCCCAAAACCAATCATGTACGCGCCTTATTAGAATGAACCTAGAAAAAAAATTGAAGAAAATCGGATATTTCTATGAAGAGTTATCGCGTTACGTACATACTTACACACATACGTACGCACATACGTACATACCGAACCTGGGAGTACATGGAGCTCTCCGGCTTTGAAAACCTGTGAGATAAAAACAAATATAAATTTTTAAAATCATTCAGGTTTCGAAAATAATGTATCTTAATATTTAGAAGTATAAAACGTCTTTAGTGTATTAAACGTTACAGTTCAAAGATGTTTGAACAATTTTAACTTTTTCTTCCTTATTTATAACTGAACTTATACAAACAAAGTTTGAACTTTGGATTGCAATATCGTGCATATATCATAGCTGTTGTGTTTTTCAGTAAAATTTGAAAAATATTTCAGTGTTTAATAAAGTAAAACATTAGTTAATCACAAAACGAGCTTTATGTAAAATGAAACGTTTTCTAAAATTAATTTTTAAAGAAGTATTTAAGCTGAAAAATATTTCGTTGTTATGTATTCCAAATAATTAAATACCTAAATGTATTATTATTTGGTTAGCGATATTTAAATTTGAGCACAATCAAATTCATTTCATATCCGTTGCTTTTATTTTTCGAAAACAGTAAATTTACATTTAGAGAATAAATCTATTCCAAATTTAACCTTTTGAAGAATAATGTCCTGTTTTATTACTTTCACCTTCATTACAGTAATTACAAAAGTGCAATTTCTCACGTAATTTTAAAGAATTCTCGGAATATCCTCTTGCTTCATTTAACACAAATCTTAAAAATATATTCGAGTGCTTAACACTTCAGTTCTTTTCGCATTTTCTTAATATCTCAGGAGGGCGATTATCACAGAAATGGAGACTTCAGCATGTAAGAGTCTTTAAAACGACTTTGATTGGACTAAAACAGAAAATATTGAGTAAATAAAGCGGTAAAATATACTTTTACTAATTCTGTTTTATTCATCTTATTTAGTAACATTTATGCCGCATGTTAAAATTGTATGAAGAAAAGGCAGGTTTCAGAAAATAATAAAATTTTTTGAAAAAAAAAATTAAGCTTTTGCAGATGAAAAATCTTTAGCATAATTTAAACTTAGTCGTTATGAAATATTTGAACAAATTTTGATTGATCTAAAAATTATTTCCTTACATTTAAAATTCTGTTTACATAAACGCAGCTTTAAATCTGAATTGCAATGTGATTGATATGTCTTGCAGAAAAAAGTCAGAGTTTAATGTACTATACTTTTAATTATCCACAAAACAAGCCTCCTGAAAAGAAAATTGATTTCTAAATATTTCTGAATTTAAATAAGCAAAAGTATGTCACAACTTCAGTATATTTAAGTAAAACATGTGAAATATTTCAATGTTTAATGAACATAATTGCATTAATTAATCACTAAACAAGTTATGTGAATAGAAAACATTTCTAAAAAATTTTACGAGAAATATTTAACGTTAAAAATTTTTCTTTGTTGTGTTTTCTAAATACACTGATATTTTTTTATTTGGTTAGCGATATTTAAATTTGAACACACTCTAATTTCTTTTTTATGCTATGTTGTTATTTTCTGGAAAGATTAAATTTATACCGGGTGTCCTGAAAAGGACTGACTGATTTTAAAATTCAATAACTTGCAAACGGTGACAGATATTTAAAAAATTCTTGCAGGAGGGTTATGCAGAAGGTCAAAAGTTTTTTTACAGAGATTTTCGATTTTAGTTCGAATTACAAACAATACATGGCGCTGTAAGCAATAGTCACTAAATACAGGCTCGATTTTTGGTCCTTTCTCTTGTTCCATGCGGAAAAAGGAGATGGAAATGTATTAAGCGGGCCACGAAGTGCCAAAAATCGAGCCTGAATTTAGCGTCTATTGATCGCAGCGCCATCTATTGTTTGTAATTCGAACTAAAAACGAAAATCACGGTAAAAAAACTATTGGCCTTATGCATAACCCTCCTGCAAGAATTTTTTAAATATCTGTCACCGTTTACAAGTTATTGAATTTTAAAATCAGTCAGTCCTTTTTAGGACACCCGGTATTTTGCGAATTTTCGGACTCTTTTTTTTTCGGAATCTTTTGAAGAATAATGTTCTGTTTTATGACTTTCAGCTTCATTACAGTAATTACAAAAGTGCAATTTTCCCGGTAATTTTAACGAATTCTCGGAATATCCTTTGCTTCATTTAACACAAATGTTTAAAATTTATTCCAGTGCTTAACACTCCAGTTCTTTTTGCATTTTCTTAACATCTTTTTAGGGTGACTATCGCAGAAATGGAGACATCGGATTGTAAGAGACTTTAAAAATATCTCTTTGGACTAAAACTGAAAATATTTCGGAAATAAAGCAGCGTAAATACACTTTTATTATTCTTGATTTACTCATCTTGTCAAGTAACTTTTATTGCACATGTTAAAATTGTATTAAAAAGGGGGTATTTTAGAAAATAATTTAATTTATAGAAAAAAGAATACATTTTAAGTTTTAGCAGATGAAAAATTTTCAGCATAATTTAGACTTTGAACTTATGAAATAATTGAACAAATTTTAATTCATATAAGAATTATTTCAGTATATTTTTAGACTTAAATTATACGAACCTACCTTTAAATTTGAATTGGAATTAATCCCGAAGTGTGTCACGAAGAAAAATTCGGTGTTGAATGTAATATAGTTTTAAATATTCACAAAAAAGCTTTTTGAAAAGGAAAATTATTTCTAAATATCATAATAACATTAACTAATCACAAAACTAAGTTTTATGTAAATGAAACATTTCAAAAAATTATTTGTATGAGAAATATTTAGCCTTAAATGTTTTCGGGTGTTATGTTTTCCAAATAATTAAACATTTATATATTCTAGTTAGTGATATTTAAATTTCAACACATTCAAATTTCTTTTATTTTCTGTGTTTTTTGTTTTTGACACATTTTTCGGCGTCATTACGGTACTTATAAAAGTACCATTTTCCCCTACTTTTAAAGAATTCTCGTAATATTTCTTGCTTCATTTAACACAAATCGTTAAAATATATTCGACAGCTTAATACTTCAGTTCTTTTTGCATTTCCTTAATATCTATTTATTTAATATTTCACAAACAAAATATCCGCTTAGGAACCAAAATACACACTCGTCGAGATGAACAAGCTCAACTGGTAAAAAAAGTGAAAATCATCAACGATATCCTTGCGCAGAGGGAAAAACAGACTACGTGTTTTATTTATCTCTACGCAGAGGGAAAAGGACTGGAATATTCAGCTTTTACTTTAGCCCACCTGAAATATATGTAACTAAGAATTATACAAGCAATTTAAAAACTAAGCAGTAAGATACTTTCAAAACCACCAACTGAAATAGAACAGAACACATTTCGGAAATACAGAAGATTAACTATAATTTTAGTATTATTGTTCTTTCTTTTTGTTATATAAAAGCTATCCTATATGTAAATTTGTATGAAAAATACTGGACTTCAGAAAATAATTCTATGTTTAGAAAATAGAATACTTTAAGCTACAAAAGAAAGGAAAAACCTACAATATATTTTAAAGTTTGCCCTTATGAAATATTTGAATAATTTTAATTGGCCTATAAATTATACTCCACTATATTTAAAACTGAATTTATATAAACATATAAAAAATATTTCTAGGTATTTCTGAATTTAAATAATCAAAGTTTAAAATATGGATTGAAGTATAGATTATATATCATAGCTGCAGTGGTTTTAGCTAAAACCTGACAAATATTTCAATGTTTAATGAACATAATAACATTAATGAACTACAAAACAAGCTAAGTAAAAAGGCATATTTCTAAAAATTATTTGTTATGAGATATATTTAACATACAAAATGTCACGTTTCTATGTTTTCTAATTAAATACCTAAATGTTTTATATTAAGTGAGCTATATTTACATTTTATCACATTCAAATTTATTTTATATACTGTGTTATTATTTTCTACAAAGAATAAATTTACATTTTGAGAATTTTCCTACCCTAAATTTATTATTTTGAAGAATATTTACTGTTTCATTACTTTCAGCTTTATTACAGTAATTACAAAAGTGCCATTTTCCCAGTAACTTTAGCGAATTTTTGGAATATACTCTTGCTTCATTTAACACAAATTAAAAAATATATAGCCCAGTTCTTAACACTTCAGTTCTTTTCGCATTTTTTAAATATCTTTGGAGGGCGATTATCACAGAAATGGAGACACCAGCATGTAAGAGTCTTTAAAACGACTCTGATTGGACTAAAACAGAAAATATTTCGAAAAAAAAAATGTACTTTTAATACTAGATTAATTTTAACACAATTATTCTAATTGGTAAATAAATCCAATCTAATCCATCTAATAATAATAATCCATAATAAATCCATCTAATATGAGTACTTTTAATATTCATGTTCTACTCATCTTGTTAAGTAACATTTATCCTACATGTTCAAATTGTATGAAAAGAGGGCATTTTATAAAATATTTTTTTGTTAAAAAAAAGAACTTTAGCAGATGAAAAATATTGAGCAGGATTTTAACTGTTTAGTTATGAAATTTTTGACCAATTTAAATTGGTCTAAAAATTATTTCGCTTATATTAACAAATGAATTTTATAAACATATCTTTTCATTTAAAATTCAAAGTAATTAATACGTCACACGCGAAGTGTTTAAATAAACCTGAAAAGAAACTTCATGTATGTATGAGAGTTCATGAAATTTAATGTAATAGAGTCCTAAATATTCATAAAATAATTATTTTGAAAAGAAAAATTATTTCTAAATATTTCTGAATACAAATAAAAAAAGTTTAAATAATGGTTTTCAGCACAGTTAGTATATTACAGATCCGGTGGTTTTAAGTAAAACCTGACAAATAGTGTTTAATGGACATAATAGCTTTAAGCAATAACAAAGCAAATTTTATGCAAAAATTAAAATATATCTAAAATCTATTTTTATGAAAAATATTTAATCATAAAACGTGTACGTTCCAAATAATTAAACAAATCTCTTATTATAATAAAACACTCATACTATAATATATATTAAAACACATATACACACATAAATAACGCCTGGATTCAACAGTTAAATGTATATATAAATATTATACAGACATACAAACAATAAATACAATAAACCCAACTGGAGTGAAAAATTAGCCAGAGTCAGGCATCGAACCCGGGACCACAGTATACGAGACTGCTGCTCTAACCACTGAGTTACTCCGGCCGATGCCTGAGTCTGCAATTTTTCACTAATAAACCATGTTGGGGAAGTCACCAGCCATCTATACGATAGCCTTGAGTGATCGGACAACGATGAATAAATTTTACTATTACATCGACGATTACATCAATCTCTCATTATTCGGTTAGCGAAATTTAAATTTGAACACATAAAAATTTATTTTATATTCTTTGTTTTTATTTGTCAAAAAGATTAAACTTACATTTCGAAAATTTTCTACTATATATATAATCTTTTGAAGTATAATTTTCTGTTTTATTACTTTCAGCTTCATTACAGTAATTACAAAAGTGCAATTTTCACTGTACTTTTAACAGTTCTCGGAATATCCTTTGCTTCATTTAACACAGATATTAAAAATACATTCCAGTGCTTAACACTTCAGTTCTTTTCGTATTTTCTTAATATCTCATGAGGGCGAACTTCGCAGAAATCGAAACACCAGCCTGTAAAAGACCTTAAAAAGACTCTGACTAGATTAACCCTTTATCTAATGACGGCAGTAATAAGTACCATTAAATTAACTTGTTATAAAATTTATATAAAGCTTTATTGGTCACACAAAACAAAAATATTTTTAAAAGGATGATTTCTTTTCTTTGCATCTTTTCAGTTTTTTTGGCGTTGAGGGGGGGGGGGGGATTTTTCAATTGGGAAATATTTATATATTTCTTTGTAAGAACATTATATTTGTACATTTCCTAATTCTACAAAATACTAAGAAAAATATTTAAAATAAATGATTTGAGTGGGGTTATAAATATTGCACAAAATCCCTACAAATTCAAATTTAAAAAAATCCTTCTAAATCCTTGAATCATTCTAAAATTCTTCTAAAATTTATTAAATGATTATGTAAATCTTCTAATGTATTTTAAACAATTCAAGAAAAATTCTTTAGAAGATAAACTTTTTATGAATTCATATTTCAGTACTATAAAGGGTTTAAAACAGAAACTATTTCGAAAATAAAGTAGATTAAATACAGTTTTATTAGTCTTGTTCTACTCTTCTTGTCAAGTAACATTTATCTTACATGTTAAAATTGTATGGAAAAAAAAAAAGAGGATATAAAAAAATAATTTAATTTCTTGAAAAAAAAATATATATATATTTCAAATTTTAGCAGATGAAAATTCTTCAGCATAATTTAAACTTTCCCCTTATGAAATAATTGAACAATTTTAATTGATCTAAAAATTATTTAACTATATTTCAGTCTTACTTTATACCTTTAATTTCGGCAATGTAATTAAAGGGACAAGGGGCCTTAAAATCCTTTAAAATAATTTTTTTTTTTGTAAATTTCACCTAATTATTATTCAGAGGGTAGATTATATGCATTATGGCATGCATTTATCACATAAAAAAATTAAAAAAAAATTATTTTTATGAAAAAAATGGAATTTTACGCGTTGTCTTAGAAATCTTCGAAATGCCCCCTGCGCGTTCCATTTCAATGAAAATCACCAATATTTTTTATAAAAGTTTGGTTTATATATATAAATAAAATAGAGCATCGAATTTTACATATTTGAATTTAAAGATTAAAAAAAATGGAAAAATTTGAAATTCTTTCGAAAAAATTTCAAAATTTTTAATTTTTTTTTTTACTTTTAAATTCAAATATATAAAATTCGATGCTCTATTTTATTTATGTATATAAATCAAATTTTTATAAAAAAAAATATTGGGTATTTTCACTGATATGGAACGCGCAGGGGGCATTTCGAAGATTTCTAAGACGACGCGTAAAATTCCATTTTTTTTCTCAAAAATAAAAAAATTTAAAATTTTTTTGTGATAAATGCAGACCATAATGCATATAATGTACCCTTGAATAATATTTAAGATAAAAGTTACAAAAAATAAAAATAAAAAAACTTGAAAAATTAGGAAATCTGGAAATTTTTTCGAAAAAATTTCAAAAATTTTCATTTTTTTTTTTTTTTACTTTTAAATTCAAATATATAAAATTCGATGCTCTATTTTATTTATATTTATAAAACAAACTTTTATAAAAAATATTGGGGGCTTTCATTGATATGGAATGCGCAGGGGGCATTTCGAAGATTTCTAAGACGACGCGTAAAATTCCATTTTTTTTTCTCAAAAATAATATTTTTTTACATTTTTTTTGGTGATAAATGCATACTATAATGCATATAATGTACCCTTGAGTAATATTTAAGGTGAAATTTACAAAAAATAAAAAAAAATATTTTAAAATCCCTTGTCCCCTTATGTCACGGATGAAAAATTCAGTGTTTAATGTAATATAATCTTAATACTTACAAAAAAAGCTTTTTGAAAAAAAAAAATTCAAAATATCATAACAACATTAGTTAATCATAAAGCCAAGTTTTATGTAAAATAAGATATTTCTAAAAATTATTTTTATGAGAAATATTTAATCGTAAATTATTTAGTTGTTATATTTTTCAAATAATTAAATACTTAAATCTCTTGTATTTGACTACCAATATTTAAATTTGGACACATTCACACTTCTTTTATTCTCTGTGCTTTTATTGATCGAAAAGTTTTTACATTTTCAGAATTTATCCCTACTCTAAATATAATCTAATGAAGAATAATATCCTCTTGCATTAATTTCAGCTTCATTGCGGTAATTACAATAGTGTCGTTTTCTTCGTATTTTTAAAGAATTCCCGGAATCCTTTGGCTTCATTTAACACAAGTGTTAAAAATATATTCAAGTGCTTAACGCTTCACTTCTTTACGCATTTTCTTAATATCTCACGAAGGCGATTATCGCAGAAATGGAGACAGCAGCCTGTAAGAGACTTTAAAAACAATCTGATTGGACTAAAACAGAAAATATTACGGAAGCGAAGTAGGTTAAATGTACTTTTACTATTCCTGTTCCAGTCATCTTGTTAAGTAACATTTATCCTACATGTTAAAATTGTATGAAAAAAAGGAAATTTTAGAAAATAATTAAAGTTTTTGAAAAAAAAAAAATGAGCTTTAGCAGATGTAAAATCTTCAGTATAATTTAAATTTTGTACTTATGAAATATTTGAACAAATTTTAATTGAACTAAAAATTATTTAACTACATTTAAAACTGAAAGTATATAAACATATCTTTAAATTTGAGTTGCAATGTTATTGGTATGTCACGAAGAAAAAAATCAGTGTTTAATGCAGTATAATTTTAAATATTCACAAAACAAGCTTTTTCAAAAGAAAAATTACTTCTAAGTAATTCTGAAATTAAATAAACAAAGTTTAACATATGGATTGTAGTATATTTAATGTATTACAGCTGCTAGGGCTTTAAGTAAAACATCACAAATATTTCGGTGTTTAATGAACATAATAACATTAATTAACCAAAATACAAGTTTTATGCAAAAGAAAATAATTCAAAAAGAATTATATGAGAAATATGTAATGTAAAAAAATTTTGTTGCTGTATTTTCTGAATAATTAAACATTTTTACATTTTATATTTGGTTAGCGATATGTAAATTTGAACACATTCAAATTTCTTTTATATTTAGTTTTTTTATTTTTCAAAACGTTAAATCTTACATTTTCAGAATTTTCTACTCTATTTTTATTCTTTCGTAGAATAGTGTCCTGTTTTATTATTTTCAGCTTTATTACAGTAATTACAAGATTGCCATCTTCCACGTACTTTTAAAGAATTTTATGAATATCCCCTTACTTTATTTAACACAAATCTTAAAAATATATTCCAGCTCTTAACACTTCAGCTGTTTTCGCATTTTCTTAATATCTCATGAGAGAAGTTTTTCGCAGAAATGGAGACATCAGCCTGTAAGAGACTTTAGAAACACTCTGATTGGACTAAAACAGAAGATATTTCGGAAATAAAGTAGATTAAGTATAATTTTACAATTCTTGCTCTACTCATCTTGTTAAGTAACACTTATCCTATATGTTAAATTCGTATGAGAAAAAAGGATTTTAGAGAATAATTTTATATTTCAGAAAAAAAAAAAAAAAAAAAAAAAAAAAAAAAAAAAAAAACTTTAGCAGATGAATAACATTCGGCAGAATTTTAAATTTGTATTTCTGAAATATTTAACCAAATTTAAATTGGTCTAAAAATTATTTCGCTACATTTAAAGCTTCATTTATTCAAACATAGCTTTAAATCCGAATTATACTGTAATTGATATGTCACGAAGAAAAAATTTAAAAAAAAAATTATTTTTATGAAAAAAATGGAATTTTACGCGTTGTCTTAGAAATCTTCGAAATGCCCCCTGCGCGTTCCATTTCAATGAAAATCACCAATATTTTTTATAAAAGTTTGGTTTATATATATAAATAAAATAGAGCATCGAATTTTACATATTTGAATTTAAAGGTTAAAAAAAATGGAAAAATTTTGAAATTCTTTCGAAAAAAATTCAAAATTTTTATTTTTTTTTTTTTACTTTTAAACTCAAATATATAAAATTCGATGCTCTATTTTATTTATGTATATAAATCAAATTTTTATAAAAAAAATATTGGGGATTTTCACTGATATGGAACGCGCAGGGGGCATTTCGAAGATTTCTAAGACGACGCGTAAAATTCCATTTTTTTTCTCAAAAATAAAAAAATTTAAATTTTTTTTGTGATAAATGCAGATCATAATGCATATAACGTACCCTTGAATAATATTTAAGATAAAAGTTACAAAAAATAAAAAAAAAAAACTTGAAAAATTAGGAAATCTGGAAATTTTTTCGAAAAAATTTCAAAAATTTTCATTTTTTTTTAAAAACTTTTAAATTCAAATATATAAAATTCGATGCTCTATTTTATTTATATTTATAAAACAAACTTTTATAAAAAATATTGGGGGCTTTCATTGATATGGAATGCGCAGGGGGCATTTCGAAGATTTCTAAGACGACGCGTAAAATTCCATTTTTTTTTCTCAAAAATAATTTTTTTTTTACATTTTTTTTTGTGATAAATGCATACTATAATGCATATAATGTACCCTTGAGTAATATTTAAGGTTAAATTTACAAAAAATAAAAAAAAAATATTTTAAAATCCCTTGTCCCCTTATGTCACGGATGAAAAATTCAGTGTTTAATGTAATATAATCTTAATACTTACAAAAAAAGCTTTTTGAAAAAAAAAATTCAAAATATCATAACAACATTAGTTAATCATAAAGCCAAGTTTTATGTAAAATAAGATATTTCTAAAAATTATTTTTATGAGAAATATTTAATCGTAAATTATTTAGTTGTTATATTTTTCAAATAATTAAATACTTAAATCTCTTGTATTTGACTACCAATATTTAAATTTGGACACATTCACACTTCTTTTATTCTCTGTGCTTTTATTGTTTTTAATGCATTATAAATTTAAATATTCAGAAAACAAGCTTTTGGAGGGAAAAAAAAAGAAGCAATTTTAAATATTTCTGAATTTAGAAAAACAAAATTTAAAATACGGATTGCAGTACATCTAATATAGCATAGATGTAGTGGTTTTAAGTAAAAAATGACAAATATTTGAGTGTTTAATGAAAATAATAACATTAATTAATCAAAAAACGAGTTTTAGGTGAAAAGATAACAGTTCTAAAAATTAGTCTTATAAGAAATATTTAACCTTAAAAATTTTCCAAAGTTAGGTTTTCCAAATAATTAAATAGTTAAATCACATATATTTAGTTAGCGATATTTAAATTTTAACACTCTTAAATTTATTTTTTATTATTATTTTTTCGAAAAGTTTAAAATTGCATTTTGAGAATTTTCCTACTCTAAAACTTTGAAGAATATGGTCAGTTATATTAATTTTAGCGTCATTACTGTAATTACAAAGGTAATTGCATACTTTTAAAGAATTCACGTAGTATCATCTTGCTTCCTTTTACACAAATCTTAAAAATATATTCGAATAGTTAACAATTCAGTTCTTTTTGCATTTTCATAATATCTCAGGAGGGCGATTATTACAGAAATGGAGACATAAGCCTGTAAGAGACTTTAAAAATTCTCTTATAGAATTAAAACAGAAAATATTTCGGAAATAAAGCAGATAAATTTACTTTTACAATTCTTGTTATACTCATCTTGTTAAGTAACATTTATCCTACATGTTAAAATTGTATGAAAAAGGGGGATTTTCGAAAAAAAAAAAATCTTCATATTTCGAGAAAAAGAAATCTTTTGCTGAAGGAACAAATTCAGCAGGATTTTAACTTTGATCTTATGAAATATCTGAGCAAATTTAAATTGTTCTAAAAATTATTTCACAACATTTAAAATTGAATTTATGCAAACATAGATTTAAGTCTGAATTGTTTAATGTAATATAATTTTAAATATTCACAAAATAAGCTTTTTGAAGAGAAACAATAGTTCTAAATTTAAATAAAGTTTAAAATATGGATAACAGTACAGGTTATATATCATAGCTACAGTGGTTTTAACTAAATCCTGACAAATATTGCAGCGTTTAGCTAACATAATAGCAATAATGAATTACAAATCAAGATGTGTAAAAAGAAACAATTTAAAAATTATTTGTTATGAGAAATATTTAATATAAAAAATATTTCGTTGTTATGTTTTCGAAATAATTAAATACTTAAATTTCTTATGTTTGGTTAGCGATATTTAAATTTGAACATATTCAAATTTATTTTACATTGTTTGTTTGTTTTTTTTTTCATTTTTCTACAAAATTAAATATACACTTTGATAATTTTCCTATAAACTTTCGAAGTTTAATGTCTTGTTTTATTATTTTCAGCTTCATTACAGTATATACAAAAGTGCAACTTTCGCTGTACTTTTAACGAATTCCCGGAATATCCTCTTGCTTCATTTAACAGAAATATTTAAAATATGGTCCAGCGCTTAACACTTCAGTTCTTTTCGCATTTTCTTAATATCTCATGAGGGCGATTATCGAAGAAATGGAGACATCAACCTGTAAAAGACTTTAAAAACACTCTGATTATACTAAAATAGCAAATATTGCGGAAATAAAGTAGATTAAATGTACTTTTACTATTCTTGTTCTACTGATATTGTTACGTAATAGTTATCCTACACGTTAAAATTGCATGAAAAAAGGGGATTTTAGAAAATGTTTTTATATTTTAGGGGAAAAAATTAAGCTTTAGCAGATTAAAAATTTTAACCCTTCACTGCACGACGTGCCACATCTGGCACATACCTAAAAACACTGTAATTCTTATTATGCGCACTGAATTTGGCCAATATGATCTCTATCCCTGATTAAGAACAGTCCAAAGAATGGAATAACACTTATTTTGTCCATGCCAGATGGCTTCATTTGTCAAAAAATTAGAATTTGTTCTTCGGAAAGAAAAAAAAAATCGATCAAGCTATTAAGGTAAAATTTACTTTCATTATTTTTACTGAATACTTAAAAATGTTAATATAAACAAAGTTGCAGATTGTTAAACAGATAAAATTAATTAATTTAAGCTCATTTAGTTGTAAAATATAGCAATGCAATATTTAAAAACTTTAATGTGTACATAGGATAGACGCCATAAAATATCAAATTTTAGCTGAAATTTTGAAATTTATTTTTTTTTACTATTTTTCCCATTATTAGAAAGATACATAGAAGTCAAATAAATTTTTTCACACAAATAGAAAAAATCGTGCAGTGAAGGGTTAAACACGAAGTTATCTTTGTAGTTATGAAATTTTTGACCAAATTTAATTTGGTCTACAGTTTATTTCGCTTGTATTAATAACTGGATTTATATAATCACGTATTTAAATTTGAATTTCAATATAAGGGTGTCTACAAATTATTAGGGCAAAAAGAATGGAATTGACAGGAAAAAAATTAAAGTACCTAATGTTGTAAGATTGAAAAAACGTTCAAGTTTACCATTATAAAAAATGTACGATATGACCTCCTTTCGTAACTCTAAAGATGAACCGAAGACAGCAGTTTGCTTTTTCAGCACCGTTGTACGTCTCCATTATCGTAATGCCGAACAAGAATGATTACCGCTCGCTAAGCGATAACGTCAGTTACGACACCTAACGCCATCTATGAATAAAATTCGTCAACATTACTAGTAGTCTGACTTTCAACTAGTTAATTTCATTTAATATTTCGGAAGTTTTTTACTTACGAAACTGCCCAACTAATTTGCAGACATCCTGTATTTAATATGTGACTAATGGAGTATTTGTCAGTAAACCTGCAAACAAGTAATATAAAAATTTTGTTTTTAAAGTCAATTCCTACTTAGGCCATCAAAGAAAAATTTAATATAATCCCTTAAGCTAATATTAGTTTTTGTTGCATTAAATTATCTCTATTTGTTGATTTTCTATAAGCAAGTAGGTTTACAATGGAACTGTATGGGAATTTGGCGAAATATTAGAGATATCGCCAAGTTGGCGTCACTTCTGGCGACTCATTTTGGCCGCCAAGTTGGCGACAAACTTGGCGGTATTGGCGACAGAACAGGGTCCCCCCTATGGTAATCCCTTATTGAAAAATACTTTCATTGATCTTCAATAACCAATGGCCGCCATTTTGTTTCCCATACAAAACTAGAATTAATTAATTAAAATTTAATTAATTAATTAATATTTGAAAAAAACTGTATTAACATCAATTGTCACCCAGTACAAGTTTAAAAAATTTTATTTCAACTTGATAGGATGAATAATGAGTATTTTATTAACGATTGAAAATTTGAATGAGATAAATAAATATATAAATAAATATAGGGAGAGTGTGAGCTAATAGTAGGAATTAAAAAAAGTTTCAGAGTTTACTGTAGTGTAATTTCAAATATTCATAAAACAAGTTTTATGAAAAGAAAAAAATAATTTTATGCATAATAATTAACTTCTAGTTAGCAATGTTTACATTTTAATTCAATCAACATTCTTTTATATATTATTTTCTTATTTTTCAAAAAAAAATTAATTTCACATTTTCAAGCTTTTCATACTCTAACCTTATACTGACTATTAGAAAAATATATTACATTAAAATCTGACTGTCTATTTGCTAAGTACGAATGATATGTATAACACAACATATCGCTCACCCGCAAGAAAAGTGACACATCTCGCAAAAATTCATTTTGCGTTTTATTCTACTAATAGCTCTGTCATATACGCGTCTTACGGGAGACCGGGGCTAGGGCTACAGGGGTAAGTAGGCGCAGTCCTCATAAATCGCCTGTTTGAGTATAGATTGCACAACCAGTCACAGAGTACCTTTCTTCTTGTTTTTTACAATCCTTATTGTAGTTTTAAAGCGTTACCTACGTGCAGTGGACAATTAATACGTTTTTTCTATTTTTTTGCACTCATAAGTAATTTTTTTGTTGCTTCATTCTTTTTCTAATTTCTAACATTTATCTTAATAACTGCGATTTAACTTGTGCAGTTTTTCTTAATGTATGATTAACTGTACCTACCCCATATGTGATTTACTTGAATTATTTATGCTTAGATGGTTACGTGTTCTTTTGCGAAGAAATTTATTATGGGGCTAGTAGGCGCATTGAACACGGGGCAATTTGGCTCGGTATTTAGAGTGTGCTAGTAGCTCGAAAAATAAGAAACACCGAGAAAAGTGGTTGCAGTGCAAGATTTTGGGCGCAGGAGGCTTGCCCAAACGGAGACACTCGATTTTTTATTTGTGACAACTGTAACTCTGATGATGATATCGAGTAGGATAGAAGTTACCCAATGTTAATGTTTTATTCATTATTTTTATGTCTGTATAATTTAGAATTTACATTGTAGGGAGATAACGCCTTTGTTTAAACTTACTGTTAATAATGAAATTGATTTCTCTTAACTGCGTGTCTTATTCGAGTTTCATTTAAATTTTTATAAAGCGTGTGCCTACTTACCCCATAGTTATAGGCAACTTGTCCCGTGACGGGGTAGGTTGGCGCACAATTTTCCTTTTACTTTAGGCTTCCGCTAAACATAAACTACAAAAGCTACAAACTCAAAACTCCGGGTGTTTATAGACCAATGCCTGTTCTTTAAAAGTACAGTTAAAGTTTCATGAAAAACTTAAACAAAAAATTAATAAAACTCAATAACTAAAAACTTCGCCTACTAGACCCGGTCTCCCCTACTACACAAAAAGTTTTATAAGTGTAGTTATACGGGAAATAACTTTGTTATGCTATACGTCCATTTGTGACAACAGAAACGAGGTGGATTGAGTGGGGAGGTAAAGTTACCCAACCTTCCAAACCTCATCATATGTCTTCATTCTTAAGGATTTTATGCTTTTATGCATGTTTTTATTCCTGCATGCAGAGCTATGTGTAAGAGCTAAGCTAAGAGTATTTCATGTCACAGTAAAATCATGCACATTTTCCTTTGCTTCTCCTGTGAAATTTACTTTTATTACGTGTCACTTTTTTTGCGGGTGAGCGATATGATCCTAAAATATGAAACGTTGGGCAATGAATTTAACTACATTTATTCCCATAAATCCGAGGATATTATAGGAATTCTGAGAATTTTAAAACATGAATCGGTTTTCAATGTATTAATTTTTTTTTTGTACTTTTTAATGGGATTTTTGTAAACATGGCAATTTCATTACTCCATTTTTGTAGCTAAAAGAGATAAACGAGGTAATAAAACGGGTTATTCTATATTAGCGTATTTTTATCATTAAAATTGAAAAGAAAAGTTATTTTCAATTTTAATAGATGGTGCAAAACAAAAAAACAAAACGAAAAAAAAAAAACTTTGATTAAGTTAAACTTTTCTTCAAAATACAAAAAAATAAAAACAAATTTTCACATATTAAGACTTCGTAAATCAATTTTATCTACAAAACCAAAAGTTATCTGTCGGCATTTAGAAATCAATATGTCGCCGTAGATTTTTTTTTCAATTTTACATTTCACCAAAGATGAATTCTTGCATTTAGTGAAAAATTATAGTTGCCTATTCACAAGAATTAAATAAATAAATAAATAAATATATACTATTTTAAACAATTTATTCTTGTAAGATGGCGGGAAAAAGGTTTCGTAAAGCCGCTAATAATATAACCGATGTATAGAATAAAAGTTTTAAAATGGCACTTTTTTTTCCTCTCTGAAGCCTTCACTGTAATTCAAAAAGCTAAAACATATTATTAATAGGTCATGAAAGTGACGCCATTTCCATTCTACTTGCTGAAATCAGAAGACAAATTTTAAGCGAAGAATATCACTTAACAAATTACGTTTTACATTATAAAAGATGTACTTTGCAGAATGTAATTTTTACAACTTTATTTAACCAACATTGTAAAAATGACTTTTTACTTGAAATATAGTATTTAAAAAAGGAAAGTTAATATTTTTTCTCTAAATGTAAAATAATTAAGGATCGACAGAAACAGGTTTTTAAGACAGAAATCAAATCCGAATTTCGGTAATCTTCTTGTTTTCGGCCTAAAACGAAAATGTTAAAAAAATTTTAAGTAATTAATATCTACATAAATATACCTAATTATTATTTAATTATACGTTTTTATTAAATATATATAATTATTAATTAATTATACATGTGGCCCAAGTTGACTCTCTGTCCCTCTGACAAAAACTTTTTCTTTTCATATCAAATAAAATGTAATTAATTCATCAGCAACACAGTATGAGTTTCTAATTATACGAATTTCACCATATTAAAAAATTTTTAGATATACGTTCCTCGATTTATCTTTTATAATGATATTTTAAATAATCATCTGTCATTTTTCTCAAAGGGTATTTGAAACACTTCTGCATTTCAAACTAAACATTTTATGTTATTTATAAGTCTGCATCCTTTAATGAGCACGTGAAAGCGTCTTTAGCATTTAGTCATATATGCATAACTTTTTTTTTAGACTTTGCACTCACGTCCTGAATCGGTCATGACTGATAATTATAAACAGTGAAGTTCATAGCAATAAGTAAAGAGCATCTCATTCGAGCCGATACACCAGATTACTGAGTAATGTTGAAAAATTCCAAAAGAAGAAACGAGATTTTTGGAATACAGATAGTTTGGGTTGAATTTCGGCCCTACCGAATTTTCGACTGCATTTTCGTTGAAAATTCGTTTTTGGCTCTATTTTTTGGCCGAAAACGTAAAAGAATTTTCGGTTGATCTCTAACAAAAATATTGGATTTCCAAGAAATTGAAAGACCTTATGCCATGCGAAAGCTACGCAACTAGTATGGATTAGGGTTCATAAACCGCGTTTTTGCCCCATGAAAAATGGATTATGTTATGATGACTTAATTATATCACTTTTTAATATTAGAAGGTATATAGTGTACGATTTCAACAATAGTTTTGGTATTGTGTTCGAATTTATATGACTTACACAAGCTCAAAGTTCATATAATTCGTATGAAAAATACGCAATTCCTGCTACTTTTACCTCAATTATTTATATGAGCGCAATACTGCAACACTTTCTTCTTGACACATATTATAAAACATATCAAAATATACAAAATGTCTTAAAATAAAAGTGTTGCAAAGCTGTGCTCATAGTAAAATATTAAAAATCGTATAATTCTTATGCAAAAAACGAAATTTCTGCTATTTTTACCTCAATTATTTATATGAGCGCAATCGTGCAATACTTTCTTCTTGACATATATTATAAAACACATCAAAATATGCAAAATTTGTTGAAATAAATGTGTTGAAAAGCTGCGCTCATAGTAAAATATCAAAAATAGGTAGTAAATAGATAGTAAAAATAGCAGAAATTGTATATTTTTCATCAAAAGTACGAAATATACGTACCTTAAAGTATCGTACCTCCTAATATTAAAAAGTGAAATAATTAAGTCAGTATAACATAATCGAATTTTAGTCATATTTCATGGGCCAAAAACGCGGCTTATGGGTCCTGATCTTTTCCTGTTTTATTACTTTCAGTTTCATTACTCTAATTAAACAAGTGCAGTTTAAACTATTTAACCGTATTGTTAAAAGATTTATTGAATATTATGTTTCTTCATTTATTCGAAATCGTAAAAATATATTAAAGTTCTTAACACTTCAGTTCTTTTCGAGTTTTCTTAATACTTTTATCTACATCAATGTCTAAAAAGACTTTGGAACGCCTAGTGGTTGTGCTAAAACAGAATATGTTTTCAGATAGAAGGAAACTAAATATATTTTTTCTATTATTGCTCTATTTTTGTTGATAAGTAACAACTACTGTATACGCCAAATTTGAATAGAAAAAGGTAAAAGAATTTTAGAAAATAACTTTGCTTTGAAAAGGTTATGTTTAACTTTTTCGCAATAAAAAAAAAACTTCATTTTTACTTAGGCTTTTAAATTTTGAATACGTTTATTGGCATAAAAATTGTTTCCCTATATTTGCAGATGAATTTACATTAATGACATTTTAAACTTGAATTGCAATAAAATTCATATGTGATTTTGTTTCATATGTGTGTGTATTAATGTAATTTATGTAAAACTGACATAAGTTTCAGAGTTAAATGGAATATTTTAAATAAATACCGATCTCCTTTGAAGGTAAATTTCACATGTAAATATTTCTAAATTTAGTTTTTATCTGAATCAATTAATCTTAAAACCTTTTCTATTGTATTTTCCTTTATATTTTAATACATTTAAGGGTTCAGTATTTTTGTAATCTAAATTTACTCTAATCAGTCGAAGAATAATTTGAAATTTTAGTACTTTTATCTTCATTAATGAAATTACAAAAATATCGCTTTTCCTGTACTCCCGAAGGATTCTAGTAATATCTTCTTTCGTCCTTTAATCCAAATCATAAAAATATATCAGAATTTCTAAGCACTTTATTTCTTTTTTCATTTTCTTAATATCTGATAAGTACGACTGTCCAAGCGATGGAGACACCAGCATTAAGGGAGACTTTAGAAGATGTATCAGTGCACTAAAACAAGAATGTAGTTCGGAAATAAAATAAGCTAAGCGAAACAGCACCAAAAACTGGCGATATGAGTTTTTTCTTGTTTTGTTCTTTTATATTTCTTTATTATTATTATTATTTATATTTATGTATTTTTTATTTACTTCTTTTATTTAATTTTAAATTTTTTTTTCCATTTTTCCCTATCAATTTCTCTTCTATCATTTTGGCAACACTTTCGTATTCTGCATGTGCTCCTTTCAGCTAGCACCATCTGTCGCATTCTTTGCAAGCCCTATTGTCTACCTTTCATTTCACTTTTCGACCTTGTCCCCTTACGGACACGTGTTTACTGTAGCTGATGACGGGCTTTTATTATTTTTAGCTCAAAACGCGTACTATGTTTTTTTTTTATGATGATTTTTTACAAAGTTTTATTATTTTAATTAAAATAAACTGTCTATTTTTCCCAAATCTTTTGTATTGTTGTGGCTATTGAAGACCTATAATGCTTATGAAAAAAATATATAAAGAAATCATTTATGGGGATATATTTTTATTGTACTTAGAAAATCTTTAAAAACTATATGCCTAGTAGCACACTCTCAAAAAACTGAAGAAAAGGGCGTTTGCCGGAACACCCAGATGATTGTAGGAAATTTTTATGTTCCTCGAAGAAATTTCCGCTCTTTGACAGCAGAATTTCAGAAAATCTTGTGCTTCGGTTCGTGAATTTTTCGTGTTTTAAGAAGGTCAAGGGCTAAAAATTCTCAAAAAAATGCAATTTTTTTATTGGCTCAACCCTTTCAGGGGCAAGGTACTTGTATTCGTAAAATGTTGAAATGATTGAATGACACCAATATTTACAAGAAAATTTATTTGTAAACAAGTTAAAAAATATTTTCGCGTACTTAGTAAAAGTGAAATTTTCATAAAAAAAATTCGGGTGCCAATGTGGGAACTAGAGATTAAAATTATGTGATCCCATAGCAGCATCACCGTCCTTCAAAGGATTAAAAAAAAAGTTTTTAGCGTTAAATACCGCCAACCACATGCTTTTATCTTCTTTTAGATCCAGAGATATAACACCTTTTGCCTTGAGAAGCGGTGCACTTTAACTTCACTTTAACTGACTTTAACTTCATTTATCTCAGAATGAATTGAAGACCTGAATGGATGAACATCTTATGCCACATTTTCTATAAAAAAATTATCTTTTGGATGAAAGCGTTATGAGGTATCCTATCACATGGTGAAGTTAAATACTAAGATTCCATTTAGTCTTGAAGATTTAAGACATTATTCATTAATATTTAATATTTTAGTATTTAATAATGTCAATAATATTAATAATTTTTAATATTTGAAAATTAAATATGAATAAGTTTTTATGAGAGAGTTTAGTACCATACCTGTTAATATTTTAAACACATGGTATCAAGTAGAAAATAAATCATTAAAATTTACAGCAAAAACATTCACTTCAAATTTCTTAAAATGTAATTTTTGCTACTTAACATGTTCTTCCACTTAGCTCTTCAATTTTTTCACGATTTGTCTACTTTAAAAGAATATATCAAAAGTTCCTTGCAAGATATATGTATGAAATTTTCAGGATTTTTAATTTTGAGTAATAATTGCGAAAATATGCTAATTAATGCAAAACTTACTCAGAAAAAAAACTTCTAAAAAGTGTAGAAGGATTGTACTTTGTGCCGATATATTAAGAAAAAGAAACAACGTATAAAGGCACAAATAAAATATGTTTAAAAGCATACAGCTGTTTAAAAACCTCTAAGGTTTCCTCATCAGTGCTTAAAATAAAAGTAAAATTAAAACATTGTGTAAAAAAGGGGGGGGGGGGTTGGACAGAGAGTCAGAAAGGCGTACCTTTCAGCTCTACTGCCAGCATTGAAATGCGACATACGGCTGACAAACAGCAACGCAGTCGATCTCACTCGCATACTCAGGGACACCAATCAAAATCACCCAACTGCTACGGAAGAGTTCAAACTTAGAAGGAGAAAAAGGGGGGGGGAGGGAAGAGAATTATAGAAAATTAAACCATATGTTTGAAAAATTGGGTGTACTGGATAAATCGTTAACTGTTTGGATATTTCCATATGTGATAAGCTTCCCAGAAGGCAACATAAGGAAGAAGGAAAAATTCCCAGGAGTTTTCCCCAGAAGGGAAAATTCAAGCAGTTTAGTTAACGATTTATCCAGTACACCCAATTTTTCAAAGATATGGTTTAATTTTCTATAATTCTCTCCAGTCCCTCCCCCCTTTTTCTCCTTCTAAGTTTGAACTTTTCCGTAGCAGTTGGGTGATTTTGATTGGTCTCCCTGAGTATGCGCGTGAGATCGACTCCGTAGCTGTTTGTCAGCCGTATGTCGCATTTCACTGTTGGCAGTAGAGCTGACAGGTACGCCTTTCTGACTTTCTGTCCCCCCCCCCCCTTTTTTACACAATGTTTTAATTTTACTTTTATTTTAAGCACTGATGAGGAAACCTTAGAGGTTTTGAAACAGATGTGTGCTTTTAAACATATTTTATTTGTGCCTTTATACGTTGTTTCTTTTTCTTAATATATCGGCACAAAGTACAATCCTTCCCCACTTTTTATGTATTTCGGCTTCAACGGACCATTGGATTGCTTGTTTTATCCTTTTGATCTTATCTTTTGATTTTATGACATGTCGGACTGCAATAGATTTACCACCCTACGCTTGAAAAAATTCAGATACCTCAACCACCTTGCTTTCCTACTGAACTGTAAACACAATAGAGTAATTCCGAATTTTATTTCTCTCAATTGTAATTTAAGTTATTCAAACAAAATTGAAAAAATCATTTTCCGTACGAAACTCGCACTGTTAAGATCTGTAATACAGGGGACCCGAAGAAAAGGTGCCCTTATTGAACAGGAACTGTGTGATTTACATCTTAATCTATCCAACTCACATCACGATTTCACTTCCATTGACAACCAGTCTTGGTTTAGTGCAAGGAGCAAGTCTACCAAACATATAGCTACTTTGAAAATGAAATATAATTTACTCTCTAGTAAACATAACAATAGTTTACCCAATACCTTACCGTTGGTAAACCAGAATGCCGTTGTCAATCTTTCGTTTGCTAACCTTACTCAGGATGAAATCCATGATCTTAAATTAAATAATAATTTTGCACTTACTACTAAACCGTCTTTTCCTCATGTGATTGCCACCATCGAAAGAGCGTTCAGGTTTAGTGCCTTAAACCCTTCTCAGAAGGATTCAATTAGACACTTAATCACCAATAATGTGAATTTCAATATTAACCTTCCTAAATCCAATATCAGCAAAGCTGCATCGAGTTGTATAAAAAATCTAAAATCTAATACTTACATAGTTATCAGCAAGGCTGATAAGGGTGGCCAGATTGTTGTTATGGACAAGTCTGATTACCTATCCAAAACACAGGACTTGATAGACGAGGGTCCTTATAAAAAGATTAAATCTGATCCTTCTCAAAAAGAATTGAAAGCTCTCAAATCGGCTATCGAACACTGTCCTCTCATTTCCAACAACGCTAAATCACCCCTCATTCCTTCAGTGTCACACTGCGCAAGATTTTATACGCTCCCAAAAGTCCATAAACAAGGCATTCCTTGCAGACCAATAGTTTCGAAAATTGGTACCTCTTCCTATAAAGTAGCGAAATATCTGACCTCTATTTTCTCCCCCCTGCTCTCTAACAATATCTACACTTGCAGGAACTCTTATGAGTTCGTTAACAAGCTTCGGAGCTTCAGTGGTACTCAAAACAATAGTATGGTTTCATTCGACGTTAAATCACTATTTACTAACGTACCGGTTCAAGGTGCTTTAAATTGTCTTAAATTACGCCTACAAGAATTTCATTATTCATATTACAAAATTGATGAGCTTATACATCTTACTAGCAATTGTTTATCGCAAAACACATTAATTTTTAATCGTAATTTTTATTGCATGACTGATGGTTTGCCCATGGGCTCCCCCCTCAGCCCCATCCTCAGTGATATTTACATGCACTATTACGAATCAAACCTTTTCAAGAAATTATCCTTTCCATTTTACATCCGCTATGCCGACGACTGCTTTGCATTATTGAACTCTGGTGATCTTAATCTTACTAATATTCTCGATATTATGAATTCTGTATATGAACATATTCAGTTCACTTTCGAACTCGAAAATAACAGTCATTTGCCCTTCCTTGATGTTATGGTTTTCCGCGAAAATAACTTGTTTCACACTACTGTTTACCGTAAACCATTCGCTGTATCCTTACCCCCACATCGCTTTTCATCCCACCCGTCTAATCAAAAGTTGGCTGCTTTAACAATTATGTTTACAGGGCTTTAAATATTTGTTCTTCCGACAGTTTACTAAAAACAGAATTAGACTACGTTAAATCCACGGGGTTTTACAGCTGAAATCGTCGATTCCATTCATAATAAACTAAGTAAGCATACTCAATCCAAGTCTAATACTGTCGGTAATGAAAATTTAATTATACTCCCATATTTTCCGAAAATAAGCCATCAAATTTCAAAATTCTTGTCAAAATTTGACTTTAAAGTCGATTATACTCCTTTTAATAAAATTCAATTCACAAATCTGAAACATCCAATAGATATTTTTTCAAATTGGGGTATTTACAGGATATCTTGCGAATGCAACAAAATGTATATTGGTCAAACGAAGCGAGCCTTTAAGATCCGTTTGGGGGAGCATAAAACTTGTGTTAAAAATTGTGATATCAAACGTTTCGCTATTGCAAACCACTGCTGGTCCAACAACCATAATTTTAAATTTTCCGAAGCCTCCATAATACAGAAATGTACTTCAGCCTAAGATCTTGACTTCTGGGAAGCTTATCACATATGGAAAAATTCAAACAGTTTAGTTAACGATTTATCCATACACCCAATTTTTCAAAGATATGGTTTAATTTTCTATAATTCTCTTCACTCCCTCCCCCTTTTTCTCCTTCTAAGTTTGAACTCTTCCGTAGCAGTTGGGTTATTTTGATTGGTCTCCCTGAGTATGCGAGTGAGATGGACTCCGCAGCTGTTTGTCAGCCGTATGTCGCATTTCACTCTTGGCAGTAGAGCTGAAAGGTACGCCTTTCTGACTTTCTGTCCCCCCCCCCCCGTTTTTACACAATGTTTTAATTTTACTTTTATTTTAAGCACTGATGAGGAAACTTTAGAGGTTTTTAAACAGCTGTATGCTTTTAAACATATTTTATTTGTGCCTTTATACGTTGTTTCTTTTTCTTAAAAAACTTCATTTTCTTACTTATTTTTTTTTATAAAATTCATAATAACTATTTTAAGAAATCCCGAAAACAAGTTAAAGCGACACATTTTCTGTACAAAAAAGTGAAAAATTTTTGAAAATCGAGTGAGTACTTCCAGAGTTATATCAAAAATTAAATATGTTTAAAATTTTTAAATTTAATTTTTTTTAAGTATTTAACATTTTTCAGATTTTTTTACATGCAATATCCTTATTGTATTTAAACATATTTCAGAAAAAAAATTCATAACAAAATCTCTATAAGTAATTAAAAAAATAGAATTTTGAGCCCCGCACCGCCTTAAAAATAAGGACAAACGTAAAATCTCCGTATCTAATACAAACAAAAAAGTACATGTGCTTTTTAGTATGTTTAAAAAATACATGTAATAATATCAGAAAATTTTATACTAAGAATTTTCTCTATTTTGTGGAAAAATTGGAAAATCAATGCGAACATTTTCGTATTTTAACGAAACGTAATCAGTGAAAATATTCCTTCACTTCGAAGAGTTTTTTGAGAGTAAAGTTAAACAATGATTATTTTAATTTTTAAATATTAAATTATTTTTTTTAAGTTTTTAGACCTATTATAATTATAATTGTTGACGTGACGTACGTATTTTAAATATAATAATGTTATCTGGATTAGTACAGTTTACATAAAGAACACATAATATTGATTATACAAAAAATGCATTTTAATTATAGTTACATCAGTTATAAATAACATGTATATTTTTGAATTAACTACTGACTATTAAAAACTATCAAATTTTAAAACTATATAACACTAATGGTTGAATAGAGCGTTTCAACAAAACTAGAGAAATATGTATGGTGTCGCAGAAAGTTTGAAACGTATTTTAATTATTTTTTTTTGTTTTTGAAATATGTAGGCAATATCAAATAAGAAATGTTAATATATAACATATTGTATAAATATATATTGTATATAACGTTCGTATGATATATAACATATTGTAAAAGATAGGACACGGGGTATTGCATATACATATTAATAATGTTTCTCATTGAACAAAAATTATTCGATTCTTACAATAGTATTAGTAGCTAATTATTTTAGGAGGCATTATTAGAAGAACTTAATTATGTATTGCAGCTTTGTGAAAATATTTTGTGAATACATTAAGAATTTCATTTTAAAAACTCTGTTTTAAGGATTTAAAACTACATTTATATTTTTGCACAATATTTTATTTTGACATATTTGTGGCGCAAATTTGTTTGTAAATGAACTCTGAAAAATATTTTACATTATAATTTTTTTTCAATTTTTTATAGGTCTGTATTTTAGAAAGTGTTATTTTGTAAAGAAGTCTAATAAAAAAAAAACGCTATAATAAGACTCTCTTACACACAAAAAATAAGCAAATAAATAAAGTAGCTTTCTGGGAGTTTAAAGCTTTATATATTTCGTTTTCTATCATTATAAACTAGCCTTTTGTAGCTTTTCTTCAGACAATTTTTATTTCTATAGAAGATTTCGGATGAAAATTATTATTATACGAGTCAAACATGAAGTTTTTTTTTCTTTACAGCCAATACCATAAATGTTAAGGAAATGGCTTGCACATTTTATTTTGTATTTCTTCCTGGGTAAAGATTAGTAATATCTGTTTTTGTTACTCTAGTTCATTTCTGTGACTCAAGACAAACATCTTTAACAGATTTTTAAAAAGTTTCTGAATGACTTTCTCACTTTTATTTCCTCAAAATTATAAAGATATAGGAAGGTACTTTACGCTTTAGTTCCTCGCTACTTCTGATAATATCTTACAAGAACACTCTGAAAACGAAAATAATAAAGCCTAATAGGATATTCTTATAGAGAAGTTAGAATAGAATGAACAATCTTATAAAAAGTTTAGAAGTAGTAATTTGCCCATATATTAATGAGGGGTAACTTTACTCCAAAGTTCAAGTATCTTTTAAATAAAGCATTTGATGTAGTTTATTAAAGTTTAACTACATATAAAAAGATTTATTTATTATTTTACCTATTGATAAATTTTGGGAAAAGCGTTAAGGGTAGGTAGGACACATCAAAAAACCTTACCTTGTATACCTGATGATATGTACAATAAAATGTTAAAATTTCAAAAAGATCCATCATACAGTTTTCTTACAAAAATATCATTAAAAAGGGCTTTTTTTGGTCTCCTAATGTAGAAGGTCCCCTTAATTGCTGACTGAAAGAAATTTCATATCGGGGCTAACACATTTTTTTTTTTTTTTTTTTTTTTTTTTTTTTATAAAACGATACTGTTTGAAAAAAATTGCAGTAGATAATCAGTACACGTATAAGATTATCAGTATTTAACCATACAATCACACACCTGTCTCGTTTTATGGGTGGTGATGGGTCCTTGTAACGTTACTTTTTAGTGACGACATTTTAATTGTTGTCCGAAAGAAATTTCATATCGTTGCTAACAACATTTATTTTTTAGAAAACGATACAGTTTGAAAAAAAATTGCAGTAGGTAATCAGTACACGTATAAGATTATCAGTATTTAACAGTACAATCATACACCTGTTTCGTTTTATGGGTGGTGATGGGTCCTTGTAACGTTACTTTTTAGTGACGACACTTTAATTGTTGTCTGAAAGAAATTTCATATCGGGGCTAACAACATTTATTTTTTAGAAAACGATACCGTTATATACTTTGCTTTCTTTTGTTATACTAGGGGGCTCGGCCCCCTACGAGCTACGCTCGCCAACCCCCGTCCAGACACCGCAGGTTCTAAATGCATGCTAATTTGATCGGCTTTAAAAAGATTTCGAAAGATTGGATTATAATTTAAAAAACAGTGGCGATCTCCCTATAAACGAATTTCTATTCATTTCTCTTTGATTGGGGAATTTTAACGCCAAATCCGCTGCGGTACTACTTGATTATCCCGTCGACCAATTTCGCCAAATTATATAAATCGCCAAACCACTCGCCAAATTATACAAATTGACATAATTTTTATTTTAAATAACGAAAGAACAAATAAATTCGTACAACATTAATAAAAATACAAATAAAACGTCGAAATAAAAATAACTTGATGACGTAGACACGTGTAACAACATTTCAAAATAAGCTAATATAAAAGGAATTAAGTAAACAGAGTCTTTGTCTCCTGGTATTTTTTAACAAAGTGAAAAGAAAGTTCTTTTAAATGAGATATTTTAAATTAATCGTTTTTAATCTGACGTAATTTTTACCAAGCTATTCTTTCTCTTTTAAATAATCGCGTGAAAGTACTTTTGTTAGCAATGAAATATTATTTGCGCTTTCCTAACAAAAATAGTTGAAAATATCCTCTCAAAATATTAAATAAATGTCTAGCGCAATTTCTAAATTTAAACTTTTTTGCAATATTATTTTGTGTTCATTTTATGTAATAACTATAATGTGACGTAAATATGACGTAATTTCTCCTAAGACTTCTAACGCATGTTAATGAACTTATTATTTTACAATATCCTTTCTCTTTTAAAATTCACTTGTATACTTTTTATGGCGGAATTTTTAATAAGTTCCTGCTTTTTATACATAATTATTTAATTCTAATTTGAAAGTTTTTTTTCCTGTTTATAATAGTCACGTGTAAATAAATTTTTAATTTGAAGCAAACATTATTACTTGCGTTTTTTATACAGTTCTCAACAGTTTAAATTAGTACAATTTTCTGAAATCTGTAAAAAATATCTCTAGAAATGCTGAAAATTTGAATTTAAAATAGAAATAAAACCTGAAAAAATGAGTCAAAATAAATAAATTAATGCAATCTGCACTCCGGCAAATTCTAACGCATAAAATGATCTAAAAATGATTACACTGCCATGTATAGTTTTTGCTGCTATAAAACTTTTTTAGTGGAACGATTTTGTCCAACTTTAGCATTAAATATCTCTTAAAATAATTCTTCGATTTGAAAACTGTCTGCATCAGCGTGTTTATCTAACATTTCTGTATAAAACCACTGATTTTCATATTTTTGTATGCATTATTTTTCTCAATATTAACGAAGAAAGACCCCCGGTCACAAAAAATTCAAAACCGGCGGCGGCGGCGGTGACAGCGGTAGTTACTTTTTTTTTAGAATAGAGAGAAACTAGCAATTTTACACCATTTCCTTAGGCAATGTTCCACTCTATCGGAACTTGGTAACTTTAGTAGTAACTTTGCATAGTGTTATTTTGTAATGAAGTCTAATGGGAAAAACACTAAGATAACACTATCTCACACTCAAAAATAAATAAATAAATAACGTGTCCTTCTGCTAGGTACTTTTTTTTCATTATAAACAGCATTTTGAAACGTTTTCACAGACAATGTTTATCTGAAGGTTTCGGATCTAAATGATTATCAAACTAGAAGTTTTTTCTTCGTACAACAAATATCATAACTGTCTAGGAAATGACTATCACATTTTCTTTTGTATTTCTTCCTGGGCATAGATTATTTATTTATTTATTTTTTTACTCGAGTTCATGCCTGAGACTCCAGACAAATAGCTTTAGGAACATTTAAAAAAAGTTTTTGAATGACTTTCTCACTTTATTTGCTCAAAATCGTAAAAATATATGAAGGTACTTTGTGCTTTAGTTCCTCGTTACTTCTGATAATATCTTATAAGACCAATTACCCTGAAAACGAAAATAATAATGTATAATAGGACATTTTGTTAGATAAGAGAGGATAGAATGAACAATCTTTTAAAAAGTTTAGCAGTAGTAATTTGTCCACATATTAATGAGAGGTAAAAAACCTCCAAAGTTCAGATATCGTTTAAATAAAGCGTGTGATGTAGTTTATTAGAGTTTAACAATATATCAAAATATTTTATTATTTTACTTTATATATATATGTATGTATAAAATTGTCCAATAACAGCTGTTTTAAACTTAAAATACTTCTGGAAACATGTACAAATCATCACTAGCTCTTTTAAATTGCTGTACCGTAACTGACTTGGATATAGCTACAAGATGTGAATGTTATTATTAATCCATTTTATTTTTATCTCTTGTTATTTTTAGCATATTTTTTCTGGTTTTATTATGTACGATAGCCAAATATTGTATTTTTTTTGCATTGTGTCAGCGCAGGGTCCAATCTTCCATACTTTTAGGTAAGTAGATTTTGGTATGACCCTTAGTTTCTTCTGAGAATTTACATTAATGTCCTCAATTGATACAAAAGATTTTCCTCAATCTAGATATTTTAGCTTCGTGAATAGGACAAAATCATACGAGGGCATACCAAGCGAGTAACGCCCTGGTCGATGAAATTGGTTGTCTTTTTGACCAAAGACTCTAGCAGAACAATAGAAACTAGTTCGATGTGCCAATCCCAAAACTTTCTTCTATCTCATATTGTTTATTATTTCAAAATGTTGTCACAAATGTCAATATTTAATTTTTATTAGATCAATAGTATACCATCTTTGACTTTCATCTTCAATTTTTGCTTCAGTCAATTCATTGGAGTAAAAACGATATAATCTCGATCATGATACTTATTAAATTCAATAGTTTTTCGTTATTCTGTTGTATATCAGCTGTTCCCTAATAGCAAGCTTATCAGGATGGGAAGTTTCCGTCGATTCACGAGCCGCCGGTATACAGTAGAACTATGAATAATTACGAAAATTACGCAAAAATCGCTATTATAGTGCCCCCTTCGTTGGCATATTTCCAGATTCAGGGAGGACCTTTTTGCCATGACCAAAAATATTCACAAAAATTTTGGTTCAATTCTATGCATAACTTCATACACTTTTCGGTGGTACAATATTGAAAATGGCACAAAAAATCGCTATTATAGCGCCCCCTTCCAGTGTATTATTTTCGAAATTAAGGGAGGATCTGCTTTCCATAGCCAAAAACTTAAAAAAAAATTGATTCAATGCTATGTATAACTTCATACACTTTTGATGGTACAATGGCAATAGACATGCAGACACACGGCAGTCAGACTTTTTCATAGACATGTTTTAGGGATCTCTGACCCCTAACACGTGTAAATCCGTCCAAAACCGGAAGTCGAACAAAATTTCGATTACATACTTTCTTTTATGGAAAATAGAAGGAAGTAAAAAATTGAGCTCCTTTGATACCAGTTGGGTGGTGACGCGTTTCATGCCCAAAGAGTGAGTCAAAATGTTATGAAAGGACTTTGAAGATATGTGAGATATCTTGAGCCAACTCTCTAATACTCATACAACAAATTTCATGCAATAACTTCATGATTTTATTGATGTTTTAACCATTAGAAGACGTTAAATGTCGACAAGAACGAGGCAAGTCAACTACCATTTCTCGACCGTTATTGAATACTTTAATTATTATTTATAATTATTATTTATTCAGATACCTTTGGTTTAGGTATGGGAACAGATGTCATATATTCCGCCATCTGGATCTTTTCTTGGCGTGAAAACCCCTTTTCCGTCAAATAATAAATGTCGCCAAGCAGCGATGTTAGGCTTAACGAAAATAAAATGTAAAAAATCGCCAAGAAATCTCAAAAATCCAAGATGGCGGCCGCTGGAGTATACAGCATCTAAAAGGCATGCATGATTCATCGTAGGTCACGATTCACGTGATGATTCACAATTCACGCATGCATGATTCACTTGTTGTCTACTTCAACATTACAGTTATTCAGCCTACCAGATTTTAATTGAAACATGAAATTTAAGGCAAGCTCTTTGTTGAACAAATTTTTTCATAATAAAAATCGCTAAAATCGCTCTAAAGTACGGCTGAAAAAAATAAGCTGCTATCAACACACTAAGTAATAGATGTCGCTCAAACTCCATATTGTAACTCGGCACAGTAGCTCAAAATTACAGAAAAAAATGTCGTGAAACCTTTTATGGGCGTCTATTAATTGGTAAATCCCGGGTATTTTTTACACAGAAGGTATATTTGTGTCTTAATCCCTCGAATACTTTCTTTAACGTTTAACCCTTTACCAACTGACGATACTTATAAGTATCATTAAAATAACTAGTTATAAAATTCATTTAATACACCGAATAGTACTAATACAGTTTAGAATGAGTAATACATGCATTACTTTATATCTTGTTAAAAAAGCATTATTAGTTACCCAAAACAAAAATATTTTTAAAAGGATGATTTCTTTTGCCTTTGCATCTTTTCAGCTTTCTTGGTGTTGAGGGGGGGGGGGGATTTTTCAATTCGGAAATAGTTATATATGTCGTAGGCTAATTGAGAAATCCGGCTCTTTGCAAAGAGCCGGGCTAATTGGAGAATCCATCTCCCTTTTTCCAATTAGCCTGATATTTTTCAGGCTTATTGCAAAGAGCCTAGAAAGAGTTAGGCTAATTGAAAAATGACCACTTATTATCCGATCAGGGTGATATTTTTAACTCACAGGCTATCAAAGCCTGAGAGCTTATGTGCCCGCCGATTCTGTATGTACGTGTGTATGTACATATGTACGTACGTATGTACGTAACACGATAACTCTTGATAGAAATATCCGATTTCCTTCAGTTTTTTTTTCTAGATTCATTCTGATAAGGTGCTTCCCTGATTAGTTTTTGGGGTTCATTGGTTAAGTATAAAGGGGGAAAAGGGAGGCTTGTCCCCCCCCTTAATTTATATAAATGGGTTTTTCATGCAGAAGTATTCGATTTGCTCCAAATTTGGTATACCGGTTTATTGTGCTAAGGAGCTTCCCTGATTAGATTTGGAAGTTCATTATTTAAGTATAAAGGAGGAAAATGGGGGCTGCCCCCCTTAATTTAGATAAATTGGTTTTTCATGATGAATTATTCGATTTGCCCCAAATTTGGTATAACGGTTTATTAAGTTAAGGAGCTGCCTTCATTAGATTTGGAGGTTCATTAGTTACATATAAAGGGAGGAAAGGGGGGGTGCTATCCTCCCGTAATTTAGGTAAATGGGTTTTTCATGCAGAAATATGCGATTTGCAATAAATTTGGTATACCGGTTAATTATGTTAAGCAGTTTTCCTTAAGCAGTTGATTACATTTGGAAGATCATTAATATGTATAAAAGGGGGAAAGGGGGGCAATTGCCTCTCCCCTTAATTTAGATAAATGCGTTTTTCATGTACAATTATTCGATTAGCTCAAATTTGGTATACTGGTTTATTATGTTAAGGAGATAGCTTGATTAGATTTGGAGGTTAATTAGTTAAATATGAAGGGAAGAAAGGGGGGGGGGTAGCCCCCACCCCTTAATTTAGGTAAATGGGTTTTTAATGCAAAATTATTCGATTTGCTCCAAATTTGGTATACCGGTTTATTATGTTAGGGCGCTTCCCTGATTAGATTTGGAAGTTCATTAGTTAAGTATAAAGGGGGGCTAGACCCCCCCCCCCCTTAATTTAGATAAATGGGTTTTTCATGCAGAGTTATTCGATCTGCTCCAAATTTCGTATACCGGTTTATTATGTTAAGGAGCTTCCCTAATTAGATTTGGAGGTGGTTTATTAGTTAAGTATAAAGGGAGGAAAGGGGGGCTAGCCCCCCCTTAATTTAGATAAATGGGTTTTTCATGCAGAGTTATTCGATTTGCTCCAAATTTCCTATACCGGTTTATTATGTTAAGGAGCTACCTTTTTTAGATTTGGAGATTTATTGGTTAAGTATAAAGGGGGGACAGGGGCTAGTGCCCCCTTAATTTAAATAAATGGGTTTTTCATACAGAATTATTCGATTTGCTTCAAATTTGATATACCAGTTTATTACGGTATGGCTTCCTTCATTTGATTTGGAGGTTCATTGGTTAAGTATAAAAGGGGGGAAAGGGTGGCAATTTCACCTCCCCTTAATTTAGATAAATGGGTTTTCATGCAGAATTATCTGATTTAGTTTAATTTTTTTTCAACCGGATCCGAACTTGAAGGTTCCATTTGAAGTCAACCCGAAAACCGACCACAACCAGGTTTCGGATTGAGTTCAATTAGAACTTTCAGGTTCGGATCGGGTTGCCCGTGGACGGAGATTATTTTGTCTGGCTTGCATCTGGTTATAGTTCTTTGGAATATTTTTGTAGGTTAAGATTTTGTTCGGGACGGGTTTCAGGTTGACTTCGAATGGAATTGTTAGGTTCTGGTAGCGTTGCGTGTCCACGGAAACTAATTTGTCTTGTTCGGATCCGGTTATGGAACTTTGGAATATTTTTGTTGGTTATCAGATTTGGTTCGGGATTTCGGGTTTTTTCAAATGGAACTCTCAGGTTCGGGTCGGGTTGCATGTAGACTGAAATTATTTTGTCTTGCTCGGATCGGGGTACGGTCTGTTGTAATTTATTTTTCGGGTTTGGGAAGGGTTATGCGTTAATAAACCTAATAAAAAGAAAATTGCCCATTTAAACTGATGGCATTGAGCTCGCAGGCTATTCACACTAATTGTATATTATACTCTTATTTCAAAGAATAATGCCCCTCGAAAAATAAATGAAGGTATTAGTCCCCGTTGCCCCCCTTTCTACTTAACCAAAGAACCTCCAAATCTAATCAGGGAAGCTACTTAACATAATAAACTGGTATTTCAAATTTGAAGCAAATCAGATAATTCTGCATGAAAAAACCATTTCACTAAATTAAGGGGGGTATTAGCTCCCCCATTTTTCCCTTTATGCTGAAACAATGAACTTTCAAATCTAGTCAGAAAAGCTCCTTATTAGAATGAACCTAGATAAAAAATTAAACTAAATTAGATAATTCTGCATGAAAACACATTTATCTAAATTAAGGGCTGGGGCAATTGCCCCCTTTTCCCCCTTTTATACTTAACCAATGAACCTCCAAATCAAATAAAGGAAGCCATATCGTAATAAACTGGTATATCAAATTTGAAGCAAATCGAATAATTCTGTATGAAAAACCCATTTATCTAAATTAAGGGGACATTAGCCCCTGTCCCTCCTTTATACTTAACCAATAAATCTCAAAATCTAATCAAGGCAGCTCCTTAACATAATAAACCGGTATACGAAATTTGGAGCAAATCGAATAACTCTGCATGAAAAACCCATTTATCTAAATTAAGGGGGGGGGTGTCTAGCGCCCCTTTCCTCCCTTTATACTTAACTAATGAACCTCCAAATCTAATCAGGGATGCTCCTTAACATAATAAATCGGTATACCAAATTTGAGGTAATCGAATAATTCTACATGAAAAACGCATTTATCTAAATTAAGGGGAGAGGCAATTGCCCCCCTTTCCCCCCTTTATACATAATAATGATCTTCCAAATGTAATCAGGGAAGCTGCTTAGCATAATTAACCGGTATACCAAATTTATAGTAAATCGCATATTTCTGCATGAAAAACCCATTTATCTACTCCCTTTATATGTAACTAATGAACATCCAAATCTAATCAAGGCAGCTCCTTAACTTAATAAACCGGTATACCAAATTTGGAGCAAATCGAATAATTCATCATGAAAAACCGATTTATCAAAATTAAGGGGGGTAGCCCCCCTTTCCACCCATTATACTTAATAATGAGCTTCCAAATCTAATTAGGGAAGCTCCTTAACACAATAAACCGGTATACCAAATTTGGAGCAAATCGAATATTTCTGCATGAAAAACCCATTTATATAAATTAAGGGGGGTGACTAGCCCCCCTTTTCCCCCTTTATCCTTAACCAATGAACCCCCAAAAATAATCAGGGAAGCAACTTATCAGAATGAACCTAGAAATTTTTTTTTTGAAGCAAATCGGATATTTCTATCAAGAGTTATCGCGTTATGTACATACGTACGTACGTACGTACACACGTACATACAGAATCGGCGGTCACATAAGCTCTCAGGCTTTGATAGCCTGTAAGCTAAAAATATCACCCTGATCGAATAATAAGTGGTCATTTTTCAATTAGCCTAACGCTTTCTAGGCTCTTTGCAATAAGCCTGAAAACTATCAGGCTAATTGGAAAAAGGGAGATGGATTCTCCAATTGGCCCGGCTCTTTGCAAAGAGCCTAGGCTGTTTTCAAAGACCCGGATTTCTCAATTAGCCTACGACATATATTTCTTTCTAAGAACAATATATTTGTACATTTCCTAATTCTACAAAATATTAAGAAGAATATTTAAAATAAACGATTTGAGTGGGGCTATAGATATTGCACAAAATCCCTATAAATTCAAATTCAATTAATCCTTCTAAATCCTTCAATCCTTCTAAACTCCTTCTAAAATTTATTAAATGATTATGTAAATCTTCTAATGTAGTTAAAAAGATTCACGAAAATACTTTAGAAGACAAAATTTTCATGAATTCATAATTCAGTACATAAAGGGTAAAATAATGTTTATTACTTTCAAAGATAAGTACTAAATATTCTTGGAATACATTTATCCTTAGCGCATATGTATTTGCATACATAATATGCGGTAGTTTTCTTAACTGTATTTTAATTTTCAAAACTTTTTAAACACAAATATTTTTCAAGTAAAAACATAAGTTCGGTATTCACAAGTCAAATACCTAAAACTAACACCTTACATAAATCTTCAATGTGTCGACAAAACTTTCTTTCTAGATATTTTTTTCCTATATGCAGCTTTAAACATTTGGAAGAAAAAACTTAAATGAGTTTAAATATTTATTAGCACACACACATACACACACAAAAAAATGAAATTACCATTTTACACTACTTTTTTAGTTACGAATTGCTAAGCACCCTCGAAGCACATATTTTTCATTTTAAATACTTTGAAATGTATAAATTTAGAGTTCGCTATTTGGTAGAAAATAGATTACGTCAGCACATGAAGAATATTTTAACTTAAAAAATGAATAATACTTAAGATATTTGTAAATCAAAGTCTTATCTTCATTCCGAATGTTTCTTTATTACTTAAAAAAAGTTCTTAAAATTACATTAAAATTTTTTACTTAAAATTTTTACTTAAAATTACATTGTTACTTTTCGAACACTTCAATGCATAAATATTTCTCAAGTAAAGCCATATATTTTCTATGCTGATGTCAACTACCTGAAAGTAATACCTTAAAATTCAACGTCGTGACAAGAAGATTTTTCAACAAAATTTTGTTTTGAATGTGACTTTAATCTTTTTGAAAAAATAACTTAAAGAAGCACAAACATTGATTAACACAAATTAAAATTTTAAATTAAAGAGAGGTTCTGCTTCTTTGTGTCAAAACAAATAAATATAAATTTTAGCATCCGTGACGTGTGTAGATTGTTGCGACAAAGAATTTGGGGATATATCTTTTTTTTTTTTTTTTTTTACAATATTTTTTGCTCATTGAATGTGACGTCGGTTGTTAAATGTAAACACTATTGTAAAATTTTAAACTTGTTTTTCTCGAAACCCTTTTTTCAAAGTGGGCGTTTCTTTAGACATATTGGACCGATTTCCTTCATTTTTTATTTAATATGTTAATATGTTTAATATGTTAACATGTTAACATTTTTTATTTAATATGTTAATAGTAATATGTTTATTATTAATTTTTTTATTTGATTTTCATAAATATTTCTCAAGTAAAGCCATACATTCTTCTCTGCTGATGTCAACTACCTGAAAGTAATACCTTAACATTCAACGTCTTCAACGTCGTGACAAAAAGATTTTTCAACAAAATTTTATTGTGAATGTGACTTTAATCTTTTTCAAGAAATAACTTAAAGAAACACAAATACTGATTAACACAAATTAAAATTTTAAATTAAGGGAAGGTTCTGCTTCTTTGTGTCAAAATAAAAAAATATAAATTTTAGCATCCCTGACGTGTGTAGTAGGTTGGGCCGAAAAAACTTTTTTTTGTTTTTTGATTCGCTATACCGCGGAAAACTTGGCTTTAGGGTAGCTTAGTAAAATGCAAAAACAAATTAACACTAGAACGGCGGTAGGGGTCATTTTGACACCTGAGTACTTTCGTCCGTTGATTACTTTTGTTTGCTTGGGCAAAATCGTTTGAAATTTTTTGACTTTTCCTAAATAGATAACATATATTTCTAAAAAAAAATTCAGCTTTCTAGATTTGTTAGTTTTTGAAATATGGACTTGTATTCCTAGAACGGCGGACGGGGGTCATTTTGACCCCATTAGTAAAATACTCTTTGTACTCGAAGCTGCTTTTGTTGCTATACTATATGTTCGAGGAGCAATAAAAAAAAATGGTTTAGATTTATATTCATTGTCGTCCAAGGCATGAGGAATACTATTTTGCAAATAAACTATCTCAAGAGATAGATTCAAAGAAAGAAAAATTTTTTTTAGGTTTGATGAAAAGACAACAGGATCTAGCAGACTACAGACTGATAAATTTGCTCTTGCATCTAAAATGTGGAATAAATTTATTGAAAATTGCAAAACATGCTACCGACCAGGACAAAATATTACAGTTGATGAACAATTGTTCGCATCTCAGGATAGATATAAATTTACGCAATATTTGCCAAATAAATCGGATAAATATGGAATAAAATTTTGGTGATCTGTTGACGTTGATACTAAAAACCTCTTGGATGAATTTATTTATCTGGAAAAGGATGAAACAGCAAATCCTTAATTACGTTTATCGGAAAATGTTGTCATGAAATTAACAGATCCCCATCTAAACGGAGGGAGGAATATTACGACAGATAGCTATTTTACTAACATCAAATTAGCAGAAATGTTAAAAGCTAAAAATACAACTTTGATTGCACAATGAAAAAGAACCGAAGAGAAATTCCTATATCATTGAAAAATATGCGCAGTACTCTTTATTCATCGAAGATAGTGGAATGTGATAATATGACACTTACCATCATCTATCAAGCCAAAAGAAAAAAATATGTTTTTCTACTGAGCTCATTACATTCTACTGTAAAAACTGAAGATGGTCTCAAGAAGTTGAACGATTCAATAGAATATTATAACGCAACGAAGTATGGTATGGATATCCATGATCAGATGTGCCGAAAATACTCCGTGAAATCGGGTTCTGGACGATGGCCTGTACATATCTTTTTCAATATTTTGAATCATGCAGCTTTAAATGCCTGGATAATTTTAAACGCCTGGATAATTTTAAACGCCTGGATAATATATAAAAGTGTAACAGGCAAGCCTATCAGTAGAAGAGATTTTCTATTAAATTTAGGAGATGTGTTCAGAATGGATCTTATGGTTTCAAATCTCCCAAAGATCTTTCCTGAGTCTTCAGGGAAAAAAAAACACGAAAATAAAACAGATATCAAGAGAAAAAATGTCAAGTACAGACATGCAATGGCAACAAATCTCAAGAATTTTGCACACCATGTTTCAAAGTTGTGTACTGGAAAAATTGCTTTTTTTTTGTTACAACTGAACAACTGAATTAATTCCTAATACGTGTGAACAATTTGGAGTAAAATGTACTGGAAAAATTACTTTTTTTTGTTACAACTGAATTAATTCCTAATACGTGTGTACAATTTGGAGTACTATAAGCATTAAATAAAATTGAAAGAGAATGCTTAACATATTAACCATTCAGCTACACTTATAATGAAATAGCGAAAACAACAGAACATATTTCTCATTTATGGATTTAGAGAGTGAATCATTCGGCGAGTAAGTAGATGAAAATATAAATATATATTATTTTATAAATTATGTTTTATTTTAGTTAACATTAGTTTGTGAAAAAATTAATTTTAAATCGATTTTTATATCAAATTAATGATTTTTTTGAGTAGTCGTAGTATGATCCAATTAATCGCCCTGTTGGCGTTACATATACAGTACTTTAAAAATTCAATAAATTATCGAGTAATATTAAATATAAATTATGAAATACACGTAAATTACATATTTGTGCCAATGTATGGCATTTAAAATTGTTTTAGCGTTGTTATTTCAGTAGTTTCATCGAGGGGTCAAAATGACCCCTTCCCGCCGTTCCAGTAGGTAAGATTTTCCCGCCGTTCTAGTGTTAAATATTTTTTTTTACGTTTGGCGGTAGCGCATCGCACTTGAATAATTGAAATTTATTGAAAAAGCAGTAGTTTTCTTTCGATATTTTAAAGCTATAAACGGAAAAGATAAAAAACTGCTATGGTGAAAAGGCTTTAAAACAAAGATCAAAAAGCACATTGTAATAATAAAAAGAAACAAAATTACTTAATTTAGGGTAGCGAAAAGTAATTAAAATATCCTTAAATTGACGTATTCAAGCTGTATTATGAGTTCTTCTACTCTGGTAGCAGTCCAGCGCGACGAGCCCTGCTACGAATTGGAGCCCATCAATACTACTTGTACTGAAGCTTCACAATGCCCTGTGCGATACGCATGCGTGTGCTTTATGACACAATGGTTCCTGTGAGTTGATCACTAGAATTTTGCCGGAAATTATTAGCAGTGTGTTCATCTTGTGCGTTTCAATCGCGTTTCTTAAAGACTGATTTAATTAATGACCGCTTAATAAGTGATTCGATCACTGTGTTATGGCTGTTTCCAAAGAAATTACTCGCAGTGACTTTAACTACCCGTTATTTCGCCACCCAAAAGAGTTACTGGTCAATAAACTTCCAACTTATGAAGACGTTCTCAATTGTTGCTTTCATGAAAATTACAACTCATCCTTGAAATCAAACAACAGGTCAGTTAATTTTTCTCAGGTTTCTATTATTGTGACGCCAAAAGTTAAATCTGTGTTTGATAAAACTTCAATACTGACATTAACGCCTTACAGAATTCTTCAGTTAACAAATGCATATCATGACAATTATCGTAATCTTATGGAGTCCTTTAAGCATGATAAGGGAAAGTAAAAGTTGAAAAAGAGAGTTGAAGATTAAAAAATATATATATTTGTTACTGTTTGATGTCTCTGCGTGTAAGTGAAAATGACATTAGACTGCAACTGCAAAATGGTCCCTGAGATTTGTGAGTGTCCTGTCTCTATTATTTGTAACTCTGAAAAAGCAAAAAGTATACCCATCATTGAACTAAAATTCTTGTACTTTCAAAGAATGCATGGTATTGGTAAAATTGGAAGTGTGGACGTAAAGGAAACAAAAACATGTGATTGGATGTGATGGCACTGTTACTAATACGGTGTGGAAAATCGGTGTTATTCACATTGAAGAAGAAGTTAAAAGACCACTACAGTGGGGAGAGGTGGTGGTGTATCCCTCTTATATTTCAATAAGTTGCCATTCCGGCATTTGTTTCAAACTTTAGATGGTGAAACGACTAGACCAGTATCATTAGTCCGATTGGCACGCAGCTCAGGAAATGTGAAAAACTCCCAGTGGTAAATTTAACAGTGTTGAGTGTGAATTTCCAGAACTGACCGGCAAAATTTAAGCAAAGATAAGCAGTACCTACTAGACATTATTTGTACTATAAAAGCAGGCTGCTCTCCTGAAGATTTATCTGTTCTGAGCCTGGCACACTTTCCACTCAAGATGGGTAACGACGGAGAACAGAATTCTCCAGTTGTATTTAAGTATTGAAAATCCAACAGACGAACACAAGATTATAGTTTCTTTTCTCCTAAAGTCTTATGTACCTGTATGGTTAAGTATTAAAAAAAAATAAATGCTTCACAAATGGGCCGGAACATGTATTGAAAGTTATAAAATCGTCAAAATTCCTCTCTGAAAACTTGCTGAAGGTCATTGAACCAGTAATTGAGAGAAACGCATTTTTTGCCAATCCAGAAAATTTGCTTTTGAGTTTGATAGTAGATAAAAGGGATCATATACGAGAGTTATGTTTCAGAAGAATTATAAAGGTTAGAAACTTAGCTTCTAAAAGAAAGTCAATCAGGTGTTTTCAAATATCCAAAATCATTTTTCTAGCTACAGACTACATCGAAATGATTCACTGGAACTCTACTACACTTTCACTACCACCTTTTTCTGAGAAGAGCCACCAACGAAGAGATTTGGTCTGAGGTCGAATCAGGTAATACAGCGGCCCAGTGGAAATTTGACCAATTCCCATGTCAATCCCAAACAGTAGAACGGTGCGTGAAGCTGTTAACCGAGGCATCATAAAAAGTCTTCGGATCCAGAGATGTTTTTATAAGAACGACACATTTCTCAAGATCTTCAGTGTCTAGTTTTTCAAGCAAATCTTATTTCAAACTTCCAAAAGGTAGTAAAGATAAGTAAAGGACTATATTTTATTATAAAGTGAAATTACACCCAGGTACAATCAGATAAAGGTAATCAGATCAGGTAATAGTACAATCAGAAAAGTAGTTATTATTTCAATGAAAATATGTCATTTAAAAAAAATGCCTTTTTTTAAAAACATAATCCGCTGCCAATGTGTTACGAAATGTATTTATTTTTTCATTTATTTATCATTTCTATACTCTTTTCTACTAAAATATGTCTATAGCTGCTTGTTATATAAGTTATTTGATTTATTTCCATTTATTAGAAAAAATATTAAAATCGTGATTTTTCTCAAATTTTAAGCCCGATGCGCTACCGCCAAACGTAAAAATTTATTTATTTTTTTTATTCCATTTTACTAAGCTACCCTAGACACACATTTTTCGCGGTATAGCGAATCAAAAGGAGAAAAAAATTTTTTCGGTCCACCCTAGTGTGTAGATTGTTGCGACAAAGATTTTGGGGATATTTCATTTTTTCTTTTTTTTTTTACAATATTTTTTGCTCATTGAATGTAACGTCGGTTGTTGAATGTAAGCACTATTGTAAAATTTTAAACTTGTTTTTCTCGAAACCCTATTTTTCAAATTGAGCGTTTCTTTAGACATATTGGACCGATTTCCTTCATTTTTTATTTAATATGTTAATATGTTAACATTTCTTATTTAATATGTTAATAATAATTTGTTTATTATTATTTTTTTATTTTATTTTCATAAATATTTCTCTAGTAAAGCCATACATTTTTTTATGCTGATGCCAACTACCTGAAAGTAATACCCTAAAATTCAACGTCTACAACGTCGTGACAAGAAGATTTTTCAACAAAATTTTGTTTTGAATGTGGCTTTAATCTTTCTGAAGAAATAACTTAAAGAAGCACAAACATTGATTAACACAAATTAAAATTTTAAATTAAAGGGAGGTTCTGCTTCTTTGCGTCAAAATAAATAAATATAAATTTTAGCATCCGTGACGTGTGTAGATTGTTGCGACAAAGATTTTGGGGATTTTTTTTTTTTTTTTTTTTTTTTTTACAATATTTTTTGCTCATTGAATTTAACGTCGGTTGTTGAATGTAAACACTATTGTAAAATTTTAAACTTGTTTTTCTCGAAACCCCGTTTTTCAAATTGGGCGTTTCTTTAGACATATTGGACCGATTTCCTTCATTTTTTATTTAATATGTTAATATGTTTAATATGTTAATATGCTAACATATTTTATTTAATATGTTAACAATAATATGTTTATTATTAATTTTTTATTTTATTTTCATAAATGTTTCTCAAGTAAAGCCATACATTTTTCTATGCTGATGCCAACTACCTGAAAGTAATACCTTAAAATTCAACGTCTTCAACGTCGTGACAAGAAGTTATTTCAACAAAATTTTGTTTTGAATGTGACTTTAATCTTTTTGAAGAAATAACTTAAAGAAGCACAAACATTGATTAACACAAATTAAAATTTTAAATTAGAGGGAGGTTCTGCTTCTTTGTGTCAAAATAAATTAATATATATTTTAGCATCCGTGACGTGTGTAAATTGTTGCGAGAAAGAGTTTGGAGATATTTATTTATTTATTTATTTATTTTTACAATATTTTTTTTCTCATTGAATGTAACATCGGTTGTTGAATGTAAACACTATTGTAAAATTTTAAACTTGTTTTTCTCGAAGCCCTATTTTTCAAATTGGGCGTTTCTTTAGACGTATTGGACCGATTTCCTTCATTTTTTATTTAACCATTGAAGGACGGTGGTTCATTTTTGGACCACTTAATTTTAATTCCTAAATGCCACACTGGAACCAGAATATTGGAAGGAAATGTTTCCTTTTAATAAGTCTGTGAACAAAAGCTTTTGCTTATTTTGAAATACATTTGTTTGTATATTTTGGTGTCCGTTACCTATTTCAGCATTTTACTGATAGAATTACTTAGACCCTGAAAGGATTAAAATAAAGCTAATTTCTTTTACTGCAGCTTATACCACCGAAAAGCATAATTTGGATTGATAAATTATTTATATAGCTCGCAAATGGTAAAAAAGGGTGCAAAAGTGATTTTTGACGGAAATTTTTTCAAAAATCAACTTTTAAAGCTAATCGTTCGTGTAAGCTTTAGAGGCTTTAACCCTTTTATCTACTGACAGTACTTATAAATATCATTAAAAGAACTTGTTATAAAATTCGTTTAATACATAGATTAGTAGTAATACAGTTTAGAATGAGTTATAGATGCATTACTTTATCTTGTTTCAAAAGCAATATTGGTTTCATAAAACAAAATTATTTTTAAAAGGATGAATTGTTTTACATTTGTATCTTTTCAGCTTTCTTGGCGCTGTGGGGAGGGGGGGGGGATTTTTCAATTTGGAAATATTTCTATATTTCTGATGTAAGAACATTGTAATTGTACATTTCCTAATTCTACAAAATGCTAAGTAAAATATTTAAAATAAAAGATTTGAATAGGCTTATAAATATTGCACAAAATCTCTATAAATTCAAATTTAATTAATCCGTCTAAATCCTTTAAACCTTCTAAAGTACTTCTAAAAATTAATAAATGATTATGTATGTAAATGATTATGATCTTCCAATGTAGTTTCAAAAATTCACGAAAAATTCTTTAGAAGATAAAAATTTTCATGAATTCATAATGCAGTACATAAAGGGTTAATGCAATGCCCTTTCTAATAGGATGGCCCAATTTGTTTGAGATGCATTTTACCAGGAAAAAAAAACTATCGCACGATGTCGTCCAAGGCATGCATCTGCAGTTGCACAAGAAATAATAATATATATCTTTTTTTTTTTTTTTTTTTTTTTTTTTCTTTTTTACGCAATAAATTTCAACATATAATTAAAATCTAAATATATGTAATGCAAAATGTCTGAAAGTGATAATTCTTTTCTTTGTAACCGAAAAACAAAATCGTTAGAAATCACAAAAACTTTAGGTCAGATATGTAGAACCACTCCCTAAGATAAGATTAATCTAATAATGCATTTCGAATCTTTTATACTGTTTTTCTTGTTACCCGTTAGTGTCTACATTCGAATCATTTTCAATTCATTTTAAACACTTTAAAATAAGCAAAATTTCATCCAGTTATCATATTTTCATATTTTTCAACTGAGTAAGGGAGAAAACAGTGCCCAGTTAAACTGATGGCATTGAACTCACAGTCTATTCACACTAATTGTATATTATACTCTAGCTTTAAAGAATAATGCCTTTCGAAAAATAAATTAAGCGGGGATTAGCCACATCCCCCTGTTTCACATCCTTATACCTTACCAATGAGCCTCCAAATGTCATCAGGGAAGCACCTTATCAGAATAAACTGGTATACCTAATTTGAATCAAATCGGATAGAAAACTAAATTATCCAAATTAAGGGGGGTATTAGCCCCCTATTCCCCCCATTTATACTTTACCAATGAACCTCCAAATCAAATCAGGGAAGTGCCTTATCATAATAAAACGGTGTACCAAATTTGAAGCAAATCGGAAAAGAAACCCCATTTATCTAAATTAAGGGGGCATTACCCCCTCGATTCCCCCTTTATACTTAAACAATGAACCTCCAAATCTAATCAGGGAAGCGCCTTATCATAATAAACCGGTATACCAAATTTGAAGCAAATCGAGTAAGAAAACCCATTTATCTGAATTAAGAGGGTATCCCCCCCCCCCCGTTCCTCCTTTCATACTTAAACAACGAACCTCCAAATCTAATCAGGGGAGTGCCTTATCAGAATTAACCAGTATACCAAAATTGAAGCAAATCTGATAATTCTGCATGAAAAACCCTTTTATGTAAATTAAGTGGGGATTACCCCCATAACCCCCCTTTATACTTAACCAATGAACACCCAAAACTAATGAGGGAAGCGCCTTATGAGAATGAAGCTAGAAAAAAATTGAAGCAAATCGGATATTTCTATCAAGAGTTATTGCGTTACGTACTTACATACAGAACCTGCGGGCACATAAGCTCTCAGGCTTTTTTGATAACCTGTGGGCTAAAAAAAAGTTTTTGCCCAGTAGTCGATTCTATGATTTTGATTTGATATGTAAACTCCGCGCCTACTGAACCGCCTAAACTAACTACCGGTGACAGAATTCAGTCAGACAGCCTTAGTATTACGCAGCATCTTGTCTGATATGTAGACACATAAACTCCACTGTAATACGGAGAGCTATCTCCCTATTCTGTTTTATAGAATTCATAGGTGTGCTCATTAATTCAATGCCATAGAATTTCGGAGGAAAATTTATGTTAAAACTCTGTTTTCTACCCATAGAGCAGTACGAGGTAGATATTTTCAAATTAGATTTTCTTTTTAAAATTTTAGAAAGTTATTCAAATTTACACTGATATATATTTTTTATTAAAAATATGCAGATTTTATATAATTTCATCACAAATATTTAATTTGATATTATTTAAAAATAAAATTTTGTGTAAACTAAACAAAATAATGGTTAATTATTGTTCATAGAATTATGAAAAAAGTGTAGAAATAACCTAAAGCAATAATATACAAGGTGGCCATAATTAAGCTGACAATACTCAGAGTGTTCTGTAGCGCGATCTAATTGCAAGATTGGCGCCAGATTTTGTAGGAAGATAAAACAAGAAGGGGGACGAAGGATTCGCGAAAAAAAAATTTAGCTCCAAAAATCACCGCCAGCGGAGTATGTGGCGCTGTGTATTCGAAAAAGAGAGTTTCAAAAAATGAAGAATCAATACTGAAATAAAATTACCATTTATTTAACGAATTTAACAATTTAATCCAAGCTCAAAAGGGTAACAGTTTATAAAAAGCTAAAAATTTACATAAACACTGCTAAAGTTTCTTTATCTGTAATTTCACTTACAGAGCCCCGAAAAAAGCAACAGCAGAAGAAGAAGTTCTTTATTCAAATTTCACGTTACATCTTTTGGCCCAGTGTCAGCTTGATCGGCTTTAAAAGGTAATGTGCTACTGTTAGAAACAATTTCATTGAAAGTTAACTTTAATAATGTTTTCTTCTTTAGTCGAGCGAGCTCTACTAGTCAAATTCTTTTACCTCAAGCAGTGCAATGCGCCAGCCGCTTTCGTGCTTTTAGAAACCACAAAAAAAATGCGTAAAGGTAAGGGTCCTTTGTCAGTTAATGGTTTAAAAGCAGTGGTTGAGAAGTTTGAGAAAACAGGTTCTCTAAATGTTCAGTCAGGCGGAGGATGAAAACCCGTATCACAGGATACATCGAACCTGAGTTGGATGTGCTAAATAAACGGTAATTTTATTTCAGTATTGATTCTTCTTTTTTGAAACTCTCTTTTACGAATAAACAGCGCCGCATATTCCCCTGGCGGTGATTTTTGGAATTAATTATTTTTTTTCGCAGAATCCTTCGTCCCCCGTCTGGTTTAATCTTCCTACAAAATTTGGCACCATTCTCGCAATTAGATCGCAGTACAGAACACTCTGAGTACCGTCAGTTTTTTATGGCCCACCTTGTATATGTGGGAAAGTTTGAGAAAATGCATCAAATATTAAGAAAAATGCAGGGTTCGTTTCTTGCGAGGAATGAAACGGTGATGCGATCGCGGCAGAAAATGGACCGGTGAGTTCTTCGCTTTGTTATTGAGTTTAGTAAAATAGACAGCTCAACAGAATATAAGTAAACCACAAGTAATCTGTCCAGGTATCCCAATGGCGTCGGCTTGGTTAACCCTTTTTCTACTGACGGTACTTATAACTACCATTAAAATAACTCGTTATAAAATTCATTTTATACGTCGATTAGTTGTAATACAGCTTAGAATAAGTTATAGATACATTATTTTATCTTGTTCCAAAAGCATTATTCGTTACACAAAACAAAAATATTTTTAAAAGAATGATTTCTTTTGCCTTTGCATCTTTTTTAGCTTTATTGGTGTTGGGGGGGGGGGGGGGGGGATTTTCAATTCGGAAAATTTTTATATTTCTATTGTCAGAACATTATATTTGTACATTTCCTAATTCTACAGACCCACCAGTGGTTGAGAGGTTCTGTTCTCGCAGCTGGTAGACGGGAGGTGCTGGTTTCGAACCGAATCGCGCCCGTCGGCCTAACCATTTCGGAGTTTTCGTGGTTTTCTTCGAATACTTGGATTTTCATGCGTAAATACGGCTTAGGTTCCCTTAGAAAGACGCCCCACGGAGGGCACTCACCCTAGGGCCTATATACCTCGAGTTGATAATCCGCCGTCAAAAATCAACCCAACCCAACCCAACCCTAATTCTACAAAATACTAAAAAAGTATTTAGAATACAAGGTTTACGTGGGGTTATAAATATTGCACAAAATCCCTATAAATTCAAATTTAATTAAACCTCTAAATTCCTCAATCCTTCTAAAATTTATTAAATGACTATGTAATTCATCTAATGTAGTTTAAACAATTCACGAGAAATGCTTTAAAAGATAAAATTTTCATGAATTCATAATGCAGTACATAAAGAATTAAGCAAAAGGTCTTGGGTTCATCTACCCACCGGGATATTTTATCACTCTGTTAGGAAAATATAAATTCGCATGATATAACAGTCAATATGACTGAGTTAAAGATAATAAATTGTACCTTCGTATCCATCGTTTATTAAAATTGCATTACCTGCTATATATTTCGTTGAGCAGTCTACGTAGCAGACCAAATTCGATTGCCTATAAGGTGGTTTGAGAGAATTGTGTTGACCGGTTGTCGATCCAGGTATCTCCGTAGGCAGAGCATTGGCACTTTGAGTCAAAGGTCAATACACAATAGTGAATCAAATGTAAAAGATATACTAACAGTTTTTCTTAATCCTTAAAATATCTTGGCCGGGAATCGAAACCAAGACCTTTGAATTAACACGAGCTCTCTTGGCCAACAACCGGAGGATGTACGGGATGTTTGTTTCTAAATGCATATTGGGGTCTTAACGCTCGGTAGTATTTATTACATAAAACTTAACATTATAATTATTATATAAAATGAAAGAGGAACTCAAACAGTTTTACCTACAAACTTACAAGTGTTCAATATGAGCACCTTTCGTGACACGGCACACATCAAGTCGATAACTCAGTCCTTCCCAAACGTTGATTAGCAAAGGAGTTCTGTTCAGACGTTCACCCGATCTGACGTGTGTATATGCCTTCATTACCAGCTGATCATTGCAACTGCTAACAATTACCCCACAAACTCAAATCAACGTTTGGGAAGAACTGAGTTATCGACCCGATGTGTACCATGTGGCGAAAGGTGCTCATATTGAACACTTGTAAGCTGTCTGACTTACTTGTTTGTAAAACTGTCTGAGGTTCTTTCATTTTATATATTAATTATAATTTTAAGTTTTATGTAATAAATACTACCAAGCGTTAAAACCCCGATATTCATCTAGAAAAGTATTTCCCTGAGAATGTAGATCGTTGGAAATTTACGTCAATGGTTAAGTCGCTTGAGAAAATATCAAATGGTACGATGCCTTTAATCAGCACGATAGAATTATATGTTTATGCAAAATTTAATTATTTTGTGAATTGGGGATCTGATTACGTTTCTTCATACAATTTTTTAATTGAAAATGAAGAGTTATGAAGATAATTGTAAAAGAACGTATTTTGCTACCGTTGTTTAATAATTGTCTATTGCTTTAAATAAAAAATATTCTAAATACTTGCATAACGGATATATATGTTTCTTTTTTAACAAGATTTTTTATTTTCAAACACTCACATACTTAAAGCCTTAAATTTTCTATTCACATGTCAAATACCTGAAAGTAATAGCTTACTTACATAAATCTTCAATGTCACAACAAAAGATTTTTTTTTTCAACAAAATTTTATTTAGAATGAAACTTTGATGACTTTGAAGGAATAATTTAAAGCTCAAATATTGAGAAGCACAAAATAAAAAGTAAATTCTAAATAATATAAACTTAACTTTTATTATAAATAAATTTTAAATGTTTTATACTATTCTTTGTGTTACGCGTTGCTTCCTATATTTGAAGCAGTTTCAATTCATTTCAAACACTTTAAAATATGCAAAATTTTATTCCTTTGTATATTGGAATATTTATTACGTTTTAAAATAGATTTTGAATTAATGCATAAACAATTTTCAATAAACAATAAAAAAATCCAAACTAAGTGAAATGTAATCAACTAGATAGTATGACGCAAAGAAAACATTTACATAAATTTTACTTACAATTTTGGATAGCATGGTAAAAAGACAGATCAATTTATTGCAATTAATGCATTTCAATGCATAATATAGATTCAGAAAAAAATGATATATTTAACAGTGTATTGGAAAATTAAAATCCTTGTTTAGATGTGCAAATATATTTTAACCAAACCAAAAAGAAATTTAAAATGAATTCTACAACAAACCTTTCAAAGCGACATTAAGGCTGTTCTCAAATCCTAAAGGGCAACTTTATGACATAAGTTTTAATTTCTTTTTTGTTCGGAAATGCATGAAACTAGCAGGTGTTATTGTTCAAGATACTATGTAATCGAGCTGTGATTTCCGTTTTTTGCGAACGCAATAGATCTTTTAGAAAATAGTGTCAAGGTGGGCGTTTTGAACCGAATTTTCGCGCGAATGAAGAATAACCACTCAAGGAAGGGTGTAAAAAGTCTTTGTCACGTGATCAAAATTGCTTATAACTCAATACGTAATTTATTTATCAAAAAATGAAAAACACAGATCGATTCCAAATCGCTTCCATAGTAAGACCTTTCAATTTAATTTATATCCGTTAAAAAATTTATTTATAAATGTGTCAAAACATTTTGAACTTGTTGAGCAGAGCGGTTGAGAACAGCCTTATGGCGTCACTTAAATTTTATATCATTCTTTAAATATCATATTTTGAATTTATGACAGATATGAATGAAAAAGCATCAGCGAATAAATTTTAATGCATCTTTTCACACTGAACATAATTTTTGCAACTGCGACCCTAAACAGAACAAAAATAAAATGAAGAAACAAATATATTTTAACCAAACTAAAAAGAAATTTAAAATGAATTTTAAAAGAAACTTTTTAAAGCCACATCAAGGCGTCAATTAAATTTTATGCCATATCTTTTAAATCTCATATTTTGAATTTATGAGAGATGCGGATGAATATGCGTCAGCGAATACATCTTTTCTTGTTGAACATAATTTTTGCACATCCGATTATAAATAGAACAAAAATAAAATTACGAAATAAATAAAACAAATATATTTTAATTAATAGTATAGCGTCACTAATAATTTTATGTCATTATTTTTTAAATCCATATTTAAAATTCCTAGAGCCATAAAATAAGTGCTGCGTCACACACTTTTAACCCGTAAAGTTTTTTTGTAATAATAAAATATATAGACATTTTTTTTCAGCAAGGTTTGTTACATTTCAAACAAGTTCCACACATAAGTATTTTACAAGTAAAATTGATAAATTTCTATTCACGTCTCAAATACATGAAAGAAGCACCTTACTTACATAAGTCTTCAACTTGAAGAATTAAAAAAAAATATACAATATGAACTTTAAAAGCTTGCTAGCTTACATAAAAGATGACTAAAATAATAGAAGAGATGTTACAAGTTAAAAATTCAATCCAAGGGATTGCTACTTTTACTTTCAATTCTAATAATTACTGGTTCTCTCCTTTCCAAAACAAAGTGGCGTATTTGTATAAATAAACGGCAATTAGTTTTTAAAAATATTCTCTGATGAAGGGCTTGGGAAAGCCCGAAAGTACTATAAAGTTTTTAAAAAAATGTATTTTTAACTTGTAACATTTCTTCTGTAATTTTAGTCGCCTTTTAAATAACCCAGTGAAATTTTTAAAGTTCATATTGTATATATTTTATTTTTTAATCAGGGCGAAATATTGCGTTTCGTCTTATGATTTTGTTAAAAAAATTTTTTTCATCAAATTTTCTTTTTTCAGAATGCGGTTAAAACCTCTTTGAAGAAGTAATTTAAAGAGACTAGCATATTGAAAAAAAAAATATTTTTTACTTATACGTTATATTATATTCCGGTTTTAATTCATGAGAATTACATTATTGTTCGTTTTAAAGGCTTTTGTCCCTATTTGAATACTACTCTTATCATTATAAATACTTTGTAATATTCAAATTTAGCGTTAATTCTGTATTAAGTTAATTACCTCTTTTCTAAATGTCTAATAATATTTATTTTTTCTTGTATTTACTCGTGTAATTTTGGCATTTGTTTCGTCTTTTCTCCAATATCGAGAGTATAAGATGAGATAGCTTTTAAACCAAATGTTCATAAACTGACATTCACGTCTTACAGGGAAAATTTTAAAAACTATTTTTAAACTTAAATATCCCATAAAAAATTCTTTAAAAATATTGAAATTCAAGCCAGGAATTTGAAAAGAACGCTCCGATATCTTTAACGTTATCGTATTAAATTCGCGTGACCAGTATGGTTTTAGAAAATTGTGACTATAATGTGAAATATGTAAAATTATATCGATATGTGACAATAAAAAAAATATATATATATTTACAAGCCATTCGCAGTGTAAAGTATACTTTTAAAGTTTTTAGACTATAAAAAGAGTTGTTTCAAAGAAATATACCTAAGTTCATAAAAATTATGTGTTTTCACTAATGCAATATTAGGTATATACATAGTTTTCCTTTTCCTTTTGAATACAAATGTTCTTAAAATTGACTTTATTTTGTTCGCAAAAGATCAAAACTGTAAAAACATAACAATCGGTATGTATTTTAATGAAAATTAGCCTTCAATTACCAAAAGAAAATCGACGTTACAAAAGGAAATGGGTATCTTTCGCGTTTCAAAACCTGTGACACAGTGGGTGTAAGTGGTCAAGAAAATCCACAAAATTTGCAAGACCACTTACCCCCTGTAGATATGTTTGAACATAATGATTATTCTCTTTTAGAATTTATTATGTTTTATAAAAAATTTTAATTTCAAATCTAAACTATTTTGTTTGTACTCTTAAAAAATAATATTTATAACATTTTTAATGCTTCTTTTGAACACTTTCCAAGAAAGTTGAAAGTGTTTATGAATTGGATTTGTCTGTCTCTCCGTCCGTTCTCTAACTCGCGAAAATATGGTCAGATTGTCATGAAACTGATATATGCGATTGGGGTTTACTATGCCATGTCCGGTATTGAAAATGAAGTGCGTAGCTTTTGCTGTCCATTTACAGAGACACTCAAAATAATTTCGTTACAATATAGCATATGGGTGATTGCCGTTTCCGGTGTATTTTAATCATATTACACTATTTTAAACATATTGAAATTTATATATATATATCATTGAGCTGTAGTACAAAGTGGTTATTGTAGAATCTGGTGTGCATATAATTTATCGTTCATTTGTAAAGACACACAAACGTATTTGGTTACAATACTGGTTATGAGAAATAATTGCTGGAAGTGCATTTTCAGCTGTACTACACGTTTTTAAATGTATATAGTTATTTCTTCATATTACTTGGTGTGCATAATTCTATAGATCCTATACAGGGGTGGACAAAAGATCTCAAGTACATTTGCGTTGTTGACGGAAATTGGTGAATGGGAATTTAGAACTATGCTATGCGTTTCATTGAACAAACTTTTAGAATACCATGTAGCAGAGTTGAAAAATTCTTAATTGCAATTATCTTACATGTAATTACAAGTAATTAATTATCGTTAAAATTACATGCCGCAAAATTGTTGCAGCACTGTAGTCAAAACTTCCCCCATTCAATTATGTGATGAAATTTCTGCGTTTGAATGTGTCTAACTATAATCAATTACATGCATTTAAATTGCAATTTAACCCTTATGTCAATGACCGGGTACCCGGGTACCTTTTTTCTCTTTTCATCCCGTTTTCAGGGTGTTAATATCAAAAGAAAATAAAATGAAGTTAGATCCCCATTATTTGTAGTATTCACTGTCCATTAGTATAATCATTTAAAAATTTGAAAAATTTTTTATTACTTTTTCGAGCCATTAAGCATTTTTATACCTGCTATCAATGACCAGGGTACCCTGGTATCCATGCTAATTTTCTGTAGAAAAATACGGAAATTGATAGGTTATTTAGATTTAGATCAATAAAACTTTAATTTAATTTGAAAAAAGGGTTAGACGTATTTTTTTAAGGTAAAAATATTTCATTTACGTGAAATTTTGTGGACAAGCTGTACAATAGCAAAAGGTGCTGGAATGTACATATGATTTTCTGGTTTTTCTGCGCCGTTTTTGAGAAGCACATCTGACAAAAACTGTTTTTATCCTTCTTGTTTCATCACGCCTCAAGCTTTTTGGACTGAGTTCTAAACTTCAAATACGGTCAAAGACTTTTTTCAGTTTACTTTCAATTCCCGATTTGGTCGAATAATGTATGATATCCTGTGTAAATTGCGATTTATCTTGAATTGCCAGAACGCTCAAGATCTCACCTAATTCCCGCAATAAACAGGCGACGATTGTCTGTTTTATTTATAACTATATCATTATTTGCAATCTGTATAATGTAAGTAGCAAGTACTGCTATATCCACAATATAGAAAAATAATGCAAGTGGCCACGTGGTTGTACGCCTATGTGTTGTATATTGCCCCAATAATTTATCCATTATATCCACTCCATATTTCAGTTTCCTTATAAAACTGAATAATTTAGAGTTTATCTGTTGATCCTGTGATGGTTTTATCATGATGCATATTAGACATTAGAATTAGACAGCTTTGTTTTTTTTTCGAACTTACGAACAAATACTTACGTATGTCATTATAAAATCCAAATTCTGTAGATAAAACGTGCGCGATTTCCATAACCTTATTTGTTGGGGAATATAAGGTTTGTTTCTTTCAAAGTTTCAACTTTTGTGAGATCCCATTATAATAAATGCTTAGCCAAAGAATAAGAAGAAAAAAAGTTGTCATGAGTTGGTGATGTTTTGTCTAGAATCCTTGAACAGAGAGGCGAAGTCTTTCACAACTCATTCATCTTGGTTTATTTTACGGTCTGTACCTGTTTTTAGGGTGCATAGTTGGCCGTTAAAAGGTTAGTAATTATTTTCATGACATACCCACCACATTTTTATCCCATATTTAGCCGGTTTAGACTGAATATATTGGGTGAATATTTTTCTTCCTCGAAGCGGACATAACTGCTCGTTAACCGTTTACTCTTTCGTCGGTATGTATTTTTTCAATAGGTTAGTATTTAACATAGTCCATAAATCAGGAATTGCTGCAGCTTTAACATTTTGAAGACATTCCACTCGTGTGTTCTGGTTGTCCAAACGAATAAATTTAAGAATTTTCCAGAATAGGTCTACACTCATACTTGCTCGATAAAACGGATATAAGTTTTTCACATCTCTAATGTGTGATCTTTGTTTGATTTCTTAACACCTGAAATACGCTATAATCCCGCTAATCTGAAATTCCGGTTAATCTGAACCGCTTTTATTTAACGTATGAATGCCGGGAAAAACATGTAGAAGTTAAAATTAAACAAAAAAATAGTTGTAAAGCATGTTTTGTTTTCTTTAAACAGCTTAAATAGAATTAAAAAATGCTCAGTATTGTAAAAGTACAACATATGTACACAAATATAAAATGAAAACGTGCACCGCAGGCCTACTGGCAGAACCTTATCTGAAAAAAAATCTCGAATAGCAGTTTCTTTGCCAGTACTATAAAATTATTTTCTAAAATGCAAAAAGAATTTAATTCAGATGATTAAAAATTATTTTTCCTTTCAATAGTTTGATTTCGCAAATTATCTATAGCATTTTTTTTCATCTCCCCTTGTGGACGTGGTGACTGAGCTATTTGCTGATTCGTGTTTTTAAACAGTTTGTAATGGGTTGCTACGTAATTCCTCATCCTGAAGTTCCATTGTATTATTATAAACATCAGGAGTTATTAAACAAGGAATAAAACTTTTTTTTCCGAAAGTCGTGCCGGATTATCCAGCATGCCGGAACTTAGGATGCCGGATTAGAGGATGTTTACTGTACTACTGAGTACTTATAACTTACATTTTTTTTTAGTACGTATCTTTTTTTTCTATTTCCATTGAAATTCCGGATAATCCGATTTTTTTGCAATCCGAACAGGCACCGGTCAAAATTACTACGGATTAGCGGGGTTCTACTGTAATTAATATTTATAAAAATGCATCAAATCCTTCTTCTCTAAAGGCAAACAGTTACAATGTATGAAATAGGGGTGTTTTATGGCTCGCATATGTTAAAATCGCAGAAGGTACCCGGGTACCTCGGTCATTGGACACAAGGGCAAATTTTGGTCATTGACATAAGGGTTAATTGCGGGTAATTGAGTTTACAAATTTGCACAACTCTGATATGTAGTATATATACAAATCTATATGTCTAAATGCGGATATTTTTTTACTATTGATGGAAATTGCATTATGCATTTTCTGAATTGTTTATTTACACATCATTCAGCTTAATAATCTGTAAAGTTTTATTACAGTTTTCTAAATGTGCTGGAAAGTTTTTCATAATCTATACAGGACGCATAATTTTTATTTCTTGTTTTGATTTAATTTTACAACGCCGATAGTGTAACTTTTTCCCTGGATTTGTCTCGGTGTGCCTATTCATTACTCCGCGCACGCACAATTTAGTCTAATTTATGCAATTTGTGAAACAACGTGAACAAATTTGTAAACGTAAACTATAACATTGTTAACCAACGAAAAAATATTTCGTTAAATTCGAGTCCTTTGTGGTATTCTTATCATTTTTTTCTGAAAAGCCTTTTCTTTTACTTCAGAGTTATTTACATATTTCTGTTCTTAAAACTATTTATTATAGCAAACTTAGAAAAATCTTCTGCGTATAAACATTTGTCACGAAAAGCTATGATTTTTCCATTCACATGTCAAGTATCTTATTTACATAAAGTAAAAAGAAAATTAAACAAGGAGTTTTTTCTTTCGAGGCGTCTATTTTGTTCGTGTAATTTAACAAGAAATTGATTGTTACTACAACAGAATTTTCAAGATCACATATTGTGTTGACACTAATTTTAACTAAAGTATATGTGAAATAACTTATTTTATATTTGATAAAATCGTTTCTTCGCCCTCCCTAATTAAATAAATTACATTTAGATAGATTTTAGAAAAACATTTTTAAGGAAGCCTTAAAAAATATAGCACTTTTTTGTTTATATTTTTCTTTGAAATTTTAAAAGATATGATGGATGACAAAAAATTTTCCGCCCAAGGACTTTCAGGAATTTTCATTTGGGTATTAAAAAAAGTTTGGTGAAAAAGTATGAGGATAGTTAACAAAAAGTTTTAACTTAGACAAGTATAAGGATTATCAACTTGCCAGAATGTAAAAATAAATTCAGACAAGATTGAAAAAACTAGATTATGACTGATTATATCTACATTTCTAGAGATAAATAATAATTGTTTGTTTATAATTTTGAAATTACCTTCATTATAAATACTTTTCGAAATACTTATTTCGTGGGTATCTCTGTGTAAATAAGTACTAAACGAAACATTTCTAAATTTTAAGACAGAACATTTGAGACTGAACGTTATTATATAGTTGGTTGGTTACACTGTGTTTAATGAATCCGTTAGGGACCTGCTGTGTCAAAAAATGAGCTGATAAAAATACTAAAGTATTTATAAATTTATCTTTATATTTATCAGATTCAAAAATACGTGTTATCATATATTGAAATCTGAAGGAAGACATGAAAATTTATTCAATGCAGTTTTATAAATGTTCATATTTAGAACTATTAGCATTAATGCGTTTTAAGACGACATTAAAAATTGTTATAAGCACAAGGTGGTCATAAAAAAAACTTCCCCGACATATGTAATCCTAGCGACCACACCGCTGAACCAATCAAAAGAAAATTTCAGATTTAGATAATTAAAGATATGAGTTCGAGGTCGTGATCGTGATGATTTAAAACAATAGAGATCTCACGGTTACAGTGAAAAAATTTCGAATTTTCGAATGGCAACACCCTTTTTTTCTTGCTAATTCACCAATGTATTGAAAATCCATAGTTGGCGTAGAACGATACACGTATGAATAAAATTGCCGGTGCAATATCGGGGCACTTAATCCTAATCAGTTTCTATATAACGTAATATTCAGCACTCTAAAACAAATGATTACATTTTTATTTTCATTATGTGTACACAAACACAACTCAAAATGACATTTTAAAACAAATCTTACAAAATTATTCATTTCAAAAGTGAAAAAAAATCAGCTACTGAAAAACATGTCTTGTAGCCATTCCTTCGTTCCTCGCATATCGAAAACGTGCTCCTTCGGTACGATAGTGAACTCAGCCAGACGCAAGTTAAAAGGACTCCAATTTAGGAGTAAGTCTTGCTTTCGTATCTCATGGTGTAACCAGAGTTTATTTGGGGTATCGCATTCCAAGTGATATGTATGGCCGTTAGCATTGTAATGGAGCCAATATAATAATGCCAAGAGCATTGTAATGGACCAATGACAATTTAAAACGAGGTGAACTGACGCACTTTGCGTAATCTACAGGGATAGATAGTAGAAGCACCAATCACAAAACACCATATGCAAATCATTTCGTATAGGAAAGTTTTAATAATCAGTGTGTGAAGATTGTTTCTTCAATCAGTTGTTCATACGTCACAACACGATAACACGTACAATAAAACAACGAGGTGAATTAATAAACATGTTTTATCTGAACGGGGAAAATGCAACTGAAGCAGTGCGAGTTTATAGCCGAAATTACAAATTACGACGAGGCCCATGTTCCGTAAAAACTGCACGTGATTAAAATGTCAAGAAACTGGATGCACATGTGATTGACCATCTGTTCCTGTTGAATTTGTTGCCGAAGGGCATAACAGGATTACTGCAGATCCATTGCGTACTGCAAGCAGTGTTGCACGCAGTTTGGATGTACCTAACACAACAGTCTTCAAGATTCTGCGCACTGTCCTGTGGATGTTTTTCTATCGATCCCAGCGCGTTCAGATGTTGAAACCTGGAGACGAGCAACAGCGTTTGGTCATTGCAAATTATTTTCTCATCAGATATGATGAAGATAACAGCTGGCCATTGCGAATATAATGGGCGGATGAGGCACATTTTTCTTCAACTGGGAACGTAACTCAAAGAACTGCATTTACTGGCCTGATGAAAATCCTCACGATGTGACACCAACGCATTTACACGAAGCTAAAGTGACTGTGTGGTACGGCATCGCAAACACATTTTAATTCATTACAAGGCCGTCATCAGTAGGATTTAAATGTCGTTATAATTTTAAGTGCACTTATTTGAGCTATATTATAATTGCTAATAAAGATACAGCTTGTAATGATGCACTATCGTACGATACTCACGGATTATGGATATATTTTCTGCATAATACATGAAAGCTAGTTTTGTTGAATATTTGGATAACTTTATCTGGCATCTCATCTGACGTACAATCTTTAAGTTACAATGTTTTCTTCTCTAATAAGCGCAAAGAAAATAATAACATGTAAATCCTACTGATGTCGGCCTTGTACTGGTTGAAAACGTTCTGAGTTTTTGTAATGTATTTTAAGGTATTTTAAATTTGTATTTTAAATATATTCATATTATATGTATGCACCTGAAACTAATTTTTTACAATTATTTGTACTTTTATATGTATTTTAATTAAACTAAAACTTTTGTTAATGACTTCTCACGTTGCGAATTTGTTTCACTCATATTTTAACGAAATAACAAGCATCTATAAGAACAAAAAAACTCTTGTAATAGAATATTTGCATCAACTTTTCAACCATACCTAACACAGACACACACTGATCAAGTCCAGATTCCAGACAAGTGAAAGCGAGCAGGCAGTACAGCGAGATATGTGAGAGCAACAGTACTACACACAATGTTTAGGAGCACTTACTTCGGTCAAACAGTAAGATATCTTATTTAACCTAGTGTTGCACTGAACGAATGTGACTTCTGGAACGTCTGAAATATAAAGTAATGCTTTATATAAATAGATGTGATCAGGAGCACCAACTTTTGAAAAATGTTGAATGGGCTCAGAAATTTTTGAGTAAAATAACACAATTTTTCCCCCTTAGTGTATGCGTGTGGCGAGAGGGGCGGGGGAGGAGCAAATGACGAAAGATGATAATTCGAAGACAAATTATAGTTTATCTAAGGGAAATATAAAACTGCTGTCGCTTAGTAAATAAGTGTATTAAATTATATTCTTAATATCTTTCTTATAAATATATTAATCTATTTATATAAAATCCAAGTCTCTGTGTGTCCCTCACAATTCCGGTAGGACCGCCTCGTTGAAATGAATAATTGTTGAAAAATACTAATGCAGGGTTACCACAGTAGCGCCAAATGTTAGCCAACTTGGTGATAGCTGGCTAATTTAGAGAAATTCCCATTTAAAACGATTAATCTTTCATAAAGGAGGTCACCGAAATTTAATTAAAACTCCGCTCTTTTAAGATATTTTTCCAAAATCTATGAGTGAGAATTTAAAGTACATCTTTACATCTTCCTCCCGATGCTACTAATAAAATAACAGCCAATAGACGACGCTGTACTGTGTGAGCTCCTAACTGCGCGATTTTAATGTGCTTTAGGCACTTTTCCAGTATAGGTGCCTTGGCGAAAAAGGAAATTTGGCGACATATTTTCCGGGAACCTATCCACTGTTTCATTTTATATATACACACGCATTTTTTTCGATATTTATACGATTAATTTAACATAAAAAAAACGTTTCTCTAATTTTATACAGAAACAGATGTAATTTGTACATAAAAACATCAATAATATACATATAAAATAAACATATAAAACAAACAAAAACGCGCATCAAGTTTGTTTTCATAGCTGTTTATATGATTTGACAACAAATCTCTATATTTTTCCGTTATCTGGACACCATGCCAAAATGTATGATAATGCGCCAATTATTTCAAAATGCTAAAAGATATTTGTAATTTTATGCCAGCAGTTTAATATGAGTTTTATTTTATTGCCTTATTGTATAACAGTTATTTGTTCACTTATTTTAAGTATATATTTGTGATTTAATGAAATAGTTTGTAAAAGTCTGGAATTTTCAAATGTTATATTTTTTAAATGCTCACTTTAGTATCGACAATGTTTTTTCTTTTATTTTTCAAATGCTTCTATTCACGTGATTTTCATTTTGCACCAACTATAACGCTTGGCGACAATGGTATCCGTATAACGGAAAAGTACTCAAATCTCACTTTCTGATGCCTAAATTACACCAAGCTTTTTTTTTTAAACGCCAAAGTCCATACAGTGGAAAAGTACCAAACTGTCTATTATTTTAAAATTATCAAGAAGGATCTTGGGGAAAAATAATAGAAGCGTAAAAAATAACAACGTTAAATCACCAAAAAATTTAAATTTTAAGCATGCTTAACATTTAAATTTTTTGGTGATTTAACGTTGTTATTTTTACGCTTCTGTCTATTATTTTGAGCTATCTGTGTTATAGTTTGTACTATATGCAATGGGGGTGGAGCGAAGAGTTTAAACATGAAATATTAAAGTTTCGGCACAGATGTCATATACGCCCCATATTGGCGCGATTTGTTTCTGACATCAATGTCATATGCACAACGGGTACTTAATTGGCGCCAAAGTGTCGTTATTTTGCTTGATATGGTAACCCGGATGTTGTTGTTTATGCTGTTGATGTTTTCGCCAAATTGGCGTCGGAAAAAAATCGCGCCAATATGACAACTGTGCCAAAGTTTCTATAAAGCAGTATAAGACTTAAAAATTAAGAATAAAATAAATGCAAAATAAGACTAAAGAAGAAAGAAAAATCATGCGTTAAGCATAGAATATGAAACACTTTCCAACACATCCTGAATGCTTTAACATTACTTGGTTATTTGGGAAAATAAGGTAAATAAGGTAACTAAGTAAACATTTTAGAAGACGCATGAAAAATTTAAAAAATTGATTTCAGCAGTTACCGTCCATAGCCAATAGTATCGTTATTACATGCCACTATTTAGCTAAAATTTAATTTAAACTACTCTTAAAACTACTGAAATCACATTTCCAGATATTATCATCCATAGACGGTTATGTATCCAATTCTTTGCGTGACTCTGTATATCATTTTATCTATATTCTACAAACATTTCTTAGTAAACTAAATACAGTTCAGCGTAAAAATGCACAACTCCTTTAAAAACCATCTTTAAGCAATTTACTACTCAGTAACCCTTACGAATTCTTTTGTGTAGCCCTGCATATGAACTGTAGCATTTATACACACAGTATAGTATGCATAAATATAGTGAAACATAAAAGCGCATATCTTAATTAAAAATGCATTTCTAGCAACCATTGCTTATGTACAATACTTCAGAGAAAAGTTTCTTGGCGAGAAAGAAGTTTGCCAACGTATTTTCTGACAACCGATTTACTGCTTCATACTCAAAAGCAATTTTTCCCATATGTATGCAATTTATTTAGGTACAGATGTCATATTCGCCCCGTATTGGCGCGATTTTTTTCTGTCGCCAAACTCATATAGGTATATAACGCAACGGGTACTTAACTTGCGCCAAAGGGCTTGATGTGGTAACCCGGATTATGTTGTTTATGCTGTTGATGTTTTCGCCAAATTGGCAACCGAAAAAAATCGCGCCAATATGGGGCGAATATGACATCTGTTCCTTTATTTAATATAAAAAAGCTATTTATCCATTTTTATAAAGAAACAGAAGTAATTTTTGTACAGATATCATATACGCATCGGGGTTGGCGTGATTTTTCTCTGACTCCAATTTGGCAGAAATCTCGCTTTCGAATACCAGTTACTTATATATTTTTAAATTATTTGCTATCATTTTGAAAAGGAAATAACTATAAATTGTACAGATGTCATATTCGCCCCATATTGGCGCGATTTTTTTCTGTCGCCAATATCCTATAGGCAACGGGTACTTAACTTGCGCTAAAGGGCTTGATGTGGTAACCCGGATTATGTTGTTTATGCTGTTGATGTTTTCGCCAAATTGGCAACCGAAAAAAATCGCGCCAATATGGGGCGAATATGACATCTGTTCCCTATAAATAAATAAAAATTTTAATAATAACTATAGAACAAAACAGTTTATATAGTTAAAAACATAAAATAAAAGCAAACAAACAATTTATTAATAAATAAAAAACAATAGCCGGGTTACCAAAGCTGGCAAAATAACACCATTTTGGAGCCAGTTAGGTATCCCGGTTCATATCTGAAATTTATGCCGTAATTTGTATATAAAAAAATATGGCACAGATGTCATATATGTCATATATTGGCGCGATTTTTTTCTGACGCCAATGTCATATATGCAACGGGTACTTAACTGGCGCCAAAGTGTCGTTATTTTGCTTCATATGGTAACCCGGACGTTGTTGTTTATGCTGTTGATGTTTTCGTCAAATTGCCGTCGGAAAAAAGACGCGCCAATATCTGTGCCAAAAATATTATATACATTTAGAAACGATTTTTTTTGGCACAGATGTCATATTCGCCCCACATTGGCGCGATTTTTTTCTGTCGCCAATATCATATAGGCAACAGGTACTTAACTTGCGCCAAAGAGTCGTTATTTTGCTTGATGTGGTAACCCGGATTATGTTGTTTAAGCTGTTGATGTTTTCGCCAAATTGGCAATCGAACAAAATCGCGAATATGACATCTGTGCCTTTTTTTATGTATATACGTGCATATATAAATAAAAATGAAAGTTCATCAGATTTGTTTTCATAGCTGTTTATATATTTTGGCAACATATCTCACTTTCTGATGCCCGAATTGCGCCAAGCTTTTTTTTAAATGCGCTATAATGGAAAAGTACCTAAATAAATAATTAACAGAAATAACCAATTATACAAACTAAAACTTTTTATTTCGAGATCAAAGCATTGTTTTCAATTTCGATTAAAAATACACATATCCTTGGATAACTTCAATTGAAATTAGGTTCACAGCTTAATATTTCATTCCATAAACCTAAACAAACACAAGTGATTCATTCATCGAGAACCGTAAAAAATATTAAATGATTGAGGTAATCATTCACAAACTAAGTTCTCCAACAATCAATTTACAATATTCTAATGATGTCATAGTAGGTAAAATGGTGGCGGTATCGTTTGTTTATGGTTTGAAATCACAAAGATTTAATTTTGCAATGTCTCTTAGTTACATTATTGTATTGCCATATTTATGACCTCAGAACAAAAGCATATTTTTTCATTATTTAGTTATTAAAGACGGAAAAAAATTATAAATGCATGATTTGAAAATTTTAAATAATTTTCTTTCTTAATAGTAAAAAATAACATCGGGAAGTAACAGCGGGTTTAAGTTAAATAAGTTTAACTGTTTAATTCTGTTGTAATGTTCAAAATAACTGTATTTATTAGATTTCAGTAAACAACATCAGGGCCCGATTAAACTTTGAAGTTAGAGGAATTGCAATGTCATTTCAGGACCTTTCTTTTGGCGAAGCTTTTCTAAATTCCACATATACATGGAAACTCTTCATTGTTAGAAATATTATCCTTAGGACTGACATAACATGAGAACGGCCTGCAATTTTACACAAGTTTTTGAAGACTACTTTATAACAGAAATTTTACTAAAAACTGGTTACTTTTTTGTTATAGCGGCCCACACTATTAGGATTATGACAAGCTGCAGCCAATTTCGCCAACGTCGTAACCAAGATCGTGAAGCACACACATATAATACCATATAATACCATTTCATGAAATCGTATATGTTAATTTACCTTACTTCAAGTGTGTAATTTATTTATTTTTAAGGCTTAACAATCTAAATTGTCCACTATATGAGTTTTAAAAAATGTAAACAAAGATTGAATAGACATGACCGCAAAAAGCCTCAAATCTGCATAACACTTGGAACCAAACTATGCAGATTAGTGGTCTTCTACTGTACACAGTTTTTTATAAATATGTTTCGTTCTTAAAATGTGTTATTTTCATGTATCACTGCGGAACAAGCGAGAAAACTCATATTCTTGCACATGAGTTGTATATATCTTTATATCTAAATTTCCGTCATTTTTGACGGGCTACCTTTCTAGTATCTATTATAAATATTATAAAAATGTAAAGTGCAAAAAACTCTTTGTCAAGAGAAACACACACTTTAGTCAATTGAGTTCTTTATCGATTCAAGACATTAAAACAGATAGCAAAGTATGCAGGAAATTTATTTTCGAGAGGAATTTAATTTTATATCCAAAGAAGAGGCTTTCAGCTCTCCTGTAAGTCTAATTGTTGTCCTTACTATTTTTCAAACAATTTTTTTTGAGAACGTCAGTAAAATCAAATTTTATTTCAGCGATTAAATAAATAAATAAATAGCGAAATAAATGAATAAAAATTTGATGAACGGAGATATCAAATTATTGGGTGGGTTTCGTGCCCCACGGGCCCATATAATTTGGCGCCACTGGATGTGATGACATAAAAAATGTCCTAGCATCCCAGTAGGTGCAGAAACAGTTTCTCATACCAATAAATCAAAAAACACATTTTCAATTATTTTTAGATGTCTTACTGTTTCTCTGAAGCAACGATATAGTACAGTAATACCCCGACTTACATCCTCTTGACTTCGTCACCCCGCATTTGGTCGTCTAGTCCGGAAAAAAAATTCCTTGATTAAAACTCACTTAGAACTGTTTTGAAGAGTTTTGGAAGAAATTTACTATCTCAGATGCAGTCATAATCATAAGGGATTCGTGGAGTGAAGTTCAGCAAAAAACAATGAGAGATGCTTAAAAAGGCTCTTCCCCTTTTCCTTCGCAGAGACTAAGAAAACATTTTAAAATTGAGATATTGTATCTCTCTTAATTCATGAAATCGTCGAAAATTGAAGTAAACTCAACTTAGACATTGGATGCTGAAAATGTTATTGAACTTATTAATTCCCCTGATCCGGAATTAACCATAGACAAATTTATCGAATTAAAAAAACAAAGTACTGTCGCAAAATAGATAAATATTTTGAGCTTAGTTGGGATGGATGAAGATTATGAGGTTGCAAAATTAACCGAAAGACTAAACCTTATTGAAGCTGGAATGACGGTTCTTGAAAATATTGATTCAGATGAACAAAAGCGCAGCAATGGCTGGAAACAGCTTAGAAAATTTACTCTGATGTTACAAAGAGCTTCTAAGCGAAAAAAGAAAAAAATGTCGTTTCGGTTTAAACTTCATTGCAAGATTTTTTTTCACATGCTCAAAGACTCGAATGGGGTAGCTAGAAGAAAAGTAAACTGTAAGTTAACAACTTATTGATTGATCTCAAATTCTTGTATTGCAAACGAATTTTTTTTACTAATGTTAAATGTATGTAACATAATGCCTAAATACAATAGAATATGTTCATTAGATTTTATGGAAGTTTTATTAGTTATCCTTTTTTGATCATCTAAATGTACCTCGACTACTTCGTTTTCGACTTACGTCGCTAGTCTCGAAACATATTGCTGACGTAAGTCTGGGTATTACTGTATATTAAATTTCAAACCATTCGGTTTATTTTTTGCGCTGTTATATGCAGACAGACGGACAGATATGCGTAGGTACCAGACGAAAACTACAGGTTCTGCGTATTTGTATAATTACGAACGCACCTAAAAATTAAATTTCTTAATAATATTCTGCTTGTGTTGAAAAGTGTTATGGCTCATGCATGATTTTTCATTTATTTTGTATTTATAGGTCTATACATCAGATAATGCTATGTTGTAAAGAAGTTTAATCGGAACAAATAATTTTAAAACATTCTCTACCACCCCAAAATAAATAAATAAACAAGTGTAAATGAATTTTTCAACTGTCATTTTCTAGGTGAAGATCTTGTGATTGGCTTAAAAAATAAATAAATAAAATAGTAGAAAACAGGAATTCTGCTTTATCAAAACTTAATGTAATCCCCGATGAAAAGAAAAAATATAAATATAGATAGAGCAGAATATATTTCAGTTTTATGACTTAAAACACACGCTTTTATTTTATATAAAATAACGTCATTTGGATCAGATGAAGAATCCTACATTTACAATTCAGTTTTAAAGAAAATCTGTAGGAAAGTCGAAACGTATTGCTGACGTAAGTCGGGGTCATTTGTTTCTAACAATCATATGGATACTGAAAAATAACTATAGTTTATAATAGCTCCATGGTTTATCAGGATTCATTCATTTATTATTTTTTTTCAAAATCGAAAAATATAATTACACAAGGATTAGTAAATTTCATTCGTTCAGCTTTTTGATAGAAATTAAGTAAATGCGGAGAAAATAAGTCACACAAATATTCTTTAAAATACATTTTTATAGCGGACGACATTCTTTGCATAGCGCGGATTTTTTTGCCTTCAAAAATGGAGTACTTTTCTTGCCACAATAACAGAAATGGCATTAAAAGCATTAATATCTAAAAATAAATTCAAATAAAGTTGTCAAATAAATTGAATTTAAAAGAACTTTTTCTCCCTATACGACGGTGAAAAATTGAAAATATGCGATGCTTAGAAGTTTAAAAAATTGCAGTTGATAATCAGTACACGTATGAGATTATCAGTATTTAACCGTATAATCATACACCGGCTTCGTTTTAGGGTGGCTGATGGGTAGGTGTAAAGTTATTTTTTAGTGACGATATTTTAATTGTTTACTGATAGAAATTTCATATCGGGGCTAACAAAGTTTATTTTTTGGAAAACGTTGCCGACATATGCTTTGCTTTCTTTTGTTATAAACTAGCATTTTTACACAATTTCCTTAGACAATGTTCATCCTATCGAAACTTGGATAGCGGTAACTTTAGTAGTAACTTTGGATAGTTTTATTTTGTAAAGAATTCTAGTGAGAAAAAATACTAAGATAACACTATCTCACAATCAAAAATAAATAAATAAATAACGTATCCTTCTGGAAGGTGCTTTCTTTCATTATGAACTAGCATTCTGTAGCATTTTCTCAGACAATGTTTATCTCTATAGAAGATTTCGGATCTATATTATTATCAAACTAGAAGTTTTTTCTTATTACAACCAATATCATAACTGTTTAGGAAATGACTATCACATTTTCTGTTGTAGTTCTCCATGGGCATAGATTAGTAATTTCTGTTTTTATGACTCGAGTTCATGCCTGTTACTCCAGACAAATAGCTTTACGAACATTTAAAAAAGTTTCTGAATGACTTTCTCACTTTATTTGCTCAAAATCATAAAGATATATGAAGGTACTTTACGCTTTAGTTCCTCGTTACTGCTGATAATATCTTACGAGTACAATTACCCGGAAAACGAAAATAATAAAGCCTAATAGGATATTCTTATAGAGAAGTTAGAATAGAATGAACAATCTTTTAAAAAGTTTAGCAGTAGTATTTTGTCCATATATTAATAAGGAGTAACTTTACTCCGTTTTTCAGATATCTTTTAAATAAAGCGTCTGATGTAGTTTATTAAAGTTTAACTACATATAAAAAGATTTATTTATTATTTTACCTATTGATAAATATTAGGAAAAACTTTAAGGGTAGGTAGGAGACATCAAAAGGATTGAGAATTGCATAGCAACAAATAGCCGGAAACGTCACGGGAAACTACTATCAGAGATACAAAAAAATAAAGGGACAGAAGACAGAGATTACCTGAAATATTAAATATGATGTAGAAGATTAAGCGTAGATTAAACGTGAAAATGTTACAACATATGTTCAAAGTTCAAACCATTGCAAGCGACCCATACGTTACATCGACGGACCATGAATCGGATGATCCTGCGGAACATAAAGAGATTTTCTTGATTAGCCGCAGCAGCGAAGGCGGCTGTTACAACCAGATCCATTTCGGACTCGGCAGATGTTGCAGACACAACAGCTTTAAGTGGTTCGGAAAGAAAGAAAACAACGCTGCTTAAAGCGGGATAGCGTGGTTCCCACGTCGAATCCATCATTGAGCAAGCGACACTCTCAAATGTGTCCGAACCCACCTTTCATAATAGGGAAGCGCCCCATCATGTTGAAGTTACATGATGGCTACATGAAGCTATATTGCGTCTCACAGTTTGTGGCACAGGATTAAGTAAGCTTGGTAGTATCTGTTCTAAACAGATGAGATAACTTGGTGGTGTCAGAGGTGATGGCAACATGTAATGCCTGAAAATGAAGTCGCTTACTAAACCAGTCCAAACATTCACTGATAAGGAAGGTCTCCTTATTGGGCATACTCAGAATATTTTGAAAAAAATACTAATTAAACTACTTATGTATGTGATAAAGGATCAGTCAAATTTAGCCGCGGAATTACAATAGAAAGTCTGTAAAAAAATAAAATACTTTTGAGTACTTGGCACGAAAAGATGAAAGCATCACGCGATTTGGCGAGCAGTACTTTTCCTCGCCAAAAGCAAACGATTTTAATGCATCTGAAAATTGCTTGTTAACTGATTTTTAGAATGCGTGTAAATAGTGTTTAATCAATTTAAACTTAAACAGTAAGAGAGTTTAATAAATACATTTTTTGTACTACATATTTATGTTGCTTGTTATTTAATTATATTACTTTAAAAACAATTCCATATATAAAAAGTATTTTCATATATTTAAGTGTCTTCCAAAATGAAGGCAAGATAAAGAATGCTGCAATTATTCGTTTTAATATCAAAGAAGTCGTCGTTTCCATATCAACAAAATTGAATCGACAGGGCTCGATTGGCTTAATTTTGAGATTGAAACAATTTTAATTCATTTAAACTTTGTTTTAATTCATAAAATTTGATCGTTAACTTTCATTATAAACATATATATATATGACAAAACTATAGTTAAATCAAACTAAAACTGACAAAACTAAAGTTATTTACATTAAATTTATTTAAACAAGATCAATATAACACATTTTTATCTTAAAGAGTATTTGGCGTAAAAAAGTATTTATTGAAATTTCATTCCATCGCCAACCGGTGATAAATCGCCAAATATCGAAAATTTCATTATTTTTTTACGGACGCCCTATCGAATTTCCGCCGAAATTTTTTTTTATAAACATATCTATCCTCATGAGAAGAACATTCTATAATTTTTTAATATTTTTTGGAGTATGCCCGTATGGAGACCTTCCTTGTGAGATGCGATGTTGGGTAGCATGCGATCTCATTCCGTAGGGATTTTTGCATGGACATAAATGCGCATGACTTTTGATGAACACGCCATCTCGCGTGAAGTATGCCTCATGAGTACGGACGGGACATTGAGGTACCACCGTTCAAAACGCACACGTGTGGGTGATATGTGGGGAGCAGAGTCTGTACTCTTTGAGATGATATAGGAGTAATACGAGTGTTTATCAATAAGTTTTTGCCCTCACATAGAAATAATTGAGTAAAATTTATAAAATTGCTACATTGTACACTGGGAAAAAAATACTGCCTTCACCTAGAATGAATAGGTAGTCATTTTCTGAACCCCTAAACTAGAATTATAGATTTTCGAGCCATGCGTAAACAACTAAGCTGAATAGACGAAATGATCTAGAATTTCTAGTCTCGTGTTTACTAGGGGATAAATGGATAATAAATCGTTTTAGTAGCGAAAAATTATCGCTTGATTTCTGGAATGTTTCATAAACTAAAATTATAGTTACTAAAACAAACCTCTTGTTTTCGCATCTATTATCAGAGATTTTTAAATAGTTTTGACCCCAAGAATATAGGAAAACGTTCTTGAATTCTAGTAGGCGACTCTAAAACTCTCTGGCATAGAGAATTAGAATTGATAGGGATGACATGGGACTATTTTTTCTAAAGCCACAATTTAGATTCTAGATGCCAGATAACCATATTTTTTTCTCAGTGTATTAGTACTTTTCTCTATAGCCACCATGCACAGTAACACATGTCTGCAAACGGTATTTCAAAAAGAGAGGGAGGATGTATTCCAGGAGGCGCGATAGTAGACACAAAGAGGGAGATTTTTCCAACTTTTGCCGACACCCACATGTGACACATTGTTGGAAAGGCCTGTGACCACTTATTCATGTTATGTACACCCTGAGCCCCTCCCCCCAATTTGCCCTCCGTAGGGCACTTTTCTAAATTTTGCGGACACCATTCATGACCCCCGGCCGGCAAATTTTGGTGAAGAGCGTCTCAGGAGGGGCTTTCGAAAACACCACAAACTAGTTGTGTTCGATGACGTTTCCAGTCATAGACTGCTATGCGCCTCGCAATCTTTTTGATATGCGCTACCTCCCCTTAAAGTTAGTCCGAATATTTATGAAACGGCCTGTATATTACATTGAAAGCCATATCAGTAGCCTCCCAAGTTGTGAATGAATGGAATGTTGCTTTATGTTACATTATTTTTGGTTGTCTAGTCCGGTAGCCTGATTACAGTGGTCAACAAAATGATCCTCTTTGTAATAGAAATGGTATATATTATTACAGATTTCTGTTACTAAATCAAATTATTGCGAAGCCATATACTACAGTGGCGTGGCGTCCGGTCATCGCTGGATGCGGCGATGACCAAGCAATATTTTAAAACTCTTAATAAGCTTTTAAAACTCTACGATCCAGTTTTAGCAGAACATTTGGAGTTCATGTATAAGTGAAGGTAAGATTTAAAGTTTCTTTTTTGAACATTCAACCATTGAATTTTAGAGTTAATAATTTTTCACCACAAACTTAAATAATTGCGATGACCACCGAAAATTTTCACGCCACGCCACTGATATACTACTATATACTACTGTTTGATTCTGTATTAATTTGTGCCCAATAGATGGCGCAACCTGCTCTGTTTCCCTTTCCCCTCTATGTAGTGAATGTTGATTTAGCTTCTACAGTCAAAGTGGAAATTAAAAGGTTGTTGCGTGGCTTGCCGCGAGTCATTACAGGTAAATGTTGTATATAATGGATTGTGTTTTATATTAAATGAATTGCTTTTCAAATAAGAAGCTATTATTTCAAACTATTATACACATTGTAGATGTACAGAGGTTAGGATGGAAAGAGTTACAAGTGAAGGGGGTTTATAAACTCCTAGATATATTCAAGTCAAAATGGAATTGGATAAATAAAGATGGATCATTTACATTGGTGACCCCGAATGTGATTATTATGCGCTTTTTGATGAAAGTTAACAAAAAGAGTGGAATAGAGGTGAGTTTACCTTTATATGAATGCAATTTAAGTTAATAAAGTTTTTGTTTCTTTGGAAAGAAAAGGAAAATTATGCCGTTTTAACTAACTTTTTAATTGATTTTAAACTGTTTATTTACTTTTTAAACTTCAAGGTAAACATAGCATTGAAGAATTTGCATATATTTGAACCTGCTATATAACCCATTGATTTAAATATGATAGATATTTTTAATTGAAAGTATATATATTGCAAAAAATGAATGATATTGATAAAACTAGAAAATTACGTGCGACCGCACGCAGTTTGACCACGAAACTGATATCTAAAATAGAAACAACTTTAAATGAGGGGGTTGAAGCCACTATACCTAGTTTAAAAGTACTGTTAGAACAGTTAAATAAAAAAATGTGAACTTTTGGTAAAATATGACAGTGAAGTTGAAGGGCTTATTACTAGAGAGGATGAGCTGGAAAATGAAGTTGATATAGCACAGGAATATCAGGATAAAATAATAAGCTGTAAATGTCTAATTGAAGAAAAAATCAAAAGTAATTCTAGTTGTAATGAAAGTATAAATTTTAAAGGTTCCCATAGTATATCACCTAAGACTAATGTTAAACTCCCGAAGTTAAGCATAAATAAATTTTTTGGAGATCCGAGTAATTGGCTTGAATTTTGGAATCAATTTGAAAGTTCTATTGATAAAAACGACAGTTTAACCCTGGTAAATAAATTTAGTTATTTGAAATCCTTGACTGGCGGTTTGGCATTGAATGCCATATGTGGTTTAGCATTAACCGGGGAAAATTATAAAATTGCAATTGATATTTTAAAACAACGTTTTGGTAGGACTGATCTGACCATAAACTCTCACATGGGCAAGTTGTTGAATCGTGAACGTGTTAGGAGTTCTTCAAATGTGGGTGCACTTAGAAAACTTTATGATGAAATTGAAGTTAATATTAGATCTTTGGAAACACTCAATGTCGTTTCTGGTTCTTATGGTCACCTTCTTTATCCAATATTATTAAAACTGTTACCTGAAGACCTCACACTGGAATTTAGTAGAAGGCAAAATTCAAGGGCTAATTCGAAAGTAGAATTTGATGTTAGTGAGTTACTTGACTTTCTTAAAATTGAGATTCAGTCCCGGGAACATATTTATTCCTTGAGTGAGAGAGTCAATTCAGTTTCAGTTAATCAAAATGGTAATAGGGATAGAATCAGACGTTTTCAAAATGATAATTATAAAAAAGCAAATCCACCCACAAGTACGTATGCAACACATGTGAGTTATAACTGTGTATTTTGCGTTTCTAAAGAACATGGTTCAGAACAATGTCCTATTGGCATTGCAGAGAGGAAAGTTAATGCTAAAACACGTGGACTTTGTTTTAAATGTCTTCGAGGTAAACACATAGCTAAGGATAGTTGGAGGAAAAATACGTGCAATATATGCAAGCAGAGTTGGCACAATACACTTTTATGCGAAAAAGGTAATGAAAATAAGGAATTAAAAAATTTCCAGGTTAACACTAGCATAGAAAATAAAAGCAATGATGCATTATCAACAACTATTTCAACATTTAGCGCAAACAATTTAAATAACTCAACAGTTTTTCTGCAAACTTGCACTGTTGTGATTTCCTCAAAATTAAAAAAACATATTGATTAGAATTTTAATTGATGGAGGTTCTCATAGATCATTTATAAGTAAGGGTTTAGCTGATAAATTAAAGCTTCCGGTTATCGGAGTTGAAAAATTACAAATTCATGCTTTGGGGGAAGAAAGACTTAATACAGGTGAATATAATTGTGTCAGGGTCAAGTTGCTTAATCCGCGCAATCAAAATGTGAAAGCTACTTTAAATGCATTACTTGTAAAAAAAATTACAGGAGCCAATGTGGTGAATATACCAAGTGGATGGGTAAAGAAGAAATTGAAAAGATTATCCCTTTGGTATTCTGACAATAATAAAATGCCTATTGATATGCTAATAGGTGCGGATAGTTACTGGGAAATAGTGACGGGGAATATTAAGCGTTTAAGTAAAAGATTGGTGGCTCTTGACACTATATTTGGGACAACTCTACAGGGTCAAGCAAATTTAGATACTAAACATAATTCTTATGTTGTTGTAAATAACGTAATAATTGATAAAATAAGGAAATATTAAATGATATTAAGGCAATTTGGGAACTTGATACATTGGGAATAAAGCAAAATGAAAATGTAACTAGTGAAGCCAAAAATGGTGCGATAAAGGAATTTGAGAATAATATAGTGTATAAAGATAAGCGTTATGAAACCAGGTTACTTTGGAAGATGGAGCCAGAGAATTTGGATTCGAACTATGAAATTGCTATACAACGTCTAAATGGGTTAAATGGAAGATTAAGGCAAAATATTTGGTTGTTTGAGCACTACGAAGAAATATTAAATGACCAGTTGAATAAAAATATTACTGAAGAGTGTAATTTTAGGCTTACTGATAAAAATTGCTATTATATGCCACATCATCCAGTAATTCGCAATGACAAATCCACTAAGGTAAGAATTGTATATGATGCCTCTTCTAAGGGTAAAAATAAATTGTCTTTGAATGACTGTTTATTAAATGGTTTGAATTTGAACCCTAATATACTAGATGTAATTTTAAAATTTAGAGAAAACAAAATTGCATTTACTGCTGATATTGAAAAGGCATTCTGACAGATTGGAATTAATGATGTTGATAGAGATTATCTAAGATTTCTATTTTCAGGAGATTGTACTGTTGATAAAAATTTAAAGTGTTTTAGAATGACACGTGTAGGTTTTGGAGTTAAATGTTCTCCATACATTCTTGCTTCTGTTATTAAGCATCATATTAGGAAATTTGAAGAAATACATTTTGATGCATTTAAAATGCTTAACACTGCGCTATATGTAGATGATTTATGTTCTGGAGCTGATTCAGTTGAAGATGCTCTTAGATTTTCTACAACTGCGGTGGACATATTGAGGGAAGCTAGTATGACTCTCAGAAAATTTGAAACTAATTCAGAAGAGTTAAGAGAGAGTTGGAGAGAAAACAATATATTGCAGGGTGATGAAGAGGGTTTAAACAAATTAGCAAAAATATTAGGAATAAACTGGGATACATGTACTGATAATTTAAGTCTTGATATTGAGGTTACTGGCATTAAATAATGTTAGCGATACAAAGAGATGTGTCTTAAGTTGTGCTGCAAAGTACTTCGATCATGTTGGATTTCTTACTCCCTTTACAATGGGAATTAAATGTTTGTTACAGGAATTATGGGTAAAGGGTGTGGACTGGGATTAAGTATTTGACAGTGAATTAAAATATAAGTGGAATGAATGGTGTTCTGAGGTGAAACATTTGACTGAATTTTCCATATCGAGGTATTTTTTCAATATGAATGATAGTAGTATGCGAGATAATATTGAACTCTGTCTTCTCTGATGCTAGTTTAAAAGCCTATGGCGCTGTCGCTTATTTTAGATATGTGACCGAGTATAATAAAATAAATACTGCTTTCGTTATGTCCAAGATAAGTCTCACCTTTAAAAAGGATAACCATTCCAAGAATGGAATTGTTGGGTGCTTTAGTTGCGGCTCGAATGGGGAGGAAGGATATCTGAAGGATACTTTTTCTGTTCCAAGTGTCATTTATTGGACAGATAGTACAATTACTCTCCATTGGATTAAGGCTCTGCCATCAAGGTGGAAACAATTTGTTTGTAATCGTGTCTCAGAAATACAGGAATTAACAATTCCTCAAGATTGGAGACATTGTGATGGTGGGAGTAATCCTGCTGATTTTTGACCCGAGGATGCTCTGCAAAAGAATTGCTTGACAACGAAAACTGGAAAAGTGGACCATCTTGGTTAATAAAAGATAAAATTTACTGGCCAAAAAATCAAGTGGGAAATGAGAATATTATAGAGGAAGAGAATAAAAGAAATAATGATTTTGTTCTTGTGAACACAGTCAATGAAAATTTGAATATTTTAACTAAATTCTCTTCATGGACAAAATTGCAAAGAATCATGGCTTGGTGCATAAGATTTAAAAATAATTTACTTTCTAAGAATCGAGAGGTTGGAATTTTGACTACAAAAGAAATAAGTTTTGCTACTGAGTTAATTATAAAAGCAATACAGGCTGTAGAATTCTCATATGAAATACAATGCTTAGAAAAGCAGAGGCCTATTAAGTGTCACAGTAAAATTCTTTCTTTGAATCCATTTTTAGATGAAGGGAAAATATTGAGAGTTAGTGGAAGACTTAAGAATGCTGAGGTTTCAGAAAACTGCAAACATCCTATTATATTGCCAAAAAATAATCATATTACAAAATTGATTATACAGCATTACCATTAAAAATATTTACACGGAGGAGCTCAATTATTATTATCTGCAATAAGACAGAATTATTGGATTGTAAATGCAAAGGCTGAAATAAAGAAAATTATTTGGAAATGTCTAAAATGCTGCAGAGTTAGAGCCAATACAACATCTCAAATAATGCCTGATTTTCCAGCTAGCAGAGTTGTTCCTTGCAGAATATTTTCAAAAGTTGGAGCAGATTATGCAGGTCCATTCCTTATAAAAATGAGAAGTGGTAGAGGAGTAAGACCTACAAAATGTTATGTGTGTGTTTTCCTATGTAGGGCTACAAAGGCTGTTCATTTGGAATTGGTGAGTGATCTCACAAGTGAGGCATTTTTAGCTGCTTTGCAGAGATTCTCCTCTAAAAGAGGGACGCCTGGGGAAATAAATAGTGACTGCGGTACAAATTTTGTTGGTGCTGATAAAATCCTAAGAAAAATAATTTCTACCAAGTATAACACCAAACTGCGTGACTGGATTTTATCTGAAAACATACAATGGCGAACTCAAAAGATCAATTACTAAGATTTCAATATTACCTATTGAAAATGAAGATTAGTGTTTAATAAGACATTGAACTGTTACTTTATAAACTGATTTCTTTCTTTATTATTACAGTTAGGACTTCTATTTAAGGACATTAAAGAAATTTAAATTAGAAGCAAAGAATTTGTAAGAAAGATAACATATTGCTGTAATGGTGAGTTTAAACTTTTCTTGTTGTTTAAATGTTAAAGATTAAGTATTTAATAATTAATCTGTATTGAATTATATTGTTTTTTGTTAATTGAATTTTATATGTATATTATATGAATCTTTTAATTGTATGAACAGTGTTCATCGGGGGACTGGATGCTTGATTCTGTATTAATTTGTGCCCAATAGATGGCGCAACCTGCTCTGTTTCCCTTTCCCCTCTATGTAGTGAATGTTGATTTAGCTTCTACAGTCGAAGTGGAAATTAAAAGGTTGTTGCGTGGCTTGCCGCGAGTCATTAAAGGTAAATGTTGTATATAATGGATTGTGTTTTATATTAAATGAATTGCTTTTCAAATAAGCAGCTATTATTTCAAACTATTATACACATTGTAGATGTACAGAGGTTAGGATGGAAAGAGTTACAAATGAAGGGGGTTTTTAAACTCCTAGATATATTCAAGTCAAAATGGAGTTGGATAAATAAAGATGGATCATTTACAACTACTGTATCACTTATACGAATTTGCAGATGGGGAAGCTTTTATTTAAATTCAAGGGATTTAAAAGTGTCTTATGTATTACTAAAACGGTAAGATAGAGGCCGTTTATTGGTGCAGAACAAACTAGATAATGTTATGTGAAAGAAATCTGGAACTGGAATTGAGTAAGGCATCCTGTATTTTTACAAAATAAGGGGATTGCGCCCATGGTTTCCTAAACAAAAAAGTTTGTTGTACTGTTCTCTCTTAATTTAAAAATGTATCCAATCTTTATTCAAACACCCTACATACACATATAAATAATTTACGTAGAATGAAAATAATCTAGAATGGTATGTTAGTAAGGTCTAAGAGAATTTAAATGCAGTATATTGTGCGTTTATTTGCCAAATTAAGCTTATATAAGGCATAACAAACTTCACAAAAATCGAATTTTTCCGCCCTATCTTTTCAGTGTATTTTGATCAGTTTTGCTTTATCATTTTTATTTTGCCTCAGAAAATTTTAAATTTCAAAGAACTTAAAAATAGAAAAAATATTATAATTATACTATATCTATTGTTTTTAATGTGTTGACAATATTCGTTTTATAAATATAATAAGATCGAGGTGCTTTAATGACATGGCAGGTTGAAAAGATTGGGCAAGTATACAGTTTAATATAAGCGCATTCTTTAACTATTTCAAACTTAATTTCTTTATTTGTATTTTACTGTCTACTTTTTTGTGTTTAAAATATTTCATTGTTGTAGTTTCACAGCTAGCTGTCCCATTTTAGTGAGCAAGGTTTGAAATATAATGAACTTCATTGTTACTGGTATACACTGGTAACTATAAAAATATTTGTAAATTCATCATCTGCGCTCAGTGACATAAAAAATCCTTGAAATTAATTTATTGATTTATAATTAAGTTCTAAATATATCAAACGTTGTATTGTAATCGGAAACACAACTATGTACATAATTGTATATTTCTGTTTCATACCAGAAAATGAGTAAAAACGCGATTACGAAATTCCCTTTTTACATACATGAATCAATTTAAGATAAATAAAAGAATGTAAGAAATGCCGACGAATTCTTCGACGAAGATGTTTGAACGAATTATTTTTAGATATATCATTGTATCGAGAGTTCATAATAAGCAATTTTTAATTATAGTGATGAATTTAATAAATATAAATAAGTTTGTGTAATTAAAAATATGTAATGCGTAATAATGGTCTTAAAAGGTTTATAGGACGAAATTTACAATAGGTAAACAGTTACAGCCTGTAGTGAACAAGGTCCCAGAAAGGGGAAAAGTCCACATGGGGATATATATCACCCTACGATAAAAGTCCCTGTCCCGCCCGATTGGTTTGGTGAATTTGAATGAGCATTAAAAATTAACCTTTAAAAAAGGAGTTAAATAGGGCATGGAGCTAACATTGTTATAGCTCTTTAACTTAATATACAGTCTAAACGATTTTTTTACATTTATTTTGACATTTGAAGTCCACCGAAGCGGGGATTGTTTTAGGGCCTAAAGCTACAATGGCTGTCACCTCGAATGATCCATTGTTTTATACACAGAAATAATTACAGAATCAGACATAACAATTTCGTCAATATACAAGGACAAGATAGCACAAGGAAATTTACAACACCAGAGAATTACAGCCGGGAGCTCCACAAAGATTGTGCAACGGGGCCAGCGGAAGTCGAACCCACAGACCTCCTACGCTCTCAAGCGATTAGCGGCATGGTGCTTTAACCACTCGGCCACGGAGGCACGTCTATGATTTGAATTCAGTCATGTAGAGGCTTGTTGACTTGTATTGATACTTGTTTTTCCCATATTCTTCGAGATCTTTCTTAGACTCGTAGATGCTTTGAAACTCTCTTAACGAGACCTACAATGTTAATTTTTCAGAGATGATCCGATTTGAAGTTTTCTTTTTAGATGTACTCGGAGTTCAGCTCTCTAGTTCATTGAAGATAATGTGGTGATTTCTTTGACTGCTTTCACAGTTTAATTATATAGTGTAAATCTGGGTTAGATTGCGTCCCATTAGGTTAGACGCCCCATCTTGTTAGTTGCTCCAGTCACTGTATTTCAACTATTGAACAAGTGACGGATCTAATGACGTTCCTTTACTCTCACTCGTTATAAAAAACGTGTTAGACGAAGTTACAGCGAAGTATTTCTTAAAATAAAATTTATATTCATCAAAAAAGGCAAGTGTCTTTTTTGTTGCATGTTCTCATAAGAAAAAGTTAGTAGTAGATGGAATATAATGTATGTATTTTAGATTTTTCATGAAATATTTAGTGAATAGTCTTGAAACAGTTATCGAGTAATTTGATAATTTATAGATTGAAGTCATATTTCTTCATACTTCGAGAGCTACTGGCTGGAGCATTTATTCAGATCAAGTGGGGTATCTATCCCTGATGTGCGGCTACATGGCCAAAATCATTATTTTTTTGATAAAAATCCCATTTTATCTTCCATTTGTATTACAGTAAAATTTTTAAAGAAGTTCTACATAAAATTTGCATATAGTTTAAATATGCACTACACAAATAAACACTGCAAAAAAAATAATGGGTGCTTAATTGGACAACTATTGTTGATTTACCGTATTAATTAATAAGTCAGTATAATCAGATCATTGGTTCGATGAACGCCTACGATAAGATAATTAAAATGTCTTATGGAAATTTACAAGGCCCATTAGCTTTGTGGATAGTACGTCGGGATACCTAGCTACCTAGCTACAGGTCCCCAGTTCGATTCCGAGAAGCGGACAGGGCAGAGAGAGATGACAGATATGACCAGAGAAGACAGCCTCGTACCCAGCTTTCGCTTAAATCTTCAGATACACCATCATGCTATTTGCGGGGGGGGGGGGGGTTCTGGGCTAGGCGGTGTTTTTTGGGGGTTTCGCGTCTTTTTTCATCTTTTGTGACTTTACATGTAAAGTCCTGGATGTCCTGCAAGAAGGGGAGAGCATCCTTCAAGTGCTATCTTATGTTATCTCCTGACCCATTCTTGATTCCATTGTTGATCCTCCCGTCCTTTTATTAAAAACCACAAATGGGGTTCGGAATTAATGGTTTTATTGCTTTAGCAGGACGTTCAGCCATTTTTGATTTCTAAACGCAGCCTTAGAGTTATAGTGCAATCCCGGGGGGGGGGGGGGGGATAGAAGACTGGGCATGGTTCTCTCAAACTTTTATCATTTCGCGGTCGAACAAATGACCGCCAAACCTGTCTGGGGGTCATGTGTTAGTAACACTACCTAGCTGGGACACACGCTGAAAGCAACCCGGGGCCCATGTTTAAGTAAAAGGACTGGGCTCAGTTGATTATGACTGCCAATGGATTATATCGCCGCGAGTTTATTTTAGCTTTATGAAAAATAACGCAACGTTTGATCAGAGTGCCACTCGATTCACAGTTATAATATTTATGTATATGTGTGATCCGCGATAGCAACTTCTACTGATTGAGATCCTGATACCTGGCCCAGTGACCACCTACTTAAAAATAGAGTAACAAGGTATTTCCATTTATTAGTGTCTCTCTATTCAAATATTTATTTCTATGATTTTAGTAGGATAAGATACCTGGGTCTGAGATAAGGGATCGCAAATTAGTGTCTCATTTTATTAATTTAAATTATTCATCCTAATATTACATTTTGCCAATTAATGAAATTATGTTAAAGCAACACTAGGTTGACGAGATACTTGGAATAAATATCAATTTATGTAATAACGGCTTTTTTTTAAACAAATTTCAGTGTGGAATCAAGTAATTTAGGTGTACTTTGGGATTCAGTGATACTCTTGTCTCGCTACGTGGTACCGCAGCTACAATTTTATATTTTCTTTTTTTTTTACTACTTTGTAAATATTTTGATGTGTGATTTTCCAATAAAATTTTGTTAAGTTTTTTATTAAGTGTTACTTTACTGTGCATCATGTGACTTTTTTTTTTTAGGTTAACATTAGGATAGTTTTGGAATAGGTTTATCTTAATATTTTTTTTTGTCCTCTAACGGTTCCTACGTTAGAATTTCTACTAAATATTAACAGATCCAGGTTCCTTAATTACCCATTTGTTTTAGAATAGTAAGTAATGTACAATCTCAACTCCAACAAGAACCCTTCAATCACGTCGTTTTAATTTATCAAATAACTACTTAACTTAACCTTCAATGGTAATTTTGTTCCCTAGATGATTGCGAGGATTTTAATTATTAAAAATTAATCATTTATGTTTGTGTCTATATTTAGCAAATATATTTTTTAAATCTTGTTTAATACTTTTGAAAGAAAGTACTTAGTTTTTTTCGGAAAAAAATTAACCTTTGCGTATATGCATTTGCATATTTAATCTATGTTAGTTTTCTTCATGACATTTTTTATGTCAAAACCTTTCAGAAACAAGTATTTTTCAAGTAAAAACATACGTTTCATATTCACGAGTCAAATACCTAAAAGTAACTCCTTACATAAATCTTCAATATGTCGACAAAACTTTCTTTCTAGAAATTCTTTTATCCCGCATGCAGCTTTAAAAATTTCGACGAAATAACTTACTAGCACAAAAAAATCGAAATTATCATAATATTGACATAATTTTTTTAGATTTACGTAAACCTTTTTACACTATTTTTTTACGAATTTCTAAGCATTCTAGAACCATACATTGTTTATTTTAAATACTTTGATATCTATAAATTTAGAATACGTTATACGGTACAAAATAAATTACGTTAGCACTTAAAGGAAGTTTTTAATTAAAAAATCAAGAATTCTTAAAATACTTTTAAAATAGTCATCTTCATTTCAGAATATTTATTTATTACGTAAAAGCCTTTCGTAATATTTGCATAGAAATGTTTTCATAACGCGTGTACATATTTATTTTTTAACAAGATTGGTTACTTTTCGAACACTTCAGTACATAAATATTTTTCAAGTAAAGCCATAAATTTTCCCTGTACATGTCTAATTTAAGTAATACCTTAAGTTATATAAATCTTCAACGACGCGAGAAAAAGTTTTTCAATAAAGTACATAAAAGCAAAAAAGTGATTTTTTTTTTCAAATGACAGCCATTTTGTCAAAAATCAACTCTTTTAACTAAATGTTGGTATAACTTCCAGAGAATTTAAAGCTCTTTCATAATATGGTGAGTAAGTTTTTCTTAAGATGCTTGTGACTGGAGAAAAACTGTCGTCCGATTGGCTCAAAGTCCATGGCGCGCATCTGCAATCGCAGAAAACATAATAATAATATTATTTTTTTTTTTTTGTACAAAACATTGTAAATACATAATTAAAATGTCATGCAAAAAGTTTCAAGGTGATATCTCTTTTCTTTGTAACAGAAAAAAAGTAAAAATGAAGTAAATGTTTTGTCAAATAAGTAGAACATTCCTTTAACGTAAGTTTTATCTACTAGGGGAGACCGGAGGAATGGCGACACCTTAAGGGAATTTAAATTTTTTCACCTCGAAAAAAATGAATATTTTTTAATAGTAAAAATTCTAAAGCTGAATCATTATCTTTAGTATCTGTATAAATTTAACCCTAATCATAACTGTAAAGTAAGCATACATAAAAAAATATTTTTTAAACCTCTGTACAGTGGCGGGATTACCCAGGACACTGGGGTAATGCCGCCACTCTTTAATGACCTAGTACATGCATCAAATGGATACTAGGAAACACACAACCTACTGAAAATAGTTAGAAAGCAATGTAATTGAGCAGAATAATGGTTAAGCTTACAATTTACTTCATATTGCAAAAGTCACCCTGCTGAATCGGCTCCACTACATTAAAATGAGGCCATTTCTCACCCGATTTGCATGGCGGCGGCATTACAATATGGCGGAAATCCCCAAGCAAAGCCGAAAGAAGAACCGAACTTGTTCAACACATTGCATCAAAATGTCGGCGAATGCATGTAGATTACGGGTCATATTATCTTAAATACCTAATGTTACAATCAAAGGTGCTTATCTCTACTCATTAGAAGCTCCAAAATAATAAGTCACTCTCACTTTAGGCACTGTTTATATTGTTGGCCGCTATAGTGCAGGCACATTCACTATCTCAAACTGCCCTTAGTTTTTAAACTAGGTGGGGTGGCGTCATAACCCGGGTTGGCGGCATTCCCCCGGTCTCCCCTATATATGACGACGTGAATTTCAAATTTCGACTTATCCAAAAAATCAAATTTTGGAAAATCGTGAAAAAGCTGAAACTGCACCCATTGGTATTCATTGTAATTTAGAACTTGTATTTTGCACATTTTTAGGTATTCCAGGTCGATTTTCACAAAAATTGGCTTTATTAAAAAAAAAAAAAAAAAAAAAAAAAAAAAGATTTGTGGATGAAACCTGCCTTCTTAAACTTAATGTTTCTTTGTTTTTGCATTCCCCCCCCCCCCCTTCATTTTACTTTAGTGCATAATTTAAATATTCAATTTGCATTGTGTTTTTGCTCTATATATTTATGTACAATCCCCCCCCCCCCCCCCTATAATTTGAGGTGTTGAGAATACTTACCTTTTTCATAGCATTTATATTATTTGTGTTTTACTATTAATTTGAACCTCTCTCTAAAAAAAAGATGACACCCCCCCCCCCCCCTTAATTCTTGGACTTTTCTTATAACCATGTACAAAAAACAAGAAAATTACTGTTGCAAAACATAAAAAAATCACAGTATGGCAACATGTCTATTCAGAATAACAGCCCTGTTAAATCAGATGAACCCACTAATACTTTTCCGTGGCCAGATTTTTTTGAGGAAACGCTATTAAATTATTCAGAAACCATTGCTAGAGATGCCACGACAATTTAAAATCAAATACTGTCGGGAAATACTGCAACATTGTCTGAAAGTTAAACACCTTTACAACGCTATCATGCGCGCAATGACTTATGGGGTAAAAAAAGAGAGATATTTTGATTTCAACAATATACAATTTCTGTAAAAGGCTAATAAATTTCTAATGATAGCATATTACAAAGCGTAATCTGTTTAATAAATATCCAAAATTTCATGTTTATTCATAAAAAGCTTTCGGAGATAGATTAATACAAACTTTGCTTTTTTCGTTAGTTTTCGTCGCGTTTAAAAGGTGCAAGATCCCTTAAACAGTATAGCCAAGAAAGTAAGAAATTTTGCTAAATATTTAACTTAAATCATTTGCGATTTTGAAAAATGAGGATTTGTAGATAGTTCACTTGTTTAAAGCCATTTAAGGGGGCTCAGTACCTGTCATTTTGATGAAACATGACAAAAATATCGAATTTCAGATTATTTTTAAGGGGGCCCTCTACATTAGGAGACAAAAAAAAGCACTTTTTTATGATTTTTTTTGTAAGAAACTGCATGATGGATCCTTTTGAAATATTAACAGTTTATTGTGCATATTTTTATATAAGAATATTTTTATTAGATTTTGTTGCTTCTACTCTAAGTTATAAAGAAATATGTTCAACTGCTTTAGAAAATTTCGTCTGGACGGTGGCCATGATAGCGCCTTGTAGAATTATCTGAACCACAAAAATAATTTTTTTTCGTAAACTTCGTGAATATAGCTTCTAGTTAAATTACAGGAACCCATAAATTTATTTTAAAAAAAGTTATGTAATGTCTGATTTAAAAAAAAAAAAAGTTAAAAAAAGTCGTTTTTATTTGTTAAAGAAATTTTATTATTATTAATTTGGGAAAAGCTTTAATTCATATCGAAGACAAATAAATAAGCTTCAATTAAAAAAAAAATCAAGATGATCCAATGAGTATTTTTTAAATCTTGCCCACCGTGTCAAAAAATGTGGTTGAACATATTTGTTTATAACTTAGAGTAGGAGCAACAAAATCTAATAAAAAAAACTCTTGCGTATACCTTAAGATATGTACAATAAACTGTTAAAATTTCAAAAAGATCCACCATGCAGTTTTTTTACAAAAAAAAATCATAAAAAGTGCTTTTTCTCTAATAATGTATAAGGTCCCCTTAAATATTCTATTTTGAATATTTTTACTGTACATGATTTTTTTCGCTGTTGTTGTTGTTTTTTGTAACAGAACCAATAAAGGGCTAAAATTTCTTAAGGCAGTAAAGTAAGAAATTTTCCTAATAATTTAACTTAAATCATATACAATTTACACAAGAAAGAAAAATATCATGCTTCAAACACAGATTATGAAACACTTTCCAACACATTCAGAATAATGTAACAAAACTGCACCATTTAATAAATTAAAATATTATGTCTAATTCAACCATATAATGGAAACGCATGACACACTGAAAAACCCAATTTCAGTTATTCCTATCTACAATCGGAAAAATTTCCCAATTCTTTGAGCAGCCTTGTATATAGAGGCATACCAAACTACATGCATACAAAAATTTAGTTCAGTTAAGAAATACATATATACATTAGTTGGAATTTCCGTGTGTAGCCCTGTATATATGAGGTATAGAATTTATATGCAACTAGTAAAATGCAAAAAAAAAGTTAAATTTAAAAGCGCATGCCGAAATTAAAAACGCACTTCCGGCCACTATTACTCAAAGATAGTCCTGTAATCGTTTCTTATGTATATTCCTGTAAATGAACGACAAGTGCTATGTACGGTACGCCCTATTCTATCGTAATCATCTTGCAGTGAAATATTCAGTGATTTATATCAGTTTCAATACATTTGAGCGCACTGGCAATTTATAGGCAACGCACTGGAAATTTAAGCCGAAAGTCAATGATGATGACTGAAATAAAAAAGATATCATGCGAACTGTTTTTTTCAACTGAATAAAAAATGCCAAATTCCGGCAGTCGTAAATAAGAACCTTGGCTTAAATTGTCAATTCTCTACGTATTGAGCTATCTGGACCAACAACCGTTGCACACATTACACTCAGAATATAGAGGAATGGAAATTTAAGTCAGTGGTCTTGAGTTATTTTTCTTTCTAACCGTGAACAGGCCCCTACCTACCGGGCTAGAAACCGTTTTTTGAGTGCCTGGAAACTAGGCGAAATCACATGATCACCACATGGCGTCGGTCTGTTGCACAAGTACTTTTGCCGTCTTAGTGGCAGCTTTGTTTTACTTTGTTTTGGTTTTATGGTTACCGGTTACTTAGAGTGGATTTGCTTAATTTTACGCTTCTCAAACCAAGCACCCGAAGGACGGCTATCGCGACTCGAGTTGGTCTCGCAATTTTGAACCTTGATCAGGTGGCGAGACCTTTATCGGACTAGTAACCTCCAGAGGTATAATTCTTAGGGCACATTGGTGACTTTGCATGCACGACGGATTTTACATGCACCAGGCGCCATTAGCGTACATTTTTAGCCGTTGTGAGCCTCGAACGCGCGACCTTTCTGCTATCAGTCCGATGCTCTGCCAATTGGGCCACCGTTGATTTGAAGTAAAGCAGTTTTTCATAAAATTTTTTTAAAAATCTAACTGCACACTAAACTCATAATGATTAAACAGCCAGTGGCGATTTCTTTCAGTAGGTATTGTCTCGTCTTTTTGGTGTTTTGTCTCCATCTATGTTGGTGTCATATGAGTTACTTAGACACTGCCGCGGGAGTTGTTCTTTTGGTTTCTCGTTCACATAATCCTTAATTTCTTTCTGTTTCGAGTTTGGTTATTTTGACTCTATTGTGGGATGCTTTTTATAGTAACTTTACTCTGTTATGATCTTCAGACTGGTTTTAGGGTTTCAGTCATAGAGGTAGTTGTTATGTTGAGATTTTTCGCTGAGTTTTTGTAACAGAAGTTGGTTGTCATATTGTGATATTTCGTTGTTTTTTTTAATATCGTAAAATGATCTTTACTTTTATCAGTCCTTATTATATAATGACCGGAACTATTTTTAGTGCACTTGGGAAAATATCAGATCGTATGGTGTCTTTACCAATCAGTATGATTGTTTAGTGTGAAACTGTTAACGTCTTTTAATACAAAATTTTAAATATGCAACAAATTATCACCTTGTAATAATATAGTTCTTTTAATTGCTGAAAGGTGTAAGATGGAAATTAAAAAATAAATAAAAAAAGTTTTATTAGACTGTTTACATGTTTCGGCTCTATCTTATTTGTTTTGATAATGGTTCGGATAGAACCAAAACATGCAAAACTGTCTAAAAAAGGTATTTTTTACTGTTTTTTAAGTTTTAATTTTGCACCTTTTAATAATTAAAATACGTACAAATTTATTAATTAAAAAAAAAGTTAAGATGATAAATGCAAAACATTTTTTTAAAAAATCTTTACTGCTTGTTTATTGCTTTTAAAGCAAAAAACATTCTAAACATTTGCGTACATATATTTAAATTAAATAAAGGATATATATGTTTCTTTTTCAACAGGATTTCTTATTTTCTAACATGCACACACTTAAAGCGATAAAGTTTCTATTTACGTGTCAGATACCTGAAAATAATAGCTAACTTACATAAATCTTCCACATAACGACAAAAGAGTCTTTCAACAAAATTTTGTTTAGAATGAGACTTTGATCCCTTTGAAGAAATAACTTAAAGCTCAAGAATTGACAAGCACAAAAATAAAATTTCAAATTCTGCATGATATTAAGGAATGTTTTGTTTTAAGTAAGTTTCAAATGTTTTAGACTATTGTTTTTTTCCCACGTTGGATCTTTTATCTGAAATACTTTCAATTTATTTGAAAACTTTTGAAATATGCAAAATTTTATAGCTTTTTATATTGAAAAATTCACTTTTATAACCAATTTTGAATTAAAGTATAAACAATTTTCAAGGTACTTGTAAATATATATATTTACCATTTATTAAGTCTTGTTTATAGATTTAAAGGAGAAACATTCTCATCCTTTGTGTACAAATATTTCAATAAACGATATACATACCAGTATCTGGTTTAACACGTTGAATGCCACGGTGACTGACACTGAAGCAGAAAAATTTACAATGTTTTAAGTTATTTTTTAAAAAAAGTATAATCCTGTAATAAATAAAAGGTAAGTAAGTTTTAAATGAATTTTCAGTAATTACTTAAAACCATATATATATTTTTAATTTTATATCGTATTTTAGACCGTCAGTATCGGTGAATGACGCGTTTTAAAACTAACGTGCTTACAAACTTAAGTCATTACAAAACCATTTTGAGGAAGTAATTTAAAGAGACTAGCATAGTGACTAACATTTCTATAACTTGCCAGTCTCTAACTCATGTTCGTTACATTATTGTCCGTGTTATAGGCTTTTATTTTTATTTGAATTCTTTTCATATCATTTTAAGTACTTTATAATATGCAAATTATCATTAAATATTGTACTAAATTAATTATATCTTTTCTAAATGTCTGATAATATTTATTTTTTCTTGTATTTTACTCGTGTATTTTTAGTATTTTTTTCGTCCTTCTTCGCTATCAAAAGTAGAAGATGATATTTTCGTAAGATTATGTTCATGTCAGGAAATCTTTAAAAATCTTTATTTTATCAATTAAATTCTAAATATTAGAATAATTAGAATTATTATAATTAGAAGGAGCACCCAATTGGTTCTCCTATTTCTGGGCTTTTTGCCGAAATTATATTACGACCGTTAGAAATAAGGATTTTAACTGACCTTGATTTAAAGCCTAAACTATGGTACAGATTTGTAGACGATATTTTTATTGTTTTAAAGAATAGTTTGTATCAATTAACTCTTTCTTTTATTAAATAAATGAGTTTGGTGATAATATAAAATTTACTCTTGAGAAAGATGGAAGTTTACCTTTTCTCGAAGTTAATTTAATTAAAAACAACGAAAACCTCAACACTGACAGAAATGTTTATAGGAAACCGATCAGATCAAATAATACCTTCCCATATAATAGTTCATCACCATTTTTATATAAAATTGCAGCTTATTAATTTTTACATTAGACAAGCTTTTAAAGTATATTCACATAATTATTTAGAAAAATAGCTTAATGCCATTATAGACATCCCTAAAGAAAATGGGTTTTCATCAATCCTCATTAATAAACTTATCGATGAATTCAGCTTCCATGAAAATATCAAAAATGTAAACCATAAAGAAATGATATATAAAATTTTAACTATTTCCCGGTCTGTACGAAAAATTAAGATATGCTCTACTGAAACACAATATAAATTTAGTAATCTGTCCAACATGAAAATTAAAAGAGTTAATTTGTACGAAAATAGATCCAACATCAAAAGATGAATTAGCTGGTGTGTATAATGTATATGCCATTTCTTTTACAACTGATAGCAATAGAGTAATAGAGTACATTGGAATGACCAAAAGAAAACTCAAAGAAAGATTAATTGAACAGAAAGCAGATATAACATGCTGTTGCCAATCCACAGCTCTCTCTCATTTAAGTTTCAGTCAGAATATCGCCATAGATTTTAATCATGCAAAAATCATATTCCCAAAATTCAATTATTACGCATCCACTATAAGAGAATTCATAGAAATCTTGTGTAAAAACAATCAAGTATGTAACGGCGCCATATCTTACAATATCTCCAGTTTATGGTTCAATATCCTCAAAATAAATCCTGAAAACTTCAGCAACGTGACATATTAAAATTTAAGGTATGATGTATATTATAATAATAAATATTTTCATTCTACCCAAATTTAATCTGAAGCACTGTTACTTCGACTTTCCAGCTACTTATTTAAAATGAAAAGTGACGTATCAGACAGAAGCGATGTCATAAAATAAATGAAACTGCAGTTAATAATACTATATATTTTCTCTAATTAAATTTAATCCAAGAAACTGCTACTTCAACTTTCAACTATAATATTTATTGGCTCTCTCATTTTCAAAATAAAGTGACGTATTTGTATAAATAAACAACATTTAGTTATTAAAATATTCTCTGATGATCAGTTTGGAAAAGGCTTGAAAGTACTAAGAAGTTTTAAATGAAATGTATATTTTTAACTTGTAACATCTTTTTTATTATTTTAGTCGCCTTTTAAGTAAGACAGTGAATTTTTTAATGTTCACATTATATATTTTATTTTTTTCTGTTTTCGAGCTTGTGATATTATAAAATTCCGATGAAGTAAAAATGTTTTCATAATGAATTAAATATTGCAAAATCCATTCCGCAATATTGTCATAACCTAGGAACTTCATCGTAATTTTTTTCAAATTATGACCACCTGTTTCTCTTGTCTTACTGCCAATGTAGGAAAAAATTAGCTTTTGCGACCTTCCTGTGATCGTTTCTATTCATTACTTATGTTAATATAAATCAAATACTTTTTTGAAAGTATTTCCGATGCGTGTTTTATAAGCACAATGATAATCCCAGTATAATAAACGAATTTAATATCCTTTTGCTGCTGTGGAAAACTTTTTAAAGAATAATTTTAATATAAAAATCTATGCTATAAACAAAAGAAAAATGTTCTCAAGGGTATTGCTGATTTGTTATGCACTTTAGTCTTCAACATGTTTGGAAAAAATAACATACATTCCACTTGAAATAAAAAAAAGTTTTTCTGAAATTCTTTTTAAGCTTTTATCTCATCCATCATTTCTTAAAACATTAAGGATTTAGAAAAGTGGGTTTAATCTTCAACGAAGATATGACAAAATTTCCGACACGTTAAATATATGTAACTAGCATTTTTTTTTCTTATAATCTTTTGCACAAATGTTGTAAGAAAATATGAATTAATGCTTTAACGATGGACTTTTTGAAGCAATGCATACAAACACTTAAATTCTAAAACATTTTATTCAGAATGTTTTAAAAGAACTTGAAAAAGTTAGAAAAAAATTCTTACTGAGATATAGCCAGTGATCATATGATCACACTAGAGGTAACGTGAACAAAATATAGCAAAACTCAGATAGAAAACATAAATTCTATAAAATCATTATTTTCTTTAGCATAGTATAAATATAAAAGGCAAACTTATACATGTGTTTCAATAATGTCATCTAAAACAATTATAATTTAAATATAAGCTATTTAAGTACAAAAGATAATATAAAGAATATACTATGCTTTGTTTAACAAATGAAAATATCGATTCAAAAAAGTACATTTTCTCTGCAGTGCTTTGTTATTTTATAACTTTTCTTTCTGATACTTTACAAAAGAAAAAAACATAAAGCTTTAATTCATACTTAGTACTATTAGTTCGAACAAAACTTAAGTAGATATGAATTTTGGTAGCGATTCACTCTTGGACCAATATTGCATTTAATGAAAATTCTTCCAATGAAATGCCAATATTAGACAAATTTTAGCTTTATGTTAGAATTATTTTTCCTGCAATGCAGATATTGTAAAAATGCTGATTTTATAATAAAAATATTGGCGAAAAATTTCCAAAGTATCTTTTGAAAATATTGGTTTGTTATTGAAAAAAATTGTGATCGCAATATTGAGGGAATATTTCATGCCAAAATCCAAGTATTTCAATTGTAAACAATATTAGTAAAGTATTGATTTGTTATTATGGTACTTTCTAGCAATTTTCTCCAGTACAACAATGTCTATTGCAACAGTTGCAAGATATTTCATTTCAGTAATTCTTTTTTTTTTTCGCGACATTGAGGATAGCTAGTTCTTAGAAGGCTGTGCGTCTCCATTTAAGCTGACATTAAACATCATCTTCAGAGGTAGTTATTAGCAAGATATCTTATTAATGTGCTATTATACGAGTCGTCAAAGTTCCCTTTAATTACAAGCTATTCAATGTTAAACTATGGCTTCAACAGCGTCGCTGGGAAAGCAAGCTACAATTTTGTGTCGAAGCGATTTTGACGCCTGAAACGAAGCGAGTCGCCAATAACAGGCAATCAATTGCTTGGAAAACTGACGATGGTAAAAGCCTTTTCCCAAATAGCCAATGAAAAGCTAGGAAAACAAAAAAGTGATATGTTAGATGTGGGAATGCTGACGAATCGCAGTCAATTTTTGTCGCTTGAAATTTTAAAGTGATTATTACACGTAAAAATTGCAAGCGACAAAAAATCGTCTGCGAATCATCAGTTTTTCTTCAAAAAACGTACCACTGTTTTCCTTTTCCAAGCATTTCATTGGCTGTTCCAGAAAAAGATTTTTCATCGTCAGTTTTCCAAGCATTTGATTGGCTGTTACTGGCAACTCGTTTCGTTTCATCCGTCAAAATCGCTCCGACACAAAATAGTTGCTTGCTTTCCAAGCGACTTCCCTGGAGCCATAGGATAACATGGAGACGCCAGGAATTTGAAGCAATTTTGACACCTCGTGTAATAGCACTTTTACATTACTCAGATTGTGAAATATTCTCCAATTTTTTTCTGCTAATTTATCCATTTTAATTATTCACAAAAACGGGACAGGAGTAAAAATGAGACTGGAGGGAAATCACACACACTAGGAGTACACAAATTAGATTATTATTAGGTTACAAGACGTAATATCAAGTCAATAAATAAAAGTTCACACAATTTGGGGTAGAGACGACTTGATTGCGAGAACTTGATTGTCCAAAACATAAAAACCCTGGGAATAGCAAAAACGGCCAAACTAATGAATTCGGTCTAGTCTCAACCAAAAACCCTCGAAGTTATCACAGTCAATATCCCAATTTTTTCATCGCAGTTTTTATTATAGATGAATGCCAAGCATGGCATGGTTAAACACGGATAGCATGGAGACACCTGGAATTTGTAGCAACTTTGACACCTCTTGTAATAGCACTCTTACATTACTCAAATTGTGAAATATTCTCCAATTTTTTTCTGATAATTTATCCAATCCAATTATTCACAAAAACGGGACAGGAGTAAAGATGCGACTGGAGGAAAATCACGCACACTAGGAGTACACAAATTAGATTATTATTAGGTTACAAGACGTAATATTAAATCAATAAATAAAAGTTCACACAATTTTGGATAGAGACGATCAAAAGTGCGACAACTTGATTGTTCAAAACCTTTTTTTTTTCTACATGAACACCATGGGAATAGCAAAAACGGCCAAACTAATGAGTTCAGCCTAGTCTCAACCAAAAACCATCGAAGTTACTACAGTCAATATCCCAATTTTGTCATCACAGTATTTATTATAGATGAATGCCTGGCATGGCAGGGTTAACTGTAAGTATACGTCCTTAAAAAAAAGTCCTTTACATAAGTATTAATTCGTATACTTCATCTTGCATATTAAAAGCTTCAAGAAAAGTTGTTTAATAAATTTGCATAGACAATCCAAAATATTTTGTCTAACAAGGTTTTCTAATAAATGTAGAATACTTGAAATATAACGATCTTTATTTTGAGGCAAATAACTTTCCAATCTGTGTGAGTGTATAAGTTTGTTAAAACGGAACTATACAATACATAAGATACGTAAAAGAGCTAAATAAAAATACAAACTTTAAAGGGTTTTTTTTTTTTTTTTTCGAAATTGAAACTTAATTTTTTCTTACTTTAAGTACCTTTTTTTTTAGCAGCGTACAATAAAGAAACATGAGATAAAAAGAAAACTCGTTTGCGATATATCTTGTAATACAACACAATGTATTTATGTAAACAAAAAATGTATCAAGGGAAAAATCCTGATTTGTTATGCACTTCAGCTTTCAAATATTTGATAAAAATAACAGATATTGTACCGAAATTTAAAAAAAAATGTTTTCTTAAATTCTTCTAAGCTTTCGTCTCATCCATCATTTCTTAAACACTTCAAGGTCTTAGGAACGTAGTTTTTAATCTCAGAGAAGGGTTGGGGGAGTACTACGCTTTTCTTCAAAAATCTTTAACAGACATATTATCAATTAATATTAATAGTGTAATTTTTCTTGTTAATAAAACGCTATGTCCTGAAAATTTAACATAATGAGTGTACCAAACTTTTCGATGACCATACACCAACATAAGTAGAAAAATGTGGGATAACAAAAAAAAAAAAAAAAAATTAAATTTCAAAAATCAAAAAACCCGACTACGTAAAAAGAGAACTAATTGATTATTTCTCATCAATGGGAAACTATTTTTTATATTACTGACCTATTTTTTTTATTTACTTGTACTGATGACTTTTAAGTTGTGTTTAATTGTTAGTTCCTATCTATAAACACTGTTTTGATGAGGTAGACCTATACATGTCGATGAAAGTTAGAGTTGCAGTAAAGCTAAAGATTCTACCTACACAACTTCTAGGTTGTATATTATTTAAACGGGGCTTCTGACTGCAAAATAGTCAATGAAATCGTCTTTATTTTAAAAGACCTATTCAATGATATGCCACTCAATAGGGTGCGTAATTTTTTTTTGTCTCAACCGCCATTTTGTATTTCACGGCTGCCATTTTGAATTTATAAAAACAAAACCTAGCCTATAACCATTGGACGGCTAAGACGAATCGATAGAGACCTCATTCATTAAAAGCTATCCAGCCGTTGCGATGTTTCGAGGGTTTAAAGAAATCCACATACCCAGATACGCGTGAAACACATAACCCTTCTTGGCAGTCGGGTAAGAAATGCATTTAACCCGTAAGCATATGCGTTGTGGTAGATTTCACCCCAATCGCATTTTTTCTTCAAAAAAAAGGATATATTTTGTGAGGATGCTTCTGACCTGTCTTGTACCTTTCAAAGTCAAGGGGTTGGGAAGAGGTGGTTAAAAAAATGTCGTTTTTTGCTCGTTAGGAGAGGAAAACGGTAACTCTTGGGATTGAATAATCCGGCGCATGTACAGACGTTCCATTCAGATACATTCATTTCTTACGTGATGAAACACACTAAAATAATTTTAATGAAAGAGTAACATAAAAGCTACTGGTATATATAGATGAAAGTTTATTAAATGTAATTAATATTCATTTTGGAAATAATTCATTTTTTAAAGTGTAAAATAAGTCGTTTGCAAATGTATAGCGTATTTTTTTCAAGAACATGATTTTTACAGAAACTGCTATAAAATCTCTAAATAAATATAAAAAGCACCCCCCCCCCCAAAAAAAAAAGGCTAGACCTGATACATTTTACAGTATACAGCAGTAGATTTGTTAATAAGTACTTATCCAAAAATATAATGGGAGATTTATCCCATATTTACATGAATGTGATAACGACACAAAATAGGCACGTGTGCGTACGGGTTAAAATCAGGAAAAATATGTTTTGAACAGAAATAATGCTTTGAAATATATTCCTACTGTACAGCTTCTTTTCATTTCGAATAGACGAATGAAGGAACCCTCTATCCAGAGTCTTCAAACATTAATATAACGGGAATAATTAACATTTAACGGTCATACACACTCATAAGTGCAAATAATATACAAAAAATGTATTTCAAAAATGGGAAAATATGCTTTGAACAAATCTTTAAAAGTTTTCCTAGTGAACAATTTGTTTTCCTTTTGAAAAGACAAATGGAAAAATTAACGACCCAAGTGGCCTTAAAATTTAACATAATGACTAGAATTGACATTTTAATGACCGTACACGTACAAAAGTATAAATATGTGGGATGAAAAAAATATATTTCAGAAAGGAAACAGGAAAACATTATTTGAACATATCTTTAAAACCTAACTTTTAAAATATTTTCCTACTGAACTCTTTCTTCTGATATTTATTAGACTAATTAAAAAATCCTCTAACCCTCGCATTCGAAATTTAACATAATGGCTAGAATTAACATTTTAATGACTGTACATATACATATTTACAAAGATGTGGGACAAAAAGATATATTTCAAAAATAGGAAAATATGTTTTGAACATATCTAATTCTTTACAATGTTCCCCTACTGAACAGATTCTTCTCCTTTTAAACAAACGGAAAGAATAACGATACAGTGATAATTGACCATACATGTAGAAAAGTACAAATATTTGGGATGAAAAAAATACATTTTAGAAATAGGTAAAATGATTTGAATATATGTAATGTTTTTCGAATATTTTCCTGCTGAAAAGTTTCTTCTGATTTTGAATAAACCAATGAAAAATCCTCTAACCCTCGCATTCAATATTTAAAACAATGGCTAGAATTAAAATTTTAACGACCGCGCACATATATAAATACAAAGATGTGGGATAAAACAATATATTTAAAAAAGTCCTTTCGGCCAGTGCCGGGAGGAAGAGGTAGCTTTCTCATTCCTTATTTTTAAAAAGCCAGCTTATATTATTCAAACGCACAAAGCTCAATTTAGTGGAAACCAATTATAGGAGATTCAATACTAATTTTTATTAATACTAACTCATTATGAATGATAATTTCGCGAAGTTATTCAGCTTTATCCAAGCTGCTTTTATTTAAAGTAACTTATATTTGGTTGCCAAATACGGCGATATCTTGAAGTGCCTGCCATTTTAAGACAACATGGTGGATGAGACTAACCAGTGAACTTGGTCGATACCTTAGTAATTCCTGTGCACATGCTCACTCACATCGGAATCGGTTGATATATACGAGTGCTGTCGCAGGCTAAAAATCAGATTTTTCAAAATGTCACCCACATTAGAAATTCAAACTGCTATATCTGAGCCATTTTTTAAGATAAAGACAAAACAAAAAATGCTCCGGAATCCTTATATCAAGGTCAAATACTTAAAAGAGAAACCTTTTTCAATTTCTAGTTTTTTTGCAGCTTACTTTAAATAGATTTTTTTACTTTAAAAAATACTTTAAATATGTTTTTTTTACTGGCCGCCATTTTTAAACAAGTTGGCTGATAAAGCTGGCTAGCAAACTTGGGCAAGACATTGCTATATACTATCCACATGCCTTCTTAGATCGAAATAGGTTAATAAATACACCTGTTATCGCGTGACAAATATCAGATCGTTTCAAAATGTCAGCCATGCTAGAAATTCAAAGTGTTATAATATAACCATTTTTTAAGATATAGACGAAATAAAGACTGCTCCGGAATCTTTGTATCAAGGTCAAACACATAAAAAAAAAATCTTTTTCATTTTTCAATTTTTTGATACCTCATTTTAAATTTTAAATTATTCATTTTTTTAAATGACAGCCCTTTTGAAACAAGATGGCGAATGAAGCTAGCCAAAGAACGCGGTCTAGACATTGGCATGTACTATGTACACACCAAGTTACATCCAAATCGGTTCATAAATACGCCTGTTATTGCGTGACAAAAATCAGGTCGTTTCAAAATGTCAGCCACACTAGAAATTCAAAGTGCTATAACTCAGCCGTTTTTCTAGATATAGACGAAACAAAAACTGTTCCGGAATCTTTGTATTAAGGTCAAACACATACAAAAAAATCTTTTCATTTTCCAATTTCTTGGTACCCCATTTTTAATTTGACATTTTTTTTTATTTTTTTAAATGGCCGCCATTTTGAAACAAGATGGCGGATGAAGCTGGCGAACGAACTCGGTCAAGACATTGGTATGTACTATCCAAATCGGTTCATAAAGACGCCTGTTATCGCGTGACAAATATCAGGTCATTTCAAAATGTCAGCCAAGCTAGAAATTCTAAGTGCTACAACTCAGCCATTTTTTAAGATATAAACGAAACAAAAACTGCTCCGGAATCTTTGCATCAAGGTCAAACACATAAGAAAAAATATATTTTTTAATTTTCAACTTTTTGGTACCACATTTCAAATTTACCTTTTTTTAAAAAAATTAAATGGCCGCCATTTTTAAACAAGATGGCGGATGAAGCTGACCAACGAAGTCGGTCGAGACATTGGTATGTACTATGTATACACTGAGGTACATCCAAATCGGTTCATAAATACGCCTGCTATCGCGTGACAAATATCAGGTCGTTTCAAAATGTCAGCCACACTAGAAATTCAAAGTGCTATAACTCAGCCATATAAACGAAAGAAAAACTGCTCCGGAATCTTTGTATCAAGGTCAAACACATAAAAAAAGAATATTTTTTAATTTTCAATTTTTTGGTACCACATTTCAAATTTTAAATTTTTTTTTAAATTTAAATGGCCGCCATTTTGAAACAAGATGGCAGATGAAGCTGGCCAACGAACTCGGTCGAAACATTGGTATGTACTATATATACACACGAAGTTCTATCCAAATCGGTTCATAAATACGAGAGTAACAGTGTGACAAACATTATATATATATATATATATATATCAACATTTGAACGGAGGGTGATTTCGGGGTCTGGGGGGTCATGATCGATGAAAATATACCAAAATTTTTTTTTAAATAGCTTTCCTCCGAACGACTGCAATAGGTAGCTTTTTGTAATGAAAGCTACCTAAAATGGAAAAATATGTTTTGAACAGATCTGATTCTTTAGAATGTTTTGTACTGAACAGTTTCTTCTCCTTTTAAAAAGACTAATGTAAAAATTGACGATTCAGTGCCCTTAAAATTTAGCATAATGACCCTAATTGGCATTTTAATGACCCTACACGCACAGAAGTACAAATATGTGGGACGACAGAAATACATTTTAGAAATATAAAAATATGATTTGAATATATCTAATGCTTTTCGAATATTTTCCTACTGAACAGTTTCTTCTTCTTTTGAATAGACTACTGAAAAAATCCTCTAACCCTCGCATTCAAAATTTAACATAATGTCTAGAATTAACATTTTAACGACCGTACATATCTACAAAGATGTGGGATAAAACATGTTTCAAAAATGGGAAAATATTTTTAGAACAAATCTAATTGTTTAGAATTTTTTCCTACTCAACAGATTCATCTCCTTTTGAAAAGGCGAATGGAAAAATTAACGGTCCAGTGGCCATAAAATTTAACATAATGACTATAATTGAAATTTTAATTACCGTACGCGTACAAAAGTACAAATGTGTGGGATGAAAAAGATAAATTTTAGGAATAGGAAAATATGATTTGAACATATCTAATGCTTTTCGAATATTTTCCTACTAAGCAGTTTCTTCTGAAATTTATTAGATTAATAATAAAATCCTCTAACCCTCTTATTCAAAATTTACCATAATAGCTAGAATTCACATTTTAACGGCTGTACCGATGCCGTCGAAATACTCAAGGCCTGAGGACACGAGTTGTGACGTCATCACTAATCGACCGACTTCTCACTAGAGTTGGAATTGACACCGGAAATTTTTGAATAGTATTTTTCTTTTCTTTTATTTGTGGAATATTCATTACCTTATAAAACAATAATAACTACTTAAATTTACGGGTGAGAATTTGGAATCCCCCAATAAAAAATTAGCCAATAGCGGCAACACCGTGGCATTTCGCATCTGGCTGAATTTTTATTTAGGGATTCCGAATTCTCACAAGTAAGTTTAAAGAGTTAGTATTGTTTTATACGATGATAGATATTCCACAAATAAAATAAAAGAAAATTGCTTTTCAAAATTTCCCGGTGTGAATTCCAACACTAGTGAGAAGTCGGTCTATTAGTGATGACGTCACAACTCGTGTCCTCTGGCCTTGAGTATTTCGATGGCAACGGCTTTACACATACATAATTACAAAGATGTGGTATAAAAAATATATTTCAAAAATGGAAAAATATGTTTGAACCGACATAATCCTTTAGAATGTTTTCCTTCTGAACATTTTTTTCTCCTCTTGAAAAGACGAATGTAAAAATGAATGATCCTGTTCCCTTAAGAGGAGTCTCACACTTTTTAAAATTTCCATCGCCAGTGCTGAAGTTCTGTAATTTCAAGTTCGCTTAACTTTCTAAATATTTATTAAAATTACATAAATATGTGAAATATTTTAAAGTCATGTTTAAGGTTTTATAAAATGTAAAAATAAGCACTTATAATAAAAAATACAGTTCAGTTAATATTGCAAAACTTTAAAAAATATATATGTCACAATCAGCATGATAACTTAACTTAGAACAAATATATAAACCTATGAGGGTGGTTCAATAATTACTGTCCGGAGTGTGTATAAAATATTTGTGCTGCGATTGTTGATGTGAAATATTGAAGCCTAATGTCTAAGATGCCTATATGCTCAATTTCAGAGCCGTAGCCACTCTATCAAGTTATTTTATCTTTTTTTTGTTTTATGTGTGAGAGAGGAACCTAGCTTGAAAAGGGGGAGAAGGCTGGTTTGGAGCTTTTGTGGCAGTGGTTGAGACGTGGCTACTCTCGTTTGGACTCGGGATCATAGTGATGTAGCTACGTCTCATCCACTGTTACAAATCTAGCCCCATAAGCTCAAAACCAACCTTACCCCCCCCCCCCCCCCTTACAAGCTAGGTGCCACCTCTCACACCTAAAACAAAAAACAAAATATGCTAATACAGCAGCTACGGTTCTGAAATTGAGCATATAGGCATCTAAGACATTAGGCTTCAATATTCCACATCAACCATCGCAATACAAATATTTTATACACCTCGGGACAATAATTATTGAACCACCCTCATAAAACGAAATTTAAAATGAGTTCTAATCTATGTTTTATAGAATTAATTAATATTATTGGTGTAAGTAAATATTTTCATTTTTGACTTATTAATTAATTATTTGTTTAATTTTTCATCCAATTTTTCGAATTTAATTGAATTTCTAAAATAGTTTCTGTTAAAGGATTTATATATAATTAATTCATTTTATAAAGTTCATTTTAAAATAAGCTTTACTTTGATATATCTATTATAAGTTATCGTGCAGATTGTGACATATCATGTGAAAAAAATTGCATCATTAATTCAACTGTATTTTTATTATATTTTATTGTAAGTTGTTATTCTTATATTTTATAAAGTATTAAATATGGCTTTAAAATATTACAAAGTTTTGTGTATTATCAATAAGTATTTAAAAATTTATGAGAACTCAAATCCATATCACTTTTGTACTGGCGACGGAGATTTTAAAAGATATGAAACCCCATAAAATTTAACACAATGACTGTAATTGATATTTTAATAACCGTATACGTACAGGAGTACAAATATGTGGAATGAAATAAACATATTTTCGAAATAGGAAAATATGATCCTAAAAATCCTAATGAAACGAATAATGATAAAATCCTAATGAAACGAATTTATGAAACGGAAGTATGAAACGGAAGTATGAATCGACTGATTAAACAACTGATTATGTTTCACGGCGATACAGAAATGCTTTTTTTCACTTACTTAATAAAAGGGAAATTTTCATCCCAATATTCTGGTGCTAATGTGGCATTTAAGAATTAAAATTAAGAGGTCCAAAAGTGAACCACCGCCCTTGAAGTGGTTAAAGCAGCAAATTTTAGTAATTGTAGTAAATTGTATTATGTAAATCGTTTTATAACACTGTTAAAAAATACCGAGAGGCAAAGTCTCCGTTTATTTAATTCATTTTATTTTAGCTTCTTTTCAAATGTATAACTGATCTTCTTTAACCAAACACGAAAACAACCATTGGCTGTCTTAACAGCAACTGATTCTACCTTAAATTTTTGCAACCAAAGGGAATTGAATGGAAACCCGTTTACAGGGAGATCGCTACAGGTTTTTTCAATTCAATCTTCTCTAATCTTTTTAAAACCGATCAGATTAGCGTGCTTTTAGATTATGCAGTGTCTGAACGGGGGTTGGCGAACGTAGCTTGCAGGGGGCAGAGCCCCCTAGCTTTTACTATAAAATGCATCCGCTCCAAATTGTCAGGACTCTTTCTTTTATCACTCCCATTGGTCGTGACGTAGGTTTTACGCGTACCCTTTATTCTAGCATTGGCCTGAGCGCACACGACGACATGATTTTATGTTTCTACGCGTTGTCACAAAAAGCAAATGCACGGAAATTTCCTCATAGTTTTCGAGGGATTTGTTCGAGCTTGCAACTGTCAACAGCTCCCTTGCTGGTCGTTCTTAGGCATAATTAAATTTAATCTTTTCATTTTAATACTATTCAGATCATGCAGTGAAGTCATTTCCCTGCTAGCCCGCAATGCCTTCTAAAAATGTGGAGAACAGCTTTGGTGATGTTCGATTAATAAAAACATTGAACTCTAATTGGCTTCGTTCTTTCATCATGGAGAAACGCCTAACGATTTCTTTTCATGTCTTTTTTTGAAGTAACCACCCGACTTGCACCAATATCTAACATGCTACAATAAAAGCCATCAGGCGAATGATACGTTAATTTTGTGGCAGGATTAATGCCGCTTCCTGTATTCTTTTTTATATAATAAAAGCACGACGACTACGAGGATATATTCTTTTTTATGTAATACATACATATATAGATATCCATCCACACTTTCGATTACACATTTTTATATAATGTGTACCGATCACACGTACATTTAAATGAGCATGCGAGTTAGGGCTGCAGCCAGGAATGTCTAAAAAATTTCATCTCAGCCCATGGTAGTATAAATATTAAACACACTTGATTATAATTTTAAATGAAAAGTTCTCTAAAATTATTTTTTAACGTTTTCTGATTAATTGTCATCTAATACATATATATAAATATTTTTCAATGCGTACATTTAATAAACTTTACACATTCTTTTTTTTATTGGTTCTTAATTACACTTATTTATTTGGCTAATTGATAATTTAATTTTTTGAGAATTTTATTATTTTGAATTACACTGTGTTCCATACACAAATAAAGAGTTCCATAAAAAGTTCTGTAAGTTCCAATATCCAAATCTATATTATAAAAGGCAAATGTCTCCATGCGTGACGCTGACTTCATTTTGACGGTGGCAACATCAGACAATTAAATTTAACTTTTATTGCATTTTTTAAACTTCTAAATATTAGACATTTTCAATTTTTACAGCTTGGAATAGAGAAATAAATGTATTTTCAAATGTAATTTGTTTCAAAATTATATCGAATTTGATTGAAAACTGTATGGCGATTTCCTTAATTTTTATTGTTTTAAAAATAATTTTCAAGCATATTTTTATCTATCTCTATCGCGTTTAGACGATTACGAAGATAAATCCGCTTGCACTTAAATTCATATAAATAGCTCAGCATTTGCTTCCAGGTTATATTACATAAAGAAATTAAAACATTCATCAATCAATAAATAAAGCAATAAAATATAATTAAAACACACATTTAAGACGTGTAGTCCAACAGCGTGTTTAAATCACTGAAATGAACAGAATCAAAAAGGCTGATTGTAAATAGGCAGTTTCTTTGTCTTTTAACTTCAAGCGCAAGACCAATATGATAGATACGGCCAATACAATCGCTTTTAATAAATTATAAACCTTTATTTGAATGCATAATTGCTATTTTTCATCTAAATATGATTTTTGGTATTGTTAGAGGGCATTCTAGAAAATATATTAAATGTAAAAAATCAATTAAAAAAAATGGTTTTCACTTATAGTCTCTAACCCGGGAAACTCGGGTTTATTTCCTTGTATACTGAAACCATGAGCTAAAAGGTATTGAAAGAAAGAAAAGCATGTTTAAACATACCTCATGTTTACGACGGTCTTTAAATTTCTTTCTACGCAACTTCTCATTAATCATATCCCTAAAACCTGTTTTGAAAAAAAAAAAAACAGTAAAAAATAGATCTTTTTTCCTGAAAAAGTACGCGGCTTTTTAAAATAGTGAAAAACATGTCATTAGCACGATTTTCCCAACTCTATTTTAACAGGGTAAAAACTGAAGTCTTTGTACAATTTTTCAATAAGATTAAGTGGGCAGCCTTGTAAAACATGTTTCACTTATTCAGTTATACGTCTAATGTCATGTAAATGAAGTTGTGTAATTCTTCTAAAATAATAAATACGTTACATTGTTCTGTTACAATGACATTGAAAGTGAAGCTGATCTTATGATGGTTATTCAGACAGTAATTTCTTAAAAATCTGTTATGCCAGTTAATATATCATATTGAGTAAAACTTCTCACTGAGAACGTGTTAATGCAGTGTAAAGTATAATATGTTAATCTTTTTTGTAATCGGATCGAAGATTTATTTAGCAGGTAGTACTTATCCAAAAAATTAGCATATTAAGAATGCTCACTAAAAGATACTTTTCAAAATGGTATTACTCAATTTATTTTTTAAATACAAAGAAGTGAATTTTATTAAGACTGTATTACTATTTAGATAACAGCAATAACAAAAAAATTAATTCATTGAAATTAATTAAAATAAAAATAATATTTATGAACTTTTAATTAATTGAAATCACGGAATTGTTAAATGTTATAATTCTTTTATATACTAGAAATAATACAGATATGTATATTTTAAAAATATATGAATTAAATTTTGAAAATGTCCATGAGGTATAATTTTATCATTTAAAATTATTTTCATCATTTCATATACTCCTTCAAATTGAAATGAACACTCCCTTAAATATACATAAATACTTATACTAGTAAATATTTATTTTAGGCTTAAATTTGATATTTCCAAATTGGCGTTCCAAATTTTGTTAATCTTTTGTTCAAACTTCTTCTAATACGTAAATATTTTTTAATATAAAAGCCTAATCGAGCGTCAGGTGGCGGAGATTTAATATATAGTGTGTCCCATCTTATTTTTGACTAATAGCTACATCCTAAACCGTTTGGTTTGATAAATATAATTTCATCTTCAAAAATGCTTCAAATTTTCTTCATTAAGATTGGTTTTCTTCATTCTTGCGTCAAAATAGATGCTTTTTTTTTTATGTTACGAAATTTTAGTTTTTACACAGTGTTTATATCCTATATGTTATATTTAGAAAAACTTTGTCATGCCTCAATAAGTAAATTAGTAAAAGTCCATAGTTTTAATATCAAAACTCCTCTAATTATTATACACTGTATTACGTGAATTTTCCTCATTTTCCCACTTAAAAAAGCTAAAACGCATTTTACTGTCAAAATTCATAAAATTAAACCAAATTTCGGTTAGTTTTTGTTCTAAAAAATGCAATTTTTGCAATTTTACTTGTTAGAGCACGGATAAAGTTTTTATGTTTTTGCTATTTGTTTACTTGGCCGTCGACTTTTTTTGTCAATATACGTATCGGTAATGTGTTATTTATCGTCAATAATAGATAAACTCCAGGCTCGACTTCGCCGTTGGCCCATCGGCTGATGAGTGTTTGTCCAGGGAATCTTTGCACCTTTAATTCGATCCGATATTTTTGTCTGTGCTGTGCACAAATATTCTGATTCATGTTATAATTTTTTAAGATTCATACATGAAACATCGTCAAAAAATATATAACACAAAAAGAGAAGTTTTATTGCCACAAATAAAATGCAGTTACATTTTTACTTATTTTAACACAGTCAACTGATTGATTCCCTGGCGAGCCTCCACTGCTTTTTATAGATAATTTTGCAGTGAATGAATTTTTTGAAATGCACATAGAATGTATCGGAGTTTCCCATACAAACTCAGAAACATAATATCAAGCATTCTTGTGCTTGGTGTTTTGACAATCTCTAAAATCCTTTAATGTCAAATACAATGCATGAAGAGAAATAATTGATGTTTGTTAAAATATTTGCGCTTTCGAAAATTCAAGGCCAGCACACTTTCTCTGCCCCAGTCCGACAACGATAAGGCTGACGAACGCACATATTCATAATATCTTTCGTTTGCTTTATGGTACCCCAATTAATTTTTGCTGAGAAAATTTGTAAAGATTTTATATAGGTACTAGAAAGATAGCCCGTCAGAAATGACGGAAAATGAGATATAATGATGCATATTTAAAACTCATGTGCAAGAATATGGGCAGTTTTTCTCGCTTGTTCCGCAGTGATAGATGAAATTAAAACATTTAAAAATATGATATGTTTTAATGAAAATGTTTTACAGTTTATATGTGGAAATATGTTGCCAAATTTTTTTCTTCGCCAAGGCAGTTTTCTCTATTTCGCCAAAAACTCTGTGCTGGGAAAATACCGAGAATTTTATTTCCGTATGCTACGTAAAGCATATTAAAATTGAGCAGTTGGGAGCTCAGATAGCACAACGCCGTCCAGTCGCTGTTATCTTATAAGTAGCATCGGAATGAAGATATACAGACGTACATTTTCGTATGTTACACTTTAAATTTTGAACAATAGATTTTGAAAAAAAACCCTTCAGTGCGCGGAGTTTAAATTAAATAGCGGGGATCTCGATTATAAAAGATTAATGGGTTTTCAATGAGAATTTCGCCAAAATAGCCAGCTATCGCCAAGTTGTCTTCATATATGGCAACTTATTTTTGTCGTCAAATTTGGCGATACTTTTTCTAGTTTGTGAAACTTTGGCGCCATTTTGACAACCCTGCCATTAGTACTTTTCAACTATCGCTCATTATTGAAGCTGGTACAGATTTCTCCATAGGAAGCCTAAACCTGACATGACCGCGATCAATGAAATGGTCCAACCGGAATTGTGAGGGACATACAGAGAATTGGATTTTATATAAATAGATCCTTACGTTACCACTATCTTGTTTTTAAAATAAAATTGTTTGTTTTTAGTTGTCATTACCAGTTGTAGATAAACTTTAGTGCAGATATAAATGAAAATTTGGAGCCTACTAATATGTATGCTTATTCCGATTTCTCAGGTTATATCACAATTTTTATCCGTATGTAAATAAATTCTCATATCGCGCCTGTTAATGCACACGTTTTTATAGCAGAATCCCGTTACCTTGAAAATGCTTCACCGCGTCCTGTTCTGCAGGCCAAATAAGTCCGAATTATTTAAATTTTCTATTGAAAAGTATGAGAAAAAAACAAAGAAACAACACTTCCCTTATAAAATAATTAAATTTTCTTATCCAGGAAATTGGATAAAAATGGATCATGTACCTTTAGTAATCGAAACTTGCAATCAAAATCTTTTCTATCAGTAATTAAGGGCAATTGATGGAAAATCATTTATGGTGTCGGATAAGAATCTTTAAAAGTCATCGCTTTATTTTTCGTTATGGCCACGCAAAGATTAATCAAAAAGCGTACTGCAAAACATACACATTTATCCGTGTTTAAACAGCTCAAAAATCATCCCGTATTTTTAAGTTGCATTTGTGCTATGGTGTTTTAGTCCTAGGTGTTGGCATTCCTTCAGTTAAAAGAGTAGATCCAACCCGTCATACACTGTAAAGAAAAAATCTGTAAAGTTACTAAAGTTTTTCTAGAAAGCTGGGATTCCTAGAACTTTTTATGTAACGGCAACAACAAAAATTCTTGTAACAGACGCTGTTACAGTAACTTTTGTTGTTGCCGGTACATAAAAAAATTCTAGGAATCCCAGCTTCCTAGAAAAACTTTAGTAACGTTACAGTTTTTTTTTTTTTTTTTTTACAGTGTAGTACTTCATTTGTTGTTTATACAGCCACTAATCGTTCGATCCTATGATATAACGCAAGGAACACGAAAGTCAGGAAGATAAAGCCATAATGTAAATATACCTTTAGATTTCAATCCGACAGACAATTCTGTGTAGTATGTGTCAGGGAGTAGTGCTTGTTCCATGCTTCAACGAAATTTGTAGTCCATGAAAAAAGTTTCTCCAGGATGTTTCGGAAAAGATATCGTTTATGCTTATGGAACATTACTCGTTAACGTGCAGGTAGCAATACAGAACGTCGCGTTATGCTGGTATACAATTGGCATTAAATACTATTTTTGGTAGCAGATTTTATTTACTTAAAATTATCGATGGAAAAGTGAACAATTTAAAATATATATATATATATATATATATAACTTATAGGTTCTAGCGAATGCATATAAATTTAAATTTAGTAAATTTAAAAATAACTAGGTATTTTGACTTCTTTTAATATGATAGATAACAGAAACTGAAACATTTTTGTAAGTAGAGTTACACATCTGTAACTAATGGTTTAGGAATTACAATAATGGTTTCCTTGTATAGTATTTTATAAATTAAAGTAAAAATATAACTTCGTTTGTATATAGAAAGAAATTATATTTTCTCCTCGCAAAACATAAATGTTAAAGACTACACATACACACATTTTTTCCCCTACCAAGCATAAAAAAGCGGTATAGAAAATAAAAATATCTATGTGAAAAGAGAATTAAAGACCTTTGTCAAAAATATCAGTAGTTACTTTTATACACTGGTATGCAAAACTTAAACAACAATCATAAAACGCTAATCTTTGAGCGCGCGAATACTCAAAAGGAAATAATATAATTTAAATATGTACTATATCTACATCACAGATAGTCGATGTGACATCCCCTTCAAGCCACAAGTGGTCACAAGTGTCGTAGTGACTATGGTGAAACGAAATGTGGGATCTTTCATCCGTCTCATTATTAGCCTCAAATAATCGTCATATGATGACTCCACAGAGAAGTCACTGTGACTGTTGCTTTTTGACGACTCACCAGATAAAATTACAATGAGATCACCTTGTGATTCTCAAATGACTATCATTTGAAGACTCAATTTTGAAGTAATTGTGATCATTGTATTATAATGAGTTACAATATAATTGCACAGTGAAGTCAGTGGTGACTTTCAGATGACCGAGACTCTACTGTGAAGTCACCATTGCGCTCCTTTGTGAAAAGTGCACAGATAATTTCATTTTCTGTTACTTGGGAACGCGTCACAAAATAGCTGTCATTATGATTTTACAATGGAGTCTCAAAATGATGGTCACGTGAGAGTCACAGGTGACTTCATTATAAAGTCACATGTTGATTAGTCATAAAATAGCCAGTCATAGTGACTTCTCAGTGGAGTGACAAATTGAGAGTAAGAATCAAATGAAAGATATTTCATTTCAGTTCGTTGTAGTGACTGCGATGCTTGTGACCATTTGTGACGTCAAAGTGAGTTCACGTCGGCTGGCTGTGCTGTTAGGGTAGTATCTATTTTGTACACTTAATGTTTATAGAATTTTCTTTTGAGTACTCACGTGTTCAGAAATCAGCATTTTGTGACCGCTGCTTAAGTTTTGCACACTAGTGTATGTGACGACAAGAAGTGAGAAAGACGAGGTGAGGTATAGAAATGTTTTGATTGAAATTTCAGTTTTGAATGAGATAATTTTTTTACAAGGTGATAAGAAATATTCCATATGGATCGCAACTTGCTTTAAAAACTTTTTTAAGCGTTTATATTTGTACCTCACAGCCGGAATTCATTGTCGCCTCATGAGAAATAAACGGTTGACTGGGGAGCAATTAACGTGAACAATTAACAGCGAAAATCCGTCGGTTATGCTGTCGGGAAAATTTTTTTGAACAAGTAAAATACTCCTTTTTTCCGCTATAGTGGCGCGAAAATGAATTAAAAGACGCAATTTGAAAAATCTTGCTTTCCTTCTCCTAAGAACACTTTGTGAATCAACAAAGGCATTTATAAAAAGAATTCGCTTTTGTAAACAAAGCAGAAACTAAAACAGCTACAAACATGCAAATCACGCATGTCAGATTTTCAACAACCCGAAAAATGACAACGTATCTTAATATTTCAATCCGACCGACGTTCTGTGCGGTCTGTGTCAGGGAGGCATTTTAGCTCTGTTTACTCGATTAGGGACCACAGAGAAGTTTTCGCCTTCCTGATTGGTTAGTTTCTTTTATGCGGTTTGTTTTACTGCCTTTATGAAAACGCGAAGCATTGGCTTTGAAACAACCGCTCATTAAGTTTTTTTTTCTCCTTTTCTTTAAATGGCTGCTTTAGCCGATCTTAAACTTCCGACTTCGTATTTTAATGAAATCGAATCAATTTCCGAAAAAATAATTACAGTTCGCAGCAGTCTTAAAAATTTAGAAGATTGCAATAAAAGGGTGAAAGAGATTTAAATAATAAAAAATGGAATTCTAGATCATCAAAACCTTGTGAACAAAGGTTAGCTTGCGCGTAAGTAAAATAATTATTTAAAGATCTCTTAAAGCAAAATTTGTAATAAAATTTTTTAATTGTTAATTGTTCTTATGACGGACTCTACCTTCATGGTCATAACATATGGAAATGATTTTTAAAGAAATTGTGGCGCCATCTATCAATATAATGTTGAACATTTGTTTCGAAATGAAATATGTTTGTAAGTTGAACTGTATTACTTTACATTTAAAAATTGTCATCGCATCATATATACTTTGGGCACAGAGACACGTCAAAACTTTGAATATATGATATTATACTGCGTGTCCAACACGAGTGTCCCTAGCAACCGTGTGATTTACTCTCATTGTGAAGAATAATAAATTATTGTCGCGGTGCACTGCATTTGTGTTTACAAAACAAATTGTTATTTATCTTTGCATTTAGTTTTCAGTCTTTTTTAAAATTCTACTTTATTTATTTATTTCATTCCATTTTTTTATTCTCCCTTATGCTTTATATATCATTACTTATTAACCTTTGCTTTTCAGAACTTGATCTGAAATCAGTGAAGAATAATTTTATTTAATATGCTTTTGATTTGTATTACTATTCACGTTATTTCCATGTACCTTCCTCTAAACTTCATTGCATCTTTTACATGTTCCATGGTTTGAACATTTTTTGTTCTTATGCCTTCTCTATTAAAGGCAATAGGTAACATGCTACTTCCACAGATAGTTTTCTCATATAGTTTAGAAAGTTCTCATTTGGGATATCCTTAGAGAGATTTGTAAACGTGATGAGTTTATTTATGATTGTATGAAACACTATGAGTGATATATATATATACATAAGAGGCAAGTAAATATTTTTCTCTTTCTTTGCCTTAAGTTCATATCTAATGCTATTTATTTTGCAATAAAAAAATTTAAGGATTTGTAGAACTTTCACTATTTTAAAACCCTTGAATTTTGTGGTGCGTGAATCTAGGTTATTGACAATCAAGTTGATATTTGAAAGGTTTAAGTAGTTTTAGATCCTTTTTTCTGAACCAAAATTACAGTCACCCTGAAGAACCTAAATTACCCTGAATTAACAATTTTTAAAAATGGCTCTATCTGTCATCTTTGGTGTCATTTTGTTTGCGTAAAAGCAATGAATGTATGTTTGCAGAGTTAACTTCAGGTCTCAAGACGTTAAGGGAGTATTCGAAAAACCAATTTTCCAACCTCAACAACTCGACATTTTCTCTCAGATTCATTTTTAAAATTAAAAATATGACATTTGGTGAGGTGATTTCTGAAGACATGTTTAACATGCCGTGTGATTTCATTTTTCGCTGAATTAATTAGGTTTCGTATTTTAAACAATTATTTTCTCAGTATGACCCTTTTTTCATTCCCAGATCTCCCGCTTCGAAAAATTCGGTTCAAAGTGACAACTTTGAGAGCAATTTTCGCAATATTTTCTGCATTTATCAAAAAATTGAGAAGCACGACACATTATGTAGTTTCTAAATAAGAGAATTTCCCAGTTTGATGCGTTTGAGAGCAAAAATAAATTTGAAAATTAACCAGAAAACAAGTAAAAATTAAATTTAAAAAATCAAAAAACCCGACTGCGTAAACAGCGAACTAATTAACTATTTCTCATCAATGTGAAACTACTTTTTTATATTACTTAGCTTTTTTTTTATTTACTTGTTTTGATGAGTTTTAAGTTGTGTTTAATTGTTAGTTCATTTCTATAAACACTGTTTGGATGAGGCCTATAGATGTCTATTATGGTTAGAGTTTCAGTAAAGCTAGAGTTCCTACCTACGCAACTTCCAGGTTGTGTAATATTTAACGGAGCTTCTTATTGTAAAATAGCCAAGGAAACATCGTCTTCATTTTGAAAGACATATCCGAAGATATGCCTCTCAATATGGTGAGTAATTTGTTTTCCGTCTCTACCACCATTTTGTATTTTACGGCCGTAATTTTGAATTCATAAAACCCAAACTTAGCTTATAACAATTGGACGGTTAACACAAATCTATAGAGATCTCATTCATTAAAATCCATCCAGCCGTTGGGATGTTCCGAGGGTATAAAGAAATCCACTTACCCAGATACACGTGAAACACATAACCCTTCTTGGTAGTTGGGTAATAAGCAATTTCGATCGGAATACAACCTTAAGTTAGAACTGTAATTTTTGGTTTGTAAAATTTTATGGAAGGTATTTTCCCTCACCCTGTATTATCATTGATTTTAATACTAAAAACTGGAAAGTGACTGATGATCTATAAAACTTCTATATATATTGTCATATAGCAGTCTCTTTATAACTAGAATACTTCTGAATAGCTCAATTTTTCCTTTGAACAAAACCAATAAATGACAGCACTGATACTTATTTCCTCATCAAATAAATGTTAGTGTCATTTACGTTTGCAAAATTCCTTCAAGAGAATATGGGCAAGAAACTAAGAAATTTTCATAATTATATAACAGTAATTTTCATAAATTTATAAGAAATTTTCATAATTATATATACAGTAAAAAGGTTTAAGGATTTGAAAACAATTCACTATTTTAAAGCCCTTAATTTTTGTAGCGCGTGAATTTATGCTATTGGTAATTAAATTGATATTTTAGGGGGCTGGTAATTTTAGTTCTATATTTGTGAACCTAAATTCTAGTCCTCTAAAGTATCAATTTCTGAAAAAGGAAGCTTCCCATCTTCTGTGGTGTCATTTTGTTTCTGCAAAAACAATGAATATACCGGGTGTCCCAAAAAGGACTGACTGATTTTAAAATTCAATAACTTCCAAACGGTGACAGATATTTAAAAAATTCTTGCAGGAGGGTTATGCATAAAGTCAAAAATTTTATTACAGTGATTTTCGATTTTAGTTCGAATTACAAACAATAGATGGCGCTGCGATCAATAGAGGCTAAATTCAGGCTCGATTTTTGGTACTTCGTGGCCCGGATAATACATTTCCATCTCCTTTTTCTGCATGGAACAACAGAAAGGACCAAAAATCGACCCTGTATTTAGCAACTATTGCTTACAGCGCCATCTATTGTTTGTAATTCGAACTAAAATCGAAAATCACTGTAATAAAACTTTTGACTTTATGCATAACCCTCCTGCAAGAATTTTAATATCTGTCACCGTTTGGAAGTTATTGAATTTTAAAATCAGTCAGTCCTTTTTGGGACACCCGGTATATTTGTAGTGTTATTTTAACTTCAAATCTAAATAGGTAAAGTTATCAATGCGATTTTTTAGTTTTCTAAAATTTCTATCCAAGTTATTTTTTCTCATTCTATTTTAGTTTTAAAATCTGGAAAGTGATTTATAATACTTACAAATTCATTTTTCAGAGTAACAGCGTATGTGACCAGAAGAGTGTTTCATTCAAAATCTTTATTTGAAAAACTTTTAGAGTCTACATTTAGATTAATGTAACTTTATAGATTTTCGAGTTTGTGCACTTTATAATTAGTTTAATAATATCTAATAAAGATTTTCAAAAATATCTCTAACATCAAATAATGATTCCGGCAAAATTGCCGTCTCTATTGTAAAGAAATCTTTGATAGATGGAGCGAAATTAATCTTGAAAGAACCATCAATATTCTTCTCTCACAATCCAAAGTCATTCATCAAAAACGATTTATCAAAAAGTTCAATGAATAGTCCAAGTTAAGAAGAAAAAGATGAAAATATATTGTAAATAAAAGTCGAAATAGTTTTCTAAAGGAAATTTCAGTTCAAAATGAAACACGGGTAAACCCTATAAAATAAAGTTATCATCTGTAGAACAATCCATTAAGAAACGATTAGGTTTGACTCCATTTGAAGAAAATGTTTAAAGTCACGATTTTATCAGTATAAGGGTCATTTTATATAAACTACACTGTCAAAAGAATATAAAGTCATTCGTAAAATATCTTTATTATAAAGACAATTTTCTTTCCTGTATTTTTATTCTTTATAAGTATATCTTGCAATAATTTAAAGTTTTGTATATTAAAGTTAAGTAACTTAAAATTCCACGTAATCATGTAATGGTACTAAATTTTGGTATTCGAATGTGAGATACGCATGTATTATATGTATTTTTGCACTGAGGGTATACGTGTATGTATGTATGTAAGGTATTTTAATTATTTAATCTAACTAAAATATGTTCGTAATTTTCCCCTTTAAATGTCACCCCCCCCCCATAAAATATCTTTATTGTTTTTATCTTTTTAATAATCTAATCTCATTTAATTGTCCTTATTTACATTTTTAGCTTTGCCTAGTAAAAGCCTTTCCCTCTCCAGATTCCTTTTCAAAAATCTTCCTTTTCAAATTTTCGTTCTAATTTCGCTCTCTGTTTTTTCTGTAATGTTTTCGTTGCCAAAAAGAAACCGAATGACAACGATTTGTTCAATCCGCTATTTCCGTGTTTATGGTTGGTTTATTCGCTTTGTTAAAATGCAGATATTTGTATTCATTTGCGTTGACTATAAAGCTTTGCTGCCCTAGTTCAGACGAAAGTTTTTTGTCAACGATTTCACCTGTTAAAACGTAAGAATGACTGCACTGTTTTTTTGGTTGACCGATCTTTTAAATGATGATACGCTGCTGTTTTCAATATTTATGCAATCTGATTTTATAAACTCTCTCCACAATCAGTAAATACAGAATGACCAGAAATAAACGCCCCAATTTTAAAATTCAATAATTCATTAACTATAACAAATATGAATATGAAATGAGTCACATTTACATCTGGTGTGTCTTAAATTTCATGTACTAAATATAAAAATACTTACAACTTTCGTCAATAGATGGCGCTGCACCATCTAAAGCTCCAATAATTATCAAACTAGCAGGTAAAACTTCATAAAAGATCTCAAGTTGTATTATTTATTCTATTTAGCAGTTGAAACACAAAAAGACAATTGATTTTTTAAAATTTATTTGATCATTTTTAATGTTTGTGACGATGCAGTGTCATCTATTGACGAATATTTGAACTATTATTAGCATTACAGTACATGGAATTTAAGAGTCACCAGAGGTAATTATCATTCATTTCATATTCATATTTATTATAGTTAATGAATTATTCAATTTTCAAATTGGGGCGTTTATTTCTGGTCACCCTATATCTGATTAGTGGGATATTTCAGCATTAATTGAGAGTGCATGAGATTTATAATGACTGCTCACTTGGAAATGCATCTTGATTAAAATGGAGATTCCATGTGCACACCTTCTTTAGTCGATCGCTGCAGTAATCTTTCATGTATGTATTTCAAGGGAAATTATACCTTTCTGTTCTTTTAATTATATATATTTTAACAGTTTTCAATAATTAACCTACTTCAAATGGTGAAGTTCGTACTCGTACAATTCGTATTTACTGTAATATATAATCCAGGCGTAACTTTCACACAATTGCTCCGACTCTGATTTTTTGGCCATTACTCTTGTTGGGAAGTTCTCTATGTGATGGGGGATCGCATATGAACTTCATCTATTGAATAGTGGTATGCATATATCTGCCATTTTACCTTTTCCTTTGACGTCGGTGTTCTAACCATTGTCAATAAGGTCAATCGTTAAGAAATTAAATATGTTTCAAGTTCCACTGTAATACTTTAAATTTTAAAAACAGTCATCGCATCGAATGTACTTTGGGTACAGAGGAAAGTCAAAAATTTTAATTTATGATATTCTACTTGCGTTATACTAGCAATCGTGCGGTTTAGCGTCAATGGGAACAACGGTAAATGATTGTCACCAGATACTGCCTTTGTTTTTAGTATACAAATTCTAATTTATGTTTGCATTTAGTTTTCAGACTTTTTTTTAATTTTACATTTATTCTTCTCCTTTATGCTTTAAGGCTGTTCTTAACAACTCTGCTCAACAAGCGCAAAACGTTTTGACACATTTACAAATTCATTTTTTAACGAAAAGGTATAAAATTGGAAAGCCTAGCCATGGAAGCGATTTGGAATGGAACTGATTTTTCCATTTTTTGCTCAATCAATTACCTACTGAGTTATAAGCCATTTTGATCACGTGACAAACACGTTTTTCGCCCGCTCTTGAGTGCTCTTTCTTCCTTCGCGCGGAAATTCGGTTCAAAATGCTCACTTTCACACTATTTTCTGAAATATCTATTGCGTTTGCAAAAAAAAAAAAAAAAAAAAAATGTAAAAAACAGCTCAATAACATAGTTTCTGAACAACAACACCAGCTAGTTCCATGCATTTTCGAACAAAAATAAATTAAAACTTATGTCAGAAAGTTGCTCTTTTAGATTTCAAAACACCCTTAATATCTCCTTACATACTAACCTTGCTTCTGTCAACTTCATCTTAAACAACTGAAGAATAATTTTATTTAATAATTTTGATTTGTATTTATTACATGACTATTTGATTTGCAGTCTTTTGCAGTATTACTTTCATGTGTCTAAATCTAAAATTTGTTGCACCTTTTACATGTTCCATGGTTTGAACATTTCTTGTTGTTATGCCTTCTAAAGCAATATAGCTAACGTAGTAGTTATACAGATCGTTTTCACATATAGTTTAGAAAGATCTCCTTTAGGATATCCTTAGGAAAATTTGTAAACATGATGTGTTTATTTATGGTTATATGAAACAATATGAGTGATATGTATACATAAGAAGCTAGAAAATATTTTTCTCTTTTCTCCCTTAACCCTTAAATGCCTGATTTTTCAAAAATCATTGTAATAATTTTTTTCGGCTTTCATTTTTTTAAATAAATCATGAGAAAAATACTTTAAAAAATCCTGTTTTGTTTCAAGTATGGTTTAGGGCTAAAAAACAGTTTGTTACTAATCGGAAATACTGGTCTTTAATTGGAAAATAATTTTTCTTGATAAAATTCTATATTATTAAACACACAAGAATTTTTGGAACTATAATAAGAAATAAATTTTACTTGCTCACTGCAGAACAAAATAGGGTATTTCGCAAGCTTCGAAACAAATCAAAAAGAACAAGTAGCAACAATTGAAAAAATTAATTTATCTTTATTCTTAAACAGCATAAATGTTGCCCTCTACATGTTTAAAATCGATTTAATAATATTTTCAGAAAGTATTTTATTGGCAACATTAGGCATTATAGCTTCAATATTATTATAATAGTATTTTAGAGCCTAAATTGTGTATGTTGCCGAAAAGCAACTCCAGGCATTTAAGGGTTAAGTTCATTTACAATGTTATATATTTAATGCTATAAATATTATTTACACTTTGGAAAATAAACTGCAGGAAGACTGCGTCTTGCTACTGTTTTCAAAGTAGCAAGACGTGTTCTCTGCGCCTGATGCAGAAAAACTAGTTCTTTCGAAATTGCGCATTTACTAAAAATTTTATGGTGTTTTAATTTATTTTTATCATAATGATATTTCTCACATTCTGAGACACATAGCACCATCTACCATTACGATTACAAACTTTAACGTTTTGTCCATCTCCTAATATGTAAAATGCGAAATTGTTTTAACTACATTTTATTTAACGGAATATTGAAGTTGTAAATTTCATTGGTGGGCACATTTAATATTATACACATGTGTGTATTTTGTATGCTCAAATACCTGGTTCCTAGAAAATGTTTTGAAATTTCCATTTCCTCACAAACCTTCTTTTATCTATTATACAGAATTCTTTTATATATGGCGGTAAATTTATCTTGAAAGAGCCATTAATATCCTTCTACAACAATACAAACCATTCATCAAAACCGATTTATGAAAGAAAAAGTTTAAAAGAATCACCCACGTTAAAAAGATAAAAAAAAGGAAAATGTACTGTAAATAAAAAAGAATGGTTTTGAAAAGAATGTTTAAGTTCAAACTGAAATATAGATAAAAAAAATAAAATGAAGTTAACATCTGTCGAACGATCCATTACGAAAAAAATCTGTTTATTTTCAAGAAATGTTTTGTGTTATAATTACATTAGTAAAATGACATTCTGAAAGAGTTTATAAAGACATTTAAAAAGTACCTATGTATTATCAAAAGCAGCTTGCGTGCTAGTAAATTTTCTAATCTATTTTTATGTCATACTTTTAAATAAAAAAAATTCACATAGATTATTTTAAACATCGTATTTTCAAATCTATTATCTTAACTTATCATGAATGTATGTACATATATGTTGAATACCTGTTATATTTTACAACTCAATCGGTCGTGGTATGATTTCCTCCAGCAATTTCGCCCTCACACTTTTCCAACCAAGTTCCATATAGGAGAGACCGGGGCTAGTAGGCGCAGTTTTTAATTATTGATTTTTATTAATTTTTTGTTTAAGTTTTTTTTATGAAATTTTAACTGTACTTTTAAAGAACAGGCATTGGGCTATAATTACCCGGAGTTTTGAGTTTGTAGCTTTTGTAGTTTATGTTTAGCGGATTCCTAAAGTAAAAGGAAAATTGTGCGCCAACCTACCCCGTCACGGAGCAAGTTGCCTATACCTATGGGGTAAGTTGACACACGCTTTATAAAAATTCAAATAAGACACGCAGTTAAGCGAAATCAATTTCATTATTACCAGTAAGTTTAAATAAAAGCGTTATAGCCGTACAATGTAAATTCTAAATTATACAGACATAAAAATAATGAATAAAACATTAACATTGAGTAACTTCTATCCTACTTTATATCATCATCAGAGTTACGGTTGTCACAGATAAAAAATCGAGTGTCTTCGTTTGGGCAAGCCTCGTGTGCCCAAACTTTTGCATTGCAACCACTTTTGTTGTTGTTTGCTGTTTTTCAAGCTGCCAGCACACACCAAAACCGACCCAACTTGCCCCGTGTTCAATGCGCCTACTAACCCCATAATAAATTTCTTCCCAAAAGTGACACGTAATCATCTAAGCATAAATAACCCAAGTAAATCACATATGGGGTAGGTGCAGTTAATCATACACTAAGAAAAACTGCACAAGTTAAATCCAATTATTAAGATAAGTATTAGAAATTAGAAAAAAAATGAAGCAACAAAAAATTACTTATGAGTGCAAAAAACAGAAAAATCGTAATAAATGTCCAAAACTGCAAAACTACAATGAGGATTTTAAAAAGCAAGAAGAAAGGTACTCTGTGACTGGTTGCGCAATCTATTCACAAACAGGCGCTTTATGAGGACTGGGCCTACTTACCCATGTAGCCAACTAGCCCCGGTCTCCCCTAATAACGACTCCACTCAGACTGGATTTATCATATTATAGTCAAGCTACTCGAAGCAATTCTATTCTCTGATACGTAAGCCCATCACCAATAAAACACTAAAACGTAGATGGTGAATAGTTATTCACCAAAAAGATATTAAACTAAGTGCAGTTCCATATACCGAGTGTCCCAAAAAATGACTGATGGATTTTTAAATTCAATAACTTGCAAACGGTGACAGATATTTAAAAAATTCTTGCAGGAGTGTTATGTAAGATGTCAGGAGTTTTTATGCGGCGATTCTCAGTTTTAGTTACAAATAGCATCGATAGATGGCGCTGCAAGCAATAACCACTAATTCCAGGCTAAATTTTTCGGCCTCTCTTTTCTTCCATGTAAAAAAAGGAGATTAAAATGTATTGAATGGATCCCGAAGTACCAAAAATCGGGTCTGGACTGAGCACCTATTGCTATCTATTATTTGAAATTCAAACTAAAATAAAAAATCACAGTAAAAAAACTCCTGACGTCATACATAACCCTTCTGCAAGAATTTTTAAATATCTGTCACCGCTTGCAAGCTATTGAATTTTAAAATCCATCAATCATTTTTGGGACACCCGGTATTTTGGAACATAGTAGTGGATCGAATACTGCAACAGGAGTGTCTGTAAATAAACTCGGAGTCAATAGCTATGTAGCAAAGATATTCATTATATCGGTGGCAGGTCACAAAAGCAGAGCATACTAAGAACTGCTGTAATATCACCAGCTACAAAATTTCGCCGATGCTCAACTTTACTTTACTAATCCCTCAAATTTTACATAATGAAACGGTAGTAAAAGAAATATTCATACAATTAAGGAGACATTCATCCTGGTGACGTACTAAGATGTTACAAATCAAAAACACACAAAAATCTGGTTCGCAACTCAGGCAGGCGAATACGTTTTACAGGAGAACAGATTTTTACTGCAATGCGGCATATACTTATGGCGAATGAGAGAGAGCAAAAAAGAACTATATTTCCGTGCAGAAAACGCGGTAAAGCAGTATTTCCGATAAAGTACGGCGAAAAAGGCTTTTAGAATACAGAAAAAAAAGTGGTAAATTAAAATGAGATATGCAGAGCAAATAATTTTAGTAGATTTCATATCGGCGTTTAAGATTAAATAACAATGGAAAGACGTTGAAACTAAGTAATAGGCGAAGTGTTTTTTAAGTTGGATTTTTAAGAATTAGATAAACAACAGTTGGATGTCAGATGGGAAAAATGTAAGGAATACTTTTAAGTTTTAAATTTTTAATTTCGTAATATGTATATAGTAAGAAAAAGTAACGAGGGTACCAATGTGTCATTCCATATCAGTCTGTGTATTGAATTCTAGATATATCAATCGTTCACTAATCTAAATCTAATTGCCTGCATCTGCCTATCTACATCTACATGTCCAACTTTCTGTCTACCCATATGTATATTATTGTAATTTTATGTGCGTATGCATTGTATAAATACTTATATAGAAAGCGGCTATCTACGTCTAGTTGCGTACGTTTACATATCTATATCTATAAGACTATTTTTTTCTGCTTATATGACTGCATTTGTTTTGATTTGTATGCATGCGTGCAATATATAATGAGCGCGTACATGCATTTAATTGCGTACGCAGATCTATACCTATACAAGACAATTTTTCTCTGAGTATATATATGTATATGATTCTGTTTTTTTTAGCTCTCTGTGCATGTGTACTGCGTAATTGCATTTATAATAAACAATAACCATTCCTACAACTAGCAATAAAAACAAATGATAGCCTCTTTTATCATACCCTGTTTTAAAGGTATCCTAATCAATGAAGCTAAATAATCTTCTAGAAACCATTAATATATATCTCGATTTAAATCCAAAGTCATTCATCAAATCCCACTGATAGAAATTTCGAAGAATCAACCAAGTTAATAGTAGAATATAAAAATATATTCTACGCAAAATTAAAACGGTTCGTAAAAATAACGCTTTATTTCCAAATATGTATGCATAAACAAAACAAATTAAGGCGTTAAAGTATTGTTATTGTCATTTCTATAATAATACAGGGATGACAGGGATGACCGCCCGGGGAATCCAGCTTTCGCTTTACAGTATAAGTGCAATCCCGGGGGGGGGGGACTCAAATCCACGGCATATGGTAAGATACATTAACAATGACAATATTTTTAAAACAGTTAATAACATACAGAAAAATAAATTCAGTTTGCTGTTTTTGACTCTGAAACTCACAAGAAGTGTCATCAGTACATACATTGACAGCAATTGCACTATGTTGTATACATGCATAAACAATTACAAGACATGTTTTTTGAATATTAGAGCTGAAAAATGTTAAGTGAAATGCATATTCTGATAAATATAATGTAAATACTAAATTACTAAATAAAACAAACCAAAAGAAATAAGATAAATATTTACATTATGTACAAATCAGGGGCTCTTGTCTGAAATGGGAATTGAAAACAATGAGTTTGCTCAGCTAGTTCAGAAAGGGAGGGGATTGGTAAATATAAATTCGTTGTCTTCTAAAAATTTCATACAATCCGCTATACAGGGTGTCCGGTCTCAACGGTGTCCAATGGCTAATTCCTAAACCGTTAGTCATAGATACATAGTTCCAATTGCAAAAATGCTTTAAATGAGGTAAAGAAGTATTTTGAAAGCGATTTGGGTCAAGAAAAACATTTATTAAAAAATTACGAAATTTAAATTTTTATACGATCCCCAGGTCCTATAAGTGATATTTAGTAAAAATATCCTATTGTACTGACAAGTAATACAAAAAAAGTCCCATTCCTCTGCGATTAAAACTGACCGAGTAATAGATGTTTAAAGTTGGAGTATCTTTTTTGCTGCAAAATAGGGGTCAGTCACAAATTTACTAGAAATAAAAATAATCGTCAGATATAAAATTTAACATTAAACATTGAGAGTAAATTAACATTACAATTATATTTTGAGATTTTTGTTCATTCTGACATATTAAAACAAAATATACAACTTGTACTAAAAATATATGTAAAAAAAAAAAAAAAAAAAAAAAAAAAAAAAACAACAGAAATTTTGTTAAATGATTATAAAAGCAACAGTCACAACTCTTTAGAAAATGATACATAGTTAGATTACCTAATCTAAAACTTTTTTTTATGCGTATATTTTTATACATAACTTTTGAATGGCTGCTCTGAATATGTTAAGGAAATTAAAATGTCACATTTTGAAAATGATCCTCATATCACTTTTATTTTCTTTTACATTACACATGAATTATTTGAATTATATGATTCTACCTGTGCGATTATTTCGATGATTTAAATAAACATAACAAAATTGTTACAATATTTTAATATTTTGTTCTAATAGAGCACAGATTTACCCATTAAAGGTAGGGCATCATATAACCACCCACATTCTCTCTTTTTAATTAACTTTTCTTTTTTTAAGATCTTATTCCATTTGTCATTTTATTGTAATGATAAAAAAAATAATAATTATTTTTACATTACCCCTTCTGAAAATTCCACTGTCTCTCCCCTCAGCAAATATTCATTAGAGCAGTTATTTCTTTTATTATTTTTTAATTAAAAATTAGGGGGAAAATACTGTTAAATCAAAACATATGTTAAATTATTAAATTTTAACATTTAACAATATATAATTTTTTTTGCCGTACTTCTCGCTAAGCAAGTTTCAAAAGCATATAAATCACTTTTGCCATCAAACACTTGCCTCTGCACTTGCCAAGCACGAATACCGCCAAGATGAGTCACTTTGACGCCAAAACCTCTGGCCAATCAGATTACAAATTGGTAAAACATGGTTGGGAAAAAAATATGCATTTTAAACATTAGAAAGTATTTGTATGTGCATGATTTGAGGCCGCAAGTGTTTTGGCACATCTATTGTACAAATAAAGTTGTTTACCTCATTTTCCTTGTCCAACAGGAAAAATTTTCACTCCATTTAATATTTATTTTTTTTTTAGCAAGTATAAATTGCATTTTGATTTTTGTCTCTAAAAATTTTTTTACCAGCAAGTTTTTATAAAGAACTAAAAAGTGGAATTTGGAAAAAGTATAATATCATCAAAATATATAATAAGCAATCCCTGCTCATACATCGTAATGTATCTGACATCTTTCGTGGGGCACTGTATAAAAAATATAAACGCAACGCACTTTCATTTGGAAAAATTACATTGTGAATCTTAGCGCCTTACATAAATGTTACTGATTTTAATTTTAAAATTTCTGTTTGTAGGTAATAATGTATACGAAATTTTTGGAGTGGTCCTGTAAAATAAATATAAATGGTACGTACCTAAAATCGCATTAATATTACATTGTCATTGGATTTACATAATTATGCAAAATTTAATCTTGATCGGATATTTGGAAGTGAGTTAAAATTGGAATACAAATTTTGAATTAGGAAGACATACATACGAACGTCGTAAGTTAAAAGCTTATAAAAATAATACAACTTTTTAAAATAAAATCATCAAAAGAAGCACACTCGTTTCCTTACAAAAAAAAAAGGTCAAAATACAATTGAAGACGTCAGTTTCGAAACTCGCCTTATCCGAAATTTAAAAAATCGTGTTTCTGTATCAATCTATTCTATTTGTATAAATGTTCCAATCAAGCACTACAATCTCCAAATTTTTAATGAATACCAATGGACACATTTAAAGGTTTTACGCGATTTCCCAAAATTTGATTTTCTCGATAAGGCGAGTTTTGAATCCCACTTCTTCAATTATTTTAACCAATCTGAAAGTTAATTACTAAAAATTAACACTACCGTAATATTTATACGGGAGCAGCACCTTCAGTTAAATCGCTTTAAAAATACTTCTTTACGTTATTTAAAACCTTTTGTAATTGGAGCTATATGTCTTTGACTAACGGTTTAGGAATTAGCCATTGAACATCGTTTGGAGTGGACGCCCTTTATAATACTATAAGCACTTCGTGTACGACCCCTGAAAGCTTGGTCCAACTCATCTGTTTTCAGTTACAGAAAAGTGGTTTAAGTCATAAAATTGAAAATGTCATAACTCGGTCAATTTTAGTGCTAGATGAATGGGACTTTTTTGGCCGTACTTGTTAGAGAAATAGGAAAAGTTTACTAAATATCACTTATAGGACCGGGGGACCGTATAAAAATTTAAATTTCGTAATTTTTAAATAAATGTTTTTCTTGACCTAAATCGCTTTAAAAATAATTCTTTACCTCATTTAAAACATTTTTGTAATTGGAACTATATGTCTGTGACTAATGGTTTAGGAATTAGCCATTGGACACCGTTGAGACCGGACACCCTGTATGTTGCAAGAGAACTGGACGGTCGAGCAGGTACGTTAGCCAGTCAGGCAGTGTCATCTATTGTGGCTTTTTTACGTGATAGTGGGACGTTAATGTACAATGTAAAATATAGTGTAATGATGTTGATAAGGATCCACAAATGCAAAGAGCTGAGTCTCATTTATTTATGGTATATAAGTGTTGTTGAAAGGGTCCATTATTAGTGAAAAGGAGATACAGGTATCTGTTACTTATGAAAATGTTTTGTGAGACCTCAGGTATGAAATCACGCGTGTATTGACAAACCTGCACTGTGGACCAACGTTATTGCCATTGGTGTAGCATATGTTTTTTGAGTTCTAATTTCAATGTTGCTTGTGGGAATGAAAGAAATGTTAGTCGTGAAGTTAAATTATCGACTGCTGAACTCGCCAGCTAATAGGTCAGTTTGTTGCCCGTTATACCAGAAAGTCCTTTAACCCAATTAAAGAAGAACGATTTTTCTGAGGACTGAAGGAGTAAGGTTATGTCTAGAACTAAGTGATTATTGTTATCAAATTTTGAAAGGGCCAATAGACCTGATAAACTGTCTGATGAAATTAAGTACAGGGAATAAGTGCCCTCTTCTGCCCAACGAATCACCTCCTTCATAGCAAAGAGCTCCACCTGGAAAACAGAGTTCCCCGGATCAAGCCTTGCGCGCCAGGAAGGCTTGATCCGGGGAACTCAAGAAACTATTATTCTGATTTAGTAGTGAAAGAAATTCATTTTTATGAACTTTATGCACAATTTTTAATATTTTATGAGGACTTGGTATCTTTTAAATATAACTTTTTATTGTTTCATGTTGTAGATTAAATAATTATTTAATACTGAAAAAAAAAAAAACATATTCGAGTGGAAGACAAAATTTACTGACTATTTTGATTCAATGTTTTGCCCAACATTTCTAAAACAATAATAAGAAAAACTGGGCATGTATTTTTAAATCAAGCGCTCAGCAATCTTTGTATATTATTTTCTCTAAAAGGTGACGTTCTAAAACTGAAAAAGAAATTTAATTTGAAAATTTATTATATATTTTTTAAATAACTATTCTCCCTTAGAAATTATTCTATAACAATTTTTGTTCCTCACAGATACGTAACATCTACGGAAAAGTCCATATTAAATATTTTTTTAAAATAGCATTTTGAATAGTGTCTAACAGAAAAAAAAAAGCTGAGAAAAACGCATTTAAAGTTTTCAGGTGCCTTTTAAATCCCCATAGTGCATGAGTAAGTTGTCTTTGTGATATTTTACGCACCCATTATGGAAGTTAGCTTTTATATAATACAATAATAAAAAAAGATTTTCATTTTCTTTAAAAAACAAAAGCAACATTTTTAATTTCCTTCCTGTTCGTTCTTTGCATATGAAAAAAAATGCTTGTACCGCTACGAAGACAGATCACAGCTAAAAATGACCCACATTCGTGATAAAAATAAAATACTTGTAAAATTTCTAGATCAAGTATTTTTACAGGCAATGAAAAAATAACGCGTTTATTCTGCGTTTAAAGAAGGTATTTTTCTGTTATATATCAACCTTATAATTCTAATTTTGCAAAATATACGCTTCATTAATAGCAGTGTGTTCCCCAGTCACGTAATTCCGGAGAAATAGGTCAATACATCCTTGGTCGAATTTTATTTTTATATAAGTATGTAGATTAACAATAAAAGTATGATTTCAGATGATTTGGATGACATTCCTTTTTATATAAAAACGTTACAATTTCTTATAACTTACAAGGAGAGGGCCAACCTTGTTAATCACAGATTTTGATTATTTTAATATATGTTGTGGGTTAGACACCCCTTAGTGTCAGGCTCAACGGATTTTATCCAACGCTCCTTAGTTCTTGAGAAACCAGGGGGTCTAATAGTGGTACACAACTTAAATACTTTTTGGTGTCAAAATGATCGGTTGGTCGTAGCTCAGTTGGTATGGAGTTTGCCGGCTAATCCATAGGTTCCGGGTTCGATACCTGAATGCGCTGCTTTTTTTTTTCTCATTTTTTGTTTTATAAATATACATGTAAGTATAACTTAATAATATGATTGTCAATTAAAATTTATAATATTACATATCAATTATAATTTTAACCTATTTAATTTTTTACTTTTTTAAAAATGTATCTCATATATCCTTTATCGATGCAATGATATTGAGCAATTGTGTCAATTCGTGAGTTTAAAGAAACATCAATTACGCATTGCTTTAACAAAGGAAATCAATGCGACGATACTATTATTCAGTTTTTAAAGTAACAAGCATAATTATATTAAAAATTAGCATTAGAGTTAAATTACAACCGATTTTCTGCATATTAAAGATTTTTAAATTTGTTATACGTATGCCAGTGCTTTGAATTATTTTGCTTTCCGATTTATCTTCTTCCCGCTTTTATTTTTATTTTATTTGAATCATACCTAGATGACGACACTACAGATTTTGTCACGATTTTCGAATTTTTATCATTCAATAATAGATCCAATTTCTTTTTTAACCTCTTTAAAGGATGAAAAATAATAGTTTAAAAATAAAAAAAAGATAAATTTAAGTTTGTTAACATTATAATTAATGTATGATAATAAAATTTTTAATTGAAATTATTAAATTATAATTACAAATACATTTATAAAACGAAAAATGAGAAAAAAAAACCGCAGCGCATTCAGGTATCGAACCCGGAACCCACGGACCAGCCGGCAAACGCCATACCAACTGAGCTACGACCAACCTATCACTTTGGCACCAAAGTAAGTATTTAAGTTGTGTACGACTATTAGACCCCCTGGTTTCTCAAGAACTAAGGAGCGTTGGATAAAATCCGTTGAACCTGACACGAAAGGTCTCTATCCTACAACATATATTAAAATAATCAAAATCTGCGATTAACAAGGTTGGCCCTCTCCTTGTTAGTTCAAATTTAACAGTTTGCCAATTACAACAAAATTAAAAAAACAAATACTTCTTTATTTTAAATACGCCTATTTTTGCCAATAGAAAATATTCTTTTAACATTAATTTGTTCGTTGCTATTAAAATTATGGCAATGTCATTTTTATCATGAATTTTTAACTTTGCACGGAACAAATCGAATGATGGTTTGACTCATTTTATACAGAGCTCGGTTGTAACAAAAACATAGCTCTAACAAGAGAAAAATAAGTACAGGGTACATATTGGTCAGGTAACAAAAAATGCAAAAATAAAATAAAATAAAATAAATATAAAATATAATAATGGTTGTTGTCAGAAAAAAATCACCAACTTCCTGAAGATTTACGGGAGAATGGGGAAGGCTGATCTATTTTTTACAAAATAATTATTTTATTTTTTAAATATTGAACCTAGAATAAAGTTTCATATATTACTTTATTATCAGGCTCCCCGCATATGGATTACCCACCCTAATTTTATATTGAAACATTTGTTAAGGGAAATAAAATCAGTTTAAAAAAAAGGAAGAAAAACTTTATGATACATGGTTTAATTATTATTAAAAATTATTTGCGAAAATGTGATGTGTAAACAAATCTGTTTAGATGGAATTCAAAGTACAGGAGAAAAATTTCGTTTTAAACACTCCCTTTTTCTGGCAGTCGACTTGGCAAACTAGTTGCCTCATAGTTTGGCTTCATCTCATTGTGCTCATCTTGGTGAAATTTGTCTACATACCTTCCTAAAATGTTTTGATCAATGTTACGTTGTTTTGCAGAAGCATGTACGCTTAATATTTCTTAAGGCTGCTGATTTCCAGCTTTTTATTTATCTACTATGGGTACTATTTAAATTAAATAAAGGTTCTTACCAACTTTCCAGTTTATATTTCATAAAAAAATTTCTTTCTTCTATAAAATTTTTTCGCATCTTCCTTTAATCAATTTTAAACATTTTCCTTTCTATCACCGCATTTTACTCTGTAGGTTTAGAGAATCAATTTACATTATTTTAGAAATATAACCATTAACTCTTCCTTATGCACAATGTATAATTGAAAAAAATGCAAAAACACTTAATTGAGGGAGCTTTGACCATCTGGTCAATCCTCCCTCACATGGATTGGATCCAGCCTTCCCACTTAGCTCCTTATTAAAATAAAACACATGAATATGTTTAGCCTAATTAATTGTACCATCTTTATGCCTGGAATGAACGCTCAATATTTCTGCATTTCTTAAAACCTACTTACTTACATTTCTATGATATATTTTATCTGAGAAAATCTTACCAAATGTTTCTAAAATTTTTTTTCGTTTAGCTGAAAACACTTTACAATTGATTGTTCCACACATGTTTCAATTATCTGCATGAAAGAAAGATTATTGTTTGAGCGTTTCGGTGGCTTTGGTTGCCACCAATTGACAAAACTCTGAAAATCTTTTAAATATGAAAACTGAAGGTTGGGTCAATCCTTCCCTATGGTCAACCCTCCCCAGTATCCCCTATATTATAAAAAATCGAAATACGAAATACCATTTATTTATGTTGAGTTTATTGTAAATATAACATGAAGTTCAAAGGTTCATTGCTTACTTAAAGGTGACATTAGAATAACATAATGCTAAAAATCTAAAATATGTATGTATTTAACACGTTCACGCCGGCGCGGTGGGTCACACTCGACTCTCGGAGCTGCCAAGTCTCCGGGTTTTTGAATACCAGTATTTTAATACAGAAAATGTTGTTTTATTTAATTAGAACAATTGGGCAATTTAAAGGAACAACATTTTCTCTAAAATTATAGCGGTGTGCAAAAAGCCGGAGACTTGACAACTCTGAGACAATCGAGTGTGACCCACCGCGTCGGCATGAACGTGTTAAACGTCCGAGTACTTCCGGTTGCACCCGAAACTTTCATCAGGAAGAAATTTTTCTTTTTACTTCTTTACTCTCCTTAGAAATTGATTACAAAAAATTCCCACCCTGTTGGAGGTTGCTATTGTAAAATACTCGGGGGTTGAAGTAAATATGTATTTTAAGCTTTTAACATCTATCTTATTTTAACGTCACCTTTTAAGTAAGCAATGAGACTTTGAAATTACTGTTATATTTTCGAGTTAGATTATTTTTTAATGTTTATAAGGAAAGTGAGTTACTTATGTATGGGCTGCACTTTTGTTCCAATTAGCGTGATACATATTTTGATGATTTAGATATAAACCTTATTCCAGTTGTAAGAAATAGCATGAAGAAGATTCACCACAATGTCGTCAATAATTATTTTGAAATGTAGTAGAGAGTAGGGACGTTTTATAATATCTAAGCGAAGCTATTTTGACGAATAAAGCATTTTCTTCAGGACATATATCTCTTTATATTTCATTATTTATACTCTAATCCTATCAACTTATATTGTAAAAATAAACAAAAATTCTAAAATATGTACATTTACTATCTCATAACAAAAATTCGTATAAAAAGCACAAATAAATGTACAAGAAATACTTTCAGGTGCATATATATAATTTAAAATACTGCTCCCTATTAAACGTTTATACGAGTGTACGTATTATACGTATTACACGGGATGCGGATTTCAGATACGTATAATATGTCTACGGCGGTTATACATATTATGCAAAACAGCATATACGGTACATCGTATATACGGATCTTACCCAAACGGTTAAACGTATAAACATCTAAACGTCTTTCGTTTAGGCGAATATAGATGCTTTAACACTAGAACCGCCGTAACGGTCAAAATGACCGCTACCAAATAAAAATATTTCTATTTTCACCAGAAATTTGTTTCTAAAATAAGTTTAAAATGTACCACGGAGAAAAAAGTGAAATAAATAAGTTAACTAGTTTCAATTAAAATTTCCGGTGTAAAATATTTTTATAACACTTCAGCGAAATTTCCGGCGGTTCTAGTGTTAATGCTTATTTGCGGATTGGAGACATTAAGAAATATACTCTAGAGTCCTGCATTGACGCGGTTTCTGCGATTCATTGCGATTCTTTGTTTAAAAAAAAAAAAAAAAAAAAAAAAAAAAAAAAAAAAAATGACCTGGGGTTTACCTATAGCTTCTAGTTGTTGTGCACTTACTTAAAAAATCTGAATACTTTTCCTCAGTTTAGATTTTGGTTGTTTTCCCTAAAAACTAAGCTATTAATTATTAAATGTTTTACTATTGCACAGAAAAAAATAAGACCTAAAATAGGTAAAAAAAAAACCCAATTTGGGTTGAAAGATTCTTAGGTTGAGGTTACCCAATTTGGGTTTATACCAAATTGGGTCATGATCCATGCCTGTTTTGGTTATCACTATGTATCCATTTTAGACACCGTTAAATACCCATTTTGGGTATCTTAAGCCACATTTTAGACACCACTCAGAATCCATTTTAGGCAGTGTTTAATATCCAATTTGGATATCTTAACACCCAGTCTGAATATTACTAAGCACCCATTTTGGAGAATACTTAACACCCTATTTGGTCATGCTAACATCTATTTTGCACAATCCTAAATATATATTTTAGGACACATTAATACTCAATTTGGGTGCTTTTAAATACCTGTTTTAGGATAAATTCAACATCAAATTTGGATAAATTAAAATATTTTTCTTGGCATATTTAGTACCTATTATTTTGAACACACCCCAAATGATTGATACAATGTATATGAATTTATTTTAAACGTTAATTAACATACATCTCCATAGACTTTAGTGCTTTTATTAAGGGATAAGATTAAAATTTCAAAGTTAAAATAATACCCCCCCCCCCAAAAAAAAAAAAAAAAAATTGATATTTAAAATATAAAACAATTAGCTCAATTTCGATTTTTGATGAGATTTCAATCATAAATAATTAAATAATTTCCTCGGCAACTTTGGAATTTTTTTTCTATCATATTTAGAATCTTTCTGCTGAAGATCTTGATTTGAAACAAAATTACGACTTTCTTATGAGATAACTTATCAAATTAAATGTGTTATGCCACCAGCTTTTATAATTTCTTTAATTTGTCACATTAAAAGAAAATTGAAACACTAATTTGTATTTTTTTTTCTTTTTTCTTTTTTTTTTTTTCATTTTAAAAGTTAAAAAATTTCTTTGATAGAATATAATTATCACCACAAGCAATAAATTTACTTTTAACATTAGAAAGACCAATTGGGGTGATTTTGACCGCTATATCGAATGCCGAAAGCATAATTGTTATTTATCTCATGCATGGTTTTGTGGTATTTTATATGTGAATTATAATATTTAGATATTCTGTCATTATCCATGCTTAACCCTTAAATGCGCGATTTTTTATTTTGCTTCGAAAAAATTATATATGATTCTCTGAAAGGTTTATAATACGGGAAAAATAATGAAAAAAATCAGAGATACATTTTTCATATAATACGTCAATCTTTTCTTCTGTTGCACTTCTGATAAAATTACTGTCGTGTGGCTGTTTTACGCTAAAATATTGCAAATTAGTAAATATTTTAATAAGTATATCTCCAAATACGTTATTTTATATAATTATATATTTTATAAAACTTAACCTTTAACCCTTTAATTCCCATGATATAATACGTTCTAGAAATTACGTAGTTCAGAGAATCTGACTTTACACCAGAAAGTTTCAATGGTTAATTTCACTTTATTTAAATACGGAATGTTTGTTATTAATTAAAATAAATTTTGCTACTTTAATTTTCTGGTGTGAATTAGGTGTATACGAATAAAAAAATGTATTAAATTCAAAACACTGTTGTTTGCATATATGTAAAGCTGCGTACTAAAGGGTTAAAATGGAACCGAGTTACAGTTAATCATACCTTAAAAAACTGTGGAGTTCTATAGTTTATTCTAGTCTTATTTTCATATAATTATATGTTTTAAGCTTTTATGACATTTGGATGTAATCTTCAAATTTTTGTCTAAAAAACAGATTTTAATGATTTAATTATTATTCTTTAAAAATATGAAACACAAATACATTCAAAACAATGTCAAATATATCATTTGGGTCCTTTTTTGCTCTATAAAAAAAGAAAGAAAAAAAAACACCACAAAATATGTTACAAATTATGAACATTTATATATAGAACAGCATCAAAACATTCATTTTTAATATTTTATGGAGCAGGCAATTTTTTTTTCACCTGTCTAAATTAAAAACTTCATAAAAAAGAAAGAAAAATCTGCAGCCAGTAAATTATAAGAAAATATACAATTTAGTAAACCAAAAATTTTTCATGATCAATCACAAAGAAGAAGTCTTTGAGTTTTGTTATTCCTCTGTGCTATGTCACTTAAAGCAAAAATAGGAGTACACAGTTAATAAAAAATAAAAATATTTTTTTGAGATTATATTAGACTTTTTAATACTGTTTTATATTGTAAATGTTACATAATGTATCCCATCTGCCCCCCCCCCCTTAGTTTCGGCCCTGCTGACAATCAATAATGTTGCAGTGAACTCATAAAATCCACTTTCATTTATAGTGGAACGCGTGTAAACGGGAATGTAACAAAACAAATTTGTTAGGTCAACATTTATACAAAAAACATTACAATAACATAAAGTAACAAACAATTCAATAAATACCCGAATAAATCCAGTAATGGTACAGCGAGGGTTCTGTAAATATCCAAAGAATTCGAACTCGTAAACACGACGCCACACAAACACAACACAGACGAAATGAAGAAATCAAACATGGCGCGCAGTGACGCTGCTATTTATCCGAATCAAGATAAATGGTAGTAGTCGTTATCCAAATCAGCGCCCGCTGCTTATACCAGCAGAGCTGTAATCCAATTTGGGTGTTCACTGTCCCCATACTGGGTATCGCAAAGCTGTGTTTATGAATATGTAACCGTTTTCACCCAATTTGGAGAGATCTAAGACCTGTTACGGATCTCATACCCTTAAATAGGTATATTACATCCCATATTGGAGTTTCGAAAGCTAATATGGGTGTTGTTTCATTTTGGGTGACATTCTAAAATAGGTTTAATTTTTTACTGTGTGGTACTGGGTAGCTTCAAAGCAACCTTTCGCAGATCTGTAGCACAGTACCTAGCTTCTTTTGATTTATGGCATGGGCACTTAACGCGAAACATTATTTTTTCATGCGACTACAAAACAGACTTAAATTTACTTATTTTATAGTGACGTTGATCAGTCCGGCTCCTGGGAAGATTTGTAGTCATACTTTTATTGTATTTAAGAATATTGTTTTCTAAATTTAAAATATTCTGAAAATATGTTTTACTCTGAAAAAGAAAAGAGAAGAGAAGTCATATTAAGCCTGGGTAATTGCGTTCTAAAACCTACAAGTCTATTATTTGCAAGCCAATAAGTAATCGAAATGTATAGGTACTTTATACCAAAAATGATATTTGTCAATATTACCAAATTTTAAACGTAATGCCCTAACATTTTGTATAAAAAATACCATGAGTGTCATGACAAAAGAAATGTATTTTCATTATACATTAACAGAGTAGAAAAATTTAAAAGAAAGAATAACATTTGCGCCCAGTTTCAATGTTGAGAGTAACACACACAAATAAAGAATTTGTAAAAGATTAAAAAGAAAAAACCGTACTTAACAAGAATTCACAATAATTCTGAAACATTCATACTATCATTCTTTGCTCAAAAAGTGTTTAATTTTGCTAGTTACTAACAATGAATAAAATTTGTATACATTATATACACAAAATATAAAAATAATGGGGTATCTGATATCAATACCATAAGATGAAATTAGAAGAAGCATGAATTAATTAAAATATTAATAGAGGAATGAAACAAGATCTTATGTATGAAACGTAATATGCAGATTGCTACGGTAACGCCACCGATTTCCAGCTTATTCTCCATTCAGTGACGTAAGACTGATGAGGTTCATTGTTATTAAAAGTAAATACGATACTTGAAACATACGTATACTTTAAATGTACGTATGCTTAAATATACGTTTAACAGATGTATCCCTATAAACGTATATTTTGAAGTATTCATATTTAATAGAAACGTATTATACGTATATACGTATATCGTTTAAACGCATAACTGAAATACGTAACCCATCGGGAGCACTGATTTAAAATTATTTAAAATACATGAAAATATCTTAAATTACATTAGAAAAACACAGAACGTTTTCAGCCATCACAAAGTCGTCATCAATGGGATTTAAACGTTGTTATTATTATTTTTGGCGTTTATTCGAGAATTGTCTAAAAGAAAATCACTATAATTTAAAGGTTGTACGTCAGATGAGATATCAGATAAAGTTATTCAAATTTTCAACGAAACGAGCTTTCATTTATTATGCAGCAATTTTTTCCATACTCCATGGTTATCATAAGATAGTGCATCGTTACAAGTTGTATCTTTATTAGCAATTATTCGCAATTGATTCTCTTATAATGGCTTCCTGGTAATTATTTGTACGAAATATAATTTTCGATTTATTAAAACCTTTTTTTATAGGTTGAGTTTGAGCTAATCTTGATAATGCACTATGGGGTCTATTTAATCTGGTACATGCTTTATGCTCTTTAATTCTATTACGAAATTTTCTCATCGTCATACCAACATAAGTAAAATATTTACTATCTTTTACGAAAGGCATAATGTATACTCCGGATCTATGGATTGTTTGGACATATCCAGCTTATAGGATTCTAAAAATTTGTTTATGCAAGATACATTTTAAGAGATACTCAATACTATCTCATGTTTTCTAAAACTGAACAGCAAAAACATATAATTATTGTTTTGGTATATGTATAGCTTCATTTTGTTTCCAACTCTATCGCGACTATTTTGTGGACCGCACTTTGTATAAATGAGCAAAGATCGTAATATGAAATAGTTTTCTTTTGCAATGTTTAAAAAATAATATTATGGCTGTTAATTTTGTACATCAAAAGAGAAAACTCATACATTAAAACATAATAATAGCTATGCAGGACGCAATCATAATTTTCCAAATTTATGAAACAAATTTTGAATAAAATGTGTCAGATCTGTAAAACTTGGTCAATAAAAGATAACGTTTTTTTGTCGTGCCATGTATTTCTAAATTTTATTATCATTTTAACCACAGTATTTGTCAATCAGGAGTGGTATAAATAAAAAGAAATTCTAAAATAAAATAGGTATATTTTGCGATGTTTAAAAAATGGTAGTAATATGGCTGTTATTAAAATAATAAATCTTTGTAAAAAATCCCCATAAAATAAAACAAAACATAGGACGCGTTTCGAGCTAAAAATATTAACAGCTCGTCATCAGCTACAGTAAACACGTGTCCGAAAGGGGACAAGGTCAAAAATAGGATAGAGCTCGCAAAGAATGCGACGGATGGCGCATGTCAATGATGTCAATGATCTCTCATCATCTCCTTTCCTCTCTCCAGCGTGAAAATTACTTTTGTAATTCCTTTCCCTCTTCTCTTGTTTCTTTTCTTTTATTTTGTTTGAGGGAAAAAAAAAAGATATTTTGGTTTTTTCTTGTTTTATTCTTTTATATTTCTTTATTTATTATTATTAATTATATTTTTTAATTTACTTCTTTTATTTTATTTTAATTTTATTTATTTCTTTTATTTTCCTTTTTACCTATCAATTTCTCTTCTATCATTTTGGCAACAATTTCGTCTTCTGCATGTGACCCTTCCAGCTAGCGCCATCTGTCGCATTCTTTGCATGCTCCATTCTCTACCTTTCAGTTCATTTTTGACCTTGTCCCCTTCCGGACACGTGTTTACTGTAGCTAATGACGAGCTGTGAATATTTTTAACTCGAATCGCGTCCTATGTTTTGTTTTATTTTATGGTGATTTTTTACAACGATTTATTATTTTAATAGTTTCATATCGCATTTCTGTGCTGTTTCGCAATATGGATGCTAGTGTCGTAAACCAAATGAGAAAACTGCTGATAGTAATATGTCTGTTATTACAATAATAAATCTTTGTAAAAATCACCATAAAATAAAAGAAAACATAGGACGCGTTTCGAGCTAAAAATATTAACAGCTCGTCGTCAATGATCTCAATGATCTCTCATCATCTCCTTTCCTCTCTCCAGCGTGAAAATTACTTTTGTAATTCCTTTCCCTCTTCTCGTATTTCTTTTCTTTTATTTTGTTTGAGGAAAAAAAAAAAGATATTTTGGTTTTTTCTTGTTTTATTCTTTTATATTTCTTTATTTATTATTATTAATTATATTTTTTAATTTACTTCTTTTATTTTATTTTAATTTAATTTATTTCTTTTATTTTCCTTTTTCCCTATCAATTTCTCTTCTATCATTTTGGCAACAATTTCGTCTTCTGCATGTGGCCCTTTCAGTTTGCGCCACCTGTCGCATTCTTTGCAAGCTCTATCCTCTACCTTTCAGTTCATTTTTGACCTTGTCCCCTTTCGGGCACGTGTTTACTCTAGCTGATGACGAGCTGTGAATATTTTTAGCTCGAATCGCGTCCTATGTTTTGTTTTATTTTATGGTGATTTTTTACAACGATTTATTATTTTAATAGTTTCATATCGCCAGTTTTCGGTGCTGTTTCGCAATATGGCTGCTAGTGTCGTAAATCTAATGAGAAAACTGCTACATTAAAAAAAGTAATAACGGTACAGGAAGCAATGATAATTTTTTAAATAAGACTCTTTTTTATATAAAATGTGTCATATCTGTCAAACTTGGTCAACAAAAGGGACATTTTTTGTCCTGCCATACATTACTTAATTTTATTATTATTTTAACCTCATTGTTTGTCAAGCCTGACTGGTATAAATAAACAGAAATTCTAAAATACAACAGATTTCTTTCATGATATTTTAAAAAATAGTAATACGGCTGTTAATTTTGGAGTTTAAAAGAGAAAACTGCTACATAAAGAAAAAAAAAACTATACGAAACGCAATGATAATTTTCAAAATTTGTGAAACATTTAATTTTTTTTTTTTTTAATGTGTCATATTAGTGAAACTTGGTCAACAAAAGAGAACGTTTTTTGGTCGAGCCATACATTTCTTAATTTCATTATTATATTAACCACGGTGTTTTTCAAACCCGACTGGTACAAATAAACAGACATTCTAAAAAAAAAAAAAATCATTTCGTGATGTTTTAAAAAATAATAATATTCCTGTTAATTTTGCACACTCAAAATGAAGACTGCTACATAAAGAAAAATCCCTCCGGCTCGGTCTACATGCGTAGGTATATTTCGAAGTTAAGCACTAATGTCAGCAACAAAAACTAAATCATGATTAGAGATAAATCCACTTTAACAAATTTATCTGGCTGCTTTTCACGAGATTTAAGTTTCATTTTTATATAAGAGCTGGTTTTATCACAATCATGTTAAGGCGGTATTCAAAGAATACTTTACCATGCTCAACAACTCGAAATTTTCTAACACATTTTTCAGATTCATTATGAAACTTGCTGGCGTGATTTTTGAGGAGATTTATAAGCGATGTGTGTTTTTATTTTTCGTTTAATTAATTATAACTTGATTTATAAAAATTATTTTCTCAGTACGATAATATTTTTCGTTTCCAACACAATTGCTTCGGGAAATTAGTTCAAAACGCCCACTTTGACAACATTTTTTTGAAATATATTCTTCCTCTATCAAAAAATAGACCATTACGGTGCATTATATAGTTTCTGAGTAAGAAAATCTAACAATTGGATGCGTTTGAAAGCAAAAATGAATTTAAAAATGAGTCAGAAAATAAGCAGTTTGGATTTGAGTACACCCTTAATAGGACGATTTTTGTTTCAACCGCTATGTAATTTTAATATGTTTTTGATGTAAGAATTGGTCCTATCAGAAACTTGTCAGTATAAAAATTATAGCTAATATTAAGAAGATATATAATAAATTCATGCGGATTTTATATCTTGTGAATTGACAAAGCTATGAAATTTTTTCTTCTTCAACCCCCCCCCCCTTTTTTTCGGTACGAATTGTTCCTATCAAAATCTTGTCAATATAAAAGTTGTAGATAATGTTAAGAAGAGTTATAATAAATTTAATTGGATATGATATCTTGAGAACTGGCGAAGTTACAAATTTTTTTCTTCCCCAAACCCTATTTTTGCGTCCTTGAGCGATTTTTAATTTTATCAAAAATCTGTCATACATAAATTTTTGGCCTTTTTTTAGAAGTAATAATAATCTTAAAGTGATCCGATATGTGCTATAATTAAGAAGTTATGTTTTTTTTCTGTTTTCACAAAATCCCTCCCTATTTCCACCCCCTTGGTCTGGTTTTGCCCATTAACGAACGTGACCGAGATTTTATGCACCTTGATTTCATGCATCAGTTTGGAAGAGATTTGTGCAGAATTATGGAAGTTACCGTGTGCATAAAAAGGTAATATAGATAGATAGACAGATTGTTATATATATAGAGTTTTTTTTACTGAGGGTGGTTTTTTGTACTAGGGACCATGATCGGTGTAGATCTGCAAATATTATTCAGAAATTCCAACATAGGGTAGAATGTAATAGGTAGTACTGCCTTCGAAATCTACCTAAAAGAACTATACAGGATGCATTGATCATTTTCAAATTTATAAGAACTTTTTTTTATGTAAAATAAGTCACATTTGTCAAACTTGGGCAGCAAAAGAGAACATTTTATTACCTTACATATATTTCTTAATTTTATTATTATTTTAACCTCAGTGCTTGAGCCACCCAACTGGTATAAATGAACAGAAATTCTAAAATATAATAAATTTCTTTTCCAGGTCATTAAGATTTTCTAATTCATTTTTATACCTCTTACCTTATTCGCGATAAAGTTTCTTTTATCAAATAAAGTTAAATATTTTTCTCGGAAGTATTATCTTGGTAATATTTCATATAATGAGGTATCCATCAACATAATTTATCTAGAAGTTTGAGAAATAATAAATATTAAAAAATGAATAATTTAGGAAAAATATTCGAAAACAATACGAGAATAATATTATGTATACATTGTAGAAAAGATGCAATATATAATATAGATCTTTAATAATGTACTAATTTAATTTTGTACATTTGAATTTTAATTTTGTTTTCTGAGTTTATCCCAGATCATTATGCAACTCACCTTATATAATTAGACTAAAACAATAAAAATCTATTAAATATCGTTACTGCAGTTATTAAAATTTTCGGAATAAATTTTAAATACATCTATATATGCATTTTTCTTAGTAAATGTACATTTTTCTAAATTTTTCCTGGTGTATCACTTACATTTTTACGACAAAATTACTTTTATCAAATAAAGGTATTTTTCAAGGAACCATTAATATCCCTCTATGTGAATCAAGGGTCATTCATCAATATTATTTATCTAGAACTTTGAGAAATAAAGTAGATTATAAAGTAAATAGCGCATAAGGTCTATTTATAAACAAAACGAAAATAATGTTTTAAAAAAGAACGTTTGACGTTTGGAATGTAGACGATGGATGTGAAAAAAAATTAATCATTTCAGATTCTTTCCATTAAAAAACGATTATATTTAATTCAGCTTGAAAGAAATATTTGAAGTCAAGAACCCATCAACAGATGAGCCCGTTTATTGAGCAGATATCATTGAACTGCAATAAATACTTTTCTCTATGGAATGATTTTCTAGTTGCACTTTCAAATTATTTAGTGATCCTATTGTAAACTGACAAAATGTACTATTTTTAAAAAAATTACAGGATGCAATGAAAATTACAAGACAGCATGATTAAATTCTTAAATGAACAACATCTCTATTTCTTTCCTATCCTTTTTTTAGAATCAAGATTGTATGTAAGATACCTGCATCTATTTTAAAGATTTTTTATTCACCTTATTAAAAAAAAATATTGAACTATACAAAAGAAAAACCTTATTTAGGAAATTATGAAAAAAAAAAAACAGTTACTTGTAAACAATTTCCTTTTTATATGTAAGACTTACTTGTTTTAATTTTTGTATATTTTATAATTAATTTATATATGTAAGGTCCTTCTTTTAACATTTGAAAGAATGAATTTTAAATTTCACTTCAAAGAAATTTAACTTTCGCAGTTATAATACAGTTTACTATACAAGTTTAAAATCTGCATAAAGTATAAACGCAATTAAGATATTTTTATTAAAGTAATGCCTATACATAGCAATATTAATATGTAAATGCAACTTTCGTTTTTATTAGGTAGCTTTCTTTACAAAAAAGCTACCTATTGCAGCCGTTCGGAGGAAAGCGATTTCAAAAAATTTTGGTATATTTTCATCGATCATGACCCCCACACCCCGAAACCACCCTCCGTTCAAAATTGATATATATATATATATGACCTATGTCACACTGTAACTCCCGTAATTATGAACCGATTTCGATGTAATTCGGTGTGTGCATAGTACATACCAATGTCTCGACCGAGTTCGTTGGCCAGCTTCATCCGCTTCATCATTTTGTTTCAAAATGGCGGCCATTTAAAATTTAAAAAAAAATTTAAAACTTGAAATGTGGTACCAAAAAATTAAAAATGGAAAAATATTTTTTTCTTATGTATTTGACCTTTATACAAAGATTCCGGAACAGTTTTTGTTTCGTCTATATCTTAAAAAATGGCTGAGTTATAGCATTTTGAATTTCTAGCGTGGCTGACATTTTGAAACGTCCTGAATTTTGTCACGCAATAAAAGGCGTATTTATGAACCGATTTGGATGTAATTCGGTGTGTACATAGTACATACCAATCTCTCGACCGAGTTCGTTGGCCAACTTCATTCGCCATTTTGTTTCAAAATGGCGGCCATTTAAACATTTTTTTAAATTTTAAAATTTGAAATGTGGTACCAAAAAATTGAAAATGGAAAAATATTTTTTTCTTATGCATTTGACCTTTATACAAAAATTTCGGAGAAATTTTTGTTTCGTCTATATCTTAAAAAATGGCTGAGTTATAGCATTTTGAATTTCTTGCGTGGCTGACATTTTGAAACGTCCTGAATTTTGTCACGCGATAAAAGGCGTATTTATGAACCGATTTGTATGTAACTTCCTTTATACATACTACATACCAATGTCTCGACCGGGTTCGTTGGCCAGCTTCACCCGCCATCTTGTTTAAAAATGGCGGCCATTTACATTTTTAAGAAAAATTTTAATTTGAAATGTGGTACCAAAAATTGAAAATTGAAAAAATATTTTCTTCTTATGTGTTTGACCTTGATAAAAAGATTCGGGGGCAGTTTTTGTTTCGTCTATATCTTAAGAAATGGCTGAGTTATAGCATTTTGAATTTCTAGCGTGGCTGACATTTTGAAACGTCCTGATTTTTCTCACGTAATAACAGGCGTATTTATGAACCGACTTGGATGTACCTTGGTGTGTACATAGTACATACAAATATGTCGACCGAGTTCATTAGCCAGCTTCATCCGCCATCTTGTTTCAAAATGGCGGCCATTTAAAAAAATTAAAAAATAAAAAAATTTAAATGAGATACCAAAAAATTGGAAAATGAAAAAGATTTTTTTGTATGTGTTTAACCTTAATACAAAGATTCCGGAACAGTTTTTCTTTCGTCTATATCTAAAAAAAAATGGCTGAGTAATAGCATTTTGAATTTCTCTTGTGGCTGACATTTTAAAACGACCTGATTTTTGTCACGCGATAACTTGGCGTATTTATGAACCTATTTGGATGTAACTTGGTCTGTACATAGTACATACCAATGTCTCGACCGAGTTCGTTGGCCAGCTTCATTCGCCATCTTGTTTCAAAAAACTTGTTTCAAAAAGGGTTGCCATTTAAAAAAAAATTAAATTTAAAATTCAAAATGAGGTATTAAAAAATTGGAAAATGAAAAAGATTTTTTTTATGTGTTTGGCCTTGATACAAAGATTCCGGAGCAGTTTTTGTTTCTGAAACTTTGTTCTTTTGTTGATATCTTAAAAAATGGTTGATTTATAGCACTTTGAATTTCTAGCATGGCTAACATTTTGAAACGATCTTGTATTTGTCACGCGATAACACACGTATTCGCCTATTTCGATGTAAGAAGGCATTTGGATAGTATACATCAACACCTCGACCAAGTTCGCTGGCCAGATTCATCAGCCATCTTGTTTCAAAATGGCGGCCATTAAATTAAAAAATATATATATATTTAAAGTGAGGTGCAAAAAAATTAGATTTGAAAAAGGTTTCTTTCTTAAGTATTTGATCTTGATATAAGGATTCAGGAGCATTTTTTGTTTGTCTTTACCTTAAAAAATGGCTCAGATATAGCAGTTTCAATTTCTATTGTGGGTGACATTTTGAAAAATCTGATTTTTTGCATGCGACAGCACTTCTATATATTAACCGATTCCGATGTGAGTGAGCATGTGCAGAGCAATTACTAAGGTCTCGACCAAGTTCACTGCTTAGCCTCATCCACCATGTTGTCTTAAAATGACAGGCACTTTAAGAAACTGCCGAATTTGACAGCCAAATATAAGTTACTTTAAAGAAAAGCAGCTTGGATAAAGCTGACTAATTTCGCGAAATTCTCATTCATTATATTGATAAAAATTAGTATTGAATCTCCTATATTCGGTTTCCACTAAATTGAGCTTCGTGTGTTTGCATGATATAAGTTGGCTTTTTTAAAATAAGGATTATGAAAGCTACCTCTTCCTCCCGGCACTGGCCTAAAGGACTTTATTTTTCTAAATCCTTTAAAATTTAACGAAAGTACATGATAAGAAATATACTGTTATGGACTTCAGTAATAGGTAATAAAAAAGAACGAACGTATTTGAAAAAAAAAAACTATTTACATATCGTTTCTATTTGCTTATTATTTTATTTTTATATTATAATAAATTCTATGCTTATAAATAATGAAATTCAACCATTGCATAACTTATTTTTATTTACCCACTTATTTTTATTAACTTGAATCAAAAACTTCTAAAATTAGCCTTTCTTTTTTAAATACGATGTATATAAAGTTGACAAGCAATTATTTCCTTGATTTAATTTTTCTATCGTTTAAAACAATAAAGAATGCAAGAAAAATGGAAAAATATGTAATTATACACTTATATAATTTATTCGCATAAGCAGTTATAAATAAATATAATGTAAGATGTTCTTAGGTGGGAAAAATTATTTAGAATATTAATATTTATTTATTATTTTTAATTGAATAGATAACATGCTTGGAAATAATTATTTTTGTCCTCTCGCAACTATTATTATTTTTTTATTCAGTTCTATGAAACAGCTTCAAATGCCTATCTATGTCGTAGCAACTACTTAATATCTAATTTTCAATTACAAAGTATTTGAAAACTGACCAGCATTTTTGCTATATCGTTTATTTTTATTAGCCCCTCGTATGCTATTTTTTTCTCCTAGCCATTAAAATGTCGTCTCCAAAAAATAACGTTCCGTTGTATAAGCCAGCCGTTAAACAAAGCAGATGTATCCTTGTACGATTAAATACTCTACAGCATTTTTTCTAAACTTCTAAGCATCGCACATTTTCCATTTTTAAATCGTCGTATTGGGGAAAAAATGTTCTTTTAAATGCAATTTGTTTGAAAACTGCATCTCATTTTAGTTTTGAAATAATAATTTTTTTTGTAGTTTCTAGTACCATTTGTTTCATTTTGGCGACTCAAATACTCCCTTTCTGTAAAAAGTAAAGGAAAAATAGTTGGAAAATATTTTCCCATAACAACTTAAAAATGTAATTAAAAAACGTGCTGTTTTGAAAAAATATAAAAATGAATGATTTCTGATAAAACATGGAGCTATTATAAACCAAAATTAATTTTAAGTATTTACATTAATGTTACAAATAAATGAAGGCATTTGAATCATTAGATAGCCGATTTTTTTTGTCGAGTTTCTTGAATGACGACATCTCTTTTTTGAATTTTTGTATTATTCAGCGACAGACGTCCTATGAGTAACTTTACTGTAGATTTTGTTTAAGACAGGATCGTAAATGAAGAATTTTTTAGCGGATGCGGATGACGTCATTTTATATAAAATAAAAGAGAGTGTTTTGAGTCTTAAAATAGAAATATGTTTCGTACTATCTATATTTATATTCATATATTTCGTTTTTCATCGGAGGCGACACTAAATTCTGAAAAAAACAGAATTTCTGTTTTCAATTTTTTTATATGTTTTCTTTTACCTTACAATTGTGTTTGTTCGTATAAGATATAAGTTTGTATAAGTTATATAATCTTGCGACACATTTTCACACACTTTCTTTTGAAGTATAGTTTTGAAATTTGGAATATATATGTATTCCTGAAGGCAATACATAAATTGGACATTGATTTTTTAAACTTCATGCCCTAAGTGAGGCAACACTCGGCAAATTTAAACTTTTAACAAACCACCATAACTCATAAACCAATGAAAATAAAATATAGAAACTTGACATGCTTCTGGTATAACTAAAATTAGTAAACACATGTTTCGGAATTTTACAAAATTCGACCTCCAAGTAGGAAAAAAGGGGGAGGCGGACTTCCCACAAGCGCACTCCGTTTTCAAAAAACATCGCAAAAACTCTACTTAAATTTAATAGTAACTCAATTATAGTTGGATTTCTTAAAGATAAATCAGAATCGTCTCCAAAATCACTATTCTTTGAAAAGTATTATTGGCAGTGTTATCATAAAAGTGCCAAATTTTGTCCAACTGAGCGAAATGTCGCCAATTTTGGCGACAAAAATAAATTGCTATATATAAGCCAACTCGGCGATGGCTGGCTAATTTGGCGACATTTCATTCAATTCAATTAATCCATTTTTCTAATTTTTTGTGAATTTTAATGAAAGTATGTTTATTTTTTTTTTACATTTATAATTATATTCTTTGAAAAGCATGTACAAATCTGTTAACTATGAAGCAAAAAAAAAAAAAAAAAATATATATATATGCTGGAACTAAAGTAAACAAAAAAGCACCTTTAATATATATGTATATAAACCCAGCTTTTCTACAAATACAAATAAAAAATAATAATAATCATTATTTTTTATGTTTTACTATTTAGAAGGGACGCCTAAAAAACTATTTTGAGTATTAGTATTATTTATTACCCTGCATCGAATAGATAGCATGCTTAGAAATAATTATTCTCGTCTTTTATAACTATTATTTTTTAGTTTTAGTTTTATGAAATTGCTTCAAAAGCCTATGTATATTGTCCACATCCAACCACTTGATATCCCATTTCCAAATACAAAGTGTACGAAAACTGACCAGCATTTACTATGTCGTTTCTTTATTTTTTTCTTTCAAAAGCGTTTACAAATCTTCCAGCAATAAAATAAATATGAAAATTTGCTGGTACAAAAATAAACAAAATGACACCTTTAATATATATATAAACTAACGTCGCTATAAATACAGAAAAAAAAATAGATCGTTATTTTTTATGTTTTACCATTGAAAAGAGACGGTAAAAACTTCTTTCTATAAATAAAATACAGTTAGTGAAAGTTGAAGAGAAGCATCATTATTACCAAATCAGGAAAGTACATTACATTTTCCAAAATCTCTAAATGTTTTCTTTTTTCAGAAATAGTAACAAATCACTTGTCCACGTTTCAAGGTACTTATCTCTTTTCTACGTGACTTTCTATTAAAATGACTTCCGTTTCACATTCTCTGATAAGATCTCGTTTAATTTTATTCCAAGCTAATAATAGCTTTCACGATCTAATAATAGTCACATTTAAAGCTAATTCTACAAATTTAGTTACATAATTGAATGGTTCTCATTGAAAAGCATTCACTTATGTAGCTCAACAATGAGAGGGTAAAAATAAGAATTATTCTGGACAATTTATTAATTAGAAAGGATTTGTCAAGGTAAAATTAGATAAAGTAATTTAATCGTAAAGTATCTTTAGAAAGGTTGAAAGGTGTAATTATGAAGAATTGCAATATGCATAGTATGTAATCATATTTTAAAAAAAATAGTGCATTTAAGCTTTTATTATTTTACATCTTATATCATATGCCAGAATTTCCAATATTTTTTTCTGGCATGTCTTTCAAAGTAATAGGATTAAATTTCTTTAATACTCGGTTACTTGCGAATTACTTGTCAAAATCCACAATAAGGATTTAACAATGGTATGATGTTTAACTATGTTGCATTATAATAAGGTGTTTTGAGAAAAATGTTGAGGGTTACGGGTATATATCTGTATGAAAACGTCTTGTGTGATGTTTATTATACGTTTGCATTCAAACGTTTGGTGTGATGAGTAGAGTATAGTTCTGTATGAAAACCTTTAGTGTGATGTGTATATTTCTGTATCAAAACTTTTAGTGTGATATATGTATTTCTGAATAAAAACGTTTTGTGTGTTGTATGTATTTTTGCATGGATATGTCTTCTCTACTAATTGTTTCTAAAAAATAAGTTGCTACAAGAAATATAATTAGGAAACCATTGCAAATGATTTGATATATCATTAATCGTAAATTAAACTAGTATGTTGTGGCCATCACAAAACTTTCTTCTATATAAATCACGTCAATTAAATAGTAAAATAAATTACATCAATTTATTCATATAAAAGTATACCTGAATTTGAAATTTAATGAAAATTCGTGCATTAGTTATTGAAATAGAGCTGTAGGAGAAATTTTGAAAAATGTAGCATAGCAGTGCCACCTGTTGAGCGATTTGCACCAAAACACAAACAGTACTAATTCATATACCGGAATCTGAAGTTGGATGAAAATCCGTGTATTAGTTCTGGAGCTAAAGCTACTGTGGAAATCACAAAAAATGCAGCACAGCAGCGCCACCTGTTGAGCGATTTACACCAAAAGGTACAAAACATCAATTCATGTCAAGAACTAACTGAATCTGAAATTTGATGAAAATCCGTGCATTAGTTCTGGACATTGAGCTATTGTGGAAGTCGAGAAAAACGCTGCACAGCAGCGCCACCTCTTGAGCGATTTACAGCAAAACATAAACAGCACTAATTCATATCCAGGTATACCTGAATCTGAAGTTTGTTGAAAACCCGAGCATAAGTTCTTGAGGTAGAGCTATCGCGGAAATCACAAAAAATGCAGCATAGCAGCGCCACCTGTTGAGCGATTTACACCACAAGGTGCAAAACGTCAACTCATGTCAAGCACTAACAGAATCTGAAGTTTGATGAAAATCCGTGCATTATTTCTTGAGATAGAGCTATTACGAAAATCGTGTAAATGCTGCAAAATGCAGCATAGCAGCGCCATCTGTTGGGCGATTTGCACCAAAACGTTACCAGCACCAATTCATATCAAGGATTAACTAAATCTGAAGATTGATGAAAATCCGTGCATTAGTTCTTGAGATAGAGCTAGTGCAGAAATCGCGGGAAATGCAGCATAGCAGCGCCACTTGTTGAGCGATTTACACCAAAAACTAATCAGCATCAATTTGTATTAGGGAATAACTTAATATAATTTTTTATTAAATTCCGTGCATTAGTTCTTGAGATAGAGCGCCCACAAAATTTGTGTCACATACACACAGACAGACAGACAGACAGACTCACAGAGTCACAGACAGACATTTTGTAAAAACATGTTTTTTGGAATCTCTGACCCCTAAAACGTGTAAATCCGTCGAAAACCGAAAGTCTAAAATTTTCATGAATCCAATACTTTCTTCTTGTAAAGATAGAAGAACGTAAAAATTCAGAGAAAAAAGACTGTAGCTTTTGACAGATAACTGTTTTTTAAATTTTTAGATAATTTTTTTTTTTTTTTTTTTTTTTTTATGTGTGCATGATTTTGTATGTTTCAACATTAAGTTATTTCAAAGAATCTCAACCAAAATTATAGGACATTCTGATTTTCGAAGAATTTTTATTTTAAATCTCTATTTATTAAGTTTCAGTCAGATCAGCTTAACGGAACACTTTTTTATTTGTGATAGGTGTTCACCTGTGTGTTCCTTATTTACTTCATTTGTCAATAAAGTTTTGTAGTATGTATTGTTCTTTTGTAACTAAGTTTACTGAATTGTCACTTACGAAATGTAAGTATCTATGTTCTCATAATTGTAAGTTGTATGATGTCTGAAGACTGCACTGATAAGTATTTTGAAATATCTCATAAATAATTGAAATAAAAATTTGAAGAATTTTTTTTCAATTTAGAAAGAACACACGTAAGAAATATATATATACTAGGGGGCTCTGCTCCCTGCAAGCTACGCTCGCCAACCCCCATTCAGACACCGCAGAATCTAAAAATCTAAAAATCTAATGGGTTTTTAAAATATTAGAGAAGATTAAATTATACTGAAAAAGGTGTGCAGATCTCCCTGTAAACGGGGTTCCATTCAATTCCCTTTGATTGCAAAAATTTAACGGAGAATCAGTTGCTGTTAAGACATCCAATGGTTGTTTTCGTTTTTGATTAAAGAGGATCAGTTAAACATTTGAAAAGAAGCTAAAATAAAATGAATTAAGTATTCAGAGTCTTTGTCAACCGATATTTTAAAACAATCTCTATAACAATAGCCTAAATCATGTGACTATCATCAACAGTTCCGGGCGGAACACTTCGCTTTTTATACTCTAGGTGCCATTTTGATACTTTAATGTTATCCAGGCACAGGTAATAAGTCGCCAAATATTATTCTATCCCCATCATTTCATCTATATTATAATAGTTCAAGTCATCAAATGTCATAAACAAATACGATCTCGTCCCTTCGCCTTTCATATGAAGGTTTGGAACAAATATCATATACATATTGGCGCGATTTTTTTCCAACGCCAATTTGGGGAACGCATTAACAGCATAAACAACAACATCCGGCTTACCATATCAAGCAAAATAACGATATTTTGGCGCCAGTTAAGTACCTGTTGCGTATATGACATTGGCGTCAGAAAAAAATCGCGCCAATATGGGGCCGTATGTGACATCTGTGCCGAAAGAAAGAAAAGTCGGGTGCAAATCTCGCCAATATCTTTTTTTCAATTCGCCAGTTAGCATTTTTTTTATTGTTCGAGTGGTAAATTAAAACATTGATTTGAAGTTGAAATTAAATGTCATGGTTTGTTACATAATTTAATATTTCGCCAGATGTCATATACGCACCGCATGTTTGGCATGATTTTTTTTTTTTTTTTTTTTTTTTTTTTTTTTTTTTACGAAAATTTGACGAAAACCCCGTTTTCGAATACCAGTTACATATGTATTTTTGGTACTACTTACTTATCCCGTCGACAAAAAATCTATCACCAAACTATAAGATTAAATGCCAATAATGGTTGATGGTAAATGTCACATTCACTTGACTTTTAGCAAGTTACACGTGTTTACGTCATCAAGTGATTTTTATTTCGAAGTTTTATTTTTATATTTATTAATGTTATACTAATTTATTTGTTCTTTCGTTATTTAAAATAAAAATTTTGTCAATCTGTACAATTTGGCGAGTGGTTTTGCGATTTATATAATTTGCGAAATTGGGTCACGGAATAACTACTACATTGTACCGTATTTTTTAATTATTTTCTATTATTTCCAAAAGGAAATAGCAAAAAAATAATTAATTACTATAGAACAAATTAATTTATATAAATTTAAAAAAGAAATAAAAGTAAATATATATTTATTATTAAATAAACAACAATAGCCGGGTTACCATGTCTATTAAAATAATACCATTTGTGCGCCAATTAGGTACCCCGGTGCGTATATGACATCTGTGCCTAATATTTTTCTTTTCGTTTTGTTTAAAAAAAAAAAAAAGAAGTGAAAGCCATCAATTTAAATGTTTCATTTTTAAATGAAAGTTTTGTATTTAATAAAATGATAACGAAATGCAAAAAAAGCATTGTTCTTAGCATAGATTTAAAGGAGGCCAAACTGTCGCCAAATTAATTTAAAATAGTAACCTTTTCTGAATTATGAAAAAAAAATTTCTGTTATGATTAAAATTTGAGTTGCCATCATTAGGAAAAATGTATTTGAAATTAGAAAAAAATTAATATTTCGAAAACTAATTGGAATTTAAAAATTCTAATACCAGTTTTGAAATTTGTGGATCAACACGGATTTTTGGTGTTAATTTCATCGCAAAGTATTCCATATTTTAGGAGAAATCGCCGTGAAACAAAGTCAGTTGTTTAATCAGTCGATTCAAAGAATCGATACATTTCAGGCGTTTCATATTCGTTTCATAAATTCGTTTCATTAGGATTTTATATATACGAGGTGGACCCCGTCGAATTTCGACGAACGAAAATGTTTACAAAGAAACTGTTGCATAAAATTTATAATACATCGACAACAATAATTACAATACAAAATCCATCCCAAACACATTTTAACCTAAGATTAACAAAATGTTTTTTCATAAACTTCAACTGTTAAAATTATTGAAAAATTAAACTTTATTCATATACGTAATAAGTAACATATAATCAAGTAATTTTGATTAAGTTATCAATTAATGCTTGGTATTTACTCAGTGAAAAATCAGCTAAAATGATTTCACCTTGACATAATCATAGAATCATAGAATCCCCCCCCCCCCCAGTTAAATCTAAACCGAATCAAGTCATTTTCCACGTTTCACATCCATACTAACCATTTAAAAACATACTAACAGGTTATTAATAAATATATTTTCAATCTTGAAGTCACGTTTGTCAACTATTACAAATTTCCATGTGAAAATTCCCACTCGTGATTTGAGGTCTTAGTATAATCTCTGTACCTGGGCGTAAAAATTCCAGAATTTTATAACTTTTAGGCGTATTCAAGGAAGTATCTCGATTTATCAAATAAAATTATCGGTTTCTTTTAAATATGACGTCATTTTCAGTCGCTGAAATATTTTGCCTATTGTCTCAAACCCAATATCAGCGGAATGAAAAAATAGTGAAATATAACAGCATCATAAGGGAAATTGTGCCTTTTTTTTAAAGCGCAAAGTCATTTTCTGTTCAAATTTTTAAAAAAGATATTTTTAATTGTAATGAGAAAATGGCATCAGTAAGAATATAATCAATAAAGATAACGAAACCACATTTAACAGAAATGAAGTACTTCAGTTGCCACGATTAGAAAATTGGTATTAAAAACTATAAAAAAATTAATATCTGAAAAATAAATTGAGATACAGCTTTCAAATAAATTGCATTTAAAAGTACATTTTTTCTGTATAAGACGGTGTAAAAATTTAAAAGGTGAGATGTTTAGAAGTTTAAAAATTTTCAGTAGCGAAAATTGCAAAACTGAAATTTCAGCTCAAATTTCAAAGTGTTGCCATTCGCAGAATGACGTATGCGTTACGCACAGATATGTTTGTCCTTTATAATATAGATAGGGTAGATATTTTAGTTATTATTGCTTTGTTAACAACTTCAGACTACAACTAATTTTCAGATAATTCCTGATGATGGTGTGTTTTTGCAATGTCTATGATTATTAAATTAATAAAGATTTTGTTTTTGTCTTTCCAGATTTGTCAATAGTATAAAAAATAATTGTATGACGCAAACATTATAATATAAAACATATTTGGGCATTGAGTGTTAATTGATAATCCTAGTCTTATCCCTTAACACAGCAAGCATCATCAGAGCACCTATTTATCATTTCTGTGGCTCAGCTGCTAGTATAGTGGTTAAAGCACTGGAAATTGGACAAAAAGTTGCTCTTCGATTCCCAATCAGGCATGGATGTTTGTACTGGGCTGGATTCCCCTTTAAACAAAGGCACCTGTCTATTTAGCTTTCTTGTGAAAAAGATGATCCTGGCGTCAATAATGGATGTTTGAAGATGTTAGTATTCCATTTTAAACGGAGGTCAATGCCGCTTTACCCCTCGTAGGAAAAAGATGATCCTGGCGCAAGTAATCAACAATCATTTCTGCCCTTTCTTGCTGTCTCTATATTGTATTTTTTAGAAACATACGTATTATATTTTTAAAATATATTTCAGGAAAACGTTTTATATTTGATGAACTCCTTGTGGTAATGGGAAGTTACTCATCATAAGCTTATAGTGCAAAATGATAAATTGAAAAACCATACTCGTCAAATGAGTAAAGTTATATAAAATATTTCGTCACCGATAAAATTCGCACAGATTCTAATTGAAAATAAATTTAATTCCATCCAAATCAATAGTATATTTTAAACAAATATAACACACATACATATGTATCAGTGGCGTGGCGTGAAAATTTTCGGTGGTCATCGCAATTATTTAAGTTTGTGGTGAAAAATTATTAACTCTAAAATTCAATGGTTGAATGTTCAAAAAAGAAACTTTAAATCTTACCGTCACTTATACATGAACTCCAAATGTTCTGCTAAAACTGGATCGTAGAGTTTTAAAAGCTTATTAAGAGTTTTAAAATATTGCTTGGTCATCGCCGCATCCAGCGATGACAGGACGCCACGCCACTGATATGTATATATATATATGTGTGTCTGTGTGTGTGGAAAAAATTATGAAAAAAATTGTGAGTTTGATAATTCCCCCCATTTTTTGGTTTCTTTTTCTCTTCTTCACCGGTAGATGTCGCTACTTGTCCATCCAGTCGCTTCCACTGCTTCTCTCTCATTGGTTGTTTTGGCGTCTTCGCTACCCGCATAGGGTATATAAGCCAGCGCGTCTCTGTCTATCATTTTGCTCAGCCTTGCTTTTTCCAGCACGCTGTTCCTTTTTCCCTACCTTGCACTGAAGAAGAATCTGGCTAGTAGGTTTGAATCAGCTGTTTGCTGCTTTTCATATATTATTTGTGCATTTTAAATGTTGGTTTTTCTGCTTTTTAATATTGTTGCACAAAGGCTTTATTTGCTATTTTTAAGTTTGATATTTGTTTGGAAAGAGGGGTGGTTGAAGGTATAAGAAAAAGGAATCAGGTATAATACCAGATTTATTTATAATAGTGATTTAATTTGTAAGGTTTATGATGGAGGTGAAGGTAGAGATATCGAAGTAAAATATAAAACTAGAACGTTCTATAACACAAACTTGAAAAGGGAGATGAGTTTCATTATTCTTAAATTAAGAAAATGTAGTGATAAACGATGTAAAAAATGCCCGAGTGTGGGCCCAGAGTATAACATTATGGAGGACATTAGGTATTTAAAAGTATGTAAGGTATACGTAGTAGGATTCAAAAGTTCCCGGACTGACTCTATAACTATAAAAATATTACCAATTACATTGCTGAAACACATCTGCCTTCGAAATAAGACCCTTGAGCAACAACACACATTTGCTTTCGCTTGTAAAGTTCATCGAAGCTCTTCTGGAATCCATTTTTAGCCATGTCCTTTAATCCAGCCTGCGATGTACTTTTTACTTCATCTGAAGTTTGAAATCGACGACCATGCATGTTAAGCGCAGACCAAAAGGCAATTCGAATTGAAGTGGTGGGAGGCTTGTTGACAAAGATCCTTCCCTACTCGGCAGAATTGTTACTGGAGACTGGAAATGGTGTTTTTTATACGATCCGCAATCCAAGAGAGCATCAGCAACTTGGAAAGCAGCACGGAAGAAGAAATTCCGCCAAGATCGCTCTAGAGGAAAGGTCATGTTAAAGGTATTCTTCGATATACAGGGCACTGTGCATCTGGAATTTATCCCTGAAGGACGCACTGTCAACAAAGAACTCTATGTAGACATCCTGTGTCGATTACGTGAGTCGGTCCGGAAGAAGAGGCCAAAATTGTGGGCTGAGCAGTTATGGGTGCTTTTGCATCACAACGTTCCTGCACACCGATCCCTAGTCGTCGGTGACTTCCTTACGAAAACGAAAACAACTGTTTTACCACATCCTCCTTACTCCCCTGATCTCTGAACCTGCGACTTTAGCCTGTTTCCTGAACTGCACGTCACTTGCAGGGTCGCCAGTTTCAATCTTCAGATGAAGTTAAAAGTGCATCGCAGGCATGGCGGGACATGGCTAAAAATGGACATGGCTAAAAATGGATTCCAGAAGTGCTTCGATGACCTTTACAGCCGATGGCAAAAGTGTGTTGTTGCGCAAGGATCTTATTTCGAAGGCGGGTGTGTTTCAACAATGAAATTGGTAATATTTTTAAAGTTATAGAGTCAGTCCGGGAACTTTTGAATCCTACCTCGTACAACAATGTTTATAAACTTAGTTTCAGGATATGTGGAATGTCATATATAGTACAAACTTCTGACCAGATTAACAAGCGTTTTAACAACCATAAGTCAGGCATCAGAAAATGCAAAACTAATAAAGAAGAACAAGAGATTGAAATTAGACATTTCAAAAAGCATGGTATTTAAAATATAGAATTAAAGATTTTCCCTAACAAAAGGGAAAGATTGATAATTGAAATTGACATGATGATTAAATGCGGTACTGTGTAGCCTTACCGGTTAAATGTTATGTTCAATGGAACTAAGGTTATGAAAAAATTAAGGACCATATTATTGGATGTTTCCATATACGAACGTATTGAACATACCACGAATTTAAAATTTATTAATGAGATAGATCATAAAGTATTTGCAAAGGGATATGATAATATAGATGAAATTAAATGTTCAATTCTTAAGAGTGATTTTGATGGAATAGTAAGAAATATAAAATTTATTATATTTAATGTGAAAAAACGTTTTATAGGTGATTTATTGAACTTATTGTACTTACATAAGAGAAATTATAATATAGATTTGGCTTTGGATATTTTGAGGTTAAGGATTAGATCACAACATTTGGAGGAATATCTGGGGAGATGCAATAACAAAAATAGATTAGTTAATAGAATGTATTTTGTAATGAATTACATAGAAATTAAAAACGTGGTATAAATATGGGTAAGGTATTGAATAAATACAATGATTATCTTCCAGATATGGACATAGAAATTGTCAAGGTTTTTAGATACGATAAAACTTTAGGTCGTATGGTTTTTAACTATAATAATTTTGCAAAAGAAATAGGTAGAAACAATGATAATAATTTTGGTCATTGTCATGATCCAAGTTGTAGTGATGTGGATAACGGTCACGTATTGACTGGAAATTTAATTATTGTTGAAGGCAAAACATTGAGGAATTACATGCAATATGGTACAAAATTTTGTGTAAAAAGATTAAACACTAAGGATTTTATAAAAAACGAATAAAAATCAACGTTGACATGTTTGTACATAAACTAATGAACAAATTTTGTTTACCAGAAATAACTGATCTGGAATGGAAACATAATGTATTGAAGGATTTGAGTTCAATTTACTGCGGTAAAACGGGGGGGGGGGGGATTTCGATAGAAGTTTATAAATTATTAAAAGATTCTATTAAGGATTTACAAAGTAATTTTGTTGTAATATATATAGATAAGACTAATACAAATTTTGCAATTATTTGTAAAAAACTATATAGTAACCAACTAAGACAGTGTTATAATAATAAACATAATTATAGGTTGTTAAATACCAATGTAAAAGAGATAGAGAGTAGAATTGGTGATTTTTACAAAAGGTTAAAATACACACAACGTAGTAAGGAATTACCTTATATGGTTTTCGTTTCTAAATTTTATAAGGACCCCGTCGCCTTTCGTACAATTACACGTGGTTTTGGCACTTATTTAGACGTTGCTAATAAAAAGTTTTTGGATATTTTGCAGAGTTTATTTCAAGTGGTGTTAAAGCAAAGTAACACATGTATAATAAAAAATTGTTTTGAGTTACTTAATGGATTGAAAAGATTTAGTAATATAAAAGGTTTATATGTTTATGATTTTGAAGATTTATACTATAGTATTGATTTAACTGATCTTAAAAAGAAATTTTTTGATTTTTTTTAAGCGGTACAATACTTTGGGTAAAGATTTGGATCATTAAAAAAAATTATTTAATTTTGTAGTTAATGAAAATTATTTATTCGATGGTAAGCATGTGTTTCAACAGATAAGGGGTATACCTATGGGGGGTAGTTGCAGCTCGGTACTTTCAGATATACAATTGTTTTTATACTAGGTTAATGAAACATTAAAAAAGAATTTTTTAAGTTTTTCATATGTTGATGATGTTTTGTAGGCAAGGATTAACGATTCCAATAGCGAATTAAATATAGATTATTATCCCCAAGGTTTGACATTAAAGAAAACTCCATATGACGAAAAACATGTAAATTATTTATACCTTACTATCGACATCGATAGGGGTGCCTTGAGTTATATTTATGATAAGAGAAAGGATTACAACTTTGAAACTATAAATATATTAAATTTTAATTCCAATGTACATATTTCTATTTTCAGAAATATATTATCAATAGTTTAATAAGGATAGCAAAGTTAAATTCTAAACATAATTGTATAATGAGTGACATTATAGATCTCTATCATAATGAAATGGTTCAGAATTATACTATTTGTTTGTCAAATAATTTGACAGCCAATTTCGTCAAAGATAAAGCTTATCGTGATGCTCTCCTTTTGGCGATTAAAAAGATCGCCAAATAATTCTCGGTTTTGTAAGGAGCCGTCTGGCTGTGTCGTTCTTTTCAACTTGGGTTAATGCTTTCTATGGTCAGTTTGGTTGCGACAGGCATGGGGGAAGTTTCATGAGTAATTACCGGTATAACCCAGCAGGCAATTCTTTAGCCTTGCAGCCTGTCTCTAATGGTAGTGATCTTTTTGTTTATAGTTTTGTTAGTATAAATTTTCCATGGTTATTTTGTTAATTTTTCTCTGTTGATAAGGAGTTTTGGGATTAGATATATAGTATGTGGATTTGGCGTTATATATATACCCTATATATAAAATCCTAATGAAACGAATTTATGAAACGATTCTTTGAAACGACTGAATAAACAACTGATTATGTTTCACGGCGATTTCTCCTAAAATATGGAATATTTTGCGATGTAATTAACACCAAAAATCCGTATTGATCCGATTAGATAAACTGGTATTAGAATTTTCAAATTCGAGTTAGTTTTCGAAATATTAATTTTTATCTAATTTTAAATACTTTTCTCTAATGATGGCATCTCAAATTTTAATCATAACAGATACATTTTTTTTTCATATTTTAGAAAAGGTTATTATTTTAAACTAATTTGGCGACCAGTTTGGCCTCTCTTAAATGTATGCTAAGAAATGGATCATGTTACTTTTATTCATATTTCTATTTGTATTTTATTATCATTTTATTTAATACAAAACTTCCATTTAAAATGGAAACGTTTAAAATAAATGGCTTTCACTTCTTTCTTTCTTTCTTTTTTTTTTTTTTAAACGAAACGAAAAGAAAAATATTAGGCACAGATTTCATATACGCGACGGGGTACCTAATTGGCGCCAAAATGGCGTTATTTTGCCTGACATGATAACACGGCTATTGTTGCTTATTTATTAATAAATGTTTATTTGAATTTATTTTCTTTTTACTTACAAAAACTGTTATAAATTGCTTTGTTGTATAGTTATTAATTAAACTTTTTTCTATTTATTGTTATTTCATTATTGGCATATATCTTATAGTTTGGCGACAGATTTTTGGTCAATGGGATAACCAAGTAGCACCGTTTTAATTTACCAATCGAAAAATAAAAAAGTGCTAACTGGCGAGTTAAAAAAAAAAGCTATTGGTAATATTTGCACCCGGCTAACATAAATGTACCAGGAATTCTTTGCGATCATGGCAACTTTTATGTAGTTTTATTCGAAAAAATAATTTTGATTCTTTAATCAAAATGGAAACATTTTTTATGAAAAGCGAAGGCATCAGCCCGTTGTTTGTGGCAGTTACATGAGTTGGACTATTATTATATAAATGAAATAATTGCGATAGAATAATATTTGGCGACTTATCACACCTGTGGCTGGCTAACATTAAAGCACCAAAATGGCCGCCTGGAATATAAAAGCGAAGGGATCCGCCTTTAAATGTTGATGATAGTCACATGACGTACGCTATTATTATAGAGATTGTTTTCAATTCTAAAAACAGCGCAAAGAATAATATTTCCTTACGATTAAAAATTTAATTTCACGTGATTATTGAAAACAGAAAAAAAAACTTTAAAATTACTATTTAATGAGTACATGTTAAAAGCAGGAGAATATTGAAAACTGTATTTACAGGTGAATATTAAAAGAGAAAGGACACTTAAAAATAATAAATACATTAATATGCGTTTAACCTTTTCACGGGCAATTCTACTTCTTCTATTCGTAAAATCTTGAAATCAGTGAATGGCACCAGAATTTAGAAACAAATTTCGAAATACAAAAATGCTTTTGTTCACTTACTTGATCACTCTACCAGGGAGCCAGCCAAATAATGGCAAAGGCCCCGAATCCCAGGCAGAAAAACGTCCTCCACCAACTAATGCAACTCCAGCCGCCGAAACAGAGCCGGAAACAGCAACAAATAATAAAACTAAAAAGTCACAAAAATATGGCACATTCTGCCTAGCAAATAAAATGCAAAAATTAAAGTCATGTACAAGTTTTAACATATGACTGTAACCCTAGTTACTATAAAATAAAAATAAAACTAAAACTAAGACTGAAAGAAACTGAAAACAAAATTGTAAGTTATTTTCAGATACAAATGACTGTATAAATATAGGGGAGACTAGGGACGGTTGACCCACTTTTTACAATATGATTTTTAACTTTTTAAATATTGAACGTAGAATAAAGTTTTATATATCATTTTATTCATTATACAATCAGTTATCAAAATATAATTGCTACATAAGTGTAATATATAAGAAATTTGAAAAATGATTGATTTTAATCATGAGAAAATAATAGGTCAAAGCTCCCCACATACGGGAGGCTTGACCCACTTTGTTTTACATTGAAATATTTGTGAAGAGAAATAAAATCAGATTAAAAAAAGGTAAAATAACTTTATGCTACATGATTTAGTTATCATAAAAAAAAAACATTTTTGAAAATATGAGGCTTCAACAAACCTGTTTAGGCGCAATCGCATGTCAGAGGAGGAAAATTTTGTTTTATGTACGATTTTGTCGGAGCAGGTATAATTCTACAACAGGGAAAATGAAATTTTATTATTTAAGACATTATTCCGTTAGAGACAGGTTCCGTTTTCATAGGGTTTCATACATTATTAAGTCCGGTAGAAGCAACTGTCGCGCTTTTTATTTGTCTCCTTGCCCTACTTTCTGTTCAATGCGATCTGACAACTCTAGTTATCACATAGTCTGGCCTCATCTCACTCTATACACAGTGTTGAAATTTCTCCACATACCTTCCAATAGTTTTTCGATTCTTGCTATGTTCTTTTTCAGCCGCATGAGTACTTAACTTATCATTAACATCTTTTAACCCTTTCAGAGGCAAAACACTTTCAGTACTAAAATATTGAAATAAATGACTTACACCGGAATATACGAACAAGTTTATTTGCAAATACGAAACAGGCTATATTTCACATACATATTAAATTGAAAAGATTTTATCAAAATTCTGATGCCATTGTGGAATTTGGGAATTAAAATAAAGTGGTTTCATAAACATACCACTGCCCCTGAAACGGTTAAGACTGCTGATTTCGTACTTTCTAGTATTTTCCACTGTTTCTATTTGCCTATTGTAAGTAATATTTAAATGGAAAAAAGTTCCTATCAACTTTCCTATTTAAATTTCATTAATTTTTTCGGGCGGTACAAATAGCAATTTTTTACATCTTTCTTTAATCAGTTTTAAACGTTTTCTTTTTCATCATCCCATTTTACTGTACCTTTGCAGAATAAATTTACATTCATTTTCATATATAACCATTAATCTTTCCTTATGCACAGTATATAATAAAAAGATTTCCAAAACCCCTTAATTAACACATAGCCGACGGGCAGTTTTTATCAAATCTGAATTTTAAAACAGTAGAAGCTCCTCCCTGTTCTGAAAGTCCTTTGTAAATTGGTGTTCTAGATAGGTTTCCCAAGTTTATGCATCGGTAAATATCTTTCAATCAATGGTCTTAAGAAAAAATCTCTTACATTCTAAAAAAATATAGACAACATGATATAAATTCATTTTTTGTAACATAGAAGCCACGCCCTTTGTCAATGATGTTTTTTGAATGAAAAAGAGAATTCTCGTTTCCCGCCGTGAATATGTTAAAGAAGCCTTGAACATGTGGTCAACCCTCCCTCACATTGACTGGGGCAAGCCTCCCCACATAGCCCTTTTCTAAAGAATAGCACATTGTTATATGAATCCTAACTTACTGTATAATATTTAGGCCTGGAATGAAAGCTCGATATTTCTGCATTACTTAAAACCTACTTACTTAAACTCCTCTGATATATTGTATTTGAAAAAAGCTTACAAAATATTTCTAAAAAACACAACTTTTAGGTTGAAAACGCCCCACAATTGATTTTATCCACACCTATCTTAATTGTCTGTATGAAACAGAGACTGTTGTTTGGGCATTCCGGTAGCTTTGGTTGTCACCTATTGATAAAACTCTGAAATTCTTTTAAATATGAAAACTGATGGGTGGGTCAAGCTTCCCGTATGGTCAACCCTCCCTAGTCTCCCCTATCTTAAAACTAAGTACGATTTACACTAATAAGCAAGACAATATAAAACATTAAGCCAATAAAACAGACATTTTAGTTCAATTCGAGTTACAAAAGACCATCAGACCCTGAAAGTCCAGAAACAACACAAAAATGCGTGAAGGCAGAAATATTAGCAAAGCACTATGTGGATAACAGTCCGGCAAAAGTCCACCAAAAATTCTTTAATTACACCAAAATATTCAAAATCTGTACTTTATGAATGAATACAATTTATTCAGTTCATCATAAATAACTATCAGTTTACAGAGAACATTTTGCAAATTCCAAGACAGAGTTCTATTTCGCACAAAGTTAAAGAACAGAGGCATCAGAGGACATTTGCCGAAAATAAAATGCTTAACGTCGCCGACGTTACCGCAATCAAACTTGTTCACTTAATTAATAAAATGAAAATATTCGTCCCAATATTCTGGTGCCAATGTGGCATTTGAGAATTAAAATTAAGTGGTCCAAAAATGAACCCCCGCCCTTGAAGGGGTTAAAGCAGCAAACTTTAGTAATTGTAGTGAATTGTATTATGTCAATCATTTTATAACGTTGTTAAAAAATACCGGGAGACAAAGACTCTGTTTACTTAATTCATTTTATTTTAGCTTCTTTTCAAATATTTAACTGATCTTCGTTAACCAAACAAGAAAACAACCATTCATGTCTTAACAGCAACTGATTCTGCCTTAAATTTTTGCAGTCAAAGGGAATTGAATGGAAACCCGTTTACAGGGAGATCGCTACAGGTTTTTTCAGTGTAATTCAATATTCAATAATCTTTTTAAAGCCGATCGGATTAGCGTGCTTTTAGATTCTGCAGTGTCTGAACGGGGGTTAGCGAGCGTAGCTTGTAGGGGGCACAGTCTCCTAGTATATATATATATATATATATATATATATATATATATATATATATATATACATATATATATATAATAAAATATATGAATCATTAAATGAAACATGTTTTATTTGATGAAAACTAATACATTTTATACATAAATTTTCGTGATGAAATCTTGATTACACAATAAAAATATAGCATAATTTCGGTTAATATTTCTGGATATTTTCTTGTAACAATTTCATACAATAAGTCACATGAGATAAGGGGCGAAGCAATCCTAAATTTTGCAAATATGGCAAAGGTTAAAAAATTGCTTCAGATGCTAGAAAGGTAATAACAAAGGTTGTATTTAAAAAATATTTTAAATATATGTGAAGTATCAGCATTTTAAGAAAAATATATTCATCTTCTTTAATTTTAGCAATCAAGTAACAAATTGAAAATTGAAATGAAAATATTGTTTAATAATTTTCAGCACAATTTTAAATTTAAGTTACCAAATGTTTCAATTTATTATAAAGGGATAAATCTAATTTACGTGATTTTCAGAATTGTTTTATTTGCTTATTTAGTTATTTGTAAATCAATATTTTTTAAATAATTTAATTGAAAAGTTTATTAGGGTTCCGTACTTAAAAAGTAAAAACGGAACCATTATAAGATCACTCCTGTGTCTGCCCGTCTGTCACAGCCATTTTACTCGTAAACTATGGAACGTGGAAAGTTCAAATTCGGGGAAGTAATAAAGACCATTGACCCACATATTTTCAGATTAATAAACATTCATAAAGATATTTAGTAAAAATGTAGAGGGGGGAGGGGCAAATTATGCTACTTGAAAAAAAATCTTTTCTTTGTATATCATGTGGGGTATCCCGTGAAAGCTTTCGTAACGCTGAACTTAAAAATACATTCCTTTTAATTTTAGGTATTATATTTTAAAAAATATTGTCGAAAATGTAACGCAAAAATATGTTCCCCACCATCTAATTTCGAAACTACTGAAACTAAAATTATGAAAAAATTAGAGGTTGTAGATGTTAATATAAACCTTGCCGGAAAATTATAGCGATTATCCTAGGTCACATAGTTTTTGAGAAATTAGCATTTTTCTGTTACACACAAATTTGATTTATGGGCATTCAGAAAGATTGATGAGCATCGCTGGATATACCTATCGTTGCAGAAGTATAAAAGCATTGTTGATAATGATTTTCAAAAAAAAATCATCAGTAATTAGCTGAGATATTAACCCTTAAAGATAGGCCAGTTTGGACATACGGCGTACTCTATGCCTAGTTAACAACTTTTAATGATATGTATATGTAATGTAATGTCCAGTAACAGTATAAAAGCAATAAACGTCAAATTGTTAAAAACATACTAAGTCTCAGTCAGTGGTCTCAGGACTCTAAAAAGTGGAAAAAATGAAAAAAAGACCCTTTTCAACATTTCATGTCTTAAAATGTATATGATTTTAAAACACAATTTTAATGGGGTGAAAGATATAAGTATGTTCTTTCATTTCATGTATTTAAAAATTTTCAAGATACAGAATTAGTATTTATAGGGGGCTCGAAACTGTTAGACTTTAGTCGAACAAAAAATTGGGATAACAGTTTACGTGCCGGATGACAAAATAAATGTTGCAACTAGAATGAAAATTTTGGTGCTTACTTATACTTCAGATTGTAATAATTTCCCTGAACTTAAATAAATTTGTTTTTAAAGCATTTTTATATTTTTAATGCAATGTTGCATTTAGCTAATACAAAATTTTGAAAATTTCAACAGTAAAATCACCTAAAAAAATATTTCTTTGAACAATAAAAAGAAAATTTTAGGTTCAGTTTATACAGACTAACATGAAATATATGTTTGGACAATTTCATGAAAAAATATTCAGAAGTTTTTGAGGTATCCTGGGCGTTATGCCCAAAAAACACCATTTGGAGAAAAATGACTTCAAAGTTTTGGAATCACCGCTTCAGTTGAGCGGGTATAATTTTAAAAGCCATAACTTCTCTTCTAACGGGAATTTTAAAGAAACAATTATATCAAAATATTCAGAAAAGATAGGAGTTTAACGTCTAAAAAAATAAAAATTTCTTAAATTTTGAAGTTTTAAGACTCCAGCGACCACTTAATCGTTTCTGGCGCGGAGTAATTCTATCTATAAACTTATGAAATAACGAACTGACACCAGAATTTAAAAACGAATCTATTAGAAAATGCGAACTTGATTATTTTCACGTACATGATAAAATAAAAATTTAAATTAAGTATTCATGGTGCCGATTGTCTCTTTTGGAATTAAAATTAGGTGTCCTTTTTTTTAATGGCACCGCCCTCGAAAGGTTTAATTAGAATGAATAGCATAAATACTGTAGGATTCGCGATAGTTTGCATTGAGTGTATCTCTCAATACGCCTCGAGTGACTTTAAAAGTTAATTAAACACTTATCTGGAAAAACGCGGCACTGACCAAGGCGGCGTTACAACTTTGAGACCCCTTTCGAAGCGCGCTTAGCACAATGCCAAATTTAAACTTTGAACAAAGGTTTTGTTTTAGCTACGCTGTAGAAATAAAGGTTATTACTACGCTGAATTTAGTTTTATGAAATGCCAAATGAAGTTTAAATAGCACTGCTTTTATTTTCAGTACCGAATTAAGTTCATCATAAACAGATTAGGATAATATTAAAAAAAGAGTTATACGAATAGCAATATTTGATATTCCATATTATTGATATTAGGTTTCCTATCTCTTTGAACTTTCATGGTAGACCCATTTACACTTTTCTAATACACTGCTCAAAACAATTAAAGGATATTGCAGTTTTAGGTGGATTTTGTATCTGGTAAACTGTTTAGCTGATTGATACATGGTCGACAGACATAGTAGGTTATATGAGAATAAATTACACATGTTTGGCAGAAAAAAATTCATTTTATTGCGCATTTGTGTACTAAAGGAAAAAAACACAATTTGTGCATATGAGAAAAAAAGAATAAGAAAAGGTGTTTTCTTCAAAGAAAATCATTTTCAGTAGGGGGTATGGTTTTCACGGGCGGCCAGCAACTTTGAACACCTTTGAGGCATGGACTCAATGAGGCTATTAATGACGAGTTGGGGTATTCTGCCCCACTCTTCCAGAAGAGCTCTTTCCAGTTCTTGGAGAGTTTGTGGGGGTTGTTGGCGGCCAGAAACTCGTCTTCCTAGAGCGTCCCAAACGTGCTCGATTGGATTCATGTCTGGAGAACACGCTGGCCATTCCATTCGAACGATTCCTTCCTCGAAAAGGAAATCCTCCACCAGGTTTGCACGATGTGGCCTGCAGTTATCGTCCATTAAAATGAAGTTATCTCCGATTGCTGCAGCGTAAAGGACTACAATAGGTCTGAGGATCTCATCCCTATATCGGCGACCAGTCAGAGCTCCATCTCGAATGATGTAGAGGTCAGTGCGCCCGTCAATGGAGATGCCACCATACACCAACACTCCTCCACCGCCAAATCTGTCACTTTCGTGCACGAACGCAGGATTATTCCTACTGCCACGGTCCCTCCAGATGAAAATACGCCTATTATCCGGATGCACAGAAAAACGGGACTCGTATGAAAACAGAATATTGCTCCATTCATTTCTCCTCCAGTTGACATGCTCGGTTGCCCACTCCCTGCGGTCGCGACGATGCCTTGATGTTAATCTAACACATAAAATCGGTCGGCGAGCATACGGACCTACAGCATGGAGCCGGTTTCGGACAGTCTGAGTTGAAATCGTGGTGCCTGTAGCCGAGCGAAGGTGTTGTTGGAGAAGAGTAGCGTTCATGGTTCGGTGTCTCCGAGCTGTTAACGCTAAATACCGATCTTCATTGGGCGTTGTTGCCCGTCTACGACCTTGCCCTGGTCTTCGGCCTGCACATCCACTCTCCAAAAAACGGTTCCAGATCCTGGAAATGACACTTTGTGACACTCCAATGGCTTGCGCTACTTCGGCTTGAGTTTGGCCCCCTTCTAACCTAAAAACAATTCTCAAAGCTTCTGAATCTGTCAAATGACTTCGCTGAGACATCGTACTCATCGAAACAAAGCAATCACTGAATTCCGATCATCCTTGTCTTCATTCTCTTTTATCCAGTTGAAAGTCAAATTTCATTCGCTGCCGCTGAAGCGACGTTTTTGACGTCGAACTCAAAATTTGCATACTCCACAGTTTGAAAACCAGAAAAATTTGCATTTGTGATTCTCTTCTTCTATTTTCGGCAAAAAAAATTTCGTTTATATCTTTATTTTATATAAAACTTCAAATATCCTTTAATTGTTTTGAGCAGTGTATATACAGTTATACCCAATCCTACGTTGTATAGTTTTTTTTACAAAATCTTAGTATTCTTTTAGCAACGGTTTTTATAATACCATTAAAAATTCATATATTTATTCTACGGAACCCTCTGTGCGCGAGTAGTACTCGCACTTGACCGTTTATTATTTAAAAAAATAAAGACTGAAATCAGGTATATGAGCAAAACAATTTAAATTTAACACTCAAAAACTTTTTGTTGTCTGGGTAATGTTAAAAATAACTGCTTAAACATGCAAATAAAAAACGGATGTGCGAATAATTCCAATCGAAATTCAATCCTTAGTCACATTATGGTTCATCGTTATAAATGGCCCAATTTTATTTATGGGATCTTGACTTCAAAGATTTCCTTCAAATTGAATCAAACCTAATCGTTTTCTAATGGAAAAGATCCAGGAATGATACTATTTTAACCCATCTATCTTCGGCATTTCAAACTTCAATGGCTGCCTTTTAAAACGTTATTTTCGTTTTGTTTACAAATACTTTTCCTCTTTTATTTACTTTTTAATCTTCGTTCTTTTTCAAACTTCAAGATAAATCGGGTTGATGGATGGCCAGAGATTCACAAGAAGATATTAATGGTTCCTTGAAAATTATTTTACTTTCATGGATAAAAACAGTTTTGTCACAGACAAGGTGAATGATACGAAATCGTTGAAACATTTTCTGTGAAATTTTATGAAAAGAAATGCCTGTCCAATAAATATTTGTTTTGAACTATATTTAAAAACATTAAACTCTTTGTATGACTAACTCAATGATGTAAAAATCTATCGTTAGGAATTGGCAGTGAAAAGATATATTTATAACGATATATTTTCCAAACGATCATGATATACAGTGTCAGAAAAAATGTATTTGAAAGAGAATTGATATGTTTGGTGGTTTTATTTATTTTAATTATAGCAAACTAAATGCATTTAATTTGAGATTCACAAATCAGATAACAAAAAGAAATCGAACGAAAGTTTTATGATGACGAATAAAATTAAAAATTCTCAAGATTTTTAGGTAAAAATATTTCAAAATTTAAGCAAAGTGCTGTACTTTTATAAAATATACTTTGAAAAAAAAAATAAAAAATTTAATATATGACAATTTGGGAATAATCTATAAGTATTTATAATTTATTGTAGTCTTCTTGAATTGCTTCTAAATACATTTCTCAAAACAATGTTCTAAAATTCAAGTTTAATTTTAAAATATTCTTAATCTTTCTATTAAAAAATGACCATACATTCTTAATCTAATTAAAGTCTAGTTACTTAAGAGGTACTTTAAACATTCGAAGAACTTTAAATAATAAATGCTCTATGTTATTCCAGCATTACATGTGAGGTTACTGTCTTGTGGGATCAAGACGTAATATTTGATTCCTAAATTCCGCCCACGTTCAAACAAAATGTTTTCGAAATAGGTCCTAATACTTTATAGCATCAAGAATGCTTTCAAATATTGTAATTTTACCAGTTATTCTACAAGCCTTAGATCTTCAAATCAAAGTACTTCTGTATAGCTGCTAACTATTGCGATTTTTTCTTACCATTATTTTTGAGCAAAAAAATTTATTTTGCCTCAATTTATGATAGTAGTAGGTTATAAAGGAGGAAACAAGCGTCAAAGTTGGCAACTATGCTACTACCATAGAGTTTCACACTTGGAAACACATTTGAAACTTGGAAATCAGAAATTTATTTTTTACAATTCAGATTTCACTTATCCAAACCGAATAAAACAATTTCTGTGTAGATAAATTAATAGCACTAACAAGTAATACTTTCTTAAAATATACTAAAGGGTTGTCACTAAATAGTTTTATTTACAACAGACAATAAATGATTTTCATTGTCCCTCCAACTGCGATAACCTAATTTGTACAAATGATATTTGATAATTAAGGGTGTAAGTCGATTATTAAATAACGAAGTAACATCTTTATCTGAGATTTCTTTGCTAATTAAACATATATTTTTTAAACTGAATTTTGCATGCTGCTGCTGTATCTTTTTTAAATGATAGCAAGTCACACAGTTCTGGTTTGGTTTTCGATCTTTCCAAATGATTGAATTTTTTTTCATTGTAAAAAACAGTATAAACATCAGATTTGATATCGAGTGACATAATATAATCTGGATAAATCAAGATTTCTTACTTGAGGTAAAAAAACAAAAACAACAACTACTAAGTATCACCTAAAAACATTTATTATCTGTACAACACAAATTCACCTAGGTCCTTACTGACACAGATTGTTAGAAGTTTGAAATAACTGCTTCCATAAAAAATGAGATCCTTGCATTACATGTAGAAGACAACAAGCAATGAGAGGTCGTTAAAGCCTGAAAGTTTCATGTTATATTATGATGGATACCGTGAAACAATGAAAGTACATAATAAGAGCAGATATTAATTCTAATGATAATGGGGGAAGACAAAATGAGGTGAAGAAAGAGCAGAAAACATTTCCATAAAACGTTAAGTGACTGTAAGGATAGCTGAATGCATCCCCGAAGGTTAGAAGAAAAAGTTACAAGTGGGATGACACTCAATCGGGAGATGGTTCACAAAGTATAAAACAATTCTTTGGATTCAAGCCGTACAAACTAAAACAATGTGAGGAATTTATTATTTCCCGAAAAGGGCTAAAACTCAAAAATGGATAGCAACAATGAATAACCAATCAACCGATAATCATTGGCAAAAAAAAAAACTGTTTCACTGTTAAGGGGCGCGGTGGACGTTAAAAATTTTATTTTTCTAATTTTCATCATTGAGATATGAAATTTTGTGGAAATATACATTTCACCGTAAGTATATAGAATACCTTTAAAGAAAGTTCCAATCTTATAACTTTAAGATTTTTTTTAATTAAAAATTTAAACCGAAATTTTAAAATGATCCATGCGTTATAAATTTTTAGATATTTCCTCGATTTTGCATTTTAATCACTTAAAACTCTATTACGAACAAATCTGTGCATTGAATTTTTTTATCCCTTGAATAAGTACGTTTTTAGAGATTTTTTTCGGAATTCGATTTCGATTTTCATCAAAATTTTCCCTTTTAATAAGTTAAAAATCAAATGTTAATTTAATTTAACATTTATTTAATTTTTAATAAGTTAATTTTTAATAAGTTAAAAATTAAAAATCTTAATGAAGTCGAATTTTAAAATGGATGAACAGTTTCTCTGTAAGTAATATCGGGATTCATCCTTATCGATATCATGAATTTTGATTAAAAAAAATTATGTCGCAGGGAGCATTTCAAAAAATCTCAAAATGTTGAAAAATCAGTTTTGAGAGAAACAGATTTAAGATATATAAAAAGGCCGAAAAATTGTTTGCGTACAAAATTCAAACGCTTGTAGTTTTTCGGAAAATAATCTCATTTGCATGCGTTTTATTTTACAAATATTTCAAAAGAAACTGGAGAATAATAATAGAGTAGAGCGCCGATTATCCGAACTCCAATTAACCGAACTTCCAATTATCCAAACAAGTTATTTCTCTTTTTTTTTTTTTTTTTTTTTTTTTTTTTTTTTTTTTTTAATTAAACTTCCAGTTACCCAAACAGCCTATTTCTCTCAAAAGAAAAAAAAAATTAACCGAACTCCCAATTATTCATTAACTTGGAATAAAATTTTAAATAAAGAAAAAACTGATAGTGAATCAGAAAATAAGGAATGTAAAAACAATAAAGGAGATGGAAATAATCCTAAGCTATGAAAAAAAAATGAAATTAACGAGTGGTTAAATAGTGAAGTATACGTGATCCTTGATATCAGATTTTAAATGATTTTGACATTGCGGATGAGATTCATGATGAAAAAGAAATTGAAGAAAAGGAAAACGAATTCTCTGAAAATAACCCAAGTCCATCACATAACGAAGCCTTTGAATGTTTGGAAACAGCTATGAAATGTCTCGAACGGCAGAAGAACACTGATCCTACTAATCTAACGGTATTGAAGAAGAATTAGAGATATGGCAGCATTGAAAAGAATGCCTTCGTTCAATCAAGCTATAATCAAAAGCTTTTTTCCTTAAATTATAATCTCTGTAGTTCAGAAAAGGATAAAACGAGGAAAAAATAATGATAAAAATGTAAACAAGAACAGTTTTTTTTTTTTTTTTTTTTTAAGACAAAAAGAAAAAAACTATTTTTAAACATGCCAGAACTAACTGGTACTACCAGTCCTAAGCTTAGATAACGTGTAAAGGTTTTAGTATAGTCAGAAACATCCCTTAATTGTCTGTCCATTTATCCGAACTAGGGTCGGTCCCGACTTGTTCGGATAATTGGCGCTCTACAGCACGGAAAGAACGATTTTGTTAAAACAACAAAAAAATAGTTGTGCCAACCAAATTTTGCTCCCACCAAATATTTTTTGTTGGACTGACAAAATCCTTTTGTTAGTTCAATAAAATTTTATTGAAAGAACAAAATCATTTGATCAGTCGAACCAACATTTGTTCAGTCCAACCAAACATTTTAGCTGGGGCTATATTAACTAAATCTTTTTTTTTCTGAGTGTATGCACAAAATAATTTAGATTTTTGTGTTGATTTCTACTCAAATAAAGATCCACGGTCCCCTTAAATTCGGGCATACTAGATACAACAGTTGAATTCGGTCAAAAGATACTTTTACTTTATTGCCATTCACTAAAAATGGCAAAACCACTAAAACCGTTAAGATTTTGTGTGGGATTTGCTATACTGATTAATCATATCTTATTTTGTTGTTAGAGGGGACAAAAGAACCAATAAACCTATCGTTATATCAAGAGTATTTTTCTTACTTGGTCTAAAGTGGCCTTGGGAAATGAAATAAGTACTCCACACCGAGATTCTACTTAAGGGGGACAAAATTCTTAGTTTTTGAATTTAAATAATAATTATTAAAGATATACATATATTAAGACAGACTTTCAATACAATTAAATACAATAAACCCAATTGGAGTGAAAAATCGAACCTGGAATCGAACCTGGGTCGACAGCATAACGTGCTGTTGCTCTACCGTTAAGCTACCCTGGCCGATGTCCTAGCCTGGCAATTTCTCACTAATAAACCAAGTTGGGGAACATAATAATCTTCTTGGGTTTAAATAATAATCTTCAATATCTTCCTGAATATAACTGCTGTTCTTAAACAAATGCATGAAAATATTGCACAGCATTTATTGTAAAAATTCGTTATATTTTCAGATCATTTCGAGCTTTTATGTTACACGGTGATAACAAATATATTTTTTAATCTAATTTATTTTTGGTCCCACAATTGCCATGTGACTTAAATCTTTACGGGAAAAATATGAGTTCGAACATATTTTTTACATACGCGAAGTTCCTGAACATTTTGTCCAGTATTTTCCTAAACACTAAAAATTATTCATAAAAGGGGGAACGACGACTGAAATAACGCTTTCTTTAAAGTTTATGTAAAATTGTTCTGGTGAAGTACTTAAAATAACAAAACAAGTGATTCTTAGGATTTACAGTCGGTCAAAAGAAAAAGTAGAAAATCCTGTACATTTAAAACTCTAAATTATCACATAAAAAATAGGAATAGCTTCCAAATAGAAATTATGTTCTTCTCCGAATTATGTTTTAAAATTTGAGATTATTGTTCGTCTTCATATATAAATTTTACACAACTCTGAAATTTGCAATACGGATACATAATTTTGACATACTAATATTTGATTTTTATGGCGAATTTTTTATTAGGATACCAAACGGTTATCATGCAGCTTAGTATTTCTGAAGATTTAAAATATGGAACATATACTGTTATATTTATTTATAAAATTTTCAAAACAGATTGCAATGCTGATAGTTTTTTAAGCAATTGCCAAAACCAATAGCGGAATGAGCTGAAATTTTCGATTCCCATATTTGAAGCTTCTAAGAATACAGTTCTGTTAAGAAAAAATATAATTTGCAATTAATATTTCTTTTGAAATTTAATTATTATATATATAGTCAATGCGTGTTTAGAAATGCATATACAAATAGCTCGTTGCTTTGATATGATTATGTTCGAGCTGACAATTTTATCTCAAATGAAATGTCATCATGTGATGAAGGTTTTCATATGTCTCTACAATATATAAAACGCATTCTAGAGTTTTTTTTTCAATTGATGTCAAAATGCAAACCTGGAAGATAGCAGAAAATGAAGGTTTTAATTCACTTACCTCAAAATTAGTTAGAAACATTTTAATTCAAAGCAATATGTGCCAGGAATGCCAGACGAACCTCATGAACACATCCAATACAGACATCACTTTCAGACACAAATCATTCCTGATACCTAATGATTGAATCAAATATTAATTTTATTAATTTAAAAAAGGCTTGTTTCTTCACCATTTATTTCCTTACGAGCTTTTGTGTAATGTGTATCTGTTTTACATCGAAGTTTTTAATTGTTGAAATTTGGGTAATGGTTGAAACATTTTTTTAAAAAGTAAATTAAATATGCTATACTTCCGAAACTGAATCATTCAAAAAATTGAGAATTAGTGTCTCAAGAATACTGAGAAATTCCTTGACAAACAAATTCTTAAATGAGATAATTATGTATCATTGTTTAATTTCAGTATAATTATAATCATAATTGTAGTCTCAGTATAATTACATCTGGTAGCGTTACATGAAATTTATCAACTCTAGAAAATAATAAAAGGATATAATGGAGCATGTGTACCTTCCTTTAATAGAAAAACAGTAATATAATTGACAGTAGACTCAAGGCAAAGGGAAAGGGGTGCAAGATAAGCAATTTGCACTGCCCTGAATTTTGAAATTTAAATAACTTATGTTTGTTTTCATCTAATTATTTTTTGGAAAAAGAACTCAGTAAAAGCTATTCTTACCAAGTGACTTAAAATATTTAAATACTAAGAAGAAAAAAGAACAAATGACCTTTTCTTCACCCTCTGAATTACAATATTTAGTTCGGTTTTTCGTTAAAGTTTATGTTTAAAAATGATTTTAAATGAAGATGCGGGTGTAAGAGAAGAAAAATTGAAAATACCTGTTCTCTATTTCGAAAAAAAGGTAGAAGTTTACTTTTTTAATTTCAACTATTTCCCATACACTGTAAAAAAAAATAAATAAATAAAAATAAAATAAAATAAAATAAAATAAAAAACGGAAATACTACTGGTAATCTAGACGCCAGTACTATTTCCGTTTTTACACGGGAATTTTTATCCATAAATTACCAAAAATTTCCCGTTTTTCTGATTAAAAACAGAGGTTTTTCTGTAACATATGGGTAAAAATTCCCGTATAAAAACGGAAATAGTACTGGCGTCTAGATTGCCAGTAGTATTTCCATTTTACAGTCCGTTTTTTTTTTTTTTTTTTTTTTTTTTTACAGTGTTACGTTACACTTCCGTATCTCTTTCGACAATAATATGTTCACAATTTGTCTAATTGTCTTGCGCCGGAGTTTAAATAAAAAATTCTAAAGGGGTTTCATGGCCTTAAAATGGGAAAAAATGAAACAAATTCAAAATTTAATACCATAGAATGTAAATGATTATAAAACGCAATTTTTGGAGGGATGAAATATATAAATTTTCATTTCATATGTTTAAAAAATTACTGGATGCAATTAATATTTACAGGCAGACATTTGTCGATCAGAAAATTGGCATCACAATTCACGTGCAGGAATACAAAATAAATTTTGCATCTAGAATTAAAAAAAAAAATTGTGTCTGATTATGTTTAAGATTTTTATAATTACCCTGAACCTAAATAAATTTGTATTTAAAGCATTTTTATATTTTTAATTACAAAGTTGTACTTACATTAAGTAAAATTTTGAAATTTTAAAAATACAGCCACCTAAAAAATATTTTTTGAACAATAAAAAGAAAATTTTAGGTTTAATTTATGCAAATTAATATGAAACACGTCTTTTGAAAATCTCATGAAAAAATATTGGCAAGTTTTTGAGATATCCTGTGCGTTATGCCCAAAAACGTCATTTTGAGAAAAATTGTTTTTAAATATCGGAAATGCCGATTTAGCTTTGAGTGGGTATAATTCCAAAAGCCATAATTTATGTTCTAATAGAAATTGCATAGAAACAATTACAGTGTGACTTCAAAAATCCGGCAACTCCAAACATCCGGCATCAACACTATCTTTTCCCTTCCTTTTACTTTTACACTTTCAAGTTATGGGAGAAGAAAAATAGCAATTCCTTATGAATTAAAACTTTCAAGATCGAAAGTAAAAATGAAAAAAGAAAAAAAAAAGAATATTTGACTTTTTCTACATTTGTCAGAGACGATTATTTTCTGAACAAATTTTCTGAGAGCTGCACTGTTGCTTAGCAACGGGAACAGCTTTGGGGACAACTGTGGCGAATGCATGGCACAATATATGACTAGGCAACGTCAATGATGAGGAAGATTTTTCAGTCTTTCAAATTTGCCGGGAAAAGGCTGCAATTTTTGAGCTAATTGAACATGCAAAATCTGAAAATGCATTAAGTGTCGAAAAAGGGATACATAAGATGGGCTAAGCATTCACGAAAATGCATCAACAACTAACAATTTAACGGACAGTGAGATCGCTGACGCTGTACAAAATAGAACCGCCGATAATGCTAGTAGCATCTCATAAGACGAGGATGAACAACCGGCCGAAGAAAAGGTGTCACTAGAAAAATGAATAAATTTGATGGAGTATTAATATATGCTTTAGAGAAACAAGACTGTATTTCCGAAATAGACATTGTTCATTTGTATAAAATGAAAAAAAAAAAAAAATTAAAGAATGGTAAAAAAAAATTGAAGCAAACAAAGTTGATATCGATGTTTCCGAAATTACAAGAGAAGGAATAATTTCTCTCTTTATTAGATTTTTTTTTTCTGTAACATAGAAAATATCATATAAAGTAAATTTTTTCTTTATATTTAATTTTATCTTTTTCTTACATAATAATTAACTTAATAATAGCCCTTAATAATCAATTAAATTATAGCTAATAGGCACCATTAAGAGTATAGTACTACTTTTGTTATTCTTTCAAAAATTTGGCATAGTCTTTGTCTCGATGATGCCGGATTTTTGAAGTTATACTGTATATCAAAACGTTCAGAAACGGTCTCAGTTTATAAAATAAAATTTTAAAAGAATTGAAAATTTAAGAGTTCTGAGACCCCTATTTTAAGCTTGTATCAAATCTATATTCTTCATTAAAAAAAAGACAGTCTAGATTCAGGATTTCAAGCACATCTATTCGAAAATCTTGCCCCTCTCTGTATTTCAGTGTACTGGCGACCATTATAGTAAAACATAAAGAAGTAACAAAACAAACGAATTCCATAAAAAACATCCATTATAGAGTAACTTCCTAACACAAATCATTCCTGACGCCTTATGATTGAACCAGAAATTCATTTTATGAATTACAAATGATATGTTCTTTCCCCGTTTCTTCCCAAACGAGCTTTTGTGAATTGAGGATAAATAAAAAGTACGGGTGAGTCAGAATATAAGCAGGTGGGAAATTTTACGTTCTGCGATCTGGAAGCAACCCTCAAGTCGTCAGTAATACAATTTCGCATAAGTGCATTTGTGGGTTTTCGCACCCTTGGGGCTTTTCAACTTAATAGGATGGTGGGGAGAGAGCAGAACATGGCTTACCATTGAGGCTAGAGCTTTTGCAAGTATTTACTGTATCGGAATTTCACCCTGACGCTCAGTGTCGCCCTTTGAAAAAATTTTTTTTTTTGATTAAATGAATGTGGAAATGCTTGTTTGCACTTAATATCGAGAATATCATTCAACTGTTAAATGAAAGAATGCAAGCATTAGAGAGTGAGAATATATATCTAAATAAGTTAAATAACTTTTGCTTTAATTGAAAGAGTCAACTTTGTGATTTACACAATTTAATTTATTATCACGGGTATGGTGTTTCAAGTCTATAACTAAAGACCTGAATATAATAAAAAAATGATTTATATGTTAAATGTAACTTGTTTTATAACACTATAATAAAAAAGAATTAGAACCGAAAATTGTATATTTAGGAATAATAAATGTAAATATAAAGAGAAGGAAGACCACATGCGCTTGACCAGGTCATGACCTGTCATCAGTACTGCTTTTTCCACAACGAAATCCCCTACAACATTGGAATACCGATCTGCGTGACATACAATCCGAGCCATACACATTTTGCCTTCGACAATATATTTCACTAGCACTCACATTTTCCGCTGTAAAAAATTGCCCGACCGCGCATTGACACAGTTTGGTGGCAGCCATGATGCGAACGATGCCTTTTAACGTTCTCCCACTCTATCACACTCGCATCTGGCGGGATCTGACGATATCACATACATTCCAGCACTCTGCGCTCTCTATAGGAGCATGTGCATTCATCTTTCTCTTCAAAGGGCGGGGTTATTACAGCAATGCCACTTTCATTGTCACTTTCACTGCCACTTTCATTTCAGTGCCACCAGCGACCCATGTATACTTATAATTTTGTACTTACAGCCTCTGTAAGTATTGTTTCGGTATATTACATAGACGCTGAATTTTGTCTTGACAAAATTGTTTTAGTAAATGATTGTCGCAATGCTCGTTTTCAGATAATATGAAGAATATCGTTTTTCTATTAAATAAAACATATCTAGCATTAAATGGCCCCAACTTATATTTAGCAAGTGTACACTGTAAAAAAAAAAAATAAATAAATCTGTAAAGTTACAAAATTTTTTTAAGGAAACTGGGATTCCTAGAACTTTTTTATGTAACGGCAACAACAAAAATTCATGTAATAGATACACTTTTGCACCTTAAACCAAAAAATCTGTACGGTTACCAAGAATATTTTAGGAAACAGGAATGCATAGAACTTTCTATATAACTGCAAACCGGATTACTGATAAAATTTTAGTAAGATTGCTGTAATTTTAATAGATTCTTTTGTAAAGCTACAGATTTCTGTAGCTTTACAAAAACTAATTTTGTAGATTTACATCTTTTTTTTGTACAGTGTACAGATAAAATTTTAGTAAGCATACAGATTTCTGTAATTTTACATCTGTACACTGTTAAAAATTTGCAGCATTCTGTCCAGTCATTTGACCGTTTTTATCGAAAACGGTTACACATCCATAATTTAACACTGTTCTGACCATATTATTGGCCATTTTCTGATCAGAATATATTTAAATTATGGTTATGAAACCGTTTTTTCAAAAAAAAGGTCAAATGACTGGACAGAATGCTGCAAATTTTTAACAGTGTAGAGTTACAGATTTTTTTTTTTTTTTTTTTTTTTTTTTTGCAGTGTATGTAGGTAAGTTAAATGAGCCCTGTTTTAATTACAAAAGTGAACATTTTAAATTACACAGATATTTGTTATAACGATTAGAAAACTTAAGTCTGTAATTAAAGAATATATAAATAAAAAGAATTTTTTTTTCTTTTTTTTTATGTAAAATTTCTTTTTGGGAAAAACTAATACATTTACCATAAAAATTAGTTGACATATGAGTAATAATTGTAGCTATAGAATGTTTTAGGTAGAAAGTTTCTGTTTAGTGTATTAAAATTTATTCCCATTGAAGAATGTTGCTTTTAGCAAAACATTTCTAGTAAATGGTATTTGAAATGCATGTTTGTACATAATATTGCAAATATCATTCTTCCGTTAAAGGAAAGTTATAAAATCTGCAAAGATTCTGACTTATACTAAAAAGTGTAAGCAAACAGATAAATAATGTTTGCTTTACTTATAAGCGTGAATAATTGAAACTACAAAAATAACTTTTTTATTACAGTAATGATATCATAAATTTATAATTAGAGCACTTTAAAATAAATCTAAAACAATTACTTTAAAATAATACTTGATTAAAAAATTTTGGTTTGAAGATCGGATTCTTGTAAATATTTCCTGCATCAGAAGTTCATCTTGACTCAGATTGCTGGCAATTTTTTTTTTTTAAGACATGATTGTGGAAGTATTTCTTTGCATTATTAAGTGTACCATGCTACTGTTAAATGAAAGACGTATAGTGTTAAACGACTTTGACTATATAAATTATATTTTTTAAATATGTGTAAATATTTTAAATAATAAAAGTTTTAATTGAAAAGTTCAGCACGGCAAATAAAGATTGAAAATTGGACAATTGCACCATAATTTATACCTAAAATAATGTATTCAAAACAAGCACAACATGCTAAATGGTACACACAATAAAACAGTGGTTTTTACAAACACGTTAAAAATATAATTAAAATCTATGTTTCGTTTCGCTTCTGCGACCGTCATCAGGATATGATGTTACATACAAATCTAAAATTTCAAAATGGACATAAACCTCTAAGAGTCCTGGAGAATGCTTGACCGGGGAGTGCGCAAACGTCACTAAGTTCCCGTGGTAACCAAAAGGAGCAAACCACCAAAGTGAAAAAAAAGGGGGGGGGGGGGTGTGTAAGACAAAATGAGCAGACTGTATTAATAACATATGGATTATAACATATTATGCCAGATTTTATGAATATTATAGGATAAATTATTATTACATGTATACTGCCCAAACTTAATAATAGTAAGGACTCCAAATTTTATTCACATAGGAATTCTTGCATGGGATTATGATTCTAGCCTCAAAAAAACCAACTTTACTACCTTCATTCGAAAAATAAAATTTTGCAAGAGCTGTACTCATTTTCGATTGTGAATATCTCTCTTGTGCACTTTTAATCTTTCTGAAAATTTGCGGGGTTTTATTCACCGATATAAACTAATATTTCGTTATTTGATAGGGTAACCGGAATTTCATAAAATCCGGCTTTTTGATGATTCTAGACTTTATCAATATTGTTACTGAAAATTTGTATAAGGTATGGAGGATGGATAGCTACTAATTTATATATATATTTTTTTATGCCTATGTGGAGCAAGATCACCAGATCACTAGGATCTGGTGTAGATCTTATTTACTCCACCCGGTAAGTTCCCCGACATGCGGGGATTCACTACACATAGTTCCAGTCCTCGGACAAAAGGCACCTGCCAACCAGGAGAAAAAATTACATTAACACATAGATATACATAAAAACTAGCCGCTGGAGCACAAAGCTCCTATGCGACAGGCAGCGGGGGATTGATGCTGGAGAAAAAATTCCATTAATCAAAGAAGAAAACTTGAGGATTGTGCCATGATTCCGGATCACATCGTTCAGATGGTATGTGCGCCGGAGACCTTCTCCTGCACGACAAGGGGCGCTAGGACTGCCAGGAGTTCGACAAAGGCTCTAACGCGACAAAGGGCGAGTCTCAGGAATGCAGATGCAGAACAGCTAGGAAGTAAAGTTGGTCAGGTCCATAAGGAAGTGAAATTTTTCTGCCAAATGGCGGAGTAGTCTTGGGAAAGATAAGATGTTTTTGAGCCAAGTATTTGGGTGAGGGTTAGGGTACCCAAGGTGCCAGGCCTCTGTGAGTGTGCAGAAGAAATAGTAATAATCTGGGGACCCAAAAGCCTAACACTCGCAGAGGTCGGTGCCAGAGCGTTTGAAATAATTTAGGTATGTTCTAAATGGACCATGACCGGAGAGGAAAGCTGATGTGGGAGGGGAGAAAGCTAAGAGATTATAGGAGACTTTTGGGATTAGGGAATAGGTGTGCCTGCCTTTACGTGAGGCATCCCAGTAGAGTTGCCAGTCTGAAAGTAAGTTCCTTTTAAGGAAACAGCGAACATGAGATGGGGGAACAGGAAGGGCAAGATCTATGTCTGGACGTGAGGTGGCGTCCTTGGCCAGTGTGTCAGCCAGCTCATTGCCAGGTATGCGATATGAGCGGTGACATGGCCGAGACGGACCCTATGGACGAGAGTTTTAAAAATTAATTTGATTTTGAGTACTAGGAAGTGTTTAGTCTTATGGGGGAAGATTTCTTGCAGGCTGGAAAGGCTGTCACTATAAAGGTGAAAGTATATAGGTTGAAGATGGAGAACAATCCATTCCAAGGCCCGGAGGATTGCAAAGAGTTCCGCTTGAAACACTGAATTGTCATCTCCAATCCTGCATGCCCACCGCTGAGCCACAAGGCCGTCTATGAAGACGCAGAAGGATGATGCCACTCCCGTCTCCATACGCGACCCATCGGTGAAAATGGCTGGGTTATTCGAGGGGGTATAAGAATGCTTATTAATATTTACTTAAAGATGGGATGTCTCATCCGCCGGATGCATAGTCCAGCTATGGACTTTCCTTTGTAAATGTATGTTTGTGAAGAGTGCTGACTGTGTTGGTTCGTGTTCTAGATGTAGTATTCTGTTTTTCTGGTATTCGTAAGTTAAGTGTATGTGTGGAATACCAGTAAGTACTGTGAGTGCATCCGTGGAGATAGTTTTGTAACCTCTAACCATCTACAGAAGAAATATCCGCTGGATAGAGGCAAGTTTTTGCTTAGCCAATTTGGTTAGCGAACCTCCTCAGACTCCCACACAGTAGAAAATGATGCGTTCAATGATTGTGCGGTACCAAGTTTTTAACATGCTGGGCTTGATGCCCCAAGTTTTTGATGTTAATTTGCAGGAGTTATGGTAGTAATATAGAAGTTTAATTTTAAGTGCTTTGATATGCGGAATCCAGCTCTGATGTTCATCAATGGTTATGCCTAATAATTTAAGAGTTGGCACATGATGAACGCTGACCCCATTGACTCGCATAACGGGTTTACGTTTGAGTTCTCTTGGTTTAATGAATGTTAATGCTTGGTATTTTCCTGTGTCTGAAGATCCTGCTTTAATTTTTCATATATAATTGAAACATAATGCATACTTGATATGTAAACTAATATCAAACCGCTGGCCTGAAGGGGGGGGGGGGTATTATACTGCCGAAAAATCTTGTCAATCTACGAACCTTTAAAACCATGATCTAAGACGACTTTTTTAATAGAATCAATTTCAGTGTTAAGTTCGCCATCTGAATAAATTCTGCAAGCGCATCTAATAAATGGCTGAAATGCAGCAATTCTATATTTAAAGGTTTCACGGTAATCACATTACTATGTAATCTTTGTGATAATGATGCACAATATATATAAGTAAATAGTCTGAAAATTAAAAATTCCAGTTATATTTCATAAATAAAATATATTTTAAGTAAAATATATTATAGATTTTGAACCTAAAAATTGAAGTTAAGGCTAAAATTCATAGCATATAAAGAGAGTAGGATATGGCCTATGTTTAAAATGAAACTTTGGGATTTATTTACGGTATCTGAATTGAAACCTGACGCCGAATGTTACTCGCGGCAAAAACTCTTAAATACCTGATTGTGGAAAAGCTTGTTTGAACAGTATAATTAAGAAGGACATCATTCAATTAAATAAGAGACGATGAACATTAAGGTGCTCCACCTGATTTTTAGCGAATGTACGTAAATAGGTTAAGCCAATTTTGTTTCAATTAAAAAATCAACATTGTATGCATTACATAGATTACTTCTTTAACTTGAGATTGATATTTTAACACCACAATTAAAACAGCAATAAATAAAAACTATATTTTGTGCATACAACATGTTTTTACAGTAAAGGTCTTAATAAATTTGCAATAAAAAATTGTAGACTAAAAAGGATAAGTGTGTATTAAAAAAAACTGAAATGTATCTTATGTTTAAGTTAAGAATTTACTATATAGGAGATCACCTTGAGCTAAATATTGCTCGTTGTTAAACATTGCGTAATTTTATTTTAAAAATGCTTGTTTTCACATTATACTCAAAATAAAATTATCCTTTAAAACGAAATATCTTAAAAATTTACTTTTAATTAAGAAGTATATGTAAATAATTTAATTTTTTTTTTTACTTTAACTAAAAAAAGTCAAACTTGCAAATTGCAGACTAAACATACAGTATTTTGTCATTACGATAATAATAATTTATTTTTTAAATGCTTGTTTTCACATTATACTCAAAGTATAATTATTCTTTAAAACGAAATATCTTTAAAAATTACTTTTACTTAAGAAGTATATGTAAATAAGTGAAATATTTTTACTTTAATTAAAAGTCAAATTTGTAAATTGCAGACTAAAAATACAGTACTTCGTTATTACGATAATGATAATTGATTTTTAAAATGCTTGTTTTCACATTATACTCAAAATACAATTATCCTTTAAAATGAAATAGCTTGAAAATTTACATTTACTTGAGGAATATACGTAAATAAGTTAAATATTTTTACTTTAATTAAAAAAGTCAAATATGTAAATTGCAGCCTAAACAGACAGTACTTCGTTATTACGGTAACATTGTCAAAAATAACAATTAAAATACCTGCATATTAATTTTTAATTTATTTATTACATTATTTTTTACTGTAAAATATCCAACGAAGTTGGGATAAAAAGTAAGAGAAATTATCGTATATTCAGAGACAATGGTAAAGAACGATATACTTGAAACTAGAATCTTTATAAGGATTTACTTTATGGGAATTCTCTCTGATGCTGTAGCATAATATTTTAAGTAAATGAGTGTAAAATGTTTGCTTGTACATAATATTTTGAATACGAATCTTCTGTTAAATAAAATATGTGGAGAGTTAAAATGTTCTGACTGTCTGACTTATACTTAGAATATATATATAAATAGGTTAAACGATTTTCCATAAAATAAAACAGCCAACATCGTGAATTGCGCATATTACTTTATTATTATGATAATGATATCTCAAATCTGTAATTAAAGCGACAGTAAATTAAACAGATGAGATATTTGTTGCGTATAATATATGTTTACATTGAAATAATCAATTTGGAATAAAATATTGTAGTTAAGTGACTAATAATTGTAAATATGTAGAATATTGGCATATGCTTCAGTGTACTGCATTTAAATGAGATTTTATGAAAATTTATGATGACGTAGCACATGACATTTTTCGTTTTATTTTTGGATAAATTATTGTGGAAAGATTTCCTTTCTGTATTCAGAAAAGTATTCTGTTAAATGAAAGTATTGAGCATTAAAGTACTCATAGATAAAATTAATGTAAATAGGTTAAATGATTTTAGCTTGAATTGAAAAGAAGTGAAAACTGTAAATTACATAAATTATTTCGTTTCTACGAAAACGTTGGACTAAGTCTATCATTCAGGTACCGGCTGATATATATATATATATATATATATATATATATATATATATATTGGGCTGTTTAATAGCCTCTGTTTATTAACCAGGAGAAGACCCTTTAACTGCCTTCGAGGAGGACTTAAAGGAATCGAGTGGGAGCGGAGACTTAATGTCCAATCCGCACCTTCCACCGGTACAGCCTGTTAGTACCCTTGCCTAGTGCATGGGGAACGAACGCGGGTGGGCTTCCTCCAACCCGCTTGGCCAGCGTGGAGGAATTTGGCCACCTACCCCCCTTATTTTACCATGAATTCACAAAATAAATCATGGCCCTTAATTCCCGGCGGTCTGAATGTTCCTGATTACGGCAGCGATCAGAAAGACATGAAGACAGAGGGTGCTAAGAATAACCGGGCTCGGCTAGGCTGCCATAAGTTGATGACCTTGGCTACGTATAATGGACGATCCCTATCTTCGGAAAATCGTTTACAGGAACTTGAAGAAGAATTAGAAAGAATCAACTGGGACATCCTAGGATTAAGTGAAGTAAGAAGAAAAGGAGAAGAGAAGATAGATCTTGCCAGCGGACATGTATTATACTACAGAGGCACAGAAGATGGAAGAACAAGCGGTGTAGGATTTCTGATTCATAAAAGGTGGAAGAATCACATCGTAGAATATGATAGTGCATCAGATAGAGTTGCAAGGGTAGTAATACAATTGTCCAGAAGATACAAGCTGCAAATTACCCAAGTTTATGCACCAACAGTAAGCTATACTGATGAAGAAGTTGAGGATTTCTATGAAGAAGTAGCTTCAATGCATCAAAAGGGAAAATGCTACATAAAATTAATAATGGGAGACTGGAATGCTAGAATTGGTGAAAAAGAGAAAGGTGAGTTATCAGTAGGAAATCATGGATATGGGGTGCGAAATGAAAGAGGAAACAGATTGATTGAGTTTGCAGAATGTGAACAGTTGTATATCATGAATTCATCTTTCAAGAAAAAGCCACAAAGAAAATGGACATGGCGTTGTGCAAATGGCTCAACACGTGAAATCGACTACATCTTAACAAACAAAAAGCATCTTATTCAGGATTGCAGCGTTCTCAATAACTTCAATACAGGAAGTGATCACAGGTTGGTTAGATGCAAACTGCTGTTAAATACTAAAGTGGAAAGAATGAAGCTTTTGCAACACTCAAAGAAATCAGTCTATATAATAAATCTCCAGAAACATAAAGAAGAATTCCATTTGGAACTTAAAAACCGTTTCCAAGTACTTCAATCAGCTTTAGAAGAAGAGCAAGATGTTACAGTAGTGAACAAGAAACTAACCAGTACTCTACAAGATATTGCAAAGAAGATAGCCGGCGATGCACAAGTAAAGCAGACAAAGAAAATAACAGAAGAAACAAGAAGATTGATGAAGAAACGCAGAGAATTTAAAATGAAGAAAAACGATCCTAAATCAAGAGTTGAATATGCTGAATTATGTAAAACGGTAAGAAAGTGTGTTACAGAAGATATCAGAAAATTTAACTCTGATCTTGTCAAGAAAATTCTAGAAGATAACAAAAGTTTAAAATCAGCTAGGCGAAAACTTTGTGTTGGAAGAAAAGGTATTTTTGCACTAAAGAGG